>OY757017.1:59323583-60656075 GCA_963580285.1 Lucinisca nassula
AGAGGATCTTACATGTGTGCTCAAGCATGTATTATTGAATTTATTAAACGAGATGAGGAAAAGGGATAAAATGCGAGGCTTTGCCGAGCATTTTATCCCTTTTCTTCAACGAGTTTAATAAATTCAGTAATACATGAGCACGAATGCGACAATTAAAACGCATTTTTCATATATTCCGCCATTGGTAAATGCAACATTGTTAAGGATGCCGTACATGTAACATTACGGGGAAGTATCTATCTAATTTGCATATTTAATCCACTGGTGGATTACGAAATTTATTACATGACGTTATTACACTCTCAGACGCGACGTCATATGATAAAATAATTTGAAACATTTTTGTCCAAACAAAAATCTTTATCTTTCAAGTGTGCATGACTAGGACCTCTTAGAACACTTCACAGTTGTATGATAAGCAGGAATTTAGTGTCAATTTCCAATCATATCAATAATTTTATGTTTCGGGCAATCTAAATAAAGCTAGTAAATGTGAATGTCTTGATATCGAACTTTAAGTTTCACATTGAATTCCCATTTTGTTGATTGTTGCTAAGGTTCCATTGGTTTTGGGTCTGTGTTCAGTGTTACGTTCTGACCTTTGTTGAACAGTTTGATCTTGCTGGTAGGTCGAAGAAATGTTGAATGAATAGGAGGCAGAAAAGAGCCCCATCCTGTCAACAAGTCCGTGAAATGGATACCCCCTTAAACCCCACTTTTATAGAGAAAACTGAGGCTTATGGGGGTATAAGTATTTTTCTTATTTCTGCTCCAAGACATAGGTTGTGGGTAGTAGTTAGAACCGCCTCAATAAGGTGGTTCCAACGAACACCCACAACCTATATTCGGAGAATAAATAAGAAAAATATCACAGATTTTCTTTGGGAAAGTAGGGATTTTGGAGATGTGAAAAATGCACTATATCCAACAGATGTATGTGTTATCTATCTGACTGGGAGAAAAAAAATCAGGGAGAGAATTAAGTAGGTCTGCAGATAGAGTGAACAGGTCTTCAGGATGGATGCGAAGAATAAAACAATTGTGAAAGAGAAAGTGAAGATATATATACATGTACAAGGGAGAGAGAAACAAGAACAAAAGTTCAGAGAGGATGAGAATAAATTACAGTAGGACAGTGCTTAGAGTGAAAGAAAATATAACTTGGAGAGAGTTGGGCCTCCATGGCCTAGTAGATAAGAGCGCTGACTCTTAATCATTAGGTCTCACCACTGTGGGTTTCGAGCCTGACTCGGGTCACATTTGAGATACCAAGTACTGCAACGGATGGTCAGGTGGTTACTCTCCAGGTACTCCAGTTTTTGCCCACGATTAACTATCGGCTGGATATGAGTGAAATAATCTTGAAAGGGCCATAAAACCAAAACCAAACTAAAACTTGGAGAGAGTCACAGGGCAATGGTGAAAGGGAAAGAAAGTGAATATATACAAGGGAGAAAGAAACAAAGCCAAGTGTTCAGAGAGGAAAAGGTAGGTCACACTGTGATTTGACTGAAAGGAAGATATACCGTATTCCTCTCATTTAGCGCCCCGGGCCCTTAAAAAGTTGAAAACAGTGGGGGCCCTTGTTAGAGACAAAAATCTTAACAGAACGGAGAGTTTATAAAGCATTACATGTGGTAGGTTGCCATTAACCCTTTTTGTACCAAATGGAATCTTCCTCCTTATATATAGGAGTTCATTTCAAAATTTAGGGGTGTCAGGTTGTGTTTTCATCAAAATTTTATAATTTGGAAAATGGCTGAACTTTAAGCAAACAGTGGAGGCCCTGATCAGATGCATTCTGCCGCGTCTGATCTGGGCCTTCACTGTTTGCCAAGGTACCCCTTTAGGGGTTTCTGGTACTGAATGGGTTAAAATACGGTCGAATCATGACATGGTCAACACAGACACTCTGTGACAGAAGGGTATTTAGAAATGCCTTGCATGATACGGTTTACAGCAGATACGGTGATGACTGAAAGGCTCATTAGTCATTACTTCATGTAGTCCAAAATATTTTGTCAAAGGTACTTAATATTTTGTTCTAGAAAAAAACAGTGAGGGGGCCCTTAGTGGAGCAGGTGCGCTAAATGGGAGGAATACAGTATAGTCAAGAGAGAGTATACAGAAAGTGTTTAACCCATTTAGTACCAGAAACCCCAAAACGGGTACCCTGGCAAACAGTGCAGGCCCAGATCAGATGTCGCAGAATGCGGCGTCTGATCAGGGCCTTCACTGTTTGCAAAAAGTTCAGCCTTTATCCAAATAAATTTTGAAGAAAACACAACCTGACACCCCTAAATTTTGAAATGAACTCCTGCTATATATAAGGAGGAAGATTCCATTTGGTACAAAAAGGGTTGAAATATACAAGGGAGAAGAAAGAAACTCAAGCATTTAAAGAGGAAGAGAATAAGAAAAGGTCAGGGAGAGAGAAATGAAATCAATTTGTACAAAATGGAATCTTCCTCCATATATATCGATGGCAGCAGTTCATTACGAAATTTAGGAGTGACTGGTTGTGTAATCTTGCAAAATTTTGGAAAATAACTAAACGTTTTGCAAATGGTGTAGGCCCTGATCAGACACCGCATTCTGTGGCGTCTGATTTGGGCCTGCACTGTTTGCCAGTGTACTTGTTTTGTGGTTTCCAGTACAAAATGGGTTAAGAGAGGAAGAGAATAAAACACAGTGGGTCATGCAGTGTTTGGAGTGAAAGAAAATATGGGGGTCACGTTGGGTGAGGTAAAGGTGTTGTGTGTCTTGCATCAATGGGGTGTTCAACTGATATTGGCTTAAATCTGTCCTTGCAGCAGGTAAGGGGAGTGTTGTTATTTCTTGCATTCATTTTCCTCTTTCACCCCTGCATTACTAAAACATATCCCGTGTGATATAGTGCATTTTTCATACCTCAAAAAAGGTATTTTTTCTGATGAAAATTTGTGATATTTTTCTTATTTATACTTCAAACTTAGGTTTTGGGTGCTCGTTAGAACCGCCTCATTGAGGCGGTTCTAACGAGTACCCACAACCTATGTCTGGGTGCAGAAATAAGGAAAATGATGTTTACCCCCCTAAACCCCAATTTTCTCTATATAAAGTGGGGTGTAAGGGGTGTTCATTTCACGGACTTGTTAGCGTGATGTCCCTCACTTTTGTCTCTTCTACTATCTCTTAAAAAATTGTCCCTTTCTGTGGTCACAAAATGACCCACAAGAGTTTACATGTCGTTGACCATTTTTGTACCAAATGGAATCTTCTTCCTTATATATAGCAGGAGTTGGTTTAGAAATTTAGGGGTGTCAGGTTGTGTTTTCATCAAAATTTATTTGCAAAATGGCTGAACTTTTAGCAAACAGTGGAGGCCCTGATCAGACGCCGCATTCTGCCGCATCTGATCTGGGCTTGCACTGTTTGCCAGGCTACCCGTTTTGGGGTTTGCGGTACCAAATGGGTTAAACCCCAATCAATCAATAAAAGAAACTATTGTTGGGTGAGAGTTTAGAACATTAAGTGAATTATATATCGAGGGCTTAGCGCAAAACTATTGTATCTGCATTTTCAAGATTTTTCAGGAGAAGCAAATAACGTTCCTATTTTCTTGATATTATGGCAATACTTTGCATCTTTACATATTTTGAAGGCTAAAAGGTGTTTATTTGAACCAAGGCAGTTTTAAACAAATCTATCGCTTAATGAAGGAGACCTTGACCTTTTTTTCAGTTACAATAGTTTTGCATGCAAAAACCTAACTTTTGTATACAGATTTTTGTGCAAAACTATTGTATCTGCAGTTACAATAGTTTTGCACTGAAAATGTTAAGATTTTGATGTAAATATTGTGTAAATAATGTAGATACAATAGTTTTGCACCAATTCAGAAGCATAGGGATGCACCAATAAAGCCTTCAGAACCATGGAATTTTTATAGAAACATGTTGAAACTTCCTGTATGAAACGTTTCGCCCGTAATAAAGGCGAAATTTTTCTTCTATTTTGACCGGAAATTTGCCCTTTTTACGCTTTTGAAACTTAATGAAGATATATAAGCTTCCGGGCGAAATCTTGGCGTAATATTGGGGCGAAATATGCAAATTAGACGGAATTCTGCAAACGTTTACGGGCGAGATTCAAGAACGCCTCCGGGCGGAATCCCAATAGGTTCCGGGCGGAATCACAATAGGTCAACAGAAATCCGCCCGGAATACTTTGATTCCGTCCAGGGCATAAAATATTCCGGGCGGAATAAAAAAATCTGGATGAAGGCTATGTTGCTAGGATAAAAAAATATTTTCCACTCGTATTCTCTACGAGAAGCTTAAGACTGAACAATATATATTACCCACTTTATGATGTAATAAAAATATTTCTAATTTACTCTAACTGTATTCTTATCCCCTGAGTGTCGCCATTTCAGTAAGGGACGTAACTGTAATTGACCCTAATGCAATAGAATGTTGTACTTAAAGGTTTGTCTAGGCACTATGACAGATATTATTATTATTATCATTATTATTATTATTTTAATAGTATTATTTCTATCTTTATATTATTATTATTGAAATCTACAAAATATGCAAATGTTTACCGGCCCCGATAGCTCAGTGGTAGAGCGTACGCTTCGGGAATTGGGTTCGATCCCAGGCCGTGTCATACCAAAGGCCTGAAAAATGGTACTAGGAGCTCCCTTGGCTGACGCTCGCATTATCAGGGGTAGTCCTAGGAAGATAAATGAAGGCAGGTAAGTATTTGTTAGAGAATACTTTGTTTGTGGCAATAAAAGCTCTACAGAGCTTATGTTATTTGTTTCGAATATGCGACGTTAAATAAAGCTTCTTTATCTTCATCTTTGTACAATGTTGGCCTGTTATTAATCGTGATAGATCAATTAACATTAAATTTGTTGAGCATATTTATTTTACTTATCAGTTCAACCACGTGATAGGCAACAAGAAATATCAATTGGGGTAATTATCTTGTTAGCAGGGTGCATATAAAGGCAATTATTCTTTCAATGATGAGTAGAGCAATTACCCTAATGGTCATATTTATTGGAAAATATAGGCTTCAGCAAACAATGTAGTCCCAGATCAGACTGCTCCTTAAGCAGGGTCTACACTGTTTGCCATTCCATCGACACCTTCTGGACTCTTGCTGGATCGTGAAAAACAAATTTGTTTAAACTTTAGAAAAATAACTGAAAGTCACCAAGAACCAATTTTTTTTTTTTTTTTACAGTACTGCTCACTTTTCACGATGCTAGGATCAAACGTTTAAGTACCTTCAAGCCCCAAATACATAAAGAAAGGAAAGGTACATGTAAAATATATAAATTTATAAGAAATATTAAGTTATATCACCCATTGGTAATTACGGACGAGGAAAATCTCACACCATTTACATAGTCTCAAAGTAAAGTTTATCATCCAGTTACAAACTTGTGTTATTTAACGCTCGTGGAGCGTGATAGCTCAGTGGTTAGTGCACTTGCCTCTGATGCTAGAGGTCCAGGGTTCGATCCCTGGCAGCGGCGATAAAATTTCGGTGTCCGAACACGCTCCACTGACATCATTTGCAGGGATGAATGTCATAAAGTGCACCGTCCTTCGGATCGGGATGTAAACTGGAGGCCCCCTGTTTTTGTTTGTTTGATTGATTTGAGGCTTAACGTTCCCGTCAACACTGTAAAGGTCATTTTGGAGACGTTGCTTCCAATTTTGTGGGACTTTTACCCGACATTGAGATGAAATGACATCTCAAGCCCTGTCGCCCAATGAAACCTATAGGGTTTATGGCATGGACGGTCCGCCTCGCACTGCGGTTCCTGAACAGGCTTAGATCCTCTAAGCGGTTTACTAGTACTAGTGTGCGGGCCGGATTCAGCTCTGTGTGGAAGCATCGTGCAGCCCATATATTTCTTCAAGCCCCTATGGGCGGAGGCCCCCTGTGCAGGGAGAACCATCCCCTGTGCAGGTTAAAGAACCCTACCATAATTACATGATTACTGTGTAGGCTTTCATCCTGCAAAGACTGGAGTGAATGTAAAATACACCTGCCTAGAATGCGCGCGAGGGCATATGGCACTGTATATAATATATAGAAAAAAAAAAAAGAAAAAACCTTTGACAGCCCTTCATACCCTATCTGAAATGAGACGGGCTAAAATTAACTACCAGATGGCTAGCCATTCCTTTGTGGGTTGGCTTGCTTTCCGGTACGAGCAGAAAATTTGTAGGCTGGTCGCCCGGTACGGACGGGCAGACTTACACTGGTCGTCCGCTACCGGCCGGCTAGCCAGACTGCCTAAAAGAATTTGCTCCTTGGGAGCAAATTCTTTCCTTTTAGAACAAGCCCCCCAAAACAAACAAAAACAAGTTTATATTTAAAATATATGTGATATATAATATGCAAATAACTAGTTAACATATTATGGTGTTACTCTGACGTCAACTTTAGTGTCTGACAGAACAAATATTTTGAATATGATCGCGAAAACATATGTCAATGTAGCAAATCTGCAACTGTGCCATTCATACGCCATACATTTAAAAAGATTACATACTGGTTGATTTTAAGATTACTTTGTCGGTTTTTTTCTGATGCGTCATATTTACTAAAACACTCACAATGTGACATAATACGCCCGTTTTGCAGGTTTCTTCAATCTTGACCTTCTACCGGAAATCGAACATGGCGCCTGATTTCAAATATGTAAATACATGTACACAACTATTAGCTTTCAAAAAAAGCTTGAGTCAGTTGCGAATAATGTCTAATTACTAAATACCAACCAATTGTTTTTAATTTAATAATTATAACATCATGTAGAAGTGACAGGTATAAAGTAGGTGTACTACGCCTAGAGGCTCGAGCCGGCGGTAGAGTGCCTGTCACTCCGGTCGGTACATATGATGCATGCAAGTAAAGTTCGCATACAGGTTGCAAAAAAGAACAAAAATGCAACGTAAAACGACGTTGAGATTAAGACGTCTAATTGACGTTTGTTCTGACGTCTGTTCAACGTCTAATCATTACGTCTGGCTGACGTCAGGATATGACGTCTAATCGACGTTGTTTTTTGGTTATATGACGTCGTGACCAAAATCCAACCAAGATCTGACGTCAAACGGACGTCATGTGCCTGCTGGGAAGTGAATCTATACGGCGGACGACGCAGGTACGACGGAGACAGGGTGATGACAATAGCTCACCTTGAGCACTTGTGGCCGGAAACAAATCAGGTGAAAAACATATGTTTCGTATTTTTAGAACAGCCTCGATGCGGTTCTGATGAGCACCCACAATCTGTCTCTGAGTAGAAATAAAATGACTTACCCATATACCCCTATAAACCGCAGTAGTAGATAAACGTGGGCAAATAGGACCATTGGCTTCACGCGTAGAAATATTCACACCAAACATCGGCATACGAGACACAGCATACAATACTTTCCAAAGTCGAGTAAGCCTCCGTTCACCCAGTCCAACATTACCAGAATTGAAAGGCTTCAAAGAAGAGCTGCTAGATTGGTCAAAAATGATTACTTATCATATAGATGTGACCCAGACGCTAGATGAGCCCCGCCAAGCGAATTTGTGTCTTTGAGCATTCCGTCATGACAAATTTTAACTGCGCATGCCCAGCCATTCAGAGGGGCCAGGGATATGGCTTTCTGTCTGAAGGTTCCTCTTGATTCACTGCTTGTATGAGCGAGCAGCGAATGTTCTGGCGAGACTGCGCGGATGCACAGGCTCGCCTGAACCTTCGCTGCTCGCATAGGCGATAAGTACCAAAATCGCTTGACTGGGCCCAGATGATCTTGGGTGGAGATCCTTGGAACAGAGACGTGCTGATGCACGCCTCATATTGTTCTACAAGATAGTTTATGGCCTTGTCAAGATACCACTGCCTTATGGCCTTGTCGAGATACCACTGCCTCCATATATCTGCCACCGAAACAGAACCACTAAGCACACGCATCCAATGCAATTTGTACAAATTCCTACTACTGCCAGTTACTACAAATAAAGTTTCTTTCCTTTGGTTGCTATACAGTTTACAGTTGAATTATCTACTGTCTCGGGCTGTTGTGTGCTCTGGTCTCGATTCCGTCAGATCAGTCATATGCACCCTCCATCATCCAATGCTATGAACCATGATGTAAATAGTGAGTATGCTACAGTACCTATTTACTTATTTGCATTGGAAAAAGCAACTCGCATTTTCTTATACAGCAAAATAAAAGTAAGTGTACATGCCATAATTGATGATTAAAGTTTTAACAATGCATTAATTAACGCCATCATTAGTTTGAAAAAGTTGAAACAAGATGGTTTCCTTCAAAAAAGGAATTCAATACCTGGGTTAGCTTTTTTTCTAATAAGTAATTTAGGTCGTAGTACCAAAGCGTTGATCTAAAATCATCAATCCATAGACAAATGGCAAATATTAATGTTCAGATCAACAGACATTGAGTCTCCAGAAGAGTGTAATCAGGCGTCCTAGGATAGTAAGCATTACTTGGTAAGCAAGCTTCGCCCACCATGCCTAGCGACCTGAACGAAGAAATGGAAGGGTATGTCCGAGATTTTGGAAGTCTTCCTATGGCTTACTATTGGCAAACACATCAGAAATTATAAAAAATTCTTTTTACTAAATGCCAGGAAGTCTGCAAATCCTCATTATTTTATAGTCAACGAAACATATTTGTTTACATATCATAAAATAGAAAGTAATAATGATGTTCGTGTTACATAACAAAAAATCTAGTTTCTAATTCTAGATTTCATTATTTTCAATGCTGGTCACATTCAAATTTTGTTTCCTTTGACAAGTAGTAATGCATAGAAATTCAATAGGCACATTATTTCTTTAAATCGGAGACTTGAATGTCAATGGTATATTTTTCTTTACACTACGTCGCACGGGAGTGCTATTGTAATGTTGGTTTAGAGCAAATATTAAACTTGCCAGTATTTTGTTTGTAAGTGTATAAGTTAAAATTTCTAGCAACACTAAAAATGTCTAAGTCAACTTTTTCCGCCAGCAGAAATTTTCAAAGAAATGATGCTGACAAATTTCCGCCCCAAATTTTCTTCTAAGTAAAATGTTTCGCCTCTGAAAAAAGTTTAAGTCCTATTTTTCCGTCTTCAAACTATTCCGCCTCACCTTTACAGGCGGAATAAAAAAGAAATTCGCCCGGAGAAACTTGTTGCTTTTAAACTTTCGAAGCGGAATTATAGATTCCGCCCTTTTTTCGCCCGGAAAACTGGTATTTCGCCCCATTTCCGCTCATTTTACGGGCGAAATCCGCTCCAAAATTTCATACGGGTTAATACATATGACGCGCAGAAGACTGGCCCAATCAATAATATTGACTAAATCCTGGCTGTCATTGATATGTGGCTTTAAAAATTGTGTTATATATATAATAACTATGCATATAACAAGTATAGCTTTTACGAAAAGCTAGGTCTATGCTAATGAGAATGTCTATAGTTATATCCCAGTTGAAGGGGAGGAGGAGCCGACAAAAAAAATCCCAGAAATGTGTTTTATGCAATTAACCATCTTTGTCAATATTCTAATTGCCCGTCTGCACCCAGGATTCTGTGGATTGAAGATTTAATAATGTCAAAGCTGCAAATGCTGTTATTTTGTCAAAAAGTTCTTTTTTTATCTTTCAAAAGGCACATGTGCAACTTCAATCAATATGCTTGTGACAAAAACTGTTGGAGAAGTTATAAAAGTAATCAACGTTCCTACACTTTACTTAAGTCACTAGTTGAAGATTAACCCGAAAATTTTGCTAACAATAAGTCAAGATTTTTTAGATCGCCAGACCTGAAGGCTCCTGAGGAGATTATAAGGATGGCAGTAGTCCATTGTGGGCGAGAGTTTGTAGATGTATATTTTGTATTAGCCTGTACAAAATGACAGCAAATATGGGCTTGTACAAATGTGATAGCAATTCTGGGCCAGGGGCATCTTTTTGTGTGAATGATATTACTATACTTGTTATGGACCGCTTTCTTCTTCTTGTGAAAGCTTATACTGGTTAAAGGTCAACCAGCATTGTGGGTGACTAATGGCTGTACTTCAGTGATAAACCAAACATTTACAATGTCTACGCCCATGGGCGTAGACAATAAGTTAAAGCAATACAATCACACAAAATGGATCATTCAGAATAATATTGGGTGACCATATCCTACCATATTTAACACTAACCTGTCCACCTAATGCTGGGTATGCTAGCCTACCTTACCATACCCTACCCTGAAGTAGGACCTACCCTACCCTACCCTAGTGTACAACAGGGCATTTTAGGCTATGGAAGGGTACTTCTCCCCACCCCATTACCATAAGTAAGAGAATGATATTACTTTAGCTATCCTATTCTGGCTTCTGGGGTAGGGTATGGGCGGAGAGTCTCACTTAACCCTAACCTAGCAGTGCCTAAACCAGCCTACTATATCCCATCTTATCTATCCCACTCTAAGGCAGAGACTACCATATCCTACTTTGCCATAACTTACTGGTTTGTGAAGTGTTCCCTACCCCTACCCTCACTAGTAGGGTGACCATACACCACCCCACTTTACCCTACCCTACTGAGTTACCTACCCTTACCTAGCCTAAGGTAGTGTAGGATGGCTAGGCTAGGTTACCCTACATCCTACACTAACCAGTAGGGTGACTATACCCTACCCTTTTCAACACCATCCTGCCTACAAGCTACTCTCCAATGCTCTCTCGTGTTAATTTTATAACAAAAATAAAGATGTGCAGCTAGATTATTACCATAATCATATCTTTCAGTTTCAGTAATTTTCCAAATTATCAGGCTTGCAATTTACTGATATTTACCGATACAGTTTTCTGTATCAAACAAATATTCAACATGGCAGCATTTTTTTTTTTTTTTGCGTCTTGTTACTTTGCTACGTCACAGTCGCGAGATCAATATGACGTCAGACCTAGCCCAGTAAGTGATGTCACATTGACACATGCTAAATTTTCTGTCGGCGACATCACAGAGTGCTGCCGAATAAAAATGGCCGATGAGTGAGTATTTATTATAATTGTTTGCTTGGTGGTCTTATGACTAGGGTAGACCAGCCTACCCTTAGCCTATCCTTCCTTACCCAACCTCCATCTATGAATATACTCTACCTTTTTCAACAGCAATCTGCCTACCAGGAACGGTAGGCTAGCTTATCATTAGCCTATCATACCCTAGTAACCCTACTCTACCCCTACTATACCATATGGTACCATAGTGTAGGTGGAATAGGGAAGGGTATCCTACCAGGAGGGTCACTGTACCAACTCTATCGAACAACATACTGCCTATCAGGCTAGCCTGGCCTGGCTAGAATAGGCTTACCTACCATATCCCGCCTTAAACCATCCTACCCTAAGATAGGTTAAGGTAATGGTAGGGTACTCTTCCTTACTCTATTGGCTTACCCTATGCTTCCCTAGGTTGGGTGAGGAAAGGCTATGCCAGCTATGCCTACCTGGGGTTGGGTACAGTCTGCCTACTTGTTAGGGTAGGGTACAGTCCCTTACCAGTTGGGTAGGCCCTATCCTAGGGTAGGATATGTGTAGGCTAGGCAAAGCTAGGGTTAAGTGACCCTACCCTATCCTACCCTACACTAAGCAGGGTTGTGTTTGATGGAGTAGGTATAGTCATTCTTTGCGTTAAGAGTAGTGGAAGGCTACCCTTCATTAGCCTACCCTACACTATGGTACCCTGGGGTATGCTAGTGTTGGTGGTTGGCACTTCCATGGTTAGGGTAGGGTAAGGTAGGGTCCTTCTATGGAAGGGTC
Organism: Lucinisca nassula; assembly: GCA_963580285.1. Lineage (NCBI taxonomy): Eukaryota > Metazoa > Mollusca > Bivalvia > Lucinida > Lucinidae > Lucinisca > Lucinisca nassula. The sequence continues at coordinate 59,335,420 of OY757017.1, forward strand.
AACCATACCCTACCCTATCAGTTAGGACAGCCTGCCTTACCTTGTAGACAGGATGGACTGCTCTACACTAAGGTACCACTGGGCAAGCTAGGGTATGGAAGGGTATCCTACCACTAGCCTAACTGGGAGGATGAATATCACTGTCTCACACCACACTACATACCCCTTAGCATACCCTATCCCGACCAAGGGTAGGGACTACCCTATCCTATGGTGCCATAGTGTAGGCTCAGTGATGGAAGGGTACCCTAACTAGGAGAAAGACTACATGTTAGGGTAGGGTAGTGTAGCCTAACCTCAATGTATTAGCACTGCCTTACCTAGCTAACCATATCCTACCTTACCTATCCTACCCTAAACCGGCCCCGATAGCTCAGTTGGTAGAGTGTCCGCTCCGGGGAACGGGAGGTCTCGGGTTCGATCCCGGGCCGCGACATACCAAAGTCGTTAAAAATGGTACTAGCTGCTCCTCGCTTGGCACTCAGGTTTACGGGGTAGAGCTAGGACTGGTCGATCCAGTGTCAGGATAATGTGACTGGGTGTGGTATCATGTAATGTGTCTGGGACATGATACTTCAGTGAGGCAGCACTATAAACGTGAGCATTGAGCTCCCTGTCGCAACCAGACACCGTCGTGATATGACTGAAAAATTGTTGAAAGCGACGTTAAACCCGAATTCACACACACATATCCTACCCTAAGGTAGATTTGTTTGTATTGGAGTTTAACGGCCCAGTCAAGATTATGTTAGGTCATTTTTGAGGTCAGTTTAACTATCCACACTTTTCCTGGGCAGGCTATTTTGAAAGTATTTGAGGGTCATTGATGGGGCCTAATGGCCTAAACTAGCTAGTCTGGCCCAGAAAAACATGTGCATTCCATATTTTCCAGTTCTGTGGTGTATTCCTTGCTTCCAAAGGAAAAATGCTTTTGTAGAACATATTTAACTGCAGCTGATGTTTGGGAATGTCTGGCTGCCATAAAATGTCTCCCTGCCCTACATGTACATCATAGTGTAGTTTATATTTTCTTGTCCTTTGGGATCATTGATTCCATTGTGGAATTTTGAAAGTATTTGAGGGTCACTGATAGGGCCTAATTGGGCAAAACTAGCTATTCTGGCCCAGAAAAAAAATGTACATTCCATATTTTCCAGTTCTGGTGTGTATTCCTTGCTTCCAAAGGATAACCCTTTTGTAGAACGTATTACACGTAAGCGGCTAACTAGTGCAGTGCACATTCTTTCACCAGAAACTGACAACTGCCCTTCTTGAATCAGCGGAAGGGAGAGAATGACGGTAGAAAAGGTTGAATGATAAATCTCCACGAAAGAATGTTGCCGACTCTGGCAGGTATTAAACCTGCGTCTTCCTGATCACCAGTCAGATGCGCATCCGACTGAGCTACGAGGCTGGCACCCTAAGGTAGAGCTAGCCTACTGTACATACTTTACTATACTGTGCTGGGTAGGGAAGGGTACCCTACCCTCACCAGTAGGGTGACCCACCTTACACTAACCTAGGGTAGGTCCTACCCTACCAAATCTTAGTTGCATACCCTAACCTAGCCTAAGGTAGGGTAGACTAGGCTAGGGTACTTTACACTCTACACTAACCAGTACAGCATCCATATACCTTACCTTTTTCAATACCATCCTGCCTACCCTTAGTGTATCATACCCTACTTCAAACTAGGTAGCATAGTGTAGGCTAGGCTAGACTAGTCTAAGGAAGGGTACCCTACCACTACCCTAATAGAAGGACAACAGTTACTGTATCTATCCCACACTACACTGCCTTCCAGGTAGACTATATTAGCCAAGAAACGCTTAACCCTAGCCTAACCCACCTTGACTACCATATCTTACCCTAGCCTATTCTACCCTAGGATAGGCCCTACTTAACTGGCTAGGGTAGGGTACCCTAAAAATCAAAGATGGTTGACAGTGGCCATGTGATCTCAAAGGAGCTATGATATTAATTGCAACCATATTTGTCAACAAACTGGAACCAGACTTGTTGGCTTACAAAGTAACAGGTATGCTGAAACACAATACTGTTTCAGATATGCCCCAGTGGAGTGGCAAAGTCCAAAATAATTTTAGAACTGACATAAGTAAAATTATAAATAACCATTGTTCCATTATTTTCCTTTTTACCTTTCTGTTCCTTTAATTATTTGAGTTGTGTATTTGCTTAAAATGACAGAATTTCAAGCCAATGACCACAATTTCTTGAAATAAATACAGAAAATTGAAATTGTTGTATACTACAGCTTATTTGTATCCATTAATTTGGCTTAAATCAGACTTTTGTAACTTTTAATGGTGCAGCCATGTGCTTTTCATTTGGTGCAAAACTATTGTATCTGCAGGTTTTGCTTGAGAAACCTGGCATTGATAGGTATTTTTTAGTGCAAAACTATTGTAACTGCACTTACAATAGTTTTGCGCCAACTTCTAATGGTCTTCGCAGATACAATATTTTGAATATTTTTAATAACTCCAGAACGGAATGGAATATGTATACAACTCTTTGGTGGAAGATGCAAATCAGTATATGCAACCGAAATATAGGAAAAACAGAAAATGGCCAAAATGTCAGTTACAATAGTTTTGCGCTCAGCCCTCGATATATATTTGAGAAGATATACTAGGCAAAATCAGTGGTTCAGAGAGGAAGAGAGACAGTGGATGGAGTGGAAGACAATATACAGTGAGTAAGTGTTTGAGTTTTACATCTCACCAACAGCTAAGGTCATACCGAGACAAGACCTTGGTTTAAAGCCTTTTCCGAAAGTCTGAGGAAGCTCAGGCTCGATCCTGCAACCCCTGGTTTAAAAGGCAAGTAGCATAACTACTACATCACGGAGGCGTCTATAAGACAGTACAGTTAGAAGAGAGTATTAAGAACAATGGTGAAAGACATACAGTCAAACCTGTGCTTACGGTCACCTCCGAATAACGGTCCCCTTATTACAACGGTCATTTTCAAACCCTCCCATCGAAATTGCCTAATAAATTGGGAATAGCGGTCCACTGTGCACTACGGTCAACGGTCACGTTATTCAGTCCCAAACTGAATTGCTGTCCTTGAATAAAGGTCTATAATTGAATCCATCACGCTCATGATTTCAGCTTTGAGGTAATTATCGCCATTGATTGGCATATAATTGGCCTGCTTGATTGGTGTTGCAGTCCTTAATACTGGCGATCTGGTCAAACATGTTACGGTTTGTGAGTGAGATGAATTGAATAAATCCATTGCATTCTGTTTTACACAAGAACTGAAGATAGTTTATTAGAAAAGTGAAGAAAAATTGACTAAACATTTTTTTTTTAATTGGCGGACAATCCTAAAGACGGTAAAACTAGCCCAGTAAGTAAATCACAATACTTGCGGCACTGTCAATTCAGAGACAAACCATCTGTGTATTTATTACGGTTCAAGTAAGACACTATTGTTAATCCCTGTCATATAATTTGCACCCTGCGGTGCGTGTCGATAAGGTGTGAAAATATGGTCAAGTCATGTCTCTAATTTGCGTTTATCCTCCAGTCATAAAATTTAATCCAAGATCAATGTGAAAATGATTAAATCCTCCTCAGACAATTAGCTACATCTAACGGTATATGTTTGCATATATGTTTGCATAATAAAAACGGACTACTCTACGCTCTCATGAATGGTTATGTTTTGGCGCCAAATAGCAGACGCTCGGCGGGAAAAGTCAAACGCTGTTGTTGGTTATTGACACGGAGGGATAATTCGGGAGCTATACAGCGCTGTTTTCTATCCACCTCTATTCACAACCGTTTAGCTATCGAGAAAAATATTTTTACAGGTTCCAAACATTTTTTATGAAAGATTTAAACACGTGTGGGGTTACTGGCGTCGGATGACGCAACAAATAAACATGTAAATTAAATGGAAAACAATATGCTTCTTCATCCAGTGATAGCTTGCTATTTAATCAATAAATGTAAGAATTTTTGGACACTGTCGGCCTGCTGGTAATTGTCAAACCTCCGAATAAAGGTCACCTGAGAATAACGGCCAAATTTGTCCTGTCCCATAGATGGCCTTTGTTCACAGGTTTGACTGTAGTTTGTTTGTTTTGTTTGTTCGTTTGATTTGAGGTTTAACGTCCCCGTCAACACTGTAAAGGTCATTTTGGAGACGTTGCTTCCAATTTTGTGGGACTTTTACCCGACATTGAGATGAAATGACATCTCAAGCCCTGTCGCCCAATGAAACCAATAGGGTTTATTAGCATGGACGGTCCGCCTCGCACCGCGGTTCCTGGACAGGCTTAGATCCTCTAAGCGGTTTACCAGTATGAGTGTGTGGGCCAGATTCAGCTCTGCGTGAAAGCATCATGCAGCCCATATATTTCTACAAGCCCCTATGGGCGGGGGCGGATGAAAGACATAGTGAAGATATACTAGGGAAAAAGAAACTTTACCAATCATGTCTCCAAAAATGAAGATTTTGTTTGAATTGAGGTTTAAAGTCCTCATCAACACTTTTTAGGTCATTTTGCACAATTTCTGTCCCCAGAGTAAATCTTAGACATCCTTATCAGTAGCTGTTGTGCAAGAAATAATTATCCAGAACAGCTAAGAGGGACTGACAAGGCTGGATCAGAATACTAACCAGGGGCATGCATTGTTTTTTTTTTTAGATATTTTACTCTCTAATTTATTGTCTTGATGAACGACTCAACAAGAAAAAAAAGGAATTAGACATTGACATATATCCCAGTTGCAGTAAATTGTTAAAGCTAATATGTAAATATTGGTTGGCGATAAGATCCTTCAGTCAGACTTTATTGGGGTAAAAAGTAAATATTGACTACTGGTTGATGACTACCGTTTCAACGAAAGTTGGTCTTTAAATGTTAGTAGTATGGTGGAGATATGAAAAGTTATGATAACCAATTTACACACAAACTACATGATACAAAGCATTCCAGTTTCTTGTTCAAATATTTAAAATTCATTTAGTGAATTTTGATTGAACTTATTTTACATTTATTTTCTTTATATATAGCATGTTTTATATGCATAGGAAACAGGTTTTGATAATTTGAATAACATCAAGTTGACAAGAGAGAGAAATAAACATCCCTCTAATTAACCCATTTTGTACCAAATGGAATCTTCCTCCTTATATGTAACAGGAGTCCATTTCGAAATGTCCGGTTGTTATTTCTGCAAAATTTATTAAGAAAATGGCTTAACTTTTAGCAAACAATGTAGGCCCTGATCAGACGCCGCTTTCTGCGGTGTCTGATCTGGGCCCGCACTGTTTGCCAGGGTACCCATTTTGGGGTTTCCGGTAAAAAAAGGGTTAACCCAACTTTACATGTATAATACAGCTAGAGGAAAGTGGGGTTTACAGGGGTATATATATATATACATTATTTTCCTTATTTTGATTTGCTCAAAAATATAGATTCTGTGTACTTGTTGAGGGAATTCTATCAAGCACCCACAATCTATAATTGGATGAAAAATAAGAAAAATAGAAGAAGAAAAAAAATGCCTGAAAAAGATATGGAATACACCATTTTCATACATGGATTTGTTGTATCTGATTGACTTGTCTCCTTGGTTAAAAATATCTCTTAAGGGGAATGGATACACCTTCAGGGGAGACAACTCCTGTAAAAGTATTTTAGTCTCCCATGTCAATTGGGTACAACTTTTAAAGGAAAGAATTTGCTCCTGAGGAGAAAATTCTTTCCTTTAAGAGTAGACCCTTTTTCAGTGGTACAGGGCTTATGGAAAAGTGAACAGGAAGTCCCAAAAGTTGTCTCGCCTTTGAAAAATGACGGAATATCTACCAGGTGTTCCCATTCCCCTTAAGGAGAACAAATATACCTGAAATATTTTCCTCTACTTTTTTCAAGGGAGACAACTGTTCAATTTACTGTATAAACTTTAACCTTTTTGTATTTTACTGTATAAGCTTTAACCTTTTTGTACCAAATGCAATCTTCCTCCTTATATATAGCAGGAGTCCATTTCAAAATTTAGGGGTGACTTTAAAATTTATTTGAAAAATAGCTTAACTTTTTGCAAACAGTGTAGTCCCTAATCAGATGCCGCGTTCTACGGCATCTAACCTGGGCCTGCACTGTTTGTCAATTACCCATTTTGCGATTTCCAGTACAAAATGGGTTAAGCAGCTCTGAAAATGGGGTATATTCTCAAAGGGAAAACTTTTCTCCTCTCCTCTCACTATATAAAATGGGGATTACAGGGGTGTTCATTAGATGGACTTGTTTGGCACCACCTATCAGGGCTTGGAGAAATAGATTTGGCTGCATTGTGGTTCCACCCAGAGCTGAAACAAACCATAGATGAGTAGTACTGGTAAAGCACTTAGAGGTTCTATTTAGCCTGCTCTGTCAAAATCATCACGATAACAAGTCCATAGACGGAAGACCCCTCTAAACCCTACTTATAAAGAGAAAATTGGGATTTACGGGGATATTCATTATCTGCCTTATTTTTGCTCAAAAACATAGATTGTGGGTACTCGTTAGAACCGTCTTTTTGAGGTGGTTCTAACGAGCACCCACAATCTATGTTGAAAGCAGAAATAGGAAAGATGTTATCATTTTTTCCCAAAATGTATAATTTCTGACACCAGGTTGGATGCCATTATTTCACACGGACATGTTTTCCTTATGTGGTATGAGTATGACTGTCCATGCATATAAACACTAGGCAGCAGGGCTTGAGATGTCTTTTTCATTGCAGTTTTGGGTAAAAGTCGCTTGAAATTGGAAGAAATATGTCTCCAAATTGACCTATATAGTGTTGACAGGATCTTAATAAAACAAACAAATAGACTTGTTAACATGATTAGGTAAAAGCACCTGGGTGACCTAGGAAATTTTTTGTCTGAGGAAAAAAGTAATATTTTAGTATTGTTGTTTCAAACATTTATTGTGGGTGCTTGTTAGAACCACCTCAATGAGGCGGTCCTAGATCTTGTGAGTACCCACAGTCTATGTTTTGGAACAAAAAAAGGAGTGGTTGTAAGCCCCACTTTTCCCTGTATCCACCCACTCGGCTCAATGCCTAAGAATGACCTGTGACAAAAGTTACAGTTTATCCTCTTAACCTTTAACCTGCTGAATATTCAATTTAGCCACACCCATTTCTGACTTTGAACCAATCATATTATTTGATGTAATTTATTCCTACAAATTCTTAAACTGAATGTCAAACAGTGTAGATCCTGATCAGATGGCTTCTTCAGAAGCCATCTGATCTGGATCTACACTGTTTGCAAAGATAGGGCTTGTCGCCTACAGCAGGGTAAAGGTTAACCACATTCTTAGGACAATAGAAAAAAAAACTCGTGCTTCAGTCATCTAATATTTCTATTGATTTGAGTAAAGTAAGTGGGTCTGTGATTTGTAGAAGTGTTATTAATTGATTTTACTCCCACATTTGTTTTTGTTTTTTTACCTAAAGTCCATTGACTTTGTATCAGCGTGAAGTACACAAGATTGAATCACCTGAGCCTTTTGAGCCTGGTTTCTTGTCTGTCCGTCCATCTGACTGTCCATTTGTTAGTTTGTTTGTTTGTTTGATTTGAGGTTTATTATATAATCCCCATCAATACTGTATGGGTCATTTTGGAGTCGTTACTTCCAATTTTGTAGGACTTTTACCTGACATTGAGGTTGGATGGCATCTCAAGCCCTGTCGACCAGTGAAACCAATGGGGTTTATAAGCATGGACTGTCCGACTCGCATCGCTTTGCCTGGGCAGGCTTAGATGCTCTAAGTGGTTTACCAGTACTTGTATGCAGTCGGTTTCAGCTCTGCATGGAAGCATCATGCAGCCCATCTATGTCCTCAAGCCCCGTTGGTCAGGCTAATTTGTTAGTTTGACAAATTGTCAACATTTGCCACAACCCTAACTTTCTCACTGACGTGCAAGGGGAATGGAAACACCTGGCAGATTGATTTTTCTGCCATTTTGCCAGGGGAGACTAACTTTTGGGACTTCCTGTTTGCTTTTCTATAAGCCCTGTCCCACTGAAAAAGGGGTCTGCTCTTAAAGGAAAGAGTTAGAAGCCTCCGTGGTCGAGTGGTTACGCTACTCGCCTGGTAAACCAGGGGTCTCAGGTTCGATCCCGGGCTTCTCCAGACTTTCCGATGAGTCTTTAAACCGAGGTCCCGTCTCTGTATGACCTTAGCTGTTGGTGGGACGTAAAACTGAAACACTCACTCACTCACTGAAAGGAAAGAATTTGCTCCTCAGGAGCAAATTCTTCCCTTTAAGAGTTGACCCCTATTGATCTGGGAGACAAAAATACTTTTGCAGGAGTTGTCTCCCCTGAAGGTGTACCCATTCCCCTTTAGTCCATTTCTCAGAAATAATTTAGATCTTCATTAATAATATTAACTGGTACAAACTTGCGTCTAGGGATGGTAGCTTCAAATGCTGGCATCCATATTGCGACAACCCTAGATGGCTAGCGCAAGTCCATTCCTCAAGAACATGAGTATAAGAGCTTCATTAATGATACTTGGTACAAACTTGCATCTAAGGATGGCAACTTCAAATACTGGCAACCATAATAGACCTTGACCTACATTGCATAGTTCACTGACTTTCTGAAGATTTTGCCCCCAGATTTTGGCAGAATTAACCTTGTTTCTTCAGTTTCTCCACCATTAGCCCCTGCTTCTTTCACTGGCTCATAAAAGCTCTGGAACATGACCTTGACCTCATTTTCAAAGGCACATGCAGCCTCTCCACCCCACCCCCCCCCTGTCAATTTTGGGCCCAAAATGGCTTGTTTGCACCCTTTTTCATGAACAAATCAATGGAATTTGGTCAAGTTTTGTAAAATACAGCATTGAAACCGATGAATGATTTGACTAGATTTTGGTGACCTTGACCTTACTGTCAAGGGCCCAAGCCCCCCAAAACTGCCAATTTTGACTTGTATGCACCATATCTCATGAACGAATCAATGAAATTTGGTCAAACTTGGTACAATACATCATTGTAAACTACCAAAGATTTTAGTAGATTTTGGTGACCTTGACCTTATTTTCAAGGACACAGGCCCCAAAAAACTGTCAATTTTGGCTTTTTCTGCACCCTATATTCTCATGAACAAATTGTTGGAATTTCATCAAACTTGGTACAGTATATCATTGCAACCTACCAAAGATTTTAATAGATTTTGGTGACCTTGACCTTATTTTCAAGGTAATAAGCTCCCAAAAGATGTTCAATTTTGGGCAGATAATGGCTTTTCTGGAACCGCTGTATTTAAGAATTGATGATTGTTGGTCAAACTTGGTACAATATTGATTCAAACCTGCCAAAGATTTGATAAGATTTTGGTGACCTAGACCTTTTTTAAGGCCAAGGTCAAATAGGTTTTTTATGGATATTTATGGTGTGGGAGACATTCGTTGCTTTCTTCTGGAAACATTTCTAGTTTCTTGAAGCCTTGCAAAAATGTAAAAAAGCAAGAACACGTACAAGAACCATAAATCCTGCAAAGACAAGTTTTTCAGTTAAGGCCCTTTGAACATTGAAAGTAATGTTTTCTGTGATTTATTTTGAGCTACCTGTTAATGAAAACGAGCAAGTCCAGGCAATACTACTTTTTTATTTGTATACATATAATAAATAATTTGGCATCAGGAGAACAGCCCAGTGCAACAAATATGTAACTAACCTGTTCCGCGGGAACAAGCCAGAACTGCATGGCATGCAGATCCCTTGGACAAAGTGGGGTCTAAGCCTAGCGAAAGAAAGACCCACGGTCTACCTGTAGTATTTGATGAACTTCACAAAAACTGCTGAAAATCCATGCTGTATAACATAAGCACTACACTAGCCTGCTTAGATGCATGCTGTCACATCCACAGTATTTGTATCTACTCTGTATTGTTTGTTTGATTTGTGGTTTAACACCCCATCAACACTGTAAAGGTCATTTTGGAGACGTTGCTTCCAATTTTGTGGGACTTTTACCCGACATACATCTCAAGCCCTGTCGCCCAATGAAACCAATAGGGTTTTTAGCATGGACGGTCCACCTCGCACCGCGGTTCCTGGACAGGAGCTTGAAGAAATAGATGGTCTGCATGATGCTTCCACGCAGAGCTGAAACCCACCCGCACACGAGTACTGGTAAATCGCTTAGAGGATCTAAGCCTGCCCAGGCAATGCGGTGTGAGTGGGCCCGTTCATGCTTATAAACCCTGTTGGTTTCATTGGGCAGCAGGGCTTGAGATGTCATGTCATCTCAATGTCGGGTAAAAGTCCCACTAAATTGGAAGCAACGTCTCCAAAATGACCTTTACAGTGCTGACGGGGACGTTAAACTTCAAATCAAACAAACAAAAACCTCCTTATATATGGCAGGAGTCCATTTCAAAATTTAGGGGTGACAGGTCGTGTTTTCATCGAAATATATTTGGAAAATGACTGAACATTTAGCAAACAGTGGAGGCCCTGATCAGACGCCGCTGTCTGCCATGGTACCCGTTTTAGAGTTTCTGGTACTATTAATGGGTTAAGCACCACGAGGGGTTCTGCAGAAAATGAGAACTGTAATTCTGGTTTACTTTCTTTGGAGCTATGGCCCTTTGAACATTGAAGATAGTCATCTCAGTCATGTATTCATGGGAAAGACTTATGCACCAGTACTTCACTTCAAATTCCTTTTTTGACAATGTTATCGCACTTGCTTGATATAAGTGTAATTGTGAGGCATGATGCAGTGCTTGCAGACATTTTATTAAGGAGCAGTCTTTCTGTAAACTTCACACAATTCCTCATTTTCCTGGTTCATCTTTTTTTCATCTAATCACTGCTCTGTACTCTATTTGTGAAGAAAATTCAGCAACATTGACCCATTGCCATGTTATTTTACCTTACATGGACTACAAATACTTAGACTGATCGATGAATTTTTGTGTAACCATGTATAAGGCATTGATGTATAATATGTGAAAAGTGTGCACTTGTCACGGGTCAGTAACTGGGTTAGGCCAGTTATATATTGAACAACCCTCGTATATACATTATTTCAGCAAAAGTATTTTGTTGTTTTTTCAGCACTGACTTATTTTGTTAAAGTTTCAATGCAACCGGGACATAACTAACAACTTCATTATGTTCCCCAATCAAAGGGACGGGGACATATTGTGGTTTGGTTTGGATCCCATATGCGTTGGCATTGGTGTCGGTTTAGCTGTTTTGAAGCACTATATCTTCTGTACCAATTTATGGATTTTGTCCAAACTTGCATGGTTACAGCACTCATTTTCAAGGTTAGTCAGGTTCCCAAAAACTCTTCACAATTTCTATCCAAAATTGGCTTGTCTGCATGATTTGTTTGTTTGTATTGGAGTTTTACTGCCCAGTCAACACTATTTAGGTCATTTTTGAGCCGGTCAGTTTACCTATCAACACTCCTGGGCAGGCTTATACGTAAGCGGTTAACCAGTACAGTGCACACTCTTTCGCCAGAAACTGACAACTGCCCTTCTTGAATCAGCGGAAGGGAGAGAATGACCGTAGAAAAGATTTCATGATCAATCTCCATGAAAGAATGTTGCCGACGCTTGTCTTCATGAATGAAAATCAAAATTGGTACAGTTTATCGATACAACCTAACAAAAATTTTATAAAATTATTGTGACGTTGACATCATTTTCAAGGTCACAGGCTCCCAAAACTTAATTTCTTGCCAAAACTGGTTTACTTTCTTGCCAAAAATAGCCTGCTGCCACTCTTGGTGGCATATGGTACAATATACCATAGCAACTTACCAAAGATTTGATTAGATTCTGGTGACCTTGACCTGATTTTCAAGGTCACGGTTATTTTTGGTCAAACATGACTTGTAAGCACCCTGTCGCTTAAAGGAATTCATAGTTTATGATCAAACGTGATGCTAGATTTCATTTCAACCTACCAATCTACAAAATAACTCGATTAGATTTTGGTGACCTTGACCTCATTTTCAAGGTCAAATATGTGTTTAAAGTACATTTATGGTTGGGGACAGAGGTTTCTTCTGAAAACATTTCTAGTTGACTTTGAAGTACTTTGTCCAGGCCTTCTAGCAGGGCTGTAAAAATCTCTGCTTTTCCCAGTCTGGGTCATGGGCAGTCATTACAGAAACAAGCCTATACAAATACACTGTAACCTTTGTCGCCAAAAAAAATGAAAATTTTAAGATGAAAAATTGTGATATTTTTCTTATTTCTGCTCAAAATATAGATTGTTGGTACTCATTAGAACCGCCTTATCATACTATATATAAAAGTGGAGTTAAAGGGGGTCAAAATTATATAGGTGTGTTTTTGTGATGGCTTAATGATTGATATGCAGTTTTGGGTTGTGTTTTAGGTTATTTTAGGCCATTTAACACTTCACACTGTAATTTATTCTAATCTGGTTACATCCATTTCATTTCATAGAGAAATAAATTCACTGTGTTTGTATAGATGGAAGATTTTTATAGCAATAGAAAGTAATTTTATGGGTATTCAAACAGTGCCATTATATTAAATTGATCTTAGCCCGTTTTGTACTGACTTGAATAAAGCAAGACTCAATTTCTGAATGTAGGGATGTCCGGTTGAGATTTTATTTTCAAGAATTGATTAAGAGAAAGGATTAACATTGTGCAGTTTTTACCGTGAAGGCCCTGATCAGATGATCAGATATCAGATGTTATGTTCTGCGGCATTTGATCTGGGCCTGCACTGTCTGTCCGTGTCCCATCTCAGGCTTTCCCATATTAAATGGGTTAACATTATAAGCCCACTTGTCAAAAACATGCTTTATAACAAGGATGGGAAGCAAAAGCTCTGATCAGACTGCACAATGTGCAGTCTGATCAGAGCCTTTGCTTCCCACATGAAGCTCAAGTGTGTGTGTGTGTGTGTTGAGAGTTTAATTTCCCACCAACTGCTAAGATCATATATTCAGACAGGACCTCAGTTTAAAGACTCATCCGAAAGTGTGGAGAAGCCCAGAATCGAACCCATGACCCCTGGTCTATGAGGTGTGTGGCTTAACCACTGCACCATGGAGGCTTCTTGAAGCTCAAGTGGACCCCATTGCTGTCTGTCATGTCTATAGGGCAGACAGAAAGGCCTACAGCCTGGCTATATACAAATGCGTGGACTGATCTTTGTCAAAATTGGTGAGAGGACTCCTGAACACAGGTTTTCTCATGGCCGGGTGGGAAATATTAAATGTCCCTATTACATTAAATGTGACCAGATTACCCATCAAATTTATTGTGTTGATTAATTTTTAATGTCACCTTACAGAGATTTATCAGAATCATAGTTCTGAGCCATTTCAAGAGAAAAAGAGAAAAAGTGTCTTTAGTTTCGTCTGCACAGTGAAGTCTCCGATCATCCTGCACATATACTTAAGTCTGATCAGAGTCTACACCTACACTGTATGGACAGCTCTAAAAACCGTGAACTTCCGCTATTAAGACCACCTGAAATTAGGACTAATTCTGCTATAAAAAGCTTATTTTGAAGGATACACTCAATTTTTCTGTGTGTTTTCTGCCTTCAATGCCTCTGGCCAGGGACCACTTTTAGAACTGTTCAAAAGTGGTCTTTAAGACCACTTAAAGACCACTTTTGAACAGTCCCAAAGGTGGTCTTAATACAGAAATTATACTGTATTTGAAAGTTTCTTGAGTTGACAGACAAGCCTGTCTTCAGACAGTGAGGATGTATATGTTGACTGAATCTTTGCTTTGTATCTTTGCAATTGTATAAAGACACGTACAATTTCACGTAATCATAGCTTATGAAATTGGAAATATACGCATGTTGATGCTTTTGGTGTTTTGAAGCTGCTTGTGATTTTTGAGTTTACAGTCCTAGACCTCTTTATAACCGTGTTCATTATAATCTGGGTTGGATATTTATTATAAATGCTGTTTAAAAAAGATATGGATCTCAAAAATGTACAGATTATATAGAAAAATGACCATAAATGGTCATTTTTCTATACAATCTATACATATTTCTTTAGATATATCACTTGTGTTTCTGCTTTAAAGGTGCATTATTGAGCTATCTGGAAAAAATGCTTCCAAAAATAAAATGCATATAGCTGGTATTTTTCTTTATAACAATACAAATGAATGCATTTTATGCCAAAATGCGAACAATTATGATGACAGGTAAACGAATTTGAGAGGGATTCCCTAACTAGGTTTCGAACACTAGTTAGATCTATTTTTAGTTTGTGACAAAAATAGAATCCCCATATATGACGTTATGCGACGTTCATTTTTGGCCTTGTTTGCTTAGGCCATGCCTGAATTGGAATAAAATATGATGCTGAATACCATGCCATAAGTAACGACACTCAGAGACGATACTGTCGCCATGTATGTGTAAAGTGACAGATTTATTTTTAGAACAGAAATTCCGAACACATGTTCAGAGCAAAGGGTAAACACGAATGAAAACCATTTTCACAAAGTTCTGAAGCTGTATTTGGCTCCAAAAGTGTACACATGACAAAGGAGTATGCATTGAAGATAAAAACCAGAAAAAAAATTTTGAGACCCGGTAGCTCAATAATGCACCTTTAAAGGTGCATTATTGTGCTATCGTTAAAAAAATGCTTCCAAAAATAAATTACATATAGCCGGTATTTTTCATTATAACAATACAAATGAATGCATTTTATGCAAAGATGCGAACAATTATGATGACAGGTAAACGAGTTTGAGAGGGACTCCCTGAACTAAATTTCGAACGCTAGTTAGATCTATTTTTAGTTAGTGACAAAAAAAGAATCCCCATATATTATGACTTTTTGTGACATTCATTTTTGGCCTTGTTTGCTTAGGCCATGCCTGAATCGGAAAAAATATGACGCTGAATACCATGCCATAAGTAACGACACTCAGAGACGATACTGTAGCCATGTATGTGTAAAGTAACAAATTTATTTTTAGAACAGAAATTCTGAATACATGTTCAGAGCGAAGGGTAAACACGAATGAAAACGACCATTTTCACAAGCTGTATTTGGCTCAAAAAGTGTACACATGACAAAGGAGTATGAATTGAAGATAAAAACCAGAAAAAAAAATTTGAGACCCGGTAGCTCAATAATGCACCTTTAAACCTCAATGATGGTTTGGAGTATTATGGTGAATATCAGGATTTTTCCTGCATACAGCTGGACAGGTTCTTTTTGACTCAGTTCTTCTAAATCTTGTTTATAACGCTGTAGTTTTTCTGAAATTAATGGAAATTAAATATCAGAACCAGTGTTATAACCCTTAAGAAATTTACATCCTTCTGGCTATAGAATATGGTATTATTGGGTAAAAACACATCCATGCAGTCTGATTTGAGCCTTCAGAATTGTAGTGAGTAAAATAATAAACAAAAAAATGGACTTGGCTCAGCCTTTGCATGTTCATGTTTTGAGAGACTCATCCATTGTTACTTCGTAGTTTTTTGTGCAGCAATGCATCTGTGGAGCATATGCATCTGTGGAGCATTATAGGCATCTTCAGAAGAAGCCATCTGATCTGGATCTACACTGTTTACCATTCAGTTCAAGAATTTAAATGACTATACAGGGTAATATATCAAGAAATTTGATTGGCTGATAGTCAGAAATGGGTGTGCCTACTTAATTTATTCAGCAGGATAAGGGTAAAGGTGAATTTTACTATCGCAGAATTTCAGAACATTTTTATTAAGATAACAGTTTAGTCCATCTTAATCAGACTGTTCCTTATATGAAACTATAGTCCTTTTAAACTATTGATCTGTTATTGGTCTCTTTTAAAAGTCTGGCTTACATTATGGAACTTCAGCGAATAAATGACGGTAGTTTTGGCAAAATCGTATTTACCATGTACTCGAAGGAAAAGGGGATGAGATTAGTGTTTAAACACATTTACATTCATCTGGGAGTAAAGTTTAATTGATGTTGATAATAAGAAAGTAAACGTTCATTCACACTTAAGGCTTCCCGGATCAGATTGCCATAGTGTTCGACAAGCAGATAATTGATTTGGTACTCAAAAATCTATAGATGACTTTTAACGGATTTGAGACTTTGGTTCTGTTGTAAATCATATATTTGTAATTTTTTAAAAAATATTGGGACTGCAACCGTTAATTTTCTTTACGGTGAAATGTGGTAAAGAAATGGAATTACATAGTGTTGAGGCGATAATTATGCACCCGACAAAATACTGGAATGGTTTTGTGTGTTCTTGAAATAATAATATGCCTTTAGATAAGGAAGTTACATATGCCAGTTGCAGTGTGTTTTGGGAATTCAGTTCATTTGGAAATGTATATTAAAGCCTTAAAGCATCATATGGAAGTTTTTATTTTTATTTCTTTAATGTTTTTATTCAGACAAAATAAAGCTTGACATTACATGTGAATCACCTGCCCAGCAGGTGATTCCATGTGATTCACATGTAATGTCAAGTCTTATATTCCATTAGGAAAACATGTCTGTGTGAAATAATGGCGTCCAACATGGTGTCAGAATCGACACATTTTTGGTACATTGAATGATAAAAACTTTCATATTAAATAATCTGCTTTCAACATAGATTGAGGCGGTTCTAACGAGTACCCACAATCTATGTTTTTGAGCAAAAATAATGCAGATGATGTGTACCCCGTAAACCC
The DNA here is from genome assembly GCA_963580285.1 of Lucinisca nassula. Classification (NCBI taxonomy): domain Eukaryota; kingdom Metazoa; phylum Mollusca; class Bivalvia; order Lucinida; family Lucinidae; genus Lucinisca; species Lucinisca nassula. Next base: position 59,352,141 of record OY757017.1, read on the forward strand.
CACTTTTCTCTAGTGGGGTTTGTTTGTTTGTTTGTTTGATTTCAGGTTTACATTACGATAACACATCCGTACGACATAGTGCATTTTTCACAACTCCAAAATGGCTACTTTTCTGATGAAAATCTGTCATATTTTTTCTTAAAAATGCTCATAACATAGGTTGTGTGTGCTCGTTAGAACCGCCTCATTGAGGCGGTTCTAACGAGTACCCACAACCTATGTGTTGGAGCAGAAATAAGAAAAATAATTGAGACCCCCGTAAACCCCAGTTTTCTCTATATAAAGTGGGGTTTAGAGGGGTCTTCATTTCACGGACTTGTTCACGTGATGACATCCCCGTCAACACTGTAAAGGTCATTTTGGAAATGTTGCTTCCAATTTTGTGGGACTTTAGCCCGACATTGAGATGAAATGACATCTCAAGACCTGCCGCCAAATGAAACCAATAGGGTTTATAAGCATGGACAGGCCACCTTGCACCACTTTGCCTGGACAGGCTTAGCTCCTCTAAGCGGTTTACCAATACTCGTGTGCGGGTTGGATTCAGCTCTGCGTGGAAGCATCATGCAGCCCATATATTTCTTCAAGCCCCGATGGGCGGGGGCCACTGTGATTCAAATGTAATGTCAAGCCTTATTTTCTGGGCTGGTGATTCACATGCAATGTCAAGCCTTATTTTCTTAGGGCTGACATTACATTTGAATTTTTTTTTTTGCTATGCAGAGAATTTATATGAAATGTCAAGCCTTATTTTCACTAAAAATTAAGATAGATTGTGCCGTCTTCTGTTGAAATTTCCTTGATGTTTTAAGAGACGACTTAGAGAACAAGTAAAACATTTAAACTTTGATAACATGTATATATACCAAAACTGGACTTGGCTAAGCCTCTACATATTCACCTTTTGAGAGACTCATCCATTGTTACTTAGTAGTTTTATGTGCAGCTATGCATCTGTGGAGCATATAGGCATGTGCAGGTCATGCATTTATTCTAGCTGTACGAGGTGGATACTCTCATTTTTGGCACCATTAGGAAAATACATGGGGGTTGGAGTTGGGGCACATCCATGTGAGAAAGTGCAATCCTTCATGGCTCTAGAAATGGCATTTCGCTGATGAAAACTTGTTATATTCTCCTTATTTGTACACTAAATATAGGTTGTGGGTGCTCATTAGAACCACCTCAATGAGGTGGTTCTAATGAGTACCCACAACCTATGTTTTCGAGCAGAAATAAGAAAAGGTGTGTATGTCCTGGTAAACCACACTTTTCTCTATATAATTTGGGGTTTGCAAGGGTGCTTGATTTTCATGGACTTTATTCTTAACGTGATTTGACTTGCGGTTTTAAAACTGGGTCTAAAAATAGTGGTAACTTTGATCAGACTGTGTGGATGCTGTGGTCGTGATCTGCGCAATAATACTAGATCTATATGCATGCAGCTGTTTTCTTGGAATTTAATAAGCTGGATCATTTTACAGTGAAGCCCAAATAATGGATCATTTTACAGTGAAGCCCAAATAATGGGATGCAGTTGTTCAAAGCAAACGAAGTGCCATTAATTGGTCAGTGTAATGTAAAAACTTCAACGCTACTCAATTTTTTTCAGCAAAAATGCCACTGAAACTGTTCAGTACTTTACTTGCTCAAACACTTAATGTTTGGACCTGTAACAGGTTCATTACTAACAATTGCAAATGGGAAACCCCTAAAGGGGTACCTTGGCAAACAGTGCAGGCTCAGATCAGATGCTGCAGAACACGGCTACTGATCAGGGCCTGCACTATTTGCTAATACAATTTTCCATCAAAAATAGAATTGAAACGAAAAATAGGCCTGACACCCCTTATATGACAAATGGACTTGTCCAACATATAGCAATGGAAAAGTCCACTAGCATACAATGGGTTAACTGGGTGTTGACTGGGCTCTTTATACTCCTTACCAAAAACTAAAACAAATAGAATGATATTCCAAATAACAATAGTGTACATACTGTGATTTGTAAATGAAAAGAAGACTGCAAACTACTGATACTGGAATATAAATAAGAGAACATGTTATATACAGTCACTGACAGTCACAGAGATGAAAATGAACCCGCAACAACAAAATGGTGGACCTGATACAAAATCTCAGTCAAACAAAATCAGTTTTGTCTCAGTAGCCAAAAAGGTCTTGGAACAGAAAAAGTATTCTGACAGGTGAGAAGTTTCATTTTCTTTTAAATGTAGGCTGATTGACTCCTGTTTTCCCGTGGCCTAGTGGATAAGAGCACTGACTCTCAATCAATAGGTCTCTCACTGCTGTGGGTTTGAGCTGTGGGGTCACATGTGAGATGCCAAATTCTGCAACGAAGGTCGGGTGGTTTTTCTCCGGGTACTCCGGTTTTTGCCCACCTCTGATTAATGATAGGCTTGATAAGAGTGAAACAATCTTGAAAGGGCCATAAACCAAAAAAAAACTTTTGAATAAGGGGCTTGAAAGAAAATCCCACAAATTATCAAGCATTAGTCACAAATTCATTTTTGTTGCATGACATACCCGATTCGTACAATCAGTAGGCGTATTCTTAACTGATTATGTCCCAGGAGACATATTGTTTTTGGTGCGGATCCCGTTTGCGTCTGTGTCTGCGTAGCCTGTTTGAAGCATTATATCTCCTGAACCTATGGATGGATTTTGACCAAACTTGCATAGACACATCACTAGGATAAGGGAAAACAGTCATTATGTCATGGTGACCTTGACTTCATTTTCATTTTTGGGCCAAAAAGGGCTTGTCTGCACTATCTCAATAAAATTAATCAAACTTGGTACATTATATCATTACCACAAACCACAGATTTGATTAGACTTTAGTGACCTTGACCTCATTTCCAAGGTCACAGTGACCCAAAAACAGTCATTTTTGGGCCAAAAATGGCTTGTCTGCACTCTATCTCATTAACTAATTGATTAATTTTCATCAATCTTGGTACAATATATCATTACAAGAAACCATAGATTTGATTAGATTTAAGTGACCTTGACCTCATTTCCAAGGTCACAGTGACTCAAAAAGTCATTTTTGGGCCAAAAATGGCTTGTCTGCGCTCTATCTCATTAACTAATTGATTAATTTTCACCAATCTTGGTACAATATATCATTACTAAAAACCGCAGATTGTTTGATTAGATTTTGGTGACCCTGACCTTATTTCCAAGGTCAGAGTGACCGAAAAACAGCCATTTTTGGGCCAAAAATGGCTTTTCTGCACTCTAGCTCATTAATGAATTGATTAATTTTCGTAAAACTTGGTACATTATATCATTACAAGAAACCGCAGATTTGATTATATTTTGGTGACCTTGACCTCATTGCCAAGGTCACAACGACCCAAAAACTGTCATTTTTGGGCCAAAAATGGCTTCTCTGCTCTCTATCTCATTAACAAAATGATTAATTTTAGTCACACTTGGTACAATATATTAGTACAACATTCTGTAGATTTGTTTAGATTTTGGTGACCTTGATCTCATTTTCAAGGTCACACCAACCCAAAAACTGTCATTTTGAGGTCAAAAATGGCTTGTCTGCACTCTGTCTCATTAACAAATTGATTAATTTCCGTCAAACTTGGTACAATATATCACTGCAACATACCACAGATATGATAAGATGTTGGTGACCTTGACCTCATTTTCAAGGTCACACCAACCCAAAAACAGTCAATTTTGGGCCAAAAATGGCTTGTCTGCACTCTATCTCATTAACGAATTGATTGATTTTCGTCAAACTTGGTACAATATATCATTACAACAAACTGCAGATTTGGTTAGATTTTGGTGGCTTTGACCTTTTTACAAAGTGACAGTACCCCAAAGACAGCCAATTTTGGGCGAAAAATGGCTTGTCTGCACTCTGCCTCATTAACTAATCAATTAATTATAGTCGAACTTGGTACAATATATCAATTCAACATACCACAGACTTGATTAGATTTTGGTGACTTTGACCTTTTTTCAAGGTCACAGGCTCCCCAAAACAGTCAATTTTAGGCCAAAAATGGCGTGTCTGCACTCCAAGGCCAAGGTCTCCCAAAACCTGTTCTTTTGGGGCTAAAAATGGATTATCTGTAACCTATATCATTTAAGAATTTATGAATGTTGGTCAAAATCGTTACAATATTTGATTACAGTCCACCAATTTGTCTGGTGATAAGAGCTTTTTAATGACTGTTTGTTTTTTAAGGTCACAGGCTCCCGAGAAAACTGTCAGTTTTTGGCCAAACATGGCTTGTTTGCCGCTTACATTTTGGTGACTTTAACCTTGTTATTAAAGTCAATTGGGTGTTTTAAGATATATTTATGGTGGGGGCGACATTGTTTTCTCTGAAAACATTTCTAGTTTATAATTGGTTCCTAACGTTCGTGCAGTATTCCCAATAGATACTGAATACCATAAAAATCCTAAAAGTTTGGACACCTTGAGAACTTGCTGTAATTCTCAAAAAAAAAAAAAAAACAAGAGCTGCATCACTTTAGGTGACCAATGCCCCCCCTTGGGAGCCATTTTCTGAGTTTTTGCAAAATTTCAAGGGGAGATAATTCAGCCAAAAATGACAACAGAGTTATGGCCCTTGGTCAGAATGTAGCCCTTGTGATGGTGAATAAGTGTGTGAAGTTTCGTGGGGCTAGGTTAAATACTTTTGAAGTTATGATCAAGGTTAAAGTTTTTGTGATGGACAGACAGGCAAACAAACAAACAGACAGGGACAGACAGACAAACAAACAAACAGACAGACAGGGCAAATACTATATACCCCCTGAATCAAAGATTCTCGGGGGGCATAAAAATGGACAAATTTGTTTCATGATCCATCATGGGGTCCAAAAGGTGCAGACTGAATTGAATGTCAAACAGTGTAGACCCTGACCAGACGCAGCTCCTGCACTGTTTGCTTAGGCCTATCTGTCCCAATACTTAAACCCCAGTCACACTAGACCAAGTTCCCACTGCGTCAATGTAAACCCGGACCGACGTAGTACGAACTTGTACGACGTAGAAGGAACGCAGTAGAAACCGATAAGAACGTGATGCGATCTTTATGGTCTTGGCTGACGTGGACGATTTCTAAACATGTTCAAAAAAACCGTGGCGAGGACGTGATCGAATAAGGACGCAGTAAGGACTCAGTAAGGACATGGAAACAACGGCATTGACGTAGTACCAACGGAGCATGAACCTAATATGGTCTACATTGACGTAGTACAAACCTGGTATGGACGGAAAAGACTGCAGTGCGTTCATACGACGTTCATACCACGTCAATCGTTAGGGCTTGTTGTGCTCAGCAGGATAAGGTTATAAGCTGAACATCTATAATCGATTGGTGATTTTGCTTTTCACAAAATTTAAGTGATAAGATCTGATCCCTTGAAATGTTTAGCTTCGTTGTGTATCGTTTTCATCAACAGCAAATCTGGTAGTTATTGTCATTGGTAATATTATTGCCATTCTGGAATGTGTATTGATTTACTGAAAAAAAAATCACAAAAGAAAAACACTGGATTTGCTTGTTTTGTTTGATTTGGGGTTTAACATCCCTGTCAACACTGTACAGGTCATTGCTTCCAATTTTGTGGGACTTTTACCCGACATTGAGATGAAATGACATCTCAAGCCCTGTTGCCCAATGAAACCACGGAAGGTCCGACTCGCACCGATTTTCCTGGGTAGGTTTAGATTCTCTAAGGAGTTTACCAGTACTCGCATGAGGTCGGTTTCAGTCTGTGTGGAAGCATCCTGCAGCTTTATATTTCTTCAAGCCCCGATGGGCGGGAACCGTAAAAAAATAAAGAAGAAAAACTCTGGATAGCACACCTATGTGAGAAGAAATTATTTCTTTGAAATTATGTCTTTTTCTGACGAAAATTGATACCTTTTCTTGTTACTGCAATAAATATAAATTGTTTGTGCTCATTATAATCTCCTCTTTAAGGGGGTTCTAATGAGTACCAAAAATCTATGATTTTGAGAAAAAGAATATTTGTTTGTTATTATTGTGTTGAGGTTTTACATCCTTGTCAACACTAATTTGGTCATTCCAGAGACATCACCTCAACTTTTGAGGGACTTTTACCCAACATTGAAATGAAATGACATCTCAAGCCCTACCGTCCAAAGAAACCACTAGGGTTTAAGGAGCGGTCTTACTCGCTCCACAGTTCCTGGGCAGACCTAGACCTAAGTGATTTACCAGTACTCCAGTTCAGACAGTTTCAGCTTTGTGCAGAAGCATCATGCATCCCAAATCTATTTCTACAAGCCCCGATGTGGGGAGGCCCCAAAATATAATGTATACCCTCGTAAACTCTACCTCTTTCTTACATAAGATGGGGTTTACAATAGTCTTAAGGGGAATTGGTACACCTTCAAGGGAGGCAACTCTTGCAAAAGTATTTTTGTCTCCCACATCAATAGGGGTCAACTCTTAAAGGAAAGAATTTGCTCCGGAGGAGCAAATTCTTTTCTTTAAGAGTAGACCCCTTTTCCAGTTGGACAGGGCTTATAGAAAAGCGAACAGGAAGTCCCAAAAGTTGTCTCCCTTTGAAAAATGGCAGAAAAATGTGCCAGGTGTTCCCATTCTCCTTAATTGCATGGATTATTGACTGCTGAGCATTTCAAACTATTTTACATGGGGAACCTCAAAACAGGTCATTCAGTCTTGCAGACAGTGCCGGCCCTGATCATCAGAGATCAGAAGCCTTAAAACACGACATCTGATCAGGACCACACTGTTTGCAAAAAGGTGAGCACTTCTTAAATCAACCCAGTCTGGTACCCATAAATTTCAAAGTGGCTTCTTGATATATATGTTAGGTGGCAGATAATCCAGTCAGTACCAAATGGATCCATCCTTATTATGCTGAAAGAGAAATTACCCATAACTTTGCAAACAGTGTAGATCCAGATCATAGGATCTACACTGTTTGTCATGCAGTTTGTTAATTGATTGAATGCGTTAAATCAATAGATTCGATGGGTTGAAAGTCTGAAATGGGTGTGACTATATTAATTTAGTCAGCAGGATAAGGGTTTAGCGAAATTTTAACCCTTATGTTGCTGAATAATTAATTAAGCCACACCTATTTTTAACTTTGAACCAGATTACTCGATGCAATTTATTACTACAAATTTACAAACTGTATGTCAAACAGTGTAGATCCTGATCAGATCCAGAAGCCATATGATCTGAATCTACACTGTTTGCAAAGGTAGGGTTTGTCGTGAACATCAGGATAAGGGTTGAAATCGGTGATTTAGAGAGATAAAACTAAAATATCTTTCAGTCTTTAACCCATTTACGACGGGGAACACCGAAAATTGGACACTGACCTCATATCAGATGCCGCAGATCACTGGGCCTTCAGTGTTTAAAAAAAATTCAGCCATTCGATTTTTTATGAATAATTTTTTGAAACAACATTCAGCCTGACACCCTGAAATTTTGAAATGAACACTGAGTTGAACAAAACTTTCTATAATTTATTAAGACATCTGTTAACATATCCATGCACTTCTGAAAACTCCTTCATGTACTTACTGAACATGACAAGTAGGCTGATTCAAGAAGGGCAGTTGTCAGTTTCTGGCATTATAGTTTTGCTCTGTACTGGTTAACCACTTACATATTAACTCCTGCTAAAAATGTGTGGTTATGTAAACTGACCGGTTAGGTATAACCTAAATGATGTTGAATGGGTTGTTAAATTTCAAACATACAACATACTGTATTAAATTGGGATTTTTTTTTTGGGTGGGGGGTGGGGAGGGTATTTTAAGACTCTTTCAAGATTATTTCACTTATTTTGAGTTGAACCATAATTATATTGAGGTGGGTGGAAACCAAAGTATCAGGAGACAATCCACTTGACATTTCGATTCAGAACTTGGCGTCTCTTACATAACCCGAGCGAGGCTCGAACCACAGTGGAAAGACCTAATAAGTAATGATTGAGAGGTGTTTGGAAGATATGTAAGATAAATATGTAATTAAAAAAGTATTATCAGAATTACAATATTAGAAAAGCTTATATAGTGTTTGATTTGAGGTTTAACGTCCCCGTCAACACTGTAATGACTCGCACCGCTTTGCCTGGGCAGGCTTAGATCCTCTAAGCGGTTTACCAGTACTCGTGTGCGGGTCAGACTGAGTGAGTTTCAGCTCTGCGTGGAAGCATCATGCAGCCCATATATTTCTTCCAGTCCCGATGGGCAGGGGCCGGCTTATACAGTGAAATTCCGCTATTAAGACCACCTAAAATTAAGACTCATTCTGCTTTAAAAAAGCTTATTTTGAAGGGTGCACTTAAATTTTCTTTGGATTTTCTGCCCACACTGTCCTCTGGTCAGGGACCACCTTTGAGACTGTTCAAAAGTGGTCTTAAAGACCAGTACCAAAGGTGGTCTTAATATAGGAATTTCACTGTATTATCTACCATTGGTACATAATTTTTTATGTTCTCCAGATGATAAAGAAAATATCATCTGTTCCAGTTGTGCTTGACCCTTTAAGGGCTAATTGAAATAAATATATATTTTCACACGGCTCCAGTACTTTGCCCTGTGTTTTCATGCCACATTTCAGTGACTAGAAAGAATTAAAATTTTTAACCCTTTCAACCCTGTGGAACAGCACAGGTCAGTACAAACAGTGTAGATCCAGATGAGACGGCTCATAATGAGCCATCTTATCAGGATCTACACTGTTTGTTATTTGTTAATGTTTGTGACTATAAAACCCCTATTTACAGGAATGGAATTGTCCAAATAGAATGTTGGAAGGTTCCATTTCAGAAATTCAGGGAAGAAAGGGTTAAAAGGCACTAATGAATGGTGTTTATGAAAGTTGATATTTTTTGTCTACTCAGGGTACTCAAGACCGTCTTTTGTTTTTGATTTCACTACCATTTTAGTTGTCTAATTTCTAGGTTACAACCTGCTTGTTGAATTTACAGAAATTGTGGATAATATTACTAATAAAATACTGTTTCAATAATTATTGAATTTATGGAAATTTAGGATATTGTGACTGTGATACCCATATTTTCATGTCTGAAAAAATGGCATTTTTCTGATGTTTTTTTTTTGTGATATTTTTTTTTAATTTTTAAATTATGCTTCTTATATAGTGAATTGGAGCTCATTTGAGCAGCCACCTTCATTGAGGCAGTTCTAATGAGTTGAAAAAAAAATCATTAAAACATCAAAATGTCCAGCAAAGACTATTTTTTGAGATAACACTTTGGCGGGATTAAGAAATGTCATGACGACGTTCATCTATCAGGCATGCATTTTTGTGGAAAAAAATGTCCAAAATCCAATTTAAAATGGTCATATGATAAACAGAATCTTACACTCGTGGTCATTTCATATGAAATTTATGAAAATTGTCAAAGGCTCGTTTGATAAATTTCATATGAAATGATCACGCATGTAAGGTCCTCTATATATCTGCTCAAAAGCATAGATTATGGGTACTTGTTAGAACCGCCTTACTGCGGCGGTTCTAACGAGTATCACAATCTTATGTTTTGAGCAGAAAAAAGGAAAATACCACAATTTTTCATCTGAAAATTTTCTTTTTGATGGTGGATTTATAATGTATTTGTAAGGCGTGTTTTCGTAATGGCAATACCATCCTCTTCCTTCACAGTGATTGGAGAGGGAGGTGCTGCATTGTGTTTAGAGTTAAAGGAATGGGGGCCTCAGTGATATAGAGCACTGGGGACAGATTATGGAGTTGTGCCAATAGCACATCCAAACACTACCTCATCACTCAATAATACTATTTGCCGGGACTTACCGGTTGTGGGCAAAAAAGTCTATGTCCATTAATTTTGTCGCCATTGTAAATGCGGTATTATTTTCTGTAAACTTGTATTTTGTTTGAAATTGAAACGACAAAATTGACCTTTAAACTTTTGAAATAGACATGTCCTAGCAAGTAAATATTGGTTTCTAGAGTGAGTGAGTGAGTTTTAGTTTTACATCCCACCAACAGCTAAGGTCATACGGAGACGGGACCTCGGTTTAAAGACTCATCCGAAAGTCTGGAGAAGCCCGGGATCGATCCTGCGATCCCTTGTTTACAAGGCGAGTAGCGTAACCACTGCACCACGGAGGCTTCTATTATTGGTTTCTAGAATATTTGAGGATGTTTTGATGATAATTACCTGTTTAACTTCGGCAGGTAATGAGGCGGGATTGTCTAATTATTTGTAATAAAAATGGGCAAACGAGTGACTAAAAATGCGGAAGATGCAGCAATGAAGTCTAGAATATATTTATCTACTCATTTAAAGTGTATTTCGATCAATTTTCTGTAACAGTCAACTAAAATATGCCCGTAATATTAAACCTATTTACAATGTGTTATGGAATCAGCGGCTTTTTGCCAACCACGAAAGATCATTATCAAAGGGAAAAGTACTTTTGCGCATGCGCAGTGACAAGTAAATAAGGTCACGTGTCAAAACATTGGATCCGTCTATATGGATTAGTTCAAATTCCCTGGGACCTCCCACCAGCTAAAAGCCCTCGACAAGGGGAAACAGGACCAACATCAGTGGTTCTAAAGAGTACCCACCGACCCCCGCCCATTGAGGCTTGGCTTGAAGAAATAGATGGGCTGCATGATGCTTCCACACAGAGCTGAAACAGACCAGTACTCGAGTACTGGTAAACCGCTTATAGGATCTAAGCCTGCCCGGGCAAACGGCTACGAGTCGGACCGTCCATGCTTATAGACCCTATTGAGGCTTGGCTTGAAGAAATAGATGGGCTGCATGATGCTTCCAGGCAGAGCTGAAACAGACCAGTACACGAGTACTGGTAAACTGCTTATAGGATCTAAGCCTGCCCAGACAAAGGGCTACGAGTCAGACCGTCCATGCTTATAGACCCTATTGGTTTCATTGGGTGGCAGGGCTTGAGCTATCATTTCATCTGAATGTCGGGTAAAAGTTCCACAAAATTGGAAGCAATGTCTCCAAAATGACCTTTACAGTGTTGACAGGGATGTTAAACCTCAAATCAAACATACAAACAAACAAACAAAAGTGTACCCACAATCTATTTTTAGAACAATGTATGCCCTTGTAAACAGTACATTTGTTTATATACTGTATTGATCCTAAGCATTACGAAAACACACCTATACAAATACATTGCAAACTTTACCGCTGAAAAAACAAAAATTTTAAGATGAAAAATTGTGATATTTTTCTTATTTCTGCTCAAAATATAGATTGTGGGTACACATTAGAACCGCCTCATCGACGTGGTTCTAATGAGTACCCACAATCTATATTTTAGACCACAAATAAGAAAAATAAGGTTTACCCCTGCAAACCCCAGTTTTACTATATAAAAGAGTGGGGTTCAAGGGGGTCAAAATTATATAGGCATGTTTTCTTGATGTACGATTGGGACAGACAGGCCTAAGCAAACAGTGCAGACCCAGATCTTTTTGGTCACTGTCTCATATTTTCCTTGATTTAAGATTGAAAAAAAATTAATATATATGAATCAATTTTCAGTAGAAAGACGTATATATATATGTCCTTGAGTCAGATAAAAGTAAATTTTTAAGTATTACCGATATGTATTATAGACTGGCTTGAATACCGGTACTCGATTTAAGAAGCAAAATATGGTTTGTCAACCTTGTAAGAATTAAATGTAGCACAAAAACTGTAAAGAGGCAAAGACTAATATATTTACATACCGTAATGATCCTAAATACTGGGACAGATAGGCTTAGCAGGAGCACGCTGATTAGGGTCTTCACTGTTTGCCATTCCATCTCCAACAAATCTGTTAATAATTTAGGAGAACTACAGCAAGTCCTTAAAATGTCCAAACTTTTAGGATTTTTACAGTATCTATCAATATACTAGTGTCCCATAATTCATATAGAGGATCTTACATGTGCTCATGTATTATTGAATTCATTAACCCTGCTGTAGGCGACAAGCCCTATCTTTGCAAACAGTGTAGATCCAGATCAGATGGCTTCTGAAGAAGCCATCTGATCAGGATCTACACTGTTTGTCATTCAGATTGTGAATTTGAACGAACTCATTATATCATGTAATCTGATTGGCTGAAAATCAAAAAAAGGTGTGGCTAAGTTAAATATTCAGCAGGTTAAAGGTTAAACGAGTTGAGGAAAAAAAATAAAATGCAAGGCTTTTCCGAGCATTTTATCCCTTTTCCTCAATGAGTTTAATAAATTCAATAATACATCTATCTATCTATCTTCTTATACTGAGTCGGTCATATTTGGCCATTACCTCAGTGATTCTGGGACTGCAAAAAATAAATGTACACCTGTGGACACAAAAGCGTTCAAACTTTGATGAGCTTCATTTCATTTTGATCTGATGTTTCATTCAATATTTCCTTACATCCTGTCAGTCAAATGTAAAGACAGGTATAAATTCAAAACACAAAGTGTTGTATATTTCATTGTAGACCTTGCACTATCCAATCAGAATACATCTCGAATGTCAATCAGATCTAAAAATGGAAAATAGTGCTTGCCACAATAAGACCAATCAATGTATATTGCTTGATCCAGTTTTAGACTACTTTGATGAATGACATTTGCTTGTCAAACTAACTTGATGCAAATAGATTCATTGAAAGGTGCTTCACCGGAGTTTGAACGCTTTTGTGTCCACAGGTGTATTTTGCTTAACCCTTTTCCTGCTGAGACCCAATACGCTGTAGCTTTCAAACAATGTAGATCCAGATCAGATGGCTTCTGAAGTCATAGGCTTCCAAATTTTGGCATTCTTGAACATTTTTGTAATGGATTTCTCAGGAACTCTGAAAGCTAGAAAGTTGAAACTTCGTAAAAACATGGACAATGACATCTCGGAATAGGGGTCAAGGGTCTCTAACTCTTTGAGTTATGTCCCTTGGTGGGTTTTCAAATTTTAAAATGCATTTTGCTAAATAACTTGCAGGTTTGTGGTCCTACTCCAATGAAACTTATACTACACTTGGTCTCAAAGGTAAGGAAGCGAGGTGTAGTAGCAGAATAGTGACCAAGGGCTCATAACTCCTGGAGTAATGTCCCTTGATAGGTTTTCAAATTTTGCCATTCTTGAAAATTTCGTAACAGTTATCTCAGGAACTATGAAAGCTAGAAAGCTGAAACTTCTTTTAGACATGGACTCTTTGAGGTATGGTCTTTTGATTGATTGATTAATCGATTTGAGGTTTTATGTCCCTGTCAACACTGTATAGGTCATTTTCGAGACATTACTTCCAATTTTGTGGAACTTTTACCCAACATTGAGATGAAATGACATCTCAAGCCCTGTCGCCCAATGAAACTAATAGGGTTTATAAGCATGGACGGTCCTACTCGCACAGCTTTGCCTGGGCAAGCTTAGAGTCTCTAAGGGGTTTACCAGTACTCGTGTGCAGTCAGTTTAAGCGCTGCGTGGAAGCGCATCATGCAGCCCAAATAAGAGGTATGGTCTTTGACAGGTTTTCAAAGTTTAAAAAATCATTTATGCTTTTATATTTGTGGTCCAACTTCACTGAAACTTATACTACACTGGGTCTCATAGGTAAGGAACGTGTAGTAGCAGAATACTGTCTAAGGGCCCATAACTCTTGGAGTTATGTCCCTTGGTAGGTTTTCAAATTTTGTCATTCTTGAAAATTTTTGTAACAGTGTTTTCATAAACTATGAAAGCTAGAAAGCTGAAACACTTTGTGTATGGACAGACATTGACTGGTAGTATCATGCATACTGGAATAGAGGTCAACCATTCATTACACTTCTAGTTTTGTCCCTGGATAAATATAGGGTTTCAAATTTTAAAATGCGTTTTTGCTTACCGGTAGTAACTTTGATTTTTGTGTTCCTACTTCCATCACGAAAACAAGCCTATATAATTTTGACCCCCTCGAACCCCACTTTTCTATAGTAAAACTGGAGTTTGCAGGGGTAAAACTTATTTTTCTTATTTCTGCTCTAAAATATAGATTGTGGGTACTCGTTAGAACCGCCTCAATGAAGCGGTTCTAGCGAGTACCAACAGTCTATATTTTGAGCAGAAATAAGAAAAATATCGTAATTTTTCATCTTAAAATCTTCATTTTTCTGGCGATAAAAGTGCCAATGTATTTGTACAGGCGTGTTTTTGTAATGAATGAATCTTTTACATGTACTACACTTGGTCTCTAAGGTAATTAAGGAAGGTGTATAGCAGAATTGTGATCAAGGTCCCATAACTTTGGTAGGTTTTCAAATTTTGCTATTCTTGATAATTTTTGTAACAGATTTCTCAGGAACTTATTGAAAGCTGAGAAAGCTGAAACTTCACATAAACCTGGACAATGATTGAATGTATGATCGTGTATACTGGAATAGGGGTCAAGGGAAAATAACTCTATGGGTTATGTCCCTTGATAGAGTTTTATTCATATTTTAAAAGGCATTTTGCTGTTAACATCTTTGATGTTTGTGCATGGTCATACTTCAATGCAAATTATGCTACACTTGGTCTCTAATGTAGCAGAATAGTGACCAAGGGCCCATAACTCTTGATGTTATCTGATAAGCATGAATTCAAAATATTTCAACACTACAGGTCTTTTCTCCTTTAATATATAGTGCTGCAGTGGGGCTATAGTCAGATCCTCAGACAGCTTTAGTTTATACTCCAAACGTAGGCTGTAGGTGCTTGTTAGAACCGCCTCCTTGAGGCAGTTCTAACAAGTACCCACAGCCTATGTCTTGGAACAGAAATAAGAAAAATAATGTATAACCCTGTAAACCCCAGTTTTCTGTATATAAAATGGGATTAAGAGGGGTGTTCATTTCATGGATTTGTTAACATGATGTGTATGCTCCTTACGCTGACTTTGGGCATGTTTGGTTGTTTGCTTGAACCAAACACGTCTACTATGCCTGCCTAAATGTGTCTATTCTGCTTCCTCGTCTGCCATTGGCTACTGAGCTACCTACATGTAGTAACTCTGCCTGCTTCTGCTACCTACATGGATTCTGAACTGCCTTCCTTGCCTGTTCAACTGCCTATACTCGTACTCTACCTATTACGTGGAAACCAAGCTACACATTCTACCTACTACACATTTGCTACATACCAAGCTGCCTACTGAGCTACCTATATTGAGCTGACTACTGAGCTGCCTTTTGAGCTCTCTATACGTACTGAGCTGTGTACTCTGTCTACTGAGCTGCATACTTGCCTACTGAGCTGCCTACTGTGCCTACTGAGCTGCCTCAATATGGCATTTATAACGAGCGCCCACAACTTCTGTTTGGGGTATAAATAAGAAAAATATCAAAAATCTTCATCAGAAAAGTAGGCATTTTGGAGTTAAGAAAAGCTTCACTATAAATCACACAGTTATGTAATTGTAATGAAAAAGGTATGATATTTCATGCTGAAGCCTTCATGCGGACTAAACAAAATTAGTGTATACCACGACAGAGGTAAGGGCGAGGATTATGGCCATGTAAAATCGATTTAAGCCCCCCCCAGTTGAATTCTTTCCACTGACCGTTCCAAGGTGGTTCTTCTGTGGCGGTTTATTTATGTTGTTGTTTGTTACTTACTGTGTGTATCACTTGTGTCTTGTTATTTTGGATGGCCATATGGCCATTTTGTGGGAAAGTTACTGTCCTTATGGCCTTCCTTTGTTTAGGTTTCCATTATGGTCTGGTTGCTTCATGTTTGTGTTTCTTTCCCTTTGGTGTCTTTGATGGGTGGAGTAAGTTAATTGTATCGATTCCTGATCTTTGTTTTACTTTTACTTTGATATTTCATAAGAATCACATGCCCGTCATATATATGAGCCATATGTAAAGTCAAACCATATTTTAGCTGATGATTCACATGCAATGTCAAGCCTTTTTGACTGAAAAAGAAAGTCAAGTCCGTGAAATAAACACCCCATTAAACCACACTTTATATTGAGAAACATGGGGTTTACAGGGGTAAACGTTATTTTTTTCTTATTCCTGCTCAAAGACATAGGTTGTGGGTATTCGTTAGAACCGCCTCAATGAGGCGGTTCTAACGAGCACCCACAACCTATTTTTGCAGTATGAATAAGAAAATTATCACAGATTTTCATCAGAAAAGTAGCCATTTTGGCGGTAAGAAAAAATGTACTTTGTCGCACAGGTGTACTGTTATCCGCACTGGCTATGAAAATTGAAGTAGCCAGCTGTGAGTTGTTCTTGAAGGGCTGTAAGTGTTGTGCAGAATCTGTAATAGAACAGAACAGAACTGAAATTTGAAACGAGGTTTTTATAGTGCCAAAAACATTGGAATTTATCAAAACTTTAGTAACCTAATGGAGGAGAACACCGAGTCATCATCACCATCTTCGTCAAGGTCAGGGTCACCTACAGCCCTTTTACGAACCTTTACGCCATCTCCTCAGCTGATGAAAGGTCGACGTCAGTCACTTGGTAGTATACTGACAACGGAAAAGATTCTTGGCCTGAAATGGTAACATTATTTGCTGTCTTTATGATGCACACATCTTGCACATGCACTTTGAAAATCGTAGAAAATTGGAATGTCTGTAGAGACCTTTGGTGTATGGGCTGTTTTGGCTTTTGCTTGATGTTATTGACCTTGATAAGGCACCTGTGATTTGAGGTGTGTTTGTTTTGTATGTTTGTATTGGAGTTTAATGGCCCAGTCAACCCTTTTTAGATCATTTTTGAGCCGGTCAGATTACCTATCCACACTTTTCCTGGCCTGGCTTCTACATAATGGTTAACCGGTACAGTGCACATTCTTTCGCTAGAAACTGACAATTACCCTTCTTGAATCAGTGGAAGGGAGAGAAAGACCATAGGAAAGATTTTATAATCAATCTCCATGAAAGAATGTTGAGGACCCCGGCAGGTATCGAATCCGCATCCTCCTGATCACCAGTCAGACATGCATCCAATCGAGCTACCGAGGCCTGCACAAAGGGTGTTTGTAAGAAAGCATTAAGAATATCTGGAACACATCAAGGGAAACAACTTTTTTCTGAAATAATTTACTGTCCTTTTCAATAAGGGTCTGTTAAAAAAAGACGAATTTGCTCCTTTCTTCTATCTAGTAAAGGTCTGCTCTAAAAGGAAAGAATTTGCTCCCAAAGGATTTGCTCCTTGGGAGAAATTCTTTCCAAGGAGCAAATTCTTTTCTTTTAGAGTAGATCTGTTTTAGAATGAAATTTATATGCATAATTAATCTAATTTAAAAAAAGCAAATAGGAAGCATAAGTTTTCTTCCCGGTATAAATGGTGAAAAATATCCAAAGTTTACTCAGTTTGCAGAAGGTATTGGTTTTGATTGGTCACTTTTGTATGAATGAAGTTTCGATTGGTTGCTTTTGTCTGAATAAACAGATTTGATTGGTTACTTTTGTCACAATGAAAAGTTTTGATTGGCTGCTTTTGTCTAAATGAACAGTTTTGTCTTGACTGGCTTTACTGAGGATTTTCTGCAGCAATTAAATTAACATGCCGTATTCGCCCTAATTACCGCACCGTGCGCTTAGTTTTTTCAAAATCGTGTCATAATATCATAGTGAAAAATCTACCTAATTAGCGCACACTTGATACGACAACAACAGCTTCCAAGATGATGCATACTGATATTTAATGGCACGGAAAAAGATACTTAAGCATTGCCTTCACTGTTGGAAGAAATAATGGTAAGTTTTTTTTATAGATTTACAATGAGACCTTCAAGGGGAGATTACTGTAAAGTGTGCGCTTATGCATTTCCTTTTCAAAAATAGCTTTGGTGTGCGCTTATAGGAGCATGTGCGGTAATTAGGGCGAATACGGTAGATTGTGGGTGCTTGTTAGAATCGCTTCAATGAGGCGATTTTAATAGGTACCCTCAAACTTATGGAGGTAGTTCTAACAAGTATCCACAATCTATTGGTCAAACTGAGCAAGAATAGGGAAAACAGTGTATAAGCCTTGTATGCCTCCACCCGTTGAGGCTTGGAGAAATAGATTGGGCTTCATGATGCTTCCATGCAGAGCTGAAACCGACTGCACACAAGTACCAGGTCTGTACGTAGTTGTTAAACTGCTTAGAAGCCCGATTAATTCAGCTTGATCACTGGCAAATTGCTGTGAGTTGGACCGTCCATGCATACAAACAGTACATGTACTAGTATTGGTTTCATCAGGTAAAAGTCCCACAAAATTGGAGGCAACATCTCCAAAATGACCTAAATAGTAATGCTAGGGATATAAAATTTGATTTTGATGCATATGACAAAGAGGGTTGACGTGTCGCTAAATGCAACATCATCATTATCATTACATGGATTTTTAATGTGGTTCCATGGACACCATGGAATTTTGTCCCTGGACATTTAGTTATCAAAACATACCATTATTTCAGATTGAAAAGCTTTTATAAAAGCTAGGTTAACCTATTAGAGAACTCCATATTCGGGTCTCAAATAACACCTTAATTTGATAGAATTATATGTTATTTGTTCTGTTCAATTTATACGTTTTATTGAGATACAAAAGCTGTCTATATATATATTAACAATTTCCTTTACATTTGTTTTGAATTGGACTTACTTTTTATTACATTTGAAAAGGTAAATCTGACTTAAATGGTCGTCTTGCATTAATATATCTGAAACAACTTTTTTTTTTTTCCATTTAAAAGAAATACGAATTGCGTGATTTAATTTAATTAGAATTGTTGTAGAAAATGTTAAGTTTCAGCAAAGCTGAGAGACGGTCGTTATAGAGTTAATGGCAATGCATTAGTGTTAACGGAGTTTCCTTAGGAATGGTGACTTTACTATATTCTTTCGGTTGCATTGAAAAATTTGAGTGTACAGGATATTATTTCCAGAGACAGAAATACAATTTGTTAAACCCTACAGCGGAGTGACATTCTTTTTTGTTTCAGCAGAAAATTCATATGCGATGTTAAGCTTTATTTAAAAAAAAATAATAAAAAAAAAAAAAAAAAAATACTGTGGCAATGCCATCTGCTATAGTCGTTGGGCCATTTGTTAAAAACTAACGACGTCATTAGTTAACATATCATTAAAACTTTGATCATTAAATATGGCAAATATGCTAAAATTTTTGCTGAAAAAATGTGAGCAGCTTTTCCCGATGCAAAATCTGCTCACATTTTTTCAGCAAAAATACCCAAATTTTAAATATAAAACTTGCTAGAACAATTAACAATATGACCCCTTATGAGCTTGTTAAGCTAACGATGCTTTGAACAACTGGCCCCTGATAAGCACTCCAAGGGTTAACCCCTATCCTGCTGTTCACGACAACCCCTACCTTTGCAAACAGTGTAGATCTAGATCAGATGGCTTCTGAAGAAGCCAACTGATCAGGATCTACACTGTTTGTCATTCAGTTTGTAAATTTGAATGAAAACATTTTATCATGTAATCTGATTGGCAGATAGTCAGAAATGGGTGTTGGCAGTTAAATTATTCAGCAGGATGAGGGTTAAGAAAACTTCATGTAAATTAGCTCCTTAAGATAAGCAACAAATGAGGATAATTTTGCGATAATTATCTTTATTTCTCGTTTCAATATAAATTATGTTGTGGGTACTTGTCATGGAGGCGATTCTTTTAAGTACCCACAACATAATTATGATTATATAGAGAAATTATTGCAAGAAAAAGTAACCCAAAATTAAACTTGTTACCCCTAATTATCTGGAGCTATGGTTATGTGATATTACTTGGCTCTTCAAGTTTGATTTTCCTCATGTTTTTATATCCTCCCACCAAAGGGGAGGGGGATATATTGTTTTTGGTGCTGATCCAATCAGCGTCAGCATATGTGTCGGCATGATACTTTCTTGTGTGCAAGATATCTCATGAACTTAGTGGCTGTGTGAATTTTAATCAAATTTGCATGGATATAACAGTGGGACAGATTGAAAAACTGATTAGGTTTTGGTGACCTTGACCTTATTTTCAAGGTCACAGCCATGCTAAATATAGGTTGTGTACAGTATATCTCATGAACTGCTGTGTTGATTTTAACCAAATGTGCATGGATATAACATTACATGTTGGTCAGGATGAAGTACTGATTAGGTTTTCCTGGCCTTGACCCTCATTTTCAAGGTCACAATGGTGCTGTTAAATTTAGCTTGTTTTGAAAGGGTTATTGGGTGTGGGGACATCTGTTTTGTCAGAAAACAAGTCTACTTTTCTTAAAGATTGTGGATGCTGACATTAGAACTCATTGAGGCGGACATTTAACCCTTATCTTACTGAATATTCATTTAAGCCACACCCATTTCTGTCTATCAACCAATCAAATTACTTGAGGTAATTTATTGGTACAAATTCATAAACTGAATGTCAAACAGTGTAGATCCTGATCAGATGGCTTCTTCAGAAGCCATCTGATCTGGATCTACTCTGTTTCCAAAGATATGGGTTGTCGTGAACAGCATGATAAGAGTCATGACTACACACAAATTGAATTGTTTTGGAGCAAAACTGACAACAAAAATAATAATACATACTCCTGTATATGCCAGTTTTACCTACAGTATATAAAGTGGGTTCGTTTATTTGTTTGTTTGATTTCAGGTTTAACATCCCCGTCAACACCGTAAAGGTCATTTTGGAGACATTGTTTCCAATTTTGTGGGACTTTTACCCGACCTTGAGATAAAATGACATCTCAAGCCTTGCCGCCCAATGAAACCAATAGGGTTTGTTTGCATGGACGGGCCGACTTGCACCGCTTTGCCTGGGCAGGTTTAGATCCTCTAAGCGGTTTTACCAGGATACGTGTGCAGTCAGTTTCAGCTCTGCGTGGAAGCATCATGCAGCCCATCTATTTCTTCAAGCCCCAATGGGCGGGGGCCATAGAACTCATTGAGGCAGGCATTTTACCCATTTAGTTCCGGAAACCCCAAAACGGGTACAAGGGCAAACAGTGCAGGCCCAGATCAGAACGCGGCATCTGATCAGGGCCTCCACTGTTTGCTAAATGTTCAGCCATTTTTCTAATTAATTTTGAAGAAAACACAACCTGACACCCCTAAATTTTGAAATGAACTCCTGGTATATATAAGGAGGAAGAATTTCCATGCACATGGTACTAAAAGGGTTAATGACTACACACAAATTGAATTGTTTTGGAGCAAAACTAATGACAAAAATAATAATACATTCTCCTGTAAATGCCAGTTTTACCTACCGGTATATAATACATACTCCTGTAAATGCCAGTTTTACCTACCAGTATATAAAGTGGGTTAGTTCAGTGATATTTATTACATGGGGCTTGTTCACAGGACATCTATGCATTTGACAATCATTATTTTAACAAGTTCACATAATGAACACCTTTGAAAACCCCACTGCATAGGGAGGAAAATGGGGTTTACAACAGTATGCAATATTTACATTATTCTTGCTCTAAAACAGCATTAGGTGGTTCTAACAATCTCAAAAAATTTATGTTGGGAACACAAATAAGAACAATATCATACATTTTCTTCAGAAAATTTGGAATAGCTAATACTATACCGCATAGGTGTGTCACCCTAATATTACTTGGGGTCGCAGGATCGATCCCGGGCTTCTCCAGACTTTCGGATGAGTCTTTAAACTGAGGTCCCATCTCTGTATGACCGTAGCTGTTGGTGCGACGTAAAACGTAAAACTCAAACACTCACTCACTCACCCTAATATGAGTTATTGAAAATTGTTACAAAAGTCTTTATGCCCCCAACTTTAAAAAAGTTGGGGGGGCATATTGCTTCTGGCTTGTCCGTCCGTTCGTCCGTTAGTCCGTTAGTCCGTTAGTCCGTTCGTACGTCACGCTTTCTTGTGCATAGCATATCTTTAGAACCGTGTATGCTAGTGTTTTGAAATTTCATATATGGGTTCCTCATGAAAAAATAGTTGACCCGTATTTTTTTTCTTGTCCAAATTATCTCCCCTTCTTGAATTATTTCCCCTTTAATTAAATAACATAGAATTCTCGTTAGCAAGATATCTCAAAAAGTATTTGAGCTACAGCCTTGATATTTGGTATAGTGATTGGGACTAAGGAGGAGATTACCTGATTAAATTTTCAACCAATTCTATAAAATTTTGTTAGGGTTATGGCCCTTTGTAATTTTTTGCCACTCAATTGTGTTGCTTTCTGGTGCATAGCATATCTTTAGAACCGTGTATGCTAGTGTTTTGAAATTTCATATATGGGTTCCTCATGAAAAAATAGTTGACCCGTATTTTTTTTCTTGTCCAAATTATCTCCCCTTCTTGAATTATTTCCCCTTTAATTAAATAACATAGAATTCTCGTTAGCAAGATATCTCAAAAAGTATTTGAGCTACAGCCTTGATATTTGGTATAGTGATTGGGACTAAGGAGGAGACTACCTGATTAAATTTTCAACCAATTCGATAAAATTTTGTTAGAGTTATGGCCCTTTGTAATTTTTTGCTACTCAATTGTGTTGCTTTCTGGTGCATAGCATATCTTCAGAACCGTGTATGCTAGTGTTTTGAAATTTCATATATGAGTTCCTCATGAAAAAATAGTTGACCCGTATTTTTTTTCTTGTCCAAATTATCTCCCCTTCTTGAATTATTTCCCCTTTAATTAAAAAACATAGAATTCTCGTTAAGAGTTTCATTGATGATACTTGGTACATGCTTGGAACTAGGAGTGAAA
Source organism: Lucinisca nassula (assembly GCA_963580285.1). NCBI lineage: Eukaryota > Metazoa > Mollusca > Bivalvia > Lucinida > Lucinidae > Lucinisca > Lucinisca nassula. The sequence continues at coordinate 59,374,912 of OY757017.1, forward strand.
TTTTTATGCAGGCATCCATGTTTGACCTTGACCTAGATTTCATGGTTTGGTGACTTTGCGCCTCCACAGGCGCGACATAGCCTTCGGGGGAATTCTTGTTGTATGTTTTTGAGTCTTTAACAATATTTGTTGAATATTTTGCCATCTAAGGACAAGCAAAGGTTGGGGGCATTGTGTTTTACAAACACCATTTCTAGTTATTATTATGCCCCCAACTTTAAAAAAGTTGGGGGGCATATTGCTTCTGGCTTGTCTGTCCGTTCGTCCGTTCGTCCGTTAGTCCGTTAGTCCGTTCGTACGTCACGCTTTCTTGTGCATAGCATATCTTTAGAACCGTGTATGCTAGTGTTTTGAAATTTCATATATGGGTTCCTCATGAAAAAATAGTTGACCCGTATTTTTTTTCTTGTCCAAATTATCTCCCCTTCTTGAATTATTTCCCCTTTAATTAAATAACATAGAATTCTCGTTAGCAAGATATCTCAAAAAGTATTTGAGCTACAGCCTTGATATTTGGTATAGTGATTGGGACTAAGGAGGAGATTACCTGATTAAATTTTCAACCAATTCTATAAAATTTTGTTAGAGTTATGGCCCTTTGTAATTTTTTGCCACTCAATTGTGTTGCTTTCTGGTGCATAGCATATCTTTAGAACCGTGTATGCTAGTGTTTTGAAATTTCATATATGGGTTCCTCATGAAAAAATAGTTGACCCGTATTTTTTTTCTTGTCCAAATTATCTCCCCTTCTTGAATTATTTCCCCTTTAATTAAATAACATAGAATTCTCGTTAGCAAGATATCTAAAAAAGTATTTGAGCTACAGCCTTGATATTTGGTATAGTGATTGGGACTAAGGAGGAGACTACCTGATTAAATTTTCAACCAATTCGATAAAATTTTGTTAGAGTTATGGCCCTTTGTAATTTTTTGCCACTCAATTGTGTTGCTTTCTGGTGCATAGCATATCTTCAGAACCGTGTATGCTAGTGTTTTGAAATTTCATATATGAGTTCCTCATGAAAAAATAGTTGACCCGTATTTTTTTTCTTGTCCAAATTATCTCCCCTTCTTGAATTATTTCCCCTTTAATTAAAAAACATAGAATTCTCGTTAAGAGTTTCATTGATGATACTTGGTACATGCTTGGAACTAGGAGTGAAATTTTTATGCAGGCATCCATGTTTGACCTTGACCTAGATTTCATGGTTTGGTGACTTTGCGCCTCCACAGGCGCGACATAGCCTTCGGGGGGAATTCTTGTTGTATGTTTTTGAGTCTTTAACAATATTTGTTGAATATTTTGCCATCTAAGGACAAGCAAAGGTTGGGGGCATTGTGTTTTACAAACACCATTTCTAGTTAATAGCTTTATTCAATTTTGATGCTCATTTACACTGAATCAATAGATAATTTTGATAAACTTTGTGTTTGTTTGTCTGAATGTCTTGGTTGTTAATTTGATTTTATTGACTGGAAAGTGGACCAGAAGTACAAACACTCTCATCTCTCTTGTCTTATGAGTGAAATCTGCAAAAATTTATGAATTTTTGAAGGTTGTTATCATAAATAACTTTATTGGATCAAAGTAAATTGAGACATTGGATACATTGTTAGCATGTAAATGTCATGTGTGAAGTGCCAGTTTTTGCATTATGTTAAGCATTTGACAGTGGTTTTTTTTTGTTTTTTTAAATGAAGAGTATAATTTGACAAGTTTCCTCCTTAACCCTTATCCTGCTGTACACAACAACTCCAACATTTGCAAACAGTGCAGATCCAGATCAGATGGCTTCTGAAGAAGCCATCTGATCAGGATCTACACTGTTTGACATTCAGTTTATGAATGTGTAGGAATAAATTACATCAAGTAATCTGATTGGTTCAAAGTCAGAAATGGGTGTGGCTAAATTGAATATTCAGCAGGATAAGGGTTAAAATAAATTATGATCTGATGTTTCCTAAATTTCCTTGTCAGAGCTAAGTCTGATATAAACTAAGAAGTAAAAAGTATACAGTGTTTACTACACCACTTTTCTAATTATTCATAGTAACATTTTTGATTGTGTTGAGGTTTTATGTCCCACCCGACATTAAGATGAAATGACAACTTAAGCCCTACTGCCCACAGATACCTCTTGGGTTTAAGGAGCAGTCTGATTCCCATCACTTCTCTTAATTGGACACGCTTTCAGCTCTGCACGGAAGCACCATGCAGCCCATTCTATTTCTCCAAGCCCTGATGGGTGGGGAGGCTTCCATTACAATAACACACCCGTGCGACATAGTGCATTCTTTCATATTTCCAAAACTGTCATTTTTCTGATGAAATTTTGCAAATTTTTCCTTATTTTTACTGCAAACATAGGTTGTGGGTGCTGGTTAGAACCGCCTCATTGAGGCAGTTCTGGTTAGAACCGCCTCATTGAGGCAGTTCTGGTTAGAACCGCCTCATTGAGGCAGTTCTAACAAGTACCCACAATCTATGTCTATGTCTTGGAGCAGAAGTACGTAAAATAATGTATACCCCCCTGTAAACCCCAGTTTTCTCTATAAAGTGGGGTTTAGGGGTGTGTTCATTTCACAGACTCGTTATCATGATGAGAGTACAAACAAGGCTTTCTGAGCAAGGAGTTGAACTAGTGATGAACTGTAAAGAAAAAGTGTTCTGCATATTCTATATCACATACTGTTTCAGATGGCTGGCAGTGAAGTGTCAGAGAAAAACAATTTATTTTTTTTTTTTGTAAAATCTTGCAAGGAATAAAAAAAATCTGACAGCTCTAAAATTGGGAATAGATCTTCCCCAAAGCTATTATGTGGACAATTACATCAGTCTTACGATTTCATAATGTATCTATCAAACAGAGTACATGCATTTGAAAAAGTATAACACACCCATGTGATAAAGTGCATTCTTTCATATCTCCGAAATGGCCTTTTTTTCTGATGAAAATCTGAAATATTTTCGTTGTTAATTTTATACTCTAAACATAGATTGTGGATTCTCGTTTGAACCGCCAATGAGGTGGTTCTAACGAGTACCCACAATCTTGGTCTTGGAGCAAAAAGAAGAACAATAATGTATACCCCTGTAAACCCCAGTTTTCTCAATATAAAGTGGGGCTAACAGGGGTGATCATTCCACCAACTTGTTAAAGTGATGAAAAAATGACTAAAAGTGCGGAAATGTTATGAGATGGTTATTACCACAAAAACTGATGATTCGCTGGAAAAAATGGCTACAACTTCTTGAGGTGTTTTGTGTTTTCTTGTGAGAAAATGTTGAAATGACTTCTGAGAACTGGAAAAAGGCGTTAAGTTTGATAGAAGCCAGTAAAGGGGGACCATTAAGGAGACGGACTCACTCGTCTAATAGTGCGCTAGACAAATGTCTAGAGGGCATCGAGGCTGATGCTGCTAACTGGTAAGCCTTAATACAATTCACTTTCTGTGTACCGGTACTTTTGAGATATACAGTAAAATTCCGCTATTAAGACCACCTAAAACTAAGACTAATTCTGCTTTAAAAAGCTTATTTTGAAGACTGCACTTAATATTTCTTTGTGTTTTCTGCCCACAGTGTTCTCAGGTCAGGGACCACCTTTGGAACTGTTCAAAAGTGGTCTTCAAGACCACTTTTGAACAGTCCCAATAGTGGTCTTAATATAGGAATTTTACAGTATTTATAAGGCTGTTACATTCTCAGTGCATTTTCAGAAAAAACAACTATATTTAGTAATAATTGGGAGCAAATGATGTTCATACTTCAATGAATAATGTTGACTTGCAAGACATCAAATGACCAGTCAAAATGGTCATGGTCTCAGAATTTTTACTGGTGACACGTTAAATGACATTCATACACTGCTGTTCTGCTGTTAATAGGACACCTGTGCATGCCTGGTAAACTCTTAAAGGATGCACAAAAAAATCTTACGGGAACGTCCGGCCATGATTTAAGTGACATCAAGAATGTCAACAAATAGCTAGGTGTGTGTTCTTGATTTATAAATTTTTAGTAAATTTGTAAACATATTTTGAAAAATCCGGCAAAGCTGTTCTCAACAACTTGCAATTTTCTGCATCAGTAAAATGTTCAGTTTGACTGAAAATACTGTTAACCCTTATCTTGATGCTCACGACAACCCCTACCTTTGCAAACAGTGTAGATCCAGATCAGATGGCTTCTGATTTGCATTCAGTTTATGAATTTCTAGCAATAAATTACATCAAGTAGTTTGATTGGTTGACAGACAGAAATGGGTGTGGCTTAAATGAATATTCTGCAAGATAAGGGTTAATTTTATTCTGCATGATATTGCCTGCTGATAACAGAATATTTATTTCCGCAATAATTCTTCACAATCTCCGACGTTTTGGCTTTGATAACAGAATAACTGCGCAATATTGTTCAGTATTTGATTTTTCAGTCAATCCGAACAAAATTACTGCAGTGCCTTCAGGGCTTTGATTATCTCGTGTGGGATATTGAATGAAGAAGCGAGTTGTAATCAGACACCCATCAGTTGGTTTTTCCTGTTCCAATAACCTGGCCTTGTAAGTTATAATCGGCACAAATATTTTAGACCCTGGAACAAGTCCTGCGGAAATTTTGAAGCTTTTGTGTTTCAACATGCCATTTTGGTAGTAGGAGTTATTTGAATAACTTTTTAACCCTTATCTTGCTGTTCATGACAACCCCTATCTTTGCAAATAGTGTAGATCCAGATCAGATGACTTCTGAAGAAGCCATCTGATCAGGATCTACACTGTTTGGCATTCAGTTTATGAATTTGAAGCAATAAATTACATCAAGTAATTTGATTGGTTGATAGACAGAAATGGGTGTGGCTTAAATGAATATTCAGCAAGATAAGGGTTAATTGACATGTTAGATAAATTTTGCATAGCCTGTGTAGCTGAAAATGCCTTAATTTGGCACTATAGAAAACAGGTCAAAACAGATAGCTGACTACCGGTTTCTCCGGAAGAAAAATCGACTGCTTGCCTTTTCATGTTCATGCCTATCTTTTCTGATGCAGAAATGAAAGTTGTTGAGAATAGCATTGCGGGATTTTTCAAAATTATGTTGACTAAAATCAATAAATCGGAAACTCACCTATTTGTTGACATTTTTGATGTCATATAATTCATGCCCGGAAGTTCCTATAAGGATTTTGAGTGCATAATCACACCCTCAAAAAACGATAAATCAACATCCAATGCCCACGTGCACTCGAAACCAGTCTACCTGGACATCGCTATTTTAAAGGAGGGATTTTTGAAAATTGGTCCAAAAGTGAATGTCATGTGTACTCATATGAATTGAGACAGACCTAATGTGTACACACAACATACCTCATTTGTAAGAACATAGAAAAGATATTTGTCTGTTTGAATTGAAGTTTTACATCCCCGTCAATGCTATTTAGGATATTTTGGAGACATGGCTTCCAATTTTGTGGGACTTTTGCCCAACACCTAGATGAAATGACATCAGCATAAATGGTCATTTTTCTTTATAATCTATACATTTTTGTTTGGTTTGTTTGTTTGATTTGAGGTTTAACGTCCCCGTCAACAATGTAAAGCTAGCTAGGTCATTTTGGAGATGTTGCTTCCAATTTTGTGGGACTTTTACCCGACATTGAGATGAAATGACATCTCAAGCCCTGCCGCCCAATGCAACCAATAGGGTTTATAAGCATGAATGGGCCGACTTGCTCTGCTTTGCCTGGACATGCTTAGATCCTCTTAAGCGGTTTACCAGTTCTCATGTGCGGTCGGTTTCAGCTCTGTGTGGAAGCATCATGCAGCCCATCTATTTCTTCAAGCCCCGATGGGCAGGGGTCGAAAAAATGAATGTTGTGTAATCATTAGAATTTAGACAGAACTAATGTGTACACACAACATACCTTCATTTGTTAGAACATGGAAAAGATATACCTATTTACACCACAACCTCATTATAACATGGTTTGTTATGACACGGTTATTGATATAACACAGTTTCAAGATGGATCCCAAAAATTTATAGATTATATAGAAAAATGACCCTAAATGGTCATTTTTCTATATAAAATATACATTTTTGTTTTGGATATAACACGGTTGTTTAACTAACACGGTATCTGCTTTAGACCCCATTAATAGTGCTGTAAAGAGGTTATGGTGCATTCCCATTATGCATTGTGACCTCTGGGTCCAGTTGTTCAAAGCATCATTAGCTTAATGAGCTCATTAGTGGTCATATTGCTAACTGTTCTAGTAAGAACAATATCTAATATTGTGTTATTTTTGCTGAATAAATGTGAGCAGCTTTTCCATTTGCAAAAAGCTGCTCACATTTTTATCAAACAAAAATAAAATATTAGCATATTTGCCATATTAAATGACCAAAGTTTTAAAGATACTTTAACCCTTTACCACTCAGGGATTTTGTGAATTTCGCTGATTTTCACAGTGTTGCACCTGACAGCAACTTCAACTAGCCATTGTTTCATAATGGATGGTCTGTTTTACACCAAACTCGGTATGAATGTTCATTGGACAGTAGCCTTTCAAATGCAACCTTTCATGACTTGATCATTGTTGTTATGGTAAAGAGGGGGCATCTCAAAGTTGGCAAAAAGTGTGTTTTCATATGAATTTTTGACCACATTTTAATCTTCACACAGCTGTCAAGGCAACAATTAAGGTGTTTGGCACTGGCCATTTTCACTGTTTGCAGCATGTTTTATCAGCATCAATTTTCAGGCATTTTTGACCCCAGACACCCTCAGATATAAATTTTAGCGGCCGGTTGGGCCATAAACCCAAAAATTTTCGGGATGTGAGGGGGGCGCTGCCCCCCTTCAATCCGCCCCAGAATATGTTTAGTGGAGAGGCGCGCGAAAAAACAGGTCACATTTTTGCCCAAAAAATCCTAAAGCAAACATAACTATCCAGGGGTAGAAATGCAGATTTTAGATGCTTCTGGGGCTTAAAATGGGGGGGGGGGGGTGCAGACACGTAAAAACACGTATCTGAGTGGTAAAGGGTTAACTAATGACATCATTAGTTTTGAACCACTGGCCCCTGATACTATGAGAAACACTTATTTTCATGGTCTCAAAGGTTACCCGTAAAATGCCATTCAGTACAATTGTCTTCTGCTTTTTCATCTGCTGGTTACCTTTAAAAGTATTTTTTTTGCAAACATTGTGGCCCCAATTCAGACTGCTCCTATAGGAGCAGTCTGATCTGGGCCTACACTGTTTGCCTGTATGCAAAAATATTTTTAAAATGTTTGCAAAAAAAATCAGCAGACGACATTTTCATATCATTTTCTCAGTGTCTTAAGGGTTAACCCATTTTGTACTCAGAAATTTTGCCCAAAATGAGTCATTGGCAAACGGTGCAGACCCAGAGCACGGCATCTGATCGGTACCTAATCATTGTTTGCAGAAAGTCTTGACTTGATAGATTTGTAAGGTACCCCATCTCCCTAAATGGGATTAGTTTATGAACTGCTCTTCCCAAGGCCTCCAATGTGCTGGCACTTGACAATTCGACAGGTGTCAGCTGACCAATGGGAATATACTGACCTCTTGCTCGGAGGAAGGCACAAATCGCACCCAAGGAACAGCGTTTGTCCTGTGGAACGTTTGCAGAAAGTACTTAACCATTTTACTAATAAATTTCTGAAAACTACTCTCTCTTATACCCCTAGATATCAAAACGGACTCCTGTACTATAAAATGGGGGAGATTCCATTTTGTATACATCAAAAAAGGGTTTAAGTTTGACTGAATAATGTAGTGGGATGGTGGCAAAGCTCTGGGAAGCAATGCTGTAAGTGTAATTTGTGGTACTCAAGGTTGAGGACATGAGGCACATGTTCTAAATGGCACACAAAATCTATTCTGGGATTTTTATTGGTGCATTGGTATTGGGGCTTTTGTACACAATAGAAAGGTATATAATAAAAAAGCACATCCACAATTATCCAGCAAAAAGTAGGGACGAGTTCTTTTGTTTGTTTGATTTGAAGTTTAACGTCCCCGTCAACACTGTAAAGGTCATTTTGGAGATGTTGCTTCCAATTTTGTGGGACTTTTACCTGACATTGAGATGAAATGACATCTCAAGCCCTGCAGCCCAATGAAACCAATAGGGTTTATAAGCATGGACAGGCTGACTCACACCGCTTTGCCTGGGCAGGCTGAGATCCTCTAAGCGGTTTACCAGTACTCATGCATGGGTCGATTTCAGGTCTGCGTGGATCAAAGCATCATGCAGCACGTCTATTTCTTCCAGCCAAGAGCTGAAGAATTAAACTGGTTTTGTTGTATATATCTAAGATTCTCGCATTCCTAGTACTTCAAATCTGCACTTAAGCCCCCTTATAACACACTTCATTGTAACACAGTTTTGGGTAGAACACAATTTAACCCTTACTCTGCTGCATAAATTAATTCAGCCACACCCAACTTAGCTGCCTATAAATCAGTCAAATTACATGATATAATATTTTTGTTCAATTCACAAACTGCATGACTGACAGATAGAGTATAAATCCTGATCAGATGGCATCTGATCTGGATCTACACTGTTTGCAAAAATAGGGGTTGTTGTGAACAGCAGGAAAAGGGTTAAAGATGGATCCTAAAAATTTAATAGATTACCATATTAGCCCTAATTACCGCACTGTGCGCTTAGTCATTTTTCTAAATAATCTATACATTTTTGTTTAGATATATTAATATAAGGCAGTAACATTTAACTTACATGCTTTCTGTTTTGGACCCAAACTACAGTGATTTTTATGCCCCCGCCATTCGAAGAATGGTGGAAAGGGCATATAGCGTTGCCCCTGTCTGTCTGTCCGTCCCTCCGAAACCTAAACACAGTCAATAACTTCCTTATTTCTTGATGGATTTTAAAATAACTCGGCAGAAATGTTAACCATCATTGGACGACATATCAAATGCAAAACCCAGGTCCGTTCCTCCAAGGTCAAGGCCATACTTGGAGGTCAAAGGTAAAAAAAAGGGGTCGGAAACTTAAAACGCAGTCAATAACTTTCTTATTTCTGGATTGATTTTGAAATTACTTTGTAGAAATGTTAACCATCATAAGACGATGTGTCATGTGCAAAACCCAGGTCCGTACCTCCAAGGTCAAGGTCATACTTAGGTGTCAAATGTCAAAAAAGGGTCAGAAACTTAAGCACAGTCAATAACTTACTAATTTCTGGATGGATTTTGAAATTACTTTGAAGAAATGTTAACCATCATGAGATGATATGTCACGTGCAAACCCAGATCAGTACCTCCAAGGTCAAGGTCATACTTAGAGGTCAAAGGTAAAAAAAAATGGTCGGAAACTTAAACGCAGTCAATAACTTTCTTATCTCTGGATGGATTTTTAAATTATTTGGCAGAAATGTTGGCCATCATGAGACAATCTGCCTCACACAAAACCAAGGTCCTTACCTACAAGGTCAAGGTCATACTTAGAGGTCAAACGTGAAAAAAGGGTCCAAAACTTAAACACAGTCAATAACTTTCTATGGATGAATACGAACATAGACATATTTTCAGGCGGGGGCATCCGTGTCCTATGGACGCATTACTAGTTCATCTTAAAATTTTCATTTTTTCTGTGATAAAGGTTACAATGTATTTATATAGGCCTGTTTTCATGATGATATTGTTTTTGCCTTGTCTGTTTGTAATGGTTTGGTTGTTGGTTTGACAACTTTAACATTAGTCATAACTTTTGAATTGTTTGAGATAGAGCCTTCACATTTGGCATGTAGGTTCCTTGTAGCAAAGGTTTTCCACTCGCACAAATAAGGGTTTGTGGTGCATTATGATTTATTTTATAAAAACTGAATGCCCAAGATTTGATTTAAGGTAATATATATTCCAGCTTGGAAAGGAAGGTTGGGCATTGAGCAAAATCTAAGAGTAACCCATAGCTCATACTATGACAAGCTTGAGGATGAAATTCATTTTCTATTAGAAGGTGATTTTAATGAATATCGTAGAAAATGATATTAACCCTTTACCACTCAGATACGTTTTTTACGTGTCTGCATCCCCCCCCCCATTTAAAGCCCCAGAAACACCTAAAATCTGCATTTCTACCCTTTGATAGTTATGTTTGCTTAAGGATTTGTAAAAAAAAGTGAACTGTTTTTTCGCACGCCTCCCCACTAAAAATATTGGGGGGGTTGAAGGGGGGGGGGGGGTTGGGGGTGGCACCTCACATCACGAAAAATTTTGGGTGTATGGCCCAACCGGCCGCTAAAATTTATATCTGAGGGTGTCTGGGGTCAAAAATGCCTGAAAATTGATGCTGATAAAACATGCTGCAAACAGTGAAAATGGCCAGTGCCAAACACCTTAATTGTTGCCTTGACAGCTGTGTGAAGATTAAAATGTGGTCAAAAATTCATGTGAAAACACACTTTTTGCCATCTTTGAGATGCCCCCTCTTTACCATGACAACAATGATCAAGTCATGAAAGGTTGCATTTGAAAGGCTACTGCCCAATGAACATTCATACCGAGTTTAGGGTAAAACAGACCATCCATTATGAAACAATGGCTAGTTGAAGTTGCTGTCAGGTGCAACACTGTGAAAATCGCTGAAATTCACAAAATCCCTGGGTGGTAAAGGGTTAAAGTACCAATTAAATTTTTCTGTCTTATTTTTCAGAGAAAATAAGCATTGACATTGCATGTAAATCATCTAGGCAGATGATTTACATGCAACGTCAAGCCCTATTGTATGGTTTGTCTTTTTGATATTCATGTACATTATATAACCTGTCATGTTGTGTATTTCAGGGAGAAGGAAAAACAAGATCTAAAAACCAAGTTATCCGAGTTAGAAGATTTCAAGGCAAAATATGAGGCAGAAAAGAGAGAAAATCAGGTAACCCATTTTCAAGTGAATTGAATCGTCCTCACTGTATATAAATGGAGTCCATTTCAAAATTGAGGGGTCTCAGATTGAGTATTTTTATGTCCCCGATAGCTTATCATAACAGGAACATATTGTTTTTGCCACGTCTGTTGGTTTGGTTGTTGGTTGGACAACGAACTTTAACATTGATCCTAACTTTTGAACTGTTTGAGATAGAACCTTCACATTTGGCATGTTTGGTTCCTTGTGGCAAAGGTTTTCCACTCATACAAAATTGTTTGGACCTGTGACCTTGACCTGTGACCTGCTTAAAAGGAAAAAATAACATTGCTCATAACGTTTGAACCATTTGAGATAGAGCCTTCATATTTGGCATATACACCTGTGGACACAAAACCGTTCAAACTCCTATGAAATAATTTTCATTGAATCTCTTTGCATCAAGTTAGTTTGACGAGCAAATGTCATTCATCAAAGAAATCTAAAACTAGATCAAGCAACTGATTGGTCTCATTTCGGCAAACACTTTCTGACTGACATTTGAGGTGTATTTTGATTGGAATGAAATGTACACCACCTTGTGTTTTTAGCTCACCTGTCACGTAGTGACAAGGTGAGCTTTTGGGATCACTTTTTGTCCGCCGTCCGTCGTTCGTGTGTGTGTGCATGCATGCATCCGTGCGTGAGTGCGTGCGTAAACTTTTTCTTCAAACAACATCTCCTCCTAAACCACTGATCGGATTTTGACCAAACTTCACAGGAATGATCCTTAGGTGGTCCCCTTTCAAAGTTGTTCAAATGGTTCCAGTCCATTGCACATCTAGGTCACAGGAGCTAAAAATAGATTTTTTAAACAAAAACTTTAAAAATCTTCTTCTCTGAAACTGCAAGGCCCAGCAGGTCTTCGATATTTGGTATTAAGCTTCATCTAGTGGACCTCTACCAAGATTGTTCAAATAAAAGCCCTAGGGCCCAAAATGCCCCCGCCCCGGAGGCCTTTGGTTTTACATAGGCTTATATAGGGAAAATCATTAAAAAATCTTCTTCTCTGAAACCACAAGGCCCAGGTCTTTAATATTTGGTGTGAAGCTTTACCTGGTGGACCTCTACTAAGATTGTTCAAATTTTAGCCTTGGGGCCAAAAATGCCCCGCCCTGGGGGCCTTTGGTTTTACATAGGCTTATACAGGGAAAATTTTTAAAAATCTTCTTCTCTTAAACCGTAAGGCCCAGAGTTTTGATATTTGGTGTGAAGCTTCATCTAGTGGACCCATTCCAAGATTGTTCAAATTATGGCCCTGGGGGCCAAAATGCCCCCGCCCCTGGGGCCTAAAGTTTTACATAGGCTTATATAGGGAAAATCATTAAAAAATCTTCTTCTCTGAAACCACAAGGCCCACGTCTTTAATATTTTGTATGAAGCTTTACCTGGTGGACCTCTACTAAGATTGTTTAAATTATAGCCTTGGGGCCAAAAATGCCCCCGTCCCGGGGGCCTTTGGTTTTACATAGGCTTATACAGGGAAAATCTTTAAAAATCTTCTTCTCTGAAACCGCAAGGCCCAAATCTTTGATATTTGGTGTGAAGCTTCATCTAGTGAACCCATTCCAAGATTGTTCAAATTATAGCCCTAGGGGCCAAAATGCCCCCATCCCGGGGGCCTATGGTATTACATAGGCTTATATAGTGAAAATCATTAAAAAATCTTCTCCTCTGAAACCACCAGCCCCAGGTCTTTAATATTTGGTGTGAAGCTTTACCTGAAGGACCTTTACTAAGATTGTTCAATTTATAGCCTTGGGGCCAAAAATGCCCCCGCCCCGGGGGCCTTTGGTTTTACATAGGCTTATACAGGAAAATCTTTAAAAATCTTCTTCTCTGAAACCGCAAGGCCCAGATCTTTGATATTTGGTGTGAAGCTTCATCTAGTGGACCTCTTTCAAGATTGTACAAATTATAGCCCTGGGGCCGAAAATGGCCCCACCCTTGGACCCTTTGGTTTTTTCATAGGCTTTTATACGGAAACCTTTAAAAATCTTCTTCTCTGAAACCACAAGGTCTTTGATATTTGGTATGAAGCTTCACCTAGTGGACCTCTACTAAGATTGTTCAAATTATAGCCCTGGGGCCAAAAATGCCCCCGCCCAGGGGGCCTTTTGTTTTACCTAAGCTTATGTAGGGGAAATCTTTAAAACTTTTCTTCTCTGCAACCGCATGGCCCAGGTCATTGATATTTGGTGTGAAGCTTAATCTAATAGACCTCTACCAAGATTGTTCAAATTATAGCCCTTGGGCCAAAAATGCCCCTGACCCAGGGGCCTTTGGTTTTACATACGCTTATATACATATATATAGGGAAGTTCTTTAAAAAAACTTCTTCTCAGAAACTGCAAGGCCAAGGTCTTAGATATTTGGTATGAAGCTTCATCTATTGACCTCTATCAAGATTATTCAAATTAAAGCCCTAGGACCAAAGATACCCCCACCCTGGGACCCTTTGGTTTTTCATAGGCTTAATTAGGGAAAATATTTAAAATTCTTCTTTTCTGGTATCACAAGGCCCTGCTCTATGCTATTTGATATGAAGCTTCAACTAGAGGGCCTCTACCAAGATTGTTTAAATTATAGCCCTGGGGCCAAAAATGCCCCCAGCCCTGGGGCCTTTGGTTTTACATAGGCTTATACATGGAAAATCTTTAAAAATCATCTTCTCTGAATCCGCAAGGCCCAGATCTTTGGTATTTGGTGTGAAGCTTCATCTAGTGGACCTCTTTCAAGATTGTTCAAATTATAGCCCTGGGGCCAAAAATGCCCCCGACCCGGGACGCTTTGGTTTTTCATAGGCTTATATAGGGAAAACCTTTATAAATCTTCTTGTCTGAAACCAGAAGGCCCAGGTCTTTGATATATGATATGAAGCTTCATCTAGTGGACCATTACCAAGTTTGTTCAAATTATAGCCCTTGGTCCTAGAATGTACTGGAGACACTAATTGTCAGGTGAGCGATCCAGGGCCCTCTGGGCCCTCTTGTTATTTTATTTCTGTCTGGCCATTGACTGATAGGATGTTAGGATATATTGAATGATGTTTCAAGTCAGAATGAAATGAAGCTCATCAAAGTTTGAACGCTTTTTTGTCCACAGGTGTAGGGTTCCTTGTGACAAGGGCTTTCCACTCACACAAAAATTCAACCTGTAACCTTGACCTTGACCTGTGACCTACTTTAAAGAGAAAAATAACATTGATCAAAACTTTTGAACTGTTTAAGATAGAGCCTTCCTATATGGCACATAAGTTTCTTGTGACAAAGGCTTCCCATTCACCCAAAACTGACCTCAACGTGTGATCAACTGTAAGAAAACAATGACTTTGGCTCAGGGAGATGTTCGTGTTCCACAAACACATCTTGTTTAAAATCTAATTTGAAGTGGTTCAGCTAAAATTATGCAAAGAGTGAAAGCCCTGAACAGATGCCACATTCTGTGCTGTCTGATCTGGACCTGCCCTGCTTGCCAGGGTACCCATTTCGGGGTTTTCCTGTCTGAAAGGGGTTAAAGAGTCTATCACAACTGAGGTAATAAACACCTTAGTCAGCCCCCTCCCATCAGGGCTTGAAGAAATAGATGGGCTGCATGATGCCTCCATGCAGAGCTGAAACCGACTGCACATGAGTACTGGTAAACCGCTTAGAGGATCTAAGCCTGCCCAGGCAAAGCGGTGCGAGTCGGACCATCCATGTTTTTAAACCCTATCTCATTTCATCTCAATGTCAGGTAAAAGTCCCACAAAATTGGAAGCAACATCTCCAAAATGACCTATACAATGTTGACAGGGGCCTTAAACCTCAAACAAACAAACACCTAAGTTGTTTCAAGCCTTGTTAACCTAAACAAAGGCATTAGCCCTTCCCTTGCTGAATATTCATTAAAGCCACACCCATTTCTGTCAATCAACCAATCAAATTACTTGGTGTAATTTATTGCTACAAATTCATAAACTGAATGCCAAACAGCATAGATCCTGATCAGATGGATTCTTCAGAAGCCATCTGATCTGGATCTACACTGTTTGCAAAGATAGGGGGTGTCGTGAACAGCAAGATAAGAGTTAGTAGTCAAAATGCTAACTGTTCTAGCAAGTAAAATACCTATTACAGTGGCATTTTTGCTGAAAAAAATTGTAGGTAACTTTTTTGCAGGGAAAACAAAAAGAAACTTCTATTATAAAGTAAACTAATGAAATTGTTAGCTTTTAAACAACTGGGCCATAGAAGAAAAAATGATTCAAGTGGAGAAAGATCCAGGGATTTGCATTTATTTACCTGGAACATCTTGGGCTGCATGATGCTTCCACGCAGAGCTGGAACTGACCGCACATGAGTACTGGTTAACCGCTTAGGACTAAGCCTGCCCAGGCAAATTGCTGCGTCAGACCATCCAATGCAATTAAGCCCTATTGGTTTCATTGGGTGACAGGGCTTGAGATGTCATTTCATCTCAATGTAGGGTAAAAGTCCCACAAAACTGGAAGCAACGTCTCCCAAAATGACCTACGTAAAATGGGGTGTTGAATAACAATCAGCATCAGTGAAATTGTCTTGAATGGGCCGGGCCGTCAAGGAAAAATCAAAAACAAAAAAAGAACAAAAAAAAAGAAAGAAAGAAAAGAAAGGTAATGATTGATGATAAGATTCTGGTTTACACTACAACATTCCATGATCTCAGAAGTGCACTTACGTTGAATGGGTAATCCTGCCCCCGTCCATCGGGGCTTGAAGAACTTGAAGAAATAGATGGGCTGCATGATGCTTCCATGCAGAGCTGAAACCGACGGCATTATGAGTACTGGTAAACCGCTTAGAGGATCTAAGCCTGCCCAGGCAAAGCGGTGCGAGTGTCGGACCGTCCATGCTTATAAACCCTATTGGTTTCATTGGGCGGCAGGGCTTGAGATGTCATTTCATCTCAATGTCGGGTAAAAGTCCCACAAAATTGGAAGCAACATCTCCAAAATGACCTTTACAGTGTTGATGCAAATCAAACAAACAAACAAAATTGAATGGGTAACCAGGAAAAAGTAAAAAAAAAATTATGCTTGGTTTCAACTTAGTTTCATCTCAAGGCTATAATTATTTGTATATAAAAAAATGTGTATGTGCTCTAGACTTCCTTAACCCTTTCACCCCTGTGTTTCTGAAATGGACTCTTCTATCTTTGAATTTAGACTCATCCAGATGTATAAATAGGCAGGATAAGTTAACCCTTATCTTGCTGTTCAGGACAACCCCTATATGTGCAAACAGTGTAGATCCAGCTCAGGTGGCTTCTCAAGAAGCCACCTGATCAGGATCTACACTGTTTGGCATTCAGTTAATGAATTTGTAGCAATAAATTACATCAAGTAATTTGATTGGTTGATAGACAGAAATGGGTGTGGCTTTAATGAATATTCAGCAAGATAAGGGTTAAAATCATTGACAGGATGGCAAACAGTGTAGATCCTGATGAGATGGCTCATTTATCATTACGAAAACACTCCTATACAAACACATTGTAACCTTTATTGTCGAAAAAATGCAAATTTTAGGATGAAAAATTGTGATAATTTTCTTATTTCTGCTCAAAATATAGATTGTGGGTACTCGTTAGAACCGCCTCATGAGGCGATTCTAAGGAGTACCCACAATCTATATTTTAGAGCAGAAATAAGAAAAATAAAAAAATAGGTTTACCCCTCCAAACCCAGTTTTGCTATATAAAAGTGGGGTTAAAGGGGGTCAAAATTATATAGGCGTGTTTTCGTTATGATAATGAGCCATCTCATCTGGTTCTACACTGTTTGTATAGGTATCTGTGCTGGTCGTCATCACGAAAACACACCTGCAGTCAAACCTGTCTTAGTTGCCACCTCTATTAAGCAAGCAATTTGTCTTAAGCAAGCGGGCATTTAGTTCCCAAAAAAGGCAAATGCATTGTATTAAGCAAGCACCTGTCTTAAGCAAGCACATTTTCATTATCCCTTAGTTGCTTGCTTAACATAGGTTTGACTGTATATAATTTTGACGCCCTAAACCCCCACTTTTATATAAAGTAAAACTGGGGTTTTCAGCGGTATACATTATTTTTCTTACATTTGCCCAGAAACAGAGAAACAGATTGTGGATACTCGGTAGAACCGCCTCGCCAAGGTGGTTCTAATGAGTGACCACAGTCTACGTTTTGAGCAGAGTTATGAAAATTTTATATCAGAAAATTTTTATTTCTTGTTGGTAAAATTTTCTGTATATTTAAATAAACATGTATTCGTGATGTGCAGGGTTGAAAGGGTTATATTTCTTTACATAGTATGGTATTGCATGTACCCTCGCGAATTTTCAAGTGCATGGTGTGCGTTTCAAAGGAAAGGCAGAGAAGAAAATTATATTTAATAAAGTAATTTGCAAAAGTCAATAAAACGAGCTATTTTAACACCAGACAAATGACACTGATTTTGTTAAGTGCTTTCAAATGTTTAAATACCAGTAGATTTCATAATGTTTTACCTTGAAATAATTCATAACGGTAAGTCGATAACACACCCGTATGTTATAGGGCATAATTTCATACCTCAAGAAAGATAATTTTTCTGATCAAAATTTGTAATATTTTTCTTATTTTAACTCAAAACATATGTTGAGGGTGCTTGTTAGAACCGCCTCATTGAGGCGGTTCTAACAAGTACCCACAACCTATGTCTTGGAGCAGAAAAAAAGAAAAATATTGTACAGACCCGCAAACCCCAGTTTTCTCTATATAAAGTCTGGTTTAATGGGGTGTTCGTTGCACGGACTTGTTATTGTGACGTTAAGGTGAATGGATAGAGCTAGTCCCAGTTTTCAAAGCAGACTTACCTTAATGAGCTCATTAATGGTTGAAATATTAATTGTTCTGGCAAAAATAATATCTATATACCGGTAAATTACCGACGGTAATACTGTGCTATTTTTTTTTCTGGAAAAATGTGAGCAGCTTTTGCATTTGCAAAAGCTACTCAAATTGTATGAAGCAAATATATAAGTGTAATTGCTATATTAAATTACCAGGGTGGTTACCATAAAAATTCTAATAAACGCCCATGCTCTAATAAACGCCCACCCCCCGATTTGGACACAAAAATTGCCAATTTTTTAAGCATTTTTCCTAAAAAGAAGAGCCTCGAATAAACGCCCATTATAGAATTTTGAAAAACGACCAGTCCTACCTCATGCAGTAAGTCTCCGAAATTGTTTTTTTTATAACTGAACGGACTGCTCCCTTCTTCTCTCTAGATCCAAATAAATGGTAAGAACAGGGAATTTCTAGTCCTCCCCCTGGAACAAAAGTGCCTCATGTAGCTGACTGTGGTTCCCCGTGAACAACTGACGTAATCTGGGTAATATTTCCGTCCTTAAATAACTGAGTCAAAAGGCTGACACAAACCTTCTGGAATATGTCCAACAGAAGTATCTCCTTTTTTCACAACGATCGCACTATCACTATGCGGATTTTCAGGTTCCAAAATACACTCAAGTTCCGCCCCAGGTGCATAAGAAACTCTATAAACATGGTATCCTTTTAAATTAATTGAAACAAGCCGACATACCGCCATTCTGTGTATGTACATGTATGATACAATACTACAATACCGCTGGAATTTCCCACGGAAATTTTGGTGGCTGGCGTCTTATTATCACGTGGTCGGAAAGGGTTGATCAATAAACCGTTCGTAATAAAGGGAAATTATATATGATATTTATAAATAATAAATAAGTTGTATGAACTTCTAACTGCAGCATTTCGTGTAATCGTATGCAAATGTTTATATATGGATGTCAAGACATTTTTCACAAAGGTCCAAACTTTACACACTATTTCACGTGCAAAACAATGTACATGTGATTTATAAATGCTAAAATCGTGGAAGAAAAGGCATCAAATTGTATGCTGTGCAGTCAAATTCTTCCACTGTAGACAAGAAAGAATCATAATCCCAGCAAGCAAAGAAAGTCTGGTCAGCGTTTGGCACATAGCGATACAATGTGTCTAGGTCGTAGCGCTGTCGGTGTCAACGTCGTAGCGCTGTCGGTCCGACGTTGGCCCACTGTTTTTCTTGCTGGCTTGGATGTCAACAGTCTTCCATGGACTTAGCGTCACTAGCGCATACTTCCTTCGTCTATTTCAAGATGGTGGTTATTGGCGAGAAATTAAACTCTCAGGATACTTTAATGCCGTTTTTTTGGAAACTGTAGCCACTAATAAACGCCCACCCCCTTTTCCATGAAAGGTAATGATTCTAATAAACGCCCACGCGTTTATTAGAATTTTTACGGTATATGTTGTCCCTTCTGACAAAAACAATATCTGGAGCCAGTTGTTCAAAGCATTGTTAGCTTAAGGAGCTCGTTAGTGGTCGTATTGTTAACTGTTCTAGCTAGTACATTATCAAACATTTTGGTATTTTTACTGAAAAAATGTGAGCACCTTTTGCGAATTGCTGAAAAAAATGTGAGCAGCTTTTGCGTCTGCAAAAGCTGCTCACATTTTTTCAGCAAATATTTTAGCATATCAATTTTGCCATATTTAATGATCAACGTTTTAACTATATGTTAACTAACGACGTCGTTAGTTTTGAACAACTGGCCCCTGTATAATACTTGCAATGCCATGGCCATATATAGTAAAAACAGATCTCCAGAATTTTTAGGCTAATTGCCTTGAAACTTGGTACTATATAGCTTTAAGTGACAGAGTCTTTTCAAAGTTGTTTAGATGATTAGCCTAGGCTGCCCTCTTAACATTACGATACCACACCCGTGCGACATAGCGCCTTTTTTTTCACATCCCAAAATGGCTACTTTTCTGATGAAAATCCTCAATACTTTTCTTATTTATATTGCAAACATAGGCTGTGAAAATCCTCAATACTTTTCTTATTTATATTGCAAACATAGGCTGTGGGTGCTTGTTAGAACCGCCTCATTGAGGCGGTTCTAACGAGTACCCACAACCCAAGTCTTGGAGTAGACATAAGAAAAATAATGCATACCCGTTAACCTCAGTTTTCTCTATATAAAGTGGGGTTTAGTGGGGTGTTCATTTCACGGACTTGTTAACGTGATGATCTTTTTTATTATGTCCCCGATAGCGATAGCGGGGACATATTGTTTTTGCCCTGTCTGTTTGTTGGTTTGTAGGTTTGTTGGTTTGTACGTGGACAACTTTAACGTTGGCCATAACTTTTGAACCATTTGAGATAGAGCTTTCATATTTGGCCTGAAGGTTCCTTGTGACAAGACCTTCACATTCATGCAAAAAAGTTTGACCTTTGACCTTGACCTTTGACCTACTTAAAAGAAAAAAATAACATTGCTCATTACTTTTGAACCACTTGAGATACAGCCTTCATATTTAGCATGTATGTTCCTTGTGACAAAAGCTTTACATTCATGCAAAAAAATTTAACCTGTGACCTTGACCTTGACCTTTGACCTACTTAAAATAAAAAAATAATATTTGGGTCATAACTTTTGAACGGATTGAGATAGAGCCTTCATATTTTGCATGTAGGTTCCTTGTGACAAGACCTTCACATTCATGCAAAAAAAATTGACCCATGACCTTGACCTTGACCTTTGACCTACTTTAAAGAAACAAATAACATTGGTCATAACTTTTGAACCACTTGAGATACAGCCTTCATATTTATCATGTATCTTCCTTGTGACAAAAGCTTTACACTCATGCAAAAAAATTTGACCTGTGACCTTGACCTTGACCTTTGACCTACTTAAAATAAAAAAATAACATTTTGGTCATAACTTTTGAACGGTTGAGATAGAGCCTTCATATTTTGCATGTAGGTTCCTTGTGACAAGAGCTTTACATTCACACAAAAAATTTTGACCAGTGACCTTGACCTCTGACCTACATAAAAGAAAAAGTTAACATTGGTCATAACTTTTGAACGGTTTGAGATACAGCCTTCATATTTAGCATGTATGTTCCTTGTGACAGACACTTTACAGTCATGCAAAGAATTTTGACCTGTGACCTTGACCTTTGATCTACTTAAAATAAAAAATACCATTTTGGTCATAACTTTTGAACGGTTTGAGATAGAGCCTTCATATTTTGTGTGTAGGTTCCTTGTGACAAAGAAAAAGCTAACATTGGTCATAACTTTTGAACCGTTTGAGATACAGCCTTCATATTTAGCATGTAGGTTCCTTGTGACAGACACTTTACAGTCATGCAAAAATTTTGACCTGTGACCTTGACCTACTTAAAAAAATAAACATTTTTTGTCATAACTTTCGAGCCATTACGGATAGAGCTTTCACATTTGGCATGTAGGTTCCCTATGATTAGAGCTTTTCATTCATGCAAAATGTTTGGACCATGACCTTGACCTTTGACCTACTTAAAAGAAAAAATAAAATTGTTCATAACTTTTGAACCGTTTAAGATAGAGCCTTAATATTTGGCATGTAGGTTCCTTGTGACAAGAGCTTTACATTCATGCAATTATCTTGTACCTGTGACCTTGACCGACTTTAAAGAAAAAAAAAATTTTATTGTTCATAACTTTCGAACCGTTTAAGATAGAGCTTTCATATTTGACATGTAAGTTTCTTGTGTCAAGGGCGTCCCACACAAACAAAAATCTTGAACTGTGAGCAACTTTGAATAAAAAATGACCATGCCCGGGGACATGTTCGTGTTTCACAAACACATCTTGTAGCAAGGTAAGATTCCTTTTTGCTTCTGAATGGACAAAAAGGTAAAATAAATCTTATTCAAAAATTATTGTAGTGTGTGACATGAAAGTATAGGTTCAGCATGAATATATATGAATGCCAAAAATGATAAGGTCATTTTTTGACCTTCGCCTCAGTCATAGAACATTTTCTCTGAAATTGCTGGCCCAGGTTAATTTCAATTATTTTTCAAATCCAGCCCCACTGGAAATGGATGACTGAAGATGTTTTTCAAATAATTTAGGTTACATGACCAAGACTGAAATAATAAACTCTGAACTGAGGGGCCTCCCCCAGAAAGGGGGTTTACTCTTAAAGGAAAGAATGTGCTCCTCTAATTTGTTCCTTTAGGAGTAGATCCATAAAGATAAGGGAAACAAAAATAATTTTGACAGAGTTGCCTCCCCTGAGGGTACTGTAAAAATCCTTAAAAAATGGACACTTGAGGACTTGCTGTAATTCTACAAAAAATTTTAACAAATTTGTTTCTTGATCCAGCAAGGAGTCCAGAAAGTGCAGAGAATGGCAAACAGTGTAGCCCCTGATCAGACTGCTCCATTGGAGCAGTCTGATCTGGGTCTGCACTGTTTGCTTAATTACTTACGATCATTAATTACGTTATGTCCAGTCCTGTTAAGCCTGTTGGAATGTCTTCCATTACAGAAGCTACAAGAACGGCTGAATCAACTGCTAGCCGGTCAGAATGATACTACTAGGAAACTGAACCAGTCCCTAGAGGCAGTGGACAGACTGCAGACAGATGTAAAGAAGAAGACTGAACAAATTGAGAAGTTCCAACGAGATCTGTCGTACAAGGATGACAGGATTAGAAATCTCGAAATCAGAGGTATCAGATCTAAACCATTTGGTTTTGTTTGTTTGTTTTCGAGTTTAAAGGCCCAGTCAACACTATTTTAGGTCATTTTTGAGCCTGTCCGTTTTCCTATCCACACTTTTCCTGAGCAGGCTTATACGTAAGCGGTTAACCAGTACAGTGCACATTCTTTCGGCCAGAAACTGACATCTGCCCTTCTTGAATCAGCGGAAGGGAAAGAATGACCCTTGAAAAGATTTCTGAGTGATGATGATCAATCTCCACGAAAGAAAGTTGCTGACCCCAGCAGGTATTGAACCCGCGTCCTCCTGATCACCAGTCAGACGTGCATCTGACTGAGCTACCGAGGCCGGCTTTAAAAAAACATTTTGGTACTAAATAGAATCTTTGGTCTTTCTTCTTATGCTTTGATAGGTCATATTTCATCATTACTCACAGGTGTACATAACATACACTCCAGATTTGCAGGATGAAAGTCGACAGTAATTATGTAATTACGGTTGGGGTCTTTAACCTGTGACACTTCATGCACGTTAACATCCCGATCTGAAGGACAGTGCACTTGACATTCATCCCTGCATTGCAGCTGATGCCAATGGAGCATGTTTGGACACCGAAATACAGGGATTAAACCAGTTGCCTCTAGGATCAGAGCCAAGTGTACTGACCACTGAGCTACCAAGGAAGTCCACTTTGCATGTTGAGTTGTATTATGCCTTATCCCGCTGAACACGTCAACCCCTACCTTTGCAAACAGTATAGATCCAGATCAGATGGCTTCTGAAGAAGCCATGTGATCAGGATCTACACTGTCATTCAGTTTGTGAATTGAATGAATACAAGTTGTTTCAAGTAATTTGATTGGTTGATAGTCAGAAATGGGTGTGGCTAAATTAATTTATTCATCAGGATAAGGGTTAAGAAATTTATTTAGAAAATGGCTGAGCTTTTTGGAAACAGTGAAAGCCCTGATAAGATCTGCACATACACTGTTTACCAGTGCCCCCTTTGGGGTGCCCATATACCATAATGATGCTAGGTATTTGGACAGACAGGCTTTAGTAAATAGTGCAGACCCAGATCAGACTGCTCCTACAGGAGCAGTCTGATCAGGGCCTACACTGTGCACCTTTTGGACTCTTTGCTGGGTCCTGAAACAATAGTGTTCGAATATCTTCTGTGTAGAACATCTGTAATGGCTTAATTTGCTTTTGGGTTTACTGTTTGTCAATCAACCAAAAGTTACTGAGCACAGAAGCTCTGCATTGCTGTGGTCCACATGACTATCACTGATTTATAGGAAATCCACGTTATGGTTATTTATACAAAATGGCTGTGTTATTTTTGTCAGAGCGCTGTGTAAAAGAAAGTTTATTGTTAAGCATTGACTAAGCGCATGTGATGGGACATAATAACAATCATATTAATAATGATGATGATGATAATAAGGACTTTATTTAAGGAGGAACACACAGCTGGTAGTATCAATCTTCCCTGAGGCCATCAATAAAAAAATAAATAAATAAAAAAAAAACATGTATCATTTACGACAATTTATACACAACATAAACATTCTCTCACAACACACTAACAGTCTTTTACCTCATAAACACATTATTTACAGTAAAATATATCAGATGTTGGGTGCTCTAGGACATTTACAAACAGTTAAGACCCAGATCAGATGCCGCATTCTGCGGCATCTGATCAGGGTCTAAACTGTTTGCTTAAAGTATGTGAAGTTAAGGGTTATACAAAACAGGCCAAGTCTATATTCAGAACCAGTTTCGCAGCTCAGAAACAATTGACCCAACAGTGTTGTTAGTGCTTTGATTAAACTTTTCAGCATCAGAAGTTGAGAAGGCGGAGCTTATTCTGGAGACAACGAAACAGAATCTAGAATCTTCAACGTAAGTACAAACTAAAGCTAGTCTTTCTCACAATATAATTTGTTTGCCTCCAGTTTTGAAGGAATTGCTTGAGAAAATAACAGTTCAGTCCAGATTTTCCGTCCCTCTGTTACATTTAAGCCCACGAGGGGTTTTTACAGCCCCCGCCCATCGGGGCTTGAATAAATTGATGGGCTGCATGATGCTTCCACGCAGAGCTGAAACCGACCCTCACAGGAGTACTGGTAAACTGCTCAGAGGATCTAAGCCTGCCCAGGCAAAGCGGTGCGAGTCAGCCCTTCCATGTTAATAAACTGCACTGGTTTCATTGGGTGGCAGGGTTTGAGATGTCATTCCATCTCAAGGTTGGGTAAAAGTCCCACAAAATTGGAAGCAATGTCTCCAAAATGACCTTTACTGTGTTGAAGGGGACGTTAAACCTCGAATCAAACAAACAAACAAACAAAATTTAATATGCATCAAATGCATGCACAACTATGAGTAGACATGTGCCTTAAGTGCACCTGAGCATGGCTCATGATGAGCTTTTTAGCTCACCTGAGCCTTCGGGCTCATAGGTGAGCACGGACCCTGCACCTTGGGCCAGGAGAAATAGATGGGGCTGCACAGTTCTTCCATGCAGAACTGAAACCAGCCACACATGAGTTTACCCATGCCCATCTGGACTTGGAGAAATAGATTTGGCTGCATGATGCTTCCACACAGAGCTGAAACCAACCACACAATCATGATTTTGCCCATGCCCATTGGGGCTTAGAGAAATAGATTGGGTTGCATGATGCTTCCAAGCAGAGTTGAAACGGACAGCACATGAATACTTGTAAACTGCTGAGAAGGTCTAAGCCTGTCCAGATAAAGTGATGTGAGTCGGAATGCCTCAAAAATGGCCAAAATAGTGTTGACAGGGACATTAAACCGCAAATCAAACAAACATAACCACACATGAGACTGGTGAACCAATTAGAAGGTCTAAGCCTGCCCAGGCGAAGTGATGGGAGTCATGCATATAAATTCTATTTGTGTCATTGGGTTGTAGGGCTTTAGATGTCATTTTATCTCAGTGTTGGGTAAAAGTCCCACAAAATTGGAAACAATGTCTCCAAAATGACCTTAGTAGTGTAGACAGGGAGAGTAAACCTCAATTAAAACTATTCATAGGTGAGCTTACAGCATAGCCATGGTCTGTCTTCCATCCATCTGTCATCTGCCTGCCTGTCCACCATTTTCAAAGATCTTCTTCTCCAAAGCTGCATGGCCAATCAAAGTCAAATTTGATGTGGAGCCCCAGTGGGATTGGGGAACAAAATATGTGTCCTTGTAATATGGCCACCATGCCCATATAAGGTAAAAAGTTTCTATAAAAGGGTTATAATTTGGAAGCAAAGAATGCACCACAGAACTTAAAACTATGGAGTGTACATGTTTTCTGGGCCAGACTAGCTACTTTCGGCCAATTAGGCCTCATCATGCAGTGACCCTCAGATATTTTCAAAGGACAAGAAAATATAAACTATACTATGATGAACCGTTCAAAAATCTTCTCTGGAATCATAAGGCAGATTGCAATGCAACATGGTTAGTAGTATTGGGGACACACGCTTTTCATAGTTTGTTCAAATGATGTCCATTGGATGACCTTGACCTTTTTTTATGCCAGGTCAGATTTGGTCATATAGACTTTAAGTCAAAACTGTGTATTTTTCAGAAAATAGATAGATGCAGTTAGCTAAATGGGCAAGTTAAGCTACAGGAGTATTCAAGATCATGGTAATTCCTTGACCTTGGCCCAAGGTTATTCAGATATGAATATTAAAACTTGATTTAGGCCATTTGTAACCAAATTTCATATGAAAGCTTTAAGGAACAAGGAAATGAAAATTTCTTTGTGTTTGTTTCTTCATACAACCAATATGACTTCCATGCCCATATATGGTAAAAACACTCAAAAAGCTACTTCTCCAGAACTAATGTGTCGATTGCATTGAAACTTAGTATGAAGGGTTGAGGATTCTAGCCCATTATAGTTTGTTAACCCATTTGGTACGGAAACCCCAATATGGGTAGTTGGCAAACAGTGCAGGCCCAGATCAGACACCGTTGAATGTGGTGTCTGATCAGGGCCTATACTGTTTGCAAAATTTTCTGCCATTTTCCAAATAGTTTTTGAAGAAAACACAACCTGACACCCCTAAATTTTGAAATGGGCCCCTGCTATATATAAGGAGGAAGATTCCATTTGGTACAAAAATGGTTAATCCCCCGCCAGGAATAAGCTGAAAAGAGCTGGGCAAATGTAAGTCAAATTTCATATGAAGCCATTTTGGGATGGATATATATGTTTTAGGTCACTTCACTAAGATGGCTGCCCTTCTGAGAAACCAAATGACTACACATACACTTAGCACTCAGGTGAGCTGTTCAGGACCATTCGTCTCTTGGTTTGATCATATGTTATCGACATTTACTTTTTATGTTCTTTAGAAGCCACAGATTTGAACAAATCTTTGTAAGACTTCACCAGAATATTTGCCTTGATGATATTTTGACCAAGCTTAGATATGGTTGAAAACTAGGTCAATAGGTCGGTTGGCTTTGTCACCTTGTATGCTTTCCAGAGGCAACAGTTTTGCTTCGGTCTTCATTTAACTTCATCAGAATGTTTGTTGTGATGATTCTTGGTCAGGTGTAAATTTGTGATCAAACACCATGTGACATTACTTGGCATTATGACACAAACAATGTTACATTATTTAGCATTATAACAAAAACCTTGTTGTTTTACTCGGCATTATGACACAAACCATATGACATCTTGAAAGGAACCATGTGGCATTAATTTGACATTACTTAGCATTATGATACAAACCATGTGGCATTACTTGGTATTATGACTCAAACCATGTGATGTAACCTGGCATTATGATACAAACTTGTTATTTTGACACCAACCCTGTAACATTAATTGGCATTGTGACAAAACTCGTGACTTTTTAACACCAACCATGTGACAGTACTTGACATTATGAGACAAATCATGTGGCATAAGTATGATCAACCAAACATGCTCACAACTGAACCAATAAGATGACCTTTGTTAAAAAATACTTGCTTTTATTTTGCAGTCATGAAGTTCGAGTTAGAGACAATGAGATCAGAAGACTCACAAAAGAGGGAGAGAATTTGAATAGAAGCTTAGAGGTAGATGAAAGATTTTTTTATCTTGACCTGATTATTAGTATCATTATGATCTTATTTACACACCCATGCATCATAATGTATTTTTTTACATCCCCAAAACGGTCAATTTTCTGATGAAAATTTGTGATATTCTTATCTATACTCAAAACATAGATTGTGGGTGCTCGTTAGAACTGCCTCATTGAGGCGGTTCTAACGAGTACCCACAACCTATATCTAGGAGCAGAAATAAGGAATATAATGTATACCCCTAAACTCCAGTTTTCCCTATATAAAGTGGGGTGTAAGTGGGTGTTCATTTCACGGACTTGTTAGCGATATGATATAACCTTGCATTTCGTGAGCTTAATCTTTGACCTACTTCAAAGAAAAAGTTAACAGTGGTTATAACTTTTGAACCGTTCGAGATAGAGCCTTCATATTTGGCATGTAGGTTCCCTGGGACAAGAGCTTTACATTCATGCAAAAAAAATTTGACCTGTGACCTTGACCTTTCATCCACTTAAAAGAAAAAATTAACATTTTGGTTGTTACTTTCGAACCGTTTGGGATAGAGCCTTCATATCTGGCATGTAGGTTTCCTGTGATAAGAGCTTTACATTCATGCAAAACATTTTGACCATGACCTTGAAGTTTGACCTACTTAAAAGGAAAAAGTAAAATTGTTCATATCTTCTGAACCGTTTAAGATAGAGCCTTCATATTTGGCATGTAGGTTCCTTGTGATAAGAGCTTTACATTCATGCAAAAGTTATTGATCTCTGACCTTGACTTTGAAGAACAATTATTATTGTTCATAACTTTTGAACCAATTAAGATAGAGCCTTCATATTTGGCATGTAGGTTCCTTGTGTCAAGGGCTTCCCACTCAAACCAAAAATCTTGACCTGTGGCCTTGACCTTGAACTGTGACCAACTTTGAAAAAACAATTACCATGCCCGGGGACATGTTCTTGTTTCACAAGCACATCCTGTTGTTGTTGTGATCATTTGTAAAAAGGGTTATCTGTAAAATATGGTCTGGTCTTACATGCTAGGACACACTGGCATATAGTTTAGTGTCAGATCAGATGTCACAGAACAGTGTCTAATCAAGGTCTCCACTGTTTGCTTACACTTATTTGAGCTAAAGGGTTAAAAGAGACAGTGTGAGTCTCAGTACAGGACCATTATCCAGGCCTACACTCAGAGACAATCAGCGCATCAGTGCTGTTATTGCTTCGAGAATCACTAAATTTAAATTACATGTGCATGCAGTCAAATCAGCCCCCATCCATTGGGGCTTGAAGAAATAGATGGGCTGCATGATGCTTTCATGCAGAGCTGAAACCGACCGCACACGGGTACTGGTAAACTGCTTAGAGGATCTAAATCTGCCCAGGCAAACCGCTGCGTGTCGGATTATCCATGCCTATAAATCCTATTAGTTTCATTGGGCGACAGGGCTTGAGATGTCATTTCATCTAAATGTCGGGTAAAAGTCCCACAAAATTGGAAGCAGTGTCTCCAAAATGACTTATACAGTGTTGACTGGGATGTTAAACCTCAAATAAAACAAACAAACAAAGCATGCAGTCAAAGACTTGGGGAATGTTTTGATGTTTTGCCCGCTTGTGATTGTTTACCAATACAGGGCGGTCCCTTTATAATGCTATGTTTGGCATGCATAGAACAGGACCGTGTTATAAGTGAGCCGTGTTATAAAAGGATATTTTTACATAGAAATTATAGAAAAATGACAATTTGCGAGGCAAGATCTGGTCGTGTTTTAACCACAACCATGTTATAATGAGTAGAGTACTATAGGGACTAAATTGTATAAATCATAAATTTCTCCACACGCAAGCAAGCAAAGCACTGACAGCACTGGTTGGTCGATTTTCTCGGAATATAAGCGGAGAAAATGGTCGTCAGCAGAGACTTCGACTGTTTCATTTACCCTAAAATTCGGATATTTTAGGCAACAATGTAGACCCAGATCTTAGTCTACACTGTTTGCCTAACCAAATCATAAGAGCCCAGATTTTACAAATAAACCTCTTTACACATACTCTGGCCTCAAACCAATAAGAATAGTGAAGCTATAAATAAACGTTACCTGGATTTCATACAAACTCATTTTGCATGGTCAGAGATAGTCACATGATGATTGGCAACATAACTTAGATTCATTTGGTAACCCAAAGATAGTTACAGGCTTGAGGGGTTTAGAATGGATTTTAGTTTTACACTGTTTACTCATATAACAATAGATTTAACATTTTTCTAGGAATTTCAATTAAGAAATAATTATTTTTTTCCCACTAAACATGATCGTGATCATTACATCAACACAGATTGTGAGAGATGTGTATAGAGAATTGTGAGAGAGTATTGGAATTGTGAGATAATTGTGAGAGAGTATTGAGAATTGTGAGATAGTTGTGAGAGAGTATTGAGAATGGTGAAAGAGTATTGAGAATGGTGAGAGAGTATTGAGAATTGTGAAAGAGTATTGAGAATGGTGAGAGAGTATTGAGAATTGTGAGGTAATTGTGAGAGAGTATTGAGAATTGTGAGAGAGTATTGAGAATTGTGAGACAGTATTGAGAATTGTGAGAGAGTATTGAGAATTGTGAGAGGGTATTGAGAACTGTGTTTGAGTATTGAGAATTGTGAGATAATTGTGAGAGAGTATTGAGAATTGTGAGAGAGTATTGAGAATTGTGAGAGGGTATTGAGAACTGTGTTCGAGTATTGGGAATTGTGAGATAATTGTGAGAGGGTATTGAGAACTGTGTTCGAGTATTGAGAATTGTGAGATAATTGTGAGAGAGTATTGAAAATTGTGAGAGAGTATTGAGAATTGTGAGAGGGTATTGAGAACTGTGTTCAAGTATTGAGAATTGTGAGATAATTGAGAGAGAGTATTTAGAATTGTGAGAGAGTATTGAGAATTGTGAGAGAGTATTGAGAATTGTGAGAGGGTATTGAGAACTGTGTTCAAGTATTGAGAATTGTGAGATAATTGAGAGAGAGTATTTAGAATTGTGAGAGAGTATTGAGAATTGTGAGAGGGCATTGAGAACTGTGTTCAAGTATTGAGAATTGTGAGATAATTGTGAGAGAGTATTGAGAATTGTGAGAGAGTATTGAGAATTGTGAGAGTATTGAGAATTGTGAGAGAGTATTGAGAATTGTGAGAGGGTATTGAGAACTGTGTTCAAGTATTGAGAATTGTGAGATAATTGTGGAGAGTATTGAGAATTGTGAGAGAGTATTGAGAATTGTGAGATAATTGTGAGAGAGTACTGAAAATTGTGAGAGAGTATTGGGAATTGTTTGAGAGAATTGAGAATTATGAAAGAGTATTGAGAACAGTGAGTTGATTGTGAGAGAAGATTTTGAAATGTGAGATGATTGTGAGAGAGTATTGAGAATTGTGAGAGAGTATTAGGAATTGTGAGAGAGTATTGAGAGTAAAAATACAAGTAAAGATAAAACATTTTCAAAAATATTTGGTATTGCTATGTAAGGGTCTGTTTCTTTTTTACAGTTGGCTAATCAAGCAATCAAAGAGATGGAAGAAAAAATAGATGATTTGAAATTCCAAGTTCGGCAGGAACTGATGAAAAATGACAACATTGAGAAGGTAAGAAAATGCATGGGCAGATGGGCTTGTCATTGAAAGCTGGAGTCATTAGTTTAACCCTTAAGATGCTGAGAAAAACTACAACCGAAGATGTTGTCTGCTTATGTCATCTGCTGAATTTTTTTATTTTATTTTTTTTTTTTTTTTTGCAAACTTTTTAAAAATATGCACACTGGCAAACAGTGTGGGCCCAGCAGTCTGATCAGGGTCCACACTGTTTGCAAAAAAGTACTTATAAGGTAACCAGCAGATGGCAAAGCAGATGACAATTGTCGTGATTGGAATTTTATGGGTTAACTAACATGTACGTGGCCAATCAGTTAAATGGTCCAGCAAATACAATGTCTAATACACATATTTTTGCTGAAATACACAAAATATTTTTTCTGTAAAGATGTGAGTAGTTTTCGCATCTGCATTTTTCTTATCAATATATTTTTAGATAGCTATACAACTGTGCAACCAGCACCTTTAACAATACAACATATTTTGTTAGTTCAGTAAAGTCCAAATACGTCAAACCGGAATCCATATTTAGCATATTTAATATTGGTAAATTTCCTCTTCACACAGAAAGTGGGAGGCAGAGCTTATTGATTGTCAAAAAATCCATACCATTGCAATTCTGCCTTCTATAGATTTGGGCTGCATATCCAAACATGTTATTAACATAATGTCAGCTGTCTGAAAGTTTCGTCATATCAACCCGCTAAAAGATCTAGCTACACAATTGTATGGCCCACCTTGTCAGTCATTTCTAAATCATGTTCAGAAGTTCAGCACAGTGCAACGCCTATGCAAATACATTGCAAAATTTACCACCGAAAAATGAAAATTTTTAGATGAAAAATTTTGATACCTTTCTTATTTCTGCTCAAAACATAGATTGTGGATACTCGTTAGAACTGCCTCAGTGAAGATTGTGGATACTAGTTAGAACTGCCTCGCCAAGGCAGTTCTAATGAGTACCCACAATTTATGTTTTTGAGCAGAAATAAGAAAAATCATGTATACACCTGCAAACGCCACTTTTACTACATAAAAGTGGAGTTTAAGGGGGTCAAATTTATATAGGTGTATTTTTCCTGATGAGGTGAGTCTTTTAGCACATCTTTGATTTTTGTTGCAAACAGCTTCAAATGTGGGTTGTCGGGAAGTCTTATTGCTAAACTGCTGGTTGCATGGTTATATTTATATTTGTAGTTGCAGCAGAACAGTTAAATAAATATTGCACTTTAATTATTCCAAAAATATCATCATACACCACAACCTCATTATAACACTATTAATGGGGTCCGAAGCAAAAACCTTGTTAGTCAAACAACCGTGTTATATCTAAACAAAAATGTATAGGTTATATAGTAAATGACCATTTATGGTAATTTTTCTATATAATCTATACATTTTTGGGATTCATCTTTAAACCAAGTCATACCTGTAACCGTGTTGTAACGAACAGTGTTATAATGAGGCATTTGTATAGGTATGTTTTCATAATGAAGTGATTATATTAAATGTAAGATCTTCTGCAGAACCTAGACCTAATAATATATTTATGTCATACTTTTCACTGAAGTTATGTTCATTAATTTTAATTTTTCATCCCTTGCAGATGGCCCCCGCCCATAGGGGCTTGAAGAAATATATGGGCTGCATGATGCTGCCATGTAGAGCTGAATCAGGCCCGCACACTAGTACTGGTAAACTGCTTAGAGGATCTAAGCCTGTCCAGGAAGCGCTGTGCGAGGCGGACCGTCCATGCTAATAAACCCTATTGGTTTCATTGGGCGACAGGGCTTGAGATGTCATTTCATCTCATTGTCGGGTAAAAGTCCCACAAAATTGGAAGCAAAGTCTCCAAAATGACCTTTACAGTGTTGACGGGGACGTTAAACCTCAAATCAAACAAACAAATCATCCTTTGCAGAATTTGGAGACCATACCTAGACTAAAGGACACTATAGAGGAGAAAGATGATGAAATAAAAGATCTTCAGCAACAACTTAGGGAGAAAACTGCACTTCTTACCGCTTCCAGAAGAACTCTCGGGGAAAACAGAGATAAACTCAGGGTACAGTAATAAGATGTTACACTACAACCTCTTTATATCACTATTGTTTGGGTCCGAAGCAAAAACCGTGTTAGTTAAACAACCGTGTTATATCTGAACAAAAATGTGTAGATTATATAGGAAAATGACCATTATGGTCATTTTTCTATATAATCTATATGTTTTTGGATCCATCTTCCAACCGTGTTATATCCAGAATTGTGGTATTGCGAACATTGTTGTAATGAGGTTGTGGTGTATTAATCAAGTAATCTCATACTGGCCCTGCATTTTTGGGTTATTGTTTGTCAATCCGCACTTTCTAATGCTGATGTCCATGTGACTATCACTCCAGGCAAGTTATTTACAGAAAATAGCTGGAGCCAGTTGTTCAAAGCTAACGGCATTGTTAGTCAACGTATCGTAAAGCTTTGATCATTAAATATGGCAAATATGCTATTTTTTGCTGAAAAAAGCTGCTCATAGTTTTTCAGCAAAAATACCAAAATTTTCCATATTGTACTTGCTAAAACACTTCACAATTTGACCACTAACAAGCTCGTTAAGCTAACAATGCTTTGAACAACTGGCCCCTGATCTGTTCTTATCAGTGGGAGGTGAGGTTAGAGTGTTGTGAAGAGATTACCAATAGAATCTGGACTGGAATAGAGAACAGTGTAGCCCATGATAAAGTGCCACATTCTGCAAACTGTAAACCCAGATGAGATGCCACATTCTGCGATATCTGATGTTTGCTTACAGAACGTGAATTTAACCCATAAGATGCCATGAAAAACTGCATCTGAAAATATCATCTGTGTATGCCCTCTGCTGCATCTTCTTGCAAACGCTGCATGCAGGAAAATAATGAAGACCCAGATCAGACTGATCCTGTAGGAGCACTGTGATGAGAGTCCGGGATCAGTTTGCAACTATGCCTTAAAGTAACCAACAGACAATGAAACAGACAACAATAATTATTGTTGTGGTTAGCATCTCAAGGATTAACCCTTCTCTTGCTGAATATTCAGTTTAGCCACACCCATTTCTGACTTTGAACCAATCAGATTACTTGATGTAATTTTTTCCTACAAATTCGTAAACTGAATGTCAAGCAGTGTAAATCCTGATCAGATGGCTTCTTCAGAAGCCATCTGATCTGGATCTACACTGTTTCCAAAGATACTGGTTGTCATGAACAGCAGGATAAGGGTTCAGGGTTAAACAAAATAATCAAACTCCCTAATCAGGTCAATTTTTCTAGGTTATACTCGGAGACAATCAACCAACCAGTGCTATCAGTCTTAGCAACAGATAAGGTGTGTATTTTGTGATAACTGAAGGATAGTTTTTGACAGTTCCCCAATGTATTACCCCTGTAAACCCCAGTTTTACTATATGAAAGAGGTTTTGAGGGGGTCAAAATTATATAGTTGTGTTTTTGTGTTGCTTGGTCCTAAAACTCCAAACCAAACACAGGGTTTCTGATCATCACGTGTACAAGTCCATGAAATGAAGACCCCCCCAAAACCCCACTACATATAGAGAAAACTGGGTTTTATGGGGGTATACATTATTTAATATATTATTATATTCTTATTTCTGCTCCAAGACATAGGTTGTGGGTACTCGTTAGAACTGCCTCAATAAGGCGGTTCTGACAAGCACCCACAACCTATGTTTTGAGCATTTATAAGAAAAGTACAACAGATTTTCATCAGAAAAGTAGTTATTTTGGAGATATGTTAAATGCACAATGTCCCACGGGTGAGTTGCACAATGTCCCACGGGTGAGTTATCATAATGTCATTACTGATTTGTTGAATTTTCAGTACACAGAAAATGAGATTGCTCAGACAGAGAAATTGAGAGCTGAACTACATGACTGCCAGTGTGAGATTCGAACTCTAAAGAAACTGATGTCAGGAAAAGACTACTTAGTTGTACAGAAGTCAAAGGCATTAGATCTCTCAAAGGTAGTTAACCCTTTTTGTACCAAATGGAATCTTCCTCCTTATATATAGCAGGAGTCCATTTCAAAATTTAGGGGTGTCAGGTTGTGTTTTCTTTAAAATTTAGTAGGAAAATAGCTGAACTTTTTGCAAACAGTGTAGGCTCTGATCAGACGCCGCGTTCTGCTGCGTCTGATCTGGGCCTGCACTGTTTGCCAGGATACCCGTTCAGGGGTTTCCGGTCTGAAATGGATTAACCCTTAAACTGAGAAAAACTGTATCTGAAAATGTTGTCTGCTTATGTCATCTGCTGAATCTTTTTACAAATTTGTTAAGAATATTTTTGCATTCAGGCAATTGGTGTGAACTCAGATCAGACTGCTCCTCCAGGAACAGACTGATCTGGGTCCACTCTGTTTGGGAAAATGACTTTTAAACTAACCGGCAGATGACGAAGCAGACGACAATTGTCGTGATTGACATTTTATGGGTAAAGAACTCTAGATATTGAGAATTTTAACATGATACATGTATTAACATTTTCCATACACACTCTATAGGAAATGTCATTATGTGAAAGAAAGTTGCATGTTTAATGATGTCAGATGAATCATAGGAGATATCACATGAACAAGTCCTTAAAATGAACACCTAAACCCCATTTTATATACAGAAAACTGGGGTTTATGGGGGTGTACACTATTTTGCTTATGTTTGCTCCTAGACATAGGTTGTGGGTACTCGTTAGAACCGCCTCGATGATGTTTGCAGTAGAAATAAGAAATACATCACAGATTTTCATCAGAAAAGTAGCCATTTTGGGGATGTGAAAAAATGCACTCTGTTGCATGGGTGTGTTTTCGTAATGAACATTTGATATGAACTCGAAAGTGTAAGATTAAATTTTTCATATTACAGTTTAAAATCTGATTTTATTAGTGAAGAAAACATTAATTTTCAGTAAAAAACATAGGGTTGTCACAGGCAGTATGATGACATTACATGCCAGTAACCATGTGTTATTACAGGAACATGTATGGTTAGTTCATTTTCATAGGACATATTATCATATGACGTCATTGATAAGCAGTGGATAACGTTGTGTAATAAAAATCGTATGACCACATGTGTAATAACACTTTAGCAGGATTAAGTAACGTCATGGCGACGTCCATGTCAACCATGCATTTTTTGTTTCAGAAATTGTCAAATTTAAAGGCATTAAAATCCAATTTAAAGTGGTCATATGATAAACAGAATCTTATACTCATGGTCATTTCATATGAAATTTATGAAACTCGCCAAAGGCTCGTTTAATAAATTTTATATGAAATGACCACTCGGGTAAGATCCTCTATTTATGTTATGGTGTGTGTCATCCATCCATCCGTCTATCCTTAAACTTTGTTCTTGTCCAGCCTCCTCATACAGTTTACATCCTGTAAAGCTTAAATTTGATTTGATTTTTGCCCATGATGTGGATCAGCGCATATTGTTTCAGAAATGTACGCAGAGTAATGTCCCTTTGAAAATTTCATTTCAGAAAAACTCCTATATAGTTTACATTCAATCAAAATAGTTACATCATGATGTGAAGCAGTGCATAGAGTTAATCAAATATTACGAGAGTTATGCCCCTTTGAAAAATCCTGTAAATTTTTCTTTTCTGGCTAATTATGTCCCCCACCCCCTTTGAAATATTCTGTAAATTTTTCTTTTCTGGCTAATTATGTCCCCCACCCCCTTTGAAATATTCTGTAAATTTTTCTTTTCCGGCTAATTATGTCCCCCCACCCCCTTTGAAATATTCTGTAAATTTTTCTTTTCTGGCTAATTATATCCCCCACCCTCTTTGAAATATTCTGTATATTTTTCTTGTCTGGCTAATTATGCTTACAGCTGAAATAAGACAGTCTTTGATGTTGTCTCCCCATCTTCTGGACCTATAATGCTTTGACCA
The DNA here is from genome assembly GCA_963580285.1 of Lucinisca nassula. Lineage (NCBI taxonomy): Eukaryota > Metazoa > Mollusca > Bivalvia > Lucinida > Lucinidae > Lucinisca > Lucinisca nassula. Next base: position 59,412,143 of record OY757017.1, read on the forward strand.
TGTAACTCAGTAGCTCATTTGGTAGAATGCTCACATGGTACCTCTGACACCGGTACCTACTGAGTACCAATAGTTATTTGTAAGCATGTTAATAGATAATTTGCATAATTATGTTTCAGGAGTTAATTGAAGTGCTAAATGATTCAGCTGACCAACATCAGATGGAGAAAGTGCAACATTTGATTGAGCGGCTCCATGATGGACCATATCTACAATCTACTCGATCACTGCCCTCAAGGTTTGTATTGTCAACAGTGGCCCTGTACTGATCAGAACAATTGTTGCTTTTGCTTGAAATAATGTGGACCTTTTAAAAGCATACCTTACACCCCCGCCCATCAGGGCTTGAAGAAGTAGATTGGGCTGCACGGTGCTTCCACTCAGAGCTGAAACAGACTTCACACATGATTACTGGTAGACCACTTATAAGGTCTAAGCATGCCCAGGCAAAGTGGTGCATGTCGGACCGTCGTCCATGCATATAAAGCCTTTTGGTTTCATTGGGCGGCAGAGCTTGAGATGATGTCGGGTAAAAGTCTCCAAAAATTGGAAGCAGCGTCTCCAAAATGACCTTAACAGTCTTGACGGGAATGTTAAACCCCAAATCAGACAAAAACAAACAAACAAAAGCATAGCTTGTGAAGCCAACAATGCTTTCAACAGCTGAGGCGGCCGCCTCAGCTGTTGAAAGCATTGTTAGCTTAACAAGCTTGTTATTGGTCAAAGCGTTGACTGTTCTAGCAAGAATAATATCTAATGCTCCAGAATGTTTGCTAAAAAATGTTAGTAGCTTTTACATCTTCCTTCCTAATTGGATTCTTAAATGCATGGAAGGTTTACCATTGCGATAACACATCCATGTGATTGAAGCCTCCATAGTTTGCCCCAACCCATCAGGGCTTGAAGAAATAGATGGGCTGCATGATGCTTCCACACAAAGCTGAAACCAACCGCACACGAGTACTGGTATACCGCTTAGAGGAGCTTCGCCTGCCCAGGTACAGCGGAGCAAGTAGGACTTTCCATGCTTATCAAGCCTTTTGGTTTCATTGGGCTGCAGGGCTTGAGATGTCATTTCATCTCGGTGTCGGGTAAAAGTCTCCAAAATTGGAAGCAACATCTCCAAAATGACCTTAATAGTGTTGACAGGGACGTTAAATCCCAAATCAGACAAAATCAAACAAACAAACAAAAGCATAGCATGTTAAGCTAACAATGCTTTTAACAGCCACCTCAGCTGTTGAAAGCATTATTAGCTCAACAAGCTTGTTATTGGTCAAAGATTGAATAATACCTAATGCTCCAGAATTTTTGCTAAAACTGTTAGTAGCTTTTGCATTCTCCTTTCTGATGGGAGTCGTAAATGGAAGGTTTACCATTGCGATAACACATCCATGTGACAGAAGCCTCTGTGTTGTACTAGATAAGCTACTCCCCTCGCAAACCAGGGGTCGTGGCATCGATTCCGGCTTCTCCAGACTTTCGGACGAGTCTTTAAACTGACGTCCTGTCTCATATGACCTTAGTTGCTGGTGGGACATGAAACTCAAATACACACACACACACATCCGTGTGATATAGTGCATTCTTTCAAATCTCAAAAATTGCTATTTTTCTGATGAAAATTTATGATTACTTTCTTATTTATACTTAAAACATAAGTTGTGGGGGCTCATTAGATCTGACTCATTGAAGTGGTCCTGACTCAATGAGGCAGTTCTAATGATTCCCCACATCCTACGTCTTGGAACAGAAATAAGAAAAGTGATGTTTACCACTGTAAATACTAGTTTCCTCTATTAAGTGAGCTTTACAGGGGTTTATATTACATGGACTTGTTAATATGATGAGTAATTATTGTATAGATTCCTATTCATTACCTTCCCTTCTACTTTCCACTTGCAAAAGCTACTTATATTTTTCCTCCAAAAATATTTTCCTCCAAAAATATGAGTTTTATGGCAGTATGTATGGTTGATGTAAACTAACAACTTGAATAGCAACTTGAGCAACCAGGTCCACTCATCTTTGCCGAGGCCTGGATAGCTTTACTACTGCTTGTACTAAGGGAATGTGTAACAGCCCTAAAAAAGTTTAGCTATATATACTAGTAGCTATATATTCTTTGCTTACAGTACAAGAATTTAAGGGTTAAACAAAACAAAACCTAAGTCCACATATAAGACCTTTTTTTTCCAGCGTACATTCAGAGACCATCAACTTACCAGTGCTTTCAGTGCTTTGATTCATATAGAGGATCTAACATGAGTGTTCATGTATTATTGAATTTATTAAACAAGTTGAGGAGAAGGGCTAAAATGCGAGGCATAGAGGATCTTATATGAGTGTTCATGTATTATTGAATTGATTAAACAAGTTTAAGAGAAGGGCTAAAATGCGAGGCATATAGAGGATCTTACATGAGGATCTTAAAATGCAAGGCATATAGAGGATCTTACATGAGGATCTTAAAATGCGAGGCATATAGAGGATCTTACAGGAGTGTTCATGTATTATTGAATTTATTAAAAAAGTTGAGGAGAAGGGATAAAATGCGAGGCATATAGAGGATCTTACATGAGTGTTCATGTATTATTGAATTTATTAAACACGTTGAGGAGAAGGGATAAAATGTGAGGCACAGTGTGAATAACCTTGACGTGACTGAAACTTTTCCACATTTGAATATAACAATTTCACTGCAAAAGTGGTATCTTGTGCATAAAGTAGTTCCCCGGCTAAGAGGAAATATAATTCTTCTTAGCAAAAAGGAAAATATCAAGATTATGTCTGATAGAAATCCTAGTATTTCTCTGTTATGCATTTAATATATAGCATTATTATACTCTCAGACGCGATGTCATATGATAAAATTTAGTGATCTCTGGCACGCTCGCAAATATTGTACATAACATGCATAATATGTTCAAAAGATGCTATGCTTGTGCTTTATGAAACATTGTCTTTCAGGAATGGCACTTTGTCATCAGCCTCTGAGCCTGTGTTCAGATCAATCTCGGCACCACCACCCAAAGCTAACCTTACACCACGAAGAATATATGCAGAGGTAAAATTTTTCCTGTACTTTTTAGCTCACCTGGGCCGAAGGCTCCAGGGGAGCTTATAGTATAGTGGGTCCTCCGTCGTCCGTCGTCCGTCCGTCCACACTTTTGAGCAGCTATATCTCTGTATCCTGCAGGCTGATCTCAATCATTTCTCACCTGTAGTATGCCTCTGGTGGGGCATTGATGACATAAACTTTTTTTTGAAATCGCTCTAAAACTTTGGTTCCTATGGCAACCACAAGGTCCCATAGACTTACTATGGGAAAATGCTTGTCATCACCGTAGCGCCTTCAGTTTTGATCAGATCTTTCTGAAACTTATATGTAAGGTGACTGGGGATAAAAACTCGGATGAGTTCGAAAACCGGCCAAGTCGGCCCATTTATCATAGAGTAAGGTCCCTTTGATTGCTGAAAATGCCCATTTTCGACCTTGTCATCACCGTAGCCCCTTCAGTTTTGATCGGATCTTTCTGAAACTTATATGTTATGTGGCTGGGGATAAAACCTCGGATGAGTTCGAAAACCGGCCTAGTTCACTGGTTTATCATAGAGTTACGTCCCTTTGATTGCTGAAAATGCCGATTTTTGACCTTGTCATCACCGTAGCCCCTTCAGTTTTGATTGGATCTTTCTGAAACTTATATGTAAGGTGGCTGTGGATAAAATCACGGATGAGTTCGAAAACCGACCAAGTCGGCCCTTTTATCGTAGAGTAACGTCCCTTTGATTGCTGAAAATGCTGATTTTTGACCTTGTCATCACTGTAGCCCTTTCAGTTTTGATCGAATCTTTCTGAAACTTATATGTAAAGTGGCTGGGGATAAAATCTCGGATAAGTTCGAAAACCAGCCAAGTTGGTCCATTTATCAAAGAGTAACGTCCCTTTGATTGCTGAAAATGCCAATTTTCGACCTTGTCATCACCGTAGCCCCTTCAGTTTTGATCGGATCTTTCTGAAACTTATATGTTATGTGGCTGGGGATAAAACCTCGGATGAGTTCGAAAACCGGCCTAGTCCGCTGGTTTATCATAGAGTTACGTCCCTTTGATTGCTGAAAATGCCAATTTTTGACCTTGTCATCACCGTAGCCCCTTCAGTTTTGATCGGATCTTTCTGAAACTTATATGTAAGGTGGCTGTGGATAAAATCTCGGATGAGTTCGAAAACCGACCAAGTCGGCCCTTTTATCGTAGAGTAACGTCCCTTTGATTGCTGAAAATGCTGATTTTTGACCTTGTCATCACTGTAGCCCTTTCAGTTTTGATCAAATCTTTCCTGAAACTTATATGTAAAGTGGCTGGGGATAAAATCTCGGATGAGTTCGAAAACCAGCCAAGTTGGTCCATTTATCACAGAGTAACGTCCCTTTGATTGCTGAAAATGCCGATTTTTGATCTTGTCATCACCGTAGCCCTTTGAGTTTTGATCGGATCTTTCTGAAACTTATATGCAAGGTGGCTGGGGATAAAGCCTCGGATGAGTTCCCATACCGGCAAAGGTACCCTATTTATCAAAGAGTTAGGTCCCTTTGATTGCTGAAAATGTTGATTTTTGACCTTGTCAACACTGTAGCCCCTTCAGTTTTGATCGGATCTTTCTGAAACTTATATGTAAGGTGGCTGGGGATAAAACCTCGGATGCGTTTGAAAACCGGCCAAGTTGCTCCATTAACTATATAGTTATGTCCCTTTGATGGCTGAAAATGTCGATTTTTTACCTTGTCATCACCGTAGCCCCTTCAGTTTTGATCGAATCTTTCTGAAACCTATATGTAAGGTGACTGGAGATAAAACCTAGGATGAGTTTGAATACCGGCCAAGTTGGCCCATTTATCATTGATTTACGTCCCTTTGATTGCTGAAAATGCCGATTTTTGACCTTGTCATCACCATAGCCCCTTCAGTTTTGATCGGATCTTTCTGAAACTTATATGTAAGGTGGCTGGGGATAAAATCTTGGATGAGTTCGAAAACAGGCCAAGTCAGCCCATTTATCGTAGAGTTCTGTCCCTTTGATGGCTATAAAATGTTGATTTTTGACCTTGTCATTACCGTAGCCCCTTCAGTTTTGATCGGATTTTTCTGAAATTTATATGTAAGGTGGCTGGGGATGAAACCTCGGATGAGTTCGAAAACTGGCCAAGTCGGCTCATTTATTTTAGAGTAACATCCCTTTGATTGCTAAAAATGCCAAATTTTGACCTTGTCATCACCGTAGCCCCTTCAGTTTTGATCGGATCTTTCTGAAACTTATACGTGAGGTGGCTGGGAATAAAATCTTGGATGAGTTTAAATACTGGCCAAGTCTGATCGGATCTTTCTGAAACTTACATGTAAGGTGGCTGGGAATAAAACCTCAGGTGAGTTTGAAAACTGGCCAAGTCGGCACATTTATCATAGAGTGACGTGCCTTTGATTGCTGAAAATGCCTATTTTCGACATAGTTATCACTGCTGCCCCTTTAGTTTTGAACGGATCTTCATGAAACTTACAAACAAGGAAGTCAGGCAGAAAGCTTGGAGGAGTTTGAAAACTCTTGTTTTTGAACTTGTCATCACCATAGCCACTTCAGTTTAGATCGGATCTTCTTAGCAAGTCAGGAATAAAAGCTTGAATGAGTTTGAAAACCGGTGAGGTCAGCCTGTTTATCATAGAGTTAAATTCTACTTGATTTTCAGAAAATGCTTACCCTGTCATCACCATGTCCTCCCATAAAGCCTTCAGTAAAGGTTGGCACTTCCTTAAACTGAATCTGTTAGCTCAGGTGAGCGATACAGGACCAAGCTAGCTTGGTCCTCTTGTTTTTTACTGTACCAAAAATCTACACGAGAGTGTATAAGGTCTCTCATTGATACAAGTCACTGGGGCATCCAACTGATATTTGCTTACAGTTGGGCAAGGCCTGCTGTCCTTGCAGCAGGTTGGGATAGAGGGGGGTTGTTTTTATTTCTTCTGTTTCTACACGTCAATTCTTTTTCCTCTTTCTCCTCTGTCTCTCACTTTCATCTCTTCTTCTATCTCATTTTCTCCCTCTCACTGGGAGATGACGCAACATTACGATAACACACCCGTGCCACATAGTGCATTTTTTCACATCTCCAAAATGGCTACTTTTCTGATGAAAATCTGTGATATTTTTCTTACAAATACTGCAAACATAGGTCGTGGGTGCATGTTAGAACCGCCTCATTGAGGCGGTTCTAACAAGTACCCACAACCTATATCTTGGAGCAAAAATGGGAAAAATAATGTATACCCCCGTAAACCCCATTTTTCTCTATATAAATTGGGGTATAGGGTGGGTCTCCATTTCACTGACATGTTCACGTGATGAAATGACCCACAAGGGTTAACGTGTCGTTAATCAGTCAATTGTTGATACAATGTGTGCCTACTATCATTCTATGCATAACATACTTAATGTCAACTAGCTTCTCTTAATGCTTACCATAATGATCCTAACAAAAAGGGACAGAAAGGCCTAAGCAAACAGTACAGACCTGGATAACAGATAAAATTTACAATAAAAGTTAAGTTTTTAACATTCATTGAAGTACAAACAACATCTGCTCACAAGCAAAGTAGGTGAACCCCACCATGACCCGATCTTTTCATACTTCAATGAACGTCAAATATATAACCTTTATTAGCTCGGCTGTTTTCGAAGAAAGCGACGAGGTATTGTCATAGCTCTGGCGCCGTCGTCGTGCAAAAACTTGGACATTTTGTAATATCTCGGTCATTACTGAACATATTTACTTGAAACTCGGACTAGTTGTTCATTATGAAAAGGGGAACTCATAACAATAGGTGAGGTAACCCTCAAACTATTTTTGGCACATTTATGCCCCTTTTTCGACTTAGAATTTCGTGCAAAAACTTGGACATTTTGTAATATCTCTGTCATTACTGAACATATTTACTTGAAACTTGGACTAGTTGTTCATTTTGAAAAGGGGAACTCATACTAATAGGCAAGGTAAACCTCAAAATATTTTTGGCACAGTTATGCCATCTTTTCGTCTTAGAATTTCTGCGTCTTCGTCGTGCAAAAACTTGGACATTTTGTAATATCTCTGTCATTACTGAACATATTTACTTGAAACTCGGACTAGTTGTTCATTATCAAAAGGGGAACTCATACCAATTGATGAGGTAGCCCTCAAAATATTTTTGGCACAGTTATGCACCTTTTTTGACTTAGAATTTTTGTTTAACTCATAGAAACTGCAGCCGAGCATTGGCACCCGCATGCGGTGCTCTTGTTTTATACTCTGCAGGGATATCAATGCATATCGGAATCAAATAAAAATGTTTTTTTCACAAGGTGAAATATTTTTACACTGTGAAAATATATGATATGATATATGCAGGGATATCAATTCATATCGGAATCAAATAAAAATGTTTTTTTTCACAAGGTGAAATATTTTTACACTGTGAAAATATATGATATGATATATGCAGGGATATCAATGCATATCGGAATCAAATAAGAATGTTTTTTTCACAAGGTGAAATATTTTCACACTGTGAAAATATATGATATTTTCACAGTGTGAAAAATAACATGACCTTGGCTCGGACTACTTTTTCTCGCCAAAAGTCACATGTTATTGGCAAAATAATTCTATAAAATACCTTGAAAAACACTCTTTGAACTGTAAAATGCTGTATTCAAAATGGCGATCTGTTTATGTTTTGAAACACACAGCGGTGACTTCATAGCCAGTTCAAAATGTGACGTACGATACAATTGATCAATTACCCTAAATATCCTCACAAAAGTCTAAAATAAAAAGAAAACTTACTTTTTTTTTGGCGGATACCAAAAGTATTTCATCTCCTGTGTTGAAAACATCCGAATTTTCACTTGTGCTTTGCACTCGTGAAAATTATGTTTTTAACACACTTGATGAAATATTTTTGGTATCCACCTCAAAAAAGTAAATGTCCTCTATTTATTTCTTATGTTTTCATTATTTTTCATCCATACAGTTGAGTCCCTTTAGTACTCTACTCATTATAACACGGTTTTGGTTATAACACTTCTTGCCTCCCAAATTGTCATTTTACTACAGTTTCTATACAAAAATATCCCTTTATAACACGGTTCACTTATAGCACAGTCCTGTTCTATGCATCCCAAACATAGTGTTATAAAGGGACTGCCCTGTAATTTAATGAAAAATTCTGTTCTGAGGACTAGAATTGAATCAAGACAACAATTGTGCAAGGTCTCTCTGTTAACAGCTGATCATCCATCACGTTAACAAGTCTGTGAAATGGAAACGTCTAGCCTCTAAACCCCACTTTATATAGAGAAAACTGGGGTTTACAGGGGTATAAATTATTTTTCTTATTTCTGCTCCAAGACTTAAGTTGTGGGTACACATTAGAACCGCCTCATTGAGGCGGTTCTAACGAGCACAATGAGGCGGTTCTAACAAGCACCCTCAACCTATGGTTTAGGTACAAATAAGAAAAATGTTACATATTTTCTTCAGAAAAGTAATCATTTTGGAGAAATGAAAGAATGTACTACAGTAGAACTTCGATGGCTTGTACACCGATGGCTCGTTTATCATAGCTGAGTCGAACTGGTTATTTAGTCCCTGGGGATTAATCTACATAATAAATAGTGAGGGGAAATTTAGGATATTTATGTCTCCCCCGAAAAATTTTTTTTCGGAGAGACATATTGTTTTTCCCCCGGGCGTCTGTCTGTCCGTCTGTCCGTCTGTCACACTTTCGTGTCCGCTCTGTAACTTGAAAACCGTTAGAGCTATCGTCACGAAACTTCGTATAAATATTAATCAGCATTAGACGACGTGCAGTGCGCAAGAACCATAACTCGCATTTATACTTTTTGAATTATCTCCCTTGGAAGTTTGTTGGTATGTATATATGTATGGGCAAATCGTGTCCGGTCAATAACTTTCTTATTTTTTGATGGATTTTAAAATTACTCGGCAGAAATATTAACAACCATAAGACGATGTGTGGTGCGCATGAGGCAGGTCGGTACCTCAAAGGTCAAGGTCATACTTAGAGGTCAAAGGTCAAAAAAGGGGCCTTTTTTATGCCCCCAACTTCGAAGAAGTTGTGGGGGCATATTGGTTTTGCCCTGTTCGTCCGTCCGTCCTTCCGTCCTTACGTCCGTCCCACTTTTTACTGCATAGCATAACTTTAGAACCATGGGTGCTAGGTTTTTGAAATTTCATATATGGATTCCTCATGAAAAAATAATTGACCCGTGTTTTTTTTCTCGTCAGGATTATGCCCCTTTTTTGAGTTATGCCCCTTTGCAAAAAATACTATGAAATCTTGTAAGCAAGATATCTCAAAAACTGTTTGAGCTATTGCCCTGAAACTTTACATGCTGGTTGGGGATGATGAGTAGATGAACTGATTAACTTTTGAAAAAAATCCGAAATTTTTTTCTTGCGTTATGGCCCTTTGAAATTTTTCGCGTTTTAAGTTTGTAAGCAAGATATCTAAAAAACTATTTGAGGTTTTTCCCCGAAACTTCACAGACTTGTCGGGGATGATGAGTAGATGAACTGATCAACTTTTGAAAAAAATCCGATTTTTTTTTCTTGAGTTATGGCCCTTAGATTTTTTTCGTGTTTTCAGCTTGTAAGCAAGATATCTCAATAATTGTTTGAGCGATTGCCCTGCAACTTTACAAGCTGGTTTGGGATGATGTGTAGATGAACTGATTAACTGTTGAAAAAAAATCCTATATTTTTTTCTTGAGTTATGGCCCTTTGAAATTTTTCGCGTTTTAAGTTTGTAAGCAAGATATCTCAAAAACTATATGAGGTTTTTCCCCAAAACTTCACAGACTGGTTGGGTATGATGAGTAGATGAACTGATTAACTTTTGAAAAAAATCCAATTTTTTTTTCTTGAGTTATGGCCCTTTGATTTTTTTCGTGTTTTCAGCTTGTAAGCAAGATATCTCAAAAATTGTTTGAGCTATTGCCCTGAAACTTTACAGGCTGGTTGGGGATGATGAGTAGATGAACTGATTAACTTTTGAAAAAAATCCGAAATTTTTTTCTTGAGTTATGGCCCTTTGAAATTTTTCGCGTTTTGGCGTCCTTCCGTCCTTCCGTCCTTACGTCCGTCCCACTTTTTACTGCATAGCATAACTTTAGAACCATGGGTGCTAGGTTTTTGAAATTTCATATATGGATTCCTCATGAAAAAATAATTGACCCGTGTTTTTTTTCTCGTCAGGATTATGCCCCTTTTTTGAGTTATGCCCCTTTGCAAAAAATACTATGAAATCTTGTAAGCAAGATATCTCAAAAACTGTTTGAGTTATTGCCCTGAAACTTTACATGCTGGTTGGGGATGATGAGTAGATGAACTGATTAACTTTTGAAAAAAATCCGAAATTTTTTTCTTGAGTTATGGCCCTTTGAAATTTTTCGCGTTTTAAGTTTGTAAGCAAGATATCTAAAAAAACTATTTGAGGTTTTTCCCCGAAACTTCACAGACTTGTCGGGGATGATGAGTAGATGAACTGATCAACTTTTGAAAAAAATCCGATTTTTTTTTCTTGAGTTATGGCCCTTAGATTTTTTTCGTGTTTTCAGCTTGTAAGCAAGATATCTCAATAATTGTTTGAGCGATTGCCCTGCAACTTTACAAGCTGGTTTGGGATGATGTGTAGATGAACTGATTAACTGTTGAAAAAAAAATCCTATATTTTTTTCTTGAGTTATGGCCCTTTGAAATTTTTCGCGTTTTAAGTTTGTAAGCAAGATATCTCAAAAACTATATGAGGTTTTTCCCCAAAACTTCACAGACTGGTTGGGTATGATGAGTAGATGAACTGATTAACTTTTGAAAAAAATCCAATTTTTTTTTCTTGAGTTATGGCCCTTTGATTTTTTTCGTGTTTTCAGCTTGTAAGCAAGATATCTCAAAAATTGTTTGAGCTATTGCCCTGAAACTTTACAGGCTGGTTGGGGATGATGAGTAGATGAACTGATTAACTTTTGAAAAAAATCCGAAAATTTTTTCTTGAGTTATGGCCCTTTGAAATTTTTCGCGTTTTGGCATATTGGTTTTGCCCTGTTCGTCCGTCCGTCCTTCCGTCCTTACGTCCGTCCCTTTTTTTACTGCATAGCATAACTTTAGAACCATGGGTGCTAGGTTTTTGAAATTTCATATATGGATTCCTCATGAAAAAATAATTGACCCGTGTTTTTTTTCTCGTCAGGATTATGCCCCTTTTTTGAGTTATGCCCCTTTGCAAAAAATACTATGAAATCTTGTAAGCAAGATATCTCAAAAACTGTTTGAGCTATTGCCCTGAAACTTTACATGCTGGTTGGGGATGATGAGTAGATGAACTGATTAACTTTTGAAAAAAATCCGAAATTTTTTTCTTGCGTTATGGCCCTTTGAAATTTTTCGCGTTTTAAGTTTGTAAGCAAGATATCTAAAAAACTATTTGAGGTTTTTCCCCGAAACTTCACAGACTTGTCGGGGATGATGAGTAGATGAACTGATCAACTTTTGAAAAAAATCCGATTTTTTTCCTTGAGTTATGGCCCTTAGATTTTTTTCGTGTTTTCAGCTTGTAAGCAAGATATCTCAATAATTGTTTGAGCGATTGCCCTGCAACTTTACAAGCTGGTTTGGGATGATGTGTAGATGAACTGATTAACTGTTGAAAAAAAATCCTATATTTTTTTCTTGAGTTATGGCCCTTTGAAATTTTTCGCGTTTTAAGTTTGTAAGCAAGATATCTCAAAAACTATATGAGGTTTTTCCCCAAAACTTCACAGACTGGTTGGGTATGATGAGTAGATGAACTGATTAACTTTTGAAAAAAAATCCAATTTTTTTTTCTTGAGTTATGGCCCTTTGATTTTTTTCGTGTTTTCAGCTTGTAAGCAAGATATCTCAAAAATTGTTTGAGCTATTGCCCTGAAACTTTACAGGCTGGTTGGGGATGATGAGTAGATGAACTGATTAACTTTTGAAAAAAATCCGAAATTTTTTTCTTGAGTTATGGCCCTTTGAAATTTTTCGCGTTTTAAGTTTGTAAGCAAGATATCTAAAAAACTATTTTAGGTTTTTCCCCGAAACTTCACAGACTGCTCAGGGATGATGAGTAGATGATTAACTACAGCTTTTCTTGTGTAATTTCAGCATTACAGCCACATAAAAACAAGATATCTCAATTACTGTTAGGGACAAGCAGTGTTAGGGTCAAGCAGTTGGGGGCATTGTGTTTCATAAACACTGGCTCTAGTTTCGTATATGGTCAATAACTTTCTTATTTTGAGATGGATTTTAAAATTACTTGGCATAATTATTAACAACCATAAGACGATGTGTGGTGCGCATGAGGCAGGTCGGTACCTCAAAGGTCAAGGTCATACTTAGAGGTCAAAGGTAAAAAAAGGGGCCTTTTTTTCTTATTTGGTCAATAACTTTCTTATTTTGAGATGGATTTTAAAATTACTTGGCATAATTATTAACAACCATAAGACGATGTGTGGTGCGCATGAGGCAGGTCGGTACCTCAAAGGTCAAGGTCATACTTAGAGGTCAAAGGTCAAAAAAGGGGCCTTTTTTCGTATTTGGTCAATAACTTTCTTATTTTGAGATGGATTTTAAAATTACTTGGCATAGTTATTAACAACCATAAGACGATGTGTGGTGCGCATGAGGCAGGTCGGTTCCTCAAAGGTCAAGGTCATACTTAGAGGTCAAAGGTCAAAAAAGGGCCTTTTTTTCGTATTTGGTCAATAACTTTCTAATTTTTAGATGGATTTTAAAATTACTTGGCATAATTATTAACAATCATGAGACGATGTGTGGTGCACATGAGGCAGGTCGGTACCTCAAAGGTCAAGGTCATACTTAGAGGTCAAAGGTCAAAAAGTGGGCCTTTTTTTCGTATTTGGTCAATAACTTTCTTATTTTGAGATGGATTTTGAAATCACATGGCAGAAATGTGAACCAATATAAGGTGATGTGTTGCGCGCATGACCCAGGTTGTTACCTCAAAGGTCAAGGTCATACTTAGAGGTCAAAGGTAAAAAAGGGGGCCTTTTTTCGGGTTTTGTCAATAACTTGCCTATTTTTAAATAGAATTTGAAGTTACTTGGCAAACATGTTAACTATCATGGGACGATGTGTTGCATGCATGATTCAGTTTGGTACCTAAAATGTCAAGGTCATACATAGAGGTCAAAGGTAAAAAAGGGGCCTTTTTTCGTGTTTGGTCAATAACTTTCTTATTTTTAGATGGATTTTGAAATTGCTAGGCAGAAATGTTAACCACAATGAGATGATGTGTTGCACGCATGACCCAGTTTAATACCTGACAGGTCAAGGTCATACATAGAGGTTAAAGGTAAAAAAAGGACCTTTTTTGTGTTCTGTCAATAACTTTCTTATTATGCCCCCAACTTTGAAAAAGTTTGAGGGGCATATTGGTTCTGATTCGTTTGTCCATCCGTTCGTCCGTCCATTACACTTTTGATGCATAGCATAACTAAAGAACAGTGTATGCTAGGGTTTTGAAATTTCATATATGGATTCCTCATGGAAAATTAGCTGACACGTATTTTTTTTCTCGTCCGGATTATGCCCCCTTCAAGAGTTATTGCCCTTTGAATTTTTTTTTTTTTAATAAAATCTTGTCAGCAAGATATCTCAAAAACTATTGGAGCTAGAGCCTTGAAAGTTGGTGATTATATTGATGGTGATGAGTAGATGAACTGGTTAACTTTTGACAAAATTCCGAAAAATACTTTGTGAGTTATGGCCCTTTGTCATTTTGGTAATTTGTGCCCATTGTAATGTATGCTAAAAGTGATGCATAGCATAACTTTAGAACCATGTATGCTAGGGTTTTGAAATTTCATATATGGATTCCTCATGGAAAATTAGCTGACGTGTATTTTTTTCTCGTCCGGAATATGCCCCTTTCAAGAGTTATTGCCCTTTGAAATTTTTTTAATAAAATTTTGTCAGCAAGATATCTCAAAAACTATTGGAGCTAGAGCCTTGAAAGTTGGTGAATAGATTGTTGGTGATTAGTAGATGAACTAATTAACTTATAACAAAATTCCGTAAAATACTTTGTGAGTTATGGCCCTTTGTCATTTTGGTAATTTGTGCCCATTGTAATGTATGCTAAAAGTGATGCATAGCATAATTTTAGAACGGTGTATGCTATAATTTTGAAATTTCATATATGCATTTCTGATGGAAAATAAGCTAACGCGTATTTTTTTTTCTCGTCAGGATTATGCCCCTTTCAAGAGTTATTGCCCTTTGAATTTTTTTAATAAAATCTTGTCAGCAAGATATTTCAAAAACTATTGGAGCTAGAGGCTTGAAAGTTGGTGAATATATTGGTGGTGATGAGTAGATGAACTGATTAACTTTTGACAAAATTCCAAAAAACACTTTGTGAGTTATGGCCCTTTGTCATTTTGGTAATTTGTGCCCATTGTAATGTATGCTAAAAGTGATGCATAGCACAACTTTAGAACCGTGTATGCTAGGGTTTTGAAATTTCATATATGGGTTCCTCATGATAAATTAGCTGACGCGTATTTTTTTTCTCGTCCGGATTATGCCCCTTTCAAGAGTTATTGCCCTTTGAAATTTTTTTAATAAAATCTTGTCAGCAAAATATCTCAAACACTATTGGAGCTAGAGCCTTGAAAGTTGTTGAGTATATTGGTGGTGATGAGTATATGAACTGATTAACTTTTAACAAAATTCCGAAAAATACTTTGCGAGTTATGGCCCTTTGTCATTTTGGTAATTTGTGCCCATTGTAATGAATCCTAAAAGTGATGCATAGCATAACTTTAGAACTGTGTATGCTATGGTTTTGAAATTTCATATATGCATACCTAATGGAAAATAAGCTGACACGTATTTTTTTCTCATCAGGATTATACCCCTTTCAAGAGTTATTGCTCTTTGAATTTTTTTTAATAAAATCTTGTCAGCAAGATATCTCAAAAACTGTTGAAGCTAGAGGCTTTAAAGTTGGACCATGAGTCATGTGCAAGACCAAGGTCCATACCTCCAATGTCAAGGTCATACCTAGAGGTCAAAGGTAAAAAAAAGGACAGTCAATAACTTCCTTATTCTTTGATGGATTATGAAATTACTTGGCAGAAATGTTAACCATCATGAGACGATGTGTTGTACCGCAAAGGTCAAGGCCATACTTAGAGGTCAAAGGTAAAAAGTGCTTTTTTTGTTTACGGCCAATAACTTTTTAGCTCACCAGAGCCGAAGGCTCCGGGGGAGCTTATAGGATAGGCAGTTGTCCGGCGTCGTCGTCGTCGTCGTCGTCGTTGTCGTCGTTGTCGTTGTCGTCGTCGTCGTCTGACGTCAACACTTTCAAACATCTTCTTCTCTGAAGCCACTGGACCGATTCAGCCCAAATTTTATCTGTAGCATCCTTGGGCAGGGGGATTGAAAGTTTGTGTTTTTTATGAAAATCGGCCCATTAGTTTGGTTGCTATGGCAACTTAGAGTTTCCATAGACTTATAATGGGGAAAATTGAAAAATGGCATTTACTGCCAAGTCATTGCAGATAATTGGACAAAACTTTTATAGAAATGTTTCTTGAGTAAAATTCTTTCAGCCATATGCTTTTATGCCAACCTGAGGGTCCCCCAGGTTGTGCCGGGGCCATGCCCCACCCCCTCCACTTCATAAAAGGCCATATATCTCAGAAACCATTCAGATCCCGACCCCTAAACCATATATATTCTTGTTCCTATTGATAAGACGCATTTAGTAACACCAACCTTGGGGTCCTCAGGGATGCGCCGAGGTCATGCCCCACCCCCTCCACTTAATAAAAGGCCCAATATCTCGGAAACCATTCAGATCCCCACCCCTAAACCATATATATTCTTGTTCCTTATGATAAGACCCATTCGGTGACATCAACCTGGGAGTCCCCTGGATGCGCCGGGGCCATGCCCCACCCCCTCCCATTTCATAAAAGGCCCAATATCTCGTAAACCTTACAGATCCCCGCCCCTAAACCATATATATGCGTGCTTCTTATGATAAGACACATTCATTGACACCAACCTGGGGGTCCTCAGAGATGTGCTGGGGCCTTGCCCCACCCCTCTACTTCACAAAAGGCCATATATCTCAGAAACTGTTCAGATCCCCACCCCTAAACCATATATATTCTTGTTCCTATTGATAAGACGCATTCAGTAACACCAACCTGGGGGTCGTCAGGAATGCGCACAGGTCAGGCCCCACCCCCTCAACTTTATAAAAGGCCCAATATCTCGGAAACCATTCAGATTCCCACCCCTAAACCATATATATTCTTGTTCCTTTTGATAAGACCCATTCAGTGACATCAACCTGGGAGTCCCCTGGATGCACCGGGGCCATGCCCCACCCCCTCCATTTGATAAAAGGCCCAATATCTCGGAAACCTTACAGATCCCCGCCCATAAACCATATATATGCTTGCTTCTTATGATAAGACACATTCATTGACACCAACCTGGGGGTCCTCAGAGACGCGCTGGGGCCTTGCCCCACCCCTCCACTTCAAAAAAGGCCATATATTTCAGAAACTGTTCAGATCCCCACCCCTAAACCATATATATTCTTGTTCATTATGATAAGACGCATTCAGTAACACCAACCTGGGGGTTCCCAGGGATATGCTGGGGCCATGCCCCACCCCCTCCATTTCATAATATCACAATATCTCGGAAACCCTACAGATGGCCACCCCTTAACCATATATAGTCTTGTTCCTTATGATAAGACACATTCATTGACACCAACCTGGTAGTCTCCCTGGGCCTTGCCCCACCCCTCCACTTCACATAAGGCCTTATATCTCAGAGAATGTTCTTAGCCCCACCCTAAACCATATATATTCATCTTTCTTATGATAAGACGCATTCAGTGACACCAGCTTGGGAGTCCCCGGGGCACGCCCAGGCCATGCCACACCGCTTTACTTCATTAAAAGCCATATATATCAGAAATAGTTCAGATCCCCACCCCTAAACCATATACTTGTTCCTTATGATAAGACTCGTTCAATCACACCAACCTGGAGGTCTCTTTGTGCTGAGGCAATGTGCCCCGCCCTTCCATTTCATAAAAGGCTTTATATTTCAGAAACCATTCAAATCCCCACCCCATAATCATATATGTTCTTGTTCCTTATTATTAGCACACCTACTGTAGCGGGGTCCGCAGGGGCCATTCCTATTTCATAAAAGGGCCTCAAATCTCTGAAACCGGTCAGATTCCCAGCACTGAACCATATATATACTTGGTCCTTATGATAAGACACATTTAGGGACAACAGTTTGGGCTTTCCTGGGATCAACAGGGCATGCCCCAACCCCTCAACTGTTAAAGAGGCCTTACAGATCCCCACTGCTAAACCATATATATTTTTGTTTCTTATGATAAGACGCATTTAGTGATACCAACCAGGGCTCCATTGGGTCCATGCCCCACCCCCTCTACTTCATAAAAGGCCTAACTTTTCAGATGCTGAGTCCACATGGGTGCTCATTTGGACATGGGGGTTCATTTGGTGGATTAAAATGATATCATGTTAAAATACATGGCTGCCATTGGGCAGGATGGGCAGTGCCCACCTGAGCTCTGGTGAGCATAGTGGCCCATGGGCCTCTTGTTTATTTTTCTATGAACATTTTTAAAGTTACTATGCAGAAATGTTCATCTTCATTAGATGATGTGTTGCACACAAGACCCAGCTCAATACCTCCAATGTCAAGGTTATACTTAGCAGTCAAAAACGGGGGAGACATCTGTGTTTTTGTAGAAAAACAAATTCTAGTTTCGTTTGTTTTCCTTGCAAATGTATGCTGTATGTACTCATTAGAATCGCCTCAACGAGGAGATTCTAATGAGTACACGCAAATGTATGCTATATGTACTCATTAGAATCGCCTCAACGAGGCAATTCTAATGAGTACACACAGCATACATTTATTATTATATTATAGAACAGTCTCAAAATTATCCCCTTTTTGCCTCCTGACAGTAACCTCAGTGGCTCAAACTACCCCTGTCTCGAACAGAATTTCGTGGTCCCAACAGTGTTTGAGCCATTGAAGTTCGACTGTATCTTACACGGATGTGTGTTAACGTTACACAGATGTGGTATTGTTATGACTGAGGTCATGACGTCAGCATCACCACATCATATTGGAGAGAACTATGGTTTATTTTGATGTCACTTAATGATTGTGTGAAGTCATGTGACCTAATGAATCCATTGAAGTATGAACAACATAAGTCCCATCAGTTAAGTAAAGGATTGTTCTTTATTTAATATGATAACACATCCATGTGACATTGTAAATTCACTCATATCTCCTAAATGGTTACTTTTCTGATAATTTTTTTATATTTTTTTGGTATTCATACTCCAAACATAGGTTGTGGGTGCTCTTTAGAACTGCCCTAATGAGTACCCACACACTATATCTTGGTGTGAGTGGTTTGAGTCTTACGTCTCACCAACAGCTAAGGTCATATGGGGACGGGACCTCGGTTTAAAGACTCATCAGAAAGTCTGGAGAAGCCCGGGATCAATCCCGATAACCCTGGTTTACAAGGCGTGTAGCATAGCCACTACTTCACAGAGGCTTCTAACCTATGTCTTGGAGCAGAAATAAGCAAAATAATGTTTACCCCCGTAAACCCCAGCACCTAAAGTCACATGGAGACAGGAGCTATGCTTTAAGATTCGTCCGAAAGTCTGGAGATAATGAATATGTTATATCAAGTAGTTTGATTAGTAGATGGTAAGAAATGGTGTGGTTAAATAAATCTACTCAGCAGGATAAGGGTTAAAGCATGTTGCTATGTAAGAATGAAGAGTGTCATAAAGAGTTTTAGGTGTACTAGCCTTCACATTGATAAATGTTATGATCTAAAACATAACGCAAACATGCCTATATATATACATTGCCACCTTTATCGCCGAAAAACTGAAAATTTTAAGATGAAAAAATCATACCTGTGATACCTCCCTCATCAGGAGGGAGACTCCCTCTTTTGGATGCTAATTTTTTCCCAATTTATGCTCCATTTCAGTAAAATTTTGGAGCCTCCCTCATTTGAACTGAGAATTTCCCTATATATTCTTTACATCTCCCTCATCACAATGGCAAATCTCCTTCATGTAGTTAAAAAAATTATCACAGGTATGAAAAAATGTGATATTTTTCTTATTTCTGCTCAAAATATAGATTGTGAGTACTCATTAGAACCGCCTCGATTGCTCAAAATATAGTTTGTGGGTACTCTTTAGAACCGCCTCATCCAGGCGGTTCTAACGAGTACCCACATTCTATATTTTAGAGCAGAGATAAGAAAAATAAGGTTTACCCCTGTAAGCCCCAATTTTACTATATGAAAGTGGGGTTCAAGGGGGTCAGAATTATATAGGCGTATTTTCATTATATTAAAGTGTAAATATAGTTTGCTGTTCATGAAAAACTTTCAGTGAATACAACACACACACTGACATCAGCACCAAATGAATTACAAAAGCACATGTTCCGATTTACATTGTGTATATATGTATTGAACATTTTACCACCAAAAAGCTGAAAATTTTCAGATAAAAAATTATGATATTTTTCATATTTCTACTCAAGACATGGATTGTGAGTACTCATTAGAACCTTCTCACCAAGGTGGTTCTAATGAGTACTTAACATAGATTGTCGGTACTCATTATAACCGCCTCACTGAGATGTTCTAAGGAGTTCTCACATTCTATCTTCGTGAGGCGATTCTAATAGTACCCACAATCTATGTTTTTGAGCAGGAATATGAAAAATATATACACCTCTGTAAACCCCAGTCTTACTATATATAAAAGTGGGGTTTAAGGGGTCAAAATTTTGTAGGCATGTTTTCATGATATAGTTGAAAAACAATATTTCAATATTTAAGTGTATTAAAGCTATAGGCTATTTTGGATGGTAAAATTATACCTAGAATACCTTTCTTTTTCAGCATACTGTACCCCTGAAAGATGGCATAGATATAAATGAGTGTCCTTATCCCTCTGAGAATGGTCACCATGGAAACCAAGATGGCAGTCATAGCAACCAAAAACAGCTATTTTTAAGCAAGGTCATAGTTGATTCTCCAACCAGCAGAAAAAGGCCTATATCGGCATTAGGAAATTCGGCAAATAAAAAATCTCCTCTCCATAAGACTACATCCCTACGTCAAGCACAAAAAATCTATAAACATCCATTACCACGTAAGAATAACTCTTTTGAAGAAACAATAGAATTAATGAAAGACAAAGGACTTGCATACAAATCAGATACAAAGGTAAATTCAAAACTGAAACCGTCTTTAGAGTATGCAATTGGTGTTGATGAAAATTCTCATACTGACCGACCTCTTGTGTCACCCCGAGGTTCAACACCAGGTGGTGGGGCACATAGACTAAGGAGCCATTCGATGAGTGACTCGGACTCAAGTTTATCAGATTTGTCTGACAATGAGGATCTATTAATTGAGCAAGAAAGTGCTATTAGAAGTCTTTCAGCAAAGGAGAAAGATTCTATATTGTGTGATATTGTGTCGGTAGGGGACAGAGTTCTCATTAGCTGCCCCCAGAAACAACCGAAATATGGAAAGAAAAGAGGTAAATATAAAATAATCTGAAATTAGGGTGAATGATGGTATAGTAAAGAGAGTTACCGTATTCGCCCTAATTACCGCACATGCCCCTATAAGCGCACACCAAAGCTATTTTTGAAAAAAAAATGCATAAGCGCACACCTTACAGTAACCTCCCATTGAAGCTTTCACAGGAAATCTATAAAAAAAACTTACCGTTATTTCTTCAACAGTGAAGGCAAAGCAACTGCATTTCTGTCAAATTCATTCGACAGCTCTAATACACACTTTAATTCCTCGTTTACGAAACTTGCGAAGCGGGAAACAAGACAGTTCAACTGCCTAGACAGTTACCCAAAATGATTTGTGTGCGCTTAATAGGTCGATTTTTCACCACGATTTTTTTACACAATTTTGTAAAAACTAAGCACACGGTGCGGTAATTAGGGCGAATACGGTAATCGAAATTGGACGTTTTTTTGTTGTTTTTTTTGTCTGAGTGCTTTCTTCATAAAGGGAAATTATTCTGGCAGGCATCGGATTGACATTACTATAACACACCTGTGCGACATAGTGCATTTTTTCACCTCAAAAATGGCTTCTTTTCTGGTGAAATCTGTGATATTTTCTTGTTTTTACTGCAAACATAGGTTGTGGGTGCTCGTTAGAACTGCCTCATTGAGGCAGTTCTAACGAGTACCCACAACCTATGTCTTGGAATAGAAATAAGAAAAATAATGTATACCCCTGTTAACCCCAGTTTTCTCTATATAAAGTGGGGTTGTGGGGGTGTTGATTTCACGGACTTGTTAATGTGATGACAAGTTCTAGTAGTGAGAACCCCAGTACACCCCATTTCATATAGAGAAAAATAGAGTTTACTGGGTTATAAATTATTTTCATAGTTTTGCTAAAAAACATAGATTGTGGGTACTCATTAGAACTACCTCATTGAGGTGGTTCTAATGAGTACCCACAATCTATGCTCTGAAAATGCTAGTTCTAAAGATATAAAAGACATCATTTTAAATGAAAAGATATCATTTTGGTACAAAGATGTATTATCGTAATGAAAATTAATTTTTTGTTTGTTTTTTTTTTTCAAAACACCAGACTTGCTTATCAAAGGGAAGATACTCTTAAAGTAAAGTGGTTCTCCCTCAGGGAGCAAACTCTTACCTTAAAGTGTTGTTCCACTGAAAAGGGAGATAACTGAATCCATGAAGCTCTCTCTTGAACATATATTCACCCACCTTAGTTATTGACTGAATATCTTAGATGGAATATCTATCTAGTAATTATTAAATTATAAGCAGACCTTAATCTGAAGTTGGATTGCCATATTCACCATACTAAGAGCACATTTTGCTTAAACATTCCATTTTATCTATGAATTGAAAATCACTCGTTTTCAAATTTTCGGCCCTTGGCCTTCTTCAGGATTCTATTAATTCATCGTACAACTATTACTTTCTTCCTGTCAGCATCACAAGATGGATGTCACTTAGTTGTCTGATGAATTAATAGATTCCTGAAGAGGCCAAGGGCCGAAAATTTGAAAAAGAGTGATTTTTAATTCATAGACTATTTGTTATATTCCCTGCGGAAATATAATTTAGAAGAATTTGTGTGCATTCCATTTTAACCCATTGTATACTAGCGGACTCTTCCATTGCTATATGTTGGACAAGTTCATTTGTCAAATAAGGTGTGTCAGGCCTATTTTTTTCATCTTTATTCCATTTTTGATGGAAAATTCTGCTTGAAAATAGTGCAGGCCCTGTTCAAACGCCGCATTCTGCAGCGTCTGATCTGGATCTACACTGTTTGCCAAGGTACACCTTTAGAAGTTTCCCGCATACAATGGGTTAATCATAAAAAAAAACAAGCCATAGAAATTAAGTCCTTCTGTTAACGCTGAGCACGTGTTAAGTTGCAACTATCTTGTTAACAAGTCCATGCAATGAACAGCCATCTAAACCCCACTTTATATAGAGAAAACTAGGGTTTTCTTATTTTTCTTATTTCTGCTTCAAGACATAGGTTGTGGGTACTCTTTAGAACTGCCTCAATAAGGCAGTTCTAACAAGCACTCAAAACCTATTTTTGGAGTATAAATAAGAAAAATATCAGAAATTTTCATAAAAAAAATTTGGAGATTTGAAAGAATGCACTAAACCAGGGGTATGTTTTCATAATGCTTCTGCTCCTTATGCCAGAAGCCTCTGTGGCGCAGTGGTAACACTACTCGCCAGGGGTCCCAGGATCAATCCCAGGCTTCTCCAGACTTTCGGATGAGTCTTTAAATCGAGGCCCTGTCTCTGTATGACCTTAGCCGTTAGTGAGACGTAAAACTCAAACACTCACTGCTCCTTATGCCAATTTGGGACATGTTCGATTGAACTGAACATGTCCAAAGTTTACATAAGGAGCATAATATATATTAACCCTTGTCCTGCTGAATAAATTAATTTAGCCACACCCATTTCTGACTATCAACCAATCCAGTTACTGAATATAATGTATTTGAATAATTCACAAACTGCATGACAAACTGTGTAGAACCTGATCAGATGGCTTCTGCAGAAGCCATCAATTTGTCCCTCTTTATCACAAAAAAAAAAACCACATTGACGGATATGTTATTAGAGTGATCTTTTAGCACAGTTTCAACTTTATCAGACTGCAAAATACTGCTTTCTTAAGGGGACTGGATACATCTTCAGGGGAGGCAACTCCTGCAAAAGGATTGTTGTCTCCCATGTCAATAGGGGTCAACTCTTAAAGGAAATAATTTGCTCCTGAGGAGCAAATTCTTTCCTTTAAGAGTAGACCCCTTTTTCAGTAAGTACGTAAGTAAGTAAGTACATGTAAGTAAAAGCTTATTTAACGAGGATTACACATTTAGCATATTTATATGGCTAATCTTCCATGGGGCCCTCAGTGGGGAACGAGTTTATAGAAAAGCGAACAGGAAGTCCCATAAAATTGTCTCCCTTTGAAAAAAAATGGCGGAAAAATATGCCAGGTGTTGCCATTCCCCTTAATTTTTGTAAAATGTATATTACGACGTGCTCTTATTATGGTTAACAAGGTTCTGAGCTAATATATTATCATATTCACTGTACCGTGTACAATGTATGTATGCATAGTTATATTAATTCCACCTTCCTTATATTTTAGCTTGATTTGTATCTGGATTAAATTGTTAGTTACACGGTGACACCATTTACTTTTGCTTGGGTGCAACAAAGAATGATGTGAGGCAAATCTGGGTTTTAATTGGATATCAAAGTTTGATCTGTATTTCTGAGCATCAAGCGTTTTATAATTAACTGAAAATTATTTAAGGTATAACTCAGGTCTCATATTTTTCAGGCATTTGCAGGATTTCAGGCTTTTAGATTTGGATTTTTTTTGCTCCTATGTTCTTTTTAAAATGACTATTTAAACCTTATCCTCCTGAATAAATTTATTTATCTACACCCATTTCTGACTATTAGCCAATCAAATTTCTTGATATAATATATTCATTCATTTCACAAACTGTATTACAAACAGTGTTGATCCTGATCAGATGGCTTCTGAAGAAGCCATCTGATCTGGATCTTCACTGCTTGCAAAGGTAATGGTTCTGGTGTTCAGTAGGATAAGGGTTAAGGCTGCAAAATGGGGCCTCTCTGGCATGTGAAGAGATAGGTCAGTATGAGGCCTGATAACTGCATTGTAGTTAAAGGAGGAAAACCTGTAGTTTAACAGTCAGGAAGTTCGGTTTTGGCCCTAAAACCGACTTTGCAATTTAACTCCATAAATGAAACTAGTCTTGTCAATGTGGTTATCCACATTCAAAAGCACTTATTCTTGTGTAAGGTTTAAAAATTGTAGACTATTGCCAAAATCACTAAGAGCTGTCATCGAGGTGGTTCTAAAGTGTACCCACAATCTCTATTTTGAGCGGAAATATGAAAAAAATCAAACCTTTTTCATCTTAAAATTTTCATTTTTTGGCAGTAACAGTTACATTGTATTTGTATAGGTGTGTTTTTGTACACAACGGCATAAGAAGGGTTTACAGGGACAACGCCTGCTGTCTTGGCAGCAGGTAGGGGTAGAGGGTTGATGTATTTACTTTCACCATTTCTTAACTTACAATTTCTTTTTCCAGATTCTCCCTTGAAAAAATAAATGGGCTGCATGATGCTTCCACGCAGAGCTGAATCCAACCGCACACGAGTACCTTATTTCTGCTCCAAACATAGATTGTTGGTGCTTGAAGAAACACCTCATTGAGGCGTTTCAAACAAGTACCCCCCAGCAGGCACATGACGTAATTGTGGCGTCACATCAACGTTGGTGCAACGTCATGACGTTTATGCATCCATCACGAAAACACGCCTATATAAATTTGAGCCCCTTAAACCCCACTTTTATATAGTAAATATGGGGTTTGCAGGCGTATACAATAATTTTTCTTATTTCTGCTCAAAACCATAGATTGTGGGTACTCGTTAGAACCGTCTCATCGAGGCGGTTCTAACAAGTATCCACAATCTATGTTTTGAACAGAAATAAGAAAAATATCAAAATTTTTCATTTGAAAATTTTCATATTTTGGTAGTAAAATTTACAATGTATTTGTATAGGCGTGTTTTCGTAATGGTCATATCAATGTTGGTGGAACGCACCAATGTTGATTTGACGTTGCCCAAGCGACATGTGCCTGCTGGGCCACTATCTATGTTTAACAAAATTAAGGAAAACAATGTAGTCACCTGTAAACACCAATATTCTCTGTATAAAGTGGAATTTACAATGGTGTGCAGGACCCACAAAATATGTTAAATAAAACAAAAATAAAGAAATAATGTACATCCCTGTAAACCCGTATTTTCTCTATATAAAGTGGTGTTTACAAGGCTGTTCATTGCAATGACTTATAAACATGCTATGGTGGTACATGTATAAAAATCTTGTATTATATCAAGAAAAAAGGCTTATTTATTATTATTCAATTACATTATGAAAATACGCCTATACAAATGCAGTGTTAACATTAGCACCGGAAAAATCAAAATTTTTAAGACAAAAAATTGTGATATTTTTCTTATTAGCTCGGCTGTTTTCGAAGAAAACGACAAGGTATTGTCATAGCTCTGGTGTCGTCGTTGTGCAAAAAACTTGGACATTTTCGTCTGCGTCGTCGTAATGCAAAAACTTGGACATTTTGTAATATCTCTGTCATTACTGAACATATTTACTTGAAACTCGGACTGGTTGTTCATTATGAAAAGGGGCTGAAGCCGATCGTTCACACCCACATGCGGTGCTCTTGTTTTTGCTCAAAATATAAATTGTGGGTTCTCGTTAGAATCGCCTCCTTTTAGGCGGTTCTAATGAGTACCCACAATCTATATTTTAGAGCAGAAATAATAAAAATAAGGTTTACCCCTGTAAATCTCAGTTTTACTGTACAAAAATGGGGTTCAATGGGGTCAAAATTATGCAGGTGTGTTTTGGTAATGTTTGATGGCTGTTCATACAATAGTCAAAACTGTTGCCCCAGTGTGTAGTGGATGATCTGAAGCACTATTTCCTGAGATCAAAGGCGGGGGGCAATAGTGCATTAGGTAAACTGCAACACTGAGGGCATCATAGTTTTGACTATTGTCTAAACAGCTGTCAAATAAATGTTTTATTACCCAGTCTTATGGGCACTTCCTGTATGATCTGATTTACTCAGAAGGCATTGTTTAGATTTGTGTTAGCCGTCACCTATTCACATTAACAATTCCATGAAAGGAACATTCCCACCCCTAACCCAACTTTATATAGAGAAAATTGCGGTTTACAGGGCTATACATTATTTTTTCTTATTTCTGCTCCAAGTCATAGGTTGTGGGTACTCATCAGCACCGCCTCAATAAGGCGATTCTGACGAGCACCCACAACTTATGTAGAACCGCCTCAAATGTCACAAAAACCATACCAACCGACCAACAGAACTGGCCAATAGTCAAAATATAAGACTTGATATAAGAGATTGGGTAATAATTCAAATTAAACTCGTTTAATATATAGTGATTGTACTGATTAATTAGACAAGTTATGATGTAGTGCTTTGTAGTCAGAACAATATTTTACATCTTTTTTATTGACAAACCAGAAGTTGGCTTCCGACGGACTGTCTCCGAGAGCCACGTATCAGGTATCAGTATAGTCTTTTCAATTTAGGCTGGCAGGGCAGAGATATCCTCTGTGCCTAATATTCTTTTTACAAAAAGATAGTATACCAAGTTTCCCAATTATCAGAATTGAACTGTAACATAAACATTACGAAAACACACCTATACAAATACATTCTAGCTGAAAAATTGAAAGTTTTAAGATGAAAAATTCTGATATTTTTCTTATTTATGCCATAAAATATAGATTGTTGGCACTCGTTAGAACCGCCTCATTGAGGCGGTTACCCACAATAATATAGATTGTTGGCACTCGTTAGAACCACCTCATTGAGGCGGTTCTTACGAGTACCCACAATCTATATTTTAGAGCAGAAATAAGAAAAATAAAGTTAACCCCTGTAAACCCCAGTTTTAGTATATAAAAGTGGAGTTCAAGGGGGTCAGTATTATATAGGTGTGTTTTCGTGATGGTATGGTGTATGTGCCAAAAAAAAATAACATATGAAAGGCAAGAGGCAATATACAGAATCATCTTTTGAGCCTTGCCAATCTAAGATATATTGAAAACACCTGAACTGCCCAAGCTGCCAGGACCTGCCCTACCAATCTTAGTTGGGACTACTATATGAGCCGGCACATGACAAAACCTACAATAAGACCAGTGGGACCAGCAGACTCAAATCAACCTGCGCACCCATCCACTAAG
Organism: Lucinisca nassula; assembly: GCA_963580285.1. Classification (NCBI taxonomy): domain Eukaryota; kingdom Metazoa; phylum Mollusca; class Bivalvia; order Lucinida; family Lucinidae; genus Lucinisca; species Lucinisca nassula. The sequence goes on from OY757017.1 coordinate 59,439,785, forward strand.
ACAGGACCTTTTGCTTATGTCTCTTTGCATTGATATTAGCCTATAATAGCTACATGCGATCAGCTAAGACTGATCAGACTGTGCAAATGTGCATGCTGATCTGAGTCTTCACTGGTCGCTCAAGACTTCTTGTAGATTTTGTCATGTGCTGGCTCATATATCAAACCCTGTTTTTCTCCAAATCCCTTCCTTAGTCATTAGTAGCTAACTGTTGTGAAATCATGGAGTTGATCTAGCTTAGTGTATGCAATGGCAAACAATGTAGACTCTGATCAGACTCATCAAGGTCAGGCCTGATGGCTCAACTGGATGCTCTCACAAAAACTTGGCTATATAATTTTGACCTCCTTGAACCCCACTTTTAGTTTATACTAATTTATTTGAGTTCAATTGCGATGAAAGCTTCAAGCTTATTGAATCACAACGAACACTCATTCCGGGTGTTTTCATGCGCGTGAGAGGGAGAGGTAGTGGCTTTTACACCACTGCTACCCATTTACACCTGGATGATATGGAGCAGTGTCATTACGTGTCTTGCCCAAGGACACACCTCGATACGGGTGGCCAGGTTCGAACGCACAACCTCTCGATCATAAGTCGAATGCATTAACCGCTGCGCTATCGAGGCTGACATATATAGTAAAACTGGGGTTTGTAGGGGGTAAACCTTTTTTTTCTTATTTCTACTCTAAAATATATATTGTGGGTACTCGTCAGAACCGCCTCATAGAGGCGGTTCTGACGTGTACCCACAATCCTTATTTTGAGCAGATATAAGATGTTCAGGAGATCTCAGGTTTAGACGCCGAGTCTGTCAAAATTGTTTCATTGAGATTGATTATTATTTTCTATGGTCATTCCCTGTGTTGACCATAAATGGCAGGTTTCTAAGCATGCCTAATAAAACTCAGGTTTATTATTGACTGGCTGGACAATAGCCCCCGCCCATGGGCGCTTGAAGAAATATATGGGCTGCATGATGCTTCCACGAAGAGCTGAATCTGACCCGCACACTAGTACTGGTAAACCGCTTAGAGGATCTAACCCTGTCCAGGAACCGCTTTGCGAGGCTGACCTTCCATGCTAATAAACCCTATTGGTTTCATTGGGCGACCGGGCTTGAGATGTCATTCCATCTCAATGTTGGGTAAAAGTCCCACAAAATTGGAAGTAACGTCTCCAAAATGACCTTTACAGGGTTGACGGGGACGTTAAACCTCAAATCATACAAACAAGACTGGCTGGACAGAACATTCATAGTTTTGAATATAGTTAAACTTGAAAATATCTGATCAGGGACTACCTTAAAAATCCTAAATATTCAGACACCTTGAGGACTTACCATAATTATCCAAAAATTTTAATAGATAAAAGTGAAGGCAAATATCAGGACTCGATACAATTAACCCACAGCTCCCATCAGAGACACCAAGGGAAAGAAACAAAAACATGAAACAACTAGACCCTAATGGAAACATCACTAGTGGAAAGCCAAAAGGACAGTTACTTTCCCACAAAATGGCCAATTGGATATCCAAAGCAAAATTATATAAGCCTTACACTCAAAGACAAGCTGTAACAAAAATAAACCACGGCAGAAGAACCGCTTTGGAACAATATGTTTGTTTTGTGATGTAACAGGAGTCCAGAAAATGGAGCTGGAATGGCAAATGGTGTAAACCCTGATCAGACTGCTCTGAAGGAACAGTCTGATTTGGGTCTGCACTGTTTGCCTAGGCATATCTGTCCCAATACTAAGGATCATTATGGTACACTGATTGATCTAGCTCATCCATGAGTATGTAAATTCCTTGTACAAAATCGGCCACAACCCGTCTGGGCTTGAAGAAATAGATGGGCTGCAAGATGCTTCCAGGCAGAGCTGAAACCGACCCGCACACGAGTACTGGTAAACCGCTTAGATGATCTAAGCCTGCCAAGGCAAAGCGGTGCGAGGTGGACCGACCAAGCTAATAAACCGTTTTGGTTTCATTGGATGGCAGGGCTGGAGATGTCATTTCATATCAGTGTCGGGTAAAAGTCACACAAAATTGGAAGCGATGTCTCCAAAATGACCTTTACAGTGTTGACGGGGAGGTTAAACCTCAAATCAAACAAACAAACAAATCTTTGTACAAAAGTGAACCCTATATTATAAGATTCCATGAGAATTCAATTTTAACTTTGGACCTCCACTCACAACTAGCAGACAGCATTTTCAAAATGTACTTTTCTTATTTTTTTAGTTTTCTTTTTCCCATGCCCATGGTCAAGCCCATATTTCCCATCATGCTGTCATACCCTACTAGAATTTGACCTATGACCTTGACCATGAACCATGACCTACTTTAAAGAAAAAAATATTGGTCACTACTACTGAACAGTTTGAGATAGAGCCTTTATAGTTGGCATGTGGGTTCTTTGTGACAAGGACGTCCCACTTACACAAAAACGATTAACCATTGACCATGACCATGACCAATGACGTACTTTTAAGAAAAGACAAACAAGCATTCATCATATCTTTTGAACCATTTGAGATAGAGCCTTCATATTTTGCATGTAGGTTCCTTGTGATAAGGGCTTCACGTCCATACAAAAAAAATTACCTGTGACCATGACCTTGTCCTTTGACCTACTAAAAGGTCAAAAATAATATTGGTCATAACTTTTGAAATAGTTGAGATAGAGCCTTAATATTTTGCATGCAAGTTCCTTGTGACAAGGGCTTTACAAATATGCAAAACAAATTGACCTATAGCCTTGACCTTTGACCTGTAGCCTTAACCTTTGACCTACTTAAAAGAAAAACTATCATTGGTCATATCTTTTGAACCGTTTGAGACAGGGCCTTCATATTTTGCATGTAGGATCCTTGTGACAAGGGCTTCATGTCTATGTGAACAATTTTGACCTGTGTCATTGACTGTTTACCTACTTAAAAGAAAAATAACAATGGCCATAACTTTTGAACTGTTTGAGATAGAGCCTTCATATGTTTTATGCAGGTTCCTTGTGACAAGGGCTTCACGTCCATACAAAAAATTACTGTGGCCTTGACCTTTGACCAACTTAAAGAAAAAAATAACATTGGTCATAACTTTTGAACTGTTTGAGATAGAGCCTTCATGTTTTGTCTGTATGTTCCTTTTGACTAGGGCTTCACGTCCATACAAAATTTTGACATGTGACCTTGACCGTTGGCCTATTTAATAGAAATGAGTTTGAACCTTTATATTGAGCATGTAGGTTCCCTGTGACAATGTCTTCCTACTCAAACAAAATATCTTCACCTGTGACCTTGATCTTGAACTTTGACCAACTTCGAAGGAAAAATGACCATGCCTGGGGACATATCTGTGTTTCACAAACACATCTTGTTCATCTTAAAATTTCCGTTTTTATGTACCTTGTAGTGATAGCAGGGGACATATTGTTTTTGCCCTGTATGTTTGTTTGTTGTGGACAACTTTGATGTTGGACATAACTTTTGAACCATTTGAGATAGGGCATTCATATTTGGCATGTAGGTTCCTTGTGACAAGAACTGCACATTCATGCAAAAAAGTTTGACCTCTGACCTTGAACTGTGACCAACTTTGAAAAAATGACCTTGCACGGGGACATGTTCATGATTCACAAACACGTCTTTCTTGTTCATCTTTAGTTAAAATTTCTGTTCTTTTGGCGGTAAAGTTTACAATGTATTTGTATAGATGTGTTTTTGTCATGATATGTTTAAATTCTGTAGACGGCAAAATCTTTCACTTTTAATTGGTGTCCAATATACTTCTTGAAAAAAGAACAAGGCCCATTTGTTCAAAGCATCGTTAGCTTAACAAGTTTGTTAGTGGTCAAATTGTTAAATGTCCTAGCAAGTACAATATCTAATACTCTGGTATTTTTTGCTGAAAAAATGTGAGTAGCTTTTGCATTTGCAAAAAGCTACTAACATTTTTTGGACAAAAATTGTTAGTGTATATATGCCATATTAATTTTAATGATCGAAGTTTTAACAATACATCAACTAATGACATCATTCTTTTTGATCAACTGGTCCCTATTGTGTGCTAGTTAGAGCATGTGTGCTAATTATGGGGAATTTGGTATAAAAAAAAATGAAGTCCTAAATTTTGAATGTATGTTTGTGTTGTGCAATAATTGCTGCTATATTTATTGCTTTGTATGTATATTTGTTTCTTTATCTTTCCTGATTATCATTTTACACAGTTGAAAGGTTGCAGATGACATCACACACCTCCAGTTATCTTTCTTGTTGGAGACCCCCAGACTCATTTCCAACAGAATTTTAATGTACTTTCTTGTAAATAACTTTTTGTCCCTTGGACAGGTACGATTAAACCGTGATTATTTCATTCTTATCACGTGAACAAGTCCGTGAAATGAACACCCCCTAAACCCCACTTTATATAGAAAAAACAGGGGTTTACGGGGGTATATATTATTGCTCGTATTTCTGCTCCAAGACATAGGTTGTGGGTACTCGTTAGAACCGCCTCAATGAGGCGGTTCTAACGAGCACCCCTATCCTATGTTTGGAATAAAAGTAAGAGAAATGTCACAAATTTTCATCATAAAAATGTCCGTTTCTGAGATATGAAAAATTGCACTATGCCTTACGGGTGTGTTATCGTAATGTTATGGCCCTTAAAAACAATCACATTCATATTTTAACCCCTTCAATCTTTTAATCACTGAGGGATAATCAGTCAAAAATGAATAAATTTGTACACAAAAAGCTGTCTGGTGTCTCCAATATGGTGGATCAAGGGAGAAAAATCTTACAGAAATGCTGTGTCTGCAACCTCTCAATTAGCTCTTGATACATAGGAGTGATACACATAATTCTGAGATTCTACATTTGAGACTCAACAAGGAAGATGTGTAACCTCATTTTTATTAACAAGTTCATGTAATGATACCTTGAACACCCCTTTTTATATGGAGAAAAATTGGGTTTACAGGGATATACATTTTTTTCTTTATTTTTGATCAAAATATAGAAAGAATGAGGGTGCTCATTAGAAGTGCCCCAATAATTGGTATGTTGGAATGATCTTATAGAAATATTTCAACTCCAGCAGACTGCCGAATTTTGCTCCTTTATAGATAACAAATATAGGTATTGAAAAATTACGGTTGTACAGTTATAAAAATGTGTGTGCTTATTATACTGAATATGGCATTTATTTTAACAAAGGAAAAAAGATTGAATATAAACTTATAGGTCAACCAAAATTATCATTCTGACTCCTTTGTATCTTGAACTACGAATTCTTCATAATATACAGTAAAACTCCTATATTAAGACCATCTTTGGGACTGTTCAAAAAGGTGTTCTCTTTTGAACAGTCCAAAAGGTGGTCTTGTTTTAGGAGACATTGGGTGTAGTAAAATTACTATATTAAGACCACCTTTGGGACTGTTCAAAAGTGGTCTTTAAGACCACTTTAGAATAGTCCCAAAGGTGGTCCCTTATTAGGAGACACTGGGTGTAGAAAACACAAAGAACGAATAACTGAAACCCTCTGAATCAACTTTTAAAAGCAGATCTTGTCTTAATTTTAGGTGGTCTTAACAGCGAAATTTTACTGTATTGTGCCATCAAGTGAGCCCCATCATGATACAATTTAACCTATTTTGCCATTTCCGAACAGCAAAGATGCAGATCATTCTATGCACATATGCAGTCTGATCAGCCTCAATGTTCTCTCTGTTTAGATGGAGCAATACCTCTAGCTTCTATATCTAAACTTTCGCCACTCTTGCTAGTCTGTGTAAGCTTATCAGGCTTACTTGCTTACCCTTATCCTGCTGAATAATTTAATTGGCCACACCATACCTGTGATACCTCCCTCATCAGAAGGACAATTCCCTTATTTTGATGCTATTTTTTGCCTAATTTAAGCTAAATTTTAGTAAAATTTTGGAGTCTCCCTCATTTGAACTGAGAATTTCCATATATATTCTTTACATCTCTCTCCTCACAATGGCAATTCTCCCTCATACAGTCCAAAAAATTAACACAGGTATGAGCCACACCCATTCATGACTAACAGCCAATCAGATAAAATGATGTAATGTTTTCGTTCAAATTCACCAACTGAATGATAAACAGTGTAGATCCTGATCAGATGGCTTCTTTAGAAGCCATCTGATCTGGATCTACACTGTTTGCAAAGGTAGGGGTTGTCGTGAACAACAGGATAAGGGTTAAAACGTCTTAACAGGTCATGCACAAACCATGAAGACATAATGGCGCTCATTATTATAGTTATTGCTAAACCTGTCATTGTATAGTTATAGGTTGCTGAATATCTTTGCTATTTAAACTTCATTGCACACAGTTTCAGGTGCACAAATCTTCCATTGTAACCCTGATAATTTTGCAGTCTGGCTAAAGTTTTCATATAACAGTCTTTTGATCACTTCAATATCTGATAGGTTACTAAACTTTGACCTATATTTTTAGTTAGAAATATCAGAGTATCATTCTGTTTCACACTATTAATATTTTATTTCACGTAACATCCTTCAAACCTGAGAAAAATGCAGTATACATTATTTTTGCTCAGAAATATAGCTTGTTGGTTACCTATACTGGTTAGAACTGCATCAATGAGGCAGTTCCATATTGAGAACCAACAATCTATGTTTACAACATAATTAAGAAAATATCATCAATTTTATTCAGAAAAAGTCACTTTTGGGGCCAAAAATTCAGTGTCTTCCATGAGTGGGTTAGAAAAAAAAAAAAAAAAAAGAATGAAAAAAAAAAAAAAACTTAACAGTTCTAAAAGCATGGAGCATTCAAGCCTTCCTAAGGAACTGTATTAAAAATTGGCTTTGTTTAAGATCTGGGGCCAGTTGTCTTAATCGTCGTTAGCTTAATGAGCTTGTTAGTGGCTGAATTGTTAACTGTTCTAGCAAGTACAATATCTAATTCTCTGGCAAAAGCTACTCACAGTTTTTCAGCAAAAATGTTAATTACCATGTTTGCTAATGGGCGGGGGCCATTTTAAGTTGTAAAATGCCTCTAAATAAGTAAATGGTGTATTTCTAAGCAAATTATTTTCCAATATTCCGTCTGATGATAAGAACTATTAATAGCTTTAACACTGTTTAATGATAGCATGATTAGCAGTCTGACTGGAATGGGTAGACCTCACATAATAATTGTTTGAAATCCAGTGAAGCATTTGGCAACCTGTTCTGATGATAATATAGAACCTATATGTTAGTGGCTTTTGTTCACTGTTCATATATTTCTGGGCTTTATTCGTTTTCATTATGAAAACACGCCTATACCAATACATTGTAACCTTTATCGCATGAAAATGAAAATTTTAGTAAGAAATATTGTGATATTTTTCTTATTTCTGCTCAAAATATAGATTGTGAGTCCTCGACGAGGCAGTTCTGATGACTACCCACAATCTATATTTTAGAGCAGAAATAAGAAAAATAAGGTTTACCCCTGCAAACTCCAGTTTTACTATATAAAAGTGGGGTGCAAGGGGGTCAAAATTATATAGGCGTGTTTTCGTGATGTGAAATTAGGAAGACTAGCAGACTTAGTATTCCCCCCCCCCCCCCCCCCCCCCCGCCCATCGGGGCTTGATAAAAAATAGATGGGCTGCATGATGCTTCGCTGAAACCGACCCACACACGAGTAGTGGTAAAGCGCTCAGAGGATCTAAGCCTGCCCAGGCAAAGCGGTGTGAGTCGGCCCGTCCATGCTTATAAACCCTATTGGTTTCATTGGACGGCAGGGCTTGAGATGTTATTTCATCTCAATGTCGGGTAAAAGTCCCACAAAATTGGAAGCAACATCTCCAAAATGACCTTTACAGTGTTGATGGGGACGTTAAACCTCAAATCAAACAAAACAAGTAGACTTAGTCTATTGAAAAATGGGAAATCACAAAATGAATGATATGACAGTGATGTTGGGGTAGTTAGGGGTGAAATATACACTAAAATGTCCTATCAAATAATTCTCTTAACCTTTATCTTGCTAATTACAACATGCAGCCCCTAACGTAATATTTCCAAACTGTGTATATCCAGATCAGATGGATCTGATCTGGATCTACACTTCTTTGTCATGCAGTTTGTGAATTAAAAGAATACATCAATTAATTAGATTTGCTTGATAGTCAGAAATGGGAGTGGCTAAATTAATTTATTCAACACGATAAGGGTTACATGAAATTTTATGAACACAAATGTGTACATCAGGCCTACCCGCCCCGATAGCTCAGTTGGTAGAGTGTCCGCTCCGGGGAACGGGAGGTCACGGGTTCGATCCCGGGCCGCGACATACCAAAGTCGTTAAAAATGGTACTAGCTGCTCCTCGCTTGGCACTCAGATTTACGGGGAAGAGCTAGGACTGCTCGACCCAGTGTCAGGATAATGTGACTGGGTGTGGTATCATGTAATGTGTCTGGGACATGATACTTCAGTGAGGCAGCACTATAAAAGTGAGCATTGAGCTCCCTGTCGCAACCAGACGCCGTCGTGATATGACTGAAAAATTGTTGAAAGCAACGTTAAACCCGAATTCACACACACACACACACACACACACACACACACACACACACACACACACACACACACATCAGGCCTGTTCACCATTTTCACAGGCCTTAGTATAATAATCCTGTGTAGGAAATTCTTTTGTTTAGGTTGATACAGTGCTATTGATATACGAGACGGCTGTTCAACAGACGTTAACCCTTCTCTTGCTGAATATTCAGTTTAGCCACACCCATCTCTGACTTTGAACCAATCAGAATCCTAGATGTAATTTATTCTTGCAAAGCCATAAACTTAATGTCAAACAGTATAGATCCTGATCAGATGGCATCTGATCTGGATCTACACTGTTTCCAAATAAAGGGGTTGTCGTGAACAGCAAGATAGGGGTTAAATATATATGACTCATCAGGGAGAAAGGGTCTTCAGGGTGTGTATTGAAGTTTAACGGCCCAGTCAACACTATTTAGGTCACTTTTGAGCCTGTCAGTTTACTTTATCCACACTTTCCTGGGCAGGCTTATACGTAAGTGGTTAACCAGTACATTCTTTTGCCTGAGGCTGACCACTGCCGTTCTTGAATCAGCGAAAGGGAGAGAATGACCGTAGAAAATATTTCATGATCAATCTCCCAAGTGTCTTCATGGTGGCTAAAAGTGCTAACTTTTGTACCAAACAAGATACAAGCGTCATTCAGTTATCATGTTGTAGGAAAATGTAAGGCACTGGACTGAATTTGTATGTTGATAAGAAATCTAATTTGAATAAAAATGCACAGGAAAAGTTAGCCATAGTTTCTCACCGTAGTTACATTCTCCTAGATAACACATTTGAAAGAGATATTGTCCCTAGATTTCAAAGATATTTTGTTTGTGAAAATTGGTTAAGTACAAGGCGAGACTATACCCAGCATTCAAATTTAGATACAATTAATTAGAAAATTCTATGCAAATTTTTTACAATGTAATCGTAAATTTCTTCACAACTATTGAACCCATTTTCAAAATGATAGCAGTTTTGGACAGTTTTGACTGTCCCCTTTCTGCACTACAAACATGGGTACTTTGACAAAAGCAAACTAGAATACTGTCGATGGCGCGCCATCACAAATCCCCACGTTTTCTACAGAGGGGCCAAGTACCGAAAACCCCTCACCCTGGGCCCTAATTTGACTCCATGGTCAAAATATTACCTGTATTATATTCTACTAATCATGCCCTTCAATTTCATATGCCACATGACTATGTTCCAAAAAACTTAAATTTTGACCCTTTGACCCCTCTCCCAGGGCCCCAATCTGACCCCAGGGTAAAAATTTTACTTGTAGTTTATTCTACCCATTATCCCCTTCGCATAGATATGCAACATGACTATGTTCTGAAAAACTTTAATTTTGACCCCCGACCCCCCCAAGTCCGACCCCCAGGGCGTGACCTAGGGGTCACAGCCAAAATCCCGTTCAATATGTTTTACTTTTTTCATAACTAAGTACATGTGCAAAGTTTGGCATCAAAATCTTCAAAATTGACTTTGTAATTGAATTTTATTGATATTTGACCTTTTGACCCCTCCCCAGGGCCCCTGGGGGCGGGGACAAAAAAAAAATGTGCTCTTGCGCAAGCCATTCATGTAAGCAACTCGCATACCAAATTTGGTTGAATTCCGGCTAATGGTTTAGGAGGAGATAGCCGGACAGACAGACAGACGGATGGAGGCGATAACAATATCCCCACTTTTTTTTAAAAACGTGGGGATAAATATCTTGATTTTTTTCGTGCATGCCTTTTTATTATGCAATTTAGATGCTTTGATTACCTGTCACTATAAAAAATAAGTATAGTATCTTTGATTCCCTGCAAAATGATATTTGAATGACACCTGTATCTTGCATTATGAAAACGCGCCTATATAAATACATTATAAATTTTACCACTGAAAAACGAAAATTTTTAGAGAAAAAATAGTGATCTTTTCTTATTTCTGCTCAAAAACTGATTGTGGGTACTCATTAGAACCGCCTCGGATCGAGGCGGTTCTAACGAGTACCCACAATCTATATTTTAGAGCAGAAATAAGAACAATAAGGTTTACCCCTGTAAACCCCAGTTTTACTATATAAAAGTGTGGTTCAAGGGAATTATACAATTATACAGGTATGTTTTTGTGATGTTTGGATCAAAAGTTACCACTTTCAGACACCAATAAGGTCCCTTTTTCTCTGACAGGTCACATGTAGTCAAATGCTTGGCAAGAAATACTAAGTCTGTGAAAGAGAGGTATGCTTGGCAATTGAACTGAGGTGGCCATTTAGGTAAGCCCTAAGTTGTCTCCCTTTCAGATAGCAAAATAAATTCTGGGGTCAGTGGGGTGTATATAAGGTTGGGGTGTATATATGCACCTTTTAATCTCTTTCAGTGCTAAAACCTATCAACCGTACTGGGATTGTGAAGTTTTGTGGGAAGCTGCACCCTGACAAGTTTGACGCCAGAATCTTTGTTGGAGTTCGACTGGACGACTTAGGTAAGCTTACTGAAGACTCCAGAAAACAAGAGTTTTGGGTTGATTATTTATCAGTCGACCCAAAGTTATAAGGACAAAACCTCTGCTAGTGCTGGAGTCTACCGAGTTGTAGAAAATCCATGTAACTTATTTATAGAATGTTATCGCATGGAGGTCATCCTGTTGCATGAAAGTTATCTATAGAATCTGGCCTTGAATCATGGGTTGGGCTTGGCAAACAGTGTAGACCTAGATCAGATGCCACAGAATGTGGCATCTGATCAGGATCTACACTGTTTGCATACATTAATACAGGAATATAGGGGTCACCCCAAAATATGCAGCATCTGATGAGGGTCTACAAAGTTTGCATACATTACAGGAATTTAAGGGTCACACCCCAAAATACGCAGCATCTGATAAGGGTCTACATGCTTTGCTTACAGTACAGGAATTTAAGGGTGAAACAAAACATTATAAATCTCCATTCAGGCCCAGTTTCCCAATCTACACTAAGAGACAATTATTAGCTACCAGTACTCTCAGTGCTTTGATTATTCCAGATATCTAGCTCACAGTGAAAGGAGCAAATTCTTTCCTTTAAGAGTAAACCCATTTTCAGATAGCAGTCATTTTTGGGGTAATGAGATATTTGCCTGAAAGTGTCGATAATTTTCTCCTGGGTTTTAGGAGCATAAAAACTAAATCAAAACACCATACCTAAATATACCTCCTTTAATTTTCCTTATTAGGAACTTAGCTTAAATTTTCCAGATTTTGGTTAGCTTAAATTTTCCTGATTTGGGTTAGCATAAATTTTCATGATTTTGGTTAGCTTAAATTTTTCTGATTTGCTTAAATTTTCCAGATTTTGGTTAGCTTAAATTTTCATGATTTGGGTTAGCATAAATTTTCATGATTTTGGTTAGCTTAAATTTTTCTGATTTGGATTTGCTTAAATTTTCCTGATTTGGGTAAGCTTAAATTTTCCTGATTTGGGTTAGCATAAATTTTCCTGATTTTAGTTAGCATAAATTTTCTTGATTTTGGTTAGCTTAAATTTTTCTGATTTGGATTTGCTTAAATTTTCCTGATTTGGGTTAGCTTAAATTTTCCTGATTTTAGTTAGCTTAAATTTTCCTGATTTGGGTTAGCTTAAATTTTCCAGATTTTGGTTAAGCTTAAATTTTCCTGATTTGGATAAGCTTAAATTTTCCTGATTTTGGGTAAGCTTAAATTTCCTGATTTGGGTTGGCTTAAATTTTCCTGATTTGTGTTGGCTTAAATTTTCTTGATTTGGGTTGGCTTAAATTTTCCTGAGTTTGGTTGGCTTAAATTTTCCTGATTTGGGTTAGCTTAAATTTTCCTGATTTGGGTTCGCTTAAATTTTCCTGATTTGGGTAGAAGAGCGAAAAACAAACACACAAATGTATGTTTAACCCATTCAGTACCAGAAACCCCTTAAGGAGTACCTTGGCAAACAGTGCAGTCCCAGATCAGACGCCGCAAAATGCGGCATCTGATCAGGGCCTACACTGTTTGCAAAAAGTTAAGCCATTTCCAACGTAAAATTTGAAGAAAGCACAACCTGACACCCCTAAATTTTGAAATGGACTCCTGCTATATATAAGGAGGAAGATTCCAATTGGTTCAAAAAGGGTTAACTGTGTAATTGTAACTGTTCTATTTCTAGCTGGCGACACCGATGGAACTTACAAGGGGAAAAGATTCATGTACACACCATATGATCAGGGCAAGTTCTTCAAGTTGAGGGACGTTACATCAGTTTTTGATGTTAAAGTAAGTATGAATGAACTGGAAGAATTTCTACTGGTAAAACGGCAAAGTTATTCTCCATTTATTTATCTTGTAGCAAAGTAATTGAGTCAGCCCATGAGATAATTACTATATATGTATATTTTGAGTAAATATGGTTTATAGGGAGTGTAGATTTGTTTGGCTGTGTCTGGATATTTTCAAAGCTTGTTATCATGTTTTTATCAGCATCTTGGTGGGGTATTTCTTTTCTATGTATGTCTAGTATGCAGCAGTTTCAGTTGTGCAGTTGATCAGTCAACATCTGAGATCAGACTGTTATTTCTTTTATTCACTAAACAAATTCAAACATTTAAACTTTATTGCAATATTTGTAAACAGTGGTGAACTTATTTTGTTAACTCAAGTTCCTGGACTATTTAATCACATCTTGCTCTGGTTGTTTTTATGACTTGAACACAACAAACTGAACAGGCTAAACTTTCTACGGATTTGTTCATTCATAAAACATCCAGAAGACAATGTTTTACGTAAAAATAGATACTTATGCAGACTGAACAACATTGTGTATGAGCGAATAACTGACCAGGCAATATTGTCACTTAAGTAAGCTGTGACAGTTGTTCAAGGGAGTATCTATAGTGTCACCATTCTGCGATGGATAGAGAATTTTATATGCATGATATGGGGACAAACATATCTGAAATGGGAAAAACAGAAGGACTTTTGTCCATACAGTAGATCAACAACACTTTGAGGCTGCAGATTAACTGTTACAGACAGATGTAGCGACATTATAGTGACAGAATCTATCCTGTAAACCTTGTTTGCTGATAACTTATTGTACGGCAGATGAAGGTTTGAGGATCTTAAACCTTTTCTTAAAAGGGGGACAAGGAGAGATCACTGTTTTGAATAGACCAGTTTTCTATGAATTTTGGAATAATTGTGCTTTTTGAACTGATTTCAGTTAAGTTGTGTATCTTATTAGGCCCATCCTGGAATATTTTTTATCGCTTTCATGTTGCTGTTTTGCGAAAGGGCTGCCTCCTATTTGTTGTCCAGGGTAAAAAGGTCAGTTGGTCTAAGCAAACAATTTTTGCTTTGTTTTGCTCTCTCTTTTTCTTATTGTTGGTGCTGAAACATTGACGTTAAGACACAATCTCAATCCAAACACTAGTTTTACGGTTATCTATGGATAAAGGTTTTTGACACGTTGGTTCCTGAGTTTCTTTATCAATAGAGACTTAAATCGTTGGCCGCCAGGAGACATCCTGAGCTGGTGGAGCATCGTAATGCTTCTGTTTTAATGAAAGCTTGAATATTAAACCTGATGGCTTTCAGACAAAAGTTCGAAGGATCTTTGCTTTTGTTTTTAATCTTAGTAGCAGATTCCATCTTCTCGGTCTACTTTTTCTCTTTCAATAGAGAATGACCATGCAAGGTAGATAAATAAGCTTTTGTTTTAAACCTCTTAAATTTGTCCATCTCGATAAGGTAACTTGGTCCTATGTCTATTTGCAAAGACTCAGCTAACTAATATATGTCTTGAGCCTGAGGTTTTCTTGAGACTGTAAAATTTTGTTGTTGTTTTTTTTCTGTATCTCTGACATGGGATTTTAACTGATACCTCAGAATAGAAGTTGCAGACAGATTGGCTTTGGTTGTATTTCTAGAAGTCTGATTTTTCATTAGAGTTCATGCGCCCGAAACAATGGTCTCTCCTTGGCCGTTCGCGAGTTCTTATCCCACAGTTGCTGCTGCCATCCTATGGGACAGTGAAGAGACTGGAAATGTAACCAGTGTTTTTGTGATAATCCAGCTGTATGCAGTGCATTTCAGAACATATATGATCTAAAAGGGATGATCAGTATGTCCTTTTGTTGAGGTCACCCTCTGAGACAATTCTTCGACTGTTGCCCTCTGGGACAATTCTTAGACTGGAAGTGTATCCGTGGTATATGTGATAATCCAGCTGTATGCAGTATACTACAGAGCGGATGATCCAAATGGGGTGATCAGCAGGTCTAGTTGTTGCTGTTGCCCTCTGGCTTGAAGTGTATCCTAGGTATATGTGATAATCCAGTTGTATGAAGTATATTACAGAGTGGTTCAAAGATGATGTTCAACATTTTCTTTTATGAGACATATGAGCACCCTACATGGACAGCCATTATAAATTTTGCTTGCTTGTCAACAAACACCCAGTTAGCAGTGGACGGTTTATCTCAAAAATCATGTGTTGACACCAAATGGACCGGCATTATTCATCAGAGTGAATTTTATGGATCCCACAGTGTCCATATCCATGGGATTATGCAACTATCAGCCTCAAGTACTTCCCTATGTATTATTAACTTGATTTTGCTGAAGACACATTACTTTCTAAATATAAATAACCAGTATGTAAGACTTTGACACTGTGTCAGTCTGTCGGCATATTTTATTTGTGAAGTATAAAAGCAGTTTAGATGATTTCTTAATTATGGGAATTAAACCCATACACTTGTAACAATACTTCTCTATGACATTTAATCGATTTCAAGGACAGCCACAATCTACTAGACTTTCTATACCAGCTACAGATCACCATCTTGGACACCTTGCCTTATACTGTTGGTTTATGTCGAGCAGCCAATTCTTTTGTTTTTCTTGGTTTTTCCATTGTGGAGTGTGTACAGCAAAATCATTAAAGATTTTGATGCATCTATTTCGCATGTACATTAAATCATTAAACATTTTGATCCATCTATTGTGCGTGCCTTGGAGAATTAATAATTTATGCTATTACTGCAGACTTGTGTCAGAAAGTTTTCATAAATACAGTACTTTTATCAAGCAGACTATTTCTCTAACTTTTAAAAAAGGATAATGCATCCCATTACTTTGGATATATTTTCCAAGACACTACTCAGAGACATAAGAGCCGTCATTGTTTATAGATATAGTGAATGGTCAGCAGAACTTACTTACTTTCTCATGTGGGACTCAAATTCTAGAAGGCTTGCGTTATCTAAAAAACATGTTTCTGGTCGTTTCGATGGTTTTGGAGCTGCACTGTTTGCAGGCTCAGCTTGTTTAGAGGACCAACTTACCACCGCTCTGCGGGGCAGATTTTCTAACTGTTTTTGCATGTTACATTCGCACGCTTAATGCGCAGTGAATGCTCGGACTGGTTATGAGCAGAATAGTGACTACCTATGCACTTGCACTTTACAGCTGATGCAGGAAAGGTGTTTCTCCCTCACCCACTCTATAACATGGGTTGGCTTCCATTTTGGATTTATATTCTGTCTGATGTGGGAGCTGCTCCCAGGTTTAAGAGATTTTAGCTAAATTTTGTCTGTTAGGCATCAGCTGTTTTGCGAAAGAAATATCTTATGTGTCTCAGATCATTGGACACTGTTTTTCTACGGTATTACGCCAGTTATGTGACCTGGGATGGTTACGCCATGCTTTTTACATTGTTTTTTGTTTTGTTTTTTCCTGATTTCCTTACTGTATTCTTCGGAACTGAATAGGTGATCTGCTACCGGAGGACAGGGTTTGTTTGTTTGTTCGGAGCAAATTCTTTCCTCCAGTGGTGGGTCACCTGCTAATGAAGCAGGGGAAGGATCTTAAGAACAGTTCAGTCAAGTGCCTCAACCTGCGACCTTTCGGTTACAAACTGAGCGACACAACTACTAGGCTCATCCCTGCCCCTCGGGGCTTGAAGAAATAGATGTTTCGACATGATGCTTCCACGCAGAGCTGAAACCGACTGCACACGAGTACTGGTAAACCGCTTGGAGGGTAGGTTGGCCTGCCCAGGCGGAGTGGTGCGGGTCGGCCGTCCATGCTTATAAATCCTATTGGTTTCGTTGGTCATCAGGGCTTGAGATGTCACTCCATCTTAACGTCGAGTAAAAGTCCCAAACATTTGGAAGCAGCGTCTCCAAAATGACCTATACTGTGTTGACAGGGACGTTGAACCTCAAATCAAACAAGCAAACACAACTAATAGGCTAAAGACCAGTTAAGCTGGTCAGTTATGCACTCCATATTATTTTACATTATGGCATACTGCTTCACTAAAGAGGACAGATATCCCCATAGCAAGTAGTATCCTTTGCCCTTTTGTTTTGTTTTCCTTTCTTTTTTTACTATGAATAGGATGTAATATGAGAACATCAGTGGACTCCATGTAATGTGTTTTAACATTACGAGAGCATGCCTATGCAAAAACGGTAAATGTAAATTGTACCTCAGAAAAAAAAAAAAAAAAAAATTGCAATATTTTTCTTATTACTGCTTGGAGCATGGATTGTGGGTGCTCATTGGAGCAGCCTCACAGAGGCAGTTCTAGCGGGTACCCCCTCTGTGTTTCGGGTGGGAATGAGAGGAATAAGGTGAGCCCCGGTCGTACTATATGAGTCTGTGAGTCCCACCCAGTCTTACTGTATAAAGGTGGGGTTCGAGGGTGTCAAAATGGTATGGGCATGTTCTTGTGATGATTTGTTCACCTTTTTGCATTTTAAGTGTGTTTCTGTGGGCCTCCATGGCCTAGAGGGTAGACACCTGATATTTGGGGCTAATATACCAATGTGGGTTTGAGCCAAAATCAGGTCACATGCGAGATCCCAAGTTCTGCAATGGAAAGTCAAGTGGTTTTTCTCCGGGTACTCTAGTTTCTCCCACCACTGATTACAGCCGGTCTTGATAGAAGTGAGATCATCTTGAGGTTGTATTTAAAAAAAAAAAAAAAAAAAAAAATAGTTTTTAAATAATTTTTCTCCATGCACTGAATCAGGGAATTTTTGTAGGGTTTACATTTCAATGTATTTGTTTTCCTCCAGTTATCAAATAAACTGTCAGTTTTAATTACAGCACACGGGTTTGTGTTGATAGCCTTAATTTTCTCTCTCATACTTCATCTGAAGAGAATGTTTTTAATTGACAAATTTATAGCATAAGAGAGCAGTTAAGGTTAATTTTTACACCCCTGTTTGTTATCAGTGTGTCCAATTTGCAGTTGATTTATTGTACAGCTGACACTGCTGGACTTAGACCATGCTGTGTTGATTATGTTGTATATTCATTGTGCCTTCCTAGACTTACTGTTATCTTGAGCAAAAAAAAACAAAACAAAAAAACAAAAAAAAAAACAAATTACAAGCACTTTGAAGATGTAGACTATGAAAAGACTTTCATATTGACTGATGTCAGAGCACTGTGTAAAAAGTAAAATCTGAACTGGGCTCCTAAATAAGGCTTAAATTAAAATATTTCAGCTTGGGATTTTGTAGGTTTTACTGTGTTAGGTAATCTAGATATCATATGAACATACGTCTACTCCTCCCTAACAGATTTATTTTATTTTATTTTATTTTATTTTTGGTCACAAAAGATGAAAATATCTGACAATTTTACAACATCACAACGGTTAAGGTTACTGCTTACACCTTAAGCCATCTACCTTTTGTTTATGCAGTCTTTGCAGTATACAGTTGCCACTTGTTATCTCAAACACTGATCTCTCAAACCAATGTTTATATAAACTAGACTTATGGCATTGTTGTTTAGTCAGTTTAGTTTTACTCCTTTATCTCAAACTTAATTACATTCAAACCAAATTTCAAGCCCCTTTCAGTTTGAGATAGCAGTTGAGTTGACTGTATATGTCTTCACATGAATATGTTGTTGTTTTTTTTTGTGTGTGTTTTTTTTTCCAGATGTTAATGGTGGATCATACTACACCTCCTTCTTCTTGGGGGGATCAATTCAGCTGTGAACTTCTTTCACATCTAAATTATCTTTTGGGGAATTCGGATAATTTCTTCAGGAAATTAACCTTTTTTCCCCCCAATAACCACTCGGTTTCGCCGAGGGCTATTACATGTCCTTGCATTCACCTTCCACTCATCATGCTGCAAGGAACATCATTTTAACAAATCAACTTCCTTGTGGGCAGGTTCTCCGCAGATAATGTTCTTGGCTTCTCTTCCACCACTGCTGTGGGTGATTGTCAACTTTATCTTTACAAGGAGAGTCACAAGTCGGCCCGCAGGTTGTCTCTCATATTCCCTGCACTCGCAAGGACAGGTGGTTTATGGCTAGCTTAGCACTGCATCATGACTCTCTGCTACGAGGCGCTGCTCCTCCCTCTGTTAGCCATCTTACGTTCCAACACTTTTTGAGTGGAAGGCCTGTTTCCAACTAGCTCAGACCACTCTGCACAACAGAGCGTCTCTGCCACTTTTGGTCTAGCTAGCTTGGATTCATTCAACAGCTGGGTTGATTCTTTGTAGCCAAATTTAAGAAGAAGTAGTGTAGAAATAATAAAGTGTATATATATAGATATCAAGCGTGTCTCTTCTTTATCCGTTATTACACTCCATATAAATGTATATTTTGAGTAAATATGGTTTATAGGGAGTGTAGATTTGTTTGGCTGTGTCTGGATATTTTCAAAGCTTGTTATCATGTTTTTATCAGCATCTTGGTGGGGTATTTCATTTCTATGTATGTCTAGTATGCAGCAGTTTCAGTTGTGCAGTTGATCAGTCAACATCTGAGATCAGACTGTCCACCACCACCCCTCCACTTCTCCATCACTAATATCTGAATTTTTGAATTAACCCAGTTGATATAGATGTATTATTTGATATGTTTCTGTACATTCTTTTCAGGGATTTCTGATAATTTCGTCAGGGGGGAATTCGGATAATTTCTTCAGGAAATTAACCTTTTTTCCCCCCAATAACCACTCGGTTTCGCCGAGGGCTATTACATGTCCTTGCATTCACCTTCCACTCATCATGCTGCAAGGAACATCATTTTAACAAATCAACTTCCTTGTGGGCAGGTTCTCCGCAGATAATGTTCTTGGCTTCTCTTCCACCACTGCTGTGGGTGATTGTCAACTTTATCTTTACAAGGAGAGTCACAAGTCGGCCCGCAGGTCGTCTCTCATATTCCCTGCACTCGCAAGGACAGGTGGTTTATGGCTAGCTTAGCACTGCATCATGACTCTCTGCTACGAGGCGCTGCTCCTCCCTCTGTTAGCCATCTTACGTTCCAACACTTTTTGAGTGGAAGGCCTGTTTCCAACTAGCTCAGACCACTCTGCACAACAGAGCGTCTCTGCCACTTTTGGTCTAGCTAGCTTGGATTCATTCAACAGCTGGGTTGATTCTTTGTAGCCAAATTTAAGAAGAAGTAGTGTAGAAATAATAAAGTGTATATATATAGATATCAAGCGTGTCTCTTCTTTATCCGTTATTACACTCCATATATATTGTGAAATATTCAGCACAAATTCATATGGCTAAGGATACACAAGCTTGTGAGTGCATCTCTGCCATATTAACAAGGGCCGAATCTTTCACAATATATAGTCAATAACCTCAAAAATTTGAACTGTCTTCTAGAATTCAGGATTGACTGGCATAGAAATCTGAATGTAAAATCAGATTATGTAACTTTCGCCAAAGTGAAGATAATTTTAACGTTGATGGATGTGAAGTCATTAAAAAATTGACTTTCACAACACAGGAATCCATTTTTTTTTCGAAGTGTCTATTTTATTTCTTAAAAATAAAAGGAATTAATGAAAATCTAAACAGAGTGCAGGTAGGTCATATTTGGAAGCATAAAATTCTCTTTCTGCACTTTTTCACAATCCCATATTAAGTTTTACATTCTTTTAATTCTCCCCCACCTGTTGGGGGGAAATACATTGGATTGCATGGTGCTTACATGTAGAGCTGAAACTGACCACACATGAGTACTGGTAAACAGCTTTGAAGGACTAAATGCATAAGTCTTTAAGAAATGAAGTTGTAAAAATGCGACCAGAACCAGACTCGAACCGGCAACCCCTTGCTTACAGGCAAAGAGATATGAATCGGACCATCCAATGCAATGGTTTCATTTGTAGGCGGGACTTCAGATGTCATTTCATCTCAGTGTTGGATAGAAGTCTCACAAAACTGGAAACAGTGTCTCCAAAATGACATAAATAGGGTTGATTAGGAAGTTAAACGTCAATTCAAACATTCTTTCAGTCGATGCGCACTACAAGAATTGAAGATGGCTGCTGATTTTAGTCTTCGAAATGGACAAATTATGATTGTTTGTTTGTTTGATTTTAGGTTTAACGTCCCCATCAACACTGTAAAGGTCATTTTGGAGACGTTGCTTCCAATTTTGTGTGACTTTACCCAACATTGAGATGAAATGACATCTCAAGCCCTGTCGCCCAATGAAACCAATAGGGTTTATTAGCATGGACGGTCCGCCTCACATCACAGTTCCTGGACAGGCTTAGATCTTCTAAGTGGTTTACTAGTACTAGTGTGCGGGCCGGATTCAGCTCTGCGTGGAAGCATCATGCAGCCCATATATTTATTCAAGCCCCTATGGGTGGTGGCTCGGGACAAATTGTGAACGAGACTGCTTATCTATGGGCAGTATGAACTTGACTATGGGCAATATGGAAAAAAAACTGACCGGTTCCTTCTGTACAAAGTAAACAGGTCATTTTCTGGATATAAAATAAGGGTACTTATTGTATAGGCCACGCGCAAAGACTGATGCAAGATGTCATGCTCTATTGGTTCACTACATACATGGTTTTGATATAATACAGTTTCAAAATGGGTCTCAAAAATGTTTAGATTATATAGAAAAATGGCCATAAATGGTCATTTTTAGCTCCAAGCGGGGGCCAGCAGGGCTGTTGTCATGGCCCTGTGTCCGTCGTGCATCCAGTCGTTCGTGTTAACTTTTTTCTTTAAACATCTTCTCCTCCTAAACTACTGGGCCAATTGTAACCAAACTTCACAGGAATGTTCCTTACTAAGTCCTCTTCTTAATTCCTTCAAAGAATTTTGTTACACCCAGAACTCTGGTTGCCATGGCAACAAAACCACAAAAAATTAAAAACCTTTAAAAATCTTCTCCTCCAAAACAACCTGTTGGATTTCATTTTTATTTTGCATGAATGTTCCTTGGGTGGACCTCTTTCAGATTCCTTGAAGAAATTTTGATCTGACATAAAACATAGCTGCCATGGGCGGAGCTTATTTTCTCTATTTAACATATAGTGTGATGCTAAAAAATTTTCTTCTGCAAAAGTACTTGTGGGATTTCATTGTAATTTGGCATGAATGTTCCTTGGGTGGACCTTTGTCAGAATCCTTGAAAAAAATTTGATCTGACAAAAAACATGGATGCCATGGGCGAGACTTATTTTCACTATATAACATATAGTGTAATGCTGAAAATATCTTCTGCAAAAGTTCTTGTTTTATTTCATAGTTATTTGGCATGCATGTTCCTTGGGTGGACCTCTGTCAGATTCCCTGAAGAAATTTTGATCCGACAAAAACATGGCCGCCATTGGGGGGTGGGTGGGTTGGGGCTTATTTTCACAATATAACATATAGTGTAATGTCTTCTCTTCTGTAAAAGTTCTTGTTTGATGTCATTGTAATACGGCATGAATGTTCCTTGGGTAGACCTCTGTCAGATTCCTTGAAGAAATTTTGATCCAATGAAAAAAAAGCCGCCATGGGCGGGAATTTTTTCTATATAAACCATATAGCCATATGTCAAAAAGATTTTCTTCTCTAAAGTACTTATTAGATTCCATCCTAGTGTGGTAGACCTCTGTCAAATTCCTTGAAGAAATTTTGAACTGATAAAAAACATGGCTGCCATGGGCAGGGCTTATTTTCAATATAAAACATATAGCCTTATGTCAAAAAGATTTTCTTCTGCAAAGGCACCTGTTGGATTTCATTGTATCTGATCTGACAAAAAAACATGGCTGCCATGGGCGGGGCTTCTTTTCACCATATAACATAATATAGTGAAATGTAAAAAAAAGTCTTCTCCAAAAGTACATGGTGGATTTCATTGTAATCTAGCATGAATGTTCTCAGAGTGGATCTCTGTCAGATTTCTTGAAGAAATTTTGATTGGACACAAAAATGGCCACCACGCCCATGGGCTCATTAGTGTCCACAGACTTATAACAGGAATAAAGTCTTTTTCTCTGAAATTCATAAGAGGCATAGCTAAGATATTTAGTATGTAGCAATGTGAATATGTTGTATAAAAGGGTTATCCTTTGCAAGTAAAAAATGGTCAGCCTAGCTAGTTTCAGCTGATAAGGCCTCATCAGTGACCTGCAAATATTTTCAAAATTACACAATGGAATCGTTGATCCCAAAGGACAATAAAATTAAAACTACAGTATGATATAGGGCAAAGAGCCATTTTACGGACGCCACATATACCAGCTGTAGTGACGTTAAATATGTTGTATAAAAAGGGTATCCTTTGGAGACAAAGTACACACCACAGAGCAGAAAAAAATGGTGTACATGTTTTCTTGGCCAGACTTGCTAGTCTCAGAAGTTGTGATCAAAATGGTCAGTTGCATAGTATCTATGCCTGTATATTCCTTGGGTGGATCATTTGTCTTCTTAATCCACTGCATGCTGCAAACTTTTCCAGCAGATGGCATTTTGAAATATTTTTCTATTTTCTGGGAAAATAAAATTAACAATTAAACAATTTGTTGTCTGCTGATGTAGCCTACAGACTCGTGAAGTTTAATTAAAAGGCATGGACTTTTTAGCCAGTGGAGCAACAGGCCCTCTTGGGCCTCTTGTTCTATATAATCTACATATTATGTCTCCCCCGAAAAAAATTTTTTCGGAGAGACATATTGTTTTTTCCCCCAGGCGTCTGTCTGTCTGTCCGTCTGTCACACATTCGTGTCCGCACTGAAACTTGAAAACCGTTAGAGCTATCATCACGAAACTTCCTATAAATATTAATCAGCATTAGACGACGTGCAGTGCGCAAGAACCATAACTCTCGCATTTATACTTTTTGAATTATCTCCCTTTGAAGTTTGTTGGTATGTATATATGTATGGGCAAATTGTGTCCGGTCAATAACTTTCTTATTTTTTGATGGATTTTAAAATTACTCGGCAGAAATATTAACAACCATAAGACAATGTGTGGTGCGCATGAGGCAGGTCGGTACCTCAAAGGTCAAGGTCATACTTAGAGGTCAAAGGTAAAAAAGGGGCCTTTTTTTGTATTTGGTCAATAACTTTCTTATTTTGAGATGGATTTTAAAATTACTTGGCATAATTATTAACAACCATAAGACGATGTGTGGTGCGCATGAGGCAGGTCGGTTCCTCAAAGGTCAAGGTCATACTTAGAGGTCAAATGTCAAAAAAGGGGCCTTTTTTTCGTATTTGGTCAATAACTTTCAAATTTTGAGATGGATTTTAAAATTACTTGGCATAATTATTAACAATCATGAGACGATGTGTGGTGCACATGAGGCAGGTCGGTTCCTCAAAGGTCAAGGTCATACTTAGAGGTCAAAGGTCAAAAAGTGGGCCTTTTTTTCGTATTTGGTCAATAACTTTCAAATTTTGAGATGGATTTTAAAATTACTTGGCAGAAATGTGAACCAATATAAGGCGATGTGTTGCGCGCATGACCCAGGTTGGTACCTCAAAGGTCAAGGTCATACTTAGAGGTCAAAGGTAAAAAAGGGGCCTTTTTCGGGTTTTGTCAATAACTTGCCTATTTTTAAATAGAATTTGAAGTTACTTGGCAAACATGTTAACTATCATGGGACGATGTGTTGCATGCATGATTCAGTTTGGTACCTAAAATGTCAAGGTCATACATAGAAGTCAAAGGTAAAAAGGGGCCTTTTTTCGTGTTTGGTCAATAACTTTCTTATTTTAGATGGATTTTGAAATTGCTTGGCAGAAATGTTAACCACCATGAGATGATGTGTTTCACGCATGACGCAGTTTAATACCTGAAAGGTCAAGGTCATACATAGAGGTTAAAGGTAAAAAAGGGCCTTTTTTGTGTTCTGTCAATAACTTTCTTATTACCGGTATGCCCCCAATTTTGAAAAAGTTGGAGGGGCATATTGGTTCTGGTTCGTTGGTCCGTTCGTCCGTCAGTTACGCTTTTAATGCATAGAACCGTGTATGCTAGGGTTATGAAATTTCATATATGGATTCCTCATGGAAAATTAGCTGAGGTGTATTTTTTTTCTCGTCCGGATTATGTCCCCTTCAAGAGTTATTGCCCTTTGAATTTTTTTTTATAAAATCTTGTCAGCAAGATATCTCAAAAACCATTGGAGCTAGAGCCTTGAAATATGGTGAATATATTGATGGTGATGAGTAGATGAACTGATTAACTTTTGACAAAATTCCGAAAAAGACTTTGTGAGTTATGGCCCTTTGTCATTTTGGTAATTTGTGCCCAATGTAATGTATGCTAAAAGTGATGCAAAGCATAACTTTAGAACCGTGTATGCTAGGGTTTTGAAATTTCATATATGGATTCCTCATGGAAAATTAGCTGACGCGTATTTTTTTTTCTGGTCCGGAATATGCCCCTTTCAAGAGTTATTGCCCTTTGAAATTGTTTTAATAAAATCTTGTAAGCAAGATATCTCAAAAACTATTAGAGCTAGAGCCTTGAAAGTTGGTGAATTGATTGTTGGTGATGAGTAGATGAACTGATTAACTTATGACAAAATTCCGAAAAATACTTTGTGAGTTATGGCCCTTTGTCATTTTGGTAATTTGTGCCCATTGTAATGTATGCTAAAAGTGATGCATAGCATAACTTTAGAACCGTGTATGCTCTAGTTTTGAAATTTCATATATGTTTTTCTGATGAAAAATAAGCTGACGCGTATTATTTTTCTTGTCAGGATTATGCCCCTTTCAAGAGTTATTGCCCTTTGAAATTTTTTTAATAAAATCTTGTCAGCAAGATGTCTCAAAAACTATTGGAGCTAGAGGCTTAAAAGTTGGTGAATATATTGGTGGTGATGAGTAGATGAACTGATTAACTTTTGACAAAATTCTGAAAAATACTTTGTGAGTTATGGCCCTTTGTCATTTTTGTAATTTGTGCCCATTGTAATGTATGCTAAAAGTGATGCAGAGCATAACTTTAGAACCGTGTGTGCCATAGTTTTGAAATTTCATATATGCTTTTCTGATGAAAAATAAGCTGACGCGTGTCAGGATTATGCCCCTTTCAAGAGTTATTGCCCTTTGAATATTTTTTTTAATAAAATCTTGTCAGCAAGATATCTCAAAAACTATTGGAGCTAGAGCCTTGAAAGTTGGTGAATATATTGGTGGTGATGAGTAGATGAACTGATTAACTTTTGACAAAATTCCAAAGAATACTTTGTGAGTTATGGCCCTTTGTCATTTTTGTAATTTGTGCCCATTGTAATGTATGCTAAAAGTGATGCATAGCATAACTTTAGAACCGTGTATGCTAGGGTTTTGAAATTTCATATATGGATTCCTCATGAAAAATTAGCTGACGCGTATTTTTTTTCTCGTCCGGATTATGGCCCTTTCAAGAGTTATTGCCCTTTGAAATTTTTTTAATAAAATCTTGTCAGCAAAATATCTCAAACACTATTGAAGCTAGAGCCTTGAAAGTTGTTGAGTATATTGGTGGTGATGAGTATATGAACTGATTAACTTTTGACAAAATTCCGAAAAATACTTTGCGAGTTATGGCCCTTTGTCAATTTGGTAATTTGTGCCCATTGTAATGAATGCTAAAAGTGATGCATAGCATAACTTTAGAACTGTGTATGCTATGGTTTATAAATTTCATATATGCTTTTCTGATGAACATTAAGCTGACGCGTATTTTTTTTCTCGTCAGGATTATCCCCTTTCAAGAGTTATTGGCCTTTGAAATTTTTTTAATAAAATCTTGTCAGCAAGATATCTCAAAAACTATTGGAGCTAGAGGCTTGAAAGTTGGTGAATATATTGGTGGTGATGAGTAGATGAACTGATTAACTTTTGACAAAATTCTGAAAAATACTTTGTGAGTTATGGCCCTTTGTCATTTTTGTAATTTATGCCCATTGTAATGTATGCTAAAAGTGATGCATAGCATAACTTTAGAACCGTGTATGCTAGGGTTTTGAAATTTCATATATGGATTCCTCATGAAAAATTAGCTGATGCGTATTTTTTTCTCGTCCGGATTATGCCCCTTTCAAGAGTTATTGCCCTTTGAAATTTTTAATAGAATCTTGTCAGCAAAATTATATCTCAAACACTATTGTAGCTAGAGCCTTGAAAGTTGTTGAGTATATTGGTGGTGATGAGTATATGAACTGATTAACTTTTGACAAAATTCCGAAAAACACTTTGCGAGTTATGGCCCTTTGTCATTTTGGTAATTTGTGCCCATTGTAATGAATGCTAAAAGTGATGCATAGCATAACTTTAGAACTGTGTATGCTATGGTTTTGAAATTTCATATATGCATTCCTAATGGAAAATAAGCTGACACGTATTTTTTTTCTCATCCGGATTATGCCCCTTTCAAGAGTTTATGCCCTTTGAATTTTTTTTTTAATAAAATCTTGTCAGCAAGATATCTCAAAAACTATTGGAGCTAGAGGCTTGAAAGTTGGACCATGAGTCATGTGCAAGACCAAGGTCCATACCTCCAATGTCAAAGTCATACCTAGAGGTCAGAGGTAAAAAAAAAAAGAACAGTCAATAACTTCCTTATTCTTTGATGGATTATGAAATTACTTGGCAGAAATGTTAACCATCATGAGACGATGTGTTGTACCACAAAGGTCAAGGTCATACTTAGAGGTCAAAGGTAAAAAAGTGCTTTTTTTGTTTACGGCCAATAATTTTTTTATTTTTCTATGAACATTTTTAAAGTTACTATGCAGAAATGTTCATCTTCATTAGATGATGTGTTGCACACAAGACCCAGCTCAATACCTCCAATGTCAAGGTTATACTTAGCAGTCAAAAACGGGGGAGACATCTGTGTTTTTGTAGAAAAACAAATTCTAGTTTTTGTTTGGATATAACACGGTTGTTTAACTAACACGGTTTCTGCTTTAAACCCCATGAATAGTGTTATAAAGAGGTTGTGGTGTGTGTACATTGTATTTGATGAAGAGGAGAACATCACGAAAACACGCCTTTATAATTTTGACCCCCTTGAACCCCATTTTTATATCGTAAAACTGGGGTTTACAGAGGTAAACGTTATTTTTCTTATTTCTGCTCCAAAATATAAATTGTGGGTACTCTTTAGAACCGCATCGATGAGGCGGTTCTAATGAGTACCCTCAATCTATATTTTGAGCAGAAACAAGCAAAAAATATCAATTGAGGCGGTTCTAAAGAGTACCCACAATCTATATTTTGAGCAGAAATAAGAAAAATATCACAACTTTTCATCTTAAAATTTTCATTTTTTCGGCGATATAGGTGACAATGTATTTCTATAGACAATGTATTTGTATTTGCCCAATGTGCTAAGTGCCCTATTTTCTCATGTGCTCTTTCAATTTGTTGCTTCTTTAACCCTGAACATGTCTGTCCTCTGCTTTGTTATCAGTTACTCAAAACCTATCTGTCCTCTGTCCTCTGCTTTGTTATCAGTTACTCAAAAACATGTCTGTCCTCTGCTTTGTTATCAGTTACTCAAAACATATCTGTCCTCTGTCCTCTGCTTTGTTATCAGTTACTCAAAAACATGTCGGTCCTCTGCTTTGTTATCAGTTACTCAAAACCTATCTGTCCTCTGTCCTCTGCTTTGTTATCAGTTACTCAAAGCATGTCTGTCCTCTGCTTTGTTATCAGTTACTCAAAACCTATCTGTCCTCTGTCCTCTGCTTTGTTATCAGTTACTCAAAAACATGTCGGTCCTCTGCTTTGTTATCAGTTACTCAAAAACATGTCTGTCCTGTGCTTTGTTATCAGTTACTCAAAAACATGTCTGTCCTCTGCTTTGTTATCAGTTACTCAAAAACATGTCTGTCCTCTGCTTTGTTATCAGTTACTCAAAAACATGTCTGTCCTCTGCTTTGTTATCAGTTACTCAAAAATATGTCTGTCCTCTGCTTTAGAAGCCTCCGTGGTGTAGTGGTTACGCTACTCGCCTTGTAAACCAGGGATCACAGGATCGATCCCGGGCTTCTCCAGACTTTCGGATGAGTCTATAAACCGAGGTCCCGTCTCCGTATGACCTTAGCTGTTGGTGGGACGTAAAACTTAAACACTCGCATACTCACTCACAGTCCTCTGCTTTGTTATCAGTTACTCAAAAACATGTCTGTCCTCTGCTTTGTTATCAGTTACTCAAAAACATGTCTGTCCTCTGCTTTTTTATCAGTTACTCAAAAACATGTCTGTCCTCTGCTTTGTTATCAGTTACTCAAAAACATAGATTGTGGATACTTGTTAGAACCATCTCACTGAGGCAGTTCTAACGAGTATCCATAATCTATGTTTTTGAGCAGAAATAAGAAAAATATCACAAGTTTTCATCTGAAAATTTTCATTTTTTGGTGGTA
Source organism: Lucinisca nassula (assembly GCA_963580285.1). Classification (NCBI taxonomy): domain Eukaryota; kingdom Metazoa; phylum Mollusca; class Bivalvia; order Lucinida; family Lucinidae; genus Lucinisca; species Lucinisca nassula. The sequence goes on from OY757017.1 coordinate 59,469,042, forward strand.
TAATTTACAGTGTATTTGTATAGGAGTGTTTTCAGAATGATAGGTTTATATGGAGAAATATGGAAAACTATCCTTCAATTATCACAAAATACCCACCTTGTAAAGGGAAAACTGTGACCTTCTTAAGATTTACAATAGTGATCATTACAGTGATTTCATTACAAAAACACACCTATATAAATTCTTAGTAAATTTTACCACTGAAAAATGAAAAATTTCAGATGAAAAATTGTGATATTTTTCTTATTTCTGCTCAAAACATAGATTTTGGATACTCGTTAGAACCCCCTCGGTGAGGCAGTTCTATCCACAATCTTTGTTTTTGATTAGAAATAAGAAAAATAATGTTTACCCCTGCAAACCCCAGTTTTACTATATAAAAATGGGGTTTAAGTGGGTCATAATTATATATGATTTTTAATATTACATCATGACATATCATCACGAAAACATGCCCATATAATATTGGTCCCCTTAAACTCCACTTTTATATAGAAAAACTGGGGTTTACAGGGGTTAACCTTTTTTTTCTTATTTCTGCTCTAAAATATAGATTGTGGGTACTCTTTAGAACCACCTCAATGAGGTGGTTCTTATAGAGTATGCACAATCTATATTTTGAGCAGAAATAAGAAAACTATGTCAATTTTTAGCTCACCAGAGCCGAAGGCTCCGGGGGAGCTTATAGGATAGGCAGTTGTCCGTCGTCGTCTGCGTCGTCGTGTGACATCAACACTTTTAAACGACATCTCCTCTGAAGCCACTAGGCCCATTGGGCCCAAATTTCATCTGTAGCATCCTTGGGTTGGGGGATTCAAAGTTTGTGTATTTTTATGAAATTCTGCTTGTTAGTTTGGTTGCTATGGCAACTTAGAGTTTCCATAGACTTATAATGGGGAAAATTGAAAAATGGCATTTACTGCCAAGGGGCTGCAGATATTTTGACAAAACTTTCATAGAAATATTCCTTAGGCAATCTACTATCTGCCATATGATTTTAGGCCTACTGCTCTTTTGTATTGGTTGCCATGGAAACCAAAATGAAAAAAATAGAAAAAAAAAAACTTAAAAATTCATCTCCTCAGAAACCGTATGCTCTATGAGGCTGAGAGTTTATGGAAATATTACCATATTTGCCTTTACAGGTTTTGTGTTTTTAGCTCACCTGTCACGTAGTGACGAGGTGAGCTTTTTGGATCACTTTTTGTCCGTCGTGCGTCCGTGCATCCGTCGGTGTGTGCGTGCATCCGTAAACAATTTCTTCAAACAACATCTCCTCCTAAACCACTGATCGGATTTTAACCAAACTTCACAGGAATGATCCTTAGCTAGTCCCCTTTCAAAGTTGTTCAAATGGTTCCGGTCTATTGCACATCTAGGTCACAGGAGGTAAAAATAGATTTTTAAAATGAAAACTTTAAAAATCTTCTTCTCTGAAACCGAAAGGCCCAGGTCTTCTATATTTGGTATGAAGCTTCATCTAGTGGACCTTTACCAAGATTGTTCAAATTATGGCCCTTGGGCCAGAAATGCCCCCACCCGGGGGCCTTTGGGTTTACATAGGCTTATATAGGGAAAATCTTTAAAAATCTTCTTCTCTGAAACACAAGGCCCAGGTCTTTGATATTTGGTGTGAAGCTTCACCTAGTGGACCTCTACCAAGATTGTTCAAATTATAGCCCTAGGGCCAAAACTGCCGCCGCCCCAGGGGCCTTTGGTTTTACATAGGCTTATACAGGGAAAATCTTTAAAAATCTTCTTCTCTGGAACCGAAACGCCCAGGTCTTTGATATTTGGTATGAAGCTTCATCTAGTGGACCTCTACCAAGATGTTCAAATTATGGCCCTTGGGCCAGAAATGCCCCCGCCCTGGGGGGCCTTTGGGTTTACATAGGTTTATATAGGGAAAACTTTTAAAAATCTTCTTCTCTGAAACAAAAGGCCCAGGTCTTTGATATTTGGTGTGAAGCTTCACCTGGTGGACCTCTACCAAGATTGTTCAAATTATAACCCTAGGGCCAAAAATGCCCCCGCCCCGGGTGCCTTTGGTTTTACATAGGCTTATACAGGGAAAAATCTTTAAAAATCTTCTTCTCTGAAATCGAAAGGCTCAGGTCTTCGATATTGATATGAAGCTTCATCTAGTGGACCTCTACCAAGATTGTTCAAATTATGGCCCTTGGGCCAGAAATGCCCCCGCCCCGGGAGCCTTTGGGTTTACATAGGCTTATATAGGGAAAATCTTTAAAAATCTTCTTCTCTGAAACCACAAGGCCCAGGTCTTTGATATTTGGTGTGACGCTTCACCTAGTGAACCCCTACCAAGATTGTTCAAATTATAGTGCTTGGGCCCAAAACGCCCCTGCCCCAGGGCCCTTTGGTTTTACATAGGATTATATAGGGAAAATCTTTGAAAATCTTCTTCTCTGAAACCCCAAGGCCCAGGTCTTTGCTATTTGGTATGAAGCTTCATCTAGTGGACCACTACCAAGATTGTTCAAATTATAGTGCTTGGGCCAAAAATGCCCCCGCCCCGGGCCCTTTGGCTTTACATGGGCTTACATATGGAAAATCTTTAAAAATCTTCTTCTCTGAAACCGCAAGGCCCAGGTCTTTGCTATTTGGTATGAAGCTTCATCTAGTGGACCTCTACCAAGATTGTTCAGATTATAGTGGTGGGGCCAAAAATGCCCCCGCCCTGGGGCCTTTTGTTTTATATAGGGAAAATCTTTAAAAAAATCTTCTTCTCTGAAACCGCAAGGCCCAGGTCTTTGATATTTGGTGTGAAGCTTCATCTTGTGGACCTCTACCAAGATTGTTCAAATTATAGACCTGGGGCCAAAAATGCCCCCTCTTCGGGGCCCTTTGGTTTTTCATAGACTTATATAGGGAAAGTCTTTAAAAATCTTCTTCTGTGAAACCACTAGGCCTAGGTCTTTGATATTTGGTGTGAAATTTCATCTAGTAGACCTCTATCAAGATTGTTCAAATTATAGCCCTTGGGCCAAAAATGCCCGAGCCCTGAGACCCTTTGGTTTAACAAGACTTATATAGGGAAATCTTAAAAAATCTTCTCTGAAACTGCAATGCCCATGTCTTTGATATTTGGTATGAAGCTTCACCATTTTAGACCTCCCTCAACATTATGCACATTATAACCCTGTGTCAATAATGGCCCTCCCCGGGACCCACTTGTTACTCTATGGATCAGGTGAGCGATCCAGGGCCATCATGGCCCTCTTGTTTATGAAATTCGGCTCTTTAGTTTGGTTGCCATGACAACTTTGATTTTCCATAGACTTATAATGGGGAAAAGTGAAAACTGGCATTAACTACAAAGCCTTTGCAGATACTTTGACAAAACTTTCATAGAAATGTTCCTTTAGTAAACTTCTCTCAGTCATATGCTTTTATGTCAACCTGGGGGTCCAGTAGGTTGTGCCGGGGCCATGCCCCGCCCCGCCCCGCCCCCAATACTTCATAAAATGGCTTATATCTCAGAAACCTTACAGATCCCCACCCCTAAACCATATATATTCTGGTTTCTATTGATAAGACGCATTCAGTGACACCAACCTGGAGGTCCTCCGGGATGCGCCGAGGCCATGCCCCACCCCCTGCACTTCATAAAAGGCCCAATATCTCGGAAACCATTCAGATCCCCACCCCTGAACCCTATATACTCTGACTTGTTCTTTATGATGACCCATTCAGTAACATCAAACTTGGGGTCCCCCGGGATGCGCCGGGGCCATGTCCCACCCCTCCATTTCATAAAAGGCCCAATATCTCGGAAACCTAACCGATCCCCACCCCTAAACCATATATATTCTTGCTCCTTATGATGCGCCGGAGCCTTGCCCCACCCCTTCACTTCACAAAAGGCCATATATCTCAGAAACTGTTCAGATCCCCACCCCTAAACCATATATGTTCTTGTTCATTATGATAAGACACATTCAGTGACACCAACCTGGGGGTCCCCAAGGATGTGCTGGGGCCATGCCCCACCCCCTCCATTTCATAATATCACAATATCTCGGAAACCTTACAGATCCCCACCCCTAAACTATATATATTCTTGTATCTTATGATAAGACACATTCATTGACACTAACCTGGGGGTCTCCCTGGGCCTTGCCCCACCCCCGCACTTCACAAAAGGCCTTATATCTTAGAAACTGTTCAGAGCCCCACCCCTAAACCGTATATATTCATCTTCCTTATGATAAGATGCATTCATTGACACCAGCTTGTGAGTCCCCGGGGCATGCCCGGGCCTTGCCCCACCACTTGACTTCATTAAAAGCCATATATCTCAGAAATAGTTCAGATCACCACCCCTAAACCATATATATTCTTGGTCCTTATGATAAGACTCATTCAGTCACACCAACTTGGGGGTCTCTTTGTGCTGAGGCAATGTGCCCCGCCCTTCCACTTCATAAAAGGCCATATATTTCAGAAACCATTCAAATCGCCACTCCATATTCATATACAGTCGAACTTCGATGGCTCGAACCCCTTTGGGACCATGGACATTTGTTTGAGACAGTGGTAGTTCGAGCCATAGAGGGTTACTATTAGTGCCATACCAGGAGGCATAATGGAGATAATTGTGGATATCTTTTCAGTGTTCTGTATTATAAATGTATATTGTGTGTACTCATTAGAATCGCCTCATCGAGGCGATTCTAATGAGTACACACGGCATACATTTGCAAGATAAATGAAGAAAATCTTCCTAAATTACCCCTATATCGTATTTGGAGGAATTCCCTGCGGACTCAAGAACGGGTTCGACTCATCCATGGTAAACGAGCCATCGGAGTTCGAGCCATCGAAGTTTTACTGTAACTATGTTCTTGTTCCTTATTATTAGCACACCTACTGTAGGAGTGTCCGCAGGGGCCAGTCCTCTCCTTTCCACTTCATGAAAGGATATCTTGGAAACCGTTCAGATTCCCACCCCTAAACCATATATATACTTGGTCCTTATGATAAGACACATTTAGGGACAACAATCTTGGGCTTTCCTGGGAACGACAGGGCATGCTCCAACCCCACCACTTATATCTCCAGCCATGCAGATCCCCACTGCTAAACCATATATATTCTTGTTCTTTGTGATAAGACACATTTAGTAATACCAACCAGGGCTCATTGGGTCCATGCCCCACCCCCTCTATTTCATAAAAGGCCTAATGTTTCATATACTGAGTCCACATGGGTGCTCATTTGGATATAGGGGTTCATTTGGCAGATTAGAATGATATCATGTTAAAATACATGGCTGCAGTTGGGAAGTGCCCACCTGAGCTCTGGTGATCATAGTGGCCCATGGGCCTCTTGTTCATCATAAAATTCTCATTTTTTCGTTGATAAAGGTTACAATGTATTTGTTTTGGCAAGTTTTCGTAAAGTATTTTTCTTGTTTAGACGGGAAGATATGTGCTGGTGAAGAGACGGCTGCTAAAGATATTACAGAAGAGAAAAATTACTCTGCCAGTGAATGAAGACAAACAGACATCACAGTAACATCACAGTAGCATTTGGTGTCAGAAGTTAAATTGTAAAACAGATGAAAATACAGTAGAACTTCGATGGCTCGAACAACGATGGCTCGTTTACCATGGATGTGTCGAACCCATTCTTGAGCCCCTTTCGAAATCTTCTACATAAGAAATAGTGTGGGATAATTAAGGATATTTTAGTATTTTATCTTGCAAATGTATGCTGTGTGTACTCATTAAAATCGCCTCTAATGAGTACACACAGCATACATTTTCATTATAGAACACCGAAAAATGTCTAAAAGTATCCCGTTATGCCTCCTGACAGTAACCCTCAGTGGCTCGAACTACCCCTGTCTCGAACAGATTTTTGAGGTCCCAAAGATGTTCGAGCCATTGAAGTTCGACTGTTTGTGAAATAAAATAAAAAAAAATACTCTGTGAGTGACTGAAGATAAACAAACTTTACAGTAACATCTCAGTAATGTCACAGTAACATCTGGGTCCAGTTGTTCAAAGCCTTGTTAGCTTAACGAGCTCGTTAGTGATCAAGCCTTGTTAGCTTAACAAGCTCATCAGTGATCAAACTATTAACTGTTCTAGCAAGTAATTGTATTATATAGTGTTATTTTTGCTGTAAAATGAGAGCAGCTGCTCACCTGTTTTCCGCAAAAATAAAAAAGAGTGGCTGCTCCCATTTTGTCAGCTAAAATATTAGCATATTTGCCAAAGTTTTAATGATACGTTAACCAATCACATTGTTAGTTTTGAACAACTGGCCCCATGTGTCAGAAGTTTAACCAGTAGAATCCAGTAAAAATATGTCAAACATTAAAAGATTTTAAGAATCTTATATGGGTGTGAGGGGTGGATTGAAAAATCTGTCCCAAGGGTCACTGTCAGGCATCACGAGGCTTGCCGAGTGATGCCGGACAGTGATCCCGAGGGACGGATTTTTCTATCCACCCCTCACACCCAAATAGGATTCTTTTTCTTGCAAACCTTCCATTTCATAGCGCGGATTTTTAATGCTGCCGTCTTTTCGGTTACCGACGTTCGCCATATTGTGATGGCACTGCAGGAATGTTTAGTGACGTCACGTAATGTGTTGTGACGTCAACCTTAACCACGGCGCATACAAGGTCGTAATCAACCAGTGCATTTATCAAGCACGCAACTATATTCGATTTTGGGTCGGAACACCAGGGTCAGAACATAAGTTTCTATCCCAGAGTAAAAACACGGATTTCCTTGTCTGGTGTGCAAGAAAAATTACTCTGCCAGTCTATGAAGACAGACATCACAGTAACGTCACAGTAGTGTCACAGTACCATCAGGTGTCAGATGATAAACCAGTAAAATACATTAGTAAAGGTATGTGAAACAGTCAAGAGAAATAAATCTGCCAGAATTGAGGACAAACATTACGATAACACACCGGTGCAACATTTTACCTTTATACATCTCCAAAATGGCCACTTTTCTGATGAAAATCCGAATTATTTTGCTTATTTATACTGCAAACATAGGTTATGGGTGCTTGAGGTGGTTCTAACGAGTACCCATAACCTTTGTCTTGGCGCAGAAATAAGGAAAATGTCTACCCCCTGTAAACCCCAGTTTTCTCTATATAAAGTGGGGTTTAATTGGGGGTCTTTATTTCACGGACTTGTTCACATGATTTTTCCAACTTACACTTACACTTACTCAAGTCTTGGAGACTATAGACCCAGCAGTACTCTTAGTGCTTTGATTTTTTTATGCCCCCGAAAATCTTCGATTCGGGGGGCATATAGTATTTGCCCTGTCCGTCCGTCTGTCCATCACAAAAACTTCAACCTTGATCATAACTTCAAAAGTATTTGACCTAGCCCCATGAAACTTCACACACTTACCGGTATTCACAATCACAAGGACTACATTCTGACCAAGGGCCATAACTCTGTTGTCTTTTTTGGCTGAATTATCTCCCCTTGAAATTTTGCAAAAACCTCAGAAATTGGCTCCCACGGGGGGCAATGGTCACCTATAGTAACAGCTCTTGTTTCTGTTGAAAATTAGTAATAAATTCACTAGAGAACAGCACCTTGTCACAGACAAAGAGGGTCATACAATCATGAGTGTTCATGTATTATTGAATTGATTAAATGTGTTGAGGAAAAGGGATAAAATGTGAGGCTTTGTCCCACATTTATCACGAAATCATGCCTATATAAATTTGACCCCTTGAACCCCACTTTTATATTGTAAAACTGGGGTTTAAAGGGGTATACATTATTTTTTGTATTTCTGCTCTAAACATAGATTGTGGGTACTCGATAGAACCGCCTCGTCATAGATTGTGGGTACTCGATAGAACCGCCTCGTCGAGGCCGTTCTATCGAGTCCCCGCAATCTATGTTTTGAGCAGAAATAAGAAAAATATCGCAATTTTTCATCTTAAATTTTCTAATTTTTGGCCAAGAAATTGGCAATGTATTTGTATAGGTGTGTTTTCGTAATGCTTTTCCTCAATGAGTTCGATAGTCGGCTTCTGTTGCTCAGTGGGATGAGCGCCTGACTGGTGATCAGGAGGTCGCTGGTTTGAAACCTGCTGGGGTCAGCAACAAATCTTTCATGGAGATTGCTCATGAAATCTTTTCTATGGTCATTCTCTCCCTTCCACTGATTCAAGAAGGGCAGTTGTCAGTTTCTTGCGAAAGGATGTGCACTGTACTGGTAAACGGCTTACGTATAAGCCTGTTCAGGAAAAGTGTGGATTGGTAAACTGAGTAGCTCAAAATTGACCTAAAGTAGGTTGACAGGACCGTTAAACTCCAATACAAACAAACAGAAACAATGAGCTTAATAAATTTAATAATGCATTCACAGGAATGCAAGATTCTGTTTATCATATGACATTTAAAATGCAATTTATTCATGTTTTTTAACAAAAATGTCAATATTGCACCTTTAGTAATTGCAACATTGTTAAAGACCTCATACATGTAATGTTACAGGGCATATTTAAACTATTTTGCATATGTAATCCACTGGATTACCAAAATTAATACATGGCATCATTGTGTTCTCAGACGTGACAACATAATGATGAAGCATGATACGTTTTGCAACATTGCTACCTGATTCTTCAAAAGTTACTTACAGAAAATGTACAATGACGTTATGACACTGCTTATCAAATTCATGATCTGAAAAGTATATAATCCTACACAAGTGGTTACATCATGTGAAACAAATGATACAAGTTCCATAATTTTCATATGAAATGACCACAAGTGTAAAATTCTATTTATCATGTAACAAATTTAAAAACAGATTATTTTACCAAAGATGATCAAAAGAATATCTTGTCACGTTATCATATTCAAGCCCGTGAAATTAACACCCCTCTAAACCACACTTTATATAGAGAAAACTGTGGTATACATTATTTCTCCTCCAAGATATTGGCTGTGGGTACTCGTTAGAACTGCCTAAAGCAGTTCTAACAAGTACCCACAACCTATGTTTGTAGTAAAAAGAAAAGTAGCAGTTTTGAAGATCATTGAAGAAAACACTATGTTGTAAGGGTGTATTATTATCTTTATGTGACAGCAGAAAACATAGGGTTGTCATGGGTTGCATCATGACAATGTGCACTTATTACAACTATTACTATGTGATATTGATTGGGCTGCATGATGTTTCCACACAGAGCTGAAACCGACCGCACATGAGTACTGGTAAACCGCTAAGTAGGTCTAAGTGTGCCCAGGCAAAGTTGTGCAAGCCAGACCAGCCATGCATATAAACCCTATTGGTTTCATTGAGTTGCAGGGATTGAGATGTCAAGTCATCTGAATGTCGGGTAAAAGTCCATCCAAAATGGACGCCTCCAAAATGCCCTAAATAGTTTTGACGTGGACATTAAACTTCAAATCAAACAAACAAAACTATTTGATATTACATGCATTACGATAACACACACGTGCGTCATAATGCATCTTTTTTACATCTCCAAAATGGTCAATTTTCTGATGAAAATTTGTGATATTATTCTTATTTATGCTTAAAACATAGATTATGGGTGCTCGTTAGAACCGTTGAGGCGTAGAACTGCTGAGGCGGTTCTGTCGAGCACCAACAACCTATGTCTATGAGCAGAAAAGAGGAAAATAATGTATACCCCCTAAATCTCAGTTTTCTCTATATAAAGTGGTGTGTAAGGGGTGTTCATTTCACAGACTTGTTAGCATTATGTGGATGGCCATTTGATTTTAATGACATGATGTTGTTCACTAGATAACAGCAATGTTACATGATAAAGTTCCTTTTGTGGTTCATGGCATAGAGGATATTTGATTTTTTCAGTGTAAGATCGAATTTTATTTCATCGAATGAACACCAAAACTGTTATTTTCACGAGTGGCGTAGCCACGAGTGAAAATAGCAGTTTTGGTGTTCATGAGTGAAATAAAATTTGATCTTGCACTGAAAAAATCAAATTTTCTGTTTCTTACATGCTTCAAAAGGCAATATTTAGCGTCTTTAATGGTGTCGCTCACATTTGGAGAAAATTATCTTTGTTCCTGTTCGTTTCGCGTTAATTTAGTGGTGTCCATCGTGATTAGTTGGTATACTATTGGGTGTAAACTGGAAGTTTGCACCTGAGAAATGGCCTGGGATGGTATAATTATGAATGATTAATGAAATAATTGAGAGAGTAGTTTTCCAAAGAAGTTGCTGGCAAGTCTAACGTCGTGCGACAAAAGACGTGACGTCAGCGTCATAAATGACGTCAGTAACGTCCCCGTCACACATGAACGGGCTATGCGTCAATTAGAACACATTTCAGTATTTTTCAGTTATCTGACAAAGATAAAATTGAAATTAGAGTTAGATTTGAAGAAAAAAGTAGTCCCAAACAGTGAAAAATAAAAAATCGTATTTTCACTGTTTGAAACAGTGAAAATATTGATTTATATTTCACTGATAAATCTCTATAATTCATTGAAAAGCATGTAAGAAAGCATATTATTTACAGTCAGAGAACTTTCTTCCAACTTTTCAGTCTTAAAATCTTCCTAATGAATTCTTTGAAATTAATTTAATAATCTTCTTTTCTTTAAAAAAAGTCATGCTTTATTCTCTTGGCCTTCTTCAAGAAACAACTGCTCTAATGTAAAACACTTCATCTTCTTCTGTAATGACATATTCTGCATAAACAGTTTGAAGGATTTGTCATTGGGTATTAACCCTTATCTTGCTGTTCACGACAACCCCTATATTTGCAAACAGTGTAGATCCAGATCAGGTGGCTTCTGAAGAAGCCACCTGATCAGGATCTACACTGTTGGGCATTCAGTTTATGAATTTGTAGCAATAAATTACATCAAGAAATTTGATTGGTTGATAGACAGAAATGGGTGTGACTTAACCTTTACCCTGCTGTAGGCGACATGCCCTATCTTTGCAAACAGTGTAGATCCAGATCAGATGGCTTCTGAAGAAGCCATCTGATCAGGATCTACACAGTTTGACATTCAGTGTATGAATATGTAGAAATAAGCTGCATCAAGTAATCTGATTGGTTCCAAGTCAGAAATGAGTGTAGCTTAATTGAATATTCAGCAGGTTAAAGGTTAAATGAATATTCAGCAAGATAAGGGTTATAGACAAATTCAGCATGGGTTAAGTTTAACCCTTGTCCTGATGAGCCTGGATATGCCTTACCTTTGAAATAATGTAGGTCCAGATCAGATGGCTTCTGATCAGGATTTACATTGTTTGTCATTTAGATTGTGAATTTTTTGCAATAATTTGCATCAAGGAATCTGATTGGTTGATAATCAGTGGTGGGTGTGGCATATTTGAATATTCAGCAGGTCAAGGGTTAAGTTGTTTCTACAGACTGACATTATTCTATGCAATTACATTTTACTGCAATGTATCAAGTAGATAGGATACCTCACTTTATAATAAATTTCTTGAATATGGCAAAACCTGTGTTTGTTTCGTTTATATATCCTACAATAAAATATCGGTGCCATTATAAGAATCTTACATGGGTGTGAGGGGTGGATGGAAAAAGCTGTCACAACGGCCACTGCCCGGCATCACCAGGCTTGCCCAGTGATGCCGGACAGTGATTCCGAGAGAGGACTTTTCTTTCCACCCCTCACACCCATGTAGGATTCTTTTTCTTGCATACCATCCATTTCTGAGCATGATTTTATAATACTGCAGTCACTTTCGTTGCTGATAGCGTCCATATTGTGATAACACTATAGTGTTATCCAGTGACATCATGTAACATACTGTGACGCCATCCTTAACGACGGCGCATATGAGGTTGTATTCAACCAATACATTTATCGAACACTCGAGAATATTCGATTTTGGGTTAGAATACCAGGATTAGAACAGAATTTCTATCCAAACTTAAAACTATGGATTTCCTTATCCAGTGTGCAAGAAACAGTTTACATCTGTCCTGGCTGCATGTCCATCCTTTTGTCCTACCCTCCATAAAACAATCTTGTTTTGTTAAAAGGTTCTCAAAAGCTATAACAAGAGGGCCATGATGGCCCTAGATCGCTCACCTGATCCACACTGTAGCAATGCAATGGTAGGTAATACAGTAAAGTGCCTTGTCAGAAGGAAAATACAGGCCAAATATGAAGGCTCTATCTCAAATGGTTCAAAAGGTATGATAAAGTAGGTCAAAGGTCAAGGTCACAGATCAAACTTTTTGTATGAATGTGAAGCCATTGTCACAAGCAATATACATGCCAAATATGAAGGCTCCATCTCAAATGGTTCCAAAGTTATGATTAAGTAGGTCACAGGTCAAGGTCACAGCTCAAATTTTTGGCATGAGTGGGAAGACCTTTTCACAAGGAACATACATGCCAGATATGAAGGTGCTACCTTAAATGATTCAAAAGATATGACAAAAACGATCAAAGGTCAAGGTAAAAAATTTTGCATGGTTGAGAAGCCCTTGTCACAAGTCATGTCAAATATGAAGGCTCTATCTTAAATGGTTCAATGGTTCAAAAGTTATGAGAAAGAAGGTCAAGGTCACAGGTCAAAATTTTTGTGTGGGTGAAAGTCGTTGCCACAAGGTACATACACGACAAAGATGAAGGCTCTACCTCAAATGGTTCAAAAGTTATGATAAAGTAGGTCACATGTCAAGGTCAAGGTCACGTCATTTTTGTATGACACAAGGAAACTACATGCCAAATATGAAGGCTCTATCTCAAATGGTCAAAGTAGATCAAAGGTCAACGCATAAGACAATTTTTTTGTATTGGTGGGAAGACCCTTTCATAAGGAACATACATGCCAAATATGAAGGCACCATCTCAAATGGTTCAAAGGTTATGATAAAGTAGGTCAAATGTCAAGGTAAAGGTCACATTTTATGTATGAATAGAAAACCCTTGTCGCAATGAACCTACATGCCAATGATGAAGGCTGTATCTCAAATGCTTAAAAAGTTATGACAAAGTAGGTCAAACGTCTACGTGATGGGTCAAAATGTTTGAATGGTTGGGAAAGCCTTGTCACAACGAACATACATGCCAAATATGAAGGCTCGTATCTCATATGGTTCAAAAGTTTTGATGAAGTAGGTCAAGGTTAAAGGTAAACTGTTTTTAAATGAGTGGGAAGCCCTTGTCACAAGGAACCTACATGCCAAATATGAAGGCTCTATCTCAAACGGTTCAAAAGTTATGACAAAATAAACTAGTGATCTACTTTTTGATTTGACATGACCCATATTTGAACTGAGATATTGTCCAGATGATCATTCTGAGCAAGTTTTATGATGATTGGACTAAAACTTTGGCCCCTAGGAGTGTTCACAACGTTTTTCTATGTTTTGACCTGCTGACCTACTTTTTAAACCAACATGACCTGTATTCAACCTTGACTGAGATATTGCCAAGATTATCATTCAGAGCAAGTTTGATGATGATCAGACGGACACTGTGGTCTCTATTGTGTTCACAAGGTTTTCTACGATTTGACCTACTTTCTGACCCGACATGACCCATATTCGAACTTAACCTAGATATTGTCAAGCTGATCATTCTGAGCAAGTTTGATAATAATAAGACTAAAATTGCAGTCTCTAGAGTGTAAACAAGGTTTTTCTATGATTTGACCTTTTTGACACCACATGACCCATATTCAAACTTGACCAAGATATTGTAGAGATGATCATTCTGAGCAAGTTTGATGATGATTCGATATCAAACTTTACAAGGGCTTCTCAACCATGCAAAATTTTTTACCTTGACCTTTGATCGTTTTTTGTCATATCTTTTGAATCATTTAAGGTAGCACCTTCATATCTGGCATGTATGTTCCTTGTGAAAAGGTATTCCATCTCATGCCAAAAATTTGAGCTGTGACCTTGACCTTGACCTGTGACTTACTTAATCATAACTTTGGAACCATTTGAGATGGAGCCTTCATATTGGGCATGTATATTGCTTGTGACAATGGCTTCACATTCATACAAAAAGTTTGATCTGTGACCTTGACCTTTGACCTACTTTATCATAACTTTTGAACCATTTGAGATAGAGCCTTCATATTTGGCCTGTATTTTCCTTCTGACAAGGCACCTTACTGTATTACCTACCATTTCATTGCTACAGTGTGGATCAGGTGAGCGATCTAGGGCCATCATGGCCCTCTTGTTATAGCTTTTGAGAAACCTTTTAACAAAACAAGATTGTTTTATGGAGGGTAGGACAAAAGGATGGACATGCAGCCAGGACAGATGTAAACTGTTTCTTGCACACTGGATAAGAAACAAAACCATTCAGCAAAACACGGCACAATTAGTGGTTGATGGTCATACAGTCAAAGATATGTTTCCGGGTTGGTTTACCGAGCTGAAATAAAAGCATCGCTTATATTGCGTTATACCCCACCACTGCAAGCCAATAACATACATACCTCGTTTGTTGGACCGAATGGATTTTGGTAAATTGCGTTCTTCCAAAGATCAACTTATAAACAATGAGGAAAGGACATGATGTTTTTAATATGTTGTGCGAAAAAGACAATATCTTGTCCGCACAAGATCTATGTAGTGCAGACAAGATATTATCTTGTACGGACAACATAATTTATATTGTGCGGAGAACATATTATCGTGTGCGCACAAGACATCTTGTTCGCACAACATATTATCTTGTTTACACAACATAGATCTTGGGAAGTTGTGCGAACAAGATATTAGCTTGTGCGGACAAGATATTATCTTGTTCGCACAACATACTATCTTGTGCGCACAAGATATTATCTTGTGCGCACAAGATAATATCTTGTCCTCACAAGATATTAAGTTGTGCGAACAAGATAATATCTTGTCCGCACAAGATCTATGGTGTGCAGACAAGATATTATCTTGTGCGGACAAGATAAATCTTGTCCGCACAATATATTATCTTGTGCGCACAACTTATAAAATAAAAAGAATCAGGTCCATTCCCGGGTTCCGTAAAATGAAGCAATATTTGGTTTGGTCGCCATGAGGCGGGCAAACCGGGTATAATGACCAGATTGAAACTGTTCCATGGAGGGGCACGTGACGCGATCAACCAATCAGCTTTAACGATGATGCAATACTATACTGCAGTAACAGGAAACAGATTGTCTGAATAGCGATATAGACAGAAACTCCAACAATAAATATCTTAAGGGAAATGGATACACCTTGCAGTTGTGGCAGTTAGTCTACCATTTTTACCGTATTTCTAAACACACCTATACAAATACATTGTCAATTTTGGGCCAAAGAAAAAGAAATTTTAAAAAGAAAAATTGGAATATTTGCCTTTTTTGCTCAAAACAGTAATAAATTAAATACTGATCCGGGTGTTCGAATTATTAGAAAATATCAGATTGGAAATTTATCAGTGTTCGAACTGTTTGATCTGAAAGAATTCCATGCAATGGATCAGGCTGTGTTCAATATTTCATACAACTACGTTTTTTTTCCCGTGGCCCTGTCAATCCGCACGTGATTAGAAGTTATAAATAGCACTTACGCAGGGCAGAACCGTGTGATCTATAAATAAGTCAGTGTGTGCAGGGGGTCTTTGAATGCGTGTTTATCATGTAGTTACACGTATAAGGTTACACATTGTCATTAATGACATTTAAACTTATTGAACTATCACTATTCCCTTTAAAATGGGCGAGTCAATTTGTGATCTCAGGAATAACAGAAAATTGATTTGTTTGGAGCAAATTCTTTTCTTAAGCGTAGCCCATATCTAGGAAAAAGATGATTTTTTTCAGAAATTCCTAATAGTCTGTAATATTTTTTTTTTGTTCCGGCTACACCGCAGCATACAAAGTCCAGCTACATGTATATATGGGATGTGATGTTGAAACCCGCACGTGCAGCTACCCAGTGGAGCTAGGCGCATAGATAACCCCCCCCCCCCCCCTCCCACACACACAGACCTATATTGTTTAAGCGCATAGGGAAGCCTCTGGCGTGACTGCGCAGCCTTGTTTGCGTGTTCTCTGTTTACTCATAAGCTGTCTCAAATCAGCGTAAGCCGGGGGCATGTAGCAATTCAATGCCCATCGAAGTAGTCCGGTGAAGACTGATTAGACTGTGCGGATGCAAAACCATCATGTTATTTAGATAGGCGAGTAACAAGAAAAAGAAAATGCAGACATCATACACAAATTTAACATGTGCATGTGTGATCTTCACTTTGTGCGCGATGAAACGTTTCAAACCTCTTGAACATTGAAGACGCAACCCCGATTGCACAACTGCGCAGACGTATCAGTCTTTTCTGTACGCACATGCGCATTAAGTATTTTACTCGAGATAGGAGATCTGAACAGACTGATCTTTGCACTTGGCAGCTTAAAATGTTTGTAATGTCGCAAGCAGATTTGGCCGGTTAAATGTACACACCGTCGTTTAAAGCCGGCGCACGGCGAAAAAAAGAAAAGAAAGAAAAAAAAAACGTTTTCAAACGACGGACCAGATCAACCTGCGCATCTAGCCAACGTGGCCCTAGTTTTCACCTGTTGTTCTTTGATTAGCACAGAGGCCATGGAAGGCACATACGAACAACGAAGACTGTTCAGACTGCATGCATGTGCAGGCTGACCTGAGTCTTCGACCATTGCATATGACTTATTTTCTTAATCATGTTCCCATAAAACCTTGTCACGGTGAAATTCTCCTCACACACGTGCTAAAAGATGTACTGTGGAAAAAGGCGGGAAACTCTCAATTAATATTTAAAGGGGCGCTTCTGCTATCACAGCGGCATTGAATCAATGCCACAGCACATGGAAAAAGGGTAACACTGTCACACAAATAATAATGAAAGCTGAAGCTACGCTCCAACGAGTCTGAGAGCAAAGCGAAAACACTTGTATATGCATGGTGATCCAAGCCTTTGTAGGCCACAATGCTACATCACCGACTAGATTCAGCCTGCACATCGATGCAATGTGATCAGTCTTTACTGAACCCTTAAATCTTACGAAGTCTCAAGGCTAAGTGAAACATTTTGCCTTACATACCGGTAGTGGGTGCGCATGTTTAGTGTTTGCAGGCCGTTGAGAAACCAGCGAAGACACATCTTAGCGTACTCATTCATGCAATCCGATTCGAGTCTTCGCTGATCGCATGAGCCTGGTGCAGACGATGGGATTTTCACAACATAAATAAGCGAAACTCATGTGGCTGCTCATCAAGGTTGATCTAAGCACTTGCAGCCTGCGTTTCTCACAGTCTGATCAGTATTCGGCGAGGGTATGAACCTTCCATTACCACAGGGCTATCCAAAGTGAGAGAAACGAAAACCATTTGCCTTACAGAGTGCATGTTAATCCGAGTCATTGGAAGTCGCACATATTTCATGCTAAGTTTTTTTTAGTGCGCTAGCTCATATACGACCAGTACGATGTTGTAATGATAAACCCGGGAACGGTCCGAAATGCTTGTTGTGGGTGCATTTTTCGGCATTTTTTTGTGTGTGTTACAAGTATTAAGAATTCTGATTTCTGAAAAATTTGGGAGTTCGACTTAAATGAGAAAGTTTTCAGCCTCAAATTCGAAATAACTTTGGGTGTTCGAACTGCTAGGGTGTTCGAACTAATTGGTCACCTACCGTAAATTGCGGGGAGTCGACAGAAACGCCTCGACGAGGCGATTCTATCGAGTAACCACAATCTAGTGTCTCAGAGCATGAATACGGAAATTAATGTATATCCCTGCAAACCCGAGCTTTACTATATAAAAGTGAAGATTATATTTTCTTGTCCTTTGGGATCATTGATTCCATTGTGGAATTTTGAAAATATCTGAGGGTCACTGATGATGCCTAATTGGCCGAAACTAGCTAGTCTGGCCCAGAAAATATGTAAACTCCATATTTTCAGTTCTGTGGTGTATTCCTTGCTTCCAAAGGATAGCCCTTTTATAGAACATATTTAACTTCACTTCGACTGGTGTATAGGAATGTGTGGCGGCGGTAAAACGTCTCCCTGCCCTACGTCATAGTGTAGATTATATTTTCTTGTCCTTTGGGATCATTGATTCCATTGTGGAATTTTGATAATATCTTAGGGCCACTGATGAGGCCTAATTGTCTGGCCCAGAAAACATGTGCACACCATATTTTTTTTAGTTCTGTGGTGTATTCCTTGCTTCCAAAGGATATACCTTTTATAGAACATATTAAAGGGATCACAATTCTATAGGCATGATTTCGTGATGGAAATACAACTTTAAGGAACTTATTGTTGCTACTCTGTTGGTTCTTTTCAACTGAAAAAGGGGTCTACTCTAAAAGGGGAAGAATTTGCTCCTAAATGGGTCTACTCTAAAAGGAAGAATTTGCTCCCCAGGAGCAAATTCTTTCCTTTAAGAGTATACCCCTTAGACATATCCAAAGAGAAACTACTTTTGCAGGAGTAGCCCCATCCCCTTAAGGCGTATCTATTTCCCTTATGGGGAACTTATAACAACCGCAGTCATTTTCGCAAATTGCACGACCCGCAGAAAAAGCGACCGACTGAAGTCGGTTGATTTTCTAAGTGCCCTAAAATCACCGTGTCATTCTGTCATTCTGTCAGTCTGTCATTCTGTCAGTCTGTCAGTCTGTCATTCTGTCTGTCCGTCCGTAACCCGTTTGTGAAAATTGGTGATAGTGTCTTAACCGCTTGGAATATTTAAACAATTTTTGGCATACTGATAGATATCAATGAGATCTAACCAATGAACTTGCGAAATATTACATTCCATTTAGTATAGCCTCGCCGAGGCGAAAAATGTGAAAATTTTCGAACTGCTTCTCCTCGGAAACCGTTGGGCCGATTGAAGTCAAATTTCATATGGAGCCTCTATGGGATGGGGCTAACCAAAATTTGCTCATGGGGTCCAGGTCACTTGACCAAAATGGCCGCCAAGCCATATATGGTCTGTCTGTCTGTCCGTCCGTAACCCGTTTGTGAAAATTGGTGATAGTGACTTAACAGCTTGGAATATTTAAACAATTTTGGCATACTGATAGATATCAATGAGATCTAACCAATGAACTTGCGAAATATTACATTCCATTTAGTATTGCCTCGCCGAGGCGAAAAATGTGAAAATTTTCGAACTGCTTCTCCTCGGAATCCGTTGGGCCGATTGAAGTCAAATTTCATATGGAGCCTCTATGGGATGGGGGAAACCAAAATTTGTTCATGGGGTCCAGGTCACATGACCAAAATGGCCGCCAAGCCATATATGGTCTGTCTGTCTGTCCGTCCGTAACCCGTTTGTGAAAATTGGTGATAGTGACTTAACCGCTTGGAATATTTAAACAATTTTTGGCATACTGACAGATATCAATGAGATCTAACCAATAAACTTGCGAAATATTACATTCCATTTAGTATAGCCTCGCCGAGGCGAAAAATGTGAAAATTTTCGAACTGCTTCTCCTCGGAAACCGTTGGGCCGATTGAAGTCAAATTTCAGATTTCCAGACACTTCGGCCCCACTACCACCTCGGCCCCTAGACAGGTCGGCCCAAAACCAAGTCGGCCCTAGACACCTCGGCCCTAGTCACCTCGGCCCTAGACACCTCGGCCCCACAGTCACCTCGGCCCCTAGACATCTCGGCCCCAAGACACCTCGGCCCCACTTTTGATATCTGTTAGGGTATGGGCATTTATATCATGTTAAAATCGGCCCCGCCCATCGGGACTTCAAGAAACCGACAGCCTGTGACATGAGTACTGGTAAACCGCTTAGAGATTTTAAGCCTGGCCAGGAAAAGCGGTGCTTATTAACCCTATTGGTTTCATTGGGCTGCAGGGCTTGAGATTCATTTCATCTTAATGTCGGGTAAAATTCCCACAAAGCTGGAGGCAACGTCTCCAAAATGACCGAGATAGTGTTGATTGGGGCGTTAAACGTCAAATCTAACAAACAAAACATCATGTCAACAAGCCCGTGTAATGGAGACCCCGCTCAACCCCAGTTTATATGAGGAAAACTGGGGCTCATAGGGGCATACATTATTTACATAACGAAGACACGCCTTCATCACGAAAACACGCCCATATAATTTTGAACCCCACTTTTATATAGTAAAACTGGGGTATACAGGGGTAAACCTTATTTTTCGTATTTGTTCTAAAATATAGATTGTGGGTACTCGTTAGAACTGCTTCGATGGGGCGGTTCTAACGAGTACCATAATCTATATTTTTAGCGGAAACAAGAAAATATCACAGGTTTTCATCTTAAAATTTTCGAAAACTTCTGATAGTCAGAAATAAATAAATAAATAAATATTAAATACATAAATAAATAATATACAGTATACTTGTTTCTGTCCGTCTTTAAATATGAGCTGAAATAACAACCAGTTAGGAATTTCTAAATGTGTGAAAATCGATAACAATGGAAACATACTGAGCCATTCCTACAAAAATACGAGCAGTGAAGACTTTGCACACAGTGCACATCCAGATCTACACTGTTTGCCACTAATATATACATATAGTATACATGTATCAAGTAATTTGAGTGGCTGATAATCAGAAATGATTAAATAAATCAATAAAGTATACAATCCGTTTACAAGCAAGAGTGACAATCAAATGTGTGAAAATTGAAAACAATGATCTGTTTATCATCAAGGATCTCTTTACTGGGGAAAAGGGATTAGTAACGCCTGGTTGTTTATTGAGCTTCACACTTTACTAATTTAAGTCAATAATTAATTGTTCTTGTAAAACTTTTTGCTAAATAGTATACTAACCTGAATTTCATTAATCTTTACCCCGCTGAACACGATAATCCTTAACTTTGCAAACAGTGTAGATCCTGATCAGATTGCTTCTGCCCTCTGAACTGGATCTGCACCGTTTTTCATGCAATTTTTGAATTGCATGCATACATAATTGGTTTACTTACGAGGATAGTTCTAGTTCAGCGAACCTGAACACTGTTAATTACCTAATAAATAAATAAATTGTTTGTTTGTATTGGAGTTACGGCCCAGTCAACACTATTTTAGTTCATTTTCGAGCCGTTCAATTTACCTATCCACACTTATCCTGGGCAGGCTAATACGTAAGCGGTTAACCAATACGGTGCACATTTTTTTCGTCAGAAAATGACAACTACCCTTCTTGAATCAGCAGAAGGGAGAGAATGACCACAGAAAAGATTCCATAATCAATCTCCACGAAATAAAGTTGCCGAGACCGGTAGATATCGAACCCGCGTCCTCCTGATCACCAGTCAGACGCGCATCCGACTTAGCTACCGAGGCCATAAAATAAGTAAATTAATAAATAAATATATAAATTTGTTAACAAATATAAGATTATCCCCCATTATCACCATGATTGACGAAACAGAGAAATGTTTTTTTTTTTTGTTGTTGTTGTTTTTTTGGTTTTACGGCCCCATCCACCGATATATCCAGATTTCCATCCAATAAGTAAGGATAATTAGGTATCATGTTCTTATTGAAATTAATTTAAAAAGTATTTTAGCGGTGTTGAAATATTCGGATAATAAAAAGCCTATAGACGATCCAAAGAGCAGAAATGTAGAAAAAAGAGCCTACTCTAAAGCATGTCGCAATGCAATTAGAATTATACATTGAAATAAAAGAGGGGAATTTTCAAATGTTTTTTCCATTCTTCTTAAACACTGTAAATGGACATGTAGATTTTCTATTTAGTAACGTTATAATATATAATAAATATATATATTATAGGTTCAAATATTCATGGCTCCCTATCAAAATAATCAAATCAGCAAATAATAATAAAAAAAAAACTCATCGGGCATCCAACCCGATCTCCTATTTAAGTTGAAGCCCCGTGAAAATCAAAGTGGGGCCGAAGTGTCTAGGTATATGGGGCCGATGTGTCTAGGGGCCGAGGTGTCCAGGGGCCGACCCGTCTAGGGTTTCAATTTTATGTGGGGCCGAGGTTGTTTTGGGGCCGAGGTGTCTAGGGGCCGAAGTGTCTAGGGGCCGAGGTGGTTTTGGGGCCGAAGTGTCCTGTTACCAAATTTCATATGGAGCCTCTATGGGATGGGGGAAACCAAAATTTGCTCATGGGGTCCAGGTCACATGACCAAAATGGCCGCCAAGCCATATATGGTCTGTCTGTCTGTCTGTCCGTCCGTAACCCGTTTGTGAAAATTGGTGATACTGACTTAACCGCTTGGAATATTTAAACAATTCTTGGCATACCGATAGATATCAATGAGATCTAACCAATGAACTTGCAAAATATTACATTCCATTTAGTATAGCCTCGCCGAGGCGAAAAATGCGAAAAATTTCGAACTGCTTCTCCTCGGAAACCGTTGGGTCGATTGAAGTCAAATTTCATATGGAGCCTCTATGGGATGGGGGAAACCAAAATTTGCTCATGGGGTCCAGGTCACATGATAAAAAATGGCCGCCAAGCCATATATGGTAAAAACCCTTCAAAAATAGTATTCTCCAGAACCACTGGGCAGATTTCCACGAAACTTGATAAATAACATATGGGACGTAGGCCCATCATGAATTGTTAAAATGGTGACCCTGGGTTGACTTTGACCTTCTTTGTGCCTAGGTCAAACTTTGACACATATGCTTTTGTATTGGAAAAGTGTGAATGCATTTTATCCTGCAAACGATTCAGAATACAGTACTAAAGTATAAGATATATTTTTGCTCCTTACGATAAGACGCATTTATTGGGGGAACCGTTCTAGGTCCAGGTCACATGACCAAAATGGCCGCCATACCCATATATGGTAACACTCATAAAGCTAAATGCATCCGGCGGGTCGTGCACTTCAGCTGAAGCACTGGTTTAGTCTTGCAATGCCATTATTGAGTAAGTCCATTGGGCCATGGAAACGAAAAACAACAGAACACAACTACTACTACTCACAAAGTGTGGCTGGCTGCGGTAGCGCAGACAGATGCAGTCTGACTGGTGATAAGGAAGACTCGGGTTCGATACCTACCGGTGTCGGCAACATTCTTTCGTGGAGATTGATTATGAAATCTTTTCTATGGTCACTCTCTCCCCTCCGCTGATTCAGGAAGGGCATGGGTCAGTTTTTTGGGACAGACTGTGCAATGAACTGGTAAACCGCTTACGGATAAGCGTGCTCAGGAAAAGCGTGGATATCTATAGGTACAATGACAGACCCAAATATGACCCAGATCAGTGTTGACTGGGCCGTTAAATACAAATAAACAAAACTTGCAAAGTTTACTTCACACAGATAGGAACAGATTTATATATTCTGAACATCTTTCGGTACGCTGATAGCTCTATTAATACGTATATGTAAATGTTGGAAAGACAGAGAACGTTATTTTTCCTCATTTATAAAGATCGCTGGGTGTAACGGGCCTCCGTGGCCTAGTGGATAAGAGTGCTGTCGCTTAATCATTTGGTCTCTCAACGCTGAAGGTTTGAGCAGGGCTCAGGTCACATAATGAGAAGTTCTGCAACGGAAGGTCAAGAGGTTTTTCATCGGGTACTCCAGTTTTCGCTCACCTCTGATTAACAATCGGCTTGATGTGAGTGAAATAATCTTGCAAGGATCGTAAAACCAAACATAAAAAAGATCGCTGGGTGTGTAAAAACATGTTCATGTCTTTGCTACTAGAATTAACGTCAGTGCCAAGGTCGAAGGTTCTAACTCTTCCAAATATATAAAATATTTAGGGTGCGAAACAAAGTCATAACGTTGATGGGTCGTTGTTTATTGTTCTTGAGCCCAGCACAGATAGCAATAGTTTCTTTTCAAAAATTTCATGACTACTAAGTGACCTGCCACCAGTTACAGACTGAGTTGTTAAAAGACTTTTTGGCGCATTCGATGGGAGCTATTGCATCTGATAAGCCGAGAGTGGTGTTTTTTTGTTTTGTTTTTTTGTTTTTTTTCTATTTCTACTTAATACTTGACGTTTTACTAATCAGTTTCTTTTACAATTAAATTGTGATCCAGAAAGATACATAAAAGGATGCAAATTTCAGGTTTTTGCTCAAAGAAACTGCCGAGGTTTAAGATACAGTCTGATTCGCAGCACTTTGTCTGGGCAGGCTTAGATCTTCCTACGCGGTTCAGCAATACTTCAAAGTTCGGTCGGTTTCAGCTTATGCAGTCCAATATATTGCCCCAAGGTCTGATCGGCCGCCGTCCATCGGGGATTGAAGAAATAGATTGGGCTGCATGATGCTTCCACGCAGAGCTGATACCGGCCGCACATGAGTAGTGTTAAATCGCCTAGAAGTTCTAAGCCTGCCCAGGAAAAGTGGCTCGAGTCGGACCGTTCATGCATTTCAACCATTTAGTTTCATTAGGCAACAGATTGGAAGCAATGTCTCAAAAAAAGACTCATACAGTGCTAACAGGGAGGTTAACAACACATGAAATAGATAACCAAGGCCCTATAGAAGGCCTGATGACTTAGGAAAAATCTTTTTATATACCCGTTTGGAAAACAACAACAACAGCAACAACAACAACAAATCAAAGCACTGAGAGTGCTGATGGAGCGTAGCTTTGATAATTTGATTTAGCGTCTGATTTAAGTGTCGTATTTTAATTCAGGCTCATATTGATC
Source organism: Lucinisca nassula (assembly GCA_963580285.1). Classification (NCBI taxonomy): domain Eukaryota; kingdom Metazoa; phylum Mollusca; class Bivalvia; order Lucinida; family Lucinidae; genus Lucinisca; species Lucinisca nassula. The sequence continues at coordinate 59,493,697 of OY757017.1, forward strand.
CAATGAACATAGCTGTTTGAAGCTATTCTGGGCCAGAAGTCGTGTTAAAGCAACAAGACCTATATTGAAATTAACTCACGCTAAGGTGTAGACCCCGCAACAACCATCACAAAAACACGCCTGTACAAATACATTGTCATTTTTTTTGGCAAAAAAAATAAAAAAAAAAATGGAAATTTTAAGATACAAAATTGTGATATTTTCTTATCTCTGCTCAAAACATTGATTGTGGGGACTTGATTGAACCGCCTTGATGAGGCAGTTTTATCAAGAACCCACAATCAATGTTTTTGAGCAATACAGCAACCATGCAGTTCTGCAGTTTACTTGAAGATTGCTGCTGAGCTATAGTTCGTGCAAAAACTGCGGTTTGCGCAATTGTTTGGCGGCTTTAAAGTTATTTTATGTAATCAGTTTTTGAAAAATTACCTTGGGGAGGTTATTTATCTTGCATTAGACATTCTTCTTGGTGATGTTTATCTTCATGTGAAAAATTATCACACTTTTCCCAGCAGTTTATAAGTAATACATCCGTAATCAGTTTTTAAAAATTGCCTCGGTGAGGCTGTTTATAAAGCTATCTGGCATTAGACAATACCATTAGCTTGATCTTGTCAATTTACATCTGCATGCAAAACATTATAAAAATATACCCGTCGGGTTGGAAGTTATACGACCGTGTCAGTGGGTGAATTTTTACCTTGCCGAGGCTAAAATAAAGAAATTGGGCATTCAGGAATCGCGTTGGTTAGATCTGTACATTATCTATCTGTATGCTAACAGTTGTCAAAAATATTCCAAGTGGATTAGAAGTAACACTTCGAAATAATTTTTCAGTTTGCCTAGGCGAGGCCATTTGTAAAGTAATTTGGCATTAGACAATTTTGCGGGTTATGGTATTGTCAATACCAACCTGTATGCCGAAAATGATCAAAGCCGGGTTTAGATGTTATACTCCGTATTCATTTTTTATATTATTTTGCCTCGGCGAGGCCATTCATAAAGTGATCTTGCATAAAACAGCCTCATGGGTTAGGTATTATCAATATCAATCCGAATGCCAAAAATGATCGGAATATTCAGAGGTTTGAACATTATACTCTGTTAACATTTTTCTAAATATATATTGCATCGTTGAGGCCATTTATGAAGTGATCTTGCATACGACAGTTTCTTGGGTTAGTTATTGTCAATATCAATCCATAGGAATATTTGAAGAGGTTTAGACATTATACTCCGTTATTGTTATATAAAAATAAATTGCCTCGACGAGGCCATTTATGAAATGATCTGGCATTAAGGCAATTTCTTTGGTTAGATATTGTCAATACAGCACAGTACACAGTCTTTTACCGGAATCCAACAACTGCCCTTCTTGAATCAGCGTGAAAGGGATAGAATCACCGTGGAACAGATTTCACGATCAATCTCCTGGAAAGAATGTTGCCGAACTCGGCAGGTATCGAACTTGCGTCTGAGCTGATAATTTGCTTTATTTATGGTCACATGCCTAGGACGCAGACAGGTCGCTTTAAAAAAGTAACATTGCCCCCCCCCCCCAAACACACACACACACACATTAACCCATACTCTGAGTATATGTCTAACAGCCTTTTTAGGGACAAACATAGCAGACCCAGATCAGACGCTACAACAAGTGACGTCTCATCTGTGTCTAAACTGCAAAATTTACTCCTTACAATATAAGCCTTCACGTGCACCTGTCCAAACTCATTCCAACTGACTTATTTTGGTAATACATTATCGACCCACACTGCGTACTTTTAACCCATTTTAAACGAATGGAATCCTCAACACCTTATATCAGTATGGAATGAGTTCATTTTAAAATCAGGAATGTCAGGTTGTGGTTTCCACGAAATATTTGGCAAAAATGGATGAACCTTTTTGTAAGTATGCAGTGAAGGGCATAATGAGACTCCGCGTTCTGTGGTATCTGATCTGGGTTTGTCCTGTTTGCAAGTTGCCAGGTTTGGGATTGTATGGTACAAATGGGCTGTAAACTGGGTTATATAAACTGGTCTATAAAACGATTAGACTGCTACACAGTTCATGCATGAGAAGCTTTTTTCCTCGGTCAGACAAGGACTGTGTACTGACACATTTTGCAGCCCGAATTGGCAACGTGTCACCACATTCTAGAGCCCGACCATTGATCTGCATTTGCATTCAAAATTCGAACACCGCCAGAGGACTGCTCATTCTACAGGACAAACGCTTAACATTGGGTGCGTTCTGTGCCTACATGGCATCTTGAGCGGGGTATGGGAGAGGTGGGATTGACCTACTTCTCACGTCCTCCGCGAAAGAAGTCACCTAACTCCCAATCGGCTAGCTGATAACTGTCAAGCAGACAGGAGTCAGCATATTGGCAGCCTAGGGAAAAGAGCAGTACCTACAACTAATCCCAGCTGGCGAACTGGGGGTAGCCCCTATGTGCCCTTGGCGCCCGGTTACCTTAAAAACATCCGTCAGTCACAGTTCATCTATTAAAAATATTCATCTATTCCGTTTGAAATTCGTGGTCTGTGAAGCAGTCTATAAGAAGATACCGCATGGCGTAATAATCTTCTACGTTAACACGGGGTACTATGTTCTCACTGGTGATTGGGTCATATGCAGTTACACCGAAAGTAGTGCCGAAATCACTTCTCATCTCACTGGAGCTACGCTGCAACAGCTACGCTCCAAAAACGGTCGTATTAAGTTATGGGGTTGGTGTCCGTCCGTCCGTTCGTAAACTTTTTTTTCGTTTCCTTATAACTCCTACTATACAGTTTTCATCCGATCAAGCCTAAAATGTGTATGTAGTAAGGCTAAGATGTGAAGATGTGCCTTAAGTTTCGAGAATTACTGTCCACCAAATATTAACAGAGTTATGACCTTTGAAAAATTCGGTTTACATTTTCGTTTGGTTAAGTTTTGTGCTAAACATGTGTAAGCCATGTGTAATTTACATTTAGTTTATACTTGCCATGGCGTTAAACCATTTTATCACATAATACTCATCACTACCTACCCCTCCTAATACCAAGGTCACAGACTTCGAAATTTTATATACCCGTTTTTTATTAAAAATAGAAGTGGAGGCAATGATCAGGAATCGTTACAATCAACCCACAGCTCCCATCAGAGACACCAAAGGGACAGACACACAAACATGAAACAACAGACCCTAATGGAAACACCAACAGCGGAAAGCCAAAAGGACAGTTACTTTCCCATAAAATGGCCAATAGGCTATCCAAAATGAAATATCATAAGCGACACAAACATCCAAAGACAAACCATAACAAAAACAAACCGCGACGGAAAAACCACCTTGGAACGGTCAGCGGAAACAAATTCCACTCGGAGGCTTAAATCGATTTTTCGTGGCCACAATCCTCGCCCTTACTTCCGACGCGATTTTGACAAATAATTTGCTCAGTCCGCATGAAGGCCTCCAAACTTCAGACAAACCATAACAAAAATATACCGCGACAAAAGAACCGCCTTGGAACGTTTAAAGTTTATTATTTTTATTCAAAAAATTCATTAAGTGGGACAATGATATCAGCTGGCTCAAATCAGAATGTAGACTGACAAGACCAAACCTATTGGATGCTTTTTGAAAGCAGCCAACTTGTTTTATTTTTATTTTGAATGACAGGTGTGGAGCACTGGCACTATAAGTTACAGAAAACATCAATAATAGATAATCCAGCTAGATTCACTCTATAGCGATGAGCTTGCACTGTAGACAATAGTAGAAGCCTCAGTGGTGTAGTAGTAGCGCTGCTCGCCTTGTAAACCAGGGGTCGCAGGATCGATCCCGGGCTTCTCCAGACTTTCGGATGAGTCTTTAAACTGAGGTACCGTCTCCGTATGACCTTAGCTGTTGGTGGGACGTAAAACTCAAACACTCACCCGCTGTTGACAAAAGTTTTACTAATTGATATCTTTAAACCCCACTGTCCGCTCCGGGGAACGGGAGGTCTCGGGTTCGATCCCGGGCCGCGACCTACCAAAGTACCAATGGTACTAGCTGCTCCTCGCTTGGCACTCAGATTTACGGGGTAGAGCTAGGACTGGTCGATCCAGTGTCAGGATAATGTGACTGGGTGTGGTATCATGTAATGTGTCTGGGACATGATACTTCAGTGAGGCAGCACTATAAACGTGAGCATTGAGCTCCCTGTCGCAACCAGACACCGTCATGATATGACTGAAAAATTGTTGAAAGCGACGTTAAACCCGAATTCACACACACACACACCACACACACACTTTAAACCCCACAAAAACAGCCACAGTGGCAAGCATCCATCATGAAAACACGCCTATATAATTCTGATCCCTTGAACCCCACTTTTATATAGTAAAACTGGGGTTTGTAGGGGTTCACCTTAGTTTTCTTATTTCTGTTCTAAAATATAGGTTGTGGGTACTCGTTAGAACCGCCTCGATGAGACAGTTCTAACGAGTACCCACGAACTATATTTTGTGCAGAAATAAAAAAATATCGTGCAATATTTCACTTTGACTATTTTTTTTTGGCGGCAAAGTTTGCAATGTATTTTCGTAATAAGAGCCAACCTCAAGCAGACAATAACGAAACCACGGCTATTCAAATACTTTGTAAATTTTAGTCGCCAAACAAATGATGGTTTTTAGATGAAAAATTGTGACATGTTTTCTTGTTTCTGCTCAAAATAATAACTGAGGGTACACGTTAGAATGGCCTCAATGTGGCGGTTCCAACGAGTCCCCGCAATCTATATTATAGAGCAGAAAGAAAATAAAAAAGCTTTACCCCGGACATGTAAACCCCAGTTTCAACATATAAAAGTGGGTTTCATGGTGGTCAGAACTATATAGGCGTGTTTCCGTGATGAATATTATCCGAAACAAAATTTTATTCAATAAACAAATGCAAGACTGAAAAAGAGACAGTTGAAAAATAGTTACTCTAAGTAATACAGTAGCCTGTATTGCTAAACCGACGACTTATCTAGATATATACTGTATATATAAATCCAGTTCACGTGTTACTAAATATCATGATAACCATTCCGTGAAATGAACACCCCTCTAAACCCCACAATATATAGTGAAAACTGGGGTTTACAGGAGTAAACATTATTCTGCTTGTTTCTACTCCTAGTAATAGATTGTGGGTACTCGTTAGAACCGCCTCGTCGAGGCGGTTCTAACGAACACCAACAACCTATGTTTGCACTACAATTAAGAAACAATGTTAGGGTGTTTCTCCAGAGGAAAGTAGCCATTTTGGAGATGTGAAAAATGCATTTTATCTCACGGGTATTACACGAAAACAGCGAAAATAACGTTGTACAAGACAAACTAATAAAGACATACCGGAAGATAATGAAAATTTAAACTCATCTATTACAGAATGAGAAATATCAAAACGGATTTCCGTAGAAATAACAAGGTTCTGCAAACGATAATAGAAATGAATATATTAAGAGTTACAATATATAGTGATCCTACATTCACAATACATCGTGGCCCCCGCCCATAGGGGCTTGAAGAAATATATGGGCTGCATGATGCTTCCACGCAGAGCTGAATCCGGCCCGCACACAAGTACTGGTAAACCGCTCAGAGGATCTAAGCCTGTCCAGGAACCGCGGTGCGAGGCGGACCGTCCATCCTAATAAACCCTATTGGTTTCATTGGGCGACGGGGCTTGAGATGTCATTTCATCTCAATGTCGGGTAAAAGTCCCACAAAATTGGAAGCAACGTCTCCAAAATGACCTTTACGGTGTGGACGGGGACGTTAAACTACAAATCAACCAAATCCCAATACATAGTTTAAACTGTACATACTCGGATAAAAGCCCCCGCCCATAGGGGCTTGAAGAAATATATGGGCTGCATGATGCTTCCACGCAGAGCTGAATCCGGCCCGCACACTAGTACTGGTAAACCGCTTAGAGGATCTAAGCCTGTCCAAGAACCGCGGTGCGAGGCGGACCGTCCATGCTAATAAACCCTATTGGTTTCATTGGGCGACAGGGCTTGAGATGTCATTTCATCTCGATGTCGGGTAAAAGTCCCATAAAATTGGAAGCAACGTCTCCAAAATGACCTTTACAGTGTTGACGGGGACGTTACACCTCAAATCAAACAAACAAAATCAAACATACTCGGATAAAAATATTGCTTACCAAACGAATAAAATATTGCTTACCAAACAACAGTAGTAAAACAACGCCAAAAAATACTTTGTTCATTTTCATAACTTTTATGTGACTGTATAACAATCGTGTAAGATTTCAAATGCAGATGCGCCTGGAATGCATGTCACAGATGGTTGAGAAACCACGGTGTAATTATCCTAAAACTATGATCATTTAACCGTTGGGAAATCGCATGCAAAGCGCGATCTGCTGTTTGGAAAAACACCACGAAAACACGCCAATACTATTTTTAACCTACTTGAACCCCACTTTTACATTGTAAAACTTGGGTTTACAGGGGTAAACCCTATTTTTCTTTTTTCTGCTCTAAAACATTACGGTTTAATGATCATGGGCCACCACCCCCGCCCATAGGGGCTTGAAGAAATATATGGGCTGCACGATGCTTCCACGCAGAGCTGAATCCGGCCCGCACACTAGTACTGGTAAACCACTTAAAGGATCTTAGCCTGTCCAGGAACCACGGTGCGAGGCGGACCGTCCATGCTAATAAACCCTATTGGTTCCATTGGGCGACAGGGCTTGAGATATTACAAAAAAAAAAAATATTACAATTTTTCATCTTAAAATTTTCATTTTTTTTCGGCGATAAATGTTACAATGTATTTGTATAGGCGTGTTCAGTTTCGTCATCACGACAACCCGCATATATCATTTGCACTTCTTAAACCCCACTTTTATATAGTAAAACTGGGGTTTATAAGGGATAATCATTATTTGTCTTATTTCTCAACAAAACATAGATTATGAGTACCCGTTTCAACCGCCTCGCCGGGGCGTCGTCGAGGTGGTTCGAGGTTTACCATGGATGAGTCGAACCCTTTCTTGAGTCCCAACAGGATTTCCTCCAGATACGAAATAGTGAGGGATATAGGTCAGGAAGATTTTCTGTTTTTATCTTGCAAATGTATGCTGTGTGTACTCATTTGAATCGCCTCGATGAGGCGATTCGAATGACTACACAAACATACATTTATTCTTCAGAACACCGAAAAGGTATCACAAACTTATCTTCAGTTAAGCAGTTATATGTTCGTTCTGTGGCACTAGAATTTTCACACATTGGACAAGAATATCCCTTAGTATGGCAGTGCGATTTCTTTGTCTCATACGGCTGTCTCACCCACAGGCACTTGGCCCGTTGATTTTTCCGAAAAAAATGTTATGAGTAAAAAAAAGAATCCAGGTTTTTCTCATACTGGTATAGAAAGCTAGACTTTCTATACCAGTATGATTTTTTTTACTCATATTTTGACTTTAAACACATTCCACACGTTTTTCGGACAAATCAACGGCCCAAGCGCCTGTGGTCTCACCCTTTGGTTTATTAGCTGTCTCAATCTGTCAATCATTACTTTATATAGGAAACCATGTACATTGCACTGGAACTATTCCCCCCACCCCCAAACTGTCTTCTCCTGCATGTTCAATGCTATCCAAGCAAAGGAGGAGGCCCCTTTTATATTTATGTACATTTTTCGCAGGCACAATGCCATGTCCTAGAACAACTTTTAATGAAATGAACATGCAGTGTGGCATGAAACTGGTGTCAAGTATCAGGAAGAAAAATTTACACTGTTGTAGAAATCAACAAACGGTTTTCATTTCAAATGTACCACTGCAAAATGCTTGTGTTGAAAATGAATTTAAGCAGGTGAATGGAAAAATGTTTAAACAACTAGGAATAATAAATGCTCTACTTTGTTTTCAGTCTGTTACGTTTGTGTGAAGCGGTCACCCTCTTATCTTGGGCAGTCTAAATAGACTTACAAATATTTTACCATTCATTTACCATTACTGCCCCCGGCCAAAGGGGCTTGAAGAAACATATGGGCTGCATGATGCTTCCACGCAGAGCTGAATCCGGCCCGCACACTAGTACTGGTAAACCGCTTAGAGGATCTAAGCCTGTCCAGGAACCGCGGTGCGAGGCGGACATGCTTATAAACCCAATTGGTTTCATTGGGCGACAGGGCTTGAGATGTCATTTCATCTCAAGGTCGGGTAAAAGTCCCTCAAAATTGGAAGCAACGTCTCCAAAATGACCTTTACAGTGTTGACGGGGACGTTAGACCCCAAATCAAACCAACAAGCGTTCACAATTCATTTTAAAGTAAGTGGGTGAGAAAAAAAAATCAATGATGGGGTTGGGACCTCGTCAAGGAAATCTCGGGTTCGTTTTCAGTTTATATAAGTCTCATGCTCGACAAAGCCTCGCATGGGACTTAAATAAACTGAAAATCTGACTGAGATTTCCTTGTCTTAGTCTGAGCCTCATCAAAGATTCTATAAGTACCACACAGTGGTTCGAACTGCTCTTGTCTCGAACAGATTTTATAGTCCCAATGGGTTTCGACCCATCGAATTTCCACTGTTTGATTTGATATTTAACGTCCCCGTCAACACTATTTAGATCATTTTGGAGACGTTGCTTCCGATTTTGTGGGACTTTTACCCGACATTGAGATGAAATGACATCTCAATCCCTGCCGCCCAATGTAACCAATAGGGTTTATAAGCATGGGCGGGCCGACTCGCAGCAATTTTCCTGGGCAGGCTTAGACGTTCTAAGCGGATTACCAGTACTCATGTGCGGTCTCCAAGCCCCGATGGGCGGGGGCGGTTGGTTAATATGCCCACCCTATATAGTGCATAACTTGCAGAATATTCAAAATACAGTAAAATTCTTATTTTAAGACTACCTTTGGGACTGTTACCAGTGGTCTTTAGGACCACTTTTGAACAGTCCCAAAGGTGGTCCCTGACCAGAGGACACAGTGTGAAGCAAACACGAAGAAAGAATAAGTGTACCCTTCTAAATAAGCATTTATAGCAGAATTAGTCTTAATTTTAGGTGGTCTTAATAGCGGAATTTTACTCATTACGAAAACACCCCTATACAAATACAGTATCTTTAAGATACAAAATAAAATTGTCATATTTTTCTTATTTCTGCTCAAAATATAGATTGTTGGTACTCGTTACCAGTACCCACAAACTATATTTTAGAGCAGAAATAAGAAAAAATAAGGTCTACCCCTATAAACCCCAGTTATACAAGAGGGCCATGATGGCCCTGGATCGCTTACCCCATACTACAGATAAAGTGTTAGATAATATGAGGTGTAGTGGATGGTTCTGACAAAAGGATGTTTGAAGATTTTCCCTATGTAAATCTATGTTAAACCAATGGGCCCCGGGGCAGGGGCATTTTTTGGTCCCAGGGCTATAATTTGAACAATCGTGATAGAGGTGCATATCAAACACCTGAGCCTTCATGTTTCAGACGAAGATTTTTAAAGGTGTTCCCTATATAAGTCAATGTAAAACAAGGGCCCCGAAGGGGGCATTTTTGGCCCCAGGGCTCTAATTTGAACAGTCTTGATAGAGGTCCAATAGATAAAGCTTCAATCCAAATATCAAAGACCTGGGCCTTGTGGTTTCATATAGGTCAATATAAAACCAAAGGGCCCCGGGGCGGGAGCATTTTTTGGCTCCAGGGCTATAATCTGAACAATCTTGGTAGAGGTCAACCAGATGAAGCTCCACACCAAATATCAAAAACCTGGGCCTTGCGGTTTCAGAGGAGAGTTTTTTTTTAAGATTTTTCCTATATAAGTCAATGTAACACCAACAGATCCCGCGGACGGTGGCGGAAGAAGTTGTGGATTCAGGGCTATATTTTGAACATTCTTGACAGAGGTCCAACAGACGAAGCTTCATACCAAATTTTAAACTCATGAGCCTTCTGGTTTCAGACAAGAAGATTTTTATAAAGGTTTTCCCTATATAAGTCAATGTAAAACCAAAGGGCCCTGGAGCGGGGGCATTTTGGCCCCAGCGCTCTAATTTGAACAATCCTGGTAGAGGCCCACCAGGTGAAGCTTCAAACCAAATATCAAAGACTAGGGCCTTGCGGTTTCAGAGAAGATTTTTTAAAAAGATTTTCCCTATATAAGTCAATGTAAAACCAAAGGGCCCTAGGGCGAGGGCATTTCGGCCCCAGGGCTATAATTTAAACAATTTTGATAGAGGTCCACTAAATGAAGCTACAAACCAAATATCACAGACCTGGGACTTGCAATTTCAGAGAAGAAGATTTTTTTAAAGATGTTTTCCTATTTTAGTCAATGTAAAACCAAAGGGCGCCAGAGCTGGGGCATTTGTGGCCCCTAGGCTATAATTTGAACAATCTCCGTAGAGGTCCACTGTATGAAGTTACACACCAAATATCAAAGATCTAGGTCTTGGGGTTTCAGAGGAGAAGATTTTTTTAAAGATTTGTTTTCTATGTCAGTCAATGTAAAACCAAAGGGCCCCTGAGCGGGAGCATTTTTTGGCCCCAGGGCTATCATCTGAACAATCTTCATAGAGGTCCACAAGACGAACCTTCATACCACATATCAAACACCTGAGCCTTCTGGTTTCAGACAAGAAATTTTTTAAAGGTTTTTCGCTATATATGTCAATGTAAAATCAAAGGGGCGGGGGGCATTTTTGGCCCCACTGCTTTAATTTGAACAATCTTGATAGAGGTCCATAAGTCCAAGCTTTATACGAAATAGTTAATACCTGAGCCTTCTGGTTTCAGACAAGAAGATTTTTAAATGTTTCCCCTATGTAAGCCTATGTAAAACCAAAGGGCCCTGGAGGGGAGGCATTTTTGGCCCCAGGGCTATAATTTGAACAATCTTGATAGAGGTCCACTAGATGAAGCTACGTACCAAATATTGTAGACCTAGGCCTTGCGGTTTCAGAGGAGTAGATTTTTTAAGTTTTCATAAAAAAATCTATTTTTGGCTCCTGTGACCTTGATGTGCAACGGACCGGAACCATTTGAACAACTTTGAAAGGGGACCACCAAAGGATCATTCTTGTGACGTTTGGTCAAAATCCGATTAGTGGTTTAGGAGGAGATGTCGTTTAAAAAAATGTTCACGCACGGACGGACGCACGGACGAGGGACTACGTGATGGTGAGCTATATAATGAAGACCTGGGCATTGTGGTTTCAGAAGAGAAGATTTTCAACGGTTTTCCCTATGTAAGCCTACGTAAAAACCAAAGGGTCCCAGAGCGGGGGCATTTTGGTCCAAGGGCTATAATTAGAGATACACTAGATGAAGCTACTTACCAAATATTGAAGACCTAGGTTTCAGAGAAGTTTTTTTAAAAAATATCTATTTTTAGCTCCTGTGACCTTGATGTGCAGCGGACCGGAACCATTTGAACAACTTTGAAAGGGGACCACCTAAGGATCACTCTTGTGACGTTTGGTCAAAATCCGATCAGTGGTTTAGGAGAAGATGTCGTTTAAAGAAATTGTTTACGCACGGACGGACGGACGCACGGACGAGGGACTACGTGATGGTGAGCTAATAAAAGTGGGCCTCAAGGGGGTCAAAATTATAAAGGCGTGTTTACGTGATTGTAGATATGGGTTGGCTGGGTGAGGAAAAAGGTGATGTGTATCTTGCGTCACTGGGGCTTCCAACTGATATTGGCTTACAGTTGGACAAGGTTTGCTCTCCTTTAGATGGGGGGGGGGGGGGGGGGGTGTGGGGGGGGGGGTTGTTCTGTTTCTACACCTCCATTTATTTTTCTCTTTCTCCTCTGTCGCTCACTTTCATTTCCTCTACTTTCTCTTACATTTTCTGGGAGACGACATAAAATGTCGTTTCGTTAAACGAAAATCAATCAATCAATCAATCAAAATCAATCAATCAATCACTGTAGATATCCCTTATTTCCATTCGATCGTTTTAAACTACAAATTAAATGTGCATGTGAGCATTTGTTTGTATATTTTGTGATGCGAAGCTGAAAACTTTATCACGAAAATACGCCTATATAACCTCACTTGAACAAGTCCGTGAAATGAAACCCCCTAAACCTCACTTAATATAGAGAAAACTGTGGTTTACGGGGGTGTACATTATTTTTCTTATTTCTGCTCCAAGACATATGTTGTGGGTACTCGTTAGAACCGCCTCATTAAGGCGGTTCTAACGAGCACCCAAAACCTATGTTTGGAATATAAATAAGAAAAATATCACAAATTTTCATCAGAAAAAAATACCTTTTTTGATGTTTTTAAAAATGCACTATATCAAACGGATGTGTTATCGTAATGATTTCGACCTATTTTTGTAAAGTAAAACTGGTGGGTCGATTGTCACTGACTGTAGGCAGGTAAAAAGTCCTAGACTGAGATTTAAACTTACGCATTACGCAAACACGCCTATACAAATACATTGCCACCTTTATCGCCGAAAAAAAAAAAATGAAAATTTTATGATGAAAAATTTTAATATTTTTCTTATTTCTGCTCAAAATATACATTGTAAGCACTCGTTAGAAACCGCGGTCTAACGAGTACCCACAGTGTATATTTTGGAGCAGAAATAAGAAAAAAGGGTATACCCCCGGAAACCCCAGTTTTACTATATAAAAGTGGGGTTCAAGGGGGTCAAAATTTTATAGGCGTGTTCCCGTGATGTTTAACCCGGAAATTCCAGTTTTAAGCAAAACATGCAGACCCTGATACATGTAGACGCTGCGTGTGACCCTTAAACGGTTCAGCTGCGATGAACAATATGGCTGTCAGAGCAAAAAAAAAATCTTTAAACAAAAACTCCTCCATTTCCCCTTGGCCAATTTCATTCAGATTTCATAGGAGTCTTGCTTAGATTACTCTCTACGAAAATTACTAAACGACAACTTCTCCTGTACCCTTGGGCAAATTTCATTCAAACTTTATTGGAATATATTGCTCAGGTGACCCTCTATCAAAGTAGCTAAAATGGTTTCCCTCCGATGAGCATAGTTGCCGCCAGAGCTAACAAGAGTTGTCAGAGGTCAACCTAGCTCGCCTTTGGGAGCCTAAGTTGGATGAGGGCAAGTTATCAAATATGATTTTTTTTCTTCTAGAAGACTTCAGTAATTTAAAGAGAACCAGATAGTTTACCTAACAATATAAGAATCTTACATGGGTGTGACGGGTGGATCGAAAAATCCGTCCCGCGGGTCACTGTCTGGTAACACGAGGCTTGCCGAGGTGACCATCTATCCAAGTGCAAAAGTTATGCTTCATGGAATGGCTGCCATCTACATGAATTTCAGAAGCTATGTGACATGATCTTGAAATCATGTGAGCGAATCAGGGTCATCTTGGTCCTCTTGTTTATTATTATTATTATTATTATTATTATTATTATTATTATTTTTATTTTTGTTATTATTAGAGGTTAAATGTTCCAGTTAACACATTTTAGGTCATTTTGAAGACGTTGTAATCGGTTTCAGGCTCCGCGTGGAAGCATCATGCAGCCCAAGCCCCGATGGGCTATCAAGCTAATTTATTTATAGAAAATAGCAGCGTTTATTGTATCGCAGTGCAGTAAGCGTGTTGTGTAATAGGGTTATCTATAGAATTTGGGCCGGAGTTATGGACTGGGCTCGGCAAACCGTGTAAGTCCATATCAAACGCCGCGGAACGCGGCGTTTGATATGGATCTACACCGTTTGCTTACAGTAAAGGAATTTAACGGTCACACGCAGCATCTAATCAGGGTCGGGATGTTTCTGCTTAAAACTGGAATTTATTCAACCAGAGCGTTTAAAGAAGGATTAAGTCTCAGACCCTTTCTGTACCAAATGGAATCTTCCTATTTATATAGAGCAGGAGTCCATTTCAAAGTTCAGGGGTGCCAGGTTGTGTTTTCATCAAACTTTATTTGGAAAATGACTAAACCTTTAGCAAACAGAGGAGACCCTGATCTGACGCCGCGTTCTGCGGCGTCTGATCTGGGCCTGCAAGGTTTGCCAGGGTACCGGTTTTGGGGGTTTCGGTACAAAATGGGTTAAAAACACAGATTAGTATAATAGTCGAAATTGTATAGGCACTAACGAGATGGTTTTCAGCTTCGGGCCATAAAATACCCAAATAATTGCATTAATTGCATGCACACATGCACATTTAACATATTGTTTGAAACGAGCGAAAGGAAATAAGGGATATCAATTTTGAATACTTTGCAAGTCATGCACAATATTGGGCAGACACATTAACCAGAAATTGTAACATTCGTATTTACCCTAAAAAATGTATTCATAAAGAAAAGTGATAAGAATTAGCTGTTGTGGGCGATTATTTACCAATCGACCCAAAGTTACTAAGCACAGTAGCTTTTTGGTTTCCTCGGAAAACTGTTGTATGATTAATAAACACATTATACAAAATACGCCTATTCAAATATATTGAGAATTTTGACAGACCCCCCCCCCCTTACACCCCACACACAAAATAAATAAATAAATAAATTAAATTTAAAAATGAAAACAAAATATATATAAGTTTTTTTTTACGATGAAGAATACAGATATGTTTCATATTTCTGCCCTCAAAACAGATTTTGGGTACTCATTGATTCCGCCTCGTCGAGCCTGTTCTAACGGGTACCCATAGTCTGTTGTTGAAACGAAAAAAGGAAAATGTCGCATACTCCTGTAAAACCAAGTTTCACTTTTAGAAATTCGGGGTTGAAGGGGTCAAAACCATAAAAGGCAAACAAAAATATGGAAGCCAGGCATACAGTCGATATTTGTGATGTCATCGTCCTACGTTGCCTCGAGATATTAAACTATATATAGATTGTGGGTTCTCGTCAGAACCGCCTCATCGATGCGGTTCTAACGAGTGCCACAATCTATATTTTGAGCTGAAATAAGAAAAAAAATATAATTTTCATTTTTAAATTTTCGTGTTGTTTTGGCGGTAACATTCACAATGCATTTGTATAGGCGTGTTTTCATAAAGAGTTTTTTTCTGAAAGAAAGCTTATTCCTGAATGTTACTGTTAAGTCAGGTCTTTGGAAATAACGATTTTTATGCTTATCTAAAGACCAGTGCAGAATAAAAGTCCACTTGTCCAAGAAAAGGGTACTAGGTATATGATCGTATACACTAAAGATGTCATGAAAAACTGCATCTGAAAATGTCGTCTGTTTATGTCATCTGCTGCTACTTCTTGCAAACATTTTATTTTCTCATTCTGAGGTTTAACCCTTTAAAACGGGCTACTTTCAAAGGAAATTATTTGCCCCCTTAATGTGCCTGTTCCACACTGCCCACGAATCCCGAACTTTGTGAAAAAAAACGTCCTTTTCAAAAATTTGGCCAAGAACAACAAACCCAAACATTCGAGGATTGGAGAAATAGATTGGGCTAGATGGTGCTTCCACGCAGAGCTGAAACCGAGTTATGGTGAACCATTTAGACGGTCTAAGCCGGCCCAAGCAAGGTGGTTGGAGTCGACCCTCCATGCTTTTAAACCCTATTGGTTTCATTGGGCGGCAGGGCTTGAGATGTCATTTCATTTAAATTTCCGGTAAAAGTCCCACAGAATTGGAAGCAACGTCTCCAAAATGACCTAAATAGTGTTGACGCGGACGTTAAACTTAATTCAAACAAACAAACAAACAAACAAAAATTCTGAATTCATGAATTTGTTGCTTAAGGTTCCTCAATACATTTGCACAAGAAAAATATAGGTGTGAGATTTGCATGTTTTTTTTCCCAAAAATATGACCCTGATTTCCTTTTAAAGTGCCTGTCCTAGAAGAAAAAGGTCTGGAGATACCAACGATTATTACAGCAAGTACTTTCTTGCATTAGCTACATCTCTGTGCCTTTGAAAATAAATGCAATTCTGTATTTTCACTTTTACCAGGAAAAAAATGAAACTGCTTTCTAGCCTTTTTACAAGTTACTAAAACAGCTGCAGATCAATAGTTCACATCAAATACTGAGTGACTCGGACCAAGCTTTCTATCAAAAAGCCTCCCTAAATTGAAAACCAGAAAAAAAACTTTGACATGTTTTTCTTCATGGGCGCCGCCGTCTTCTTTTTTTGCGGTAAATTTGAATGCTCAGAATGCTCATCATTAATGCATTCCACATTTAATTTTGCCCATCATCAATGAATATACCTTGAAAATTCAGCTATGTAGCCTTCTCCCTGCATACAGCATTATGACATCGCCTATCTTGGAAGCCTGTCATCACTGATAAATTATTGTAGCTGTCAAATTGAGGAATTATCCATCTTGCCAACTAAAATTGTATTCATACGCCTTGGAACTAATTTCCCAAAAATAACAATGGCACACCATTGTTTTTAATTTAAAACGTAATATTCAAATTTGAAACTGTCTTGCAACAAATTTCAGATACTTTCTAACATAATTTGTTTGTTACTTTATGAAAAGTATGCATTCATTTTCCGAACTATTTTTTGTGTAACATCGTCCTGTATGTGTTGTTCGGTCCAGCTGCAAGTAAACACATTGAAAAAAAAAAAAAAATTTCAAGCTTTTTTCATCAAAACATATTACATGCATTGGGCTTCTGTGAGTTTTAACCAGCCTACACATTGGTAAGTAGGTGACACAACAGATCATTTAATAGATTAGATAAATATAACCTTTGTGTTGTCCAGAAGTTCACCTGTCAAAAAATCACTGATTTGTTTATGGTGGCTCATGTGAACCAATGTAACAAACCAATGGGTAAACATCATTTCTATACCATTGCAGTTATTGGCAGTTGCACAAAGTTTCTGGTGCTGAACAGGCTGCTTGC
Organism: Lucinisca nassula; assembly: GCA_963580285.1. Lineage (NCBI taxonomy): Eukaryota > Metazoa > Mollusca > Bivalvia > Lucinida > Lucinidae > Lucinisca > Lucinisca nassula. The sequence continues at coordinate 59,510,570 of OY757017.1, forward strand.
AGTCCTTCAGTTCAAATATGGGGATAGACTGTTGGCTTCTCTTAATTTCAATTTTTTGTTTTTGATTTATCAAGTATCAAATCACCCATCCTGTAAACACAATCAGTAACACAGGGAAACTTTGGTGCAGTGATTGCATGAATTGTTATAAATTGCATGACTGAAATATATAAAATGAATAACTGAAAGCACCAAAGAAGGGCAATCATTTTACAAGCTAAATGCAAGAGATTTCAATACCTCAACCCAATCAATGAGATTGTTGCCAAATTGGTAGAACTGATCATTTTTGGCTACCATACACTGAATTTAAAATAGTACCAGGTGAGATAATTACATTTTTTAAATTTTTGGGAATCGTTAATTTTCAGTACTATTTAGGTATTTTACTTGAAATTCCTCTGTTGCAGTACCTAAAGGCAACCTTGAGCCACATTTCTATGATAGTATTTTACACATTGTGGTTCTGTGGATTGAGATATCATTTTTTTGCAAAACCAAGGAAAAATGCAATAAATTACAAAAATGGTGACTTTAGAATAAAAATCTTTGGCTTCCATATTCTTTCATTTACATGGACTACCATCTGATGAAAAATCTTTTTGGGTAATTATTTGCAAATATGATTTTTTTAGTACCTCAAATATAGCTAAGTAACTGTATTGAGGAACCTTAAGGACATTCAACATGGCCGCCTGGACAAATGAGCAAAAATGACAGTGGCTCTGAATATGCAAGAAATTGAATGCAACCCTTTTGTTTTAGCCAACTTATATAATTGGAACATAAACTTGATTTCTTAAAGTTATTTAAATACCTGTTAGAAAAGTAAAATATTGTTCAGAGTTTTTTCTTCACTCACCTGAAAAATGCCAAACTTTGTGTATCAAAACTGGAAAATTCCCACAAGTACCAATGACAAAAGGAAATCACTGAGTAGTTACATGTTTCCTTAAGGTGCACCAGGAATCTAAATTTTGATTAGCTGCACTAAATTCAAATAAAGTGTTTTCAACCAAGGCATGTTTTGTGTTCAGGAAGAAAATATTGTCTTTTTATTTTACACATTTCTTGACACAATAAAAGAAGTCCTTTCTGTGTATGGAGAGATAAACTTGCATTCATTGGGATAAATATGCAGGTAAGTTTATTTTTGTGGCTGACTGAACACACCTGTGTTATGTTTACAGGTAGAAAAAAAGAAAAGGAACAAATTAAGACCAATCTTTAACACTGGCTACTGTGATTTTAAAGTTGTTATTAAATTTTCTTTCGCCTAAAATCTCCATTAACTTTATATAATTTTGTCAAACATATCATTTATATCTAAAAAATGCAATGCAACCATGTTTAATGCTGTGTCACTATTTTGTAAAACTAGGTGGTGGAGTATACTTCTCAAACGTGTCTAATGTTTACATTTGTAACCAACGACTTGCACGAGGATTCTCATAAAATACTGACGGATCGATATGCAGTATATTGATCAGGGGGTGTAAAATAACTTACTTAATATGTAAAGGCGAAAGATACGAAAAATGGTTGTGGTTTAAAGAGAAATATTTATAAAAACAATTGAAACTTGTCGCTGCGACCATTATTTTCCTCCATGAAAAAATGACAGTTTGTGACATCAATCTGGTTACCGGCTTCATATCTGGTTCAAGATTCTTTGACTACGTCTTTGGGCGTTTACAACATCACTCTTCCCTAACGACCGGTCTGTGCCGTTTATAAGTGTGCGTGAGCAGGACTGAGCTCGTCTGGACATAAATTTAGCCTGAAAATGCTGCCAAAGTAAATGTAGGCTACACTGAACCACTTTTCCTCGATACATTTATCTCGTTTTGAGCGATAACAAAATTCTTGTAAAAGCCAAACTTGTTTAAAAATTAAAGTACTCGGCTCCATCCGGAAACCAGCATTTCTATAACAGTGGTCTCCCTTCAGACCAATCGCGGATGAAAAGTAGTTTCAAAAGTATTTATTGAATAAATGTGTATAATCTTTCTTTGCCGGTGACATCCCCTGGAATCCTAAAAGAAGATTTCATAACGTACATAAATTCATTACAATAATGTAAATATGACGAAAAATAACTCGATCTTTCGCTGATAAAAAAGTGCCCTGGCGTATTAATCTTATGTTTTAGCCAGGGTGTTGTTCGGCTCCTTGCCGAAAAACTTTACACAGAGTAACACAACAAATGTATTGTTGAAATGTTAGTATTTGATAGTTTCTATGTGAAAATCGAATGGTGCGGTTTTAAAGGTGTATGTTTGGGGTTTCAGATTACATCAAGTACCTTGGCGATCCCGTCATGGTTACGTCAATACGAACGTGTGAACTTGCGTATAAACACATCCCCAGATGTTCGGCCATGATGAATTTTGTTTCGAAATGTTCTACACACCACGTGAACGAAAATTAATTATTCGCTTTTGGAGCTGTTTTATGAAAAAATATGTCCCGGTGCACCTTCCCTGTGCAATTACTCATACTAAAGTGGCAATATATTTTTTATTTATTCATAAACAATTTGGTTCTAAGTCTAAAACAAACGAGCATTTATTGCAATATTAACTTTACATTTCTCTCGTTATAGTAATTCAGATATTTAAGTGGTTTTGTCTTGAGTAAACTTTGCCCTGTTATTTTTACACTAATAAGAAAAAAATTTCTGAGACCTTTGCTTAATGCTCGAATTCATAATTTCTTTTTTCAAGTGCATATTGTGCTATTTCAGCCATGTTGGTCGCAGAATATCCTTAATCAAGAATCTGTCACGAAGCATGTACGAATGAAGAAGAACTTACCTTGTGAGGAATCACAAATAATTGTCAAGACTAGTCATGGGCGCATTATTCGTACCGAATTCGTGCCTCCATTTTGCATATTCCTAAATCACACAACATTTCAAATAGATTCATGTAAATCATAATGAATTCTTGACAAAATCCGTGCAAATCAAATAAGCCGGCGCATGGCAAAACCTACGATAAGACCGGTTTGACCAGCAGAGACTCAAATCAACCCGGGCACCCATCCACTATGACAAGACCTTTTGCTTATGTCTATTTGCAGAGATATTAGTCTATAATAGGTACATGCGATCAGCGAAGGCTCTGATCAGACTGTGCGAATGCGCAGGATGATCTGAGTCTTCGCTGGTCGCTCAAGACATCTTGTAGATTTTGTCACCCGCTGGCTCAAATTCAATCTCTCGGCTATTCGTAATTTGTAACTCTATTATACTTGTAGAAGCCCCTGTGGCGCAGTGGTTAAGCTACTCGCCGTGTAAACCAGGGATCGCAGGATCGAGCCCGAGCTTCTCCAGATTTTCGGATGAGTCTTTAAACCGAGGTCCCGTCTCCGTATGACCTTAGCTGTTGGTGGGACGTAAAATTAAAACCACTCACTCACTCTATTATACTTGTATCGTAAGGTCACGAATTGAACCCAAAAATTTGAAACACTGAACGAATCCTCACGAATCCTTAAAGTCGTCAATTCATGTTCTTCGTGGTCTGTGTATAATAGAAGTATTAGGGAGCAAATTATTTCGTTTACCTCAGGAAACCCCGCCAAATAAAGTATATAATTCAGATCCCCTTGAACCCCACTTTTAATTTTGTTATTTCTGCTCTAAAATAAAGATTGTATGTAATTGTTAATACCGCCTCGATGAGGCAGTTCTATCGTGTACCCACAATCTATATTTAAAGCATAAATAAGAAAAATATCACATTGTTCATATTAAAACATTACGAAAATACGCCTATACAAATACATTATAACCTTTTACGCCAAAAAAAAAAATTAAGATGAAAAAATTGGGGTATTTTTCTTATTTCTGCTCAAAATATAGATTTTTGGAACTCGTTAGAACCCCTCATCGATGCGGTTCTGACGAGTACCCACAATCTATAGATAAGAGCAGAAATTAGAACAATAAGGTTTACCCCTGTAAATCCCAGTTTTACAATATGAAAGTGGGGTTCAAGCGTGTCAAAATTATATAGGCGTGTTTTCGTGACGTTTTTTTTTTTTTTTTTTTTTTTTCGGTGGTAAAATTTGTATAGGCATGTTTTTGGTAATGAAGAGAAGCCACTCCGTAGGTGCAGATCGTGTTTAGGTGCAGATCGTGTCATTACGATAACTCACCCGTACGATATAGTGCATTTTTCACACCTCCAAAATGGTTACTTTTCTGATGAAAATCTTTGATATTTTTCTTATAAATGCTCATAACATAGGTTGTGTGTGCTCGTTAGAACCGCCTCATTGAGGCGGTTCTAACGAGTACCCACAACCTATGTCTTGGAGCAGAAATAAGGAAAATAATGAAGACCCCCGTAAACCCCAGTTTTCTCTATATAAACTGGGGTTTAGGGGGGTCTTCATTTCACGGACTTGTTCACGTGATGTATGCAAAGTATAGTCGAACTTCCATGGGTCGAACCCTTCAAAGTTTGGACCATAACAATCTGTTCGAGACAAGGGTAGCCACTGAGGGTTACAAATGTACTTATAGAATCTATGATGGGGTTGAGGCCGAGACAAGGAAATCTCAGACAAGTTGTCAGTTTATTTAAGTCTCATACGAGGCTCTGCATGAGACTTAAATAAACTGAAAACGAGCACAAGTCCGTGAAATGAAGACCCCCTATACCCCACATTATATAGAGAAAATTGGGGTTTACGGGGGTATACATTATTTTTCTTATTTTTGCTCCAAGACATAGGTTGTGGGTACTCGTTAGAACCGCCTCAATGAGGCGGTTCTAACGAGCACCCACAACCTATGTTATGAGCATTTATAAGAAAAATATCAAGGACTTTCATTAGAAAAGTAGCCATTTTGGCGATGTGAAAAATGCACTATGTCGCACGGGTGAGTTATCGTAATGAAACGAGCCTGAGATTTCCTTGTCGAGGTCTCAACACCATCGTGGATTATTTTTCTCACCCACCTACTGTAAAAGTGTGTTGTGAATGGTAAAATATTTGTAAAGCAGTTGTCATCAGACTGCCCAAGAATACAGAAGGTTGCTCCTTCACACAAATGTAAAATGCCAAAACTGAGGTTAACCATTTATTATCCCTAATTGTTTAAACATTTTCGTTCATCGAGCTGCTAAAATTCATTTTCAAAACATCAATTTACATGCAGTGGTGCATTTGAAATAAAAACCATTTGTTGATTTCTACAACAGTGTATGTACATGCGAGTTGATGCCACACTGCATGTTCATTTCATTTAAAAGTGTTCAAGGGCATGTGTAACGTAGCCTGTTAGAGCTGTGATCGTATAGTTTTATGCGTTGTGTTTTCTACAGACAGACAGACAAACGACTATCACCAGTTACTGTTTTATTGAGCAAGTTACTTCATGCAGAGACTAAGTTTTTACTGCATGAGAACCGTACAGCAGCAAGACTGCACAGAACAAAAGCAAGAGTCGTAATGATCCAAAATTCAAAAACATAATACCTAATACTACCCTGAGAGACTGAGATAGGGGGTTTATATATGTTTCAGGACATTCCAGCAGAATTCCATTCACAGGCTCTTTCCAGACAGTTAGTCTAGGGCTACACCTGGTCTGTCTGAAAAGACACCTGTGTTTACGATTTCCATACCAAAACTGCATCATGCTATGGTTTCTTGTCCATCATACCCATTTAACTATAAATTAACGGAGTGGCTATTTGCAGTCAACTGCAAATAGCCAAAAAAACGTTAAAATGGCTATTTGCAGTCAACTGCAAATAGCCAGAAAACGTTAAAATGGCTATTTGCAGTCAACTGCAGATAGCCAAAAAACGTTAAAATGGCTATTTAAAGTCAACTGCAAATAGCCAGAAAACGTTAAAATGGCTATTTGCAGTCATTCTATTAACGTTAGAAAGGCTACCTGGAGATGTTCAAAATATTTTAAAATGGAACGGGCCTCTGCGGCTTAGTAGTTAATTAGAGCTCTGACTTTTAATCATTAATGGCTATGTTTGTTTGATTTGATGTTTTACGTGCTCTGCAACATTATTTAGGACATTTTAGAGACGTCACTTCCATTTTTGTGCGACTTTATCCACAGATTGAGACGTAAAGACATCTCAAACCTATGACACCTATAGTGCCTAGGACGCACCGACTCGCACCACTTGACCTTAGCAGGCTTAGTTCTTCTAAACGGTTTACCAGTACTCATGTGCAGGCAGTTTCTGCTCTGGGTGGAAGCATCATGCAGCCAATCTATTTCTCCAAGCCCCGATGGCCGGGGACTATAAAATGGCTATATAGAGTCTATATTTTGTGTGAACATATGACACCTATAGTTTTAAATCACATATTGTTTACATTTATGTTTCACTGTTTAGGAATGTTCTCTGCTTATTTAATGAAATATCTAATTTGTAAAGCCCATGAGAGGTTGGTGGGGAGTGGGGGATGGGGGGGGGGGGGGGGGCAAAGGTGACGTGTGTTTTGCGTCACTCAGCTGGGCGTCCATCTGATATTGGCTTACATGCAGTTGGTTAAGATAATGGTAGAGAGGGGGTGATGTTATTTATTCTGATGATGTTATTTCTTCTGTTTGTACACTCTCATTCGTTTTCCTCTTACTCACCCGTCTCTCATTTTCATCTCTGCTATCTCTTCTATCCCTTTCCTCCCTTTCTTAGGGACAGGACACAAAATTACTCACTGAATGAGACCTCCAATGCATATAAGCCTTTTGGTTTCATTGGTCGGCAGGACTTGAGTTGTCATTTCATTTCAATGTCGCCGGGTAAAAGTCCCACAAAATTGGAAGCAACGCCTCCAAAATGACCTAAATGGTGTTGGTGGGGACGTGAAACCTCAATTCAAACAAACAAATGATCCGCCTCCGCCCATCGGGGCTTGGAGAAATAGAATGCGCTGCATGGTGTACACCAGGCACTCAATGTGCCCGTAACGTCTAAGTAACGTCGATGCAACGTAGTGGCAAACACTCACTATAAAATGAACGGGCGTGGTGTGGTATTTAACCATTACCATGCTGGACAAGTCAGCTCTACCTTTGCAAACAATATATATTCAGATCAGGAAGCCATCTGATCAGGATCTACAGTGTTTGTCATGAAGACGTGAACTGAATAAATACAGTAAATGGAGTAATGTCATTCTTTGATATTCGCAATGGGCGTGGCTATAACAGTTGTAATTGTTGTGGTATTTAACACTTATAATGCTTTTTAAGACAAACGCTTCCTTTGCAAACAATGTCGATTCAGATCAGGAAGTCATCTGATCAGGATCTGCAGTGTTTGTTATGAATTTGTGAATGGAATGCAGAAAACCATTTTTTTTTTAAATAATGTATGGGTTGCATATACTGAATGATATCAATTGTCACTTAAAATTTAAAGCCTTTGTTTTAATTTGTAGGGGCAATATTCACTCGTTGTGTCATTATATTTTTCTCGACTGTTTTGACCCCTTAAGATGCCAATCACAACAATTGTCATCTGAGTTGCTGTGTGCTGATTACATTAATAAGTTATTGTTGAAAACAGTGTGGATCCAGATCAAACTGCTGGGAACAATCTGATCGGGGTCCACACTGTTTGCTTGTATGCCTAAATATTCTTTTGGACAGCAAACATGTGAAATAGATGAGATACGCAGACGACATTTTCAGATGCAGTTTTTCTTAGCACCTCAACGGTTGAATTAATAAATGTCATCAATAGGATATAATATCTTTCAATAGGATTACAATAGATATGCGGTCAACATTACAGCCCCCGGGGGTCTCCACACGCCTTTATACAAACACAAGTGTATAATGAACCACACCATGAGAAAAACTGTCTTTGCGAAGACCTGCTCAAATACCATATACTGATTATGCATAAAGAGTTTCCTATTTTCCTATGTGACCCCCCCCCCCCCAAAAAAAAAAAAAACACCGAAAGAAAAGATTTATCATACAACATGGACTTACGGAACCCGGGAAGGGACATGATTTTTTATTTTTATTATGTTGTGCGAACAAGATAATATCTTGAGCGGACAAGATATTATCTTGTTCGGACAACATATTATCTTGTGCAGACAAGATATGATCTTGTTCGCACAACATAATATCTTGTGCGCACAAGATATTATCTTGTTCGCACAACATATTTTCTTGTTAGCACAACATAGATCTTGGGAAGTTGTGCGGACAAGATATTATCTTGTGCGGACAAGATATTATCTTGTGCGGACAAGATAATATGTTGTGCGCACAAGATAATATCTTGTGCGCACAAGATCTATGTTGTGCAGACAAGATATTATCTTGTGCGGACAAGATAATATCTTGTTCGCACAACTTAATATCTTGTGCGGACAAGATAATATCTTGTCTGCACAAGATAATATGTTGTCCGCACAAGATAATATCTTGTGCGGACACAAGATAATATCTTGTCCGAACAAGATATTTTCTTGTGCGCACAACTTATAAAATAAAAAAAATCATGTCCCTTCCCGGGTTCCGTATGGACTGGCTCATATTTACAGAATTTGAATTTTGACATGCACGTTTATATCACACATATAGTGAAACTTTTACCACCAAAAGGTGGAAGTTTTCAGATACATGTACTAAATTTTGATATCTTTCATACTCCTGCTCAAAACATAAAATTCTAGGAACTCGTTAGAACTCGTTAGAACCGCCTCGGTGAGGCGGCTCTAATAAGGACCTACAATGTTTTGACTAGAAGTAAGATAAATATTGTATCAATACAAACTGGAAGAAAAAGAAACAAATTACACTGAAAGAAAATAAATTCTGCTACTGTAGGGGCTTGCACGATAGCGAAATGATACAGCGTTGCCAGTGCCCCTTGGGTCAAAATTGGCTACGCCCAAGGGCCTAGTAGCTACCATACACTAAACAACTTAAAAAACAACTTAAAATTGAAAAAAAAAGTGTTAGTTAGTTAAAATGAGCTTATTCATTTCCGTCTGGTGCACTAGGTCCTGACAGGTGCCCAGATAGTGACATACAAGGCAGCGCTGACTTCTTCCCCAAAAAAGAAAACGACTTTGAAGGAATGTTCCATGAGTGCCACTCTGACAATTTTCCAATCCAGAAAAAAATATATAACCCTTAAAATGACTTAAGTTCCTAAATAGCTAGATTGATTTTGATATAATTTCACAGAAATGTTCCTATGGCCACTGTCAGCCAAAAATTGTTCAAACCGCCCACTCCACCTTATATTACCTGCCATAAGGATCAGCTGAGCAATCCAGGGCCATCAAGGCCTTCTTATTTGAATGAAGATAATGTATATTTTCCTTATTTCTAGTCTAAACATAGATTGAATGTGCTCGTTAGAACAGACTCAATGAGGCGGTTCTAACGTGTACCCACAATCTATGTGTTTGCACCAAAATAAGGAATGGTAATAATTACCCCTTAAACCCCGCTTTTCTCTATATAAAGTGGGGTTTAGAGGAGCCATGATTTCATGGACTTGTTAACCTGATGCGAAGAGCACACAACGAAGACTATGAATAGACAGCGCGGATGCGCAGACTGATCTGAATTTCGATGGGCGCACGTGTAAATGGCAGGAATATAAAATGACTGCAAATAGCCATTTTAACGTTTTTTGGCTATTTGCAGTTGACTGCAAATAGCCAATTTAACGTTTTTTGGCTATCTGCAGTTGACTGCAAATAGCCATTTTAACGTTTTTTGGCTATTTGCAGTTGACTGCAAATAGCCATTTTAACGATTTTTGGCTATTTGCAGTTGACTGCAAATAGACTCTTCCATAAATTAAATGAAAAATATTTAATAATATTGTGGCACTTTTCTGTCAAAATCAGTTATACATTTCAAACCATGTTTTATAACAAATTCCTACATGTAGCGATCACATGAGGTTTGTACTTATTATTTACATAGTTTATATTGACTTGCTTTTGTGCCAATACAACATCCCACTTATACATGCATTTTATACTGCATATTATAGACAAGTTTCAACTGTTAAAATTTTACCAATATTCTCTGTCATTATTAAAGAAGCTTATGACGGTTCTTTGTTCATATAAAATTACTGCCCTATAAACATATTAAGACCATAGCATGATCATAATGCAGTGCAGACCCCGCTGGTCATGTCCCCACTTGACAAGTGTGGACCCTGATCAGACCGCACAATGTCCTCGTTTGACAAGTGTGGACCCTGATCAGACTGCACAAAGTCCGCACTTTACAATTGTAGTCCCAGATCAGAGTGTGCAAACAGCCACTATGTTATACATGTCATTCTGCCTGCGAAAAATGTCCTGCTTCCCTGTTTGCTTGGGTAGCATTAAACTTGCAGCAGAAGAATGTTTTGGGAATATAAGAATCGTATATGGGTGTGAGGGGTGGATTGAAAAATCCGTCCTAAGGGTCACAGTCCGTCATCACGAGGCTTGCCGAGTGATGCCGGACAGTGATCCCGAGGGACGGATTTTTCTATCCACCCCTCACACCCATATAGGATTCTTTTTCTTGCACATCTTCCATTTCTTAGCTCGGATTTTAATGCTGCTGTCACTTTATTACTGATGTCCGCCATCTTGTGATGACATTACAAGAATGTTTAGTGACGTCAGGTAACGTGCTGTGACGTCAATCTTAACGACGGCGCACATAAGGTCGTATTCAACCAGTGCATTTATCAAACAAGCGATTATATTCGATTTGGGGTCGGAACACCAGGGTCAGAACATAAATTTCTATCCAAGGGTAATATCACGGATTTCCTTGTCTGGTGAGAAGCCTCAGTGGTGTAGTGGTTACGCTACTCGCCTTGTAAACCAGGGGTCGCAGGATCGATCCCGGGCTTCTCCAGACTATCGGATGAGTCTTTAAACCGAGGTCCCGTCTCCGTATGACCTTAGCTGTTGGTGGGACGTAAAACTCAAACACTCACTCACTCACTCACTCCTTGTCTGGTGTGCAAGAAAAATAGTTCCAATTTCCTATATAAAGTAATAATTGACAGATTGACACAGTTTATAAACCCCAAGGCGAGACAGCCGCGTGAAACAAAGAAATCACACACTGTCATGCAAATGCATATTCTTATCCAATGTGTGAGAGTATTAGGGCCACACAAGGACGCATAATGGAGATGTGTGTGTTTGTGAATTCGGGTTTAACATCGCTTTCAACAATTTTTCAGTCATATCACGACGGTGTCTGGTTGCGACAGGGAGCTCAATGCTCACTTTTATAGTGCTGCCTCACTGAAGTATCATATCCCAGACACATTACATGATACCACACCCAGTCACATTATCCTGACACTGGGTCGACCTGTCCAAGCTCTACCCCCCCCCCCCACCGTAAATCTGAGTACCAAGCGAGGAGTAGCTAGTACCGTTGTTAACGAATTTGGTATGTCGCGGTCCGGGATCGAACCCGTGACCTCCCGTTCCCCGGAGCTGACACTCTACCAACTGAGCTATCGGGGCCGGTTCATAATGGAGATAATTTTGGGATATCTTTTCAGTATTCTGAAAAATAAATGTATGTTTATGTACTCATTAGAATCTCCTCATCGAGGCGTTTCTACGATGAGGCGATTCTAGTGAGTATACATAGCATACATTTGCAAGATAAAAGGAGAAACTCTTCCTAGCATATCCCTCCCTATTTCGCCTCTGGAGGAATTCCCTAGAGGCCTAAGAAAGGGATCCACTCATCCATCGGAATAGAGCCTTCGAAGTTCAACTGTTTTTGTTTGTTTGATCTGAGGTTTAACGTCCCAGTCAACACTGTAAAGGTCATTTTCGAGGCGCTGCTTTTAATTTTGTGGAACTTTTACCCGACCTGGAGATGATATGACATCTGAAGCCCTGCCACCTAATGAAACCAATAGAATTTATAAGCATGGACGGTGCCGACTCGCACCGCTTTGCCTGGGCAGGCGTAGATCCTCTAAGCGGTTTACCAGTACTCGTGTGCGGTTCGGTATCAGCTCTGCGTGGAAACCAATCTTTTCCTTCAGGCCCCGATGGAAGTTCCACTGCACTCCATATATCTAGTAACCATTCATCTTAAGAAAAATTGTTATGAAAATCGGATCAAAAATGGTCTCTTTAATTTTTTTATCCCCCGACCGAATAGGTTCGGGGGATATAGCGATCAGCCTGGCGTCCGTCCGTCCGTCCGTCCGTCCGTCTGTCCGAGCGCATCCGTGGGCACATGTTGGGTAGACATAAGTTGGGTACTTGCCGTTTATTCCGTTGTTGTCCAAGAAAAGTAGCCAGTAGCCTGTTGGGTATTTAGCTGATTGTTGGGTACTTTTGAATGGGAAAATTAACACTGTAGTACCCAACAAATGTCCATCTGTAAGAACGGACGTCCGTCCGTCCGTCCGTCCGTAGACGCAACCTTGTGATGGCCATAACTCCTATACCCTTTGAGATTCATTGATAGTTCTTGGCACAATTGTTCACAAGGCTGAGACGGCGTGTCATGTGCAAGAACCAGAACTCTGGGTGCCATACTTTTTTAGTTATCTCCCCTTTTAATAAAATAGAATGACTACTTTGTGATGGCCATAACTCCAATACCCTTTAAGATATTTTGATGATACCTGGCACAGTTGTTCACAAGGCCGAGACGGTGTGTCATGCACAAGAACCACAACTCTGGCTCCCATGGTTTTTGAGTTATCTCCCCTTCCAATAAAATAGAGTGACTACCTTGTGATGCCCATAACTCCAATACCCTTTAAGATATATTGATGATACCTGGCACAGTTGTTCACAAGGCCGAGACGGTGTGTCATGCACAAGAACCACAACTCTGGCTGCCATGGTTTTTGAGTTATCTCCCCTTCCAATAAAATAGAGTGACTACCTTGTGATGGCCATAACTCCAATACCCTTTAAGATATATTGATAATACCTGGCACAGTTGTTCACAAGGCCGAGATGGTGTGTCATGCACAAGAACCACAACTCTGGCTCCCATGGTTTTTGAGTTATATCCCCTTCCAATAAAATAGAGTGACTACCTTGTGATGCCCATGACTCCAATACCCTTTAAGATATATTGATGATACCTGGCACAGTTGTTCACAAGGCCGAGACGGTGTGTCATGCACAAGAACCACAACTCTGGCTGCCATGGTTTTTGAGTTATCTCCCCTTCCAATAAAATAGAGTGACTACCTTGTGATGGCCATAACTCCAATACCCTTTAAGATATATTGATGATACCTGGCACAGTTGTTCACAAGGCCGAGACGGTGTGTCATGTTCATGAACCACAACTCTGGGTGCCATGGTTTTTTAGTTATCTCCCCTTCCAATAATATAGAATCACTACCTTGTGATGGCCACATCTCCAATACTCTTTGAGATATATTGATGGTACTTGATGCAGTTGTACATGAGTTTAAGCAGGTGTGTCATGTGCAAGAACCACAACTCTGGGTGCCCTGGTTTTTTAATTATCTCCCCTGACAATATAACCTTTTGTTGGCCATAACTCCAATACCCTTTGAGATATATTGATGGTACTTGGCACAATTGTATACAAGGTTGAGACGGCGCTTCATGCTTAAGAACCACAATTCTGGGTGCTATGATAAATATTTGAGTTATCTACCCTTCCAATATAACAGTATGACCAGCTTGTGATCTCCAACACTCTTTGAGACATATTGACGGTGCTTTGTACAGAAATGCATGAGCTTAAGCAGGCATGTCATGCGCAAGAACCACTGTTCTGAGTACCCTGTTTTTTAGTTATCTCTCCTGAAGTATAATCTTGTGATGGCCATAACTTCAATACTTTTGTGATATATTGCTGGTTTAATTCTGGTGCACTTTCTATTGGTGAACACACTTATGAAGGCCATATTGGCTTTTGGTCGGGGGATTTGCCATCTCTTCCGATGGCTATTTTTTATTTTGGTTTTACGACCCTTTCAAGTTTATTTCACTCATATCGAGCCGATCGTTAATCAGAGGTGGGCGAAAACCGGAGTACCCGGATGAAAACCCTAGAACATCCGTTGCAGAACTTGGCATCTCACATATGACCCGAGCGCGTCTCGAACCCACAGCGGTGAGAGACCTAATGATTAAGAGGTTCTCTTTACTTTTGTATTAGGACAAGAAAACAACGAAATTCTCGCTTAGGCCTTAAAGAACAAAAAAGCCGTGTTTCCGCTAAACCGACCAACCCTGCTTTAGATCCGCGAGTCTTCTCATTACGATTACAAACCCGTGCGGCATGGTGTATATTTCTTATCTTCAAAGTGGCTACTTTTCTGATGAAAATCCGTAATATTTTTCTTATAAATACTGCAAACATAAGTCGTGGGTGCTCGTTAGAACCGCCGAGTACCCACAACCTATGTCTCGGAGTTAAAATAAGAAAAATTATGTATACGCCCGTAAACCCCCAATTTCTCTGTATAAAGTGGGGTATAGTGTGTGTGTGTGTGTGGGGGGGGGGGGGGGGGGGGGGTCTTCATTTCCCGGACTAGTTCACGTGATGTTTTTTACCAATAAATGAACACAATAAAAATTAAAACACCGACCCTACCATTGTTAATTTCAAACCCTACCCAAGTCGTCTTTGTACAGTAAAATTCCTATATTAAGACAACCTTTGGTAATATTCAAAAGTTGACTTTAAGACCACTTTTGAACAGTCCAAAAGTTGGTCTCTTAATAGGAGACACTGTGTGTAAAAACCACAATGAAAGAATAACTGACAGCGCGACATGCATTTTTTCACATCTCCAAAATGGCTACTTTTCTGATGGAAATTTGTGATATTTTCTAATAAAGACTGCAAGTACTCGTCAGAACCGCCTCGTTGAGGCGGTTCTAACGAGCACCCACAACCTATGTATTGGAACAGGAATAAGAAAAATAATTTATACCCCCGTAAACCCCAGTTTTCTCTATATAAAGTGGGGTATAGGGGGTGTTCATTTCACGGACTTGGTCACGTGATGATGAATTTTACTGTATTTTCCTATAGTAAAATTTTCGTTTTAAGTACATTTTTGTAGCTTTTGACATTACACAGAGCTGACTTTCTGAGTATCTCAAATGAATAATGATATACAGTGCAAGTCCCAACATGCCAGTTTTATTCACAAAAAAAAAAAACACGTACAAAATGCAGAACCCGGGAATGGAAAAGGATTTTTTTTAATATGTTGTGCGAACAAGATATTAAGTTGTGCGAACAAGATATTATCTTGTGCGGACAAGATAATATGTTGTGCGGACAACATAATTTATCTTGTGCGGAAAAGATATTATCTTGTGCGCACAAGATAATATCTTGTTCGCTAAACATATTATCTTGATTGCACAACATAGATCTTGGGAAGTTGTGCGAACAAGATATTATCTTGTGCGGACAAGATATTATCTTGTTCGCACAACATATTATCTTGTTCGCACACTAGTACTGGTAAACCTCTTAGAGGATCTAAGCCTGTCCAGGAACCGCGGTGCGAGGCGGACCGTCCATGCTAATAAACCCTATTGGTTTCCTTGGGCGACAGGGCTTGAGATGTCAGTTCATCTCAGTGTTGGGTAAACGTCCCACAAAATTGGAAGCAACGTCTCCAAAATGACCTTTACAGTGTTGACGGGGACGTTAAACCTAAATTCAAACAAACAAACAAATCTGCAGTGGAATCATGTATTGAGTTTGGCAGGTCAACAGATCAGACACCACAGAAGGCGGCATCTGATCAGAGTCTACAATACATGTATTTTCTTACAGTACGTGGATTTATGGCAAAACACGGCGACTGGTAAGGATTTACAATCGGCGACTGGTAGGGATTTACACGTTTTGGTTACAGTTCAGGAATGTAAGGATTAAACAAATTACATGACGCAAACACGCCTATACAAATACATTGCTATCTTTATCGCCGAAAATATGAAAATTTTATGATAAAAAATTGTGATATTTTTCTTATTTCTGCTCAAAATATAGATTATGGGCACTCGTTAGAACCGCCTTATCGAGGCGGTTCTAACGAGTACCCACAATCTATATTTTAGAGCAGAAATAAGAAAAATAAGGTATACCCCCGGAAACCCCAGTTTTACAATATAAAAGTGGGGTTCAAGGGGGTCAAAATTATATAGGCGTGTTTTCGTGATGACAGCCTATGCCACCGTTCAGGATTATGTTTTATTTACTATAAAGTCAAAACACAAGGCACATAATGGAAGTTTTAGATTTCAAGTCAAGTGGAATTATTCAGGACTTTTGTCTTCTGACGATCTTCCACCTGCCTAAATACACCTTTTGATTTCAACATATATCGAAATACCTTAAAGAAGATATTATACTTACATAATCATTTTCATTATTTATAACAATTATAGGCGTTATCTTACAAAATAGAAGTAGAGGCAATCGATACAACTAACCCACAGCTCCCATCTGAGACACCAAAAGGAAAGAAACACAAACATGAAGCAACAGACCCCAACAGAAACACCAACAGCGGAAAGCCAAAAGGACAGTTACTTTCCCACAAAATGGCCAAAGGCTATCCAAAATAAAATAGCACAAGCGACACAAACACCCAAAGACAAACCATTACAAACTGCGACAGAAGAACCGCCCATTTGTATCAACCCTGCTAGCATTCTACATAAATCTACAGCGGGCCGTTAGCGGCCCGTCAGCTACCCTGACGGGCCGCTAACGGCCCGCTGTAGATTTATGTAGACCGCTGTAGATTTATGTAGAATGCTTACTGGGAATATGTGGAGTCGGATGGGCAGGAGGAGCCGTCACAAGAAAAAAAAAATCAACGCCCAGATAGCTCAGTCGGTAGAGCTCTTATCTTGTAAGCAATGGGTCGCCAGTTCGAGTCTTGTTCCGGTCGCTTTTTTTTTCCAAAGATTGTTTAAAGATTTATGTATTTATTTGCAACATCCGGTGTTAAGTGCAGTTGTGGGGCATGTAAAATGGTTCCCCGTAATTCACCAATATTGCTGATTATTTACTAAGTTTAAAAAACTTCGAAGTTGGAGAAATGCTACCAGCGCCGTGTAGGCAAGTGGTCGCCGGTGCGAGTCGGTTGCTGGTCGCATGCTCCAACTTCATTTCTTAAAGATTTATGTACAGTAGAACTTCGATGGCTCGAACACCGATGGCTCGTTTACCATGGATGACTCGAACCCATTCTTGAGTCCCTAGCGAAATCCTCTACATAAGAAATAGTGGGTGATAATTAAGGAGATTTTAGTCTTTTATCTTGCAAATGCATGCTATGTGTACTCATTAGAATCGCCTCGATGAGGCGATTCTAATGAGTACACACAGCATACATAGTCATTATAGACCCCCGAAAAGATGTCTAAAAGTATCTCGTTATGCCTCCTGACAATAACCTCAGTGGCTCGAACTACGCCTGTCTCGAACCGATTTTCGAGGTCCCAAAGGTGTTCGAGCCATTGAAGTTCGACTGTATTTACATGCGATTTCTCGACGGTTTAGATAATCATATTTTTAGGATAATTACCCAGTGCACGTTTCACAGTCAGCTGTGACATATATACCTATCGCATCTGCATTTGAAATCCATTACGGATTGTTATACAGTCACATACAAATTCTGAAAATGAACAAAGTAATTTTTGGCATTGTTCTGCTACTCTTGTTTGGTAAGCAACATTTTATATGAACAGTTTACATTACGAAAACCCGCCTATACAAATACATTGTAAACTTTACCGCCGAGAAAACAAACATTTTAAGCTAAAAAATTGTGATTTTTTTTTCTTATTTCTGCTCAAAATATAGATTGTAGGTACTTGTGAGAGCCGCCTCGGCGAGGCGGTTCTCACGCGTTCCCACAATCTATACTTTAGAGCAGAAATAAGAAAAATAAAGTTTACCCCTGTAAACCCCAGATTTACTATATAAAAGTAGGGTTCAAGGGGATCAAAATTATCATTACGATAACACACCCGTACGACATAGTGCATATTTCACATCTCCAAAATGGCTACTTTTCTGATGAAAATCTGTCATATTTTTCTTATAAATGCTCATAACATAGGTTGTGTGTGCTCGTTAGAACCGCCTCATTGAGGCGGTTCTAACGAGTACCCACAACCTATGTATTGGAGCAGAAATAAGAAAAATAATGAAGACCCCCATAAACCCCAGTTTTCTCTATATAAAGTGGGGTGTAGGGGGGTCTTCATTTCACGGACTTGTTCACGTGATGTATAGGCGTGTTTTCGTAATGTAAGCGATGTATTGTGAATGTAAAGTCACTCTTCTGTTCATTCCTGTATTCATTTCTACTACCGTTTCCAGAACCTTGTTATTTTTAAGGAATTCCGTTTTGATATTTCTCATTCTGTAATGGATGAGTTTAAATTTTCATTATCATCCGGTATGTCTTTATTAGTTTCATTGTCTTGTAAATCGTTATTATCTTTATTTTCTTGTAATATCCGTGCGATATAGTGCATTTTTCACATCTCCAAAATGAATATTTTTTTTTCTGGAGAAAATCCCTTATATTTTTCTAATTTGTACTGCAAACATAGGTTGTGGGAGCTCGTTAGAACCGCCTCAATTAACGAGTACCCACAACCTATGTCTAGGAGTAGAAATTTGTTTGTTTGTTTGATTTGAGGTTTAACGTCCCCGTCAAAACTGGAAAGGTCATTTTGGAGACGTTGCTTCCAATTTTGTGGGACTTTAACCCGACATTGAGATGAAATGACATCTCAAGCCCTGTCGCCCAATGAAACCAATAGGGTTTATTAGCATGGACGGTCCGCCTCGCACCGCGGTTCCTGGACAGGCTTAGATCCTTTAAGCGGTTTACCAGTACTAGTGTGCGGGCTGGATTCAGCTCTGCGTGGAAGCATCATGCAGCCCATATATTTCTTCAAGCCCCTATGGGCGGGGCCATATAAAGTGGGGTTTAGATGGGTGTTCATTTCACGGACTGGTTATCATGTTGATAGTTTTAGAAACATGTGAACAACGTATCTATATCTAGATCAGTCGTTAGTTTAGCGGCAAAGGCTATTGTTACACCTGGAGTAATTATTTTTAAATTTCGCAAGTTGTTTATTGTATTAATAAATTTTGTTTTGGTGAATGTTCATCACGAAAATACGCCCATCTAGTTCTGTCCCCTTGAATCCCACTTTTATATGGTCACACTTGGGTTTACATGTCCGGGCTATAGCTTTTTTAATTAATTTCTGCTCGAAAATATAGACTGCGGGAATTCGTTGTGAACCGCCAGATTGAGGCCGTTCTAACGTTTACCCTTAATTATTATTTGGGCCCCGTCAAGCGATTTTGGTACTTATCGCCTATGCGAGCAGCGAAGGTTCAGGCGAGCCTGCGCATCCGCGCAGTCTCGCCAGAACTTTCGCTGCTCGCTCATACAAGCAGTGAGTCAAGAGGAACCTTCAGACAGAAAGCCATATCCCCGGCCCCTCTGAATGGCTGGGCATGCGCAGTTAAAATTTGTCATGACGGAATGCTCGAAGACACAAATTCGCTTGGCGGGGCTCATTTTTCATCTGACAACCGTCATTTGTTTGGCGACTCAAATTTACATGTTTGAATAGCCGCGTTTTCGTTATGTTTTTTTTTTTCTTTTGCGTGCTTGAGGTTGGCTCTCATTACGAAAACACGCCTATACAAATACATTGTAAACTTTGCCGCCGAAAAACAAAAAAAGTTAAGGTGAAAAATTTTGATATTTTCTTATTTCTGCTCAAAATATTGATTGGCGGTACTCGTTAGGACCGCCTTATCGAGGCGGTTCTAACGAATACCCACAATCTATATTTTAGAGCAGAGATAAGAAAAATAAAGTTAACCCCTATAAACCCCAGTTTTTAGCTCACCTGTCACGTAGTGACGAGATAAGCTTTTGGGATCACTTTTTGTCCGTCGTACATGCGTGCGAGCGTCCGTGCATAAATAATTTCATCAAACAACATCTCCTCCTAAACCACTGATCGGATTTTGACTAAACATGTGGGACAATTGTAATCCGCCCATTACCTGTGTCCGATTTAAACCGCGTGCAAACTGTATAGAAATAATAGGACGTGTAAATCTAAGACATGATATTAAAAAATACTAGGCTGCAGAGCGAAAATGTGATTGAAAATTATGAAAATTCAATCTTTTTTTTTTTTTTACAAAAGAAGAAGAAGAAGAAAAAAAAAAAAACTTTAATTTTTGATATTTTAGACAAGTGAAAATATATTGATTTCGGTGAAAAATCTTTTTCGTTTTTTTTCGGGTACTTCACACACATGCTTAATTGGCAATTGTTGCTAATTACTGCCGATCATGCCGGTTGTAGGAATACTACTTAAAACACTTAGGTACTTTTTTTCTGATCTGAGTCTACGTTGTGCGAAAGATCCAATGCTTCTTCATGCAGCAAGAGAAGTCTAGGATGCGCACGCTGATGTGATTCTTTGCTGGGCACACGTAAATTGCAGGGAGTGCTGTGCCCTGGTTCAGTTATTATTTTCTGGGGTAAAGTGCATGTAATTACACACACTAAAATAATCATCACGAAAACACGCCTATATGAACCCCACTTTTATACAATGAAACTGGGGTTTACAGAAGTAAACCTTGTTTCTTATTTATTTCTGCTCTATATAAAGATTGTGGGTACTCGTTACACAATCTATATTTTAGCAGAAATAAGAAAAATGTCACAATTTTTCACCTTAAAATTTTCTCTGTTTCGGCAATAAAATTTACTATTTAGTTGTATAGGCATGTGGCTAACCGGTAATCAACAACAGCTGATTTAACATGTATCGATTAACGTGCATCAATTTATACATGTATAGAATTTAAGAGTTGACACGAGATGTGTGTGTAATCAAATTAATCGTTTTATGACCCGGTAGCCTTAATCGTTGAGATGATATCGACAAACTTAGGTAATCTTAAGACAAGCGTTCTGGTATCCGGACAAAATTCACTCTGGACAAAACCTCCTGTGCTCATTTTTGCTTAAGTGGACGAAATCCCCAAGGTGGACATAATCTCCTTAGAAACTTTTTTACAGGGTGAACAAAATCCCCCTCGTGATTTTTACAAGGTGGACAAATCCCCTCCATAAGATGGACAAAATCCCCTTCGGGCAAAATGCCCCTTGCTGATTACTGCCATAGGAATGGTACTCAAATAGGCTTCACGTTTCCCTGGTTTTTGACGAAATCAAAATCATTTAAGGGTGATTAAAGAAAATGAAAGAAAATTAAGGACTGCGCTTGATATTGTGTTTGAAATCAAACTGATTAATTCTACCTGAAAAAAAAAAACTGCCAGTACATGTTTGTTCCCTTGATTTCTCTTGATTTCACATTGAAAACTTTTCCCGTGTGCTTCTCAGGAATGATCCTTAGGTGGTCCCCTTTCAAAGTTGTTCAAATGGTTCCGGTCCGTTGCACAACTAGGTCAATGGAGCTAAAAAAAGACATTTTTACTGAAAACTTAAAAAATCCTCTTCTCTAAACCGCATGGTCCAGGTCTTTGATATTTGGTATGAAGCTTCATCTAGTGGACCTCTGCCAGGATTGTTCAAATTATAGCCCTGGGGCCGAAAATGCGCCCCGGCCCACCAGTTTTATATAGACTTATATAAGGAAAAACCTTTAAAAATCTTCTTGTCTGAAACCAGAAGGCCCAGTTTTTAGCTCACCTGTCACCTAGTGACGAGATGAGCTTTTGGGATCACTTTTTGTCCGTCGTACATGCGTGCGTGCGTCCGTGCGTAAATAATTTCTTCAAACAACATCTCCTCCTAAACCACTTATCGGATTTTGACTAAACTTCTCAAGAAAGATCCTTAGGTGGTCCCCTTTCAAAGTTGTTCAAATGGTTCCGGTCCGTTGCACATCTAGGTCTTTGGTATTTGGTATGAAGCTTCATCTAGTGGATCTCTACCAAGATTGTTCAAATTATAGCCCTGGGGCCGAAATTCCACCCCCTCTCGGCGGTGCCCACCAGTTATATATAGACTTATATAAGGAAAACTTTAAAAATATTCTTGTCTGAAACCAGAAGGCCCAGGTCTTTGATATTTGGCGTGAAGCTTCATCTAGTTGACCTGTACTGAGATTGTTCAAATTATAGCCTTGGCGCCAAAAATGCCCCTGCGCCAGGGCCCACTGGTTTTGCATGGGCTTATATAGGGAAAACCTTTAAAAATAATCTTGTCTGACACCAGAAGGCCCAGGTCTTTGGTATTTGGTATGGAACTTCATCTACTGGACAGCTACCAAGTTTGTTGAAATTATAGCTCTTGGGCCAAGAATGTACTAGAGGCACTGATACTCAGGTGAGCGATTCAGGACCCTCTGGGCCCTCTTGTACTATATAAAAGTCAGGTTCAAGAGGTTCAGAATTATATAGGCTTGTTTTCGTGATGGATGCCTGCCCCTATGCCGCTGTTTTAGTGGGTTTAACAGTTGGTGTCTTAAAGTTATCTATTGGTTAAACGATTGTCAACAGCGCAAACTCGTCGCTATAGAGTGAATCTACCTGGGTTATTGCAGTCTTGACTGATTGATGTATTCTGTAACGTGCCCCACACCTGTCATTCAAAATCAAAATATTGTTATATTTATAGATATCTAGTCGGGCCCCGCCCATCGGGGCTTGAAGAAATAGATGCGTTGCATGATGCTTCCACGCAGAGCTGAAACCGACCGCACACGAGTACTGGTGAACCGCTTAGAGGATCAAAGCTTACCCGGGCAAAGGGGTGCGAGTCGTACCGTCCATGATTATAAACCCTATTGGTTTCATTGGGCGACAGGGCTTGAGATGTCATTTCATCTCAGTGTCGGATAAAAGTCCCACAAAATTGAAAGCAACGTCTCCAACATGACATTTACAGTGTTGACAGGAACGTTAAACCTCAAATCAAACAAACGAACAAATACACATATCTAGTAATATATAACACCCTCATTGTTACCAAGTGGATCTTTTGAATAACGCGATTTACCAAAATCCATGCGGTCTAACAAACATGCTATATTGAAAACAAAATGTATGTTGCGGGGTATAATGCAGAATAAGCGACCGGCCCCCTCCCATAGGGGCTTGAAGAAATATATCGGCTGCATGATGCTTCCACGCAGAGCTGAATCCGGCCTGCACACTAGTACTGGTAAACCGCTTAGAGGATCAAAGCCTGTCCAGGAACCAAGGTGCAAGGCTAATAAACCTTATTGGTTTCATTGGGCGACAGGGCTTGAGAAGTCATTTCATCTCAATGTCGGGTAAAAGTCCCACAAAATTAGAAGCAACGTCTCCAAAATGACCTTTACAGTGTTGTCGGGGACGTTAAACCCCAATTCAAACAAACAAACAGAATAAGCGATGCCTTTATTACAGTTCGGTAATCAGTCCGGAAGCATACCCTTGACTGTATGACCGTCAACCACTAAAACCCCTGTCACACCAGGGCTGCGTTCTCACGGCGTCCAAGAAAAATGCAGAACGCCGAGGTGCGCGCAGTACGATCGCAAACATCGCCGTAGCAACGCAGTGGCGTCGCCAGTAGACGCGTTGGGATCGCATAGAACGCCAAGCGACGGCGCGCATTTTGAGCATGCTCAAAACAAACGCCGTCGCTCGGCGTTCTGATCAGAGCGCAGTGAGGTCGCCGTAAGGTTGCCATAGCAGCGCAGTAAGGTCTCCTACAACGCTACAGGAGCTCGGCAGGGGCGCACAGAGGTCTCCTACAACGCCATATAAGCTCTGCTTGTATAATTGATTAACTGATTGATTGATTTGATATTTAACGTCCCAGTCAACACTGTATAGGTCATTTTTGGAGACGTTGCTTCCAATTTTGTGGGACTTTTACCCGACTTTGAGATGAAATGACATCTCAAGCATGTTTACACCAATAGAGTTTACACGTATCTCGCACCGCTTTGCCTGGGCAGGCTTTGATCCTCTAAGCAGTTTACCAGAACTCGTGTGTGGTCGGTTTCAGCTCTGCGTGGAAGCATCATGCAGCCCATCTATTTCTTCCAGTCCCGATGGGAGGGAGCCGCCCGCTTGTATAAACAGTGGCTAGAGTAGAGTTTGATTGTGTACTTTCCGAAAAACCTACTTCTGAGGTGACTCATTCCGGGTAAGATAATGGCGGTGGACTTGCTCCTGCTTGCGGTGATTGCGGTGGACTTGCTTCCGACGGCACAGGAGTACTGGTAAACCGCTTAGGGAATCTAAGCTTGCCCAGGCAAAGGGGTGCGAGTCGGACCATCCGTGCTTATTAACCCTATTAGTTTCATTGGGTGACAGAGATTGAGATGTCATTTCATCCCAATGTCGGGTAAAACTCCCACAAAATTAGAAGCAACGTCTCCAAAATAACCTATAATGTGTTGATGGGACGTTAAACCTCAAATCAAATAAAACTGTTCGACTGATTTAGATGTCTGTTTACACTTTGAGAACGTCTTCAACATGTGAGCGCCGTAAAAGCGCAGTGCACGCATTGAGAGCGCCGTAAAAGCGCAGTGCACGCATTGTGAGCGCCGTAAAAGCGCAGAGGAAGCGCCGTGAGAGCGCATACAATCGCCATCAAAAACGCCACAGGATCGCGATAGATCGCCATGTAAGCTCCGTAGCAACGTCTTGGTCGCTGTAAGGACGCAATGACAGGTCCATGTTCACAAAAATATCCCATATTTCTTGCGATCTCGCGGCGTTCTAAAAAATTAAACAACGCCGTCCCATCGCAGTGAAAACGCGGCATAGTGTGACAGGGGCTTAATTGTGTCGAGTTTAGCTGAGGGCTTTTCGGGGCATTAATGAGCCAGCGCGCGACAAAACAAACAATTAAACATATGCGTCCAGCGAACACTCAGATCAGCCTGCGCATCCAGAGACTTCTCTTGCTGCAGGAAGGAGCAATGGACCCTTATCTATCCTAAGAGCGCACAGCGAAGACTCTGACCAGACTGCGCGGATGCGCCGGCTGATCTTAGTCTTCGCTGGGCGCTAATATTTTATTGTAGATTTTGTCGTGCGCTGGTTCAATTTTAGTATCCCTATTCATGCCGAAAGCACTACCCATTCGATATGAAACGTTCTACGTACTAGCTTGTTTGTTTGAACTGATGTTTAATAGTCAGGGATTTGAAATTCGTAGCACACGTATTTAAGGAGTTTAATGCACCTTATTTTCTCACACTTAACTATGATATGAATTTATTGAGAGGTCTCTCAGCATCTTGAAAATGGAGTTAGAAAATCAAAAAAGTGGGGAAAAAGACTTAAAAAGGGGAGATAAATGTACCTACCCTCTTTTCTCATATAAAAATCCAAAAAATCCAAACGACATCTACTCTGAAACTACAAGGCCGATTGGAACCAAATTACATGTGAAGCCGCCATGGGGTGGAAGAACAAACATATATTCTGAATGTCTGGGTCACATGATCAAAATGTCCACCATGCCCATATATGGTAAAACCTTTGAAATCGCCCGTTCTCAGGAACCAATAGACCGATGACCTTGAAACTTGATATACAATATTGGGGACCCGGTCCCTTTCACATGTGTTCAAATGATGACATTTGGTTGACCTTGACCTTTCTTACGTCAAGATCACATACGGTCACTTAGGGTTTTGTATGGCAAACACAGGATTTTCTGGTTCTGTTGCAGCTTATGAAATCATAGTTGATATTTGCAGCCAGCTAAATTATCCTGGTGCCATAAGATTACATATTTCTATTTTTTTTTTTCCAAAACTACTATGCTAACTGATACAAAATTACATATACTGCATCAGTGTGGTCGAGAAATCAAAGTTTGTTTGAAGGATCTGTGTGATTGTCACACCAATAAGGAGATGAGACAACGACACCAACTGTCAACGACGCTAATGGGCCAAAAGTGATTTTGATTCAGCATCTCAGAATACAAGACTTGGTATGCAACATTTTGGACTTTAGACCTGCTGAGATTGTTCAAAGCTGACCATAATGTACGCGACGGCAACAAAAAACAATGGTTGATTAAAAATAATTTGGCAGCAATGGTACTGCAATTGGCCTCTACTAAACCATTATGGTCGATTAAAATAAATGGCCACCAAGGGTGGGATAATTTATGCCCATTTGAGCTCTGGTGAGCGTAGTTTCCCATGGACTGCTTGTTTATAACTTTGTGTTCAGGTTAGTTATTAAAAGTCACGTAAGCTTGATGGCAGGAGTAAACAATATTTAATTGGCGTTGTCATGATACACCAGCCACAGTTTTCTGCTTTACTGATTGTGCTTGTTTGGTTATCTTTTGTTGCTTAGCTGCATTTTCAAGCCTTCATGAACCATTTATCTTTTAACCAGTGGTAGTTTGGTATGAAGTTACCATGACAGCAATACCTCTGAAAGACGACAATGTTCAGTGAATTTAACAACGCGACACTATCTATTTCAGTCTTTTTTCAAAGGGTTGGCAGAATTTCGTCCAGTATTTCATAATTGAAGGAAAGACGTATTTTAGCCTCCTTTTGACTGAATGTCTGCGAAATTTGTTTGCCAACAAAAAAGAAACATTATATAGTATTTGCATGGTAGAACGACGATTTTACATAAATGTTTTATAGGTACCATTAATTTGGGGCAGAAAAGATACTCTACTAAATTTAAATATCAGCATCCAACTGCGGGTTTGCTGCTTGAATGACTCTGGTTTTGGTTGAACTTTTGGCAAACATGCGCAAATTGTGGTGACCAAGTTACATGAAGATGCAGAAAAGTTCAGTCGAGAGTCTGTGTTGAACCCGATGTTCCCAACCTTCTTGACAAAAGTGTAGAAGAAGAAGCTTGATTTACATAGGAATCGTTACATTTATTATGACAAACATCGCCCCTGTTCAAAATATCTGACCTATAAGGTGTCAACCTCAAGTTAACCTTTCATTCAGTTCCTTTCATAAGTACGAATGCATTTCCACCAGAACGCCTGAAGGTAGGTGCCTGATGCTCTGTCTCTGGTAGGGCTGATCGGAGCCTAACTATGGGTTTCCTTTCCTAGCATTCTAGCTATTCCATGCTGTTGAGTCCTTGTCGTTGTCTCATCTCCTTATTCGTTTGATTTTATGTTCGCGGAGATGTTGCATTGATGAGCTAGAAATCCATCGTGCAGACTGAACAACTAATGGGTTTTAACCAAGACAACCAAGAGTGAGGATTGAGGCCACCTTTAATCAAGATACAAGATACAAGATACAATCAATCAATTAAAGCGCCCACCCCAAACCCCAACACCCGTAAAACTTCTTACTGACCCCATTCCAAGGCGGTCCTTATGTTGTGGTTTCTTATTTTTACAGTTGGTGTTTAAGATGTATGTATTGCTAATGCCGTTTTTATTTTGAATAACTGTTTGGCCATGTGGGGAGATAACTGTCCTTCTGGCTTTCCATTCGTGACGTTTTAATTGTGGTGTTTTGAATTGGAGGTGCGAGGTATTTTGTATAGGTTCCTGATCATTGCCTACACTCTGTTTGTCAAATCATGATAACTCCAGATGGCTTGACATAGAAGGCCCTTTTGGAAAATCTGTATGGGGCAATTGGGGTGGTTGGGTGAGGCAAAGGTGACGTTTACCTTGCGTCAATAGGGCGTCCAACTGATATTGGCGTACAGCTGGACAAGACCTGCTGTTCTTGCAGCAGGTAATGGTAGAGGGGGAATACTGTTATATCTTCTGTTTCTGCACTTATCTATTTATTTTCCTCTTTCTCTTCTGTCCCTCACTTTCATCTGCTCTACTATCTCTTCTATCGCTTTTCTCTGGGAGAAGACAAAAATGACCAACAAGGGTGGACGTGCCTTTAAACCCAAAACAATCAATATATGGGACAAATATCAGTCAAAGGAACTAGTGAAAAAGTAGACGAAGAACAGGTTAATCAGTACATCACATGAACATGTCCGTGAAATGAAGGCCCCTTAACCCAACTTTATATATTGAAAACTGGGGTTTACGGGGTAAACATTGTTTTTCTTATTTCTGTTCCAAGACATAGGTTGTGGATACTCGTTAGAACCGCCTGATGCGGTAATAACGAGCACCCTCAACCTATGTTTTGAACATTTATAACAAACATATCAAGGATTTTCATCAGAAAAGTAGCGATTTTGGAGATGTGAAAAATGCACTATTTCGCACGGGTGAGTTATCGTAATGTGTGACAAGAGACACAGGATAATTAAGAGCTAATGGCGAATAGAGGGACAAGGTTATCGAAGGCAGGTTGTCCAATGAAAAAGAAGAAAGTAAGTGGAGGTGACATCTTAAGATGCACATTTACAGGTTATACCAATACTCAGGGGAAAGGGAAGAAGGAAGAATGTTTAAGGGGTGGCTTTACATTACATTGAAGCTTGGTTACTATTTATTTTTAATCGTGCGACTTACCACCAGTAAGATTTCAATAGAGACCTTGTAGTGGCCAGTAACATTTACGTGTTTAAAATATAATAATGTCGATGTTAGTTTGGGAGCCTTCAGCACAAACTGGAAACTTTGGATAATGAATCTTGAAATATACAATGTATTTATTAAATGTTGATGGATTCAAGTCACCAGTTTAGAGAATCACTTGGTAGTTCATCGCTGACAAATATGCTTGGTGATGTATAGTCACCTCACTAAATAAAAACCAGAAGGAAATGGTCATCAGTAATTTTTCAAAAATATATCTGTTGGCTCCTGTTATGATATATCTGTGACCAGCCGGTGAAATAATTTATTTTATGTATGTTTTAATATGGTTTTTTTATCACGATCTGTGACACAGCAGGAAAAAACTGCAAATGGGTCCATAGGTATCTGAGTCCCTTGTCCATGCCTAGATTGACACAGATTCATCAAGTTTCACGTGCATGTGCAAAAATAACCGTCCTGCATACTGACGGAAAAGAAATTGTTTCAAAAAATACTAAAAATCCATTAGCGCAAAAATAGTGTAAATTTTACCAAATTTCTGGGGGTAAAATTCCAGTGGTCAAAATTTATGGTAACACCGGATGTAGTTACGTCATATCATGAATTTTGGTATTTTCGAGTATTGACAAATATTTTGGCTGATGCAATAAATCAACATTCAGTTGTAAGCCCAAGTTACACATAACTAAACTTAATCCAACCATTCCATTCGCATGGGGGTGGGTGTAAACTCATAGAATTTTCAACCCCTTTTCCCCACCAGATTTGCTAAATAATCACATGTCACATAGATTAGGCTTCTATCTCGATGAAACAGCACAAATAAAGCGTGAGAATTTTGGGTGCATTAAATTTTTCGAAATCTGGTCTCAAATCCCTGACTATAAAGGTGCATTATTGAGCTACCGGGTCTCATTTTTTTCTGGTTTTTATCTTCAATGCATACTCCTTTGTCATGTGTACACTTTTGGAGCCAAATACAGCTTCAGAACTTTGTGAAAATGGTCGTTTTCATTCGTGTTTACCCTTCGCTCTAAACAAGTGTTCGGAGTTTCTGTTTTTTAAAAATAAATCTGTCACTTTACACATACATGGCGACAGTATCGTCTCTGAGTGTCGTTACTTATGGCATGATATTCAGCGTCATATTTTTTCCGATTGAGGCATGGCCTAAGCAAACAAGGCCAAAAATGAAAGTCGCATTACGTGGGGATTCTATTTTTGTCACGAACTAAAAATAGATCTAACTAGTGTTCGAAACCTAGTTAGGGAATCCCTCTCAAACTCATTTACCTGTAATCATAATTGTTCGCATTTTTGCATAAAATGCATTCTTTGTATTGTTTTAAAGAAAAATACCGGCTATATGTATTTTATTTTTGGAAGCATTTTTTTCCAGATAGCTCAATAATGCACCTTTAACGTCTCCCAGGAACCACTATTTATGTCATTTTGGATACACTGCTTCCAGTTTTGTGGGACTATTACCCGACATTGAAATGACTTCTTAAGCCCTATCGGCCAATGAACCGAAAAGGTTAGTATGCATTGAACGGCATAGCCTTGGTAGGCTTCGTCCTTCTTAGCGGTTTACCATTACTCATGTGAGGTTAGTTTCAGCTCTGCGTGGAAGCCCCATGCAGCCAAATCCATTACTCCTAGCCCCGATGGGCGGGGCGACGTCTGTGTAATCGCGGAATACCTGTATTTGGCAGTGATCTTGTCAAATACCCCTATTTAAGACATTATTTGGCAAATATTTTAAGCAACATTAGTAATGACGTAAAGTATATTTTTAGCTAACATGCCGTTGAGCTTTTGTGATCAGTGAATGTCCAGCATGCGTCGTCCGTCGTTCGTCGTCAACAATTGTCTTAAACTAGCCTTTGGGCCAGTTTGATTCTATCTTCACAGGTATGTTGGCTGGGTAACTCCCTACCAAAATGGCTAAAATCCTTCCGCTCCAATGAATAAGACGGCTACCAGAGCTAAAAATAGAAAACAATCGTTAAAAGAAAACTCTTTCTGTACCATTGGGTTAATTTCATGCAAACTTTATGGGAATGTTGCTTAGGTGACCCTCTTTCAAAATACTTAAAACGTTTTCCCACCGATGAGCAAAATCGCCGCCAGAGCTAAAAATAGAAAAAACGTTATAAATGTGCTTCAAACGCGAACTCCTCCTAAACCCGGCGGCCAAGGAATGCTGCCCAGGTAACTCCCTACCAAAATAACTAAAATCGTTCCGTTCTGGTGAACAAGATGGCAACCAGAGCTAAATGTAGGAAAGATGACAGCATTTTCCTTTACCCTTGGGTAAATTTCATTCAAACTTCATAGGAATGTTGCTTAGGTTACCCTCAACAAAAATAGCTAAACTAGAGCTGCCGCCTAACGGGCGCCAATTATACCCCCGCATGCGTTGTCAGACAAATTTTTATAAGTATTTGACCTTGAGGAAGGTCAACGTAAAGGTCAAGGTCAGGTTTGTGTATATCAATCTTAAGTACTAGTGGCAAGGTGTGTGGTGTGTGAATATTAAAGAAATCGGTCAAAGAATAAGGAAGTTATGAGCAATATTAAAGTTTTATGTAACGGACCGACGGCGACGAAAAATTTTTACAAGTATTTGACCTTGAGGAAGGTCAACGTAAAGGTCAAGGTCAGGTTTGTGTATATCAATCTTAAGTACTAGTGGCAAGGTGTGTGGTGTGTGAATATTAAAGAAATCGGTCAAAGAATAAGGAAGTTATGAGCAATGTTAAAGTTTTTTGTAACGGACCGACGACGACGACAAATTTTTACAAGTATTTGACCTTGAGGAAGGTCAACGTAAAGGTCAAGGTCAGGTTTGTGTATATCAATCTTAAGTACTAGTGGCAAGGTGTGTGGTGTGTGAATATTAAAGAAATCGGTCAAAGAATAATGAAGGTATGAGCAATGTTAAAGTTTATTGTAACGGACCGACGACGACAGACGACAAGCTGACTCCTATATACCCCCTTCAAACTTCGTTTGCGGGGGTATAAATATTTTCGCTCCGATGAGTTAAATGGCCACCAGAGCTAATAATATCTTATATTTTCTTCAAATGCGACCCCTTCCTGAACCATTGATCCGATTTCATTCAAACCTCACAGGAAAGCTGCTTAAGTGGTTCCCAACAAAACTAGCTGGACTCCTTCTGCTCTGATGAACAAGATGCTACTAGAGCTAAAAATAGAAAAAAAAAACGTTGTAAATTTGCTTCAAACGCGAACTGCTCCTAAATCCTTGGGCTAATTTCATTCAAACGCACAAAAATGTTGCAAAACTAAAATGTTCTTATCTGATGAACAAGATCAGTGAGATGGCCATCAGAGCTAAATATACAAAACAAATATTTAAACGACAACTCCTCCGGTACACTTGGACCTTTTTCATTCAAACTTCAATGGAATGATGCTTGTGTGTCACTCTATCAAACTAGCTAAAACGGTTTCATTCCGATGAGCAAAATGGCCGCAAGAGCATAAAGTAGTAAAACGTGTAAATTCGCCACAAATGCGAACTCCTCCTCAACCCTTGACCAATTTGAATCAACCTTCACATAAATGAGGCCTATCTGGCTACGTCGACCGTCGCTAGAGCTAAAATAGAAGAGAAAAAACTTCAAACGTCAACTTCTCCTAAACCATTGTGTCAATTTCATTCAAACTTCACAAGAATGTTGCCTAGGTGACTCGCCATGAAAAAAAAAAACTAAAATCTTTACGCTCTGATGAACAGTGTTGCATGCAGTACTAAAATTGAAAAATAGTTAAGCAAGAACTCCTGTACTTTTGGACCAATTTATTCAAACTTCATAAGAATGATGTTTAGGTGACCCTATAACAAAATAGCGAATGGGTTTTTCTGTGGTGAGCAAAATGGCCACTAGAGCTTGTAAATTTTCTTCATATGTGGACTGCTCACAAACCCGTGTACCAATTGAATTCAAACTTCACATGAATGTTGTCTAGATGACTCCCTATTCAAATAGTTATAATTGTTCCTCTCCGATGAACAAGATGGGCATCAGAGCTAAATATAGAAAAATCTTTAAACGACCATTCGTTCCGTACCCAATTCCATTCAAACTTCATAGGAATGTTGCTTAGGAAACCCTCAACCAAAGTAGTTAAAACGGTTTTGCTCCAGTGAGCAAGATGTCCGCCAGAGCTAAAATAGAAAACCGTCAAACTGTTCTCTAAATGCGAACTTATCCTAAACACTTTGGTCAATGTAATTAAAAATGCACATGAATATTGCTTAGGTGACTTTTAACCCTTGATGCTAAAATCATTCCGCTCAGGCGGACGCCAGAGCTAAGAATAGAAAGATCTTTAAAGGCATTTATTCTTGTAAAAGTAGCACACATCGTTTGTTCATAATTGAATTATTGCCAGACTGTCTATAACAGACCAAAGGCGGTCTTGAATAGGGTTATTCGTAGATATAGCTGAATCCCCTGGCTCGGGCACTTAAAGGGAAAATCAATAGCGTTCAGGAAAATGTAGATTAAAAAGTTATACCAATAAATAAAAATTTTATATCTTGAAAAAAGGAATATATTTTATACTGAAAATATTTGTATTACATATTCCAATAATAATTACAAAAAGCTGATGCTTTTATAACACTTTTTCAGGGGCCAAGTTTAAATAAAGATAACAACAAAATTCATAAATCATATTATTATTATTGTTATTTTTACTATCATCATTATTAAAAATATTTTTTTTATTAGTGACCTGCTTCCACTTGTATTTCTTGTTCCTCTGCATATGTTTTTAATTATCATAATAATAACACTCCAATATGACAAAGTATATTCTTTCATTTCTCATTGTTCTAATAAAGATGTGCAATGTTTGTCATATTATACTCCAAACATAGGTTATTATTGCCCGTTAGAACCGCCTTTAACAAGTACCCACAAACTATATCGTGGAGCAGAAATATGAAAAATGATGTAGAGTCTGTCTCTTCTAAAAAGTATGAACATTAGTACGTATGCTGAGAATGTTACACACAAAATTATTGACTTTTGTGAAAAATATATCCCAAAAAAGATTATTACTGTTCGGCCATCAGATCCCCCATGGTTCAACAACTCCATTAGAAAATTAATTCGTAAACGGAAACGTGCCCATAAATTTGCTAAGCGAGTCAACAGCGCCGAAAGCTGGAGAAAGTTCCGAAAACAACGGAACGAAGTCACTATTGCCATTCGTGCATCTAAAAAGGACCATAAAGAAAAATAGCTGACAGTTAAAAAAATGATCGTATTTCGGGTAAGGATTGGTGGAAACTTTTTAAAACTTTAACCGGCAAGGATAAAATTGGTCTTATTCCTCTATTGAATCACCAAGGAGAACTAGTTATCGAGCCAACTGAAAAGACACATTTATCCAATACCTATTTCCAGTCTCAATCGACAGTAGGTGATGTCAACAAACCCGTCCCCATGTTAGCACAACCTACTAATACTATGTCATCAATTACCTTCCAGCAGGAGGAGGTTTTTTTTTTCAATTCTAAAATCGTTAAATATTGGAAAAGCATGCGGACCAGACCAAATCAATAACAAGAGGACCAAGCTAGCTTGGTCCTGTATCGCTCACCTGAGCTAACAGATTCAAAATTTAAGGAAGTGCCTGACTTCCTTGTTTGTAAGCTTCATGAAGATCCGTTCAAAACTAAAGGGGCAGCAGTGATGACAATGTCGAAAATAGGCATTTTCAGCAATCAAAGGCACGTCACTCTATGATAAATGTGCCGACTTGGCCGGTATTCGAACTCACCTGAGGTTTTATTCCCAGCCACCTTACATGTAAGTTTCAAAAAGATCCGATCAGACTTGGCCAGTATTCAAACTCATCCAAGATTTTATTCCCAGCCACCTCACATATAAGTTTCAGAAAGATCCGATCAAAACTGAAGGGGCTACGGTGATGACAAGGTCAAAATTTGGCATTTTTAGCAATCAAAGGGATGTTACTCTATAATAAATGAGCCGACTTGGTCAGTTTTCGAACTCATCCGAGGTTTCATCCCCAGCCATCTTACATATAAGTTTCAGAAAAATCCGATCAAAACTGAAGGGGCTACGGTAATGACAAGGTCAAAAATCAACATTTTCAGCCATCAAAGGGACATAACTCTACGATAAATGGGCTGACTTGGCCTGTTTTCGAACTCATCCAAGATTTTATCCCCAGCCACCTTACATATAAGTTTCAGAAAGATCCGATCAAAACTGAAGGGGCTAT
Source organism: Lucinisca nassula (assembly GCA_963580285.1). Taxonomy (NCBI): domain Eukaryota; kingdom Metazoa; phylum Mollusca; class Bivalvia; order Lucinida; family Lucinidae; genus Lucinisca; species Lucinisca nassula. Next base: position 59,545,422 of record OY757017.1, read on the forward strand.
GGTGATGACAAGGTCAAAAATCGGCATTTTCAGCAATCAAAGGGACGTAAATCAATGATAAATGGGCCAACTTGACCGGTATTCAAACTCATCCTAGATTTTATCTCCAGTCACCTTACATATAGGTTTCAGAAAGATTCGATCAAAACTGAAGGGGCTACGGTGATGACAAGGTAAAAAATTGACATTTTCAGCCATCAAAGGAACATAACTATATAGTTAATGGGGCAACTTGGCCGGTTTTCGAACTCATCCAAGGTTTTATCCCCAGCCACCTTACATATAAGTTTCAGAAAGATCCGATCAAAACTGAAGGGGCTACAGTGTTGACAAGGTCAAAAATCAACATTTTCAGCAATCAAAGGGACCTAACTCTATGATAAATAGGCCACCTTTGCCCGTATGTGAACTCATCTGAGGCTTTATCCCCGGCCACCTTGCATATAAGTTTCAGAAAGATCCGATCAAAACTGAAAGGGCTACGGTGATGACAAGGTCAAAAATCGGCTTTTCAGCAATCAAAGGGACGTTACTCTGTGATAAATGGACCAACTTGGCTGGTTTTCGAACTCATCCGAGATTTTATCCCCAGCCACTTCACATATAAGTTTCAGAAAGATTCGATCAAAACTGAAAGGGCTACAGTGATGACAAGGTCAAAAATCAGCATTTTCAGCAATCAAAGGGACGTTACTCTACGTTTAAAGGGCCGACTTGGTCGGTTTTCGAACTCATGCGAGATTTTATCCACAGCCACCTTACATATAAGTTTCAGAAAGATCCGATCAAAACTGAAGGGGCTACGGTGATGACAAGGTCAAAAATCGGCATTTTCAGCAATCAAAGGGACGTAACTCTATGATAAATCGGCGAACTTGGCCGGTTTTCGAACTCATCCGAGTTTTTATCCCCAGCCACATTACATTAAAGTTTTGGAAAGATCCGATCAAAACTGAAGGAGCTACGGTGATGACAAGGTCGAAAATGGGCATTTTCAGCAATCAAAGGGACGTAACTCTATGATAAATGGGCCGACTTGGCCGGTTTTCGAACTCATCCGAGTTTTTATCCCCAGTCACCTTACATATAAGTTTCAGAAAGATCCGATCAAAACTGAAGGCGCTACGGTGATGACAAGCATTTTCCCATAGTAAGTCTATGGGACCTTGTGGTTGCCATAGGAACCAAAGTTTGAGAGCGATTTCAAAAAAAAGTTTATGTCATCAATGCCCCACCAGAGGCATGCTACAGATGAGAAATGATTGAGATCAGCCTGCAGGATACAGAGATATAGCTGCTCAAAAGTGTGGACGGACGGACGACGGACGACGGACGACGGAGGACCCACTATACTATAAGCTCCCCTGGAGCCTTCGGCCAAGGTGAGCTAATAAAGTTCTCAACGAATGCGCACAGCACTTATCTGCCCCACTGACAGATTTATTCAACTTTTCTCTAGTAAATTCGACTATGCCTGATATACGGAAAAGATCACATGTAACACCTATCTATAAGAAAGACGATACAACCCTAGTTATAAACCATAGGCCGATCTTACTCCTTAGCTCTATAGGTAAATCACTCGAAAAAAAAAGTACATAAGCACTTGCATAATTTCCTATTGGTAAATAATACTATCACTTCATTTCAGTCAGGTTTCACAAAAGGTGATTCGACTGTAAACCAACTCGTGGATCTATACAATACTTTCAGCCGGGCCCTGGACGAAGGCAAAGAGGTTCGTGTTGTATTCTGTGATGTCAGCAAAGCCTTCGACAGGGTCTGGCATAGAGGATTGTTAGCAAAACTGAAACACTACGGAATCTCTGGTAGCCTGTTGAATGGGTTTGAAAGCTATTTATCCAACAGGTATCAACGAGTTGTGTTACCCGGCGGTAAATCTGACTGGCTTCACATCAAATCACATGGGGTCTATTCTGGGGCCCCTCCTATTTATTGTATATTTTAATGACATTGTACATGACATACACTCAAACATCCGATTATTTGCAGATGATACAAGCCTTTACATAACAGTTGACTTTCCTGACTCAGCAGCCCAGATACTGAACGTTGATCTCTTCAGAATAGGCAAATGGGCAGATAGATGGCTTGTCAATTATAACCCAAACAAAACCGAAACTTTACTTTTGAGTCGTAAGCTTAATAGAATAAACCATCCAACACTTTACCTAAACGAGGTCTCAATAAAAGAAGTAACATCACACAAGCATCTAGGACTGATCTTCTCTCAACGCTGTGACTGGCAAAACCATATTGATTATATACAAGAAAAAGCTTGGTCCCGAATGAATCTCCTCAGAAATCTGAAATTTACGCTTGACCGTAAATCTCTTCAAAAATTTACTTTACTTTCATCCGCTCTCTCTTAGAATATGCAGATGTTGTTTGGGACAATTGTACCCAGCAACAAAGCAATGCTCTTGAGAAAATACAACTCGAAGCTGGCAGAATTGTCTCCGGTACCACTAAACTCGTAGAGATTTACAAACTGTATGCAGAACTTGGTTGGCTCAAGCTCTCTGAACGAAGGAATCTGCACAAATTATATTTGTTTTTCAAGATGGAGAATAATCTAACGCCTTTGTATCTAGCGGTGTTAATTCCTCCACGTGTAGGAGAAGTTTCTAACTATTCACTTCGAAACGCTGACCACTACCTGACTATCAATGCTCATAGTAGCTCCTATGCCAACTCCTTCCTTCCCTCAACTATCCAAACATGGAACGCCCTCCCAAACTCAACCAAGAATGCTGAGTCGCTGGCATCGTCCAAACGACTGCTTACCCACAACATGCCAAACATTCCCGAGTACTTCTTCAGTGGGGACAGAACATCCCAGATCCTACACACACGTCTTCGAACAGAATGTAGTGCATTAAACCAGCACCTGTTCAGAAGAAATCTTGTACCCAGTCCAAATTGTACATGCGGCAAAGTGGAAAGTAACAACCATTTTCTGTTAGAGTGTCAACGTTTCCGTTTGATACGTGCAGATATGTTTACCAAAATTCGTGAACATATACCACCTGACATTTATATCACAACAAGGTTGCTATTGCAAGGTGACAACAACATTTCTGTCGAAAACAACATTCGCGTTTTGAAGGAAGTGCAGACTTTTATCTCAAAAACCAAGCGATTTGTTTTCTGATTTGTGTTATCCTAGAACCTATTACCACGACAACTGGCACTGTTTGCATTTTTCCCATAACAGCTCTTATTCCCATTTCGTCTTTCCATATTCACTAGACGAATAGGGTAGGTTTTTTTATTCATGTTGGTCTTGACGAATCCTCTTCTTTTCTTTCTATCTTTCTGTCTCTTTTTGTGTCTTGAATCATTTCTATCGGTATTTTTTAGTTTTTTTACGTTTATAGTTCCTTTCCGAAACTTCCCATTCTTTTCTCCTTCTTTATCTTCTTTTTCTTTCATTCTTTTGTATTGTCTTTTGTGTCTTGTACATAGTCTCGGGAAGTCTTTTGATTTTTATTATTATGTTCTCTTTACTCATCTTCATTCTCAGTCGTAGAAAACTATAAACTATTTTATGATAAGAATCCATACAGCATGCCATCCATACCTACTCATTCGCAACAGGAGATGATTCACATAAGCGTTTCGCTTGTTTTCAAATCCTGTCATTGCAATTTGTACATGTAGTGTTGTAACATGCCTATCTAGTTAAAATGAATAAATATTGTTTAAACCAAAAATGATGTAAACTAAAGTTTTCTCTGTATCATAAAGTGAGGTTTAGATGTGTGTTAACCTCATAGACTTGTTAACATGATGGATATATAAGGGACAAGAGAAAATCATTAAAATTTGTTTCTCAGTTATAGCCAAACACTCATCTATTCCTCTTGTGAACAGTTACATGTAGTAAACAATTAATTTCCCCAAGGAGGCCCCATACCTCTTGAAGACAGATGACTTCAGTCAGCAATGAGGCTTACATAATATTATGTAATGAACTGATATCCTTGAATAACCAAGAATAAATGCCTTTAAACGACAACTCCTTCCAGAATCTTGGCCCAGTTTTATTCAGACTTCATGGGACTGTTGCTTATGTTACCCTCTACCAAAAACGCTAATCGGTTCCGCTCCGATGAGCAAAATGGTCGCCAGAACTTAAAACAGAACAAATGCCAACGGTTTGCTTTAAATGCTTACACCTGCTAAACACTTGGGTCAGTGCAATTCAAACTTCACAGCAATGTTGCCTAGGTCGCTCCCTACCAAAACTAGCTTCCATGGTTCTTGGTGAACAATATGGCTGTCAGAGCTAAATTAGAAAAAAATCTTTAAACAAAACTCTTTTACCCATTGGCCAATTTCAATCAAATTACATAGGAATGTTGCTTAGATTACTCTGTACCAAAGTAGCTAAATGGGTTCGGCTCAGATGATCACAATTGCCGCCAGATCTAAAAATAAACAAACCTTTAAGCAACAACTCGGGCAAATATCATTCTAACTTAACGAGAATGTGGCTTAGGTGATACTCTACCAAAGTAGCTAAAACAGTTCTGTTGTAATAAATAAATTGGCTTACAGAGCTATAATAATAATAATAATAATAATAATATTGATGATAATAATAATAATAATATTAATAATAATATTAAATACTGTTAAGCAAGTTTTATTCAAACTTTTCGAGAATGTTGCCCAGGTAATCATCTGCCTAGAAAGAAACTAGGTGACATCTTGAAATCAAGTGAGCGATTCAGGGCCATTTTGGTCCTCCTGTAATTATTTCAGATGAAGAGCCGTCCAGGTTAACATTATGTAACCCTGTTGCTAGTGGCCATGAAGGTGGTTCGTCTGGAAATGGAAGAGAAGATGGAAGTATGTACCACAATATTATAATAGACTCCATATTTATCCACAATAACATCTATGAGGCTATGGCATCACGAAAATTCATCTACATAATTCTGACCTTATGTTTTCAGCAGATCATTACGAAAACACGCCTATACAAATACATTGAAGATTTTACCACGGAAAAATGAAAATTTTCAGATGAAAAATTTCGATATTTTTCTTATTTCTGCTTTAAATATAGATTGTGGATACTCGTTAGAACGCCTCGACGAGGCGGTTCTTACGAGAACCCACAACCTATGTTTTTGAGCAGAAATAAGAAAAAATAAATATACCCCTGCAAACCCCAGTTTTACTATCTACACGTGGGGTTCGAGGGGTTCAAAATCATATAGGCGTGTTTTCGTGATGTATATGAACAAGAGCACCGCATGCGGATGCCAACGCTCGGCTGCAAAATAAAAGGAGCATAGCTGTGCCAAAAATATTTGGAGTGTTACCTCACCTATAGGTATGAGTTCCCCTTTTTATAATGAACAACTAGTCCGAGTTTCAAGTATATATGTTCAGAAATAACAGATATATTACAAAAATGTCCAAGTTTTTTTTGCACGACGACGACGACGACGCCGACGCAGACGATGCCAGAGCGACGACAATACCTCTTCGTTTTCTTCGAAAACAGCCAATACATTCAGCAGGAATGTATTTAATATTTTAATGTGACCCAAAGGCAGGGAATGGGCCAAGCACTGCTCGAAAGGTGAAAATTCATTGTTTTTAAACATAGTCATGTTGCATATCAAAATGAAAGTTACTCCTCCGTCATTTACAGCACAATGACAAATTTTTTATCACATGCGCGAAATGCGAATGTTTGTATGCTCTAAGATAGCAGATGAGACCAATTCTAGGTCTGGACTGTTGCTGATGGAGCAACACCCGTTAGAGGATGACAGCTCTGTTGGTCATGCCTCAGCTCTGGCTTTGCGCTGTGCACGTTTGGAATCGGCTTCGCTCATTGTTTTTGCCTCTCATTCACAAACATTCCTTCTAACGAGGCCTCGCCACTTTGCCTTTTTCTATGCAATTTGTTCCCATGACTCTGCATGTTGAAGTCCCTGAGGGAGGCCTTGAGGGTATCTTTGAAGGTTACGAAGAGTATAATATAGTGGTGCCAGAACTTTGCCCCGTGGGCATGTCCGTGGGTCACCAGAGGTCAAAAAGTAGGATTTGGGGTCCTTTTCACGAATGAAACACAACTCCAGAATCTGGAAACTGTCACAGTTTATAGCCCTATGGATAAGGGCTTGAGGACAAAGCCGTGTTACGGAATAAGCAATTCCAGTCTGCATTTTCCGGCAGTGAAGTTACATATGAAGAATTAACCAGTGACTTAAAAGTGCAGAGGAAAATCAGTTACCAGTACTGGAGAACATTGACATTATCTTGAATGGAATTATTAAGCTTTTAAAACCTTTTAAAGGACCTGAACCCAAAGAAGTTATTTGGACCAGATAACCTAGGCCCAACTTGAGAGTTTGCAAATAGTTGGCGGAAGAAATTGCGCTAGTTTGACTTATGGTCTACTTGGCGGAAGACATTGCACCAGTATGACTGATGGTCTAGTTCGCGAAAGACATTGTGGCAGTATTACTTATGGTTTAGTTGGCGGAAGACATTGCGCCATTATTACTTGTGGTCTAGTTGGTGGAAGACATTGCGTCAGTATTACTTATGGTCTAGTTGGTGGAAGACATTGCGCCAGTATTACTTATGGTCTAGTTGGCGGAAGACATTGCGCCAGTATTATTTTTGGTCTAGCTGGCGGAAGACATTGCGTCAGTACTACTTATGGTCTTTCGGAGATCACTGAATACGAGAGAGGAACCCAAGGACTGGCTTACTGCTAATGCAACCCCGGTCTACAAGAAAGGACAGAAGTACCAGGCTTAAAACTATCGTCCAATATCACTGCGCCAGTATTATTTATGGTCAAGCTGGCGGAAGACATTGCGCCAGTATTACTTATGGTCTAGTTGGCGGAAAACATTGTGGCAGTATTACTTATGGTCTAGTTGGTTGAAGACATTGCGTCAGTATTACTTATGGTCTAGTTGGCGGAAGACATTGTGGCAGTATTACTTATGGTCTAGTTGACGGAAGACATTGCGCCATTATTACTTGTGGTCTAATTGGTGGAAGACATTGCGTCAGTATTACATATGGTCTAGTTGGCGGAATACATTGCGCCAGTATTATTTATGGTCTAGCTGGCGGAAGACATTGCGCCAGTATTACTTATGGTCTAGTTGGCGGAAGACATTGCGCCAGTACTACTTATGGTCTTTCGGAGATCACTGAATACGAGAGAGGAACCCAAGGACTGGCTTACTGCTAATGCAACCCCGGTCTACAAGAAAGGACAGAAGTACCAGGCTGAAAACTATCGCCTGATATCACTGACCAGTATCTGCTGTAAGATCATGCAGCATGTTATTACCAGCCAGATAATGAACCACGGGGAATCAAACAATATACACGTCCCTCGTTTTCCGTCTGCACTGTGTACATGTAAACACGTTTCAAAAGTTATTTTCTTTCTTATGAAGTCAAACGGTAGATCAACGAAAAGCCTTACAAAATCGCGATAACGTCATAGTCTTACGCTGGTATGAGGCTAACAACCGAGAAACGGAGACGTACATTGGAGCGTCTCGAAGCCGGAGAACCGGCTACAAGAGTTGCACGTGCTTCTAATGTTCATGAACACACTGTTCGGTGCCTACGACATCGCCATATGCAAACAGGCACTGTTGCGGATCGTCAAAGGACTGGGCGCCCGAGAGTGACGGCCCAACGTCATGACCATCAGATTGTTCTTAGGTATTTACGGAACAGATTTGCTGTATCTAAAAGGACTGCAAGAAACACAGCGCCTATACCTTGAGGAGACATCTACGTGCGGCTGGGATTCAGTGCCGACGGCCATACGTTGGAGCAAGACTCACTCAATACCATTGAAGCAGACGCTTGAACTAGGTGCCTATCCATCGTCGTTGGAGGCTGGCACATTGAAACAAACGTTCTCTTCAGTGACGAAGCGCGATTCTGTGTTGATTCCAACGATCGGAGACAGCACGTTTACCGACATCGGAGTGAGCGTTTTACAGACGCCTGCGTGATCGCACGCGATCGATGGGGAGGTATCAGTGTCATAGTTTGGGGAGGCATCCACAACAGCGGAAAGAATGACATCGTCTTCTTCGACACTGCCAAGGGACGAGGCGTTGCTGCACAAAGTTACGTAAACAACGTCTTGCAGCCAGTTGCTGTTCCGTATATTCGAGCTCGTCCTGGCATGATTTTACAGCAAGATAATGCCAGGCCTCACACGGCACTTCATACACGGCATTATTTGAACAACCAGAATGTCGACGTGCTTCTTTGGCCATTCATGTCACTAAACATGAACCCGATGGAACATGTCTGGGATTACCTGAAAAAGGAAGATTCGGCAACGTATCGTGTACACCAGACTGGGACTGGAGCGCGCCATGCGACAGGAATGGATGAATCTTCCGTTGGCATACAATCGCCGACGGATTTCGTCCATGCCGAGAGCCGAGAAGATCTAGAGCTCTAGAAGAGGGGCCTGGTGGACATTCCCGCTATTAGTGACATTACCCTGGTTATTTGGCGTTTGGAAATCAAGCGGAAGAAGTTTTGTAACAGCCCACATGTTTAAGCCTAAGAGCTTTCATGATGGAATTTTACTTAGTGTGAAATTGATTTTGCATATTAAATGGATTTGGAAAATTTTGAGGCTTTATTTATTAACCGTGCAGAACTTTTGCCGCCGATTATACTATACTTCACTTTAACGCCATAATTCTCGAAATCGACGCCAATAAGGGTACTTCCATAAATATTGAGTACTTGCTTAAAACACGGAGTATCTCAGGAAAATATCAAAGCGCCAAAGGCACTGAAATGACAGATTCTATAAGAAAATCATAACACTGTGAAAACTTACGAAAAACCTTTCTAAAAAGAGCTTAAAATTTAGAAAGGTAGTTCTGCAAATTCCAATATGATATGCTTGCAGATGTCTATAAACCGGTGGTATTATGAAATACTATTCAATGTGTTATGCATAAGAATTTATTTTTCTGATTCCCACTTGCACCCCACTGTGACCTAATAAGGCTATAAATATCTTGTTAATCTTCTTATAGAAGATTCTAGAAAACTGAGTCACAGATTGATTTCATTTTTGTAAACAACATGTTTACAAGGAAAAGTACTTCAGAACCTTCCAGAAAGTTCTGGGTTGCATTATTTTTAGAAAATTACCTCATCTTATTCCACAGCCCTCTGGAATGTTCTAGAGAAATCTTAGGGTCTATAAAAGAGCATGATTTTTCTCATTGAGTCAGACTTTGGAGTTTGATGTTTGGGCATTTAAGAAAAGTTATTTCTAAATTCTGTGTTGGATTGTTAAAGGATATTACTTTTCATTTTGGACTGTGAATTCTGTGGGATCAAGGAAAATAGATTCATTTAGGATTTTTCATTCAGAGCTAAGTACATTTAATTTTCTTACTTCTACAGGTTAAAGTTAACTTGTAAATAAATTTTGTTAATTTTTGTCAAAAGGCTTGTTTGCTTTTTCTTTCTGCTACGCCTGGCTCGTAACAGAAATTGGGGGCTCGTCCGGGATAAAACCATTTTAAGCATTTTAAAACCGACATTTCATGTGACGCAGGTAATTGTCATTTCTTATCAAATAGACTTTGCAGTTGCTTCACAGGATTGGTATTTCCCTATAGGCATATAGGGGATTGTCATTTCATGTGAAGTGTCATTTCAGGTGAAATAGTACTTGTCATTTCATGTGAAATTCTCGTTGGGCTTGTCATTTCAAAAAAAAAAAAAAAAAAAAAAAAACTTTGTCAAATTCACCTCAATCTGTATTTCCATAAATACTTTATAAAACAAACAAAAAGCAAACATGTCGTTTGATTTGAGAAGCTTTTTGGCTCAGCCTACTCAGGAGTTGTTTAATCTGGCCAAAAGGACAGATTTGTTAGATATTGCTTCCCATTATGGGGTCACTGCTGTCAAAACAAGCATGAAGAAGCATGAAATTAAGAATATTTTGGTGCAGTTTTTTGTTGATGAAGAACTTTTCGATCCATCTGCTTTGTCTCTCATTATGGTTTCACATACTGAATTACAAATGAGACAAATTGAAATAGGAAGGCAAATTGAATTGGAGAAGTTAAGATTAGAAATGGAAGAAAGAGAGAAGGAAAAAGAAAGAGAAATGCAGAGACAAATGCAGATGGAAAGATTAGAAATGGAAGAACGAATTCGAAAAGAAAAATTAGAACAGGAAGAAAAACAAAGAGAAATGGAGGAACGGATTGAGTTAGAAAAGGAAAAAATGAAATATAGTATTGAGGAAAAAGAAAGGGAAAGGCAATTTCAATTAAGGCTGAAGGAAATGGAACTCCAGGGTCAGGATAGGGTGAAACATACCCCTGTTTTTGACTCTGGCAGTTACTTTGATGCCACAAAGCACATAAGGTTAGTTCCGCCATTTCAGGAAAAAGAGGTAGATAAGTATTTTTTGCATTTTGAAAAAGTTGCAGAAAATTTAAAATGGCCAAAAGAGCATTGGACCTTACTTTTGCAAAGCGTTGTTGTCGGAAAGGCTCGAGACATTTACACTCAGCTGACTGTCGAGCAAAGCTCAGACTATGATCTGGTCAAGGAACTTATTCTTAAGGCATATGAGTTGGTCCCTGAGGCTTACAGGCAGAAATTTAGGAACTGTAAAAAAGAAATTTCCCAGACCCATGTAGAATTTGCTCGAACCAAAGAACAGTTATTTGATAGGTGGTGTTCTTCTAAAAAAGTAGGCTCTGATCATGACAAACTTAGACAGCTTGTCCTTGTTGAAGAGTTCAAACGGTGCATAAATTCAGACATTAAATCTTTTCTCGATGAGAGACAGGTTGAAACTTTGGAGGAAGCTTCTCGTTTGGCAGATGATTATGCTTTGACTCATAAAGTCTCATTTGTGAACAGGCCTTATCCTCGAAAACCTTATAATCCACTGACAGGTCCAAGATTCTATCCCAGTAATCCTTCTGGTAGTTATAGCCATACATCTAGTACTATGCCCAAACTTTCTGGTGAAAATAAAAGCCAGAATCCTTCCAAACCTTCTGGTGAAAACAGAAGCCCAAATTTTCCCAAACCTTCTGGTGAAAACAAAGACCAGAATCCCTTATCTCAATCTCAAGTAGTTTGTTATTATTGTAAAAATACAGGTCATTTGATCTCTGAGTGTTTAAAATTAAAGCGAAGGAAAGAAAGAGAAAGACAAGAGGAACTTAAGCCTACAGGCTTGACTTCTATAAGGCCAAAACCACAGTCTTGTGTAAGGGAGGAAACTCTTTCTGATACCAAATTATCTGAGACTGATACAGTTATGGAGTGTTATGAACCATTCTTATCAGATGGTTTTGTGTCACTAAATGGTGACAGTTATGCCCATCCTATCCCTATTAAAATCTTACGAGATACCGGAGCTTCTCAATCTCTTATTCTAGCAGATACTCTGCCTTTTTCTGAGAAGACTTCTTTGGGCCAAAGTGTCCTTATTCAGGGTGTGGAATGTGGATTTGTTAATGTTCCGCTCCATAACGTTTATTTGTCATCAGACTTGGTATCCGGTTCAGTGGCTGTTGGTATTAGACCTTCTTTACCTTTTAAAGGTGTTCATTTGTTGCTAGGCAATGACTTAGCTGGAGATAAGGTTGTGGTAAACCCACTTTTGACTTCTAATCCTTGCACTGATCAACCACCTGATCCCATTAAGCAGGAATTTCCTGATCTTTATCCATCTTGTGCAGTCACAAGGGCGATGGCACGTAAGGCCAAGCAAACTGATGGGAAACAGGATTTTGATTTAACTGATACCTTTTTGGGTCAGTCTTTTAATGACGAGATAACAAGGTCTCTGTCTTCAAACCTGCCTGATAAGCAGACATATTTTCATGAGAATAACTCATCTTTAGATCTAGGCCATGACATAATGTCCGGGTCTCAATTAGCTATAGAACAGCACAAGGATCCTGAAATTTCGCCTTTGTTTGAAAGGGCCTTAGATGAGCAGGAAGTATCTCAGGTCCCAGTTTGTTATTATGTCAAAAGTGACATTCTTATGAGAAAATGGCGTCCACCAGACGTCTCAGCAGAAGATGAGTGGACTGTCAACCACCAGATAGTGGTTCCACGGGTTTACCGTTCCCAAATATTAAACTTGGCACATGAAACTCCCATGTCAGGACATTTAGGTGTAAATAAAACCTATCACAAGATTCTTAATCATTTTTACTGGCCTGGGTTAAAATCAGATGTTTCTCAGCATTGTAGGTCCTGCCACACATGCCAAATGGTAGGAAAACCCAATCAGACTATACCTAAAGCTCATTTGCAGCCTATACCTGCTTTTGATGAACCTCTCAGTCGAATAATTATAGACTGTGTGGGTCCCTTGCCCAGAACTAAGTCTGGCTGTGAATATCTTTTGACTATTATGTGTGCTTCCACACGTTTTCCTGAAGCCATTCCTTTAAGAAATATCAAAACTAAGACAATCGTCAAGGCCTTAGTGAAGTTTTTCACATTTGTTGGGCTTCCTAAATCTATTCAGTCAGACCAAGGCTCAAATTTTATGTCTGGAATATTTCAACAAGTAATGCATGAACTTGGCATTGTACAGTATAAGTCATCGGCCTATCATCCTGAAAGTCAAGGAGCCCTTGAAAGATTCCATCAAACATTGAAAAACATGATAAGATCATATTGCTTTGACACAGAGAAGGATTGGGATGAAGTCATCCATCTCCTTTTATTTGCTGTTAGAGAATCTGTGCAAGAATCTCTTGGCTTCAGTCCATTTGAATTAGTATTTGGCCATACTGTTCGTGGTCCTTTGAAATTTCTCAAAGAGAAATTTCTCTCCAATGATGACACCTCCCTGAATTTACTTCAGTATGTGTCTGATTTCAAAACTAGACTTTCAAAAGCTTGTGAGGCTGCTCGGACCAATCTTCAGTCAGCCCAAAGGAAAATGAAACAGCTATATGACATAGGGACAAAAGAAAGGAATTTTAAACCAGGTGATAAGGTACTAGCTCTTTTGCCTATTCCAGGAAAATCGTTGCAGGCCAGGTATTATGGTCCATACACTGTAGACAAAAAGATCAGTGACGTAAATTACATAATAAACACTCCTGGGAGGCGCAAGCTCAAGCAGCTATGTCATATTAACATGCTTAAGGAATACATAGATAGGGACAATACATCTTTAACATCGGTCAATCTAGTTAGCTCTGTTCCACTTAATTCATGTGACAATGACTGTGAGGATATTAATTCAGTGAAGTCGGATCCCACATCATCAAAACTTCAGAATTCTGACATTCTACGGAATCTTGACCAGAAACTGTCACATCTAGAGCCAAATCAGCGGAATGAACTGAAACAGCTGATTTTTGAATATGAACACTTATTTCCTGACATTCCAACACGGACAGACAAAATATTTCACGATGTGGACATAAATGGGTCTAAACCTGTAAAACAACACCCATACAGGATGAATCCTGTGAAACAAAAATATCTTAAAGAAGAAGTTCAGAATCTATTAGACAATGACTTTATTGAACCAAGCCAAAGTGAGTGGAGTTCTCCTTGTATTCTTGTACCAAAACCTGATGGGACATATCGTATGTGTACAGATTTTAGGAAAGTTAATTCCTTAAGTAAAACAGATAGCTTTCCTATTCCAAGAATGGATGACTGCATTGATAACATCGGGAATGCCAAATTCATAACGAAATTCGACCTTCTGAAAGGATTTTGGCAAATTCCACTTACAGATAGAGCAAAGGAGGTTTTGGCATTCACAACACCAGACGGATTATTTAACTATAAAGTCATGCCATTTGGAACGAAAAACTCTCCGGCAACATTTCAGCGCTTAATAAACATGGTAATTGCGGGGCTGGAAGGCTGCAGTGCTTATATCGATGACGCTATCATATACAACGACCAGTGGAATCAACATCTTGGGACTATTCGAGCATTCTTTGATAGACTGAGTAATGCCAAATTGACAATCAATCTTGCTAAAAGTGAATTCTGCCATGCAAGTTTGACATTTCTAGGTCATGTTGTAGGTCAAGGTCATGTGAAACCCATTGATGCTAAAGTTGAGGCTATCTCAAATTTTCCCGTTCCCACGTGCAAAAGACAGCTGATGCGATTTCTTGGTATGGCTGGTTATTACAGAAAGTTCTGTAATAATTTCTCTGTCATTGCTGAGCCTTTGACAAATTTGCTCAGCAAAAGAACAAAATTCCATTGGAATGCAATATGCCAAAATGCTTTTGATAAACTTAAAGCCATACTCAAGAGTGAACCAGTTCTCTTAGCACCAAACTTTGAAAAGGAGTTTAAGCTAGCTGTAGATGCTAGTGACGTAGGTGCAGGTAGTGTTTTGTTGCAGGAAGATGAAAATGGTGTGGATCATCCAGTTTGCTACTTTTCCAAAAAGTTTAATAAGCATCAGAGAAATTACTCTACCATAAAGAAAGAGTGCTTGTCTCTGATTCTTGCACTGCAACATTTCGAAGTTTATCTTACCCCTACTACTGCACCGATTGTTGTTTTCAGTGATCACAATCCACTGACTTTCATACACAAAATGAAAAACAAAAATCAGCGGTTGCTCAGGTGGAGTCTCATGCTACAAGAGTATAATTTAGACATAAGACATATTAGAGGGAGAGATAACATTATCCCTGATGCCCTTTCAAGAGCTTGAGCAGTGTCAGGAATTGTGTTTTTCTTTCATACTGAAGTGGATTGTAGATACATGTAATTGTATATGCTATGTTCAATATTTTCTTAATCTTAAAGCAAAAGAAAGCTTTATTACATAAATCTTTCTTTTCCTCGAAGAGGGGGAGTGTTATGCATAAGAATTTATTTTTCTGATTCCCACTTGCACCCCACTGTGACCTAATAAGGCTATAAATATCTTGTTAATCTTCTTATAGAAGATTCTAGAAAACTGAGTCACATATTGATTTCATTTTTGTAAACAACATGTTTACAAGGAAAAGTACTTCAGAACCTTCCAGAAAGTTCTGGGTTGCATTATTTTTAGAAAATTACCTCATCTTATTCCACAGCCCTCTGGAATGTTCTAGAGAAATCTTAGGGTCTATAAAAGAGCATGATTTTTCTCATTGAGTCAGACTTTGGAGTTTGATGTTTGGGCATTTAAGAAAAGTTATTTCTAAATTCTGTGTTGGATTGTTAAAGGATATTACTTTTCATTTTGGACTGTGAATTCTGTGGGATCAAGGAAAATAGATTCATTTAGGATTTTTTATTCAGAGCTAAGTACATTTAATTTTCTTACTTCTACAGGTTAAAGTTAACTTGTAAATAAATTTTGTTAATTTTTGTCAAAAGGCTTGTTTGCTTTTTCTTTCTGCTACGCCTGGCTCGTAACAAATGTTTCAAATATTTGAAAGAAACTATTTACGTTTAAAACAAACATTAAAATTCAAGTTTTAACAATGCTACTGTCCATAAGTAACAGTTTTTGTCTGGTCGGTTGTGTCATACCCAAAGATACTCTATGGGAATGAGATCGGAGGAGAAAGGCTGGCTAGTCCAGTACATGAATTCCATTGGCTTGAAGACATTTTTAGTAAGAACAGCCCTATGAGCCCGCTCGTAATCCTGCTGGATAAGATATCCCAGATTCTGAGCGTAAACAAATAAATGGAACCATGTGAGGCCGAAGCGCTTGATTGATGTAACGTCTCGCTGTTCAATCCACGTATCAGCTATGATCTTGAATGTTCTTAATGACACTAAGCTGCGTTCGCTAACTACACGCAATAGCTCGCCACACAATTACGCTTATTTCACCCTTTATGTCATGCTCTATTACGCACGCATCGCCTCGGCATACCATACACCTATACGTCGAAACACCCGGAAACGACAACCGGTGTGATTCACGCTGAAGTGCGATTTGTCACTGAAACGCATATGTCAGTCGCTTAGACGCCAATTTACGTATTTCATGCACTAGCGTAAGTGTTCCGTACTGTCTCGATGCGTTAACTTTGGTCACGACAGGGACGTCTAGCTCTCAAACGTACATCGCATACGGGCGACGATCAGTGTCAGTGCTTATTAGTCGGTAGTTGAGACCCCTTGTTTATCTACAGGTACAATGTAGCAGCTGCCGGCGGAAATCTGTTTCGCATATGCGTCTGACGGTCGAATCTATCTTGACGTACTGACGTCGGTCTTCCGCTACGTCGACGTCCACTAGCGTCTTCTGTATATAGTAAGATATCGCTCCAATAGACGATAGATCACAAACGTGGCACTCAAAATCAGAGTCAACGTCATCCGCTTTCCGACCAGCTTCTAACTGCCCAGGGGCGCACTTACCATCCTTTTATGAATAATGTTGCAATACGCTCTCACTGGAACAAATATCAGTTTCTTCTTTTCTAGGCACGACCTTACATTACACATCAAAAGTTTGATCCTGAACATGTGGTTTCTATCCGCACTGGTATGAGGGTGGTGCACAGGATCGACCTGGCCGGACTGGTTACCAGACGTCACGGTTGATTGATTTAGCCTTTTTAGCTTAAGGGTATTGTGCCTAAGCGTGTTGTAATCATGCAATCGTTTGGTTTCAGAATCAAAGCACTGAGAGTGTGGGGTGTAGGTTGGAGTAATAGGCCTGGGCTGAGATTTAAACTGTTTCATTTAACTCTGAAATGTCAAACAAATAGTGACGATTTTGATAAAAAGGCGTTCGGCAGCGTCTGATCTTGGTCTACACTATTTGCCAAGCTCCCCCTTTAGTTCCAGGATAACCCTCTTCCGTCTTATGGAATACCCCGATCTCACTGCGGCCATTTTCTACAAGACAAATAGTTATTCTGACAAGTCAGTGATGTTTACGTAGACATTAGCACTGAAGCGCTTTTCGTATTATCAACTTCGGCTCGATTGCCAAACAATCAATCCAGACATAGCCGCGTCGTTTGTCAGTGTTGGGTACATGTAAGTGTTATCTGTAAAATCTGCACATGAATCAAATGTTGGATCTGACAAACAATATAAACTCAGTTCAAAAGCCACACATCACGGTGCTGATCTTGTTCTACACGTTTTTGCATTAGTTTCTAACATCTTAAGTTTAAACGAATCAGTCCAAGTCCCCGTTCATGACGAGCCTGCATTTAGAGACAATCGGCATGAGTGTTGTCAGTGCTTTGATTTATTCATTGCCTTGGGTTTCTGGAGTGCACGCTTCCATCACTGAAGTTGGGCTCGTCCATTCTGCTAAATATATGGCACCTAGAATTATATCACGGGACCTACACTAAGTATCTGTACCATATTCCATGGTTGAAAGGGACAGCCTTTCTTTAAAATTTCCCACGCAAAGTCAATATAAACCTGAGTTGTAACTGGCCTAAACTTGACCTCGAAAGTCAGAAAGAAAGCCCCATTAATATTCTTGTGTGCAGCTGATCTGGTCCAACAGCAGGCTGGTCTTTAAGGATTAACTATTGACAGCACTGATAGAAAACAGTGTAAAACCTGAGCAAGCTGCTAAGCAGACACCGCATTGATCTGGGTAAACAGTCCGTTCGCCAAACCCGTCGCATGATGCAGCTGATTCATATGAAATGCTGAATCGTCAAGTCGTCTGCTTCAAAAGTTTGTATTACGCTTACATGGTAACTATACGCTTGTACAATTTTGATTACTGCGCCAAACCGGACTACATTTTGTGCGGACTAATATTTCTATGGCGGTCAAAGCCGGAAGAAAAAGCCTGAATTACTTTAAACGTGCAGTACAGCAAGAATAGACAGATGGAATCTGTCATTAAAAATGCTTTGTGCTTTGCAAAAACGGTCTTTCTGGAAATCCAAATATAGCATATCTTCGCAATTTTGTCCGAGGGTACGTTTTCTTGCGTCAATGCCCAAATAGCTTCATGAGTGTTAATCAGTGTAAACCCTGATGAGACGCCGCATCTGGGTTTAGACTGTTAGCTCAGGCCTGTATGCCCGGCTATATACAATATATACGGTATTGGGGTATAATATACTTGAACGCAAAGCATCACGAAAATACGTCTATAATAGTATATGGTTTTGACCCCCTTGAACCCCCATTTTATATACAGTAAAACTGGGGTTTGCAGGAGTAAACCTTATTTTTTTTATTTCTGCTCTAAAATATAGATTGTTGGTACGCGTTTAAACCGCCTTATCGAGGCGGTTCTAACGAGTACCCACAATCTCTATTTTGAGCAGAAATAAAATATCACATTTTTATGTCCCCGGTAGCGGTAGCGGGGACATTTTGTTTTTGCCCTGTTTGTTTGTTTGTTTGTTGGTTTGTACTTGGACAACATTAACGTTGGTAACAACTTTTGAACCATTTGAGGTAGAACATTCATATTTGGCACGAAGGTTCCTTGTGACAAGAGCTTCACATTCATGCAAAAATATTTGACCTGTGACTTTGACCTTTGAACTACTTAAAAGAAGAAAATAACATTGGTCATAACTTTTGAACCGCGTGAGATACAGCCTTCATATTTGGCATGTATGTTCCTTGCGACAAAAGCTTTACATTCGAGCAAAACAATGACCTGTGACCTTGACCTTGACCTTTGACCTACTTAAAATAAAAAATGACATTTTGGACATAACTTTTGAACCTTTTGAGATAAAGCCTTCATATTTTGCATGTACGTTTCTTGTGACAACAGCTTTACATTCGCACAAAAAATTGACCTGTGACCTTGACCTTTGACCTGCATAAAAAAGTTAACATTGGTCTTAACTTTTGAACAGTTCGAGATACAGCCTTCATATTTGGCATGTAGGTTCCTTGTGACAAGAGTTTTACATCCATGCAAAAAATTTTGACCCATGACCTTGACATTTGACCTACTTAAAATAAAAATATAACATTTTGGTCATAACTTTTTAACCGTTTGAAATAGAGCCTTCATATTTTGCATGTAGGTTTCTTGTGACAAGAGCTTTTCATTCACACAAAAATTTTTGACATGAAACCTTGATCTTGACCCTTGACCTACATAAAGAAAAAGTTAATATTGGTCATAACTTTTGAACCGTTTGAGATGCAGCCTTCATATTTGGCATGTTGATTCCTTGTGACAAGAGCTTTACATTCTTACAAATTTTTTGACCTTTGACCTATTTAAAAATAAAAATAAAATTGTTCATAACTTTTGAAGCGTTCAAGATAGAGCCTTCATATTTGGCATATAAGTTCCTTGTGACAAGAGCTTTACATTCATGCATTTTTTGGCCTGTAACCTTGACCTATGACCTACTTTAAAGAAAAAAAAAAGAATTATTGTTCATAACTTTTGAACCATTTAAGACAGAGCCTTCATATTTGGCATGTAAGTTCCCTGTGTCAAGGGCTTCCCACCTGTGTCCTTGACCTTGAACTGTGACCAACTTTGAAAAAAAAATGAGCAGGCCCGGGGACATATTCGTGTTTCACAAACACATCTTGTTTCATCTTAAAATTCTAGTTTTTCCCTGCGGTAAAGTTTACAATGTATTTGTATAGGCATGTTTTCGTAACGACATGACTTTTTTCCATCAGAAAACAAGGAAGTCAACTTTTGTGTGTCAGAACTCCCAACCGGTGATTACATTCACGAGGTTGGATCGATGTGCTTTCCGTGCCAGGCATTCAACTTCTTGGGCACAGCTGTTGTCTGGGAATATGTGGCGGCCGTAAAAAGTCTCCCAGCCATACGTCATAGTGTATTTTATATTTTCTTATCCTTTGGGATCATTGATTCCATTGTGGATTTTTTAAAATATTTGAGGATCATTGATGAGGTATAAATGGCAGAAACTAGCTAGACTGGCCCAGAAAAGTTGTACACTCCATATATTCCAGTTCTGTGGTGTATTCCTTGCTTCCAAAGGACAACCCTTTCTAGAACATACAGTAAAACCTCCAATAATGGTCACGTCTGTTTAGCAGCCACCTCTCTTCAGCAGCCACAATAATTCCTCCCATAGCATATTACTATATATTTAACCTCTGCTTAGCAGCCACCTCTCTCATCCAGCCAGCAGTCACTTTACCAAATCTAAATTCCCCCTATTTAACAGAGAGAGTTAACTCAATAGCTAAAAAATCGGATGTAAAAATAGGAATTGAAAAGAAACATAAATGATTGAGAGGTGTCAGATGACAGCTCTCCATCATTTATTTTTCTTTGAGTACATCCATCCTGAGCCGTCTTCAATAATCACTATTTTTGTCTGTTGAAAAAAAGCCATACATCATCTCAGACATTTCCCTCTTTTGAACAGCCACCTCCCTTAAACAGCCAGTTTTGGAGTTTTCCCAGGATGGCTGTTTACTGGAGGTTACACTGTATTCAACTGAGCAAATGCCTTTGTCCTGGCAGTAGATGCGGGGGTGTTTTGTTTCAGTTTCTGTTTTTCTACTCCATCCTTCCCTTTATCTAAGGCCCCATCTCTTGGAAGGCGGCTCAAGATGGTCCGTTGCTTGAGGGCATGGCCGTTGAACCGCATCTCATTTCACTTACTGTTGTGTGCGATCTCTATTTCAAAAACACGCCAATTTTTTTTTTTTTTTTTTTTTTTTAGTTTTACTGCCCTTTCAAGATTATTTCACTCATATCGAGCCGATCGTCAATCATAGGTGGGCGAAAATCGGAGTACCCGGAGAAAAACCACCTAACCTTCCGTTGCAGAACTTGGCGTCTCTCATATGACCCGAGCGAGGCTCGAACCACAGCGGTGAGAGACCTAATGATCAAGAGTCAGCGCTCTTAACCACTAGGCCACGGAGGCCCGTCCGCCTTAAGTTTACCAATTCATTGTAAAGTTTAATGCCAAAACAAAGGGGCTACAGGGCTTGAGATGTCATTTCAGCTCAATTAGGGGTAAAAGTCCCACAAAAGTGGAAGCAACGTCTCTAAAATGACGTATACAGTATTGGCAGGGACGTAAAATCTCAAATCAAACAAACAATGCCGAAACAAAAAGGAATATTTTAAGATGAAAAATTGTGATATTTCTTAAATCTTATTTCTGCTCAAAATATAGGTTGTTCGTATACGTTAGAACCGCTTATCAGTGCGTTTCTAATGAATGACCACAATCTACACGTGTATTTAATAGTAAATATAAGAAAAATAAAGTTTACTCCTGTAAAGCCCAGTTGTGCTGTATGAAATTGGGGTTCAATGGGTGGAGTCAAAATTATATACGAGTGTTTTCCGGGCCCCGCCAATCGGGGATTGACGAAATATATGGGCTGCATGATGCTTCCACGCAGAGCTGAAACTGACAGCACACGAGTACTGGTAAACCGCTTATAGGATCTAAGCCTGCCCAGGCAAAGCGGTGCGAGTTGCTGTCCATGAATAAACATGTAAACCGCATTGGTTTCATTGGGCGGCAGGGCTTGAGATATCATTTCATCTCAAAGTCGGGTAATAGTCCCACAAAATTGGAAGCAACGTCTCACAAATGACCTCAACAGTGTTGACGGGGACGTTAAACCTCAAATCAAACAGACACAAAAAACGAGTGTTTTCGTGATGCACTGTGCACTAGTAAACCGCTTAGATTGTCTAAGTGTGTCCAGGAACAGTGAAGATTACTGATCGATACCTCTGGACCTGCTGACTGGGCCGCAAAACAACATGCTATGAAAGCAAAGATCCTCTCGAATAAGGGAGACGATTTTTGAAAGAGTTGCGTCCCTTGAAATTGCATTACGTTCCACTTGATGTTTTACTAGTAGGTTGTTCATACAGAGGCACGTCGTACAAACATGGTGCTAGCTGGCAAGACGGATGCGACTACAGTTGTTGGTGCGAGCATGGAGACCCTCTGTGTATCGACCGGTAAGTTTTTGTTTGATTTGAGGTCTAACGGCTCCGTCAGCACTATTTAGGTCAATTTGGAGACGTTGATTCAAGTTTTGTGGGACTTTTACCCGACATTGAGATGAAATGACATCTGAGGCTCAGTCGCTCGATGAAACCAATAGGGTTTATAAGCATGGACGGTCCGACTTGCACCGCTTTCCCTGGGCAGGCTTAAACCCTCTATACGGTTTACCAGTACTCGTGTGCGCGACATGGAAGCATCATGCAGCCCATCTGTTTCTTCAAACCCCGATGGGCAGGGGCTGCCAACCTGTAAGAGCCATTACGATGACACATCCGTTAGGCATAGTGTCAAAAACGGACATTTTTCCTCATGAAATTGTAAGCTATTATTCTTTTCTTTTCTCGTTGCAGGTGCTCCCGCCTCATCGAGGCGGTTCTAACGAGTACCCACAATCTTTGCCGTGCAGCCAAAATAAAGATACAGTATATCCCCGTAAACCCCATTTTTCTCTGTATAAATTGGGGTTTAGAGGGTGTTCATTTCACGGACTTGTTTACATGACGTTTGTTTCAGTTTTGATTGAGACGCGTAAAACGAGTCATCTGATATACGGGATGAGGGGAGACAAAAGTCAGCCTGTGCTGCCACATTCACAGACATAAAACAAGAAAATGAATGTAATTGTCTAAAACTATCAAGAGGGAGACGATACTTCTTATCTACTAGATACCTGGAAAATGTCGTACTCACTTATACAGAAGTTTTGCGGCCCACGCCAATCGGGGCTTGAAGAAATAGATGGACTCCACGATGCTTCCATGCAGAACTGAAACAAACCACAAACGAGTACTGGTAAACCACTTAGAGGATCTAAGCCTGCCAGGCAAAGCGGTGCGAGTCCATGCTTATAAAACCTACTACTTTCATTGGGCGCCAGAGCTTGAGCTGTCATTTTATCTGAATGTCGGGTAAAAATCCCACAAAATTGGAAGCAACATCTCCATAATGACATATACAGTTTTAATGGGGATGTTAAACCTCAAATTAAACATGCAAAACAGAAGTTACCAGTCAATATTATAATGTTATTAATCAAGTAATTTCGTATTGGCCCAGGTACAGGTCAGATGTCTGCTGCATTGGCCCGAGGCCTCAATAAGGCGGTTCTAACGAGCACCCACAACCTATGTTTGGAGTAAAAATAAGAAAAATATCACAATTTTTCATGAGAAAATGTACCATTTTGGAGATATGAAAGAATGTACTATTTCCACGGATGTGTTATCGTAATGATAAAGTGGGGTTTACAGGGGTGATCATTACACGAACTTGTTAACGTGTTGGAAAACAATAACAACAACAATAGAAAGAAAGACAGAAAAACAAATACCATGTCTGGAAATGTTAATGAATGAATCATACTAAATATTGAAATAAAACTATGAAAGATTGTGTTGGGGTTAAAAGTATCGCTAAGTCCTGGTCGTCTCTCACAGAGAGGGAGTAAAGAGATAAAAGAGACAGTAGAGAGAGAGAGAGAGAGAGAGAGAGAGAGAGAGAGAGAGAGAGAGAGAGAGAGAGAGAGAGGTGAAAATGGGAAAAATTAATGAATGGGCAGAAACAGAAGAAATAACAAACATTCCTCCTCTACTCTAACACGCTGAAAAGGAAAGCACGTCTAGGCCAAATGAACGGCAATATCAGCTGGACGCCCCGGGTCCCGCCCATTGGGGCATGGAGAAATAGACTGGCTGCATGATGCTTCCACACAGAGCTGAAACCGACCGCACGCGAATACTGGTAAACCGCTTTGAAGGTCTAAGCCTGCCCAGGCAAAGTGGTGCGAGTCGGACCGTCCATTGCATTTAAACCCTATTGGTTTCATTGGATGGCAGGAAATGAGGTGTCATTTTGTCTAAATGCCGGGTAAAAGTCCCAAAAACTTGAAGGCAACGTCTCCAAAATGACCTTAATAGTGTTGACGGGAATCGCGATCAAAACGCTTTTAAAATGTTATATGATAAATAAAAACTTGCATTCCTTCTCGTGTATTATTTATTTGTTTTTAATTCGTTGAGGAAAAGAATGCTCGGCAAAGCCTCGCACTTTATCCCTTTTCCTCAATTCGTTAAATAAATTCAATAATATATTAACGCCCATGGCATGTAAGAGCCTCTATGTTCTTATGTGACTGCTTGAATATAACAGAGGGCCAAGCTGTATATTGTAAAGGCACCCTATTCTCATTCGTGATATTATACGAATCTGATATGGGTGTGAGGGGTGGATTGAAAAATCCGTCCCGAGGGACACTGTCCGGCATCACGAGGCTTGCCGAGGTTCCGCTCAGCACGGTCATCCCGAGGGTTGGAAACGCTCATCTACAACAGAACCCCATATTGAATTCATTTTCTTGCACAACACCTCCGGTCAGTTTTGACAGCTCGCACATGTATATTGTTTACAAAATAAAAGTAGTGCGGAAGTAGTTTGGGCAGTTGAATAGAATTGAAGCGCATTTATGTTAGTTGCCTGGGTCGGAACACCAGGGTCAGAACATAAATTTCTATCCCAGGGTAAAATCACGGATTTCCTTGTCTGGTGTGCAAGAAAAAATCATTTATTGCCCTTGTGTGAGGGGAATATGACGATTTCTTAAATGCTTTTCAATGAATGACAGAGATTTCTCAGTGCAATCTAAATAGATATCTTCACTGTTGTGAAAATACGATTTTTATTTTTTACCCTTTCTGAATTCGATGTATCCTAAATAGAGGATCTTACAGGAGTGTTCATGTATTATTAAATTTATTAAACGAGTTGAGGAAAAGGAATAATCCCTTTTCCCCAACGAGTTTGATAAATTTAATAATTCATGAACACGAATGAAATATTCTATTTATCATATGACATTTAAAACGCATTTGCTTACGATTCTTTTTGCAAAAATATCATTTTTTTTTTTTTTTTTTTGGTTTTGGTTTTACGGCCCTTTCAAGATTATTTCACTCATGTCGAGACGATCGTTAATCAGAGGTGGGCGAAAACCGGAGTACCCGGAGAAAAACCACCTGACCTTCCGGGATATGCCCGAAGTGCGAGTTTTTTAATTTTTCTGACTCGTTCTTCAGCGAACCTATAGAACTGGAAGAAAGAAATAAATTTGAACCTCTGTCAAAGGAGAAAGGAGCTAAATCTCCGACTACTGACATGAGAAAGCCGAATTTTGTAAAAGGTTTGAAATTTTGCAGTATTAACATTAACGGTTTAAGAGGGAAGATACTTGAACTTTTAGCTTTCCTTGATACTCACCAACCACATATTGTGGCTATTCAGGAAACAAAGATTGACAGTTCACTTATGACTTCGGAACTTTTCCCTGAAACTTGCGAATATAGTGTCTACAGAAAAGATAGAAACACTCATGGCGGCGGGGTGATGTTGCTCGTTCACAGAGATATCCCTCATATGCCATTCATGGAACTGGAAAACGATTCAGAATCTGTTTGGGTTAAGGTTTTTGCAAACAAAACTTCCCACTTTATTGCAAGTTGGTATCGACCACCTAACGACACTGTCGAAAACTTCCAGTTATTTAAAGATCAGCTTGATCGCATTAGGTCTCAGAATAAGGGCAAAAAACTTCCTGCAGTACATGTCTTAGGTGACTTCAACTTCAGAGAGATTGTTTGGCCAGATAGGCTCAGCAAACAAGGCACGATGCTGAGTCCGTCAGAGGGACAGGTATTGGTTGACATCATGAATGATCATGGCTTTGAACAGGTTGTTGACTTCCCTACTCGAGATAGAAACACTTTGGATTTGATTCTTACAACTTTGCCAGGACAGTTTGGGGATATTCAATCCCCAGACAAACTAAGTGATCATGATATTGTATCTGGATTTTTGAAAATCTTCATACCACCTATAAAGAAACCTCGTAGAAAGGTGTACTTATATCAAAAGGGTGACTATGAAACTATGAGGAAGGATGCCCTAAAATTTGCAAGAGAGAAATACTTTAATGGTCATTCAGACGCTCGGTCTGTCCAAGAGAACTTTGATTTGATAAAATCTTTCATTCAAGCTTCGTCCGAAAATCATATCCCCTCCAAAACTAGCAGGTCTGTATCTTCAATTCCTTGGATCACACCAGAAATAAGAAGAAAAATTCGGAGGAGAAATAAGATTCATGCTAAGGCAAAAAAGTTGGGAAGTGGTAAAGTCAGAGCAAAATTTGAAAACTTGAGACGAGAAATTAAAAATGACATAAAAAATCAGCATGATCAGTATGTAAATAACTTGGTAGGTGATGTAAAGGCAAATCCCAGAGACTTCTACAGATATATCAATAGCCAGAAGAAAGATAGGCAAGGTATCCCACCCCTTAATAAAAGAGGAGGGAACGGGGTCGCTGAATGGGACTCTGAAAGGGCAGAGGAATTGGTTGGTCAATTCAAAGATGCATTTAATAGTTCAACGGGCCTCCGTGGCCTAGTGGATAAGAGCGCTGACTCTTAGTCATTAGGTCTCTCACCGCCGTAGGTTCGAGCCTCGCTCGGGCCACGTGTGAGACGCCAAGTTCTGCAACGGAAGGTCAGGTGGTTTTTCTCCGGGTACTCCGGTTTTCGCCCACCTCTGATTAACGACCGGCTCGATATGAGTGAAATAATCTTGAAAGGGCCGTAAAACCCAAACCAAAAAAAAAAAAAAAAAAAAAAAAAATTTAATAGTTCAACGAGGTTCCATTGACTGGAAGAACGGCCCCTTTCATGGAAAATATTGTTGTATCCTCTTCCCCCGAACCATTCTGATTCTGATTCTGCAGAACTTGGCGTCTCACATATGACCCGAGCGAGGCTCGAACCACAGCGGTGAGAGACCTAATGATCAAGAGTCAGCGCTCGCAAAAATATCAATATTCCGCCTTTAGTAAAGGACGTACGGAGCGTATCTAACTAATTTGCATATTTAATCCACTAGTGGATTACGGAATTTCATGCATGTCGTTATTACATTCTCAGACGCGACGTCATATGATGAAAAGAAATAAATAAATCTATTCTCTGGCTGTGAAAAGTCAATTAGGTCTGCGTTTTTAATGTGTGACAGAAACAGTGTCACGCAAGTTTTCACGCCATTCCCACATTGATGACGTCAAATAACGTAAATAATGCACGCGACGCAAGACAAGCTTAGCAACTGCGGACATTATTTGAATGCAAATTCCAAGTGAACCATTTGATAAGGTTACATTCCAAGCTGTTTTCCATGTGCAAACTTTCAGTTTACACCCAATATTTTTTCCACTTAATACGCTGAATACCTCTAAATCGACGCAAAATCGCCCCTGTTTTCCATGTGCAAACTTTAAACACCCAATATTATACCCAGCTAACACGCTGAACACCTCCAAATCGACGCGAAATCGCCCCGGAAAAAGTTTGTTCTCTGTGATGATGGCTGACGCTTTGAAATTGCGTGACAAACTACAATTTAAAGCATGAAAGAAACGGAAAATTTGATTTTTTTTTTCAGTGTAAGATCGATCTTACGCTGAAAAAATCAAATATTCTCTATTTGTTCACCCGGCCAGGTGATATTGCCAGAGGGCGAATACGCCCTCGTCAGTATAACCTGTCGAGGCTGAATAAATCGTCATATTCCCCTCACACAAGGGCAACATATGATTTATTATACTGAATTCCGATTCTTTCAGTGAATGCGCTTGTATTTAGCAGTGACGTCAAAGGCGAATATTGCAGGGGAATGATGATAATTTATTGCCTAGAGATTCCTTCAGTGAATGCACTTGCACTATTGAGCAGTGACGTCAAAGGCGAATATTGCAGGGGAATGATGATAATTCATTGCCTTGAGATTCCTTCAGTGAATGCACTTGCACTATTGAGCAGTGACGTCAAAGGCGAATATTGCAGGGGAATGATGATAATTTATTGCCAAGAGATTCCTTCAGTGAATGCACTTGCACTATTGAGCAGTGACGTCAAAGGCGAATATTGCAGGGGAATGATGATAATTTATTGCCTTGAGATTCCTTCAGTGAATGCACTTGCACTATTGAGCAGTGACGTCAAAGGCGAATATTGCAGGGGAATGATGATAATTTATTGCCTAGAGATTCCTTCAGTGAATAGGAGCCTCCCTGGTGTAGTGGTTACGCTACTCGCCTTGTAAACCAGGGATCGCAGGATCGATCCCGGGCTTCTCCAGACTTTTGGATGAGTCTTTAAACCGAGGTTCCGTCTCCGTATGACCTTAGCTGTTGGTGGGACGTAAAACTCAAACACTCACTCACTCCTTCAATGAATGCACTTGTACTATTGAGCTGTGACGTCAGAGGGGAATATTGCTGGGGAATAAGACAATTCATGGACCTGCGCGTGCCCTGCTCTCAACAATCAGAATTCTAGAATAGCTCATGAATAATGAGGTATAATAATACAAATTACGTAACGTGGTAGCGTTAAATAACATGTTTTTATCTTAACGG
The DNA here is from genome assembly GCA_963580285.1 of Lucinisca nassula. Classification (NCBI taxonomy): domain Eukaryota; kingdom Metazoa; phylum Mollusca; class Bivalvia; order Lucinida; family Lucinidae; genus Lucinisca; species Lucinisca nassula. The sequence continues at coordinate 59,573,868 of OY757017.1, forward strand.
TGTGCAAAGAACGCAAGAAAAAATTGTACAATAGTATTTGGACGGCTGTGCACAACAAAGACTCAGATCAGGCTGTGCATCCGCACGGCCTGATCCGTGTGTTGCTGTGCAATATAAGACAGGCTGTTGACTTCTTCACCCAGACAAAAAAGGTGTGAATGTGTGAACAGTCACACAGAGACTGGTTGGTTTTATTCACCGCTGAGGCACATGTCCAAGAAACTAATTGTAACATGTCTTTCTTTTAAAGGTGCCCTTTACCAACACCATGTACACTCGAAAGAGACGTTGATGAATGCTGTTTGAAACCTAAATGCGAGACTGGCGGGGATTGAATCAGCAAAAGTCGCATTGCTTCCGGTGTCGGTTCAGGTACGCATTGATCAGCAGAAAAATTATATGGGCCCCGTCAAGCGATTTTGGTACTTATCGCCTATGCGAGCAGCGAAGGTTCAGGCGAGCCTGCGCAGTCTCGCCAGAACCTTCGCTGCTCGCTCATACAAGCAGTGAATCAAGGGGAACCTTCAGACAGAAAACCATATCCCTGGCCCCACTGAATGGCTGGGCATGCGCAGTTAAAATATGTCATGACGGAATGCTCGAAGACCCACATTCGCTTGGCGGGGCTCATATGAACACTTCATAAAGCCCTGTGTAAACAAGAAAAAAAGCATTCAGGTTATCTCAAACATATCGAATTTTATATCAAACAAATAAACGTTACAAATTTGTGGGTAACGTGGTTCTTCTCCTTTTTTCAGCTGAACGTCGTCGGTATCTGGTGCCGACCTGCAGTACATTGTTGGTGATCCGTCTGCAGATGAGGATCTTTGCTCATATAATAAATAAATAAATAAATTTTCAGTGCACATCCTGTTTTCAAATCTCCCTACACAATAGTGGAGTGTAATAATAATCCCGCTACACAATAGTGGAGTGTAATAATAATCCCGCTACACAATAGTAGAGTGTATCATTCACTTCAGTGTGTATGTGTGTGCTTCAGTTTTACGTCATGTGTGTGTTTCAGTTTTACTTTCCTCAAAAAGCTATGGTTATACAGAGACTGGATACCGTTTTAAAGACTCTTCCGAAAGTCGGGAGAAGTCCGGAATCGAACCCACGACTCCTGGTTTATAAGGCGAGTAGCATAATTGTTACACAACACAGAGATCTATCATATACTTCACTATGTGTACCCTGACCGCCCGCCCATCTAACTGCATTTAAGTAATTTCAATTTTTTAGACACAACTGAATACGGAATGTGTGATTTGGGATTTTTTAAATCGCCAGTTTTAACAGTGTTATGGTGCTTCGCGACAGAAGTTAGGGCAAAGATTGCAGCTGTGTAAAATTAAGCCCTCCCCTCTCCTACGGGGTATTCGTTTCACTGGCCGTTCCAAGGCGATTCTTCTGTCGCGGTTTATTTTTGTTATGGTTTGTCTTTGAGTGTGTGTATCACTGATATTATTTTGTTTTGGATAGCAAATAGGCCATTTTGTGGGAAAATAACTGTCTTTTTGGCTTTCCGCTAATAATGTTTCCATTAGGGTCTAGTTGTTTCATGTTTGGATTCTTTCCCTTTGGTGTCTCTAATGGGAGCTGTGGTTAATTGCATCGATTCCTGATCATTGCCTTCACTTCACTTCTATTTTACATACAAGTACATGTTAGTCAAGAATAAAAGCTCGGATGAGTTCGAAAACGTGTGATGTCGGCTCGTCTATCATAGAGTTACGTCCCCTTCTTTACTGAAAATGCCCATTTTCGACCTTGTCATCACCGTAGCCCTTCAGTTCTTATCCGATAAACTTGAAACTTGCATATAAGTAAGTCAGGGATAGAAGTTCGGACGTGTTCGAAAACTGGCGAGGCCGCCTATCTAACAGCGATGTCAGTCGATTAATCTGGCAGTTATGTCCCGTAATTTGCTGAAAATGCTTATTTCAGAACTTGTCATCACAGTTGCCCCTTCAATAATGATCGGATCTTCTTTGAACTTACAAACAAGTAAGTCTGGGATGTATAAGTTCTGATGAGCTCGAAAACTGGCGAGGTTAGCATATTGATCATAGAATTACAATGTACATCCCTTTGATTGCAGAAAATGCATATTTTTTATCTTGTCATCACCATAGCCCCTTCAGTTTTTATCCGATCTTCTTGAAACTTGCATATAAGCAAGTCAAGGATATAAAAGCTAAAGCGAGTTCAAAAATAGGTGAGGTCGGCCTATTATTAATAGAGTTACGTCCCCCTTGAAGTTGATTGCAGAAAATGCTCACTTTTGACCTTGTCATCACCGTAGCCTAGATCATCTTGAAACTTACATGTAAGTAAGTCAGGGATAAAAGCTAGGTGATATCGAAAACTGATGAGGTCAGCCGATTTATCATAGAGTTACGTCACTTTGATTGCAGAAAATGCCTGGTTTGACCTTTTCATCACCAAAGCCGCTTCAGTTTTGATCGGATCTTCTTGAAACTTACAAACGAGTAATCAGGGAAAAAAACTCGGATTTGTTCAAATCATTGCCTTCACTTCTGTTTTCAAACTCTGATGAGGTCGGCCTATTTATCATAGAGTTATGTCCCTTTGATCCCTGCAAATGCCTATTTTGGATATTTTCATCATCATACGACCCTAAGTTTTGAACCGATCTTTCTGAAACCTATTGATATATATAAGTTAGAATACTTGAATAGTTTTGCAAACTAACATTATTGACACATTACTCACAGAGTTAAGTCCTATGCTTTGCTGAAAATCCCTATTTTGTACCTTGTCATCACCAGAAGTCATTTAGTTTTGATTTAATCTTCCCGAAACTAGCATATAAGTAGGTTTGGGATAAAAGTTTGGATGAGTTTGAAAACTGGTAATGTCTGCCTATCTCTCATAGAGTTACGTCCCCTTGAATGCTTAAAATACCTGTTTTGACCTTGTCATCAGCATAAATCCTTCAGTAAAGATGGGAACTTCCTGAAACTTTGAATCTGTTAGCTCAGTTGAGCGATTTAGGACCATCATGGTCCTCTTGTTTTATTTCTGCTCCGAGACATGGATTTGGTGCTCGTTGGAGCCGCTTCAGTTAAGCAGTTCCAGCATGTGCCTGCGGTCTGTGTTTTGGGAAAAGATGAGGATGATGTCACACTTTTACATCAGAAAAGTAGCCATTTTTGAGAAATGAAACAATGCACTGTGTCGCAAGGATGAGTTATCTTAATGTGTCAGAGAAACATAACGAAAATACGCCTATACAAATACAGTGTAAATTTTAACGCCGAAAAAAAACCTAAACTTTTTAGATGAAAAATCATGATTTTTGTTATTATTTCTGCCTAAAATATAGATTGTGGGTCCTCGTTAGAACCGCCTCATCGAGGCGGTTCTAACGAGTACCCGCGATCTATATTTGAGAGCAGAAAGAAGAAAAATATTTTTTACTACATAAAAGTAGGGTTCATGGGGGTCAAAATATACAGTTGTGTTTTCTTGATGAGAAGGTTTACATTGGTCTGCAAATTTTTGCTGTGGTAGTAGGACCCACCGCATCGAAGAGGCCCTTCCAAGTGCCATGTTCGGTTTTTGCAGTGGCGACAATAAATTCAGAAAACGTCATTTTAGCACTATGAATATTTGTACAATTCTCCCGCTCAAGTTCTTACAGCAGCTTTGTTTGTGTTAAAGTTTAACTGCTCAATCAACACTAATTTAGGTCATTTTTGAGCTGGTCAGTTTACCTGTCAACACTTTCCCAGGGCAGGCTTATACGTTTGTTTGATTTGTTTGAATTGAGGTTTAACGTCCCCGTCAACACTGTAAAGGTCATTTTGGAGACGTTGCTTACAATTTTGTGGGACTTTTACCCAACATTGAGATGAAATGACATCTCAAGCCCTGTCGCCCAATGAAACCAATAGGTTTATTAGTATGGACGGTCCGCCTCGCACTGCGGTTCCTGGACAGGCTTAGATCCTCTAAGCGGTTTACCAGTACTAGTGTGCGGGCCGGATTCAGCTCTGCGTGGAAGCATCATGCAGCCCATATATTTCTTCAAACCCATATGGGCGGGGGCCATCAGGCTTATACGTAAGCAGTTAACCAGTGCAGTGCATATTCTTTCGCCAGAAACTGACAACTGCCCTTCTTGAATCAGCGAAAAGGAAAGAATGACCGTAGAAGAGATTTAATTGCTCAATCTCATCGAAAGCATGTCGCCGACCCAGGCAGGTATCGAACCCGCGTCCTCCTGGCCACAAGTCACAAGCGCATCCGACTGAGCTACCGAGGCCGGCTGCAAAACAGCTTTAAAACCAACTTAAGAAACTATTAAAATACTGAACTTCAGTGGTTTCTTGCTGTCGAGTCCTCACAGTTGTTTCAGCTCTGTGGTTGATTAAGTTTTGTTTTAACGGAGATGTGGCACTGATGAGTTAGGAGGTCTTCATGCGGACTGAACAATTTTTTTGTCGAAATCGCGACGGAAGTAAGGGCGAGTATTGTGGCCTGGTAAAATCGATTTAACACCCCACCCCCACCACCACCAGTGGCATTCGTTTCATTGACCGTTCCAAGGCGATTCTTCTGTCGTTGTTTATTTTTGTTATGGTTTTTCTTTGAGTGTTTGTATCGCTTATATTATTTTGTTTTGGATAGCCAATTGTCCATTTTGTGAGAAAGTAAATGTCATTTTGGCTTTCCACTGTTGACGTTTCCATTAGGGTCTGTTGTTTCATGTTTGTGTTTCTGTCCTTTTGGTGTCTCTGATGGGAGCTGTCGGTTAATTGAATCGATGCCTGATCATTGACCTCACTTCTATTATATTGTTTTTTCTTTCAGACTGACGAAGCCAGAAGCCAGGAAAACAGCGTCGATATTACAGTACAGCATGAAATATAAACATTATAAAAAGAACCTGACACTGTCGAAAGAAATTCCATTTAGTTTTCATTATAGTTTCCAAGACCTCTTTAAATACAGTAAAATTCCGCTATTAAGACCACCTAAAATTAAGACTGTTTCTGCTTTAAAAAGCTTATTTAGAAAGGTGTAGTTATTCTTTCTTCTAATTTCCTCCTGCACACAATGTCCTCTGGCCAGTGACCACCTTTGGGACTGTTCAAAAGTGGTCTTGACCACTTTTGAACAGTCCCAAATGTGGTCTTAATATAGGAGTTTTACTGTATGTTAATCTGAAAGAATAAACGGTATTCAACAACTTAATAGCTATTTTTACCGTTAAATGTTAATGCACAGGCATTTAACTGCAATCAAAATATTAAGATACCAAGTGGACTTATGATCAGAATCAGAATCAGAATTGCTACTGGTGACACGTCAAATGACATTCATACACCAGGACCTGTGATGTGGGAAGTTAGTCCCTAGCTGTAACCAAAGAGATAAATTTAGCTACACAATCATCAGCACCTTCAGCTGTCGAAATAATCGAATCGGGAAGGGCATTCCAATCTCTAATGGTTTTGTGTATTGCCAGGTCACAGTAAAAGAAGATAAATTCCATTAATTTCAGAAAATTTCTGAAAGTATTAGTGTAAAAATGCTTGCTTAATGTACTCACCTTATTGTTTTTATCAATATTACCTTATTAGATGAGCATACATTACATTTTAACTAGTTTTAAAAGAAATTAATGCATAAAAACTCTAATGAGTTTGAGCTCTAATTTCATCTGCTGGTAAATTTTAATCCACAGTACTGGGGAATGAAAGCGAGGCTGAAATTAGAAATGTTACAGAATGTTTTAAAGGTAGATTGCAGACTGATAGATGTTTTATAATGATCCCAATGCAGAAGACTATAGGGTTAGTTTCGAGTCACAACAAACGCTTATAACGTCGAATAATTTCACCTTCCTACCGGGAAATGGGAAACTGGAATCAAGTATTCCTGCTTTTTACATTGACCTTCAATTATTAGAATTAACCTATATATGCCTAGCGGCCCTTAGTGAGACATTGGCAAATAGTGCAGACCCAGATCAGACGCCGCATCTGATCAAGATCTAAACTGTTTGCTCAACGTACATGCATTTTTGTAAAACTTACCACAAAAAATGGCATCCCTATGCTTAGAAATTGACCACCACTCCAGACTTATAAAGGTGGACCAATGGGTTAATCAAAAGGACGAAAGAGAAAGTAGGATCTGTTTCTACTGTAACTTTTTCGGCGTAGCTGTATAAGCTGGCTTTTGACCTACTTATCGATATTAGTCTCGATTGAATAAATTGTAATTTGCGATTGGTTAAAAATATGTAAACTTCTGCAAAAAAAGTAGCGGTGAGTATAGCGTTCACCGATGTTTGACAAATATATTTTTGGCTGAATAATCACTTAAGTATGACATTTATCTTTTTAAAGTTGTACAGTACTACAATGCAGGTGTTAAACAATGGAAAAATATCCATTATCTAATAAAATAGTTGCAATGAAGTGAATCATTATAGACAAGCTTTTAATTTTGTACAGTTTACTAGACTGGGGTAGAGACTAGGCTATCCCACTCCGGTCTTACCTCGCGTTGTGTTTTAGTTATTGTACATTGACAGGCAGCCTGCATTGAACAACCAAGTTTCATATCACTGGACTTGAGTTGAGGCCTGATGGTCAAAAGGGGTTGAAAAAATACCACTGAGAGTATTTAAAATCTCTTCAATAATATTATTTATTAACCAAACACATTTAAAAGTACAGTATATAATATACCTTCTCTGTCACCAGCCACACTTTCAGACACTAATTTAAAATTTTATTAATTTCAAACCAAACTGGTCAGTAACCGGTATACATGTAAGCTATATAAGATAACTAAATACTGAATTTAATATATCATTGCAGCATTTTATTGCAATTAATTTATAAATCAACCATGTTTTCATAGATAAAAAATGTACGTTTAACAAAGGCTTGACACTTCTAACAAGGGAAAAAACTACATAAACAATGTGCGCAGTAATTTACAAGTTATAGCTTTCTAAATACAATACTCGTTTCAAGTTCAACTTCTCTTCTTTCAAATGTGGTAAAATTGCATGGTCTTAATTTCATAAATAAACAGGAACTAGGCCTATGCCTTATGCTCGGTAGAAATATTGGCAACATAAATACTATTGTTTGTTTGTTTGTTTGTTTGTTCTTGCATGGGAGTTTAACGGCCCAGTCAACACTATTTAGATCAATTTTGAGCCATTCAACTTACATATCCACACTTTTCCTGGGAAGGCTTATACGTAAGCGGATAACCAGAACAGTGCATATTCTTTCGCCAGAAACTAACAACTGCCCTTCTTGAATCAGCGGAAGCTGGAGAACGACCGTAGAGAAGATTTCATGATCAATCTCCACGAAGGAATGTTGTCGACCCCAGCAGGTACCGAAACCTCGTCCTCCCGATCACCAGTCAGGCGTGCATCCGAATTAGCTACCGCGGCCGGGGAATAAAATCGTTCATTCCTAACAAGGAAATAGATTGATTGATTGTTTTGTGTTAAACGACACTTCAATTCTTATGGGTCTTTTTGTGCCTTGCCCCAAAGAATTGGAGAAAAGAGACAAAAGAGATAGTAGAGGTGATTAAAGCGAGGGACAGTGAAGAATGAGGAAAATGAATGGAAGTGTAGAGACAGAAGAAAACACATCATTCCCCCACCCTCTAAGTTTACCTGCTGCAAGAACAGCAGGCATTTTCCAACTGTAAGTCAACATCGGGCTTGAAGAAATAGATGGGCTGCATGATACTTCCACGCAGAGCTCAAATCTGACCGCACACGAGTACTGGAAAACCGTTTGGAGGATCTAAGCCTGTCCAGGTAAAGCGGTGCGAGTCGGACCATCCATGCTTATAAACCCTATTGGTTTCACTGGGGGAAAGGGCTTGAGATGTCATTTCACCTCAAAGTCGGGTTAAAGTCCCACAAAATTGGAAGCAACGTCTCCAAAGTGACCTATACAGTGTTGACGGGGATGTTAAACCTCAAATCAAACAAACCAAAACAAACAACTGTAAGTTAGAAGCCCCAGTAACTGCAACACCTTTGCCATCACCCAACAGCCCAAATAGGTTTGTTTTAAATAAATTGGAATCTAGATGTTTTCGTGCTTCAAGTCTGTCTACAATATGATTTTCCACCCTTTACATTACACATCCTCATAACACTGGTAAAGGCAAGCGCGCAGGAAAAGGAACAAACCCACAGGATAAGGAAATTTTTCCGCTCAGGATAAGGAAGAAAATGGCGGAATCGGCATCCAATGTGCAGGTTTGTTGTTGTTCTAGATCTCGTGTTATGGTTACTAATCAATACGGCTGCTCACATTAGCTTCACGGAACACACATATTATTCACAAATTTATGGTCCGAATTCGACAGTTACGGCCAGTCAAACGGAGAACCGGACACAGTGGAGCTACTCAACCGCAAAATCTCATTATTTTACATGAAACGCTCTTCTGGGAAGATGGCATGCACTTTTTTGTTGGTTGTAGACATACACATGATAAATCGGACTGTTGCAAATACGATTTTAGGAAAACTGGAAATTGGAAGGCCCACAGTGAGAAATCCTAGTTCCATTTTCATTACAACGCCCGCGGTCAAGGAAATGGGTACAACGCATATGAAAAGACACAAAATTTTCCGGGGAAAGTGGTAGTTGTATGGTCATAGCTCTAGTAAATTTCCATCTCAGATTAGGTTTTCCGATATTAATAATTAGTCCTACATAGTTGAAAGTACCAATTGTGACTTTAGGAAACGCCAACAGTGAGAAATCCTAGTTCCATTTTCAATACAACGCCCGCGGGCAAGGAAATGGGTACAACGCATATGATAAGACACAAAATTTTCCGGGAAAAATGGTAGTTGTATGGCCGTAGCATGAGAAAATTTCCATGCCAGATTAGGTTTTCCGATATTAATAATTAATCTTACATAGTTTAAAGCACCAGTTGTGACCTTTAGGAAACGTTCAAAGTTTTTGTGCATTGTCTTGGCATGTGTATTACTCTGGTTCTAACAATATAATACGCCCCCCCCTCAACCACCACACACACACACACACACACTATGAATCTAGGCTGATGTTGCCGGGACGATTTGACCTCTGACAATTCGGCCTAGGACAATTTGGCCAGCTAAAAATATATTGGGTAGGACAAGGTTAATACGAGGACTGTTCAAATATGAATGCAAGTAGAACGTTTTCTCATGCACTAATGCGAAAATCACCTGGAAAAAATATCACAGCGTAGAAAAACATTTTACCTATACATTGATAATCCGTTTACTTTAGCCATGTATATCGTTCGATAAAAACTGTCTACTCTTGTATACTAATACAAAACATGGTTGGAAGAAGGTCAGAGTACGCCGTTGAAATACGGTCCTATATTAAGAATCGTTGTATTCTTGGTATACGGTGCAAAGACATTTTTGATGAAATATGTTCGGTTTATTGGCATAATGAAATGTCTTTTCCGACAGTTTTTCGTTGGTGTAAGAAATTCAGCTGTGGGCTAGGCTCAACAGAAGATGCACCACATGATCGTCGGCCGAAAAGAGCAACATCTGCCAAGATGGTTGATAGAGTGAAAGAAATAGTTGCTACCGATGCACGATACACCACTAGGCAAATAGCTAGTATGGTTGGCATCTCATTAGGAGCAGTTCATACAATTCTGAAACGGGATTTGAAAATGAGAAAGATCTGTGCTAGATGGATTCCCCATCTGTTGACAGATGAGCAGAAAAAGACACGCGTTCAGTGCGCCAAGAAGTTGCTTAAAAAGTTTCCAAATTACAATGCACGGTCTTTCGCTAATGTCGTCACAGGTGACGAGACATGGGTACACTTTTTTGAGCCAAAACGAAAGATTCAGGACAAAATATGGGCAACAAAGTATTGCAAAAGACCATGCATTGCAAAGCGGACCATGAGCGTCAAGAAGGTAATGTATGCCATATTCTTTTCAAACCAGGGCCCTGCTATTCAGGTTGCTGTGCCTAAAGGCAAATCTGTAAATGCGAAGTTTTACAAGAATAAAGTTCTTCGAAAACTGAAGAAATATTTCAAAGAACGAAGACCCGCAACTGGTTTGGCCAATGTCAGATTGCTACATGTCAATGCGTCATCGCACAAGGCGTTCATTGTGCAAGACTATCTGAAGCAGGAAAAGGTTGATGAACTCCCTCATCCCCAGTATTCCCCTGACCTTGCCCCGTGTGACTTTTTTTTTGTTCCCGCGGCTGAAAAAATACCTTTCTGGTTGGAAATTTGTACAGCGCAAACACCTCGGTTCTGCATTATTCCAGTGCTTTCATAGTATACCTCGAAAAGACTTCCAAAATGCATTCAATGATTGGATCAGACGACTGAAAGTTTGAATATCTGTTAAAGGTGAATACTTTGAGGGGACAAAATAATTTTTTCATCGAAATCTCTCACGGAATCATTTTTATGTGCTTAGTTGCATTCATATTTGAACAGTCCTCGTATAATGTCCAGTTCAAATTGACAATTTATTGTTTTGGGTTTGTTTTCAGTAATGCTTGTGGAAGGAACATTTTAAAGAAGATTTCAATCAAAATCAATTAGAAATTTTATTTTGTTTTTAAACTATATCTTTAAGCCTGTGATATTATGACTGGCCAAAATCGTTAGTAGCAAAGACATAATAATTGATAACTATACAAAACAAGAGACCCATGGGCCACTATGCTCACCAGAGCTCAGGTGGGCACTGCCCAATGGCAACCATGTATTTTAACATGATATCATTTTAATATACCAAATGAACCCCCATGTCCAAATGAGCACCTATTTGGACTCAGTATCTGAAACATTAGGCCTTTTATGAAGTAGAAGGGGTGGGGCATGGACCCAATGGAGCCCTGGTTGGTATCACTAAATGCGTCTTATCATAAGGAACAAGAATATATATGGTTTAGCAGTGGGGATCTGTAAGGCCTCTTAAGTGGTGGAGGGGTTGGGGCATGCCCTGTTGATCCCAGAAAAGCCCAAGATTGTTGTCCCTAAATGTGTCTTATCATAAGGACCAAGTATATATATGGTTTAGGGGTGGGAATCTGAACGGTTTATGAGATTTGAGGCCCTTTTATGAAGTGGAAAGGATAGGAATGCGGAACCCCCTACAGAAGGTGTGCTTATAATAAGGAACATGAACATATATGATTATGGGGTGGGGATTTGAATGGTTTCTGAAATATAAAGCCTTTTATGAAGTGGAAGGGCGGGACAAATTGCCTCAGCACAAAGAGACCACCAGGTTGGTGTTATTGAACGAGTCTTATCATAAGGAACAAGTATATGGTTTAGGGGTGGGGATCTGAACTATTTCTGAGATATATGGCTTTTAATGAAGTAAATTGATGGGGCATGGACTGAGCATGCCCCGGGGACTCCCAAGCTGGTGTCACTGAATGCGTCTTATCACAAGAAATATGAATATATATGGTTATGGGTGGGGCTAAGAACAGTTTCTGAGATATAAGGCCTTTTGTGAAGTGGAGGGGTGGGGCAAGGCCCGAAGACTCCCAGGTTGGTGTCAATGAATGTGTCTGATCATAAGGAACAAGAATATATATGGTTTAGGGGTAGCCATCTGTAGGGTTTCCGAGATATTGTGAGATTATGAAATGGAGGGGGTGGGGCATGGCCCCAGATCATCCCTGGGGACCCCCGGGTTAGTGCCACTGAATGCGTCTTATCATAATGAACAAGAATATATATGGTTTAGGGGTGAGGATCTGCACAGTTTCTGAGATATATGGCCTTTGTGAAGTGAAGGGGTGGGGCAAGGCCCCGGCGCATCCCTGAGGACCCCCAGGTTGGTGTCAATGAATGTGTCTTATCAAAAGGATCAAGAATATATATGGTTTATGGGCGGGGATCTGTAAGGTTTCCGAGATATTGGGCCTTTTATGAAATGGAGGGGGTGGGGCATGGCCCCGGCGCATCCCGGGGACTCCCCGGTTGTTGTCGTTGAGCGGGTCTTATCATAAGGAACAAGAATATATATGGTTTAGGGGTGGGGATCTGAATGGTTTCCAAGATATTGGGCCTTTTATTAAGTGGAGGGGGGTGGGCATGGCCTCGGCGCTTCCCTGAGGACCCCCAGGTTGGTGTCACTGAATGCGTCTTATCAATGGGAACAATAATATATATGGTTTAGAGGTCGGGATCTGAATGGTTTCTTGATATATGGCCTTTTATGAAGTGGAGGGGATGGGGCATGGCCCCGGCACAATTTGGGGGACCCTCAGGTTGGCATAAAAGCATATGGCTGAGAGAAGTTTACTCAAGAAACATTTCTATAAAAATTTTGTCAAAATATCTGTAAAATATCATATTTTGTATACAGATAAAGTTTTGATATGTTAACATGTGGTGAAAATAAAAAAATAAAAGGTGGACTCTGTGATTATTTTTTATTTTTCATAACTTAACTTTTGGTCATTCTCAGAAATTTCAACATATAAATTACCATTACTCCGTTCGTAGTAAAGATAAATATATGTTGTTATTACTTATTTTCTTAGTTAGAACCCAATGAATAATTTGGTACCTGTTTCATTTTGATCCTGTAATGTTTCATTTTTCGTATATCTCCATGATTGGGGTAACTAGATACGACTCATTTAGTGTACAAATGGTTAGCAGTGCTACCTGATATAGTAATGCGCCAAATGAAACCTATATAATCAGGTGCTTCCAAAGGCACTTTCTATTGTCTTTTTCTTTCGAAGGGCTATCCTTTTATCACACTTCTCTTTCTATTTTCGTCAAAATTTATTAACTCAATACAGATACATCAAAAGTCAAGTTATTCTGAATATACATGAAGACGAAACAATTTGTTTCTGTATGTTTCCATTATTTAAACCTGTTAGCAATTGAAACGATGCATACTGAAGAGGATTTGAGTGAGGGCCAAAAAGGAGCCAAATCATATCAGGCCCTTTAATAGCCATGCAATAGGTATGTCTCACGAATTTGGCGAGGTTATCTACATTATTTTCAGCCAAAAGAACAAACATACAATTTTCTACTAGAAATAGTGCATGGACATATATATCATTTCTCTAATTCATGATCGCGAGGAACCCAATCCATCTATCCCCCATAGAAGATGATTATATTGCTAGAACCAGAGCAATGCGCATGCCAAGACAAGGCACACAAACTTTGAACGTTTCCTAAAGTCACAATTGGTACTTTAAACTATGTAGGACTAATTATTAATATCGGAAAACCTAATCTGAGATGGAAATTTACTAGAGCATGACCATACAACTACCACTTTCCCCGGAAAATTTTGTGTCTTATCATATGCGTTGTACCCATTTCCTTGACCGCGGGCGTTGTAATGAAAATGGAACTAGGATTTCTCACTGTGGGCCTTCCAATTTCCAGTTTTCCTAAAATCGTATTTGCAACAGTCCGATTCATCATGTGCATGTCTACAACCAACAAAAAAGTGCATGCCATTTTCCAGAAGAGCGTTTCATGTAAAATAATAAGATTTCGTGGTTGAGTAGCTCCACTGTGTTCGGTTCTCCGTTTGACTGGCTGTAACTGTCGAATTCGGACCATCGAATATAAATTTGTGAATAATATGTGTCTTCCGTGAAGCTAATGTGAGCAGCCGTATTGATTTGTAGCCATAGCACGAGATCTAGAACAACAACAAACCTGCACATGTGATGCCGATTCCGCCATTTTCTTCTTTATCCTGAGCGGAAAAATTTCCTTATCCTGTGGGTTTGTTCCTTACTCTGCGCGCTTGCCTTTACCAGTGTGATCATCTTATAAAAGAAAAACTTGATGACTTAATTGTATGGACATTTCATAGGGAAGTTTCCCTCTATCTTGCATGTATTGTAGAAAATGCTTTGTTCACTTCAGAAGAGCATAAAATTAGAAAGGATAACCCTTTTATAGAACATACTTAACGTCACTACAGCTGGTGTCTGGGAATGTGTGGCGGCCGTAAAAAGTCTCCCTGCCCTATGTATACATCATAGTGTAGTTTATATTTTCTTGTCCTTTGGGATCATTGATTCCATTGTGGGATTTTGAAAATATTTGAGGGTCACTGATGAGGCCTAATTGGCCAAAACTAGCTAGTCTGGCCCAGAAAGCATGTACACTTCATATTTTCCGGTTCTATGGTTTATTCCTTGCGTCCAAAGGATGACCCTTTTATAGAACATATTTAGGGTCATATCAGAAAGTGTGTGAAGCTCTCATCTTTCTACTTGGCAATATTTATATAAGATATGGTACTAAGTTATTTAGACAAATTGTGGGTATTCCGATGGACACTTATCGAACACTTCTAGTGGCTGATCTGTCATTATTTTGTTATGATAGAAACATAAATTTAATTCCGTTGAAAACTAATCTGAAATCATTGAAGCCTTTAGCTCGACTTTTGGATATCTGGATGATTTATTAAATATTGACAATTTACCTATTTCGATGGTTTGATCGGTGAAATTTACACACATCCCCCAACCCCACCCCACCCCACCCCACCCCAGTTAAATAAAGCAAACTCTTCTGATTCCGAGGCCCCGTTTTCCAATTTACATCTATCTATTGCAGATGGGTTTGTTTCCTGAAAAAAAAATATGATAAATGCAATGATTTTGAGTTTGCTATTGTAAATTTTCCTTTCTTGGATGATGATGTTCCATGTGTGGCATCCTCACAGTGTAGGACCGGGAATGTACTGTGTTCGGGATGATTGAATGTGACCTGTGATTCTGTGCAGTGACTCCAGTCTTCTATATCCAGCGTTTAAAATGTCGCTACTTGAGTAAATAATTGTAAACTTACTTGAATTGTCATTGTGCAGTGAACTGAGATCTAGTACATGGGCCTGAAATTTATTTGTTTTATTGTGAAGAATTAAAGGCGAAGTTTTACACAAAACACATCGAAAGTACACGTTCACTCTTTCGACTTTGAAGAGATATTAAAATTCAACCTTTAAAAGACGACTTCGGAATCTGTCTTCTCAAATGTTGGGACCAGTTGCAAGTATTAAATTCTTTATTGCATGGATCACTACTGAGGCTCAGCTCAATTGTTAAGTGCATTTGAAAAGTCTTTTTGAGGCCGTGTCCTTTTTCAAAGGGAACTATTCTGAAAAGATTCAGTCCATTTTAAATGCGCACCTAAAGTTGAATCGTTCGGTGCACTAACCGCAGCTTTATTGCGAATGGAGGTTGGAAAGGGTTGGGGGTTTAGTAAGTCTATCATGCAACTTCAACAGTTTGTTTTTAACAATAGATTTTGATTGCCTTTGCTTTGAGCCATATTTCGGACTCTTTCTTTTTGTGTATTCGAGTTTGGTCAATACAGAGTTATCTATCTTACCGAGGGGTTATCAAAGGGCGTAACAATGTTGAAGTTTGGTACAAATGTGGACAGTGGTTCAATATATTGTATATTCCAGAAACAGGCTGCTTCTTATCTGTCCTTCTTGTTAATTTTCTTTTTCTCAAAATTTTACACATAAATTATTTGGGTCAGAATTTTGCCAGTAACTATAAGGGCTCCAAAGTTGAAACTTAGTGCACATATTGATAATGATGTATACAAGAATCAGTCTGCTTGCGCTTATGTTCCATTAGTTTCCATAGCAACCGAATCTTTCAAAATCTATGAGGTTGCTTGGAATTTTTTTCACAGGAATGTTTCTTCAAAAGAGGATCTTCAAATATTGTTAAAGCAATTCTGTTGAGGTTGCTTGGAATTTTTTTTACAGGAATGTTTCTTCAAAAGAGGATCTTCAAATATTGTTAAAGCAATTCTGTTGGGCAGGCCTGCAGAAATAGATTGGGCTGCACAGTGTAACACTTTGTACTCTTTAACAAAAAGGTGCCCAATTGGCACGGGTTTTTGAAATACTTTTTTATACTGTTTTTGAATTTGTAATAGATCTAAAGTTTATATTTCAAACCAGTTCTTCTTTTCATATTGAACCATAGAATAGTTTCAATATTCATATTCCAGTATGACTTACGCCGTTTATCTTTTTTAAAGATAGTTCGTGTTTTTCTTGGTTTGACTTCTTGGAAACGCTTTATAAATAGATATCTGGAAACGCTTTATAAATAGACATCGACGGGCGCTGCATATTCCTGTTTATTCCGAACGAGTTTTCACTCTGTAGGGCTTTCCTAGTTACGTCATATTAAGACGGTTAGAAATAAACTGGGGTATCACCAATCCAATCTAAATGGCTTCCAATCGAAATTGGAAGCCAAAAAAACAACAAAAAAAAAAAAAAAAAAAACTAACGAGATGATTTTCAGCTTCGGGCCATAAAATACCCAAATAAATGCATTAATTGCATGCACACATGCACAGTTAACTTAAAGTTTGAAACGAGCGAAAGGAAATAAGGGATATCTATTTTTGATACTTTGCAAGTCATGCACAATATAGGGCAGAGACATTAACCAGAAATTGTAACATTCGTATTTACCCTGCAAAATGTATTCATAAAATAGATTGGGCTAGACGGTGCTTCCACACGGAGCTGAAACCGAGTACTGGTAAACCACTTAGAAGGTCTAAGCCTGCCCAGGCAAAGTGGTTCGGGTCGGACCCTCCATGCATATAAACTCTATTGGTTTCATTGGGCGGCAGGGCTTGAGATGAATGCGGGATGAATGCCAAAAAGTGCACGATCTTTCAAATCGGGACGTTAACTGGAGGCCCCCCATGCAGGAAGAGTCATGCCCTGTGCAGGTTAAAGACCCCTATACCGTAATTATATGATTTCTGTGTAGGCTTTCAAACGAAGCATGTACGAAGCAAGCAAGACTTATCACATAGAATTGTTAAGACTAGTCATGAACACATTCTATTCGTACAAAAATCGTGCATGCATTCTGCATATTCCATAATCCATCACGCAAACACCCCTATATAAATTTTATCCCTTCAAACCCCGCTTTTATATAGTAAAACGGGGGTTTAAGGGGGTATACAGTTTTCTTTTAGTTCTGCTCAAAAACTGATTGTGGGGTTCTAACGAGTACCCACAATCTATGTTTAGAACAAAAATATGACAAAAAAAAATATCAGATTTTTTTATGGGAAGATTTTCAGTTTTTGGTGCCAAATTATTCAATGTATTTGAATAGGCGTGTGTTCGTAATGGTACAGTATTTCAAATATATTCATATTGTTTGTTTGAGTTGAGGTTTAACGTCCCCGCCAACACTGTACAGGTCATTTTGAAAAAAAAACAACAGGTTTCTCGTACCTACCGACCAAAATTTTTTACAGCATGTTAGTAGAAACACACCTATTTTTACGCCTTACTTAGAGAGAAAATAGGATATGTCGTCTCTGTATATATAAATGTGTGAGCCGGTCCACACATTTCCTGGGCAGGCTTACACGTAAGCGGTTAGCCAGTTCAGTGCGCATGCTTTCGCCAGAAACTGACGACTGCCCTTCTTGAATCTGGTATGCCTTGTATACAAAGAAATAAGATTTCTAAAACTACTACTTGGCCATAGGTAACAAACTTTTCAAACTCTGGTGGTCGATTTCTTGCCACAAAAACAAAAAACAAACACGCCGTCTGCAAATGGTATATTGAAATTGATTTGCTGTTGTTTGCACGTTATGCCACTTGAGTGTATATTTTTTGTATATAGCCTAAAGCACTGTAATTTGCTATTCGCTAATAAACATAGTTGTATCTGTATTGATTTGTGAGTGGGTTTTTGAGTTTTACGTCCCACCAACAGCTAAGGTCATACGGAGACGGGACCTCAGTTTAAAGACTCATCCGATAGTCTGGAGAAGCCCGGGATCGATCCTGCGATCCCTGGTTTACATGGCGAGTAGCGTAACCACTGCACCACGGAGGCTTCTAGTCCTTGTTTTTATGAATATTTAGAGAAATTGCATTTCATTTGTGTGCCATTGCAAGATTCAGAGACGGTTTATGGACATCTGTTAAGTGAGGGGCGCAATGGTGAGCTTTTTGTTTTGTGTCTAACGGCCACAGTCAACACTTGAAGAAAATTCTTGTATTAGGACCACCTTTGGGACTGCTCAAAAATGGTCTTGATGACCACTTTTGAATAGTCCCCAAGGTGATCTCTTATAAAGAGATACTGGATGTAGAAAACACAAAGAAGGAATAACTAAAATCTTCTCAATAAGCTTTTAAGACCAGGGGCCAGTTGTTCAAAACTAACGACGTCGTCGTATCGTTAAAATTTTGATCATTAAATATGGCAAATATGCTAAAATTTTTGCTGAAAAAATGTGAGCAGCTTTTGCATCCACAAAAGCTGCTCACATTTTTTCAGCAAAAATAACAAAATTTTAGATATTGTACTTGCAAGAAGAGTTAACAATTAGACCACAAACGAGCTCGTTAAGCTGACGATGCTTTGAACAATTGACCCCAGATTTAGACCCGATTTTAGGTGGTCTTATTAGCGCTTTTCCTGAATAGGCTTATACCATCACGACAACGGACCTATATAATTATGTCCCATTGAACCCACTTTTATATAGTAAAATTGCATTTCAGGGATAAAAACTTTATTTCTAAAATAAGGATTGTGGGTACTCGCTAGAAACGCCTCGATGAGGCGATTCTAAGATAGAGTGCGGATACTCGTTAAAAACGCCACATTGAGGCGGGTTTAACATGCACCCACAATCAATATTTTGAGCAGATTTAAGAAAAATATCACTTTCTTTTTTATCACCTTAAAATGTTCGGGTTTTTTTTCGGCGGTTAAATTTACAATGGATTTGCATAGACTTTTTTTCGTAATGCATTAGTCACCGTCTATCATCGACACCGGAAATAGAATCCCGGTGAATCGATACAAAGCGAAAGTAGGCATGGAGCACGGTGAGTGTAGCCTTTATTCCTGATCTATTTTCTGCAAGTGCAGGGTAAATTGAGTTCCTTGAAATAACAGAGTGATTTCTGCAACATTTTATGCGTTTTTCGAAGCTGTATGTTTCGATTTAAAGTCAAGAACACAGATTTATCGATGCTTGGTACTGAGTGAAGACCAGCATTTTCGAAAATCGGTTTCAGATTTTATAATTTCTTGATTTATTTCCGCTTAAACTTTCTTTTACCTGTTTCCGTTTGTAATATGCAGTGAATGAAAACTTTCTCTGGTCATGATTTTATCATGCACTAAGCGTATTTATTAAAAACTAAAAATCTATGTGTACGGCTTTAGTTATTTACAACCAGATAGCTGTACGGAATATAGTCAAAAAGTGTACGGCGAATAGGAATGGCTACTCCTTTATTCAGAATCAGAAATGTTACTGGTGACACGTCAAATGACATTCATACACCAGGACCTGTGATGGGAAGTTAAAGAGGTAAACTTAGATACATAATCCTCAGCATCTTCAGCTACTGAAATAATCGAAACGGGAATGACATTCCAATCTCTAATAGTTCGGGGGAAGTATGATTCTTTATAAATGTCAGTTTTTGCAGTAAGGGTCTGAAACTCCATTCCAGTGAATGATGATTGCATTTAACGGGCTGAAATATCATGTCCCATTTTCGGACCCAACATCCTGATCTATCTATATCATTCTGAAGTTTCAGTGAATCATCTGGATCTATAATTTCTTGGTAGCAAACACAATCGTCTGCGAAACAACATCGATGTACGTGGAGAATAACAGTGGACCAAGAACAGTCCCTTGTGTAACTCCAGACAAAACTGGTGCCCACTCTGAAGATTCACCATTAACAACAACAACGCGGTTTTCTGTAGTAAAGAAAGGAATCTACAAGGACTGTTAAAATATGAATGCAACTAAGCACATAAAAATGATTCCGTGATAGATTTCGATGAAAAATTTATTTTGTTATTTTGTCCCCTCAAAGTATTCCCCTTTAACAGATATACAAACTTTCAGTCTTCTGAGACAATCATTGAATGCATTTTGGTAGTCTTTGCGAGGTATACTATGAAGGCACTGGAATATTGCAGAACCGAGGTGTTTGCGCTGTACAAATTTTCGACCAGAAAGGTATTTTTTCAGCCGCGAGAACAAAAAAAATGTCACACGGGGCAAGGTCAGGGGAATACGGGGGGTGAGGGAGTTCAACAACCTTTTCCTGCTTCAGATAGTCTTGCACAATGAACGCCTTGTGCGATGACGCATTGTCATGTAGCAATCTGACATTGGCCAAACCAGTTGCGGGTCTTCGTTCTTTGAAATCTTTCTCCAATTTTCGCAGAACTTTATTCTTTTAAAACTTCGCATTTACAGATTTGCCTTTAGGCACAGCAACCTGAATACCAGGGCCCTGATTTGAAAAGAATATGGCATACATTACCTTCTTGACGCTCATGGTCCGCTTTGCAATGCATGATATTTTGCAATACTTTGTTGTCCATATTTTGTTCTGAATCTTTCGTTTTGGCTAAAAAAAGTGAACCCATGTCTCGTCACCTGTGACGACATTAGCGAAAGACCGTGCATTGTAATTTGGAAACTTTTAAGCAACTTCTTGGCGCACTGAACGCGTGTCTTTTTCTGCTCATCTGTCAACAGATGGGGAATCCATCTAGCACAGGTCTATCTCATTTTCAAATCCCGTTTCAGAATTGTATGAGCTGCTCCTAATGAGATGCCAACCATACTAGCTATTTGCCTAGTGGTGTATCGTGCATCGGTAGCAACTATTTCTTTCACTCTAGCAACCATCTTGGCAGATGTTGCTCTTTTCGGTCGACGATCATGTGGTGCATCTTCTGTTGAGCCTAGCCCACAGCTGAATTTCTTACACCAACGAAAAACTGTCGGAAAAGACATTTCATTATGCCCATAAACCGAACATATTTCATCAAAAATGTCTTTGCACCGTATACCAAGAATACAACGATTCTTAATATAGGACCGTATTTCAATGGCGTACTCTGACGTTCTTTCAACCATGTTTTGTATTAGTAAACAAGAGTAGACAGTGCTTATCGAACGATATACATGGCTAAAGTGCACGGATTTTAACAGGTTTGGTATCAATGTATAGTTAGAATGTTTTTCTACGCTGTGATATTTATTTCCAGGTGATTTTCGCATAAGTGCATGAGAAAACGTTCTAATTGCATTCATATTTGAACAGTCCTCGTATGCATATGAGAGTATTTCCCACAATGCGATAACCAAATAACCTAGATTTAAGTAGTTCATGTGGTGTGGTGTCAAAAGCTGTCTGGAAATCCAGAATAAATGTGTCTATCTGCCCCTCTTTGTCCAAGATTTTTGCCCAATCATTAATAGTTCTTCTCAACTGAATTTCACAACTATGCCTTTTCCTTAATGCATGTTATCTTTCTGACAAAAGTTAATGTTCATCCAAGTGGGCCATGATGTTTGAGCAGACTATATGTTCAAGCAATTTACACAGAACACAAGTCAGAGACATAGGGTGATAATTATGATTAAGAACCCTTTCTCCTTTTTTGAAGTGTCATTCTTTGGGATTTCACCCGTATCAAGAAACTGTTAAAAAGGTGGACAAAAACTGGATCTAACTCTTTTGCTAGTTCCTTCAGGAATCTAGGATGTAGCTCATCAGGTCCTACAGCTTTAGTGGGGTTTAAGCCTTTAAGTAACTTGACCACTCCTGCCGATGACACAACAATAGTATCCATAAATAGGGCCGATCTTCTTGTCAATGGAACCTCCGTGAACTCAGTTTTATTAAACGCATCATTGAATTGACCAACTAGTTCCGCTGCCTTTTCAGAGTCTGATTCAGCAACCCCGTTCCCTCCACTTTTATTAAGGTGTGGGATGTCTGTATTTCTTCTGACTATTGATATATCTGTAGAAAATAGAGGCGGAGGCAAATGATCAGGATCGATATAACCATTATCAACCCACGGCTCTCATCGGAGACAGCAAAGGGAAAGAACCACAAACATGAAACAACAGACCCAACGGAAACAACAACAGCGGAAAGCCCTCCCCAACCCCTCAAAACGGCAAACAGGCCATCCACAATAAAATAATATAAGCGACACAAACACCCAAAGACAAACCATAACAAAAATAAACCGCGACAGAAGAACCTCTTGGATTTGCCTTTACATCACCTACTGAGTTATTCACAAACAAAATTTGAAATCATGCTGATTTTTTTTTATATATATCAGTCTTCATCTCACGTCTCAAGTTTTCAAATTTTGTCCGGAGTTTACAACTTCCCGTCTTTTTTGCCTGTGCATGAATCTTATTTCTTCTGCGAAAGAGGAAAAGCATTTATTTTATTCTTTCTTGCTAAACGCAAATGATGGACAACTTCACCCCCCCCCACCCTACACACACACACACACACACTTTTAAGGGTATATTGCTTGCCCCGACCAACGGATCATGGAGAAATCTATCTATCTATCTATCTATCTATCTATCTATCTATCTATCTATCTATCTATCTATCTATCTATCTATCTATCTATCTATCTATCTATCTATCTATCTATCTATCTATCTATCTATCTACTGCGATTGGCCGACCTCGGGAGCTCAGTCGGATGTGCGTCTGACTGGTGATCAGGAGGACGTGGATTCGATACGTGCCGGGGTCGGCAACACTCTGTCGTGGAGATTGATCATGAAATCTTTTCTGCGGTCATTCTCCCCCTCATTGTCACCCTTCCCCTGATTCAGGAAGAGTAACCGCTTACATATAAGCCTGCACAGTAAAAGTGTGGATAGGTAAACTGTTCGGAAAAAATGACCTAAATAGTGTTGACTTGGCCGTTGAACTGCCCTAAAAACAACTGTTGCGATCGGACACATTTGACAATTACTGTCAGGTGTACATTACACATACTCCAGAGTTGCAGGATGAAAGCATACACAGTAATTGTACACCTTTTGCCATGTCATCCCCAATGAGGAACTCATCTGGCGCCTCTGTTTGCACCTTTGATTTGGCTTGCAACCTACCGAGATTGAAAAGCTTCCCATCAAAACGATATCTAATCGGTATACCATTGTCACCCGCCTGGAAAACATCTTTGTGCATGGAAGCGAACATCATGCTGAACAGTGTTGGGGCTATCACACAACCTTGCTTGACTCCTTTTGTCACAGGAATTGGATCTGAGTGATTACATTACATGATTAGTTTAAACAATGGTTTATTAGTGACCGTATATAGTTAACTAATAAACTATTGTTTAAACTCATCATGTAATTACGCAAAGATCTCTAACTTGCATAGGAGATGATTCTCCCTGCACGGGGGTAGAGGGCTCCAGTTAACACCTCGATTCGATAGGCGGTGCATTTTGGGGCATTTATCCCGGCAAATGATACCAGTGTAGCATGTTTGGACACCGTAACTATATTACCGCTGCATCTAATCGAACCGCAGAACCTAGAGAAAGTAGTGCGAGTGGGACTGGTCATGCATCTTTATTCTGTTGTATTCATAGAGCGAAAAGTTTTTAGATGTCATTTCATTTCAAAATGTTGACATTTTAAGTCTCGTAATGTAGTGTAATCACTCGTAAGTCATGGCTGAAAGTTCCCGTAATGATTCTAATTGCATAACCGCCATCTGCCCCTTACGAGTCTTCCACGAGTGTATATTTGAACAGGCGTGATTTCATAATGCGCACTTCTTTTTAACCCACAATAACGCCTCTGTGGCAAAATATGGTCTTTAAACTATACATAGTCATTAGTTCCTAACTAACATTACTATATTGTGATGGGTTCTTGCTAATATGACGAGAGAATGGGTAAATTGTCGAAGTGTGTTTATAAAATTCTGATGACACTGGATAAAGATGTTGTGACAGGCTGGTGAATCTATTGATTTAGCCCCAGTTCTTGCCGGCCATTGCTTACATTTCGAAGCAGCATGTTCGACAAAATATAACACTCGACTTGGACAGGACATACATGCAGAGCAGTACAGTCCTCGTGGATGTGAGAGAAGCATCGGAAGGCCGGTCGGTATACTTTTAAAATGTCATCAGCTATAAACATGGAACTATTCGCCGTACACTTTCGTTTACGCTAATTTGCAACAAGCCGTACACCACACTACTATTCGCCGTACAACAGGTAATTTACGTTTAGGCTAACATTTGTGTTGAAAGTACAATTTGAGGCGAGTTTCTTTTGCAAGTTATTTTTTCCATCATTGTTCTTTCTGATTAAGTGAAAAAACTTTAGTAGAAAGGCAAAAACATTAAGCAAAACAACAACGAACTTGCCAAATCCATTTTGTTTCCGGTACCAGCTGTGGAATATTCGGTCTGTAATTGCACAATTGTGCGTTTTAGAAGAAAGCACTTCTCATGGCAGCAGCAAACTATGTCCACTACTGATATTTGATAACAGTTATCTCAACCTAAAGCTTACAGGCAGTCAAATAATCCATTTTCAAGAGGCACTCCTTCACCTGCAACATTTACTTTCGATTCACTGGGATTCTATTTCCGGTGTAGATGATAGACGGTGTTAGTGGTTAATTTCTTTTTTCAGAAACTGACCACTGTAGGGAGGGAAGATGAGCGTAGAAACTCTCCACAAAAAGAATGTTCTTGCACACCGGACAAGGAAATCCGTAATTTTACCCTGGGTTAGAAATTTATGTTCTGACCCTGGTGTTCCGACCCAAAATCGAATATAATCGCGTGTTTGATAAAGCACTGGTTGATTACGACCTCGTATGCGCCGTCGTTAAGGTTGACGTCACAGCAATGTCACTAAACATTTCTGCAGTGTCAACACAATATGGCGGACGTTGGTAACCGAAGTGACTGCAGCATTAAAAATTCGCGCTAAGAAATGGAAGGTATGCAAGAAAAAGAATCCAATATGGGTGTGAGTGGTGGATAGAAAAATCCGTCCCTCGGGATCACTGTCCGGCATCACTCGGCAAGCCTCGTGATGCCGGACAGTGTCCCTCTGGACGGATTTTTCCATCCACCCCTCACACCCATATAAGATTCTTATATTACCGACCCGGCAAGAACTGAACCCGCGATTTCCTGACCACCAGTCCAGCGCGCATCCGGTGGTGTTGCGTAAAAGGGTAAGTCGTTATTGAGAAGATCGTGACTGGTTGTTATTTCAAACACTGCATACGATTTCTCAATGGTTTAACCTATTTTGTACCAAACACAGTCGAACTTCAATGGCTCGAACCCCTTTGGGACCACGAAAATCCGTTCGAGACCGGGGTAGTTCGAGCCACTGAGGTTACTGTCAGGAGGCATAACGGGATACTGTTAGACTTCTTTTCAGTGTTCTATAATGAAAATGTGTGCTGTGTGTACTCATTAGAATCGCCACATCGAGGCGATTCTAATGAGTACACACAGTATACATTTGCAAGATAAACGACTAAAATCTCCATAATTATTCCCACTATTTCTTATGTAGAGAATTTCGCTAGGGGCTCAAGAATGGGTTCGACACATCCATGGTTAAGGAGCCATCGGTGTTCGAGCCATCGAAGTTCTACTGTAGATTCGTTCTCCTAATATATACCAGGTGTACATGTGTCAGCAAAATTTATTTGGAAAATGACCGAACTTTTTGCAAACAGTATAGGCCTTGATCAGACGCCGCATTCTGCGGCGTCTGATCTGGGCCTGCACTGCTTGCCAATTACCCGTTTTAGAGTTTCTGGTACAAAATAGGTTAATATACGAGTAATCATATTTTAGGATAATTACACCGTGGTTTCTCAAACACCTGTGACATGCATTCTTGACGCATATGCATTTGCAATCGCAAATGATTGTTATACAGTCATATTAAAATTATGAAAATGAACAAAGTCTTTTTTGGCATTGTTTTGCTACTGTTGTTTGGTAAGCAATTATACGAGTATGTACAGTTTAAACGATGTGTTGGGAATGCAGGATCACTATTTATTGCTACTCTTTATATATTCATTTCTTTTTTCGCTTGACCTTGATATTTTTAAGGAATTTCGTTTTGTTATTTCTCATTTTTAAGTTTTCATTATCATGCGGTATGTCTTTATTAGTTTCATTGTCTTGTACATTGTTTTTATTGTTATTTTCTTGTAATACCCGTGCGATATGAGGCATTTTTCACATCTCCAAAATGACTACTTTTCTTGAGAAAATCCCTTATATTTTTCTTATTTGTACTGTAAACATAGGTTGAGCCCGTTAGAACCGCCTCAATGAGGCGGTTCTAACGAGTACCCACAACCTATGTCTAGGAGTAGAAATAAACAGAATAGCGTTTACGCCTGGAAACCCTATTTTCCTCTGTATAAAGTGGGGTTTAGAGGGTTCATTTCATGGACTGGTTATCATGATGATAGTTAGAAACACGTGAACAACGTATTTGTTTGTTTGAATTGAGGTTTAACGTCCCCGTCAACACTGTATAGGTCATTTTGGAGACGTTGCTTACAATTTTGTGGGACTTTTACCCGACATTGAGATGAAATGACACCTCAAGCCTGTCGCCCAATGCAATCGGTAGGGTTTATAAGCATGGACTCGCCTGGATTTACCCGGGCAGGCTTAGATCCTATAAGTGGTTTACCAGTACTCGTGTGCGATCGGTTTCAGCTCTGCGTGGAAGCATCATGCAACCCGTTTATTTCTTCAGGCCCCAATGGGCGGGCGCCGCCAGCGTATCTGTATCTAGATGAGTCGTCAGTTTTGCAGTAAAGGCTATTTTTACACATAGAGTAATTATTTTTCAAAGTTCTTGCATTTGTTTATTGTATTAAATTTTGTTTCGGCTAATATTAATTGATTATCCTCTATTACACTAAGTCAACCAATATTCAAAAATCATGTTTTTAATTGCGTCAATTAATAAACTTGTCATTAATCAAGTAATTTCGTATTGGCCAAGTTACAGGTCCTCGGTCTGCTGTATTGGCACGAGGCCTTCGGCCTCGTGCCAATACAGCAGACCTCGGACCTGTAAGTGGACCAATACGAAATTATTTGATTAATAACATTATAATAATCATCACTAAAACACGCCTATATAGTTCTGACCACAATGAGTCCTACTTTTATATGGTGAAACTGGGGTTGACATGTCCGGGTTAAAACTTATCTTTTTTATTTTTGCTCTGTAATAAAGATTGCGGGGACTTGTTTGAACCGCCACGTTGAGGTCGTTCTAACGTGTACCCTCAATTATTATTTTGAGCAGAAACAAGAAAACATATCACAATTTTTCATTTGAAAACCATCATTTGTTTGGCGATAAAATATACGAGTGTTTTGTTTTGTCATTTTTAGTCACTTGCCTACTTGAGGTTGGCTCTCATTACGAAAGCACGCCTATATAAATACAGTGTAAACTTTACTGCCGAACCCAGACACACACACGCACGCACGCACGCACGCAGGCACGCACGCAGGCACGCACGTACGCAAGCACACACGCACGCACGCACACACACACACACACACACACACACACACACACACACACACACACACACACAAATCTAAGATGGAAAAATTGTGATATTTTTCTTACTTCTCCTCGTTAGAGTACCCACAATCTATATTTTAGAGCAGAAATAAGAAAAATAAAATTTGAGCAGAAATAAGAAAAATAGAATTTACCCCTGTAAACCCCCGTTTTACTATATAAAAGTAGAGTTCAAGGGGGTCAGACGTATATAGGCGTGTTTTCGTGATAGATTCCAGCCACTGTCATTACGATAACTCACCCGTGCGGCTTAGTGCATTTTTCACATCTCTAAAATGGCTACTTTTCTGATGAATATCCTTGATATTTTTGTTATAAACGTTCAAAACATAGGTTGTGGGTACTCGTTAGAACCGCCTCATTGAGGCGGTTCTAACGAGTACCCACAACCTATGTCTTGGAGCAGAAATAAGGAAAATAATGTTTACCCCCCTAAACCCCAGATTTCTCTATATAAAGTGGGGTTTAGGGGGTCTTTATTTCACGGACTTGTTCACGTGATGGTGGCTGTTTTAGTGGGTTTAACAGTCAGTGCCTCGTATAGTGCCAGTGCTCAAAATAAAAAAAAATATTTACAAATATCTAGTAATATATTACCCTCATTGTTTATTTTGTTTGATTTGATGTTTAATGTCCCCGTCAACACTATATAGGTCATTTTGGATACACTGCTTCAAATTTTGTGGGACTTTTATCCGACATTGAGAAGAAATGACATCTTAAGCCCATCGGTCAGTGAAACCAAAAGGCTTATATGCATTGGGCGGCTTTGCCTGGGTAGGCATCGTCGTTCTAAGCGGTTTACCATCACTCATATGAGGTCAGTTTCAGATCTGCGATGAAGCATCATGCAGCCCAATCTATTTTTCCAAGCCCCGATGGGCGGGGCGAAGTCTTTGTAATCGCGGAATACCTTTGCCTGGCAGTGATTGATCGTGTCAAATACCCCTTTTGAGGAGGCAAGACATTTGGCAAATATTCTTAAGCAACATAAGTAATGTCGTGAAGTATACTTTTAGCTCTCACCTGAGCACGAAGGGCTAATGGTGAGCTATTGTGATCAGTGAATTTACTTCGTGCGTCGTCCGTCGCGCGTCGTCAACAACCCTTGGGTCAATTTGATTCAGGCAAACTTCACAGGAATGTTGCCTGGGAAATTCCCTACCAAAATAGCTAAATCCGTTCCGCTCCGATGAACAAGATGGCCACCAGAGCTAACAACAGAAAAGTCTTTAAGCGAAGACTCCTCCAGTACCATTGGGCCAATTTCATTCAAACTTCATAAGAATGTTGCTTAGTTGACCCTCTATCAAAATAGCAAAAACGTTTCGCACCGATGAGCAAAATCGCCGCCAGAGCTAAAAATAGAAAAACGTTATAAAGTTGCATCAAATACCGACTCCTCCTCAACTCTCTGGCTATTCTTCACAGGAATGTTGCCCAGGTTACTCCATACCAAAATAGCTAAAAATCGTTCCGTTCTAATGAATTAGGTGGCCGCCGGAGCTAAAAATAGAAAAGAAATGACAACCTATCCTGTACTCTTAGGTCAATGTCATTCAAACTTCATAGGAATGATGATTAGGTTACCCTCAACCAAAATAGCTAAAACGATTTCGATCCGATGAGTAAAATGGCCACCAGAGCTATAAAAATATAAAAAAACATCGTATATTTGCTTCAATTGCAAACTCCTCCTAAATCATTGAGCAAATTTCATTCAAATTTCACAGGAATGTTGCTGAGGTGGCTCCCTACAAAAATAGCTGGAATCGTTCTGCTCTGATCAGAATCAGAATTGTTTACTGGTGACACGTCCTTAGACAATCCTTCATCAGGAGATGAACAAGATGTTGCCAGAGCTAAAACCAGAAAAAACGTAGTTAATTTGCTTCAAATGCGAACTCCTCCTAAACACATGGGTTAATTTCATTCAAACGTCGCAAGAATGTTGCATAAGTTACTACCTGCCAAAATAGCTAAACTCGTTCCGCTCTAATGAACAAGGTGGTCAAAAGAGCTAAAGATAGAATAAAATATTTAAATGACAACTCCTCCGGTACACTTGGGCCAATTTCATTCAAACTTCGAAGGAATGATGCTTTTGTGACACTCTATTAAAGTAACTAAAAAAAATGCATTCCGATGAGAAAAATGGCCGCCAGAGCTTAAAGTAGTAAAATGTTGTAAATTCGCTCCAAAACCGAACTCCTCCTAAACCCTTTGGCCATTTTGATTCAAAATTCACAGGAATGTTACCTAGGTGGCACCCTACCAAAATAGCTAAAATTGTTCCGCTCTGATGAATAAGACCGTCGCCAGAGCTAAAATAGAAGAAAAAAAATTCAAACGTCGACTCCTCCTAAACCCTTGGGCCAATTCCATCCAAACTTCACAAGAATGTTGCCTTGGTGACTCCCCATGAAAATAAGCTAAAATCGTTACGCTCTGATCAACAAGGTGACATACAGAGCTAAAAAAAAAGAAAAGAAATATCTTTAAATGAAAACTTCTCCTTTACCCTTGGGCCAATTCATTCAAACTTCATATGCATGTTGCTTAGGTGACCCTCTACCGAAATAGCAAAAACGGTTCGGCTTGTCCAGATGGCCACCAGAGCAAAAATAAAAAAAGGAGAAAAACGTAAATTTGCTTCAATTGCAAACTTCTCCTAAAACCTTGGGCCAAATGAATTCAAACTTTACAGGAATGTTGCCTATGTGGCTCCCTTCTAAAATAGTTAAAATTGTTCCGCTTGGATGAACAAGATGGCCGCCAGAGCTAAAAAGAGAAACATCTTCAAACGTAAACGCCTAACACATCTTAGGCCAATTTCATTGGAAATAGGAGTGTTTAATAGTTGACTCTCTGGGAAAGTAACTAAAATAGTTCCGCTCCGATGAGAAATATTGCCACCAGAGCTTAAAATAAAAACATCAACAATTTTTGCTTCAAATGCGAACCTTTCCTAAACCTTTGGGCATTTTTGTTTCAAACTTCACAGGACTATTGCTCAGGCGACCCTATAACAAAATAGCTAAACGGGTTTTCTGTGGTGAGCAAACTGACCGTCAGAGCTCGTTAATTTTTTCTTCAAATGTGAACGGCTCCTAAACCCGTGTGCCAATTGGATTCAAACTTCACAGTAATGTTGCCTGAATAGCTAACATTTTTCCAATCAGATGAACAAGATGGCCACCAGAGCTAAACATAGAAAAATCTTTAAACGACAACTCGTCCTGTACCCACGGCCCACTTTCATTCAAACTTCATAGGAATGTTGCTAAAGAAACCCTCAACCAAAGTAGTTAAAAAGGTTTTGCTCCTGTGAGCAAGATGTCCGCCAGAGCTAAAATAGAAAACTGTCAAACAGCTGCTCTAAATGCGAATGCATCCTAAACACTTTGGTCAATGTAATTAAAAGTGCACACGAATGTTGCCTAGGTGGCCTTTAACCCAGAATGCTAAAATCATTCCGCTCAGATGACCACCACGAGCTAAAAATAGAAAGATCTTTAAAGGCATTTATTCTTGTAACAGTAGCACAGTTATAGCCAACATCTAGTCAACAGTTACATGTAGTAAACTATTGATTTTCCCAAGGAGGCCCTTACCTGCAGAAGACAGACGACTTCTCTTCAGTCAGCAATGATTGATTGATTGGATGTTTAACGTCCCCGTCAACACTTTATATGTCATTCTGGAGACGTTGCTTCCAATTTTGTGGGACTGTTACCCGACATTGAGATGAAATGACATCTCAAGCCCTGTCGCCCAATGAAACCAGTAGGGTTTATAAGCATTGACGGTCCGACTCACACCGCTTTGTGTGGGCAGGCTTAGAACCTCTAAGCGGTTTACCAGTTCTCATGTGCGGTCGGTTTCAGCTCTGCGTGGAAGCATCATGCAGCCCATCTATTTCTTTAGGCCCCGATGGGCGGGGGCTGTAGTCAGCTATGAGGGAGGGCTACATAATATATGTTATGAAATAATATTCTTCAGTAACCAAGAATAAATGCCTTTAAACGACATTTCCTACCAGACTCTCTGCCCAATTTCACTCAGACTTCACGGGAATGTTGTTTTATGTGACCCTCTACCAAAAACGCTAATTACAGTCGAACTTCAATGGCTCGAACACCTTTGCGACCTCGAAAATCTGTTCGAAACAGGGGTAGTTCGAGCCTCTGAGGTTACTCTCAGGAGGCATAACGAGATACTTTTAGACATCTTTTCGGTATTCTATAATGAAAATGTATACTGTGTGAACTCATTAGAATCGCCTCATCGAGGCGATTCTAATGAGCACACACAGCATACATTTGCAAGATAAAAGACTAAAATCTCCTTAATTATCCCCCACTATTTCTTACGTGAAGGATTTCGCTAGGGACTCAAGAAAGGGTTCGACACATCCATGGGTAAACGAGCCATCGCTGTTCGAGCCATCGAAGATCTACGGTAGGTCCGCTACGATGTGCAAGATTGCCGCCAGAGCCTAAAACAGAACAAATGTCAACGGTTTGCTTTAAATGCTAACTCCTCCTAAACACTAGGGTCAATGCAATTCAAACTTCCCAAGAATGTTGCCTAGGTGGCTCCCTACCAAAATTAGCTAACATGGTTCTGTTGTGATAAGCAAGATGGCTGCCAGAGCTAAAATTAGAAAAAAAAACAAAAAACAAAAACAAAAAAAAAAACAAATTAACAAAACTGTTTTACCCTTAGGCCAATTTCGATCAATTTACATGCATGTAGTAATGTTACTTAGATTACTCTATACCAAAATAGCTAAATTGGTTCGGCTCAGATGATCAATATGGCCGCCAGATCTAAAAATAGACAGATCTTTAAGCAACAACTCCTACTATACCCGTCGGGCCAATTTCACCCAAGCTTCATGGAAATGTTGCTTAGGTGATACTCTACCAAAATATTTAAACAGTTTTGTTCTAAAAACAAATTAGCTGACATAGCTAAAAAGAAACTCGTAAGTCAGTTTTATTCAAACTTTTCAAGAATGTTACCGTGGTAATCATCTAAGTGCAATCGTTATGCTCCGTGGAATGGCTGTCACATAGCTTCTTTCAGACATGTTGAAATCAGGTGAGCGATTCAGGACCATCTTGGTCCTCCTGTTATTATTTCAGATGAGGAGCCGTCCAGGTTAACATTATGTAACCCTGTTGCTAGTGACCATGAAGGTGGTTCGTCTGAAAGTGGAACAGGAGCTGGAAGTATGTACCACACTATTACAATAGACTCCATATTTATTGACAAGAACATCTATGCGGCCATGAAATTACGAAAACACGCCTATACAAATACAATGTAAATGATACCGCCGAAAAAGCGAAGATTTAAGATGAAAATTTGTGATATTTTTCTTATTTCTGCTCAAAATATAGATCGTGGGTACTCGTTAGAACCGCCTCGTCGAGGCGGTTCTCACGAGTACCCATAATCTATATTTGAGAGCAGAAGTAACAATAATAATGTTTACCCCTGTAAACCCCAGTTTTACTATATATAAGTGGGTTTCAAGGGGGTCAGAATTATATAGGAACAGTCCCAAAGGGGGTCTCTGACCAGAGGACATGTATGCAGAAAACAAAAAGAAATAATATAGCTGCATCCTTCTCAATAAGCTTTTCAAAGCAAAATTAACCTTAATTTTAGGTGGTCTTAATAGCGAAATTTTACTGTATTTCATATTTTTCCTCGGCGAGTCGGTTCTAACGAATACCCACAATTCATGTTGTTGTTGTTGTTTTTTTTCAGCAGAATTAAGAAGAAAAGTGTTTACCCCTGTAATCCCCAGTTTTACTATATTAAAGTGGTCAAAATGATAAAGGCGTATTTTTTCGTGATGGAAACCCATGTACACATTACTTTACAGACTACGGGCCCATTACATTATCTTTTGGATTCCTGTATATATACGTAAATTTGGCATTCATCTTCAAGGTTGTTTGTTGTTGTTGTTTTTTTTTGTTTGTTTTGAGTTTAAAGGCATTTATTCTTGATTATTGAGGACTATCATTTCATTACATGACATTATGTAGCCCTCAGTGCTGAATGAAGAGATATCCTCTGTCTTCAACTGGTCTTCAACCTTGGGAAAAATTAAATAGTTTACAAACTGTTGACTAGAGTGTACATTATTGATTTTCCCCTTAAGTGCCTTAGTCAGGGGATTCAATAAGAGCTACTAATCACCCTATTAAGGACCGCCTTTGATCTCCTATAGACAGTATATCACAGGGGCAATAAAACTATTATGAACACACGGTGGATCCTACTGTTACAAGAATAAATGCCGTAATCAACACTATAACGCTCCCATGGAGCCAGTCAGCTTGCCTTATGATCACACTTTTCCCGAGCAGGACAGTTTCTTTTAACTGATAACTATTGGAAAGGAAATGTTCTGCTTAGAATTTGTCGCTAAACAACATAATAAGTAAAATTCCGCTCTTAAGACCACCTAAAATTAAGACCAATTCTGCTCTGAAAATCTTATTTAGTAGATTTAAGTTTTTCTCTCTTTCTGTTTTCGGCATACAGTGTCCTCTAGTCAGATACCAACTTTGGGACTTTTGAACAGTCCCAAAGGAGGTCTTAATAGAATAATTTTATTGTATATCGTTTTGATGACTTAAAATGTCGTTTGTTCAACTTAAAGGTATTGTCAAAGCAACATACGAAATACTTTCTACATGTATTGCGTTTACATTTTGGAAAGGAAATTTCCATTTCGGGGTGCCCCTCAGATTTCCCCTTATTAATCCGCCTGAAAAGACCCTATATTTAACCCTTAGAGGCTCGATGTACCTCTGTTTACATTACGATAATAAACCCGTACGACATAGTGCATTTTTTCCTATCTCCAAAATGGCTGCTTTTCTCGTGAAAATCTGTGATATTTTTCTTATAAATACCGTCAACCCTTTTATACCGACAATCGTTATTACAGGAAAACTCGTTATAACGGCAATTTGAATGTAATGACTACTTAGCTAAAGGCTTATCCTCGGTTCCGAGCGGCGTGGGCTTCCCTCGTGTTGGAAATGCACAAATCGAGTCCATAGTCATGAAAGGGTCTTGTAATCTAATATAGTTCGAACAAATTGACCTGAGACTGGTGAACTCTATTAACATAATTTCACACCCGACTGAATGCATGTATATATCTTCGCCGTCTCATGGAAATATCGATATTGTTATTCAATACATAGAGGTCGGTAAATGGACCGCAATTCACGAGATGCCGAAAATTCGCGAGAAGTTTACGAAAGCGACGTATATGGAACAGTATTAAGGTAAAAACTCAATTATGCAATGTGCAATTACAAAATGAATTGTTGAAACCGCACTTTGCATTATGAACCTTTCCATATCCTACTACTTTATTCGAATATGCAACATGCACATTCTAATTGGAGACCTTTGTATTTAAATATGGCATTTGGACGTCCTATTTTGCAATATTCAGTTTCGATTCTGCTGTGGTTAGACGGGGTACCAGTCATTGAGGTGACGGTAACGTTCGGTAATGTCCGTGGATTTGCAGTATTTTTTTCCGATGACAAGCGTCCGTTTGAGAAGATCGCATTCGCTTTTCCAGGGCCAAATTCAAGCCAGCAGCGATAAATTTTATCCAGCTATATAATAATTCGGATATTTACAATAATGTGTACGTTTGCATCTTTAAAATAAATTTTACTGCGGGGTTCCTTATTTATATATTTATGTGAAACAGGATTTTTATTTAAAAGTTAATACTTGTTTGACGAAGGGGAAAATACTCTATCGTTGAATATTTACTAAAATAAATTACCATGAGGGATTAGTTTGTGCCGAATCCATGGATTTGAAATGAGCATAGATTGTTAAAATTGATTAATTCTTACAATTTTCATAAATCTGATCCTTCTGAGGTGTTACTTATAAAGATATTAGTTACTAATTGCAACCTCACTCAAAACTCAAATGTTTGGATATTATAGAAGTATGTATATGTCCGCTCAGGGAGTTACCGAGCGATGGTTTCCCTGTTCGCGGGCATGGATTCGTTCCCTGGGACCTTATCAGCTGACCATACGTGGAAACTGGTAAACAACAATTCCCATTATTACTCTGATGAACGTTACTTACTCATTCTCAGCCCCGACCCACAACCATAGAAACGCACCTGTGGTCATATTGACAGCTGTCGTATTCATATGTCCGTCTGCCGTCATAAGTTAGACTTGGGCATGATGGCTTTCATCCAACAGAATCACAACGCAAAAATATTAGCTGGTCGTCTGTCAGTTCGTCCGTTCGTCTGTCTTCAGCCAGCAAAACCTTGCTGAGCTAGTGTCGCGACTGTCTTAACCAGCCTACTACATATTTCTTCAAGTTCTACATGTAACGATTTGGCAAATGGAGTGACTGAATCCAAACCATTTTGTACTTACATGTATTTCCATGTATTAGGTCTACACCAAAGTTTTTTTCTTCTTCTTGTTTTATTACAGTTAGACCGCGTACAGCATACCCAGGTTTACTTGGCGGAACTTAACGACAGTATTTATTTATTTATGCACTTATTATTAAAGTGTACAGAATCTAGAAAACAAGAGGGCCCAATGGCCCTATATCGCTCACCTGTGTACCAGAAAATCATTCGTGTAGGAGACCACTTGACATTGCTATATACTAAATATCTAAGCTCAGACAAAGCTGTGTCCATGCTTATAAACCCTACTGGTTTCATTGGGCAACAGGGCTTGAGATGTAATTTCATCTCAATGTCGGGTAAAAGTCCCACAAAATTGGAAGAGACATCTCCAAAAGGACCTATTCAGTGTTGACGGGGATGTAAAACCTCAAATCAAACAAAATCTGTGCCTTATGGTTTTGGAGAAAAATATTTTTTTAAGTTTTTTTTCCAGTATAAGTCTATAGGAGCTAATGAGCCCTGGGGCTTGGCCAATTTTGACCCAAAGGGCACGGTTGGCAGGATTTATGTAGGCGACCATTTTGTGTTGTTATATACTAAATATCTAAGGTCTGTACTTCATGATTTCCAAGATGTTTGAAGCTTTTTTTCCATTATAAGTTTGTTGGAGTTAAGGGGCCACAGGATTTGGACCCCAGGGGCATGATTGGCAGGATTCATGTAGGCGACCACTCGACATTGCTACATGCTAAATACCTAAGCTCTGGGACTTATGGTTTCAGAGAAGAAGATTTTTGAAGATTTTTTCCCCCATTTTAAGTTTTTTTTTTTTTTTTTTTTTTTCATTATAAGGGTGGTTTCAGAGAAGAAGATTTTTGAAGTTTCTCCAATTGTAAGTCTATGGAAGCTAAAGACCCCTGGGGTGTGGCCAATTTGGATCCCAGGGGCATAACTGGCAGGATTTATGTAGGTGGCCACTTGATGTTGCTACATACTAAAAATCTAAGCTCTGGGCCTTATGGTTTCATAGTAGAAGATTTTTAAGTTTTTTTCCATTATAAATCTATTGGAGGTGATGAGCTCGGGCGTGGCCAATTTTGACCCCAAGGGCAGGGTAAGCAGGATTTATGAAACTGGCTATTTTATAAGTAGACACTAAATATCTAAGTTCTGTGCTTCACAGTTTCTGAGAAGAAGATTTTTGAAGATTTTTTCCATTTTGAGTCTATGGGAGCTAAGGGGCCCCGGGGCGTGGCCCATTTGGATCCCAGGAGCATGATTAGCAGGAAATATGTAGGCGACCACTTGCCGTTGCTACATGCTAAATATCTAAGCTCTGGGCCCTGTGGTTTCAGAGAAGAAGAGTTTTGAAGTTTTTTTTCCATTATGAGTCTATGGGAGCTATGGGGGTCCCAGGGTGTGGCCCATTTGGACCCCAGAGGCATGATTGGCAGGATTTATGTAGGTGACCTTTTGTCATTGCTACATGCTTAATATCTAAGCTCTGGGCCCTGTGGTTTCAGAGAAGATTTTTGATGCTTTTTTCCATTATGTGTCAATGGGAGCTAAGGGGCCCCGGGGGTGGCCCATTTGGACCCCATCAGCATGATTTGCAGGATTTATGTAGGTGACCACTTGCCATTGCTACATGCTAAATATCTAAGCTCTGGGCCCTGTGGTTTCAGAGAAGAAGATTTTTGAAGCTTTTTTTCCATTATGAGTCTATAGGAGCTAACTGGCCCCGGGGCGTGGCCCTTTTGGTCCCCAGGGGCATGATTGGCAGGAATTATGTAGGTGACCACTTGCCGTTGCTACATGCTAAATATCTAAGCTCTGGGCCTTGTGGTTTCCGAGAAGAAGATTTTTGAAGCTTTTTGTCCCATTATGAGTCTATGGGAGCGAAGGGGCCCCAGGGCGTCGCCCATTTGGAACCCAGGAGCATGATTGGCAGGAATTATGTAGGTGGCCACTGGCCGTTGCTACATGCTTATTGTCTAAGCTCTGGGCGCTGTGGTTTCAGAGAAGAAGATTTTTGATGCTTTTTTCCATTATGAGTCTATGGGAGTGAAGGGGCGTGGCCCATTAGGAACCCAGGGGCATGATTGGCAGAAATCATGTAGGTGACCAATTGGCGTTGCTACATGCTAAATATCTAAACTCT
This sequence comes from Lucinisca nassula, assembly GCA_963580285.1. Lineage (NCBI taxonomy): Eukaryota > Metazoa > Mollusca > Bivalvia > Lucinida > Lucinidae > Lucinisca > Lucinisca nassula. The sequence continues at coordinate 59,612,031 of OY757017.1, forward strand.
GGGCTATGTGGTTTCAGAGAAGAAGATTTTTGAAGCTTTTTTTCCATTATGAGTCTATGGGAGCTAAGGGGCCCCGGGGCGTGGCCCATTTGGAACCTAGGGGCATGATTGGCAGGATTTATGTAGGTGACCACTTGCCCTTGCTACATGCCAAATATCTCAGCTCTGGGCCCTGTGGTTTCAGAGAAGAATATTTTTGAAGCTTTTTCCATTATGAGTCTATAGGAGCTAAAGGGCCCCGGGGCTTGGCCCGTTTGGACCCCAGGGGCATGATTGGCAGGAATTATGTAGGTGACCACTTGCCGTTGCTACATGCTAAATATCTAAGCTCTGGGCCTTGTGGTTTCCGAGAAAAAGATTTTTGAAGCTTTTTGTTCCATTATGAGTCTATGGGAGCGAAGGGGCCCCAGGGCGTCGCCCATTTGGAACCCAGGGGCATGATTGGCAGGAATTATGTAGTTGGCCACTGGCCGTTGCTACATGCTACTTATCTAAGCTCTGGGCCATGTGGTTTCAGAGAAGAAGATTTTTGAAGCTTTTTTCCATTATGAGTCTATGGGAGCTAAGGGGCCCCGGGGTCTGGCCAATTTGGACCCCAGGGGCATGATTGGCAGGTATTATGTAGGTGACCACTTGCCTTTGCTACATGCCAAATATCTCAGCTCTGGGCCCTGTGGTTTCGGAGAAGAAGATTTTTGAAGCTTTTTGTTCCATTATGAGTCTATGGGAGCGAAGGGGCCCCAGGGCGTCGCCCACTTTGAACCCAGGGGCGTGATTGGCAGGAATTATGAAGGTGGCCACTGGCCGTTGCTTCATGCTTAATATCTAAGGTCTGGGCCCTGTGGTTTCAGAGAAGAAGATTTTTGAAGCTTTTTCCATTATGAGTCTATGGGAGCTAAGGGGCCCCGGGGTCTGGCCATTTGGACCCCAGGGGCATGATTGGTAGGAATTATGTAGGTGACCACTTGCCGTTGCTACATGCTTATTGTCTAAGCTCTGGGCCCTGTGGTTTCAGAGAAGAAGATTTTTGAAGCTTTTTTTCCATTACGAGTCTATGGGAACTAAGGGGCCCCGGGGTCTGGCCAATTTGGACCCCAGGGGCATGATTGGCAAGAATTATGTAGGTGACCACTTGCCGTTGCTACATGCCAAATATCTCAGCTCTGGGACCTGTGGTTTCAGAGAAGAAGATTTTTGAAGCTTTTTTCCATTATGAGTCTATAGGAGCTAAAGGGCCCCGGGGCGTGGCCCGTTTGGAACCCAGGGGCATGATTGGCAGGAATTATGTAGGTGACCACTTGCCCTTGCTATATGCTAAATATCTAAGCTCTGGGTCCTGTGGTTTCGGAGAAGAAGATTTTTAAAGCTTTTTGTTCCATTATTAGTCTATGGGAGCGAAGGGGCCCCAGGGCGTCGCCCATTTGGACCCCAGGGGCATGATTGGCAGGAATTATGTAGGTGGCCACTGGCCGTTGCTACATGCTTATTATCTAAGCTCTGGGCCCTGTGGTTTCAGAGAAGAAGATTTTTGAAGCTTTTTTTTCCATTATGAGTCTATGGGAGCGAAGGGGCCCCGGGGCGTGGCCCATTTGGAACCCAGGGGCATGATTGGCAGGAATTATGTAGGTGACCACTTGCCCTTGCTATATGCTAAATATCTAAGCTCTGGGTCCTGTGGTTTCGGAGAAGAAGATTTTTAAAGCTTTTTGTTCCATTATGAGTCTATGGGAGCGAAGGGGCCCCAGGGCGTCGCCCATTTGGAACCCAGGGGCATGATTGGCAGGAATTATGTAGGTGGCCACTGGCCGTTGCTTCATGCTTATTGTCTAAGCTCTGGGCCCTGTGGTTTCAGAGAAAAAGATTTTTGAAGCTTTTTTTCCATTACGAGTCTATGGGAACTAAGGGGCCTCGGGGTCTGGCCAATTTGGACCCAAGGGGCATGATTGGCAGGAATTATGTAGGTGACCACTTGCCGTTGCTACATGCCAAATATCTCAGCTCTGGGACCTGTGGTTTCAGAGAAGAAGATTTTTGAAGCTTTTTTCCATTATGAGTCTATAGGAGCTAAAGGGCCCCGGGGCGTGGCCCGTTAGGAACCCAGGGGCATGATTGGCAGGAATTATGTAGGTGACCACTTGCCCTTGCTATATGCTAAATATCTAAGCTCTGGGTCCTGAGGTTTCCGAGAAGAAGATTTTTGAAGCTTTTTGTTCCATTGTGAGTCTATGGGAGCGAAGGGGCCCTGGGGCGTGGCCAATGTGGACCCCAGGGGCATGATTGGCAGGAATTATGTAGGTGACCACAGGCGGTTGCTACATGCTAAATATCTAAGGTCTGGGCCTTGTGGTTTCAGAGAAGCAGATATTTTAAATTTTTCCCATTGTAAGTCTATAGGAGCTATATGTTGCCATAGCAACCAGAATTCCAATCTGATCAGCCCAAAAACCTTATGCAGCCTTTCCCCCTACCTGGTGATGCTTTTTATGAAATTTGATTAAGATTGACCATGGGGTATTGGAGATATACTTATTTGAAATTGTTTACGGACGCACGGACGCACGACGGACGACGGACAAAAAGTGATCACAAAAGCTCACCTTGTCACTGCGTGACAGGTGAGCTAAAAAAATGTTTTTGATGCATTAGATTTGTACATTTTACCGCCGAAAAATACAACAACAAAAATTGTAAGATGAAAAGTCGTGATGATATTTTTCTGACTGTTGCTTAAAATTTTACATTTTGGGTACACGTTAGAAGCGCCTCTTCGATGCGGTTCTAACGAGTACCCACAATCTATATTTTGGAGTAGAAATGAGAAAAATAATGTTTACTCCTGTAAATCCCAGTTTTACTCCATAAAAGTGGGGATCAAGTGTGTGTGTGTGTGTGAGGGGGGGGGGGGGGGGGAAGGGGGAAGGAGGGGGTCAGAATTATAAAGATGTGTTTAATGGTGGGATGCGCTTGGTATGTGAGTGCGTTTTTAGTTTTACGTCTCACCAACAGCTAAGGTCATACGGAGATCGGACCTGGGTTTAAAGACTCGTCCGAAATTCTGGAGAAGCCCGGGGTCGATCCTGCGATCCCTGGTTAATGAGGCGAGTAGCATAACCACAACACCACAGAGGCTTCCAGCGCTTGATATGTTACATTGTAGCAGGTGCGGGTTTTCCACCTGCACTCTTGCTTCGCGTTGTGTTTTGTCAAAAAAGTGGAAACCTTTGCGTTTTGTCACTTGAAGCCAAAAATCTAGTATAAAAAGTTAGATAGTTTTCTATTTTCTTGTAAATTAATGAATGCATTTAACACAAACAGTTACGAACATCTATGTAAACATGTGACAAAATAAACAGGGAATCAGACCCCCGGCCTTCGGGGCTTGAAGAAATAGATGGGCTGCATGAACTGAAACCGACCCGCACACCAGTACTGGTAAACCGCTTAGAGGATCTAAGTCTACCGAGCCAAAGCGGTGCCTACAAACCCTATTGGTTTCATTGGGCGACAGGGCTTTGATATGTCATTTCATCTCAGTGTCGGGTAAAAGTCCCACAAAAGTGGAAGCAACGTCTCCAAAATGACCTATATTGTGTTGACGGTGACGTTAAAACATCAAATCAAACAACAGAGCCAAAATGCCTAGTTTTAGAAATTCCGTTGGATATGCCCTAAATCAGAAATAAATGTTAGAGGGAACGTAAGTCGTAGTTCATCTGAAAGCATTTTGTACTATGTTTGCTTTCAAGTGATCATAAAGGAGCAGTCTCACAAAGGTCTACACGATTTGGACAGAAGCCTGTCTGTGCCATACACAATTAGTATAAGTATTTACAACAAATTTATATTTTAGAGGTGCAATGGCCTGAACACATTTGCGATATATTTAGATAAATTTTGGGCACAAAACAAACACAGCAAAGCTGATTCCTGGTCTGACATATAAAATAAAAATTATGTGTAAATGATTTTATCAGGAAGGGTGAAGTGTCCCCAAATCGTCCGTTTTATGCCAAAAATATAGTTCTCTCATTTCTTTCACTCCTCCGTGTCACCAATACGCTTGCAGATTTTTTTTGGGTATCTGCCGAATACAGGCGGACGTTTACGGGAACGGTACGAAAGAACGATCACAGCGCCACTGAACAAGAATAATGGGAACTAGAAGAAGCAGAAGCGGAATTTCAAGTTGCAAAATAGGACGAGAAACAGAAAGAAAACTACACAAATTCCAAAAGCAGACTCCAAAAATGAATATCATAATGCAGTGTTGCACAATTGTAACTGAATAAAGCATAACAGAATATCAAAATTGCATATTGCAATCTCAATGTTGCATAATTGAGTTTTTACCTAAATACTGTTCCATAGACGTATGAGGCGATTTGTTTGTTTGATTTGAGGTTTAACGTCCCCGTAAACACTGTAAAGGTCATTTTGGAGACGTTGCTTCCAATTTTGTAGGACTTTTACCCGACATTGAGATGAAATGACATCTCAAGCCCTGCCACCCATCGAAACCAATAGGGTTTATTAGCATGGACAGTCCGCCTCGCACCGCGGTTCCTGGACAGGCCAAGATCCTCCAAGCGGTTTACCAGTACTAGCGTGTGGGCCAGATTCAGCTCTGCGTGGAAGCATCATGCAGCCCATTTATTTCTTCAAGCCCCTATGGGCGGGGGCCGAACGTATGAGGCGATAACATTGACTAAATTATTACATGCATAAAGGTCAGTCTCATGTCAAAATGTTGGAATTATTCTCTAAGAAACAAATGTAATAGAAATGTGTTAGGATCGCCTTACCGAGGCTTTTCTAACAAATGCCTATTACACTTGTTTCTTGGAGTAATAATGGAGAAAAGGCCTTTTATTACCTATCATACTCCTAACTGCGATTCTTTATAACGGCAAATTCTTTATCACGGCACAATAATAGGTAACAAATACTGTCGTTATAACGAGGGTCCTCTGTACTGCAAACATAGATTGTGCTGCTCGTAGCCTCATTTAGGCGGTTCTAAAGAGTACCAAGAACCTATGTTTTTTAGCAGAAATAAGAAAAAAATATGTATACCCCTGTAAACCCCAGCTTTCTTTATATAAGGAGAGATTTAGGGGGTGTGTTTATTTCACGGCCATATTAACGTGTTGGTCTAAACAACAAACGACTTAGTTGCTTTCGTTTCTGCTCTATTGGTTTTTATATCTCGGAAAGGAAATTTCCCTTTCAGGGTTCCGCACTAACCCTCCTGAAAACCTCAAAATAGAAGTGAAGGCAATGATAAGGAATCGATACAATTTACCCTTAGCTCCCAGCAGTGATACCAAAGGGAAAGAAACACAAACATGAAATAACTAGATCCTAATGGAAGCATCAATAGCGGACAGTCAAAACGACAGTTACTTTCCCACAAAATGACCAACTGGATATCCAAAACAAAATATTATAAGCGAAACACATACTCAAAGACAAACCATAACAAAAATGAACCGCGACAGAAGAACCGCCTTGGAACGGTCAGTGGAACGAATTCCGAATTCCACATGTATGGGGGCGGGGCTTAAATCAATTTTACGCAGCTGCAATCCTCGCCCTTAGTTGTACCTTTGTTTAGAACAAATTATCAGTCTCACATAATACCTATATAATTTTGATCCACTTGATCCCCACTTTTATATTGTAAAACTCGAGTGTACAGGGGTTAACGTTATTTTTCTCATTTCTGCTCTAATATGAAGATTGTGGGTACTCGTTAGAACCGCCTTGATGAGGCGGTTCTAACGAGTACCAATAATCTATATTTTGAGCAGAAATAAGAAAAATATCACAATTTTTCATCTTAATTTTTTTTTTCGGCGATAAAGGTTACAATATATTTGTATAGGCGTGTTTTCGTAATGTCAAGGAAAAAAGACGCCTAGGCGTATATGCTTATTTAAACGAAGTTATGTTGAAAAAAAATAATAATAACAGATGAAAGGAGACAAAAAAATGCATGTAATGTGATTTTTGTGTATAAACTTCAAATATCACTTTGTACTAGGACTCGGATTCGGATTTCCTGAATGCATAATACGCCGAGTCGCATTTAATGATTATAATGATTCGAAGGTAGGTAGTTCATTATCTCCGCGGGTTTCGAAAAACGAGCGGGCATCAGGTGTTACCCCCATATCCGTCGTCCGTTCCTCCGGCGTTCCGTCCGTCCCTCTGCAATGTCCATTTTGCTCCTATACCATTAAGTCTAGAATCTCTAAACTTTGACAGGCAAACAACCCTATGACTGAAGACTACAGGAATGTATATAAAATTTTGATGTGACTCCAAAGCAGGGGATGGGGCTGGGTCAAAATTGATTGTTTTCAAACATAGTCGTGTTACATTTTAAAACGAAAATTATTCCTCTGTCATTACAGACAATGACAAATTTTTATCACATGCGCGAAATGCTAATGTTTGTATGCTCTAAGATGGCTGATGAAATCAAATCTAGCTCTGAACTGTCTCATCACGTGAACAAGTCCGTGGATTAAAGACCCCCCTATACCCCACTTTATATAGAGAAAACTGGGGTATATGGGGGTATACATTATTTTTCTTATTCTTGTTCCAAGACATAGGTTGTGGGTACTCGTTAGAACCGCCTCAATGAGGCGGTTTTAACGAGTACTCACAACCTATGTTTACAGTATTTATAAGAAAAATATCACGGATTTGCATCAGTAAAATGGCCATTTTGGAGATGTGTAAAAATGCACAAATTCGCACGGGTGTATTATCGTAATGTGTTGCAGATAGAGCAACAGAGGTTAGGGGATGACAGCTCTGTTGGTGATACCTTACTTAGCACGTCTTAGCTTCGTTTATTCTTTTTCACTAGCATCCATTTTGATGAGGTCGCGCCACTTTGCTCGGTTATGTGCAATGTCTTCCCACGATTCTGTTGGTATGTTGAAGATATTGAGGGAGGCTTTGAGGGTGTCCTTGGAGGTAATGAAGACTGCACGAAATTTGCCCCGGGGCATGCCCGTGGGTCACCAGTGGTCGAAAAAGTAGGATTTTGGGTCCTTTTTATGATTATCACACAACTCTTGGGTTGTTTGCGCTAGAATCTTGAAACTGTCACAGTTTCTGGCCCTATGGATAAGGACTTGAGGAACGTATTCGGAATTTTGATGTGACTCCACCCCCTACCACACTTGGGCGAGGTCATGGGGGGTTAGCCCCAAGGATCAAAATTCTTTTTGTACATATTCATATTTCATAACAAGTCGAAGCTAATTATGAGAGGAATGCAGTGCTGCAAACATTTTGTCTAGGAGGCATGTCTCATGTGCGAAATTCAAATGTTTGTATGTTCCCAGTAAGATGGTCACCTGAGTTCAAAAAGTAGGATTTCTGGTCTTTTTTTTGGGATTGCCGTACAACTCCTGTTTTTTTTATCTGGAATCTCGCAACTGTAACAGGTAATGGCCCTATGCATGAGGACTAGAGAAACATATTCGGAATTTCGATGTGACTCCCTCATGGAGTAGGGGCCTGACCACGCCCAATGGGCCAAAATCTATTTTGTACTAACAAGTTCATGTTGCATATCAAATCGAAGCTAATGAAGAGTAGAATACAGTGGTGCTAACATGTCTTTGGGCCACAAGATGCCAAAATGAAGCATTTTGGGTCCAGTTATTTTGGCATGATTTTCATAGCGCGGGGATATGCCAAAGCGCGCAATCGACTTCCTCTAGTATACAATGACACCCGGCCATCAGGGCTTGGAGGAACAGGTTGGTCCAAGCAGAGCTGAAACCGACCGCACATAAGTACTGGTAAAACGCTTAGATGGTCTTAGCCTGTCCACCAAAGTGGTGTGAATCGGACCTAAAAGAAGTGAAGGCAATGATCAGGAATCGGTACAATTAACCCACATTTCGCATCAGAGACACCAAACGGAAAGAAACATAAACATGAAACGACTAGACCCAAATGGAAACATCACTAGCGGAAAGCCAAAAGGACAGTCACTTTCCCACAAAATGGCTAATTGGCTATCCAAAACAAAAAAATATAAGCGATGCACACATTCAAAAACGAACTATAACAAAAATAAACCGCGACAGAGGGGAACCGCATTGGAACGGTCATTGAAAAGTATTTCACCGGAGTGGGGGGGGGGGGGGGGGGTGTGGAAATAGAGGATCTTACATGAGTGTTCATGTATTATTGGATTTATTAAACGAGTTGAGGAAAAGGGATAAAATGCGAGGCTTTGCCGAGCATTTTATCCCTTTTCCTCAACGAGTTTAATAAATTCAATAATACATGAGCACGAGTGCAAGATTCTATTTGTCATATGACATTTAAAGCGCATTTTATTCACGATTGTTTACAAAAATGTCAATATTCCGCCGTTAGTAAACGCGACGTCGTTAAGAACGTCGTACATGTAACGTTAAGGGACGTATCTAGCTAATTTGCATATTTAATCCACTAGTGGATTATCGAAAATATTACATGGCGTTATTACACTCTCAGACGCGACGTCATATGATAAATTGATTTTACGCGGCCACAATCCTCGCCCTTACTTCCTACTTCCGTCGCGATTTAGACAAATAATTTGTTCAGTCCGCATGAATGCTTCCTAACTCATCAGTGCAAACATCCCCGAGAACACAATCAACCACAGAGATGAAACAACGGTGAGGACTCGACAGAAGAAATAACTGAAATGCTGGAGCAAAAGAAAACCAACAGTTAGACTCTGATGGGCCCAACCAGACACAGAGCATCAGGTACCAACCAATATTACATAAAAATAAATTTTAATTCTAAGAAAATCGTCATAGAATCTGAGGCCTGACATACTAACGTGCAATTCAAGGTCATATACAAAGGTATAGAAATCCATTAAAGCTAAAAATACATTGATTAAAGGAATCGAAGGTTGAAACCGCATCAAATTATCTTTATTAGTTTCCAAGATATTACAATTTGAAGTGTGAAATATTTCATGGAAACAGAGCAGCTTCAGACTGCCTCATTAATATTCATGAGGTATTCTATGATGTCATAGATGCACATTAAAAGTTTTAAACTTTTTTAAATATGAAATATCTTTTGTTTTATAGTCCTTAGGAACTGTATAATCACCTACATGTATTTTAATTATTGAAATTGATCTCAACTGATATGCTAAACCAGTTTTCTCATATTTTCAATTGCAAACCTTACATTCAAACTTTCAATATTTTTTAAAATAATTTAAATTCAAGTTCCTGTATTTGTAAGTGAGTGATATAACATACAGAACTAATCTGTTCAAAAGGCATGTAAAAACACTTACATTAACTAGTTGGAATGAAATTGTTGAATTAAATGTAAGTTTTAAACATTTAAAAAATACTTGAATTTCGGAATAAAATCTCTCATTTCTATCCTAAATTATAAACAAGATACACAGTAACCAAAGTGTATGAGAAAACTGTATTAGGAAACTGCAACATTGAAAATAAGGTGGTTCTGCGGCGTCTGATCTGAGCCTGCACTGTTTGCCAGGGTACCCGTTTCGGGGTTTCTGGTACAAAATGGGTTAAGGACCAACTTCCACAGAGTATTGTCACATTAGGAATCATTGAAGGCTTTAAGAAGGTCGTGCAAGTCTTCCCTAAACTACATAAAAACTTTTTTCAAAGCTTTCAATTTGTTCTGTTGTGAGGCAAAGGTGATGTCGAGTCTAACTGATCTTGACCAACAGTTGGGCAAGGCCTACCGTCCTTGCAGCTGGTAGGCGTAGAGGGACGGGTTGGAGCGTTTTCTACACTTTTATTCACTTTCCCCTTTCTCCCCAGTCCCTACCTCTCATCTCATCTACTACCTCTTCTATCTCTTTTGTCCCTTTCTCTGGGAGACGACACAAAATGACCCACCAGGGTTGACGTGTCGTTAAACCTAAAGCAATTGTTTGAGCTTCACCTCTGCTTTGCACATAGCCTTACATCACGTGAAGACGTCCGTGAAATAAAGACCCATCTAAACCCCACTTTATATAGAGAAAACTTGGGTTTACGGGGGTATACATTATTTTTCTTATTTTTGCTCCAAGACATAGGTTGTGTGTACTCGTTAGAACCGCCTCATTAAGGCGGTTCTAACGAGCACCCTTAACCTATGTTTTGAGCATTTATAAGAAAAATACCAAGGATTTTCATCAGAAAGGTAGCCATTTTGGATAGTGAGATACCTCTGTCGCACGGGGGTGTTTTCGTAATGGTAAGAAGATGCTCCAGCATTGTTTATGCTCTTCATGGGAAGAAAATAAGATAGATAGACTCAAAGTTAGTTTGCAGCATGGACACTTTAAGGTATCCTGTGCTGTGGAATTTGGGGCTCATCATACCTTTGTAAATCCTGGGAAACTAGAAATCCACAGTGGCCAGATAAGTCATTGTGTCTCTTACTATTCCAAGGGCTTTATTGTATACCCTTGGGTAATAGTCTGTGAAAAGTTTTAATTGCTTGACTAGACAAAGAGCGCTTTCCACCCTACCGAGAAGCTCCGGTAAATGCTCCGGTAAATGCCCCGGTAACTCGTTGGTACTATCGCGGTGATGTGTTTTACCGGCTAACCTTTTCGGCTCAGTGCGGTACGTTTCAGTTGATTTGTATGCGTGACCTAGTTTCAAAACTTTCCCGCGGGCAAACTTCAGCATTTGATGCAAAAGTCTTAAAAAACTTTTTAAATATTATTTCGACGCTTTTTTTGTTTCTGTTGTAATGGGTCTTGACTCCTTTTGGTTTTGAGAAGCAATATTGGATGTGAATACACTTCTCACGAGCCCTGTAAATGTGGCGTACTTCTTGTACGAAGTTTGAACGAGACTCCAGGCGATATTTGGGTGCCTAAGTATTTCAACAGAAAAGTAAACACTTCGTGTGTTTGCTATAATAAATTTCCATATAGCCCGTAGCCAAGTTCATATTGCCCGTTCGATTTGAAGTTTAACGTCCCCGTCAACACTGTAAAGGTCATTGTGGAGACGTTGCTTCCAATTTTGTGGGACTTTTACCCGACATTGAGATGACATGACATCTCAAGACCTGCCGCCCAATCAAACCAATAGGGCTTATAAGCATGGACGGGCCGACTCGCACAGTATTGCCTGGGCAGGCTTACCAGTACTCGTGTACGGGTCGGTTTCAGCTCTGCGTGGAAGCATCATGCAGCCCATCTATTTCTTCAAGCCCCGATGGGCGGGGGCTGACATTTTGCCCGTAGACAGGCTCGTATCTTGTCGTATGTATCGACTTAAGAATGCAAAACAACATCAATATAGGATTGACAAATTGTATGCTGTCTAATATGACCTACGTGTATGTACGTGCATTTTTTTCAGATTTTGAATAATTCCTATTAGGACATCAGAAGAACAGTAACATTCCTGTAGTAAGACCACCTTTGGGACAGTTCAAAAGTGGTCCCTGACCAGAGGACATTGTAGGCAGAAATTGATTGATTATTGGGCTGCATGGTGCTTCCACTTCGTGTTGGTATTAATCTCACATGAGTACTAGTAAACCGCTTAGGACTAAGCCTGGCCAGGCAAAGTAGTGCGAGTTGGACCGTCCAATGCATATTCATTGAGCGGCAGGGCTTAAGATGTCATTTCATCTCAGTGTTGGTTAAAAGTCCCACACAATTGGAAGCGCTGTTTCCAAAATGACCTGAATAGTGTTTACGGGGACGCTAAACCTCAATTTAAGCACACAAATTATTTTAAGTGATAGCGTCGGTGACATTATATCGACCGCTGGCTTAGGCACCATGTGCCCGCTGGGATGAACACATTTTATAAAAGATATGGGTCTTTATCACAAATGAAACCAGCAACTCAGGCGAGCGTGTGCATACGCAAAACCGCAACACATAAGACACATACTATGAAAGCAAAGATCCTCTCGAATAAGGGAGACATATTATTTTTGAAAGAGTTGAGTCCCTTGAGATTGCATTAAAGTCCTCTTGATGTTTTTTTCTACCAGGTTGTTCATTCAGAGGCAAGACGTACCAGCAGGGGGATATCTGGAAAGACGGATGCAACTACAGTTGTAGGTGCGAAAATGGAGCATACCGGTGTACCAACCTGTAAGTTTTTGTTTGATTTGAAGTTAACGGCCCCGTCAACACTATTTAGGTCATTTTGGAGACTTGCTTCCAATTTTGTGGGACATTAACTCGACATTGAGATGAAAGGACATCTCAAGCCCAGACGCCCAATGAAACCAATGGGGTTTATAAGCATAGACGGTCCGACTCGCACCGCTTTACCTCGGCTTAGATCCTCTAAGCGGTTTTTCAGTACCCGTGTGCGGCAGGTTACAGCTCTGCGTGGAAGCATCATACAGCCAATCTACTTCTTCAAGCCCCGATGGGCGGGGGCTGCCAACCTGTAAGAATCATTACGATGACACATCCGTTAGGCATAGTGCATTTTTTCTTATATCAAAAACGGACATTTACCTCATGAAATTGTAAGCTATTTTTCTTTTCTTTACTCCAAATATAGGTTGCGGGTGCTCCCGCCTCATCAAGGCGGTTCTAACGAGTGCCCACAATCTATGTCGTGCAGCAAAAATAAAGATACTGTATATCCCCGTAAACCCCATATATCTCTATATAAATTGGGGTTCAGAGGATGTTCATTTCACGGACTTGTTAACATGGCGTTTGTTTTAGTTTTGATTGAGACGCGTTTAGGTAAAACGAGTCATCTGACATACGAGCTGAGGGGCACCACGCTAACAAGTCCGTGAAATGAACACTCCCTTACACCTCACTTTATAATATATTATGGAGAAAACAGGGGTTTACGGGGGTTTTCATTATTATTTTTTTTATTTCTGCTCCTAGACATAGGTTGTGGGTACCCGTTAGAACCGCCTCTGTGAGGCGGTTCTAACGAGTACCCACAACCTATGTTTGGAGTGTAAATAAGGATAATATCACAGATTTTCATCAGAAAAGTGGCCTTTTTGGAGATGTAAAAAAAATGCACTATGTCGCACGGGTGTGTTATCATAATGGGTGACAAAATGCAGCCTGTGCCGCCGCATGCACAGACATAAATCCAGAAAATGAATGGCATTGTCCAAAGCTATCAAGAGGGAGACGATACTTCTTATCTACTAGATACCTAGAAAATGTCGTACATGCACTTACTTGTACAGCGGTGCGAGTCGGACCGTCCATGCTTATAAAACTTACTTGTTTCATTGGGCAGCAGGGCTTGAGATATAATTTTATCTGAATGTCGGGTAAAAATCCCACAAAATTGGAAGCAACATCTCCAAAATGACCTATACAGTGTTGATGGGGTTGTTAAACCTCAAATCAAACATGCAAAACAGAAGCTACCAGTCAATATTATAATGTTATTAATCAAGTAATTTCGTATTGGCCCAGTTACAGGTCCTCGGTCAGCTGTATTGGCCTCGGCTCGTGCCAATACAGCAGATCTCGGACCTGTAACTGGGCCAATACGAAATTACTTGATTAACGACAGTTTTATTAACTGACACCATAAAAAACATGATTTATGATGTTTTAATATTGGTTGACCTTGTGTAATATAGGATCGTCAATTAATAATATAATGTTATTAATCAAGTAATTTAATATTGGCCCAGTTACAGGTCCGTGGTCTGCTGAACACAGTTGTACCTAATTAATGACATTTTTGTTTTATTAATTGACATACTTAAAAACATGGTTATTGATTTTTGACCTGGTGTTAATACGAATGACAGCCAATCAATACAGGATAGTCAATTGATAATTTTCCATATTGCTCGTAATCAAGTGCATATTGCCCGTAGATAAGCATTCTCATTCACAACAGGACTATATACACCTCGTCTGTTTCCCGAAAAAAAAATCGAAACAGCTCTTGTCGTTTCCCTCGTTGAGGTTCCGAAAATTAACTTAACCCTGGCTATAGCTTCAAACGTATGTGTTTAATTTGTTTGTTTGATTTGACGTTTAACGTCCCCGTCAACACTGAATAGGTCATTTTGGAGACATTGCTTCCAATGTTGTGGGACTATTACCCGACATTGAGATGAAATGACTTCTCAAACCCTGTCGCCCAATGAAACCAATAGAGTTTATAAGCATGGACGGTCCGACTCGCACCGCTTTACCTGGGCAGGCTTAGATCCTCTAAGCGGTTTACCAGTACTCGTGTGCAGGTCGGATTCAGCTCTGCGTGGAAGCATCATGCAGCCCATTGATTTTTTCAAGCCCCAATGGACGGGGGCCGGTTTCAAAAGTATTTGATCTAGCCACTTGAAACTTCATACACATACTCCCAATCACATTAGCTACATTCTGACCAAGGGTCATAACTGTATTATTGATTTTGGCTGAATTATTTCCCCTTTTCTATTTTATTTTCTGAAACACATTCTTTCACTCATTTCAATATTCTTTATAACAAATCATGGATGTTTCCCAGGACACGGCCTTTGCATTAATAACCAAACTTTTTGACCTGTGAACTTGACCTTTTAACCGTAGTCATGAAACTTATCATACATACTCACCGTCCTTTCTAAGTTCCATAACTCTATCATGCAGTTCGACTGGATTATCTCCCACTTTCTTTCCGTTAAACGAAAATAATAATAATAATAATAATAAATAATAATTATAATAATAATAATAGTAATAATAATTAAAACATAATAATTAAAACCCTTTTCGCCACTCATTTTAATACCACTAACAATACACATCCTTCAAACTTCACATGGATATTTCTTGGGACAAGACCCTTCCATTGATATCAAGCTTTTTGACTGTGACCTTGGCCTTTCAACTTTGATCTATTTCTCGAAAATGTAACCAAAACTTTAGCAAAAAAAATTGTTTGCCTTAGCCTCTTGAAACTTAACACAGATCTGTGCGATCACAAGAGCTACATTCTTACCAAGTTTCATAACTCTGTCATCCTTTTTGACCTAAGAAAAGAACGCCTGTTTCAAGATAACCTTTTATTTTAATACAACAAATAGTACAGCTTTCACAATTCATCTTTGTGTTCCATGGGGCAATGCCTTTCCAACGATATCAAACGTTTTGATATATGACCTTGGTCTTTGAACTTTGACCTATTTTTCGAAAATTTAACAAAACAACTTCAACCTTGGCCATATTTCCAAACTTATATTGCCCAAACTCATGAAACTTGAGACACATCTGTATCATCAGAAGAGCTCAATTTTTACTAAGTTTCATAACTCTGTCATGCAATTTGACTGTTTTATCTCCCTTTGTGACATATGAAAAACATGCGAGCATGTCACCCGCTTGCTGTGCTCTTGTTTAAATATGGGATTTACTAACCGAGGCAGGTAAAATTCGATGAAGAAACGACTACAAAGTACGATTTTCTTTGTAGGATATTTTCACCTCTCGAGATTTATAAATTCCATATCAAAGATCACCCTGGTCAATGCTTTCACAGGTTTGTCGGGTCTTATGTAGATTTGCGTTTTCTGGAGGGAAATGGCTGCGCCCGCACGTTTCTAAGTGGAACTATGCTGAATTTTCGATTACTCTGTCATACGAGTTCATCACAGAAACATACCACCTATCACACGGAGTATAGAAAACGTGCGGTGTGCATTTGCCGTTATCTTTTAGCTTATTGCGATTTTCTTGCTCGCAATTCACTCGGGGTAGGTCATTTTTTAAGAAATGCGACATTTTCCAGCTCATTATGTTGAATACAGAGATGTGAGAGCTATCTTATTATTTTTATACCTACTAACTTCTTCATACCGACCCCAGAATTCCTATGAAGATAACCGTTAGACAGGGAAGTATGCTTAGAAAAGAAAATTAGGTATACTTGAATATAAAAGTTCAGAATAGAGCTGCTAGATTTGTAACTGGAAATTATTGCTTTGAAACTGGGAGCATGACTGGAATTCTAGGAAAATTAAGATGGGAGTCTCTAAAGAAAAGGAGAAGAGACAGTAGGCTCATACTCTTATACAAAGGTCTAAAGGGTGCTGCCAGCATTCCAACAGATGACCTTGTTCCCCCAGCTAGGCATTGTAGAAAACACCATTCAATGACGTTTCAGACCCTTACTGCAAGAACGGATATTTATAAAGAATCGTTTTTCCCCCGAACCATTAGAGATTGGAATGCCCTTCCCGATTCTATTATTTTGACGGCTGAAGGTGCTGAGGATAGTGTAGCTAAGTTTACATCTTTGGTTAGAGCTAGGGACTAACTTCCCATATCACAGGTCCTGGTGTATGAATGTCATTTGACGTGTCACCAGTAACAATTCTGATTCTGATTCTGAATATGACGCAGGCTTTGGCGAAACTTGATACAGCGCAAGTTGGCGACACTTGATACAGCCACTTCACTGTAATACTGTCACCTTACGTCACTAATTTTATTCTGTGTGAACGGTTGGAATCATCCAGCCCTAAAACCAATAACCCAAAGAGACAGAATAAGGCAGATTGACGCTATTCGGACTAAATTGAACATTTCATATTCTTGGAGGATGAGGGAGGTCGTGGTGTAAACAACCATCTCAAAACTGTTTCACTTATATATAGCCGATGGTTACTCTGAAGTGAAATAAAACCGGAATAGGCAGAAAAAAAACATGAAACGTTGATTCTTGCACACCAGACAAGGAAATCCGTGATAGAAATTTATGTTCTGACCCTGGTGTTCCGACCCCAAATCGAATATTATCGCGTGTTTGATAAATGCACTGGTTGATTACAACCTCATGCGCGGCGTCGTCATGCGTGACGTCACTAAACATTCCTGTTGTGCCATCACAAAATGGCGTACGTCGGTAACCGAAGTGACAGCGGCATTAAAAATTCGCAATAGGCATGGAAGGTATGCAAGAAAAAGAATCCAATATGAGTGTGAGGGGTGGATAGAAAAATCCGTCCCTCGGGATCACTGTCCGGCATCACTCGGCAAGCCTCGTGATGCCGGACAGTGTCCCTCGGGACGGATTTTTCAATCCACCCCTCACACCCATATAATATTCTTATATTCTATCTGGGTTTAACGGCAGATCAACCCTAGTGGTTTATTTTGTGTCGTCTCCAAGAGAACGGGAGAAAAGAAACATAAGATATAATAGAGGTGATGAAATAGAGGGATAAATGGAGAAAAAGGAAAATGAAAGAAAGCGAAGAAATAGAAAGAAACAGAAGAAATAACTAGCAATGTGCCAATACGACACAGATGTCCCCGCCCAGGGGGCCCCAGCTTAACCCGAAAAAATCATGTTGCAACAACATCTGTCATCGGACAGCACTCACCTGGAAAAGTGTCCATGTGGTCATGGTCATAGGAGAGGGTATTTCCTATTAAACATTTGAAAAAAAAAACTAAAAAAAGAGGGTATTTTCTATCAAACATTTGAAAAAAAATATCATCATACCAAATGCGAGCTAAATTTATCAAATGTGTTGGAAAATATGGAGTTCACAAAAAATTGAACATGAAAAATGTCTAAGTCTGCGACCTTGTCAATGTTATCATGGGGCAGGGATATAACTGAATTAAACCTCGGACCTGTACCTATCATGATTCCATACGTGAAGCAAATATATCACATGGTTTGGAAAATATGAGCTGTAAAAATGTAATAACAAAAGTCTGTGACCTTGACCTTGAGGTAAGGGACAGGGGCATGGCTGAATAGAACTTTGGAACTGTAACCATCATCATACCGAATACGAAGAAAATCCATTATATGGTTTGGAAAATATGAAGTATCTTAACATACTTTAAATTTGAAATATTCTGCGTCTGTGATCTTGACCTTGAGATCACGTGCATGGGCGTGGGTATTGCTGAATATCTATTTGGTCCTGTATCTATCATGGAACCCAATATCAACGTAGTTCATTATGTTTGCACCACTTTGCCTTCTAAGCGGTTTACCAGTCCTCATGTACGGTCGGTTACTGAAAACCGTTTGAGATATTTTCATGAAACTTTTCAGAAATGTAACGCACCATAAGAGGAAGCACAGAAAATAATTGTTTGTTTATGTGTTTATTTTGTTTGATTTGAGGTTAAACGTCCCCGTCAATACCATCTAGGTCATTTTGGAGATGCTGCTTCCAATTTCGTGGGGTTTTACCGACATTGAGATGAAATGAAAGCTCAAGCCCTGCCGCCCAATGAAACCAAGAGAGTTTATATGCATGGACGGTCGGACTCGCATCACTTTGCCTGGACAGGCTTCGATCTTTAAGTGGTTTACCAGTACTAATGTACGGTCGGTTGAAGCTCTGCATAGAAGCACCGTGCAGCTCAGTCTATTTCTTCAAGCTCTGATGTGCGGAGGCAGAAGATAATAACCATTACTATGGGTTGGCTGTTTTTTTTTTAGTTCTAATCCTTTGAGTATTTTAAACAGCGATTCACTCATGCCCGCTTTGTAGCTTGAAATCTGTTTGAGGCGTTTTCATAAAGTATTAAAGAATGTTAAGCTCTAAAAGACAAAACCACAACGCTTGCTTTATTACACTTTCATTGATGGCCCTTTGAACATTTCATGGGAACAGGTACTCTACGGTAGAACCTTCTCTGACATGCACTTAATTTTAATCTAGAATAAGACTTGTCCGGAACAGAAAAGTAGGCATATCGGGGATTTGGGCAGCAGAAGAGGAATGTATTTATTTTAAGGGACTTGGTGGATAAAAAGTATCTATAAAAGGGATCTGGGGAGCAATGACATATTCAAGGAGCAGAGAGCATAATTATAGGTGAAATCAGTAATGAGACCTGGGGAAACTTCATCACGTGAACACGTCCCTGAAATGAAGACCCCCCTAAACCCCAATTTTGTATAGAGCAAACTGGGGTTTACGGGGGTATTCGGTATTTTTCTTATTTCTGCTCCAAGACATAGGTTGTGGGTACTCGTTAGAACCGCCTCAATGAGGCGGTTCTAACGAGCACCCACATCCTATGTTTTGAGCATTTATAAGAAAAATATGAAGGATTTTCATCAGAAAAGTAGCCATTTTGGAGATATGAAAAAAGCACTATGTCGCACGGATGAGTTATCATAATGTTGGCCAAACGTTTCATTGTGCTGAGGGAAAAGTTCCACCCTAAGGTACTCTCCCGAAAATATTGCATTATTTCATATCTCCAAAACGTTTTCTTTTTACTGGTGAAAATTTGAGACATTTTTCTTATTTATACCCCAATCATAGGTTGTATGTGTACATGTATATCAACTATCCGATCTTGTACATATGCAGAGAGTCAAGTGGCCCCCGCCCATCGCGGCTTGGAGAAACAGATTGGGCTGCATGGTGCTTTCACACAGAGCTGAAACCGATCGCACATGAGTACTGGTGAACCGCTTAGAAGGTCTATGCCTGCCCAGACAAAGAGGTGCGAGTCGGACCGCCTATGCATGTAAACACTTTTGGTTTCATTTGGCGGCAGGGCTGGACATTTCATCTCAATGTGAGGTAAAAGTCCCACAAAATTGGAAGCAAAGAATCCAAAATGCCCTATATAGTGTTGACGGGGACGTTAAACTTCAAATCAAACAAACAAACAGAGAGCCAAGCTGTATATTGTAAAGGCACCCTATTCTTGTTTTGTGATTTGTTACCCTTGTGTGAGGGAAATATGACAATTTGTTCACCCGAGAAGGTGATATTGCCCGAGGTCAATATTACATGAGCCCCGCCAAGCGAATTTGGGTCTTCGAGCATTCCGTCATGACAAATTTTAACTGCGCATGCCCAGCCATTCAGAGGGGCCAGGAGTATGGCTTTCTGTCTGAAGGTTCCTCTTGATTCACTGCTTATATGAGCGAGCAGCGAAGGTTCTGACGAGACTGCGCGGATGCGCAGGCTCGCCTGAACCTTCGCTGCTCGCATAGGCGATAAGTACCAAAATCGCTTGACGGGGCCCACATGTCGATGGTGAATAAATCGTAATATTCCCCTCACACAAGGGCAACAAACGATTTATTTTAATACTAAATTCTGACTTTTTAATATTCTTTCAGTGAATGCTTTGGTTTGCTTGATTTGAGGTTTAACGTCCCAGTCAACACTGTAAAGGCCATTTTGGAGACGTTGCTTCAAATTTTGTGGGACTTTTACCCGACATTGAGATGAAATGACATCTCAAGCCCTGTCGCCCAATGAAACCAATAGGGTTTTATAAGCATGGACGGTCCGACACTCACACCGCTTTGCCTGGGCAGGCTTAGAGCCTTTAAGCGGTTTACCAGTACTCGTGTGTGGGTCGGATTCAGCTCTGCGTGGAAGCATCATGCAGCCCATATATTCCTTCAAGCCCCGATTGGCGGAGGCCGGTCAGCGAATGCACTTGTATTTTGCGTGAAAGGTTGTGTGAATGTGTGTGAGCAGTCGCACAGAGACTGGTTGGTTTTAGTCTGCGCTGAGGCACATGTCCCAGGAAACTAGTTGTCACATGTCTTTCTTTTAAAGATGCGACCAATACAGCTCTTTACCAACAACATGTCCACTCTTAATTGATGATCATGGATGCTGTTTGAAACCTAAATGCGAGACTCCCGGGGATTGAATCAGCAATAGTGGAATGGCTTCCGGATTCGGTTCAGGTACGCATTGATTAACAGGCGCGAGTAAACCATGAAAAATGAAATGAACACTTCGTTAAGCTTAATTCTAACACAGCGCGCCTATATAGGCAATGGAAAATAACTGTATTTTATTCTACATCACGGCAAGGAAGAGCGTGACGAGTGACATCATTAAAAACTGCCAATTTATGACGTCACTAGTCGATTTCCTTGACGTTAGACGGTGTAACGTCTTAATCTCGCACCGAAAACGTTAGAAAAGGATATAAATGCATTGTGTCTCAGTGATAATTTTAGCGGGATTTCTTCTAACAATGGCGAAAAGTTGTGAGATTTTAAAGGGAAACAACATCATTATTGCCGATGTTCAGCCTGTTAGAATCGAAATAGATCAGCTTAAGTTTGTGATTTGTTGAGTAATAAATCACATTTTGTCGGTCAGTTGTAAGTAGACAAATCACGCGCGCTACGCGCCCGTGATTTGATCTACTTTACAACTGACCGCCAAACTGTGATTGATTACTCAACAAATCACAGTTAGAGCTGATCTATTTCTTAATTCAAACCGTGAGAAATAGGCCAGTCAAAATAGTATTGAATCTCAAATAAATTCCTTCAGAAGGGTTTTCACTATTTTCAAAATCAGTGAGGTGTACTGACTTACAGGAAAAAAAAATCCCCCAAAATATTCCCTGGCAAAATTGATTTTTTTGGTGAAATGTTTGAAATTTGAATAAAAATCGCCCAAAACAGGAATAAATTCATAAAATTTTCATGAAATCACATCAAACTGATTTAAATAGCCAAACATTGATTAACTGTTGTCAAGTAGAAAAAAAATCAGCTTCATACGTAAACAGAAAATTGTCTATTTTGGGGTAAAAACTTGAAAAAAAGAAAATGACAAAAAACACGCGGAAAACGGGAATATTTTTTTAAAGAGTTAGTGGTTAGGATTGTTCAAAATATTTTGTTGTAAAAATTGACATAAGGGTCTTAGTAAATAACAGGAAAAAAAAAAATAATAAATTTATAAAAATATCATTTCGGGGACTACGAAAATGCAATGTTTTACATAAAAAACTATCTAAAAGTCGATAATTTCGGGGCATGTAGAAACATAGGCCCTATTGTATAATGTGGAACTTATTTATATAACCATCGTACTAAGATGTTTTGTTATGTAAATCCAATTTGCCAAAAGAAAAACAATGCATTCTTACTGTTTTTGGTAAAACTGAGAATTTCCATAGTCTAAAAACAGAACTTAATGAATATCAGCTAGCTGATTTTTGTAAGGTAGATCCAGTTTGTAAAAAAAACAAGAGGCCAATGGGCCACTATGCTCGCCATATTTAAAATGAAGCTTAGACTAGTGGACCTCTTTCAAGATTGTTCAAATTATAGCCCTGGGGCCACGGCCCTCACCGGGGCCAATTTGTTACACTATAGATCAGATGAGCGATCCAGGGCCATCATCGCCCTCTTGTATGAAGTAATAGGGTGGCGCACGGTCACATGCACAAAAAGACCATCGGGTTGGTGTGACTGAATTAGTCTAACCATAATGAACAAGAAATATATGGTTTAGGGGAGGGAATCTAAACGGTACCTGAGATATACAGCTTTTAATGAAAAGGAGGGGTGAATTATGACCGGGGGCCCCCATGTTCATATCACTGAATGCGTCTTATTATAAGGAACATGAAAAGTTATGGTTTAGGGGTGGGTTTCTGAACAGTTTCTGAGATATTTGGTCATTTGTGAAGTGAAGGAGTGGGACATGACCCCATCACACTCAAAGAACTCCCAGCTTGGTGTCACTGTATGCGTCCTATCACAAGGAACAAGAATATAAATGTTTTCGGGGTGAACAGGTATCTGACTGGTTTGTAAGAGATATGGCCTTTTATGAAATGAAGGGGGCGTAGCAATGCCCCGGCACACCCTGTGGTTGGCATAAACAGGTCTAAGAAAGTTGTTTTATTTAAAGACAGTCTATAAAGTTAAATACTTTTTAGTCTGTAGATAAAAATACTAACACAAGGAAAATCATGAAAATGACGAAACACGAAACAATCGCATTCACATGCGCAGCCCCAGACTTCATCTCGTCAAAAGAAATGTGTTTGCTAAAAACTGCATGTATTTTTTTGTCTGTAAATATTGTTTTATTGATAGAAAATAATAGGGAAATAAAACAACACAGTTCCTTCCCTTAGACCACAATTGCGGTGAAACTCCGCAGAAAATCAAAGGCCGAGCATAAGATGAGTTTCGTACTGACGCCATTTCGTTTTCGGACATTTTACTGTTGTTTGCAGTCTGAAACTTTAATCAATTTAAACTGCCTGTCGCAGCGAGTGGTCAATATGTTGACAAAATGATCAAATTGATATACACTTTTATTCCTTAGCTCATTTTACATATGGATCTTACTACAAGTCTGTTTTCTGAGAATTCTTCAATTATGGTTGATGATGATGTTGATGAAGATGATGATGATGATTTCGTGTTTAACGACGCGTCAACCCTCTTTGTTTCAATTATGGTTGAAGGAATTGAATTAAATAAAGCCAACTATATGATTTGCTGTTACACATGGTTAAATATTCCACAGATAACAACCAAATTCCTATAAATAGGAAAGTGCGATTTTTTCGTTTTACGACATTTTCATGATTTTATTTGTGTCAGTCTTTAAATTTACAGACTAAAATGTCTTTAAATTTACAGAGAGTCTTTAAATTTATAGACTGACTTAAATAAAACCACTTTCTTAGACCTGATAAAAGCATATGGCTGAAAGAAGTTTACTCAAGGAACATTCCTATCAATATGTCAAAATATCCCCAAAGGCTTGACAGTAAATGCCATTTTTTTCTATTTTCCCAAGTATATTTTTATGTAAGTTGCTATAGTAACCAAACTAATGAGCCGATTTTCATAAAAAATCCCACACACTTTCAATTCTCCAGCCCAAGAATGCTACAGATGCAATTTGTTCCCAATCGGCCCAGTGGCTTTAGAAAAGATGTCGTTTGAAAGCGTTGATGTCACACGGACAACGATGACGATGACGGCGACGACGGGCAACTGCCTATCTTATAAGCCCCCGAGGAATGTTTAGTGTTTTACTCACCTGACACGTTTTGTCTGCCGTCCGTCCGTCAGTGCGTGTATTCATCTGTAAACAATTTCAAATAAGTATGTCTCTGTTCCCCACAGCCGATCTTGATCAAACTTCTTGAGGAGCATCGTCAGGTAGGGAAAGGCTACATAAGGTTTTCGGGTTCATCGGATTGGAATTGTGTTTGCCATAGACTTACAATGGGCTAAACTTCAAATGTTTTCTTCTCTGAAACTACAGGGCCCAGAGCTTAGATATTTATCATGTAGAAATGTCACGAGGTCACCTCTATAAATCCTACCAATCATGCCCCCGGTCTCAAAATAAGCCACAGCCCAAGGCTCTTTAGCTCCCATAGAATTATAATTGAAAAAAAACAAACAACTTCAGACATCTTCTAATGTGAAACCACAGGGTCCAGAGCTTAGACATTTAGCATGTGGCAACATCAAGGAGTTACCTACAAAAATCCTGCCAATCATGTCCTTTGGGTCCAAATTGGCCACACTCTGGGGGTCACTTAGCTCCTATAGACATATAATGGAAGCTTAAAAAATCTTCTATGAAACCATGAAGCACAGGGTTTAGATATTTAGTATGTATCAATATAAAATAGTCACCCACATTAATTCTGCTAACCATGTCCTAGGGAGCAAAATTGTCCACGACCGGGGCTCATCAGCTCCCACAGATTCATAATAATGAAAAATAAAACTTCAAAAATGATCTCCTCTAAAACCAGATGGCCCATAGCTTAGATATTTAGTTAGTATGTAGCAATGTCAAGTGGTCTCCTACATTAATCGTGCTAACCATGCGCCTGGACTCGGCTATGCCCCAGGGATCCTTAGCTGCCATAGACTTTTTTTTAAAATAGCTGATCTTCAAAAGTCTTCTCTGAAACCACAGGGCCCAGAGTTTAGATATTTAGTCTGCAGCAACGCCAACTGGTCACCTACATAAATCCTGCCAATCATGCCATTGGGGTCCAAGGTGACCCGCTCATGGGCCCATTAGCTCCCATAGACTTATGATGGATTCAAAAATCTTCGTCTCTGATACCACAGGGTATAGAGATTAGATATATAGTATGTAGCAATGTCAAGGGGCCACCTAGATTAATGTTGCTAATCATGCACCTAAAGTCAAAGTTGGCAACACCCTCAGGACTCATTAGCTCCCATAGAATTAAAATGAAAAAAAAAATCAAATCTTTTCTTCTCTGATACCAAAAGGCCCAGAGCTTAGATATTTAGTATGTAGCAATATCAAGCGTTTACCATCATAAATGCCCGTCATGTGACTGGGGGCCAAAATGGCCACGCCCTGGGCTCATTAGCTCCCAATGTCTTAAAATTGGAAAAATTGTAAACATTTTCCATGAAACCATAAGGCACAGACCTTAGATGTAAACATATAGTCACCTACATAAATACTGTAAATCCTGTTCCTAGTCTTAATTCCTAGTCTACGTCCAATGGCTCCTTGGCTTCTACAGACTTGTAATAGGAAAAACCTCAAACCTCTTCTTCTCTGAAACTACAAGGCCCAAAGATTCGATATTTAGTATGCAGCAAGGTCAGGTGGTCACCAACATAAATACTCCTAGCCATTTCCGTGGGGTCCAAATTAGTCATATCCCCGTGCTCATTAGCTTCCACAGAAATAAACATGTAACTGGAAGAACTTTAAAAAAGCTTCTGCCCTGAAACTTCCTCAGGTGAGCGATTTAGGCTCAATGAGCATTTCATTGTCTAAAAACAGAACTTAATGAAATTTAAATATAACACAACCTCATTATAAAAGTGTCCATTATAGCACGGTTTTGGATATAACACGGTTTCAAGATAGATCCCCAGAATGTATACATTATATAGAAAAATGGCCATAAATGGTCATTTTTTATATACTCTCTACATTTTTGTTTGGATATAACACAGTTGTTTAACTAACACGGTTTCTGCGTTGGACCCCAACAATAGTGTTATAAAGAGGTTGTGGTGTGTTAAGTGTTTTATTCTGTAGTAAACTGATACCCATATATACATTTCTACATCAAAACATTTTAAAGAATCCTCACCACTTACTTTTTTAAAATAACAATAAAAAAACTATTCTTGTTTCCCGCACTTTTTTGCCATTATTCCGGGTTTCTATCTTACAAATACCAGTTTTCCTGTGCAGATACGAAGTTGAAAGATCTTTGATAGCTACTTCACAGTAGAGACTAGAGAGTGCTCATCAGGTCATATAAGTGCCATGTCATACAATTTACTTTTGTGTTCAAGTTTCTACATGCCCCGAAATAATGGACTTTCAGTGTGTTGTTATGTAAAAATTTGCATTTTCGTATCCCTCAAAATGATACTTTTTATACATTTTAATTTTTTTTCCTATTGTTAACTTAGACCCATATGTCACTTTCTACAACAAAATATTTTTAGGAATCCTAACCACTAACTTTTTTTTAAAAAATTACTCCCGTTTTCCGCAATTTTGTCAATTTTTCAAAGTTTATACCTTAACAAATACAATTTTATGTATACGTATGAAGCTGATTTTTTTTTATTGCTACTTGACAACCGTTTATCAATGTCTGGCTATTTAAATCAATTTAATATTATTTCATGAAAATTTTATGATTTAATTCCTGTTTTTTGGCGATTTTTATTCAAATTTTTAACATTTCCCCCCAAAACTCAATTTCATCAGGGAATATTTTGGGGGATTTTTTCCTGTCATTCAGGACACCTCACTGATTTTGAAAACAGTGAACCCGTTTCTGAAGGAATTTGTTTGAGGTTAAGGGTATTTTTGGTCTAACTAGCCTAAAAACACGTATTCAGGTTAGCTCAAATATATTTTAGCTCAAACAAATTAACGTAATAAAGTCGTGGCTAACGGAAGCAAATCCCTTGTTAAGGTTCAGCTGTCGTCCATCACGAAAGCACAGCTTTATAATTTCGACCCTCTTGAACCCCACTTTTATATAGTAGAACTGGGGTTTACAGGGGTAAATCTAATTTTTCGATGAGGTGGTTCTAACGAGTACCCATAATCTATATTTTGAGCAGAAATAAGAAAATATTTCATCTTAAAATGTTCGATTTTTTTATGGTAAAATTTACAATGTATTTGTATAGACATGTTTTCGTAAAGGGTGTCTGGTGCCTGCAGTTAGGGCTGGCTAATCGGAGCTGAAAAGATAATCGATTATCAGTCCTGTCATTGCGATCGATAATCGATTAGTAATCGCTAAGGTTTTTGTCTTAATTTTACCTGTCTGGCTTTCTATCTGAGCATGCTTCTTACCATATGTTGCACTTAACCATATGCATAGTTGTTGAACAGACAGGCCTGAGCAAACAGTGTAGACCCAAATGCGGCGTCTCATCAGGGTCTGCACTGTTTGCCACTGATCCAGCTATTTTAGGCACATCTTTGGGTAGTAAACTGCACTTATGAAATAATCGATTACAAGCAAATCAGTACTGTTAATCATTTTTGTGGAATTTATCGATCAATTAATCGATTATACGATTAATCGTGTCAGCCTTACCTGCAGTGCTATATGTACGGCGGGGCTCTAAATAATCCGTCTGCAGATGAGGATGTTTGCTGATATACGAACAAAATAAATAAATAAATACATTTTCAGTGCACATCCCGTTTTCAAACCCCGCCAAACAATTGTGGAATCTATCATTCACTTAAATGTGTATGTGTATAATTCAGTTTTAGGTCCCACAAACAGCTAAGGTCATACCATACGGATACGGAAATTCGGCTTGAAGACACATCCAAAAGTCTGGAGAAGCCTGGGATCGTACCCGAGACTCTTGTTTTATAAGCCGAGTAGCATAACTGTTACACCACACATGCTTCTATTATTATGTGTCCATCTGTCCTGTCCGCCCGTCTTTAAATTTCTCATAAACAACTGAATTCGGAATGTGTTGTTTGGGATTTTTAAACGCCATATGATGTTTTTTTTTTTAACAGTTATTTTTTACGAGTACTATATCGATTACATACTTCAAGTTGTATTGACCACTAAATGTGAGACTAAATGTAGCGAGTGAGTGAGTGTTTGAGTTTTACGTCTCACCAACAGCTAAGGTCATACGGAGACGGTACCTCGGTTTAAAGACTTGAAAAGTCGAAAGTCTGGAGAAGCCCGGGATCGATCCAGCTAAATATAGCACTGACCTACGTTTGCAATTCGAGTTCTTGAGTAATCTACACTTAATATTTACATTTCCAGTGTAAAGTCTAATGTAAACCTATAGAAAACAATTGCGTTCATACGTCAATGAACGCATCGAATCACATGATTTCCAGTGACGTTAAATGACGTCATTCAAAACCATTGTTCTCTACGGGCGTTGATGACGTCAACGCTGCTCCGCTCTTTGTAGAAAAACAGCGTGTAAATGTTTTTCAGCTTTAAAAGTTTGCCCTACAAGCATTTTCTCGCCCAGTGATGAGGGGCAAATAATGTAAATATAAAAAATGAACTTATTTTTTCTGCTTTTCATGAAAGTATGAACGACAGTGGGTCGCTAGCAAAGTTTACATGAACCCCTTCGGGGTTCATTTACTTTGCACGCGACCCACTGCGTTCATATTTCAATGAACAGCAGAAAAATAAATTTCATTTCTTAAATGCATCCAAACAATGAATTTTTGCCTCCACTACTGTATCGAAAATTTGGAGGTTTAGAGACCAATGAGGGAAAAATATTGGGGCGAACACCAGTTTGAACATACTTTCAGTTATTCTATTCATCTTTCGTTTCGCCACATGGCTTTATCAAATATTCAAATGCTTATCGCCTTAAATATCTATATTTATCGCATGACGTCGCGTCTAAGAGTGTAATAACGCCATGTAATATTTTCGATAATCCACTAGTGGATTAAATATGCAAATTGGCTAGATACGTCCCGTAACGTTACATGTACGACGTTCTTAACGACGTCCCGTTTACTAACGGTGGAATATTGACATTTTTGTAAACAATTGTGAATAGACTGCGTTTTAAATGTCATATGATAAATAGAATCTTGCATTCATGATCATGCATTATTGAATTTATTAGACTCGAGGAAAAGGATAAAATGCTCGGCAAAGCCTCGCATTTTATCCATTTTCCTCGACTCGTTTAATAAATTCAATAATACAAGAACACTCATGTAAGATCCTCTATTTATGTGGAAAATTGCTAGGGACTCAAGGACGATTTGGAGTCACATAACGCGCTTGTAACGAGTGCTCACAACCTATGTCTTGGAGCAGAAATAAAAAAGATACTGCATACCCCGCAAACCCCATTTTTCTCTACGTAGATGAGGGTTAAAGTGGTATTCATTGCATGGACTTGTTGACGTGAATAGATGTGATAAAGTACCGGTGTTCGAGTCAGTGACGCTCAAGCATACAGATAAACCCTTTACCGACTGAATAATTAATTAGGCCACGCCAAGTTCTGAATATGAACCAACCAGATTACTTAATGTAATGTATTCCTGCAAATTCACAAACTGAATGTCAAACAGTATATATCCTGATCAGATGGCTTCTTCAGAAGACTTCTGATCCGGATCTACAGTGTTTGCAAAAGTAGGGGTTGTCAATATTAGCGGTATGCGGGTTAAAGTGCTGTTCAAATTGAAATTAAATTTCATATGACGCTTTATTGGATGGAATGTTCAACTGGTCCAGGTCATATGACCAAGGTGGCCTCAATTACCATAAATGGTAAAAACCCCCTCAAAAATCTTTTTCTCTGAAACCAGTGTGCTAATTGCCATGAAACTATATATACAGCATACACTCTGACCTTTTGTAATGTGTTCAAATGATGAGTCTGTATTGACCTTGAACCCTCTTTTAATAAATCAAATTAACGGGCCTCCGTGATCTAGTGGATAAGAGCGCTGACTCTTAATAATTAGGTCGCTCACCGCTGCGGGTTCGAGCCTGATTCGGGTCACATGTGAGACGCCAAGTTCTGCAAAGGAAGGTCAGGTGGTTTATCTCCGGGTACTCTGGTTTTCGTCCACCTCTGATAAACGATCGGCCCGATATGAGTGAAATAATCTTGAAAGGGCCGTAAAACCAAAACAAAAAAAAAAAAAAAAAAAAAAAATGAACAAATTAAATTCGGTCACTTGTGCTTTTGCATGGGGAAACTGTGGAAATTAATATTTTTTCCAAAACTTTTATTGCCCGTGCAATGAGCTAAATGAGTTTATGGAACTGCATGAGTACCAAATGTCACTGATATTCCTTGACCTTGGTCAAGAGTTATTCAGATATCGAAAGAAACTTTATTTTTGATTAACAGCTTGGTAAATCTAAGCCAAATCGCATAAATGGGGGAACAAACGTTTGTTAACATGACCAAAATAGGCGTTATGGTAAACACCTTTCAAAAAATCTTCTCATTCCACAAATAGCATATCGTACGGTGGTATATTTAGGACATTCAGTAATATTTTTTCAACAATAATATCTCGAGCGCTCGACATAATATCTCGAGAGCTCGACATAATATCTCGAGCGCTCGATATAATATCTCGAGCGCTCGACATAATATCTCGAGCGCTCGACATAATATCTTGAGCTCTCAATATAATATCTCGAGCGCTCAACATAGTATATCGAGAGCTCAACATATTATTTTGAGCGCTCATGATATTATGTCGAGCGCTCAAGATAATATGTTGAGCACTCGAGATATTATGTCGAGCGCTCGAGATATTATGTCGTGCGCTCGAGATATTATATTGAGAGCTCGCGATATTATGTTGAGTGCTCAAGATATTATGTCGAGCGCTCGAGATATTATGTCTTGCACTCGAGATATTATATTGAGAGCTCGCGATATTATGTTGAGTGCTCAAGATATTATGTCGAGCGCTCGAGATATTATGTCGTGCACTCGAGATATTATATTGAGAGCTCAATATATTATGTTGAGTGCTCAAGATATTATGTCGAGCGCTCGAGATATTATGTCGTGCGCTCGACATAATATCGCGAGCTCTCAATATAATATCTCGAGTGCAAGACATAATATCTCGAGCGCTCGACATAAAATCTTGAGCACTCAACATTATATCGCGAGCTCTCAATATAATATCTCGAGCGCACGACATAATATCTCGAGAGCTCGACATAATATCTCAAGTGCTCAACATATTATCTTGAGCGCTCGACATAAAATCATGAGTGCTCAAAATAATATGTTGAGCTCTCGATATACTATGTTGAGCGCTCGAGATATTATATTGAGAGCTCAAGATATTATGTCGAGGGCTCGAGATATTATGTCGAGCGCTCGAGATATTATATCGAGCGCTCGAGATATTATGTCGAGCTCTCGAGATATTATTTCGTAGTTCAATTTTAAAGGCTTACCTTAGCAGTCCAATTACAAAAAGCGGATTGACCTTTCAAGGCATCTAATCGATTGAACTTTTTATCTTGAGCGATCAACATATTATCTTGAGCGCTCGACATATTATGTCGTGCGCACGAGATAGTTTGTCGAGCTCTCAGTTTAATATGTTGATCGCACAACATAATATGTTGAGCGCTCAAGATAATATTGCGAGCGCTCAAAATCCTGGTTTGATCCCTCAAGATAATAAACCGAGCACTCGGAATAATATTTCGAGACTTTCAGGCATTTTCGCGCCCATTTTGCATTTGTGGTGTGGTCGGGATGACTGACCAATCAGCTGACATACTGCATGTACCACCGATTCAATTAGGGCAGCAGTCGAAGGCTGGCAGAAAGATGGACGCTTAGTACTGGTGAACGGCTAGGAAGCTTATCCAGGAAAGGTGTGGGTCACCGAACGTCTGCAAAATGACCTAAAATGTGCCGACAGGGACGTAAAACCTCATAAAAACAAGAGGCTCAATGAGCCTGATCCGCTCACCTGAGAATCCAAAGGGCAAATAAATTTTTATCTGAATGATCGGATTACACTCTTAATCGAAGTTGACTGAGATTTTATGCATGTCCTGGTTGTCCACAAGATCAAAGCCGATCTGAAAAAAATGGAAGTCGCTGTAATGATAACAACATTTTCTCCAAGTTAAGAATAATTCCTGAGTAAATAACCTGATTCATTCCAAAAGCAACCATGGCCGAGATTTTATGCCTGTCCTCTTTACCTACAAGAATGAAGCTGATCCGATAAAAACTGAAGCCGCTACGGTGATGACAACATTTTGCCTGTACTACATAACTGTTCAAGGACAGATAACTCCTAACGGAATGATCCGATTCTGCTCATAATTGAACTCGACCAAGATTTCTTTCCTCTACTGGTTACCTGCAAGATTGAAGCTGATCTCAAAAAAATTAAAGACCCTATCGCGATGACAAGATTTTCCCCATGTTAACTCTATGGTAAAATTTTCTGACGCTCTGAACGTAACTCCGGAGCGAACAATCCGATTCAGCGCAAAATCAAACTTGACCAAGATTATATGCCTGTCATCGTTATCTGCAAGAATGAAAACGATCTGAAAAAAATGAAGCTGCTAGAGTGATGACAACATTTTGCCCAAACTAAGAAAATACTCAAGGGCAGATAACTCCTAATGGAATGATCCGATTCTGCTCATAATCAAACTTGGCCGAGATTTCTTGCCTCTGGTGGTTAACTGCAAGATTGAAGCCAATCTGAAAAAAATTGAAGTGGCTATCGTGATGAAAAGATTTCCCCCATTTTAAGTCTATGGCCAAATTTTCTAACGCTCAAGGGCATGTAACTCAGAAGTGGACAATCCAATTCAGCACAAAATCGATCTTGGTCGAGATTTAATGGCTGTCCTCATTATCTGCAAGAATGAAGGCGATCTGAAAAAAAAATTGAAACCGCTAGAGTGATGACAAGATTTTGCCCATACTAAGAAAACGCTCAAGGGCAGATACATGTAACTCCTAACGGAATGATCAGATTCTGCTCATAATCGAACTTTACTGAGATTTCTTGCCTCTTGTGATTATCTGCAAGATTGAAGCCAATCAGAAAAAGTGAAGTCGCTATCGTAATGACCAGATTTCCCCCATGTTAAGTCTATGGCCAAATTTTCTAACGCTCAAGGGCACGTAACTCCGAAGTGGACAATCCGATTCAGCCCAAAATCGAACTTGGTCGAGATTTTATGTCTGTCCTCGTTATCTGCAAGAATGAAGGCGATCCGAAAACAATTGAAGCCGCTAGAGTGATGACAAGATTTTTCCCATGTAAAGTCAATGGGAGCTATCTGTTGCCATGGCAACCAGAGTTCCAATCCGATCAGTCCGAAAACATTATGCAGCCTTTCCCCCTGCCCAATGATGCTGCACATGAAATTTGATCAAGATCGGCCTACTGGCTGCAGAGATATACCTCGTTGAAAGTGTAAACGACGGACGACGACGAAGCCAGGCCCTACTAATTAATGCCTCACTTGAGCCTTCGGCTCAGGTGAACTTATGAGATAAATATGACATTTCAAGCTCCATAGGCTCAATAGTGAGCTAAATGGGAGGCCCGAGTTTGTCTGTTATCTGTGTGTTGTGTGTCTGTCAACATTTTCAAACATATTCTCCTCTGGAACCACCTCTGGGCCGATTGAAGTCAAATTTCATGTGGAGCCTCGATGTGATGGGGGAACAAAAGTTTGCTAATGGGGACCAGGTCATATGACCAAGAAGGCCGACATGCTCACATATTTTGTGAAAAAAAAAAAAATCATCTCAGCCGATTCCCATGAAACTTTGTATTTAGCACCTGAGATGCGGGCCAATCATTAATTGCTAAAATGGTGACCATGGGATGGCCTTGACCTATTTTATGCAAAGTCAAATTTGATCACATAGGCATTTGTATGGGGAAAAGTCACGGAAAATTCATTATATTTTACAAACGGTTCGGAATACCACCCCTTAACTATATATATTCTTGCTCCTTATGATAAGGGGCATTTAGCCGGCGGCCATTTCTGGTCCAGGTAACATTACCAAGCCACCATGCCCATATATGGTAAATGCTTGATATCTCGGAAATCGTCCAGATCTCCAACCATAAACTATATAATTTTTATATTCTTGTTCCTTATGATAAGGGGCATTTAGTTGGAGGACCATTTTTAGTCCATGTCACATGACCAAGTTGGCTACCATGCCTGTATATGGTTAAATGCTTAATATCTCGGAAACCCTCCAGCTCTCCACCCATAAACCATATATATTCATGTGCCTTGTAATCAGGAGCATTTAGAGACATAGATCTTGGACCCCAGGGTGTACCCCGGGGACTTGTCCCCCTTTATTTCAAAGCTTGTTTCTTCTACTTCTTTCATCTTCTTCTTCCGTCTTCTAATTCTTCCTTCTTGTTCGTCTTGTTCTTCTTCTCTTGTTCTTCTTCTTCTTCTGGTGAGCAATTCAAGACCAGTTGTCCTCTGGTTTTGTTGTTGGGACCGGAAAGCAATCTGCTGGCAAGCTCCTATGGGCGGGGACAGTGTGCGCTTGTAGACCCCCCCCCCCTTCTTTATAAAGAGGCATACCAGTAAAATAAGTTTGATGCAGATTAACTCATTTTTAGCTCACCTGAGCCACTGGCTCATTGGTGAGCTTATAGGGTCGTCATGCTATGTGTGTGTTGTGTTTTGTTATGTGTTAACATTTTCAAACATCTTCTCCCCTTGAACCACTGGGCCGATTGAGGCAAAATTTCATGTGGGCCTCAGTGGGATAGGGGAAGGAAAGTTTTTTTGCTGGGTCCAGGATACATAACAAAGATGGCCGCCATGCCTATATATGGTAAAACCCCTTAAAAATCTTTTTCTCTGGAACCGCAGGGCCGATTTCCACGAAACTTGGTATGTAGCCTCGGGGCTCAGCTCGGGTGTTCCTCCTTGAGCATGCCCCAACCCTTCTTTTTTATGAAATGTGTAATATCTTGGAAGCAGTTCAGATTGCCCTCCCTGTTTTTTGTTTGTTGTTCCACTTGTTGTTGTTGTTGTTCCAACAACAGCAGCAGCAGCGCCAATGGGGGCTGGGAGCCTCGGATGCCTCGAATTTGTCATAGAACTGGGACCCGCCAGGGGGTGGGGCGGGCCCCATCACATCTGCCCAAAAAAGTTGTGCCAGAACCTACATTGTGTATACTACTAGCCGGTAGCTGTCAGAAAGATGGGCACTTAGTACTGGTGAGCGGCTAGGAAGTTGTGGTTAGGGGCACCGACCTAGTTCAAAATGACCAAAAATGTGTTGACGGGTACCTTAAATCTAAACAACAACAACAACAAAAACGAATGTCATTCATTTACGCATAGCGTCCTTTTAGTGTAACAAAGGCAAGCGACGCTGACGCAGATGAGACTGCACTTATTTACGTATGATTTTGTTTAATTGCTTGAAAGATACTCAGGTGCAGCAGTGGGTTTTGAAATAATGGAACATCTGGTGTGAAGCAGGCCCATGTAAATTTGGGAGTGGCTGGTTGGGCGAGAAAACTACACTGAATGGTCCTGAATACATGAGGCTACATCAAGTAATGGGCCTTTTTCTCCTTATAATATACTGTCTTTATCTCCACGCATTTATACATTCAATTATATTTAAATATTCATCTCGAGTGCTCAACATAACATTTCGAGTGCTCAACATAATATGTCGAGCGCTTGACATAATATCTTGAGCACTCAACATAATATATTGAGCTCTCAATATAATATCTCGAGCGCACGACATAATATCTCGAGCGCTCGACATAATATCTTGAGCGCTCGACATAATATCTTGAGCTCTCAATATAATATCTCGAGTGCACAACATAATATCTTGAGCGCTCGACATAATATCTCGAGCGCTCGATATAATATCTCGAGCGCTCGACATAATATCTTGAGCTCTCAATATAATATCTCGAGCGCACGACGTAATATCTTGAGCGCTCAACATAATATCTCGAGCGCTCGACATAATATCACGAGCTCTCAATATATGATCTGGAGTGCACGACATAATATCTCGAGCGCTCGACATAATATCTTGAGCACTCAATATAATATCGCAAGCTCTCAATATAATATCTCGAGCGCACGCCAAAATATCTCGAGCGCTCAACATAAAATCTTGAGCGCTCGACATAATATCTGAAGCGATCAACAAAATATATCGAGTGCTCGACATAATATCTCGAGTGAACGACATAATATCTCGAGTGCTCAACATATCATCTCGAGCTTTCAACATATTATGTCGTGCGCTCGAGATATTATGTTGAGCACTCATGATATTATCTCGAGCGCTCGACATAATATCTCGAGCTCTCAATATAATATCTCGAGCGCACAACATAATATCTTGAGCGCTCAACATAGTATTGCGAGCTCTCAATATAATATCTCGAGTTCTCAACATATTATCGCGGGTGCTCGACATAATATCTCGAGTGCTTGACATAATATGTTTAGCACTCGAGATATTATGTCGAGCGCTCGAAATATTATGTTGAGCGCTCGAGATATTATGTTGAGCGCTCAAGATATTATGTCGTGCGCTCGAGAAATTATATTGAGAGCTCAAGATATTATGTCGAGCGCTCAAGATATTATGTCGAGCGCTCGAGATATTATGTCGAGCGCTCGAGATATTATGTCGAGCGCTCGATATAATATTGTTGAAAAAATATTACTGAATGTCCTAAATATACCACCGTAATATCGTGATTTGTTTTATAAAATAACATTTCTAATGTTTCTTATTAATCGTATGTATGTAGGTAGGTAGGTAGGTAGGAATGTATGTATGTATGTATGTATGTATGTATGTATGTATGTATGTATGTATGTATGTATGTATGTATGTATGTATGTATGTATGTATGTATGTATGTGTGTATGTATGTAAGCACGCAAGTTTGTACGCACGTACGCTTGTGCGCACATTTGTGTGTATGAACACCTCTAGTTGGTAGAAACTTAATCGTAACAAAGTCGAAATTGCAGCTCTGAGTGAGACTCGCCTTGCAGAGGAAGGGCAAATAAAAGAATTTTGTGCTAGTTACACTTTTCTTGGTTCGACCCCGGGCTTCTATCCCGAGCTTCTCCAGGCCTTCGGATGAGTCCTTAAACCGAGGTCCCGTCTCCGTATGACCACAGCTGTTGGTGAGACGTAAAAAGTAGTTTAGGTCGTAGTACCAAAGCGTTAATCCAAAATCATTAATCCATAGACAAATGGCAAATATCAGTGTTTAGACCAA
Source organism: Lucinisca nassula (assembly GCA_963580285.1). Classification (NCBI taxonomy): domain Eukaryota; kingdom Metazoa; phylum Mollusca; class Bivalvia; order Lucinida; family Lucinidae; genus Lucinisca; species Lucinisca nassula. The sequence continues at coordinate 59,649,099 of OY757017.1, forward strand.
CAGACAGACAAGACGTAAAACTCAAACACTCACTCACTCAGTTACACTGTCTTCTGGATTGGACGCAAAGCAGAAGAGTGGTGTGAAGCAGGAGTAGGAGTTGCCATCAAATCGCACCTTGTCAGCAAGCTCTCAGGACTTCCAAAAGGCATAAATGGCCACCTGATGACCCTGAGGCTACCCTTATCTGGTAAGAGGCATGCAACTATTTTAAGTGCCTGTGCACCCGCAATGACCAATCCAGATAAAGTCAAAGACAAGTTATATGATAATCTGGATTATGTGATTGCTGCTACCAGCCGGGAAGACAAACTTATCTTTCTTGGAGACTTCAATGCTAGAGTGGACAAAGACCACCAAAAATAGAAGTCAAGGCAATGATCAGGAATCGGTACAATTAACCCACAGCTCCCATCAGTGACACCACAGGGACAGAAACACAAAAATGAAACAACTAGACCCTAATGGAAACACTAACAGCGGAAAGCCAAAAGGACAGTCACTTTCTCACAAAATAGCCAACAAGTTATCAAAAACAAAACGATATAAGCGACACACACACACCCAAAGACAAACCATAACAAAAACAAAACGCGACAGAAGAACCGCCTTGGAACGGTTAGTGAAACGAATTCGACTTGGGGGTGGGGTGAGGTGGTGCGGTGGGGTCTTAAATCGATCTTACGTGGAATCAACCCTGACCAACGCGATTTAGACAAATAACTTGTTCAGTCCGAATGAAGGCCTCCTATCTCATCAGTGCAACATGTCAGTGAACACAAAAAACAACCACAGAGATGAAACAACGGTGAGGAACCACTGAAATGCGGGAGCAAAAGAAGACCAACAGTTAGACTCCGATGGGCCCGACCAGAGAAGAGCATCAGGTACCAACCAACATTACAAAAAATAGATTCTCTCTAATTCTCAGTAAGCCTTTACGCTGGAACCTGGGAAGGAGTGATCGGGACTGAAGGAGTAAGCAAGTGCAATGGCAATGACCTCCTCCTTTTAAGGAAGTGTGCAGAGCATGACCTACTGGTCACTAACACAATCTTCCGTCTGCCAACTCGCAATGAATGCATCATCGCTCAATACATTGGAATCGCATTGACTATGTCAAGTAAGAAGGAAGGACAGGCATGATATCAGATGACAAAGACTATGTGTGTTGCACACTGCTGGACAGATCACAGGCTTTGTTGTCAGCAAACTCAATCTGCGCATTCAGCACGGCGACATAAGGCAATAAAGTGCCCAAGAGACGCCCAAGACTGGACGTCTCTAAGCTGAAACAGACAGCAAGAGGCAAGCCTTCATCGATGACATTTGCAGCAGACGCAATGGATGCAATGGAACTCAGTTCAGATGATCTCGAAGAGAACTGGGCAGTCTTCAGAGACACCGTTCACTCTTCAGAAATGGATTTCCTAGGACCAGTATCTCGTAAACATCAATACTGGTTTGACGAGAATGACGAAGAATTTCAGGGACTCCAGGAAGAGAAACACCAAAAACACATGGCATACCTCGGTGATACAAGCTCAGTTTCTATTAAGGCGGCCTATTCAGATATATGCAAGACAGTCCAAACTAGACTCAGAGGTATGCAAGACTCCTGGCTGAGCAATAAGGCTGATGAAATCCAGTGCTTTGCAGACAGAAAATATATTAAGAAGTTCATTGATGCACTAAAGACAGTCTATTGTACCAAGAGCTCAGGAGCCACCCCTCTCCTCAGTGCAGATGGAACTAGTCGTCTGACTGACAAAGAGGCTATTTTGAAAAGATGGGCTGAGCACTTTGATAGTGTTCTGAATCGGCCATTCTCTAACAATGATGATGCTATCAGCAGACGACCACAGGTTGAATGTAATATGCTGCTTGACAAGTTCCCAACTGTTACTGAAACAATGAAAGCGATACAAATTCTGGCATCCGGAAAGGCTCCATAACCAGATGCAATACTGATGAGATCTACAAAGTAGGAGGTACTCCAGTTGCAAAGAAGTCATTTCATATTATGTGGAGAAAAGAAGCCATCCCTCAAGAATTCAAGGTTACGTCAATAGTCCACCTATTCGAACGGACAGGAAACCATCATGTCTGTGACAATCATCGTGACATCTCTTTATTGTCAATTGCTGGAAAGATTCTTGCAAGAGTACCGCTTACCGTCCGAATGAACACCTTGAACAGTCAGGTCTTCTACCAGAGAGCCAGTGTGGGTTCCGAAAAGACAAGGAAACAATTGACATGATTTTCACAGTAAGGCAGCTTCAAGAGAAATGCCAGGACTATACATGACCTTTGTCGACTTTACCAAGGCTTTTGACACAGTCAGTCGTGAGGGTCTTTGGAAAATCATGGTGAAGTTTGGATGTCCAGCCAAGTTCATAGCAATGGTGAGGCAGTTCCTAGACGGTATGCTTGCACTCGTCCAAAATGATGTTGAGCTTTTTGATCCATTCCCTGTGACAAGCAAGTCTGTGTGCTAGCCCCAACACTGTTCAGCATGATGTTCTCTGTCATGTTCAGAGATGCATTCCAAGATGGTGACAATGGTGTACCTATTTGGTATCGCTTTGATGGGATTTTTCAATCTCAGACGGCTGCAAGACAAATCCAAGGTGCAGACAGAGGTGCTAATTGAGTTCCTCTTTGCTGATGACAAAGCAAAAGGTGCTCCGACAAAACAGAAGATGGAAAAAGGTATAGATCAAGTGTCTGACCCCTGCGATAGTTATGGCTTCACATTCAGCATCAAAATGACTGAGGTAGTCTATCAACCAGCACGTGGCAAGCCTTAGCAAGAGCCCACCATCGCAGTGAAAGATCAGAGATTGCAAGTGGTAGACAAGTTCACCTATCTTGGGAACATACTGCCAAGTCATTTACATTGATAATGAAGTCAATACCATGATTGCCAAAGCTAGTGCAGCATTTGACCGACTACGTGGTAGTGTTTGGGACCGAAGTGGAAACAAGCTTGTTAGGAGGCCTAACATTTCAGTGGTTTCTTGCTGTCGAGTCCTCACCGTTGTCTCACCTCTGTGGTTCTTTGATGTTTGTGTTCACGGAGATGTTGCACTGATGAGTTAGGAGGCCTTCATGCGGACTGAACAAATTATTTGTCTAAATCGCGACGGAAGTAAGGGCGAGGATTGTGGCCACGTAAAATAGATTTAAGCCCCCCAGTGGAAATCTTCCACTGACCGTTCCAAGGCGGCTCTTCTGTGGCGATTTATTTATGTTGTTGTTTGTTACTTACTGTGTGTATCACTTGTGTCTTTTGGTTTTGGATGGCCATATGGCCATTTTGTGGGAAAGTAACTGTCCTTATGGCCTTCCTTTGTTTAGGTTTCCATTATGGTCTGGTCGCTTAATGTTTGTATTTCTTTCCCTTTGGTGTCTTTTATGGGTGGAGTAAGTTAATTGTATCAATTCCTGATCTTTGTTTTACTTCTACTTCATGCGGACTGAACATAGTATTTGTCTTAATCGCGACGGAAGTAAGGGCGAGGATTGTGGCCATGTAAAATCGATTTAAGCCCCCAGCGGAATTCGTTTCCGCTGACCGTTCCAATGCGGTTCTTCTGTCGCGGTTTATCTTTGTTATGGTTTGTCTTTGGGTGTTTGTGTCGCTTATATTATTTTATTTTGGATAGCTTTTTGGCCATTTTGTGGGAAAGCAACTGTCCTTTTGGCTTTCCGCTGTTGGTCTTTCCGTTGGGGTCTGTTGGTTCATGTTTGTGTTTCTTTCCTTTTGGTGTCTCTGATGGGAGCTGTGGGTTAATTGTATCGATTCCTGGTCATTGCCCTTCCTTTTGGTGTCTCTAATGGGAGCTGTGGGTTAATTGTATCGATTCCTGGTCATTGCCCTTACTTCTATATTGACACAAAACTGAATGTCTACAGCGCTGTGGTGCTGCCAGCACTATTGTATGCATGTTAAACATGGACAGTTTACCAACAGCACGCCGAAAGATGCCATACAAGCTGTTTTAGGAAACCCTTAAAGATTAAGTAGCATGACAGGATACCAGACACGGATGTCCTGAAAAGAGCAGGGATGCAAAGTGTACGCACTTTTCCTCTTCTGAAACTAGAACAATTAAGATGGACAGGCCATGTTACCCGTATGCCCGAGGAACGTCTACCAAAGAAAATTCCCCATGGAGAACTCGAAATGGGCAAACACTCCCGTGGTGGTCAGAAGAAGCGCTCCAAGGACACCCTCAAAGCCTCCCTCAAGGACTTCAACAGACCAACAGAGTCGTGGGAACAAATTGCACAGGACATAGCAAAGTGGCGAGATGACATGAAAAAGGGGTATTAGTGAATATGAGGCAAAAATGAATCAGCGAAGCTAGGCAGAAACGGGCACAGAGCTAAGCAAGAGCTGAGGTATCACCAACAGAGGTGTAATTCTCTAATGTTTGTTGCTCTACGTATCTGCAACAGACAGTTCAGAGCTAGAATTGGTCTCACCAGCCACCTTAGAACACACAAACAGTAACATTTCGCAATTGTGATAACGACTGGTCATTGTCAGTAATGACAGACGAACTATGTATGTATGTATTTATGTATGTATGTATGTATGTATGTATGTATGTATGTATGTATGTATGTATGTATGTATGTATGTATGTATGTATGTATGTATGTTTGTATGTATGTATGTATGTATGTAAGGTAGAGAAAATAACCATGATAGTGGGAACAACACATACACTCAGCTCTCAGGGAGCAATTCAGGGTTACTGGCCCTCTGGTTCGTTCATCAATTATCTCCTTCTTCTTTTTCACCATATTGGCCAAAGTCAGTTCTTGTCAAATTCGGCCAGAAAATTAAACATCCTTAAACTCGGTACACTCTGCAGTGACGATGAAATATAACATGTAAGAGTCATTTGACATTTTGACTTCTGGTTCAGTCATTATGAAGAATTCTTGAGCGTTAAGGGATCGGGGTGTACTTGACTTATTGTCCATACTGTAACGAGGAAATAAGCTTTTGTGTGTTCTGCGTGTTCCATAACGGATGATTACACTCACAGCGAAGTAATAAATGGAGGCTGGGTCGGTATGAAAGTGCTGTGTAGCTTTTAGGTCGGCTTTAGTAGGGTAAGGGCCTGTTGCTTTCAGCAGGTTCGGGATAGGGGCTGTCATTTATTTATTTCTTCTTCTGTAAGTTTCAGCTTTGCGCGGAAAGACCGTGCAGCCTTATGTTTGTGTTTGTTTCCCTTTGGCGTCTCTGATGGGAGCTTTGGGTTAATTGTATCGATTCCTGATCATTGTCTGCACTTCTATTGTTTCTATTGCTCAAAGCCCCGATGGCGGGATCGAATCGGTGGCTTGGATGAAGATTTTGTCAGTGGATTGTATATTCTAAAATTTGATAATCATACTTTTTCTGTGTATGTGTTGAGATATTCATGTTACTCTTTCATTTCTTTTTTCATCAGCAACTGAAACTAAAACTAAAATAATAAGATAACATTAACAAACAACAACATACTTTGAAATACATATAAACTGTAAACCATATGGGTTTAAGCGTCTCTTTTAGGCATTTCATGAAATTCAATGTCTTAATTATGAACTCAGTTTTTCTTTTGTATCAAATTCTTTAAATAGTATTAAGACATTCAAGAACATTTGTTTAACATTTCCGTGCGAATACCTTATTTATTCTTCATGTTGTTGTTTTTTGCAAATGTACGTAAACACGTGATAGTATTTGAATCTAATTTAAAATAGTAAAGAGATGACTTTTATATACAATCAAAGAGGCAAAAAATCTTTGATATACAGATTAAATGAACATATAAAGGGAACAGACAATCAACGGTCCCCGCCCATTGGGGATTGAAGAAATAAATGGGCTGCATGATGCTTCCACCCAGAGCTGAAACCGACCGCACACGAATACTGGTAAAGCACCGAGTCGGACCGCCCATGCTTATAAACACTATTGGCTTCATTGGGCGACAGGGCTTGAGATATCATTTCATCTCAATGTCGGCTAGAATTCCCTCAAAATTGGCAGCAACGTTTCCAAAATGACCTATACAGTGTTGACGGGGATGTTTAACCTCAAATCAAACAGACAATCAAAGTAATTTGAAGAGTTGAAGTGACCTCACAGAAGTTGACAACCTCGAATATACATCACATTAACAAATTCTCCGTAAACCATATGTTATATACAAAAGACTGGGATTATCGAGGGTTAACATTATTTTTTTCAGCTCACCTGGGCCGAAGGCTCCAGGGGAGCTTATAGGATGGTAGTCCTTCCGTCGTCGGTCCGTCCGTCGACCGTCCACACATTTGATCAGTTATATCTCTGCGGGCTGGTCTCAATCATTTCTCATCTGTAGCATGCCTCTGGTGGGTTATTGATGGCATTAGCTTTTTAACAAAATCGAATGAAAACTTTGGATGCTATGACAACCACAAAGTCCCATAGATTCTATGACGGTTCCAGCGTAAAGGCTTACTGAGAATTAGAGAGAATATATTTTTATGTAATGTTGGTTGGTGTCTGATGCTCTGTCTCTGGTACGGCCCATCGTCTAGCTGTTGGTTTTATTTTGCTCCAGCCATATCAGTGGTTATTTACCGGCCCCGATAGCTCAGTTTGTAGAGTGTCCGCTCCGGGGAACAGGAGGTCACGGGTTCGATCCCGGGCCGCGATATACCAAAGTCGTTAAGAATGGTACTAGCTGCTCCTCGCTTGGCACTCAGATTTACGGAGTAGAGCTAGGACTGGTCGACCCAGTGTCAGGATAATGTGACTGGGTTTGGTATCATGTAATGTGTCTGGGACATGATACTTCAGTGAGCCAGCACTATAAAAGTGAGCATTGAGCTCCCTGTCGCAACCAGACACCGTCGTGATATGACTAAAAAATTGTTGAAAGCGACGTTAAACCCGAATTCACACGCACACATCAGTGGTTTTTGCTATCGAGTCCTCACCGTTGTTTCATCTCTGTGATAGTTTGATTTTTGTGTTCACGGAGATGTTGCACTGATGAGTAAGGAGGCTTCAGGCCTTCATCCGGACTGAACAAATTATTTGTCTAAATCGCGACGGAAATTAGGGAGAGGATTGTGGTCACGTAAAATCGATTTAAGCCCCCCACAGTAGAATTCGTTTCACTGACCATTCCAAGGCGGTTATTCTGTCGTGTTTTTTTAGTTATGGCTTGGCTTGAGTATGTGTATCGCTTATATTATTTTATTTTGGATAGCCAACAGGCCATTTTGTGATAATGTAACTGTCCTTTTGGCTTTCCGCTAGTGATGTTTTAATTAGCGTCTAGTTGTTTCATGTTTTTTGTTTCCTTCCCTTGGTGTCTCTGATTGGTGATATAGGTTAATATTATCGATTCCTGGTCATTGCCTTCACTTCTATTTAACAATGGGAAAGTGCTTGTCATCACCGCAGCACTTTCAATTTTGATCGGATCTTCATGAAACTTAAATGTAAGTCGACTGTGGATGAAAGCTCAGATCAAGTCGAAAATTGACAAAGTTGGCTCATTATTTGTAGAGTTACATCCCATTGATAGCTGAACATGCCTAATTTTGACTTTTCATCACCGTAGGCCCTTCAGTTTTGATGGCATCTTCCTGAAACTTACATACAAGTAAGTCAAGGATAAAAGCTCGGGTGAGTTGGAAAACTGGTGATGCCGGCCTTTCTGTCATTGAGTTACGTCCCCTTCTTTACTGAAAATGCCCATCACCGTAGCTCTTTAATTTATATCTGATCAACTTGAAACTTACATATAAGTAAGTCAGGTATAAAAGCTCGGGTGATTTCGATAGCTGGCAAGGTCTGCTTATTCATCATAGTGTAATGTCCCCTTGATTGCTGAAAAAGCCTAGTTTAAACCTTGTCTTCACCCGTAGCCCCTTCAGTTTTAATCGGAACTTTTTGAAAATTATATGTTAGTAAGTAAGGAATAAAACCTCAGCTGAGTTCAAATAATGGTGGGGTCGGCCTTGTGAGGTCGGCCTATTTTTCAGAGATTTATGTCCCCCCTTGAAAATGCCTATTTTTGATCTTGTCATCACCGTAGCCCCTTGAGTTTTTATAGGATCATCTTGAAACTTACATGTAAGTTAGTCAGAGATAAAAGCTTGGATGAGTTCGACAACTGATGAGGTCAGTCTATTGTTCTTAGAGTAACGTCCCTTTGATTGCAGAAAATGGCTATGTTGGACCTTCTCATCACCGTAACTCCTTCAGTTTTCATCCGATCTTCTTGAAACTTATTTGTGAGTTCGAAAACTAGCGATGCCAGTCGATTAATAGGGGAGTTATGTCCCCAACTTTGCTGAAAATGCTTATTTTCGAACTTGTCATTACCACTGCCACTTCAGTTTTGATCGGATCCTTTTGAAACTTACGTCAGGTATAAATGTTCGGATGAGTTCGAAAACTAGAGGTTAGCATATTGATCATAGTGTTACATCCCTTTGATTGCAGAAAACATTTAAACTTGTCATCACCATAGTCTCTTCAGCTTTTATTGGACCTTCTTGAAGTCAAGGATGTAAAAGCTCGCCTGAGTTCGAAAAGAGCTGAGGTCGACATATTTATCATACTTGAAATTAATTGCAGAAAATGCTTTCTTTTGACCTTGTCATCGCTGTAGCCTGGATCATCTTGAGACTGACATGTAAGTAAGTAAAAGCTCGGATGAGTTCGAAAACTGATGAGGTCTGCCTATTTATCATAGAGTTACGTCAATTTGATTGCAGAAAAAGCCCGTTTTGACCGTAGCTAACTTTAGTTTTGATCGGATCTTCTTGAAAATTACAAACAAGTAATTCAGGGATACAAGGTCCGATGTGTTCAAAAATTGGTGGGGGCAGCCTATTTATCATAGAGTTATGTCCCTTTGATCGCAGAAATTCCCATTTTTGACGTTTTCATCATCATAAGTTCCTAAGTTTTGAACGAATCTTCCTGAAACTTACACATAAGTAAGTTAGAGATAAAAGCTTGAATGAGTTTGCAAACTAACATTGCTGGCACATTACTCATAGAGTTAAGTCCCCTGTTTTGCTGAAAATGTCTAGTTTGTACCTTGTTATTACCATAAGTCCATTAGTTTTGATTTAATCTTCCTGAAACTAGCATATAAGTAGGTTGGGAATACAAGTTTGGATAAGTTTGAAAATTGGTAATGTCTGCTTATTTCTCGTGGAGTTACGTTCCCTTGAATGCTGAAAATGCCTGTGTTTGACCTTGTCTTCTGCATAAATTCTTCAGTAAAGATTGGAACTTCCTGAAACTTTGAATCTGTTAGCTCAGATGAGCGATGTTTTATATCTGCTTCGAGAAACGGGTTTGGTGCTCGTTGGAGCCGCTTCATTTAGACGGTTCCAGCATGTGCCTGTGGTCTGTGTTTTGGGAGTAGATGGGGATGACGTTACACTTTTTCATCAGAAAAGTAGCCGTTTTTGAGAAATGAAACAGTGCACTGTGTCGCAAGGATTTGGTTGGTTGATTTGTGGTTTAACGTTCCCGTCAACATTGTAAAGGTCATTTTGGAGACGTTGCTTCCAATTTTGTGGGACTTTTACCCGATATTGAGTTGAAATGATATCTCAAGCCCTGTCGCCCGATGAAACGAATAATGTTTATAAGCATGGACAGTCCGACGCGCACCGCTTTGCCTGGTCGCAAGGATGTGTTATCCTTATGTGTCAGAGAAACATTACGAAAACACGCCTATACAAATACAGTGTAACTTTACCGCCGAAAAACTAAAATTTTAAGATGAAAAATTACGATATTGCTCTTATTTCTGTTCAAAATATAGATTGTGGGTGCTCGTTAGAACCGCCTCATCGAGGATCTATATTTTAGAGCAGAAAGAAGAAAAATATGATTTTTTTCTTGTAAACCCCAGTTTTACTATATAAAAGTGGGGTTCACGGGGGTCAAAATTATATAGACGTGTTTTCGTGATGAGAAGGTTATCATTGATCTGCACATTTTTGCAGGGCGTGGAGTGTGGTAGTAGGGCCTGCCGCATCGAAGGGGCTCTTCCAAGTGCCCATATTCGGTGTTTACAGTGGAAACAGAATAAATCCAGAAACGTCATTTTAGCACTATGAATATTTGTTTAATTCTCTCACTCAGATTGTAATAACAGCTTTAATTGTATTAAAGTTTAACGGCCCAATCATTTAGGGCATTCTTGAGCTGGTAAGTTTACCTATCAACACTTTTCAAGGACAGGCTTATACGTTAGCGGTTAACCAGTACAGTGCACATTATTTCGCCAGAAACTGACAACTGTCCTTCTTGAATCAGCGAAAGGGAAAGAATGACCGTAGAAAATATTTCATGATCAATCTCAACGAAAACCAATTGCCGAGCCCGGCAGGTATCGAACCCGCGTCCTCCTGATCACAAGTCACTGAGCTACCGAGACCGGCTGTAATAACAAGTTTAAAACAAACTTAAGAAACTATAAAAAAATATCGAACTTATTTTCTTTTTCTTTCAGTCTAACGAAGCCAGAAGCCATGACAACAGTGTCGATACTACAGTACAGCATGAAATATATACATTATAAAAAGAACCCGACACTGTCGAAAGAAGTTCCATTTTGTTTTCATTTTAGTTTCGAAGAACTTTGTAAATATATGTTAAACTGAAAGAATAAACGTCATTTAGCAACTATACCCTTTTGGTAGCAAATACAATCTTCCTCCCTATATATGGCTCGAGTCAAAATTTACTCGGAAAATGACTGAACCTTTAGCAAACAATGGATACCTGTGGCGTCTGATGTGGGCCTGCACTGCTTGCCAGGGTACCCGTTGTTGGGTTTCTGGTACTAAATGGGTTAATAGCTAATTTTACCGTTCAATGTTAATGCACAGGCAGTATGGTGGCATATAACCGCAATCAAAATATTAAGATACCAAAGTAGAAGTAAAACAAAGATCAGGAATTGATACAATTAACTTACTCCACCCATCAAATACACCATAGGGAAAGAAACACAAACATGAAGCGACCAGACCATAATGGAAACCTAAACAAAGGATGGCCATAAGGACAGTTACTTTCCCACAAAATGGCAAAATGGCCATCCAAAATAAAAAGACACAAGTGATACACACAGTAAGTAATAACAAACAACAACATAAATATACCGCCACAGAAGAACCGCCTTGGAACGGTCAGTGGAAAGAATTCCACTGTGGGGGGGGGGGGGCTTAAATCGGTTTTAACATTGCTAAGTCGACTTATGGTGCTTCTATAGCGACTTATAATTGAGGGTCACTGATGAGGCCTAATTGGCCAAAATTAGCTAGTCTGGTCCAGAAAACATGTACACTTCATATTTTCTAGTTCTGTGGTGTATTCCTTGCTTCCAAAAGGATAACCCTTTTATAGAACATATTTATAATACTGCTGAGCCGTAAACTTGGCTAATTGTTGTGATATCGTTCTATACTGCCATCATCGCCCCCGCCCATCGGGGCTTGAAGAAATATATGGGCTGCATGATGCTTCCACGCAGAGCTGAATCCGGCCCGCACACTAGTACTGGTAAACCGCTTAGAGGATCTAAGCCTGTCCAGGAACCGCGGTGCGAGGCTATAATGCTAATAAACCCTAATGGTTTCATTGGGCGACAGGGCTTGAGATGTCATTTCATCTCAATGTCGGGTAAAAGTCCCACAAAATTGGAAGCAACGTCTCCAAAATGACCTTTACAGTGTTGACGGGGACGTTAAACCTCAAATCAAACAAACAAAATCTATGCTGCCGTCAAGTTAACAAAACCCGTCAACACTGTAAGTCGGCTTACCTTTATCTCGGCTGTGACTTTGGTTTTTTTTAATTTTATCATTTGTTTGTGTAGTCCCGAAAGTGTATTAGTATCTTCACAACAGATCCTACTACATAACAAACCCGGAACTCGAGACAATAATTATTATGTCGGCATATAGTTGCAAAACATGTAAGTCCTCTAGGCGGGTTTATTCGAGTACCCTCAATCTATTTTTGAGCAACTTTAAATTGCCAATCATAATATGTGCAGCTAACATTTTGACTGATTCAAATAAATAAATCAATCAATAAATAAATCAATCAATAAATAGATCAATCAATAAATAAATAAATATAGGAACAGTCTCATATTTGTTCCCTTTTTTGTGATAGATTCGCTAGACAGTTTTTGTGTTGTCTTGCCTTATTATTCAGGGATTATGTACTTTTCTAATAACTCTTAAAGTGCAAAGCATAACTAGTACAGATGACATAATTTATTTCGAAAACACATCCATTAAAATATATTGAAAATTTTACCACCCAAAAATGAACATATTCAGATAAAACATTTTGCTGTTTTTCATATTTCTGCTTGAAACATAGATTGGTGGAACTCGTTAGAACCACCTCGGCATGTCGGTTCTTACGACTGACCACAATCTTTGGCTTTTAGCAGAAATAAGAAAAATAATGATCCACATTTTACTACATAAAAGTGGGTTATGGGGGTCCAAATTATATAGGCGTGTTTTTGTGATACTGCAGCCCATTTACATAGGAATTGTATGCCTCATTTAAATAAATAAATAAATATGTCGCATCTGTATTGTTAGGCAATTTTTGTACACTTCTTGACTTCTTAAAGTTTCAATCATAACTCGACAAACAACATTTTTCGAAATTGTGTTAAAATTGTTTAGAATAAACATTACAACCGATTCAAATAGGAGTGAAATGTCACATGTAATGAATAAATAAATAAATAAATAGGCTTATATGTATTTACCTAGTATGTTACTTTTATGGCGTTCTTTTAATTATTCAGGGAATATCTTATACAATATGGTGTATATCGGTGTTGTAAACTAAACTTTGACCAAAAACCGAATATACCTAAGTATTATTATACGGGGACTAGAACGAATCAAATACTGCACACGCGGCTAAGGGCTAGATGTAGTTCTTTAAACTACGACCTATTTCTCAAAACCATTTCTGATAGTCCCCTTTGCACACCTAATTCCGGCTCTATTAAAATGCTGAAAACTTTTTGTTGATATGTCGATTGTATCTTGAGCCTAGAAATCAAATGTATCAAACAGTTTCACAATTTTGTGGTTCTACCTCAAACGTACTCTTGTACGGTGACGAATCATTGTCATATGACACAAACGTTGCTATTTTGGAAGGCGTCTAGAAGTAAATTCAATTTTAAAATAGAACAAGCTTTCATTTTTGTTCCACTATTTATTGTTAACATGCATCAATGACCTTACTTACTGGCCTGATACCCTATGTCCTGCTCTACTGTATTTTTTTATCTTTCTTTTCGGTTTTCTTCTTTTTTTTATCATAACCTGTAAACTTATATGTATTTGTTCTGTGTATGCATGTACTTTCATTTCACTCCTTCTTAGACACATGTATTATGCTTAATGTTATGACAAAAGATTTTTCAAATGAAATATTTTGTCATATCTTCAATATTTGTTTCTTTATCTGATCTAAGTCCTTCTATCTCTCATTTCTTCTATTATTATCTATTATACTCCGCCCTGGTATCAACTTTAATTTCCCTTATTTTTCTATTCTGTTTGATCAAATTTTGCTAAATCTTATCTTCATGTATTTATTGCCTAAAAATACTGAAAATTTCATTTTTGTATTGTATGATCGCACGTAAATTATCTACTGTCATATGTAACTTTAACAATTGGATATTTATGACGCCATCCAACATGGCTGACCGGATGTGATGAGATTCCAAGATGGCCGACCGGATTTTAACCGAAGATAGCGGACAGGATGTGACGTCATCCAAGATGGCGGACCGGATATGACGACAGAGGGACCAAATAATCTTTAGGACAAGATTTCCCTCCCCATTTCCACCTTCTAATAACTCAAAACCCGCACGAGGTATTCAGTTGAAACTTCACACAATTTTCAAGGGCACTGTGCAGTGCACATGAGCCATTACTTTTATACGGACAATAGCTCGAAAACCACTTGAGGTATCCAAATTAAACTTCACACTTGTAAAGGGTACTGTGCAGAGATGCAGGACATAAGGGTTATAACTATATCTGCAGTATTAGGGGAATAACTTGCGTTTGTATATTTTGCCCGAATAACAACTTCAAAACCGCTGGAGGTATCAAAATGAAATCTTGAAACACTTGTAAACGGCACTGTGCAAATGCGCAGTGCGCAAGGGCCATTACTATGTCTGCAATATTAGCGGAGTTATTGAACTTGGTAGTGTTTGTTTAGAACATTGTTCAGACAATAACTAGAGCAGCTCTTGAGGTATCCTAATGAAACTTCACACACTTGTAAAGCGCACTGTGCAGAAGTGCAGCATACAAGGTCCATAACTCCGCAAACAAAGTTTGAGTGGGTATATTGGAATAAGTTTGCTGTCCCGTTTGTCTGTTTGTCTCATTGTCTGTTTTTTACTCCGCCAGAAATTTGTCCGACAATAACCCGAAAAAAGCTTGAGGTATACAAATGAAACTTCACATACATGTTAATGGCACTGTGCAGAGTTGAAGTGCACAATGGTTTGAAATATTAGGGCAATTATTTGTTTAGAATTTTGACCGAAAAATAACTCGAAAACCGCTGGGAATATCAAGATGACTTCACACACTTGTTAAGGGCACTGTGCAAAAGTGAGTGGACAAGAGCCATAACTCTAGATTTGTATGCAATATCAGCGGAGTTATTTGCCTAATTTTTTTTTTTTAAATTTTGTTTTAGAATTTTATACGGACAATGTATAGAAAAGAAATTTTTCAAACTGGTAATGGGCACTGTGGTGAAGTACATTACACAATGGTCCTAACTCCGCATCCGACAGTTGAGGAGGTTTATAAGAGTCAGCTTTGTTGTATTATGTACTTTTACTTGCTCAAAATATACTTGCCTACATCTGATTCATTCTGCTTTGACCTACTGCGCATACTCTAACTTTTACTCCCAGCATCCCAGACAAGCTCATGCGGCATTTGTTAAATAGATTTAGAAACAGACACTTGTCTTAATTTACTGTGTACCCCACGCTTTGTGGACAGTCGGACGGACATTCAAACATGGTGTCAGAATGGTCACTTATGGATAAATGTTAAACAAAAAAGTGCAAAATTACTGCAAAATTGTAATTAGGCAAAATAAAACCAAAAATGGAAAGACAGGAAAACCCAAGAATGGACTGGGATGCAAAGGACTTGCACGCTGCGTTTAAAAGGTTTAGAGAGCATGCGGAATTCATGTTCAAGGGACCCCTATCTACCAAAACAGAAGCTGTACAGTGCAACTATCTTATGCTGTGGGTAGGGGACAAAGGAAGACATATTTATAGCACGTGGGTAATAGGAGAAGAGGATCAAAAAAAGCTTGAAACATATTATACTAAATTTGAGGAGTATTGTAAACCAAAAAGCAACACAATATACAACAGATACCTCTTCAAATCACGTCTACAAAAGGAAAATGAAAGTTTCGAACAATTCGTCACAGAATTGAAAACTTTGATAAAAGACTGTGACTATCCGGCTGCAATTATCGACGAGCACATCAGGGACCACATCGTATTTGGTGTAAGGTCAAGTGCTATCCGCAAGAAGCTTATATTAGAAGGCTCTGACCTCACGCTCGCAAAATGCTTGGACATTGCTCATACATACGAGCTGAGCCTTCCCCAAGTTCAGGCAATTGGAAACCAGGCGACTAACGGGGCCGTTGATGCTATTTCCCACAGCCGTGGACGAGGACGAGCACGGGGCAAAACCCGAGGGGACACGCGACAATCGCGGGACCAGAAGAATCATTGGGGCACTCGACAATCGCGGGACCAGACGAATCATGGGGGCACTCGACAATCGCGGGACCACATGGCGATGAAATGTGATTACTGTGGAAATAACAAACACAAGACTAAAACAGACTGCCCGGCTTACGGGAAACAGTGCCACAAATGTTCAAAATACAATCACTTTGCAAAACTGTGCAAATCTTCAAAGTCTGTGCATGAAATTTGTAGTGGTAAAAGTGACAATTTAGATTATGAAAGTGACAATTTTGATGATGAAACATTGGATAATTTTTTCGTACACACGGTAGGTCAAAATTCTTCTCCACCTGATCAAATATTTGTAGAAGTTACCCTTGGCACCCGGAATAGCAGCAGGAAAATTGATTGCAAGATTGATACAGGTTCACAGACAAATTGTCTCCCTTATTCCCTTTTTCAATCACTCAAGATAAATATGCCCTTGGAACCGTCCAGCTGATGTCCCGGATTCCAACACTAGGCAGCCACAGCCTGCGTGTAACAAAACTAGATCAGGTCGGGAGGTTATACATTAATCTAGTCTGAAACTTTGTAAGATATGTTATCATGCCAAGCAAAGTTTCTAGTTCGGAGCGATTTTTAGGGTTCGGCATGTTCAAGATGGCGCTGACTTTTTCCGGGTCTGGGCGTAACCCTGATGCGCTAATCACGTGACCAAAGTATTTTACCTCAGTCAAGCCTATCTGGCATTTTTCTGGGTTAAACCGCAGCCCATTTTCCCGCGATTTCTGCAACACTTTCTCCAGATTTCGGTCATGCTCTGCGCGCGAACGTCCAAAAACTAGGATATCGTCGCATATCGAGGTAACGCCCTGCAAGCCCTCGAAAATTTCATCAACTTTCCGATTGAAGATATCCTGAGAGGATCGGACCCCCATAGGCAATCTTAAATAGCGGTAACGTCCAAACGACGTGTTAAACGTCGTAAGCATTGAGGAAGGGTCATTCAGGCGGATTGCCCAGTAACCCTTTGTAAATTGGTCATTCCTGTCGCATTGCGCAATGACATGGTCAAGGCAGTTCACATTGGCCATTTTGGCATTGACAAATCAGTCGGTCGAGCGCGTGATATAATGTTTTGGCCAGGTATGACAAAGCAAATCACACAATATGTGCAAAGTTGCACAATTTGCAATAAATACAAAGACTCGAATCAAAATGAGCCATTGCACTCCCATGACGTGCCTCAAAGGCCGTGGCAAAATTTGTCACTAGATCTGTTCACATGGAACAATGAAGAGTATATGGTATTTGTAGATGCGTATAGCAGGTGGTTTGAAATAGACTTGCTCCCAAATACCAAAAGCATTTCCATAATTCGTAAGCTGAAAGTGCATTTCAGCAGGTTTGGAATTTGTGAAAAGCTAAAGACCGACGGCGCAGCCTATTTCAAATCCGAACAGTTTGAGCAGTACTGTAAGGACTGGGGAATATCCCATGAGGTATCAAGCCCCACTCATGCTAGTTCAAATGGCCTTGCTGAGGTATATGTAAAGGTCGCAAAACGCATTTTGCAAAAAGCTAAGGATGACAACCGCGACCCGTATTTGCCACTCTTGCAGTACCGTAATTCCCCGCTGAAATCGTGTGGCGACCTGACACCCGCCCAGTTAATGTTCAGCCGCCGGCTCAGGTCAATGCTACCATCGACAAACGAACAGCTTGCACCGAGAGCAATAAGGTCAAACGTGGTGCGAAAGAAAATGATGGAGTCACAAGAAAAATCCAAAGAGAATTATGACAGAACAGCGCGAAAGCTCGCACCTCTAAAAATTGGCGATTCTGTGCATGTACAAAGGGATAAGCTATGGGAACCAGCAAAGGTAGTATCCCAGAATAACGAACATTCATACAACGTGAAGACACCTCAAGGTGCAGTTTACTGCCGGAATCGCAAATTCTTGAACATTACACCTCCACAAACTTTGCCGCACCCCGACCCACCTATGCAACATATTGAAAAACGCCAAACAAGGTCACAAGGTTCCTTTTCTGAGACACCCTCTAAAATTATTAACTCCCCACAAGAACCTCATAATATTGCAATCAAGGCTCCAGCTGATGTCCCGGATTCCAACACTAGGCAGCCACAGCCTGCGTGTAACAAAACTAGATCAGGTCGGGAGGTTAGACCTAACCAAAGGTACATTGGTAATGATTGGGTGAAATAAAAATAAAAAGCCGCTCATGAAACCTGACACTGACTTTGTCTTTGTGAATGGAAAGTTTTGGTTTTTCTAGCCAACGAACTCTGGAAAGTACATTCGTAGTATTTTATGTTTTAGAACTGAGTCAGTGATAGTAAACAGAAAACAGCTCATGTTTGAAACAATCCATTCATATTTTTCATTGAATGTTGCACGTTTATTGAATTTTTTGCACATGCAAAAATGCTTCTGTTTTTCAAAACAAAGGGGATGTTGTATTATGTACTTTTACTTGCTCAAAATATACTTGCCTACATCTGATTCATTCTGCTTTGACCTACTGCGCATACTCTAACTTTTACTCCCAGCATCCCAGACAAGCTCATGCGGCATTTGTTAAATAGATTTAGAAACAGACACTTGTCTTAATTTACTGTGTACCCCACGCTTTTTGGACAGTCGGACGGACATTCAAACAAGCTTGTTGTTCCGTTTGTCTCATTTGTCTATTTGTCTGTTCGTCACTCCGCCACAAATGTGTCCGGATAATAACTTGAAAACCTCACAAAGTATCCAAATGAAACTTCACACACTTTCTAAAGTCACTGGGCAGAGTTGCAGTATACAAGGGCCATAACTCTATCGACAATATTAGTGGATTTATTGGCCTCTGTAATTTTTGTTTAGAATTTTGTCCGAATAAAAATTCAAAAACCGCTTGAGTTATCAAAATGAAACTTCGAACAATTGTAAAGGGCAAATTGAAAAAGTGTTGTGCCATAACTCCGCCTACAATATTAGCAGCTTTATTGGACTTGGTAGTTTTTGTTTAGAAGTTGATCCAGACAATATGTCAAAAAGCGCTTGAGGTATCCAGTGAAACTTGACACGATGGTAAAGGGCACTGTGCACAAGGGTCATAACTGTATCTACAATATTAGCGTTGTTGTTGAACTTTCGTCCGGATAATAGCTGTTTGGTGATGTATCATCACATAACAGGACTTTGTAATGGAAAATTCCAGTTTACGTAGTAAAGATTAACATGTTTGATCCCCGTTTCAGTGAAATACAGTGAAGCGGGAGTATAGCAGTCAGATTCTCTGACAGTTGCTCACCTGAGCCGTAGACTCACAAGGTAAGCTTATAGTATATCAATATTCCGTTGCCCGTCGTCCGTTCACACTTTCTAACATCTTCCCAGAAACCACTGGACCAATGGGAGTCATAATATCTATACAGCACCTATGCATCACGGGGGTTAAAGTTTATATAATTGGTCCAGGTCAGATGACCAAGTTGGCCGCCATGCCCATATAAGGTAAAAACCTTTAAAATCTTCTCCAGACAGATACGTCAGATGACCTTGTAACTTGGCAGACAGCAAGAGGGACTCGTGTCCTACAACAGTTATATAAATGATGACGCTGGGTTGACCTTGACCTGTTTTACGGCAAGGTTAAATTTGGTCCCTAAGGCGTTTGAATAGGAAAAAGGTAAAATTATAGTGCTTGTATGCAATTCAGTCATAGTTTATGAAATGAAAATATTACTTATATGAACATGTATGAATGTCAAAGACCAAGGCCATTCAATGCAATTCAATGACATTGGCTAATGGTCACAAGGATTGAATAACCAACTGAATTTCAAACATCTCCTCCGAAACCACAAGGCCAATTGAAGTCATATTTTATATAGAGCATTTATGCATCATGGGAACTCAAGTTTATATAATTTGTTCTGGTCAAATGACCAAGATGTCCACCATGCCCAAATAAGGTAAAACCCTTTGAAAATCTTCTTTTCCAGAACCATAGGTCAGATGACCTTCGAACTTAGCAGACAGCAAAAAAGACTCGAGCTCTACAACAAAAAATATATAAATGATGACCCTTGGTTGACCTTGACCTATTTAACGGCAAGTCCAAATTTGGACCCTAAGGCATTTGAATGGGTAAAGGTAAAATAGTGTTTGTATGCAATTCAGTATTAGTTCATGAAATGAAAATGGGACTTATATGAACCTCTATGAATGTCAAAGGACAAGGTCATTCAATGCAATTGGCTCAAGGTCACAAGGATTGAATGACCATCACAATTTCAAACATCTCGTCAGAAACCAAAAGGCCAACTGAAGTCATATTTTTATAGAGTTTGTATGCATAATGGGAACTAAAGTTTATATAATTTGTCTTGGTCGAATGGCCAAGATGACCTCCAGGCCCATATAGGGTAAAAACCGTTTATAAAAATCTTCTTTGCCGGAACCATTAGTCAGACGATTGAAACATGGTAAGGCGCAAAAGGTACTCGAGCCCTACAAAAGTTATATAAATGATAACCCTTGGTTAAATTTGGCAGTTCAGGCGTTTGAATGGGATAAAGAATAAAAAGTGCTTTCATCCAATACAGTTATAGTTTATGAAACGAAAAAAGGTCTTAAATGTCATCTTGGCTTAAGCTAAAATACTTTAAAATCGTTTTCTCCAGAACCATAAATCAGATGACCTTGAAACTTAGCAGGCAGCAAAAGTCACTTGAGCCCTATACAAGCTATATAAATGATGATAAAAATTATTTGTTCCCTTAGGCTTATGTATTGGAAAAAAAGTGAGACAGTGTATTTATCTAAAAACAATTGTAGTTCATGGATTGAAAATGAGTCTTATATAAAATGTAAATGGTCAAGGTCATTTTTTATTTTGACCAAAGTTCACTAGGATGTAATGCCTGTCAACATTATAAAGGGCTTCATTTGGAAATGATTGGCCAATTTCTATTAAATTTGATGTGCAGCTTTCTGGGAAGTGGGGAACGAAGGTTTAGTTTGAATGGTCCAGTGTACATGGCCAAGATTGCTGCCACTCACGCATGGTATAACCTGAAGCTATTTTCTTCAGTGCCACAGGGCTAATTGTATGAACTTGAATATAAGTACACCGTTTAGTTCTAAGTCTGTCCAGGAAACAGTTTTTGGGCCATATAGCATGAGATAAAGCGTGAGATATCATTTCATCTTACTGTCGGGTAAAAAGTCCAACAAAATCGGTGGCAACGTCTCCAAAATTACCTAAACAGTGTTGACGGAGACTTAAAACCCAAATTCAAACAAACGAATTATTATTATTTTTCCTTCCTCCCAAACCGAAATTCGTAGAATATGGTAAAAATCAATATGATGTCCTGCAAGAGGGTTTCAAAGGGTGCGCTTACGCCATACTAACCCCTTCACTTAATAAAAGCCTTATATAACAGAAATCGTTCGGATCCCCACTCTAAACCATTTAATTATATTTTTGTTCCTTAAGATAAAACTCACTCAGTGGCACCAGCATGGGGGTATCCCGGGGTCCCCTGGGGCCATGCCACGACCCTCCACTTCATAAACGGCCTCCCATAAATCATATTTATTCTGTTTTTTTTTTTTTATGATAAGACGCATTCAGTTTCACCAACCTGGACCATGCCCCACCCCCTCCACTTCATAAAATTCTGATATCTCAGAGAAAGTCCAGCTGCACAAACTTAAACTATTTATATTCTTGGTCTGTATGGTCTTGGTCATTATAATAAGATGCTTTCAGTGACAACAGCCAGGGGTCCCCTAGGGCGGGGCAATGCCTCACCCGCACCACTCCACAAAATATCTATAATCTCAGAAACCGTTCAGATCTCTAGCCCTAAACCACACATTGTATTGTTCTTTGTGATTAGACGCTTTCAGTGTCACAGACCGAGGCCCCGACGGGGCAACGCCCACTCCCTCCACTTCATAAAAGACCATATATTCCAGAAACCGTCCATATCCCCAACCCTCAATCATGTTTATTGTTGTTTCTTATGATACGGCACATGCAGTGCCAACAACCAGGGCCCTCTGCGGTCATGCCCAAACCCCTCAAC
Organism: Lucinisca nassula; assembly: GCA_963580285.1. Classification (NCBI taxonomy): domain Eukaryota; kingdom Metazoa; phylum Mollusca; class Bivalvia; order Lucinida; family Lucinidae; genus Lucinisca; species Lucinisca nassula. Next base: position 59,671,053 of record OY757017.1, read on the forward strand.
CTCATAAAAGGCATTATATATAAGAATTCGTTCTAATCATCATCCTAAACCGGATATATTCTGGTCCATTATGATCAGATGCATTCAGTAACACCAACCGGAAACCCACCTCTTCACTTCATGAATGACAGACAGACAGACAGACAGACAAAACTTTATTCTCTTCAGTCATTTACATGACATATAAGGAATAACATATTAGTACAGATGTATGGTAGCTAAGGTGGTACAAGGTTATAAACTATTAAACTATTAATAGTATGAGGGAGAATATGCAACTTATATGCTGCGTGATCATCATAAAAGGGCCCTTATCGCACATTGAGACAGCGATGGTCTAGTCCCGCTTGAGCAACTGTGCAGTCGAATCCAGGTCATCACCGCCTGCATTCTGCATTAGTGTAACATGTAGGTACCGGGCCTAGTAAAGTGCAATGGTGCAGTAAAGTTCTTCTCCCACATTCTATTTAAGTACGTAGCAACTTCAGATACTAGCCGTAGGCTTGTTCTTCATATCTAGGATAAGTAAATAAATGCGACGAACAACATCTCCGAACAACATCTCCGGATCTGCTCCCTGTACCGAATAACAACAACAGCAACATCAATGATAGAATGCCAGTATCACATCTTACTGTTGTCGGATGATAAGCAGACAGTGTCGTAAGAGAAAACACCACCATAGGTAGGTTTGACAGGCTGCACCGTTATCACCACCACCCCAGTTGGCTGGCAGGGCACACCATACCGTTATAATAATCATAACCAAAGCGTCGTCACCTTTTGACAACAGAGGGCAATGTCTAACGAAAAAAAAAAAAATGCCGACGTCACCCTCAACTCATCATCCGACAACAGTAAACGCATAGAAAGTACGTTTACTATACAAAACTACAAGGTCAGGAACTGTTGTAATCAATGAACTGTATACAAAATCGTGCGCGCACGTGGTAGACAGGCCACACCTCAGTATTAAATTTGTGACAAAGTTATGATTATGGATGGATTAAAACGGAGTTTTCCAGCTTGGAAGTGTGTGGAATATACCATAGTAAGAACAAGTCTACATGACTGTGTAGCAGGATATTACGGACATGCTCCACCCACCTAGTACACATGAATTGGCAAGTGACAGTGCAAAATATTGTATTAAACTTGGCTGCTAGCCGATACAGTCAAAATCATTAAAGAGTGGGGCATGGCCGTAAATCCTTTTTGTTTGCATGCATTTTACGAGTAGAGGATGTCGGTTTAAAACAGTATCGTGCTGGGCATAGTGTTATCATACGCTATGTACATTCATGCAAAACTAAACAATGGGATAACTCGTCCCTGCGACAAAGTGCATTCATTAAGCATTTTTTTTGTTTATGGGTACACATATGGTGATTATTCCGTAGACCCTCCTTGCTGGGTGCCCGTCAGAAACGCCTATATGGGTCCACAGTCAAAATTATTGCGACAGTACGGTATGACTTATCTCTAACACTAGGCACAAACTTACGCCATACAAAGATAGATCAGAAATCAATGCACTTAACAACCAATCACATATCATTTGGACAACACACCCGTAAGACAAAGTGCACTTCTTCATATCTACACAACCGGTATCTTCATCCCCGCCCATCGGACGTCTGGGAAGACAGACTTGGTCGAACAATGCCCCCCTAGCAGGGCCGATACCGGCCACACTTTGGTACCGGCAAACCCCACAGAAGGACCTAGCCTGCCCAGGCAAAGCGGAGCGAACCAAAACCTCCGATGCATAAAGGCCAGCCAGTCCCACTCGGCGGCAGGGCCTAAGTTGCCACCCACCACAATGCCGGGCAGACGTCCACAAACTTGGGAGTGACCAGTTTTCTTCATATACAAACGAACATAGGAGGTTATCATTACACGGACTCGTTATTAGAGCAGAACAAAACAGATCATACACTCTTCTCTCTCAGGTCATATACATGACATATCAGGAACATACAATTACAATGACAATTGTTAACAAGTGTACAGAATATAATATTCAAATAAGATGTGTAGGAGAGGCTTAGCAAATAGTTATCATATTCAACAGTTAGACAATATATCTAGGTAACGTTAAGGTCCAAACTCCCTTACTAGACATAATCTTGTTTCTGATGATTAGACGCATTCAGTGACACAGACTTGGTCCCCCGGGGTTATGCTCTACCTCACACTTGATTTAAGGCCTATATCTCAGAAACCGTTTAGATTCCCATCCCTAAACCATGTGTATTTTTTATTCCTTATGATAAGACGCGTTCAGGAATAATAGCTAGGGGTCCCCGGGGGTCTTCCTCACTCCCTACATTTCACATATACCCCATATGCTATCATGAAAGGCAATAAAATATGTTTAACTTACATTTCACATGTCTTTATATCTCAGAAACTGTTCAGATACCCACACTCAACAATATGCTGATCTCCCTTTCAATAAGAGGCATTTAATCGCAACCAACCTATGGGGTATGCCCCACCTACCCTAGTTTAGATGACATTTCATATCCTCAGAAATCGTTCAAACCCCAACGTATTAACCACATATATTGTTGTACCTTATGATGAGATGCATTTAGCGACGCCAAATGGGCATTCATGGGGATATGCCCCATCCCTACAGTTCACTAAAGGCTTGATATCTGAAATTGTCTAGATCCCTACCCCTAACTTTTGTAGTTTTGTTCCTATTGAGCCGATACTTACTGACACTAACCGGGGAACCCCTAGGGAGTGTCCCTATCCGCTCATGTTTATAAAGTCTTAATATCTCAGAAACCGTCTAGACCCGCTAAATAGCATTTACTATCATAGCTTTTGAGCTTAAACTAAACGCACCGTTGTAAACCCCACATTTCTCCAAAGTAAGTATAGTTTACTTATCATGGTGTTCATTATATGACTTGTTAACCTGATCATTCTGAAAGTGGTCTGTTTCTTAATGCTTTAGTGGGTTATCCTTCTTGAAACGCTTTATTGGTCTTCGTATACTAGTTAACGTTTTGAAATTATGTAAACATGTCTGTTCAAATTTATTGAACATTTAAATACCAAAAAATGTAAACTTTCTGATATTTTTTCATATTTCTACTCAAAACATAGAGTGTGCGAACTCATTAGGACCGCCTGGGCGAGGCGGTTCCAACGAGTACCCAAAATATAATGTTTTGAGCAGAAATAAGATCCCAGTTTTGTTATATAAAAGTGGGGTTTAAGGGGATCAAACTGTTTAGGGGTTGTCAGGTTTGATTGTTTGTTTGTTTGTTTGTGGTTAGATTTACAAGAGAGTATGTACTTTAAGCAAACAGTGTAGACTAAGTTCGAAACAGTGTAGACTCATATCAGACACCGCATTCTGTGGCGTCTGATCTTGGTTTTCACTGTTTATAAATGTCCCGAAAATGGACCACTAGGCATACATGTATATGGGTTAAACTTGATTGATGACCAACATACAATGTTCAAACAACAAAATTTATTCTGTAACAATTGAGTCACCGAGTGTCCTTTTTTAGTTGGCAACGTAGCCCTGAGGGTACTGTATATTAAAGCCAGCAGGGCAGGATGGGGTAGAACAACATTTACCAGCTGCAGGTGGGTCCAGATGACAAGCACTCGGAAGATTCCAATTCACACATCTGAAAGGTAAATCAGATTATATGATTAGCAGCGGGTTTATTTTTTGTCAATTTGAAAATAGAAGTGAATACAATGATTTTAACGTACTTTTATCATGGTAGAATATTTTGATCCAGGTTGTCATTCATTTATTTGTTTATGTGTTCGTCTATTTGCCCAGCCGTAGTATTTACCTTGACCCTGATGATCAATACGTTCTCAGGAATTTAAGAACACGCAGCAAAACTGAAAACGTAAGCCCTTTGAAGTAGAGAGCATAAAAGAGCTGAGAATTGAAGAGTGAAAAAGTGTTCTGTTTGCAGCCAATTCGGTCTCATCAGTGACCTTCAAATATTGTGGCCATGTAGCCTTCAGCCGTATACTTGTTGTAACGCCTCATTCTCACTGTTACCTATTGGGTGCTAGGTTCTACTACGTTATTTTTGCGGCGATTTGTAGTGATACCTAGCAATACCTTCAAAAACCTACTGAAACGTAATCAAACGTAGAATAAAACGTAGCAGTACATATAAAGTCGTAGGAAATCGTAGGAAATACGCAGAGTACCTCCAGGTATATTGTTAATTGCGTTTTTTAATTCTTTAATGCGTTTCCATTTCGTTTAAGTACATTTTACGACGTGCTTTGCGATGTAAACGCAACGTATATAAAAATACCACGTATGTGTGAAAATTCCAAAATATAGCCGTAAGTACGTTTTTACTTTACTACGTATAGTGCCGTTCGGCTTCGAAAAAAAAAAAAACAACAAGTTCTCAATACATGACAGTGAGAGTGTGGCTTCACATACCACTCGCTGTTATGTCAAAAACGTGCTTGAATAATATAATGTTATTAATCAAGTAATTTCGTATTGGCCCACATACAGGTCCGATATTGCCCGGATGCCGAAGGCCGAGGCCAATCCAGCTGACCTCGAACCTGAAACTGGGACTATACGAAATTACTTGCTTAATGACAATTTTATTAATATTGACACCATTAAAAACATGATTATTGTATTTTGACCTCGGTGACCATACGGATGACCTCCGAACAATACAAGATAGTCAATAAATAATATCATATATAGCCGTGTATAATGCGTTTTCACTACGTTTTATTGTTTACTGCCGTTCTGCTACGTTAAAAAACAAGAGGACCAAGCTTGGTCCTGTATCGCTCACCTGAGCTAACAAATTCAAAGTTTAAGGAAGTGCCAACCTTTCCTGAAGGCTTTATGGGAGGACATGGTGATGACAGGGTAAGCATTTTCTGCAAATCAAGTAGAATGTAACTCTATGAAAAACAGGCTGACCTCACCGGTTTTCAAACTCATTCAAGCTTTTATTCCTGACTTGCTAAGAAGATCCGATCTAAACTGAAGTGGCTATGGTGATGACAAGTTCAAAAACAAGAGTTTTCAAACTCCACCAAGCTTTCTGCCTGACTTTCTTGTTTTTAAGTTTCATGAAGATCCGTTCAAAACTGAAGGGGCAGCAGTGATGACAAGGTCGAAAATAGGCATTTTCAGCAATCAAAGGCACTCTATGATAAATGTGCCGACTTGGCCGGTATTCGAACTCATCTGAGGTTTTATCCCCAGCCACCTTACATATAAGTTTCAGAAAGATACGATCAAAACTGAAGGGGCTACAGTGATGACAAGGTCAAAAATCGGCATTTTCAGCAATCAAAGGGATGTAACTGTATGATAAATGGGTCGACTTGGCCGGTTTTCGAACTCTTCCAAGGTTTTATCCCCAGCCACCTTACATATAAGTTTCAGAAAGATCCGATCACAACTGAAGGGGCTACCGTGATAACAAGGTCGAAAATCGGCATTTTCAGCAATTAAAGGGGCGTAACTCTATGATAAATGGGCCGACTTGCCAATTTTTCGAACTCATCCGAGGTTTTATCCCCAGCCACCTTACATATAAGTTTCAGAAAGATCCGATCAAAACTAAAGGGGCTACCGTGATGACAAGGTCGAAAGTCGGCGTTTTTCAGCAATCAAAGGGACTTTACTCTATGATAAATGGGCCGACTTGGCCGGAATTCAAACTTATCCGAGTTTTTATCCTCAGCCACCTTACATATAAGTTTCAAAAAGATCCGATCAAAACCGAAGGGGCTACAGTGATGACAAGGTCAAAAATCGGCATTTAACGCAATCAAAGGGACGTAAGTCTATGATTAATGGGCCTACTTGGCCGGTTTTCGAACTCATCCAAGGTTTTATCCCCAGCAACCTTACATATAAGTTTCAGAAAGATCCGATTAAAACTGAAGGGGCTACCGTGATAACAAGGTCAAAAATCGGCATTTTCAGCAATCAAATGGACGTAAGTCTATGAAAAATGGGCTGACTTGGCCGGTTTTCGAACTCATCCGAGGTTTTATCCCCAGCCACCTTACATATAAGTTTCAGAAAGATACGATCAAAACTGAAGGGGCTACCGTGATGACAAGGTCAAAAATCGGCATTTTCAGCAATCAAAGGGATGTAAGTCTATGACAAATGGGCCGACTTGGCCGGTTTTCGAACTCATCCGAGTTTTTATCCCCAGCCACCTTACATATAAGTTTCAGAAAGATACGATCAAAACTAAAGGGGCTACAGTGATGACAAGGTCAAAAATCGGCATTTCCAGCAATCAAAGGGATGTAACAGTATAATAAATGGGTCGACTTGGACGGTTTTCGAACCCTTCCAAGGTTTTATCCCCAGCCACCTTACATTTAAGTTTCAGAAAGATACGATCACAACTGAAGGGGCTACCGTGATAACAAGGTCGAAAATCGGCATTTTCAGCAATTAAAGGGGCGTAACTCTATGATAAATGGGCCGACATGCCAATTTTTCGAAATCATCCGAGGTTTTATCCCCAGCCACCTTACATATAAGTTTCAGAAAGATCCGATCACAACTGAAGGGGCTACCGTGATGACAAGGTCGAAAGTCGGCGTTTTTCAGCAATCAAAGGGACGTGACTCTATGATAAATGGGCCGACTTGGCCGGTATTCAAACTTATCCAAGTTTTTATCCTCAGCCACCTTACATATAAGTTTCAAAAAGATCCGATCAAAACCGAAGGGGCTACAGTGATGACAAGGTCAAAAATCGGCATTTTCAGCAATCAAAGGGACGTAATTTTATGATAAATGGGCCTACTTGGCCGGTTTTCGAACTCATCCAAGGTTTTATCCCCAGCCACCTTACATATAAGTTTCAGAAAGATCCGATCAAAACTGAAGGGGCTACCGTGATGACACAGTCAAAAATCGGCATTTTCAGCAATCAAAGGGACGTAAGTCTATGAAAAATGGGCTGATTTGGCCGGTTTTCGAACTCATCCGAGGTTTTATCCCCAGCCACCTGACATATAGGTTTCAGAAAGATACGATCAAAACTGAAGGGGCTACCGTGATGACAAGGTCAAAAATCGGCATTTTCAGCAATCAAAGGGATGTAACTCTATGACAAATGGGCCGACTTGGCCGGTTTTCGAACTCATCCGAGTTTTTATCCCCAGCCACCTTACATATAAGTTTCAGAAAGATACGATCAAAACTGAAGGGGCTACAGTGATGACAAGGTCAAAAATCGGCATTTTCAGCAATCAAAGGGATGTAACAGTATGATAAATGGGTCGACTTGGGCGGTTTTCGAACCCTTCCAAGGTTTTATCCCCAGCCACCTTACATATAAGTTTCAGAAAGATCCGATCACAACTGAAGGGGCTACCGTGATAACAAGGTCAAAAATCGGCATTTTCAGCAATTAAAGGGGTGTAACTCTATGATAAATGGGCCGACATGCCAATTTTTCGAACTCTTCCGAGGTTTTATCCCAAGCCACCTTACATATAAGTTTCAGAAAGATCCGATCAAAACTGAAGGGGCTACCATGATGACAAGGTCGAAAGTCGGCGTTTTTCAGCAATCAAAGGGACGTTACTCTATGATAAATGGGCCGACTTGGCCGATATTCAAACTTATCCGAGTTTTAATCCTCAGCAACCTTACATATAAGTTTCAAAAAGATCCGATCAAAACCGAAGGGGCTACAGTGATGACAAGGTCAAAAATCGGCATTTTCAGCAATCAAAGGGACGTAACTCTATGATCAATGGGCCTTCTTGGCCAGTTTTCGAACTCATCCAAGGTTTCATTCCCAGCCACCTTACATATAAGTTTCAGAAAGATCCTATCAAAACTGAAGGGGCTACCGTGATGACAAGGTCAAAAATCAGCATTTTCAGCAATCAAAGGGACGTAAGTCTATGAAAAATAGGCTGACTTGGCCGGTTTTCGAACTCATCCGAGATTTTATCCCCAGCCACCTTACATACAAGTTTCAGAAAGATCCGATCAAAACTGAAGGGGCTACCGTGATGACAAGGTCAAAAATCGGCATTTTCAGCAATCAAAGGGATGTAACTGTATGATAAATGGGCCGACTTGGCCGGTTTTCGAACTCATCCGAGTTTTTATCCCCAGCCACCTTACATATAAGTTTCAGGAAGATCTGATCAAAACTGAAGGCGCTACGGTGATGACAAGTATTTTCCCATAGTAAGTTAATGGGACCTTGTGGTTGCCATAGGAACCAAAGTTTTAGAGCGATTTCGAAAAAAAGTTTATGTCATCAATGCTCCACCAGAGGCATGCTACAGATGAGAAATGATTGAGATCAGCCTGCAGGATACAGAGATATAGCTGCTCAAAAGTGTGGACGGACGACGGACGACGGACGGACGACGGACGACGGAGGACCCACTATACTATAAGCTCCCCTGGAGCCTTCGGCCCAGATGAGCTAAAAAAACCTTACTAAAACCATGCCTTCAATACGTAATAGTGAGACTCTGGATTTACATGTACAAATCATTTGCTGTTCTGTCATTAACGTGTTTTAATAGCACCAGAAGAAAACTTATTCAAATTGCTCCATAAGAAAGATGAGCTGAATCGGCCTCTTTATATAAGAATATCAAAGACGTCAGCAAACTTATACCATCGAGTATGCAAATAGAGATGGGTAAAACCGTAGTACCCGGAGGAAAACACACCTGCATTTCAGTTTCAAAACCTGGCATCTCACGCATCACCCAAGTGAGGCGAGAACCACAGCCGCGAGAGACTTAATGAATAAGATTCAACGCCCTTAATCCATTAGGCGATGGAGACTAGTGCAAGTAATGTTTCAAGGTGAATGGATACACCGTCAGTTGAGGCAAAACTTTTAAATATATTCTGCTTTCCTTATTAACAGGACTGTACTCTGAAAACATCACAAAAAAAACGCCTAATAAGTATATAATTTTGAACACTTTGAAAAACAGAAGTGAAGGCAATGATCAGGAATCAATATCCACAGCTCCCAAGTGGAGTTTACTTGGTTATTCAATATTTCTTTATTTCTGCTCAAAGCCAAAATCTTCAGCTCGCTATAATAAGAATGATACTAAAGTTTAGTTGAATAAAATGCACTATGCCTGAATATAAATCATAGAGCATTAAGTAAAAAAAATGAGGAAGTTAAGAAAAATCTTAAAAAGATGATTTTAACATGAAATTGCGAATTATAATCACAATCAGCCCTGCAGGAACGCGACACTGACTCAACGGTTATACAATGCTGACACATGGCATCAACAACGACCAAACGCCGAGCGCCTGCCAGGTATTTACACTTACGCTGGTATGTCATGATGCTACCACAAGACCGAGACAGGACTGCAAGGCACGTGTGGCGGAACCGACATCCAAACAGCACAGCCAAGTACCCAAACCCGGACCGAGATAGCAGCGAGGCAGCACCAGCACAGAAAGGCTCAAATATGCTGTATTTTGAAAGTGCCTAATTCTGACATTCGTCTCAAATCTACAGGTAGAGCATTCCACTGTTTGGTACCATTTAATGTGAAGGAGCTTTCAAAATAGTTAGTTCGTGAGAAAGTAGTTGTCATTAATCGCAGGCTTCGTGTGTGAAATTCGGATGTTTTCGTTAACATGCCAGTTATGTGGTGTGGTGAGAGCATATTTAGTTATTTATACATCAATACACGTGTGTGTTATGGTATAGGTTTTGGGAATGGTAACGACTCTTATTCTCTTAACATATTCTCAGATAGAAGCATAATATTTGTAATAAGTATTATTCTTGCTGTTCGTCTCTTTGCAGTTTTTGTATTCTATCCAAACCTGAAACTGAACCTCTACCCCAAATCAGACAACCGTAATCAATAATCGGTATAGTAGTCACAGATACATGTAAGATTGACCAGGCAGAGCTATCGTTTGCACCTGCCCTTGGAATATTCTATTAACAATTAACAAAAAGGTAAACCAAGTGAAAAAGTGTGATATTTTTCTTATTTCTGCTCAAAATATAGATAGTTGGTACCCGTTAGAACCGCCCCATCGAGGCCGTTCTAACGAGTTCCCACAACCTATATTTTAGAGTAAAAATAAGAAAAATAAGACCCCAGTTTTACTATATAAAAAAGGGGTTCAACGCGGTCAAAATTATATAGGCGTGTTGTCGTGATGAAATCTTTTTAAGGTACATGTACTTACAGTGATTTGCACTGGTATAGTCCGGTGGAGCCATTTTGGCATGTGCAGGAATACTGACAGGCATCTTTCCATGTTTGACCTTGCTGATATGCTTTGCCTTTATAAACACATCCTGAAGAACGAAATAAAGTAAAACTCCAGTCTAATGCACTTTCGTATGTAACACGACGTCTGATTGGATAACGTATAAAATTTGCGACAGTATATTCTGCGATATACTGTCGGAAGCCCAACGTCATCATGTATCGTCGCTTTCCATTGGCTGATACTTGGTTTTACGCAGCTAGCTCACAGCACACTTTTTTAAGAAAACAACCGCATAAATGCATTAGAATGGAGATAACCGTATTGGAAATTGTCATTTGGGGAGGTAAATCGTCGGTTTTACGATCGCATATTCCGTTTTACAGCTCCGCTGACGCGTCGCCGTAAAACGAAATTTCCGACCGTAAAACCGACGATTTACCTCCCCAAATGACATTTTCGTTAGAGTCATCCCCATTCTAATGCAGTTCTACGGTTGTGTTGTTAAAAATGTATTATTTTGCACAAAAGGGCTAGCGCTGTGAGCTGCGTACAACCAAATGCAAGCCAATGATAAGCGGCATTATTTGATGACGTCGGGTTTCCAACGGTATATCGCAGATTATACCGCAAACAGGCATTATAGTTACCTAATAAAGGGGGTCGAATAACTGCTCGCTATAATCGGTAGTGACCTACAATACCTTCTACTGACCTATAATACTTCTAGTGACTGTTTATAGACATACTTTTAAGGTCACTAATTTACAAGTGTAAACAATAACATGAAACCTTTTATACTTGGGAAAACAACGAAACTGCAAATTAAAATCTTTGCAATATTTATTTGAACAGATTATCAGAAATTTCAGCAAAATGCTTACCTTCTCGGCATTCCCTGGTTTGAATGGCCCGTTGGAATAACTGCACACTGATACTGCAGTTGAGTCTCAACCTCGAAAAAAATTTCTAAAGCTAAAATAAACTACTTATTTGAAGATTCTCATACAGAATGTAAAGCGCTGAGAAACTTTTATTCCAGCGTTCATGTTGCTTCCTACGTCTTTGTGGCGAGCTGACGTCAGAAACATTGCCTTCGTTGACGTTACGTTATACTACGAGTGCGCGCCATGGCACTGAATGTCGTTTAACATGCCACACTTTCTGCTGTCTTTTTTGCTTAAATTTGTTAAATTATTTCAAAACCCCTTGATTTGTGAATTGCGGTGTAAACAAAATACATGATTAGTGTCGCTAAAGGCTCATCGATTATATTTTATTATTAAAGACATTAACCATGTATTTACTATATACTGCCGCAAATTTCTGACGTTATCAAATCAGACGTCGCGTTACATACGCAAGTGCATTATAATTGTATTACGGACACGTTCTTTACTCGCTAAGCATCAAATAAATATACTAGTATTTAAACGAATATTGCAACCATTGAGCTGTCTGTGTAATCGAAAAAGAAAACATGTAACATATTTGAAATGTTTAAGTATCACCAATCTAACCAAAACAGGTAGATTCACAGAGATTCTTGAAATTTAATTTTAAAAATTGCATCGGTGATGGTTCATTGTTCATTGGTCATTAACACGTTCGAAGCCATTGAAAATCATTCAGCGATCATTATGACATCTGTTGTATGCTCTCATTCAGTTTTCTGTGCAATCAAATTAGAATAAAATTTAACATATTTAAACTTTTTATGTATCAATCTCTAACCGAAACAGCACTATGAATGTTTGCGTAGAAACACAGTGCAAAATCCCTTTAAACGGGTAGTTGGCAAACAGCGCGGGCCTAAATCAGCGTCTGATCAAGGTCAACACTGTTTGTAAAAATTTCCAGCCATTTGGAACCAAAATGGTTAACCAAATCGTTCAATAACTGATTTGTACTCATTTATGAGTCCCTACTAAAAAGAATTAAATGTGGCATATTTAAACTTTTTGTGTATGAAAAAGTATTCTACCTATCGATCCCAAATCCGATGCTTTACCACTGCACCACAGGGACTCCACTATCGGTTAGAGAATGATGCCGGTTCGATCCCCGCAAGCGCCAAGTGTTGTTTCCTTGATCAAGAGACTTTATCCACATTGCTTAGTACGGGTTCTTTTCCAGGAAGATTAGTACTAATACTAAATGTGTTACCCTCTATAAATAAGGCCGATTATTATTATTACCATATCCCCTCCACCACTCCAGGTTACAAATTTGTAGAGATACGTCCCCGTCAACACTGTATACGTCATTTTTGAGACGTTTCTTCCCATTTTCTGCGATATGTTTGAAGCGTGAGGGAAGTTCTTATTTTGTCTTGAAAGTGTATGTGTGTACTGATTAGCATACCTTCATCGATAAGTATACACAATAAACCTTATTTCGAACGGAACAATTCAAAGATTCAACTGATTGTTTTCTTTTATACATCTTCTTACCTGGCGTTAAGTTTATCTCTTAGTAGCCCGAAATACCCCTGTCTGTAACAATCCATCACGAAAACACGCCTATATAATTTTAACCACCTTGAACCCCACTTTTATAAAGTAAACCTGGGGTTTCCTGGGGTATACCTTATTTTTCTCATTTCTGCTCTAAAATATAGATTGTGGGTACTCGTTAGAACCGCCTCGATGAGGCGGTTCTAACGAGTGCCCACAATCTATATTTTGAGCAGAAATAAGAAAAATATCACAATTTTTCATCATAAAATTTTGATTTTTTCGGCGATAAAGGTGGCAATGTATTTGTATAGGCGTGATCGCGTAATGCGTATATATGTTCTTAGATACAAAAGTGCTTCAACTATTAAACTTGGATTGTAATTACAGTGAAACTTCGCTGGCTCGAACATCGATGGTTCGTTTACAACGGATGTTTCCTTTTGATTTCCGTTTCGAAAACACGACTATACTTATACATTGTAAAGTTAACCGCGAATTAAAAATTTTAAGCTGAAAAACTGTGATATTTTTCTTATTTCTGCTTTAAATATAGATTGTGGGTTCACGTTATAGATTGTGGGTACACGTTAGAATCGCCTCATCGAGGCGGTTCTAACGAGTACCCACTATCTATATTTTAATATTAATTAAAGCAGAAATAAGAAAAATAAAGTTTACTCGCTGTAAACCCCAGTTTTACTATATAAAAGTGAGATTAAAGGAGGTCAAAATTATATAGGTATGTTTTCGTGATGTGTTTTTCAGTCCCTAAAAAGATTCCAATGGCTGCTGATATTAATATATTTGGGAGAATTTAGGAAGAATTTTCTTACTCAATCGTTATGTATGTTGTGTGTATTCGTAAGAATCGTCCGCTGAGGCGATTCTAATGAGTACACACGGCATTTCTTTATCTAATGTATGGTGTTTGTATTTATTAGAATCTCCTCGATGAGGCGATTCTAATGAGAACACTAGACATACCTTTATCTTAAAGAAAATCGAAAAGACTCATGACCTATTGCAATGATTAACATTCAGTGGCATGAAATACTTCCATCTCGAACAAATGTTTTTGGCTACTATAGTATTTTGATAATGACAATGTGTGTGCATGTTATACATACCTGATGACTGTCCTGTAATAGTGCCACCTGTACCGGTTCCTGTTCCAGTCATCGTACCACCGGTTCCGGTCCCGGTTCCAGTCATCGTACCACCAGTTCCTGTCCCGGTCACCGTTCCACCAGTCCCGGTACCAGTCATCGTTCCGCCGGTCCCTGTCCCGGTCGCCGTTCCGGTACCTCCCGTATTTGCTGAAATGTCATCAAAGCGGCTGATTAGTATGCAACCGAGACTACCCAATAATGTTTAAAGGCATTAATTCTTGATTAGTGAGGGCTATCAATTCATTACATAGTATTATGTAGCCCCAAGAGCAGACTAAAGAGAAGTCCTTTGTCTTCAACAGGTAAGGGTCCTCCTTCGGTAAAATCAATAATTTACTAACTGTTGACTGCGACCAAGACTTCCCAATAATGTTTAACTCTTAGCCTGCTGTTCACGACAACTCTTTGCTTTGCAAACAGTGTAGATCCAGATCAGATGGCTTCTGATCAGGATCTACAATGTTTGACATTCATTTTATGAATCTGTAGGAATAAATAACATCAAGTAATCGGATTGGTTCAAAGTCAGAAATGGGTGTGGCTAGCTGAATATTCAGCAAGGGAAGGATTAAGGTTCAGTTAAATGTATATGTAAGTCATGGATTAAAAACTACTTGTGGTCAGCCCTACGTATTAATATTTGAACCTAGTTCATCTGTACAAGCAAGAATTATTCTTACTCACGACTGATTTTTTTCCTTTTCTTTTCATTGTTTTGTTTGCTTGTATTGGAGTTCAACGATCCAGTCAGCATTATTTAGGTCATTTTTGAGACTCCAAATTTTTCCGGGGCAGGCTTATACGTAATCGAAAAACCAGTACAGTGCACATTCTTTCGCAGGAGAGAATGATCGTAGAAAAGATTTCATGATGAATCTTCACGAAAGAATGTTGCCGACCCCGGTAGGAATCGAACCCGCGTCCTCCTGATTACCAGTCAGACGCGCATCCGACTGAGCTATCGAGGCCGCTACTCGTTGTTGTTTGGAATAACTGATTTACAGATCAGTACTCGTAATCAAAACGAACCAATCAGCCTATGTGCCGAAAGACACGCCTCCAGCAGATATGCATGTATCGAGATAAATACTTGTAGACCACTCAATGTCGATTGGTCATATGCACCATGTTATGCTAGTTTGATCGATGTGTCAGATGCAATGATTATTAATATATAATTTTGTTTACTTTGTGTCTGTTTTCGAAAAGAGTGATCTGAAAATTATATAATAAGTTGGAAAACAATATTTTACAAGAAAAGGTACTGAATTAAAGATAATGCTAGAACATTGTAGTCCCATATTATTTTTAGCGTAAGAGCAAATTACGCTTAGTTATTCCTGTGTGGATAACGCTAGCTTATACTTTTTCTAATACTTTCTATCAATCTATTTACGGAGATATATTTCTGTACACTGAATTAAGGAGTCTGGGGAAAAGTTCATTCTTAAATCTGTATATATATAACCAAACTTACAGCATTTGTTACAGAAGGCAGCACAGTGGTTACTAACCCAAGCATTATACAGAGAGTTAGTGCAAACAGCGTTGGTATAGGCACTACAGTTTGGTATAGTGTCGTGGCAAGCTAAAGAAAACAAAATGCATACTTGTTGAACATACAAAAATAAGGGGATATTCTAACTGAAAATCATCATTAACCCGTGTGTGTTAACCCATTTAGTACCAGAAACCCCAAAACGGGTACCCTGGTAAACAGTGCAGGACCAGATCAGACGCCGCAGGACGCGGCGTCTGATCAGGGCCTCCACTGTTTGCTTAATGTTCAGCCATTTTCCAAATAAATTTTGATAAAAAAAAACAACCGAGCACCCCTTAATTTTGGAATGGACTCCTCTTATATATAAGGAGGAAGATTCCACTTGGTACAAAAGGGGTTAAAAGAACAGCGGAAAATACCGTAGTTGGTTTTCTCGATCGCATATTTTCGATCGTAAACCTTACCATTTAAAAGTTTAATTTTTGATTTCAAGGATAGGTTTCAATCAAGAGAGGTTATCATAAATTGCTGGCTTATCCAATCAGACCTCGCGTTACATTCACAGATGCATTAGGGTATTCAGATGCAATATTCTTGAGCCAGTTGTTCGAAGTGCCGTTAACTTAACAAGGTCTTTATGGTGTACACCTTAAACATCGTCAAGTTAACACAGTATTTGTGGTGTACATGTTGACTGTTCTACAATGTCTTATCATTTGTTTTGTTCTAGCAAGGCTTCTTAAACTGCTTCGAAAATTTGACTGAAAAACATGTAAGGAGCATTTGCAATGGAAATGCTACTGTTCAATTTTCAGCAAATGGTGTATTTTGGAATGACGAAACTTTTCTATATTTCAATAGCTAATGCTTTCGTTAGCTTTAAAAATCTGGGCTTTGTGCTTCATTTAAATGTCTGTGTATTACATTTTGCACTATCGTGGATATCATTTATAGTTATTTGAGCATCGTTGGCATTTTTATCAACGCCGCGTATGGTAGTCGAGGTTTAATTGGTAGAGCAGGGCAGTCCATGCGTTGCTAACTTATGTTCAAGTTCGCAAGAAGATTCGGTAGAGTGCCTGTCGCATGCTATCTGTAAGCGGGCCGTAAGGCCATGTGTATCATAGCTTTGTTTGTGTTACAGTTGAATTGACACAATCGAGAGAAAGTAGGTGCAAACGATAGTTCTACCCTGTGAATCTTATGCAAATGAATTTTATTAAATAGGCATTTTTAAATGATTTTAAACTGATAGTTAAAACGAAGAGAAACTTAGTAACATTCGGTCTCAAATAACCAGAGACTCATGTTTTTGATTTGTAACACATCTAATTGTGCGTTTTAGAATTTGAGCTGCGCTCATTGTCTTTGTCAAATCATAAAGGGTAAAAAAGGTAAAAGCTCAGTTTTAAAATGAATTACCTCCAGTGCCTGTCCCAGTCATAGTACCGCCAGTTCCGGTACCAGTTCCGGTCATTGTACCACCTGTTCCAGTACCGGTACTTGTACCACCTGTTCCGGTACCAGTTCCAGAGGAAGCTAAAATTCAAAATATTTAAATACGAGTGCAGTAAATTTCGACTCCGCGAACAGCTTTGGAGCTATGAACATTTGATCGAAGTAGGCGAAGTTCGAGACATTAGAGTAATCATAACGCCAGGTCAAAAGACATAATGGCAATAACCTAATGACAGGAACAGTCGGCAAGGAACTCTTCAGTAACTAGAAATGTGTCAAAACAACACAAATGCCCCCGCCCAGGGACCTTCCTCACCCCCCCATGCGGCAGGGGCGGGGTTATGGCTGAATGAAACTTCTGACATGTATCTATCATCATTCCAAATATGTATCAAATCCATCACATGGTTCAAGAAATATGAGCTCTCAAAAAATATACTATAAAAGTTTTTCTAAAAATAGCTATTGTGACCTTGACCTTGAAAGTCGAAATGGCTCGAGATATTGTCATAAGGAACATTTGTGTGAAGTTATATTGAAATCGGTGAAGAAATGTAAGCTCTAGAGGGATAACAAAGTTTTTCTAAAAATAGCCACAGTGACTTTGACCTTGAAAGTGGAACTCGCTAGAGATATTGTCATAAGGAACATTTGTGTGAAGTTAGATTGAAATTAGTCAAGAAATGTAAGCGCTAGAGCGATGACAAAGTTTTTCTAAAAATAGCCACAGTGACCTTGACCTTGAAAGTCAAAATAGCTCGAGATATTGTCATAAGGAACATTTGTGTGAAGTTATATTGAAATCGGTGAAGAAATGTAAGCTCTAGAGGGATAACAAAGTTTTTCTAAAAATAGCCACAGTGACCTTGACCTTGAAAGTGGAACTCGCTAGAGATATTGTCATAAGGAACAGTTGTGTGAAGTTATATTGAAATTGGTGAAGAAATGTAGGTGCTAGAGCGATGACAAAGTTTTTCTAAAAATAGCCACAGTGACCTTGACCTTGAGGTGATGACCTTGAAAGTCGAACTCGCTCAAGAGATTGTCATAAGGAACATTTGTGTGAAGTTATATTGAAATCAGTGAAGAAATGTAGGCGCTAGAGCAATGACAAAGTTTTTCTAAAAATAGCCACTGTGACCTTGACCTTGAGGCCATGACCTTAAAAGTCGAACTTGCACGAGATATTTTTATAAGGAACATTTGTGTGGAGTTATATTGAAATTGGTGGTACAAATACCTTAACCAAAGTCTTAAACATTAAAAATTTTCTAATTCTGTGACCTTGACCTTGAGGTCATGGGTATGGGTGGGGGTATTGCTGAATAAACCATTGGACCTATATGTATCATCATAGTAAATATAAACCAAATCCATTGTATGGTTATGAAAATATGAGCTCAAGTTCTACCTGGTACAAATACCTTAACCTGGGTGTTAAACATTAAAAATTTCAAAGTCCACGACCTTTGTCCTTGAGGTCATGGGTATGGGTGGGGGTATTGCTGAATAAAACTTTGGACCTATATCTATCATCATACTAAATATAAACCAAATTCATTGTATGGTTTTGAAAATATGATCTCAAATTCTACGTGGTACAAATACCTTAACCTGGGTCTTAAACGTTAGAAATTTCTAAGTTCGTGACCATGACCTTGAGGTTATGGGTATGGGTGGGGGTATTGCTGAATAAACTTTGGACCTATATCTATCATCATACTAAATATAAACCAAATCTATTGTATGGTTTGGAAAATATGAGCTCAAGTTCTACCTTGGACAAAAACCTTAACCTGAGTCTAACAGGATTACGTACGTACGTACGTACGTACACACTTTCGTACAGAAGGACGTATATTCGGACAACCGTACGCACGTACACACGTACCCACGGACGCACGTACGGAAAACCGAAAAACTCTATGCCCCCGGCATCATCCGATGCGGGGGCATAAAAAGAAACAAACAACGGTTATCTTTCCCGCCATTTTTGGTCGAGGTGAAAGCTTCTGTTCTTATCGAAAAAAAAATTCATCGTTTTCAAACAGATTTGGAACCAAAATGTGGCTGATTATTTTATCGATAATCATCAGATATAAAGGAAATATACGGAACAGTAATATAAAGTGTGTCTTTGTTAGAAGTTTAAGAAAGATTGTTTTTTGTGCGCATTTAGTAAGGTCATATAACAGAACACCTTTGTTTTCACCTCCGAAAATGGCGGACCTCGGCGGAAGTGACGTCACACCGACTGCCCTTATTTCTTTGGATATAAAAAGGTACGTTTTTGTATACTCATCAGTACACTACACGCAGCAAACATTTTCAAGATAAAACAAAAAAAAAATTCCCTTAATTACCCTAAATATATGGACATCTGATGTGGGCTATTGGGAGATTTCTCTAGGGACACAATGGCGAGTTCGAATTAGGGGATAACTGTATTCAAAATTGTTATTTGGGGAGGTAAATCGGCGGTTTTACGGTCGGAAATTTCGTTTTACGGCACCGCGTCTAAAACGGAATTTGCGCTCGTAAAACCGACGATTTACCTCCCCAAATAACAATTTTGAATACTGTTATCCCCCATTTTAATGCACTTATTCGGCTGTTTTGTTAACTTCTGTACTATTTATGCACAAAACGGTAAGCGCTGTGAGCCGCGTAAAACCAAATGCAAGCCAATGAAAAGCGACGTTACGTGATGACGTCGAGTTTCCGACAATATATCACTGAATATACTGTCGCAAATTTTTGACGTTATCCAATCAGACACCCCGTAAGCTTGGTGAACGAGCCATCCAAATTCGAAGCGCTGAGGTAATATGGGCACAGGATCTGACAAAATTCTTCATTTAAAGTTAACCCAAACAAAACACGTAGAATCTTTCACTCACTATAGCTATGGAAACAGTTCATATTTCACGTTCCTCAGTTTCTTGTACATTTTACGAAAATCTAAACGCTTTGAGCAACGTGTGTAGACTCTAGTCAGACGCCAAAAAACATGCCGACTGACCTGATACTACACAATTTGACAACGTTTCACTGTCTGAATGCTTGGCCTATACAAGTAAGAGTATTTGATAATTTCTATATTCTGAAAGCTTCTTAAAATGCACGTTTGATCAACACATCAGGCAAGCTAGTAACTACATTTAAAATTTTAACAAAAGCTTTTCAGCCAGTGCTTATATGCGGAAGAACAGAATAGAAAAGTGTCGGACCCCGGCTCAGGATGACGTGCATCAGACCGTTGATCAGCGGTATCGTGTTCAAGTACCGTAAGGTCCAACTACATTCCAAAACAGTAATATTCTTATATTAAGACCATCTTTGGGACTGTTTAAAAGTGGTCTTTAAGACCACTTTTAAACAGTCCCAAAGGTGATCTCTGACCAGAGGACATTAATTTGTTATGCAGAAAATACAAAGAATGAATAACAAGAACCTACTAAATGAGCCTTTTAAATGAGAATTAGTCTTAATTTTAGGTAGTCTTAATGGCGGAATTTCACTGCATTTTCTACAGTCATTTTGATCTTTTTTAGCCAAGTGGTAGGGGGGGGGGGCTGTTAGTTATCAGTACCTTACCATAGAGATAAACCACAGCTCTATAAGTCCATTCGTGAAAAGGTTGGTTAGTTAAACTGGTCGGATCGACAGGACCTGAATGGTGTTACATGGGCCGTTAATCTCAAAACCAAACCAGCCATCACGGAAACAAGTCCGTAAAATCAACACCCTAAACCCCACTTTTTATTGAATATAACTTGGGTTACGGTGTCATAAATTATTTTTCTTATTTCTGCTTCAATGCGGCGGATGTGTGTGTGTGTGTGTGTGTGTGTGTGTGTGTGTGTGTGTGTGTGTGTGTGTGTGTGTGTGTGTGTGTGTGTGTGTGTGTGTGTGTGTGTGTGTGTGTGTGTGTGTGTGTGTGTGAATTCGGGTTTAACGTCGCTTTCAACAATGTTTCAGTCATATCACGACGATGTCTGGTTGCGAGAGGGAGCTCAATGCTCACTTTTATAGTGCTGCCTCACTGAAGTATCATGTCCCAGACATATTACATGATACAACACCCAGTCACATTATCCTGACACTGGGTCGACCAGTCCTAGCTCTACCCCGTAAATCTGAGTGCCAAGCGAGGAGCAGCTAGTACCATTCTTAAGACTCTGGTATGTCGCGGCCCGGGATCGAACCCGTGACCTCCCGTTCCCCGGAGCGAGTACCTTCAATGCGGTGGTGCTAACGAGCACCCATAGCCTATCTTTGCAGTATAAATAAGAAAAATGTCACGGATTTTCCTCAGAAAAAGTAGCCATTTTGGTGATGTGAAAAAAATGCACTATGTCGCACGGATGTTCTAATATTTAACACAATGAAACCAAAAATACATGTACCATCATAAAAGAAAAACAACAAAATCTTGGCAATCTGGGCAAGTCAAATTTTGGGGCAATTTTACTTTTTCGCGCTATGGCTAACCATGCATGTCTCAAGGAGACGTTGAAACTATGATCATGCTGTGTGTAATCCCTGGCTTATCTGTGTATTCTCTTGATGCACATTTCAACTTGAATCCTTTACTTTGTGCATGATATCATTCTTGTTTTGGATCCCTCATTAGGAAAACGTGTCCGTAAAAAATAATGGCGTCCAACATGGTGTCAGAAAACGATAAATATTAGGTAAAATGATAAAATTTTTATTATTTCTGCTTTCAACATAGATTATGGGTGCTCGTTAGAACCGCCTCAATGAGGCGGTTCTAACGAGTATCCACAATCTATGTTTTTGAGCAAAAAAGGCAGATAACGTACACTCCCGTAAACCCAACTTTTCTCAATATAAAGTGGGTTTTAGGGGGTTTCGTTTCACGGACTTGTTATCGTGATGTGTCCGAATTTTAATGTTTGAGTACAACATTTATTAAGAATGTTTTAATAAACTTACAGCAAAGGTTGCATGTTTTTGCACAATACTGTTGAGCATACATTCTAGCACTGGCGTCTGAACAGATATGTTGTTGTGAAGACATCTGAGCACACTGTGTAGATTTGTCCATACAATCTGCAAAAATATACAAATCCGGTCAGCCGTTTGCAAATCTACCAAAAGTTATTGTCCATACAAACTCACGTTCAAGTGACTAACACGAAGCAATAAACTTAAACTGCGTAAAAATTATTCTAAAGGTTTTGTGTTTCCCCTTCTATTGACCAATGGATTCGTCCACCCTATCACATGAACAGGTCAGTGAAATGAACACCCCACCAAACCCCAATATATATAGAGAGAAAAGTGGGTTTTGGGGAGTATACATACTTTTCCGCACTAAGACATAGGTTGCGGGTACTCCTTAATGTATCCAAAACCTATGTCTTGGAGCTATGTTTGTAGTATAGATAAGAAAAATATAAAGGAATTTCTTAAGAAAAGTAGCCATTCTGGAGATGTGAAAAAAATGCCCTATGTCGCAAGGGTGTTATCATAATGCAGTAGCTTTGGGAATATCTAGTCATAAAATATAGGATGTCACACGCCGAGGTTATAAATCCCTTTTCATACTCAACTCACTTAAGCCTGAAGGTTGCACTACAGTAAATATTTGGTCTTTATGAAAGCTGTACTTGCTTTGGGGACGGTTTTCAGTACAGAATTGAATATTGTGCTGCTTCTGGTTGGATTAGGTGCTAAGCCATTATTTTTCTGAGAAGTATCATTGTTTATTAGAAGAAATATTAGTAGGTATTGCTATTGTGAAAAGCAGCTGATTTAAATTGAACCAGAAAATTGTGCCGACTGGCCACTGGAAATGCCTGGATTTATTCGCTGCGGTATGGGTTTGTTGACACTGGCAGCCATAAAGGCCAAATTGTTTTAGCTGCTTCTGGAAGGTAAATGGTCAGCCTGTCAAATTATATGCCTCATAATGGAAGCATTAGACTTGCTGAAACGTGGTAGAACATGGATTCTTGAATAAATACCTATGCGCATGGCTGTTTGAAGCCATTGTCAAATGGACCGAAGGCCGTGCTCAAACAACAAAAAACGTGTTCAAATCATGAAATTCGCGTGCTGTTTGAACATGGATTTTGAGCTTTTGATATCACAAGACGGGCCTTGCTTTGTTTACGTTACGTTGAGAGACGTAACGTTGTCGCCCTGAACGTAGCGTTTTAGGGTTCTATGATGACGTCAGATGGCTACTGCATGACCACGTCATTGTAAACAATATTCTGAACTGGTCGCCATTTTGGATTGTCTGTCGCATTTGAAGAGTTTACATGGAATTTATATCGGCCCCCGCCCATAGGGGCTTGAAGAAATATATGGGCTGCATGATGCTTCCACGCAGAGCTGAATCCGGCCCACACACTAGTACTGGTAAACCGCTTAGAGGATCTAAGCCTGTCCAGGAACCGCGGTGCTAATAAACCCTATTGGTTTCATTGGGCGGCAGGGCTTGAGATGTCTTTTCATCTCAATGTCGGGTAAAAGTCCCACAAAATTGGAAGCAACGTCTTCAAAATGACCTATACAGTGTTGACGGGGACGTTAAACCTCAAATCAAACAAACAAACAAATGGAATTTATATGGAGCTTTTCGGCTTTTTCGTCAAAATTTGCTGTGGGAATCGTAAGTTTTGCAAGAACAACGATCATCCATGGTTATTTCATTGCATTAACATTTGCCGGATCCCTCGGAATATATTTGAACATTCGGCCTAGCGGCCTCATGTTCAAACAGCTTCCTCGGGACCCGGCGAATGTTAATGCATGAAAAACCATGGTTGAACCCTAAAATATGCCCCAATTTACTTGTGAGTAAGGATTTTTTTACTGTTGTGCCACCCAAACCGAAAGTAGAAAATCAGCTCCACTGTCCTTTTTTTATTCATCCCATAATATTTTCACACATAAAAGGTTCCCTCCAATTCTGTATCTCAAAATGGATCTTCCTGGCATGTATTTTGTCACAGAAACTGTACAAATTGTAAGTTTTTAGTGCTAATTTAGGACTAACTGGGTGTGTTTTATCAGTTTTGCTTCTGTTCCATGTTATTGGAGGGGGGGGGGTCACTTCAAACCCATGTAAATCAGTTGTCCTTGGTCTGTTTGGAAAGCAGACTTGCAGTAAATGTATAAACAGGAACACAAAAGAATATACTCCTTATTGAATATTACAATGAGGTTACTTGGCATTAGGCAAGGGTCTCACGCCAATGCAAAATTTCAAAATTGTCTCTCCGAAGAGCCTGCAATGAGTTTTCTCAGCCATTGTAAGTTCTTATTGGTTGGGTTCATGATACAAGGTTTGAACAGATATATTCAGCCATTTCTCATGGCATTTAGGCATTTTTAATCATTTTCATCAAAGTTTTGTCTCCAAAATATCCTCAAAATGCAAATTTGTACTGAAATTAGGGGGTATAGGTGTGAGAACAGTCAAACTTTCTAGCATGGGTGCTAATAGGACATGACTTAGTGCATTTTAGGATTAAAGTATTCCAAAGACATCTGAGAAGAAGCACTGATGCAAACCGGTTTCTGGGTTCCATTCATGAAAGAGGTAAACTTGGCGCTTTTTCACAAAACATGGTTTGTTCGGCTTTCATCGTAGCATCTGGAAGCGATAACTTTTTCGCAAAGTTTAAAGATTCTTTGTCACTGAACATTAATTATGCATAACTATATTATTAGATATGTTCTAAACTTGTGTTAGGCAATTGTTTTGATGGATCATAAAGAAATTAGGGTTTGGAATAGGTTGCACTACAGTAAATAATTGGTCTTTATGAAAGCTGTACTTGCTTTGGGGAGAGCTTTCAGTACAGCATTGAATATTCTGCTCCGATTGGATTTGGTGCTAAGCCATTATTTTTCTGAGTAGTATCATTGTTTATTAGAAGAAATATTAGTAGGTATTTGCTATTGTGCAAAGCAGCTGATTTAAATTGAAGCATTAGACTTGCTGAAATGTGGTAGAACATGGAATATGCCCCAATTTACATTGTGAGTAAGGGGATTTTTTTACTGTAATGCCACCTGAAATTTGTCCTGATCTGAAAATTTTTAAAAGGCCAACAATTTATGAGCAGGACAAACAACATTCTTTGCTGATTTAAGCAGGAAAATTACTCAATTTTTTGTGTTTTAATACTTATGAACAAGACAAATTCCATGATCAGATGAGTTGAATATGATATAGAGGATCTTACATGAGTGTCCATGTTTTGTTTAATTTATTTAACGATTTGAGGAAAAAGGATAAAATGTGAGGCTTTGCCGAGCTTTTTAATTCTTTTCCTCAACGAGTTTAATAAATCAAATTATACATGAGCACGAATACATGATTCTATTTACACTATGACATTTTAAACGCGTTTTATTCACGATTGTTTAATAAAAATTGCACTATTCTGCCATCAGCAAACACGACATCGTTAAGGACGTCGTACATTTAACGTTACGGGGCGTATCTAACTAATTTGCATATTCAATCCACCAGTGGATTATCAAATTTATAACATGACGTTATTTTACTCTCAGACGCGACGTCATATGATAAAAAAAGTTTTTGTTCTTTAATACTTATGAACAAGACTAATTCCATGCTCAGTTGAGTTGAGCATGATAAAAGTTTTATGACCTTGGACCCAGGATTGTTTTCTTCATTCGGAGTTTTTCATCGATTTCCTTTCTGTAAGGTAGCAGTGAAGATCCTGATCAGACATCACGTTCTACATCATTTGACCATGGGCTTTGGTGTTTGCAAATGTTCCAAGTTTTGAACGCCGCAGGTATCGAGCAGTTCATGTTTAGGACCATATTTTCAGTCTACACTCAAACACAATAGACCAATCTGTGCGCCCATTGATTTGATACTAAATGGGCATACAATACAAGTGTTTTCTGTTGTAGAGATGCGCGGCCAACTTGACAGAAGACATCCCGAGGCCTGGGTGCTTCTTCATCCAATCCAAACAAATAGCAAAGTATTTTGTTGAATATTCTAACGCAGCGCGCCTGAATAAGCAACGGAAAGGAACTGTGGTTCATTATGCATATTATTTCTGTCAAAACATGAACTTAACGATGCCTTAAAAGTTCCATAACTCCAAAAACTGGCATTTTATTTGCAAACTTGTGTGCCATACATGATTGATCGATAGATTTTCAAAACGGATTTACATGAACATGAACGATAGTTAAGAAAATGAATGAATGACCGCTGAATGATGTTCAATTGCTTCCAACACGTAAATGGCCAATGAGCAATGAACTATCGCTATCACTGGTTTGTTGACATTAAAAGTTATCGAGACTGTATGTTTTCGCTCTCAATCTAGATTGTTGGTGCTCGTTTGAACTTTTCACTCAGGCGGTTTCAAAGGGAATCCACAACCTATGCTTTTGACTACTGATAAATAATAATGAATACTCCGGAAATCCCGCTGCTCGACATGAGCTTTCTCGTAAGTAAAACAAGAGGGCAATGATGGTCCTATATCGCTTACCTGAGCTGACAGATTTACATGTGTGCCCTTGGGGCGATTTTTTGGCCCTAGATCTTTAAGTTGAACAATATTTGTAGAGGTCTACTAAATGAAGCTTAATATCAAATATCAAAGGCCTAGGCCTTCTGGTTTCTGACAAGACGTTTTTTAAAAGTTTTCCCCATATACCGTAAGTCTATGTAAAACCAGCGGGCCCCGGGGCGGTGCCATTTTTGGATCCCGGGCTATGATTTGAATAATCATGGCAGAGGTCCACCAGATGAGGCTTCATACCAAATATCAACGATCTGCGACTTTTGGTTTCAGACAAGAAGATTTTCAAAGGTTTTCCCTGTGTATGTCTGTATATCCAGGTGGCCCTGGGGCAATTATATGATCAATCCGGGTAGAATATCAAAGACCTTGATCTTCTGGTTTCAGATAAAAAGATTTTAACAGGTTTTCCCTATATAATATGTTCTAGAAAGGGTTATCCTTTGGAAACAAGGAATACACCACATAACTGGAAAATATAGAGTGGCCAGGTTTTCATGGCCAGACTAGCTAGTTTTGGCCATTTAGGCCTCATCAGTGACCCTCAAGTATTTTCAAAATTCCACAATGGAATCAATGATCCATAACGACTAGAAAATATAAACTACAGTATGGTGTAGGGCAGGGAGACTTTTACGGCCGCCACACAATCCGAGATAATAGCTGTAGTGATGTAAAATATGTTCTAGAAAGGGTTATCCTTTGGAAGCAGGGTAATACACCACAGAACTGGAAAATATAGAGTTTACATGTTTTTTGGGCCAGACTAGCTTGTTTCTGCCATTTAGGCCTCATCAGTGACCCTCAAGTATTTTCAAAATTCCCCAATGGAATCAATGATTCCAAACGACAAAAACATATAAACTAAACTATGATGTAGGGCAGGGAGACTTTGTAAAACCAGTGGACCTCAAGGCAGGGCAATTTAGGCCCCGGTACTATAATTTGAACAATCTTGGTGGAGGTTCAAACCCAATATCAAAGATCTGGGCCATTGGTTTAAGACAAGACGATTTTTAAAGGTTTTCCTTATATCAGCTATGTAAAACCATTGGGCCTGGGGGCAGGGCCATTTTTGGCCCCAGGGCTATACTTTAAACAATTTTGGTATAGATCCACTAGACGAAGCTTCATACCAAATATCAAAGACCGGGGCCTTCTGGTTTCAGAACAGAAGGCTTTCAAAGGTTTCCCTATATAAGCCTATGTCAAACATGTGAACCCGGGAAGGAGCATTTTTGCCCCTAAGTCTATAATTTGAACAATCTTGGTACAGGTCCACTAGATAGAAAATAATACCAAATACCAAAGTAGAAGTAAAACAAAGATCAGGAATCGATACAATTAACTTACTCCAACCATCAAAGACACCAAAGGGAAAGAAACACAAACATTAAGCGACCAGACCATAATGGAAACCTAAACAAAGGAAGGCCATAAAGACAGTTACTTTCCCACAAAAAGACCATATGGCCATCCAAAATAAAAAGACACAAGTGATACACACAGTAAGTAACAAACAACAACATAAATAAACCGCCACAGAAGAACCGCCTTGGAACGGTCAGTGGAAAGATTTCCACTGGGGGGCTTTAATCGATTTTACGTCGCCACAATCCTGGCCCTTACTTCCGTCGCGATTTAGACATATAATTTGTTCAGTCCGCATGAAGGCTTCCTAACTCATCAGTGCACCATCCGTGAACACAAAAAATCAGAGAAACAGAGGTGAGACAACGGTGAGGACTCGACAGCAAGAAACCACTGAAATGCTGGAGCAAAAGAAAACCAACAGTTAGACTCCGAAAGCCTTCTGGTTTCAGACAAGAAGATTTTTAAAGGTTTTCCCTATATAAAAAATAGAAATGGAGGCAATGATCAGGAATCAATTCAATTAACCCACAGGTCCCATCTGAGACATATAAATAAGCATATTTAAAAGCTGTGGGCCCAGGGGCGGGGCATTTTAGGTTCCAGGGCTGTAATTTGAACAATCTTGGTAGATGTCCACTAGATGAAGCTTCATACCAAAAACATGTGCCTTCTGATTTCGTACAAGAAGATTTTTAAAGTTTGCCTATATAAGCCTATGTAAAACCTGTGGGTCCCAGCGCGGGACATTTTGGCTCCATGGCTATAATTTGACCAAACTTGGTAGAGGTCCACTAGATGAAGCTTAATACCAAACATAAAAAACCTGGACCTTCTGGTTTCAGACAAGAAGATTTTAAAAGTTTTTTTCTTGTTTTCCCCTTTTCGTTGCCATAGCAACCGGAGTTCTTCATGGAATGGAATCCTTTGAACAAATTAGAGAGAGGATCGGGCAAAGATCATTTCTGCCATGTTAGGTCAAAATCTGTTCAGTGGTTAAGGAGAAGATGTCTTTTAAAGAAATTGTGGACAGACATCCGGATGGACGGACGGACGGACGACGACGACGACGGAAGGTGATTGATCACAATAGCCCCCCCCCCCCCCCCACCCCAGGAACCTTCGGCTCAGGTGAGCTTAAACATATTTTTGGGCAGCTGAGAATAACAAAAACGCAGATCAGTGTTCACTGCCAGGATAGTTCAATGTGTCTAATTTCTTATCTACAATTTAGCTGAACAGACCAGAATGTATACTTGTATTTTGTATTTTCTGGTCCTTTGGGGTCATCGAGTTCATTTTGAATCATTTTGAAACTAGAGTTCTGCTTAAGCCGGCGCTAGAGGGCGTGGCCGTTGTTGCACATTTCAGTACTGGTCGGTCATGAACAGACTCAATAAAACCGAGTCTACTATTTTCGTTTGTTTGATGTTTTCTTTGCTGCCAAAGGATCTAACTATTCAGAACTTATTTTTCTTCACTGAAGTTATAGTTGGTGTTGTGCCGTGTGGCGGCCGTAAAACGTCTCCCCGTACATCATCATAGTGCAGATTATATTTTCTGGTCCTTTGGGATCATCGAGTTCATTTTGAATCATTTTGAAAATAGAGTTCTGCTTAAACCGGCGCTAGAGGGCGTGGCCGGTGTTGCACATTTCAGTACTGCTCATGAACAGCCTCAATAAAGCCGATTCTGCTTTTTTCGTTTGTTTGGTGTATTCCTTGCTGCCAAAGAATCTAACTATTCAGAACTTATTTGTCAAATTCCCCTTAGACGGGTTTTCTTGCGACAGGGAACATATATAGAGAACTCCAGGTTCGTGCCTTTTAATATCAAGTTTATCAGGCAAGGCTTTGAGAACGCTTGTAAAATCGCGAGGCTTGCTGAGCGATTCTACATGCTTTCTCGAAGCCGAGCCTGATAAACTTGATATCAAATGTGGTGACACGAATCTGGTATTCTATTTATCAGTTAATCTCCTTGTAAACTCCTACAGTTTTGTCATTTTTTCCATTAGTCCAGTTCATAGAAGTGAAATATCACGTTGTCCTGATAAAGCTCACTTATTTTGAGATAGCATATCTTTATCAGGTCAGTATATTTTAATGCAAT
Organism: Lucinisca nassula; assembly: GCA_963580285.1. Taxonomy (NCBI): domain Eukaryota; kingdom Metazoa; phylum Mollusca; class Bivalvia; order Lucinida; family Lucinidae; genus Lucinisca; species Lucinisca nassula. Next base: position 59,700,938 of record OY757017.1, read on the forward strand.
TCAAATAGGGGTTAACTGATAAATTGTTTTTTCATCTCACGGACGTTTAATTGTGTGATGATTGGCATTTTTTTAGATTATACAGAACCTTGATAAAGCAAGCACATTCGGGATAATCACAATATGCTTTAACCCATTTTGGACCAGAAACCCCAAAACCGGTACCCTGGCAAACAGTGCAGGCCCAGATCAGACGCCGCAGAACACGGCGTCTGATCACGGCCTCCACTGTTTGCTAAAATTTCAGTCATTTTCCAAATACATTTTGATGAAAACACAAAAAGACAACCCTGACTTTTGAAATGAACTATATATAAGGAGGAAGATTCCATTTGGTACAAAAAGGGTTAAACATTTTAACATAACACCTTCATGAAGGAGGGCTGGTGTCCGGTATGTGTTGCGGCCGTAAAAAGTCTCCCTGCCCTACATTATAGTGTGTAGTTTATATGTTCTTGTCCTTTGGGATCATTGATTCCATTGTGGAATTTTTAAAATACTTGAGGGTCACTGATGAGGCCTAATTGGCCGAAACTAGCTAGTCTGGCCCAGACAACTTGCACACTTCATGTTTTCCAGTTCTGTGGTGCATTCCTTGCTTCCAAAGGATAACCCTTTCATAGAACATATTTAATGCATCTGTTGCTATTACAGATTGGACACTAAAATCATGCTGCTTTCTAACAGAAATGGGTACTGTGACATTTTTGTTGTGTTTAACTACTAACTATTGAGACAGCCTCGGTAAAGAAAAGCCTCGGTAGCTCAGTCGGATGCGTGTCTGACTGATGATCAGGAGGACGCGGGTTCGATACCTGCCGGGGTCGGCTACATTCTTTCTCGGAGATTGATCTTGACATCTTTTCTAAGGCCATTCTCTCCCTTCCGCTGATTCAAGAGGGCCAGTTGTCAGTTCCTGGTGAAAGAATGTGTGCTGTACTGGTTAACCGCTTACGTATAATGCCCACGAAAAGTGAGGATAGGTAAACTGACCGCCTCAAAAATGACCTAAAACAGTGATGACTGGGCCGTTAAACCCCAATACAAACAAAACAAACTTACTACCGAACGTGAAGGTTCCACCACTGCTACCCCCTGTACCGCTGGTTCCTCCCGTTCCGGTTCCTGTTATGGTTCCGGTTCCTGTTCCTGTCATGGTTCCCGTTCCTGTTGATGTTCCAGTTCCTGCAGTTGAGCCTTAAGAAAGATTTAAAACAAAACTAGATCTGTAACCAGGCCCCGAGGTTGTAACACTTTTTTTCCATGCTCAACTCAGCTGAGCATGAAAGGGGGCGTTCCAAATCTGCCCACACACAGATTTTCTTGAAACTTCAACTGTTGTTTACTTGAGGACTATCGACTATATATATAACTTTGTTTCATTTGATAAATTACTATAGGTCTCAGGAGAGCTCCCTGGGGTAGTCCCCTGTAGAGGTCATACACACCTGTGAACTTTTCAGTCTTAAATCAATAGGTATGATTATTTTCAAATTTTGTTGCTTTGATTGCCATCAAAACTCTATAAGGATTAATCTAATACAAAAAATGTAAATGTGCCTATGTCTTTTAATTTTTCTGATAAATTTAGTTTCAAAATGTCTTCTACTTTTCATGAAAATTTATAAACAATGAGATTTTCATCATAAGTGTTAGATGTGTTACTGATCTTGTCACCCCAAGATATTGCATATGAAATAGGCCACATATATCCTCTAAATAGCAAACAAATTTCAAAAAAGTCAGAAACCGGTAACATTGTTTTTGATTGCTAGATATGGGTTCAGGTCTATTTTTGTGCTAAAATCAGTTGCAATATAAGGGGACAAAATTTCCTTAAAGTGTATTTTTAATGTGATTTTAATGACCATTTGGTACCAGGTTATCATACAAAGCTTAGCATAGGCATTTATGTAATAAAAACTCTCCCCCCTCTCAACACCACCCCCCTCCCCCCCACACACACACACAACACACACCCAAACAAAAAGATACTGTTTACAGTCAGGTGTTTTAGTTTGACTTTTAAAAAGTAAATCAGAACATACATTAGCAAAGTATACCAGTTCAATCCAAACATTTGAAAGAGAATAAATAAAATGCATTCATGCACTGTTCATGTTGAATGTTAGTTTTAACAGTTTTGCAAAAATGATAATCCTGAAAAAATTACATTCTGGCAGAATAGGAATAAGATAAGGTGGATCTTTTTACCCTGTTTTATTTGGTCTTTCTGTATATTTTTAAACCCCGCAATAAAAAGACACTTGATGTCAGTAATACGCAATGACGTATTGAATCTGCTTAATAAATTACTTGCATAGTCCTATTTTTTTCTTTAATTATGTTTGCTGTTGTCATTCTCTTCTTTAAAATAAAACAGCAGCCAATAAATTGCTGACTGTGAAGGGACAGACTGATTTTTCCATTTGTTCTTATGATTGATCAGTCCATGTGTTGGTAATTTTTTCTTACATCACTTGGTCAAAGAGACTCACACTCCGCTCCCCCACCAAAGGTTTTGCGAGATCATGAAAACTATTTTCTGCATTGTTTCTAGGTTCATTATAACATCTGCAAAAGTGTAAGCTACACTGTCTTAGTCTTCAAAATAAATGCAGAGCTAGTCACACTGTAACTAGTTGTAAAATTGGCATTTGGTATACACTTCCCTAAATGAAATAGATGGAAGGCAAGTTGCTGTAACTAATGCATTTGATAGCTGATATTATATTTAGATGTTGTAATACCATTCACATTTTAGTCATCTGTATGCAGTATTTGTCATCTGTGTTAAGTTTTCTAGCTCTGTATTCATCTGTTTTTGTAAATGGCGTGAATCAGCTGTTAGTTGTACTATCTGCATATTTCTGAACCAAAATCTGCAGTTGGCTTTATATTTTTCCATAATACTGATTGCAAATATACCGTTTGCTCTTTCCTTCTTCTGAAATAGTTCGAAAGCTGAACTGATTGGTCTTCTCTATAATACTAATTCATGTTGCTAAAAAAATAACTGTTTGCTTTCTGGATCATATTATGAATATAAATAGATCCTATTTAAGAATATAACTTTCTGACACTGATTTGCACTGCAGAAGACATTTGTTTGTGCTTTAGTCCAGATTTGGGCATTGTTAGAGTGACAAAAGAGCCAACACAATTGTGTTTCCATTTTGTCTACAATAATCTGTGTATACAGTGAGCCAAAAGATCAGAAAATATTGTCTGTGGTATTATGACATACCTGGCTCAACCATAATAAAACATCATTACTCTTGGCCATTCAAGCAAGCTGTGCCATTCAGGTATGACAATCAGACTTTTCAAACTTTTTAAGTAAACTGCATCAGTTCAGAGAGTCAAGCGATAGAACCATCCATTTTATTTGCCATTTCAACAATCTTTGTCATAATAAGCTTCAGCAGGCTTTAGGATTACATTAAATGCAAAAACGCCGGTTAAGAAATGGAACATATTTTCAATAAAATCCGATTGAATTGTTAATGAGCGCTCAAAATGATTTGTGTTTTTGGTGTTTGCCAGGGTACCATAACTGATACAAATGCTGATTAAATTAGCTCAAACTACACAATCAAGGTTTAAACATACATATATTCATGTGTATATATATATATTGGTGAGCAATTTCTCGATTGAAAATGTTATACCATATCTACAAATGGTTTGAAAAAAAAATCTGACCACTACTACGAGGACTGTTCAAATATGAATGCAAGTAGAACGTTTTCTCATGCACTAATGCGAAAATCACCTGGAAATAAATATTACAGCGTAGAAAAACATTTTACCTATACATTGATACCAAACCTGTTAAAATCCGTCCACTTTAGCTATGTATATCGTTAGATAAACACTGTCTACTCTTGTATACTAATACAAAACATGGTTGGAAGAAGGTCAGAGTACGCCGTTGAAATACGGCCCTATATTAAGAATTGTTTTGCAGTTTTTCGTTGGTGTAAGAAATTCAGCTGTGGGCTAGGCTCAACAGAAGATGCACCACATGATCGTCGGCCGAAAAGAGCAACATCTGCCAAGATGGTTGCTAGAGTGAAAGAAATAGTTGCTACCGATGCACGATACACCACTAGGCAAATAGCTAGTATGGTTGGCATCTCATTAGGAGCAACTCAAACAATTCTGACACGGGATTTGAAAATGAGAAAGATCTGTGCTAGATGGATTCCCCATCTGTTGACAGATGAGCAGAAAAAGACACGCGTTCAGTGCTCCAAGAAGTTGCTTAAAAAATTTCCGAATTACAATGCACGGTCTTTCGCTAATGTCGTCACAGGTGACAAGACATGGGTTCACTTTTTTGAACCAAAACGAAAGATTCAAAACAAAATATGGGCAACAAAGTATTGCAAAAGACCATTCATTGCAAAGCGGACCATGAGCATCAAGAAGGTAATGTATGCCATATTCTTTTCAAATCAGGTCCCTGCTATTCAGGTTGCTGTGCCTAAAGGCAAATCTGTAAATGCGAAGTTTTACAAGAATAAAGTTCTTCGAAAATTGAAGAAATATTTCAAAGAACGAATTCCCGCAACTGGTTTGGCCAATGTAAGATTGCTACATGACAATGCGTCATCGCGTAAGGCGTTCATTGTGCAAGACTATCTGAAGCTGGAAAAGGTTGTTGAACCCCCCACCCCCCACCCCCCCCCCCACCCCAAGATTCCCCTGACCTTGCCCTGTGTGACTTTTTTTTCCCGCGGCTGAAAAAATACCTTTCTGGTCGAAAATTTGTAAATGGCAAACACCTCGGTTCTGCAATATTCCAGTGCCTTCTTAGTATACCTCGAAAAGACTACCAAAATGCATTCAATGATTGGATCAGAAGACTGAAAGTTTGTATATCTGTTAAAGGGGAATACTTTGAGGGGACAAAATAAATTTTTCATCGAAATCTATCACGGAATCATTTTTATGTGCTTAGTTGCATTCATATTTGAACAGTCCTCGTATTAAATGTTCAAATGCAGTATGTTACCGGTCTCAGATTTTCAAAAAAGTTTGATAAAATGTTCTACATATACATGAGCACTTTTCATATTAAAATGATGCGGTGACAAGAACTGCAACAATGTGAAATCAAAAGTCAAACATACTCCAAAAGATTTTATGGTTGTGAAATCTGGGGTTTGCTCCATATGAAATTGATCATGGTCTATGGAACTTCAACTGAACAATAGCAAATGTGATACAAAAATAATCACAAATGACTACAAACATGCCTGAGAACAAAATAACTCCAAAACATAAGAAGCTGTTATGTATATATACACTTGTTTGCGGGTACGCCTATTTTCGGAAGTGGAAAGAAACAAAACATTGTAGATTTATAATGAAAACAGATATGAGAGTGAAATAGCTTAGTAATGAACAATCATTTACCAGGCGTTAAATTTGCACAATATCATGGAAATCTGAGCGTGGGCAGAACCCTATGGAAATTTACTATAGGCTGGAACTCCCCCTTTGTGGTGCTCATAAAAATTAAAATACTAATAAAGTGAGTGATTTTTCTTTCTCAGATAGCCGAGAATGTTATTTGTCCTGCTCACAAATTTTAAAATGCCAACAATTGTTGGCATTTTAAAATTTGTGAGCAGGACAAATTTCATGCTCATCAGGTTAACAACTCCGTGAAATGAACACCCCCTTAAACCCCACTTTATATAGAGACAAGTGGGGTTTAAGGGGTATTCATTATTTTTCTTATTTCTCCTCCAAAGCATAGGTTGTGGGTACTCGTAAGAACCGCTTCAGTGAGGCGGTTCTAACGAGCACCTACAACCTATGTTTGGAGTCTAAATAAGGGAAATATCACAAAATTTCATCAGAAAAATAACCGTTTTTGTGCTATGAAAGAATGCACTTTGTCTCACGGATGTGTTTTCGTAATGATTAGTGAGTTGAGCATGTAAACAGGTTTATAACCTCGGGCCCAGGGATCGCATTTCTGTTTGAATGTGCGTGCGCAATCATGTGTGTGAGTGAGTGCCGTACATGTTTGTGAGCGTGCGAGCGTGTGTATGCATGGGTGCATGTCTGCGTTTATAGTTATTAATAAAAAAGGGAACTGTATTCTTTAAATATTTATATATTTGTTGTTTATTAAATAAGCTTTTTTATCTTTTCATCACGATAACAAGTCCGTGAAACGAAGACCCATCTAAATCCAACTTTATATAGAGAAAAGTCGGGTTTACGGGGGTATACATTTTCTGCATTATTTTTGCTCAAAAACATAGATTGTGGGTACTCGTTAGAACCGCCTCAAGAACCGCCTCATTGAGGCGGTTCTCACGAGCACTCACAATCTATGTTGAAAGCAGAAATAAGAAAGAAGTTATCATTTTTATCCAAAATTTGTCACTTCTGACACCACGTTGGATGCCATATTTTTCACACACACTCGTTTTCCTTATGTAATTTAAAAAAGACCATTTACCTAATTTTGTTTGGCGAATAAAGGACCTTAAAGGCTTTTGTTGCTTACTTCCGTTTCCCAGATTCAGTTCCACTAGAGGACCCCGCCATTCGGGGTTTGAAGACATAGATGGGCTGCTTGACGCTTCCACGCAGAGCTGAAACTGACCCGCAAACGAGTACTGGTAAACCGCTTAGAGGATCTAGGCCTGCCCAGCCAAAGCGGTGCGAAAGTCGGACCGTCCTTGCTTATAAACCCTATTGGTTTCATTGGGCGGCAGGGCTTGAGATGTCATTTCATCTCAGTGTCGGTTAAAAGTCCCACAAAATTGGAAGCAACGTCTCAAAAATGACCTTTACAGTGATGACGGGGACGTTAAACCTCAAATCAAACAAACAAACAGTTCTAGACTCTACCAAACACGCAGATAAAATAAGAATCAGCAATAATTGCTAATTGATTCTTAGTTGAAATTATAATATAGGGAGGTCATTCCTCTCATTCAGGAGACTCGAAGGGTTTTTTTATTTGTTAAAACCAATAAAAACTTCATGGGCAGCGGACTGTGGATGTTTATCACTATGGAGTGGTTAATGTTCTAAATTCATTGTCCAAATTATATTTTATTTTTTATTTAGGTTTCTCAAACGCTAGGCTTTATTATTGTTATGGTGTTTCTTTGGGTGTTTGTGTCGCTTATGTTATTTTATTTTAGGGTCTGTTGTTTCATGTTTGTGTGTCTTTCCCTTTGGTGTCTCTGATGATTGTATCGATTCCCGATCATTGCCTCCACTTCTATTTTCATAACTGTGTAAAAGAATTTTAGTAATGTGTGGCGACTGTTTCAATGAAACATTTGTTCGATGTAGTCGATTGATCTTGGTAAAGAAAACTTAATTTATTACTGAGGTCAAAAATATGCAAATGACGCCTTGGCCAAATATCATGTGCGTTGACCGGCTTCATTAAAAACACCCACATTCGTCAATGTCATGCGGTTTATTGATAAAACTATCCAGTCTTGCTGGTGTTGTGCCGTGTGGCGGCCGTAAAACGTCTCCCCGTACATCAACCATAGTGTAGTTTATATTTTACTTTTGGTCCTTTGAGATCAACGTGAATATTCTGAGAAATCAGAAATAAATTTTTGGTTTAGACTCATATTCTAGACAGGTTTTTAATATTTTGGACCCCAATTTGATTTATATCAGTCTTCGTATCGACTGCCTATTCGAAATTTGCAAAATTGCAGTATGTTTCCTCTGGCTATCTTTGCCGGATCATTACAGGGTTACTGATGAGGCTTTATTAGCCGAAACTACGTAGTATGACCCATCTTCTTTCTTGTGAATGTTTTCATTGCTCTTAAAGGAACTCATTTTTGATTTTTATTTTATTCGAAAAAACATAACACAGACAACTTATTTATTTATGTACAAGGGATGTTCGAAAAGAATAGCTTATTGTCCTCTAGCTCGATATCCGCGTGGGGCACGATCAAAACCAATACATACTTGTATAGGGCTATTCAATATCTACACAATGGTGTATAAATGTACATGTTAGACTAAGTGTAAGACATACAATTTGCCATGCTTGGTAGAAGCTAGACTAAAAAGCTAAAATAGGGTCTTACATCAAAGCTTGCTCAAAACTTGGTTGTTCTTTGAAGAAGCTGATGATTGAAATTTCTATTGCTTTTAGACCTTCTTGTGTGTCTTATGACATTGTTCGGCGGGGGAAAATTTGAGTCTGGTGTAGATTCCATCAAAAATGCACCAAAATCAGGCAGGCCAAAATCTGCATCTCGAAAAGAAATCGTTTCTAAAATAAAGAAAATCATTGAAGGAGATGCAGATTTACAGTTCGTGATATTGCACGAAAGGTAGGCATATCACTATCAAGGTTCACCTTATTTTGAAGAAGCATTTGAAAGTCGGAAACATTTCTGCTAGATGGGTGCCACATCTGTTGACTGACGAGCAAAAGTGGCAACGGGTTAATGTGGCCAAAAAGCTGCTTCAAATGTTTACAAAATATGACAAAAAGCAGTTTGCCAATGTCGTCATAGGTGATGAAACCTAGGTCCATTATTTTGAGCCCGTCCGAAAGGTTAGCAATAAGATCTTGGCCACTATACACAGCAAACGCCCAATAATTTGCCAAACGTCCTTTGAGTACAAAGAAGGTTTTGTATACAATCTTCTGCTGTGGTGAAGGAGTCGCAATAAAATTGCCGGTGAAAAAGGAACAAGAGGCTCAATGAGCCTAAACCGCTCACCTGAGGAACTTAAGTTTTAACAATTCACAGACTTGACTACTAAATCTGCTAATAGAATCCAGCCCATTGACCCTTACAGGATATAAGTCATGATTATTGCATTGAATTCCAAGTTTGAGACTTCTAGCTTCTATAGTTCCTGAGAAATCTTTGACGAAAATTTAACATTGGTCAAAATGGAGAGAAAGAAGAATGAAAGAACAGATGAACAAATAAGCTGAGAAAGCCCAATGTCTCTTACACAAGATAAGTCATCATTATTCTGTTGAATACCAAATTTGATGCTTCTAGCTTTTATAGTTCCTGAGAAATCTTTGATTAAAAATTTAACATTGGTCTATTATCTCTATATGGAAAGAAAGAAGAATGAAGGAACAAATGAACCAGACTAGCTCCAAAACCTAATGCAGCCTTTCCCCTTGCCCAATGGTGCTACACATAAAATTTAAACAAGATTGGTCGACTGCCTTCCGAGATATGCTTCATTGAAAGTGTGGACGACGGATGGACGGACGACAGACGACGGACTCCGGAGCCTTGGTATACTATCGGCTCACTGGAGCCTTTGGCTCAGGTGAGCTAAAAATTCAAGTCGCTATTTCTGTCACAACATTTTCCCTACGTTAAGTCTATGGGCAAATTTTTTTGTCTCTCAAGGTCACGTAACTCCCAGGTCAATATTCCGATTCGGCCCAAAATCGAACTTAACCGAGATTTTATGCCTGTCCTCGTTACCTGCAAGTTTGAAGCTGATATGAATAAAAATAAAGTTGCTATCGTGGTCACAACGTATATTTTTATGCTCAAGGGCAGGTAACTCCAAGGCAAATATTCCGATTCGGCCCAAAATCGAACTTAACCGAGATTTTATGTCTGTCCTCCTTACCTGCAAGTTTGAAGCTGATCTGAAAAAAAATTCAAGTCGCTATCGTAGTCGCAACATTTTCCCTAATTAAGTCTATGGGCAAATTTTTTGTCGCTCAAGGTCACGTAACTCCGAGGTCAATATTCCGATTCGGCCCAAAATTGAACTTAACCGAGATTTTATGCCTGTCCTCGTTACCTGCAAGTTTGAAGCTGATATGAATAAAAATAAAGTTGCTATCGTGGTCACAACGTATTTTTTTATGCTCAAGGACAGGTAACTCCAAGGCAAATAATCCGATTCGGCCCAAAATCGAACTTAACCGAGATTTTATGTCTGTCCTCGTTACCTGCAAGTTTGAAGCTGATCTGAAAAAAATTCAAGTCGCTATCGTAGTCACAACATTTTCCCTATGTAAAGTCTATGGGCAAATTTTTTGTCGCTCAAGGTCATGTAACTCCAAGGTCAATATTCCGATTCGAACTTAACTGAGATTTTATGCCTGTCCACGTTACCTGCAAGTTTGAAGCTGATCTGAATAAAAATAAAGTTGCTATCGTGGTCACAACGTATTTTTTTATGCTCAAGTGCAGGTAACTCCAAGGCAAATATTCCGATTCGGCCCAAAATCGAACTTAACCGAGATTTTATATCTGTCCTCCTTACCTGCAAGTTTGAAGCTGATCTGAAAAAAATTCAAGTCGCTATCGTAGTCGCAACATTTTCCCTAATTAAGTCTATGGGCAAATTTTTTGTCGCTCAAGGTCACGTAACTCCGAGGTCAATATTCCGATTCGGCCCAAAATTAAACTTAACCGAGATTTTATGCCTGTCCTCGTTACCTGCAAGTTTGAAGCTGATATGAATAAAAATAAAGTTGCTATCGTGGTCACAACGTACTTTTTTATGCTCAAGGGCAGGTAACTCCAAGGCAAATAATCCGATTCGGCCCAAAATCGAACTTAACCGAGTTAACTTAACCGTGATTTTATGTCTGTCCTCGTTACCTGCAAGTTTGAAGCTGATCTGAAAAAAATTCAAGTCGCTATCGTAGTCACAACATTTTCCCTATGTTAAGTCTATGGGCAAATTTTTTGTTGCTCAAGGTCACGTAACTCCGAGGTCAATATTCCGATTCTGCCCAAAATCGAACTTAACCGAGATTTAATGCCTGTCCTCGTTACTAGCTACAGTGATGACAACATTTTCCCCATGTTAAGTCGATAGGCAATTTTTCCGGCGCTCAAGGGGACGTAACTCTTGAGTGAATTATTTGATTCGGCCCAAAATCGAACTTGACCGAGATTTTATGCCTGTACTGGTTATCTGCAAGAATGAAGTCGATCAGAAAAAAATTGACGGAGCTAGAGTGATGACAAGCTTTTTTCTATGTGAAGTCTATGGGAGCTAGATGTTGCCATGGCAACCAGAGTTCCACTCAGATCTGCCTGAAAACCTAATGAAGCCTTTCCACTTGCCCAATAATGCGACACATGAAATTTGATCAAAGTTGGCCAAGTAGTCTTTAAGATATACATTTTTGAAATTCCCATTAACCCTAATGCAAAAACACACAAGGGTAGGTAACTCCTAAGTGAATGATCCGATTCTGCCAGTTATCGAACTTGAGCGAGATTTCATGGCTGTGCTGGTTATCTGCAAGAATAAAGCCAATCTGAAAATAATTGAAGCAGCTACGGTGATGACAACATTCTCCCCATGTTAAGTCAATAGGCAATTTTTTCAACGCTCAAGGGCACGTAACTCCTGAGTGAATAATCCGATTCAGCCCAAAATCGAACTTGATCGAGATTTCATGCCTGTCCTCGTTATCTGCAAGAATGAAGTCGATCAGAAAAAAATTGACGGAGCTAGAGTGATGACAAGCTTTTTCCTAACGCTCAAGGGCACGTAACTCCTGAGTGAATAATCCGATTCAGCCCAAAATTGAACTTGATCGAGATTTCATGCCTGTCCTCGTTATCTGCAAGAATGAAGACGATCAGAAAAAAATTGACGGAGCTAGAGTGATGACAAACTTTTTCCTATGTTAAGTCTATGGGAGCTATTTGTTGCCATGGCAACCAGAGTTCCAATCCGATCTGCCCGAAAACAGTATGCAGCCTTTCCCCCTACCTGATAATGCTTCACATGAAATTTGATCAAGATTGGCCCACTGGTTCCGGAGATATACTTCTTTGAAAGTGTGGACGACGGACGACGACGACGACGACGGACGACGGACGACGGACGCCGGCTCGTGGTATACTAATACCTCACATGAGCCTTCGGCTCAAGTGAGCTAAAAACGCATCACTGGAAAGTACCCCAAAGACGTAGTACTGAAGAAACTGTAAAAGTATTTCCAGAAACGACGCCCTGCCACTGGTATTAAACATATCCGTCTTCTACATGACAATGCAACCGCTCATACCTCCGTAATAGCTACGGCGTTTTTAAAGATAGAAAAAGTAACTGTTTTTCCCTCACCCCCCCCCCCCCCGACCTGCCCCATGGGATTTCTTTTTGTTTCCGAAACTGAAATCATTCCTTGCTGGGCGGAAATACCAGTCCCAACAGGCACTTAGATCTACCTAATTACTGTACTCAAATCAGCGTACCGTGACACCTTCAAGAAGTGATACATCGGCTGAAACTTTGCTCTTCTAGCCATGGGGAGTACTTCGAGGGCATGAAACGAGCACTTTTGGGCTAACTTGAATTTGAAGTATCCAGATAGAAATAAGCAATTCTTTTCGATCATCCCTCGTATTAATTAATTTATTTATTTAACTGCAATTCGTTTGCTGACATATTGCAGATAATTAAAAATGAACTGCTTTTTGAAAAAAATAAGCATATCCAACGACAATTCAGATCAGTCACATGGAGAGCATTCTCCCGCAATATATATATATATAGTCTTCATGGAACTAGATAATCTTAGGGCAGAGAGTATGAGAACCCACTACGTGCGGTTGATATAAACTTAAATCGACGGAATTAACAGCACAGAAAAAGTTACTTGTATTAGAGCCAGTAAGACACTACAGTGATATAGCGATCGTTTTCTTTAGTTTATTTTTAAATCATTATTATGCGTTGCATACTTTAGCCGATAGGGGTTGTATTTCTTGTTGGGTGCAGTGCATTGAGCTCAGGCCTCATCATGCACATTCGGAGGTGACTGGCACTGTGTACAATGATCAACAAATTAACTCGCGGATGAGTTTTATTATCATTTTATTCATCTACTTATTTTTCTGGCACTGTGAATTATGAATGAAAACACGTTATCACCGAAGGTTTTCCTGCCATTTTTTTTTTTTTGCCACATCATCATAAAAATTGGGACAATAATGCATGTGCAGGTGACGCAAACCCACGAATGTTGGTATGTTTATTTACGCCTGTGAAGTTTATACCTTAAGTGTCCTTTTGTCTGAATTGATGTCCCAAGTTTTAGGATCAGTATGGTTATTGTGTGTGTGGAATATGTGTTCATAATGGATGTGTTCAATTAATATGTACTTTTTTAATTAACTATAAATGACTATTATGCTTTGTTCATTGATTTGTATATTCTAAATGCCAGAGATGGCCCATGATTGGTTTAATAAACATATTCTATTCTATTCTATTCTACTAAGAAGCCAACAAGCTAATCTGACCCAGAAAAAACTTGCACACTATACGATTTTCAGTTTTGTGCTGTATTCCTTGCTTTCGAAGGATTACCCCTTTTTATAGAACATTTTAACTTCACTACCACTGGTGTTACGGGTTTGTGTGGCGGCCGTAAAAAGTCTCCCTGCCCTTCATTATATGTGGATTACATTTTCTAGTCACTTTGGATCATTGATTCCATTTCGGCAATTTGAAAATAATTTAGGGTCACTGATGAGAACTTTTTGGCCTAAACTAGCTAATCTGACGCAGAAAAAAACCTGCACACTACGATTTTCAGTTTTGTCTTGAAGTCCTTGCTTCCAAAGAATTGACCGTTTTATACATTACGAAAACACGACTAATCAAATACAGTAGAACTTCGATGGCTCGAACACCGATGGCTCGTTTGCTACGGCAGAGTCGAACCCATTCTTGAGTCCCTAGGGAATTTCTGTACAGAAGAAAAAGTGAGGAGAAAGTTCGGATATTTTCGCCTTTTATCTTGCCAATTAATGCTGTGTGTGCTTATTAGGATCGCCTCAATGAGGCGATTCTAATGAGTACACACAGCATATATTTATATTATAGAACACCGAAAAGATGCCCATAATTATCAACGTAATGCATCCTGGAAGCAGTCATCAATGGCTCGAACTACCCCTGTCTCGAACAGATTTTCGAGGTGCCAAAATTGTTCGAGCCATTAAAGTTCGACTGTACATTGCAAATTTTATCGCCGAAAAATGAAAGAAATTCAGATGAAAAATTGTGATTTTTTTCTTATTTCTGCTCATAATATAGACTGTGAGTACACGTTAGAACCGGTTCTAACGAGTACCCACAATCTATATGTTTGAGCAGAAATAAGAAAAATAAGGTTTAGCCCTGTAAACCCCAGTTTTACTATATAAATGAAGGGTTTAAGAGGGTCAAAATTATATAGGGATGTTTTCGTGACGGAACATTTCTCACAGACACTAGAACCTATGTTTGTGTTAAAAGTAAAACTTACCCCGCATTTGCATGCAGGGAATGCCATAACTAGCAACATGAAAATATTTCTATTGTATGCATGTACATATATTTGCCAAAGATGAGACTTAAAAAATCTTTTGGTCGCTCTTTGTTCTAGACTACAGTTTCTATGAACGCTGGGACTACATATCTGAAACATCGTTTATAAATGACGTCAAAATGCGCATACATTATACACACACTGCTATTGCTCATAAAATAACTCGATAGTCAAGGACTTTGTTCGTTTCACATTCTTACCAGCAATGGATATCAGTTTTTGGAAAAATTCTAGGGACCAGTATATATGTTATTAGCAATTGATCTTGAATATTCGGCATTTTTATCGGATTGTCGTTACTTTCTATATGAATGATTCTGGTTCTGTTGCCTTACATATATTTCTATTGCATGTCCCGTGCAGAATGTGGGGCCGTACAACATCGTTTGCTTATGTGAACCAATTCCCGTATTCTTGACCTTAATTGAGTGAGTGAGTGTTTGAGTTTTACGATCCACCAACAGCTAAGGTCATACGGAGACGGGACCTCGGTTTAAAGACTCATCCGAAAGCCTGGAGAAGTCCGGGATCGATCCTGCGACCACTGGTTTGCAAGGTGAGTAGCGTAACCACTATACCACAGAGGCTTCAAATTGTTTCAACAAATTTTAAAGGAAATTCTAGATACATTTTAAGGATCTATAATGCTGATAAAGCGACCTTTCAAGCTGATTAATAAGATTATTGAAGATATTAAACATCTACTTACCACATTTATTGCAGTATTTCGGACAGTTGTTAGTTACCCACTGTGCGTAGTTAGCATTTGTGCAAGTTGCTTGAGTATATTCTGCACAGTTTGTGAGTTTGTCTACACAGCTACCTAGATTTAACAGAACTGAACACATGTAGCTACACACAAAATACTAACAGAAGGCATACAGCACGACTGTTTAAAAAATAAACACTCTGATGTTAATAGCTAAAGTCCAAATAAAATAACAGACCAGCTCCATCAATGGATTGTTTAATTAAAGATTACAGTTTGGAAGTCAGATGTAAAGTAGATTTTCTTTATTATTTTTCTTCTTCTTTCAGTTTGGAAGTCAGCTGTAAAGTAGTTTATCTGCATTATTTTTGTTCTTCTTTCAGTTTGAAAGTCAGATGTAAGGTAGTTTTTCTTCATTATTTTTGTTCTTCTTTCAGTTTGGAAGTCAGATGTAAAGTAGGTTTTCTTCATTATTTGTGTTCTGTCAGTTTGGAAGACAGATGTAAAGTAAATCAAATCACGATCAAGTGATTTTTCTTCTTCTTCTTCTTCTTCTTATTCTGTTTTATTATCAACATACTGGATACGAAATTCTTACATTCATACTCCTCATCAAGTGCGTTCTTTCTTATTTTTTCAGAATTCAGTTTTGCAACCAACAGTTAATGAATGACATCACGAAAACACGCCTATATAATTTTGACCCCCTTGAACCCCACTTTTATTTAGTAAAACTGGTGTTTACGGGAGTAAACCTTATTTTTCTTATTTTCGTTCTAAGATATAGATTGTGGGCACTCGTTAGAACCGTCTCGATGAGGCGGTTCTAAGGAGTACCCATAATCTATATTTTGTCAGAGCAGAAATAAGTAAAATATCACAATTTTTCACCCTAAAAGTTTTTTTTTCGGCGAAAAATTTACAATGTATTTGTATAGGCATGTTTTCATAATGGTGCACTGCTTAAGAATCTCAAACCTTTTCTGTCTACACAGCATCTTACAGAAATGGTAATTTAACATGAAATTAGCACGGAAATATAAGAAATAGATAAGCTCTAGCTGTGATTTGTTGAGTAATAAATCACAGTTTGGAGGTCAAGTGTAAAGTAGACAAATCACGAGCGCGTAGCAACGAACAGACAAACTGTTATCTGGACTAGAGCTGATATATTTCGATTATAACACGCTTAAAATCGGCAATAATTATGTTGTTGTTTCCTTAAAAATCTCACAACTTTTCGCCATTGTTAGAAGAAATCCCACTAAAATTATCGATTGAAACACGTGCATCTTTATCCTTTTCTAGCGTTTTCGATGCGAGAATAGGACGTTACACCGTGTTACGTCAAGGAAATAGACTAGTGAGATTATAAATTGACAGTTTTAAATGACGTCTTCCTTGTCCTGCTTTGTTGTAGAATAATACAGAGTTATTTTCCATTGCCTATATAGGCGCGCTGTGTTAGAATATCAGATATTAAATTGTATTTTCTTGTTGAAGTTCAAAAGAATTTCAAAAGGAAACAGGTATTGAAATCGTTCTTCGATATAAAAATATTGGGTACAACATAAATGTTATACGACAGACTGCATGCATGGCAGTTAACCCAGCCACGGTTGACAACTTTGCTTCCCTCTTTAATTCTATGACGGTCCCAGCGTTAAGGCTTATGTTGGTTGGTACCTGATGCTCTGTTTCTGGTTAGGCCCAACGGAGTCTAACTGTTGGTTTTCTTTTGCTCCGGCATTTCAGTGGTTTCTTGCTGTTGACTCCTCACCGTTGTTTCATCTCTGTGTTTGTTTGATTTATGTGTTCACGGTGATATTGCACTGATAAGTTAGGAGGCCTTCATGCGGACTGAACAAATTATTTTTCTTAATCGCGACGGAAGTAAGGGCGAGGATTGTGGTCATGTTAATTCGATTTAAGCCCCCCCCACCCACCCACCACCACCACCCCCAGTGGAATTCGAATCCGCTGACCGTTCCAAGGCGGTTCGTCTGTCGCGGTTTATTTTTCTTATGGTTTGTCTTTGGGTGTTTGTGTCGCTTTTGTTGTTTTATTTTGGAATGCCTATTGGCCATTTTGGGAGAAAGTAAGTGTCCTTTTGGCTTTCCGTTATTGATGTTTCCATTAGGGTATGTTGTTTCATGTTTGTGTTTCGTTCCCTCGATTGTCTCTGATGAGAGTTGTGGGTTAATAGTATCGATTCCTGATTATTGCCTCCACTTCTAATTTGACACAGGCGGCGTCATGATGTTATACGCCAGAAACCATGCGTAATTTCACCTGTGGTCACATGACGTTTTTACATCACTTAAGCCACTTATCAACCGGCTCCAAAGGCAGTTGTTTACTGACTGTAGTCCCTTTACTGCATTCAGTTTGGTGGCATACACCACATGAACAACTCCATGAAATGAACACTCCTCTAAACCCCGATTTATATAGAGAAAACTGGCGTCTATTTGGGTAAACACTATTTTTCTTACTTCTGCTCCAAGACATAGGTTGTGGATACTCGTTAGAACCGCCTCAATGAGGCGGTTTTAACGAGCATCTTCAACATATGTTTGCAGTACAAATAAGAAAAATATCACGGATTTTTATCGGGAAAGTAGCCATTTTAGTGAATATGCACTATGTCGCACAGGTGAGCTATCATAATGTGTTATATTATCTATGGGCGCATGATTGTTTTCGTCACGACTTGTGTTTTTGCCATTTGGTGGGAAAGTAACTGTCATTTTCGCTTTCCGCTATTAACGTTCCCATTAGGGTCTAGTTGTTTCATGTCTGTGCTTCTTTTCCTTTGGTGTCTCTGATGGAAACTGTGGGTTAATTGTATCGACTCCTGATCATCGCCTTCACTTTTATTTTACTGTTTTTAGTCACTTTACTGCATTCGGTTTGGTGTCGTTACTTATATTTGAACAACACATGAGAAATTGGTACTTAGCTGTTCATTGTCCAGTCTTCACATTACATTTATACCCGTGCGATAAAGCGCAATTTTTCACATCTCGAAATTGCTACTTTTCATATGAAAATTCGTGATACTTTTCTTATTAATGCTGCAATTATAGGCTAGGGGTCCTCGTTTGAACCACCGGATCGAGGCGGTTCTAACAAGTACCCACAACCCATATTTTGGAGCAAAAATAATAAAGATAATGTATCCCCCCGTAAACCCCAGTTTTCTCTATATGAAGTGGGGTATAGGGGGGATCTTCATTTCACGGACTTGTTCACGTGATGGAAAGCGCATGCGCTGAAAGCTCATTGGACCAACCGCATACTCTTTGCATGAAGTTACCTAAAAATGTCTTCTTTATCTCTAGAACCAGCAGAGGCGCAATCTTATCTGAGCCTTTGCTAGTCGCTTAGACAATAAATAAATTACCTTTTCCCATGAGCTAGGGTTTTTGTTTGTTTGATTTGAGGTTTAACGTCCCCATCAACACTATAAAGGTCATTTTGGAGACGTTACTTCCAATTTTGTAGGACTTTTACCCGACATTAAAATGAAATGACATCTCAAGCCCTGCCGACCAATGAAACCAACAGGGTTTATAAGCATGGACATGCCGACTCGCACCGCTTTGCCTGGGCAAGCTTAGATCCTCTAAACGGTTTACCAGTACTCATGTGCGGGCCGGTTTCAGCTCTGCGTGGAAGCATCATGCAGCCCATCTATTTCTTAAAGCCCCAATAGGTGGGCGCTGCATGAGCTAGGATAATTGCATTTTCTTTTGGCATCAATGAATGCCATTACGAATATACATTATCAGGGTTTATGAGCAAGATACAACTGTCTGCGCGTGTAAATCGGACTTCTCTCTATACGCAGGTATTCATTACATGGACTTAACATAATGTAACCCAGACATTACGAAAACACGCCTATGCAAATACATTGTAAACTTTACTACCGAAACATCGAATATTTTCAGATGAAAATTTGTGATATTTTTGTTATTTCGGCTCAAAATATAGAGGCGGTTCTAACGAGTACCCACAATCTATATTTCAGAGCAGAAATAACAAAAATAATATTTACCCCTGCCAGCCCCAGTTTTTCTATATAAAAGTGGGGTTCGAGGGGATATGAATTATACAGGCGTGTTTTCGAGATGATGCGCCAAGTAAATACATTTTTGCAGCGCTATCATAGAATAAAGAGGCCCCGCCCATCGGGGCTTGAAGAAATATATGGGCTGCTGATGCTTCCACGCAGAGCTGAAACCGACCCGCACACGAGTACTGGTAAACGGCTTAGAGGATCTAAGCTTGCCCAGGCAATGAGGTGCGATTCGGCCCGTCCATGCTTATAAACCACATTGGTTTCATTTGGCGGCAGGGTTTGAGATGTCATTTCATCTCAATGTCGGGTAAAAGTCCCACAAAATTGGAAGCAACGTCTCCAAAATGACATTAACAGTGTTGACGGGGACGTAAAACCTCAAATCAAACAAACAAAACAAATCATAGTATAAAGAACGGCTTTATTACGCAAAATATTGTAGTTACTGTACCTCCTGTCGCAGTTCCGGTCCCACCTGTTCCGGAAGTTCCACCAGTTCCGGTTCCGGAACCTAAAATATTTAAAATAACAACATGGTACCATTGCATAGAGCAAGCCACTGCACAACAGAATTCATCCAAAGACATGCGAGATCAGACTTTTTTTCACTCCTAAAATTAAAGAGGACCCTCTAATTCTTATCCTTTCTAAAGAAATTTGATGCTTTAAAGAATCCTAATACAGACATTTCCAACAATACTCGTATTGCTAAATTTGGCGATTTTCTAGGACGATAAGAATCTTATATGGTGTGAGGGGTGGATGGAAAAATCCGTCTCGAGTGTCACTGTCCGGCATCACGAGGCTTGCCAAGTGATGCTGGACAGTGATCCTGAGGGATGGATTACGTCCCGAGGGTTACTGTCCGGCATCACGAGGCTTGTCGAGTGATGCCGGACAGTGATTCTGAGGGATGGATTTTTCTATCCATCCCTCACACCCATGAAGGATTCTTTTTCTTGCATCCTTTCAATTTCTAAGTTTGGGTATTTAATACTGCAGTGGCTTCGGTTCCCGACGTCCGCCATATTGGGATGACATTACAGTGATGTTTAGTGACGTCAGGTAACGTGCTGTGACGTCAACCTTAACAACGGCGCATATGAGCTCGTATTTAACCAGTGAATTTATCAAACTCGCGAGAATATTCGATTTGGGGTAAGAACACCAGGGTAAGAACAGAATTTCTATCCCAATGTAAAACCATGGGTTTCCTTATCTGGTGTGCAAGAAAATAAATTACTGAGTTAGTAGTAGCCTAATAGGTAGTAAAAGTTTTGCTGTTTTCTAATTGTTTACTCCAAGGAGCATATGATGTGAAAATAATTGATGGAATCGCCTCTAACAAAGCCACAATATACGTTTATTATAGTGTTTTAATTATAAGAAGTTGAATTTCTCTTAGTACCCATCTTATCCGGATCTAAAGAATATCTGTTCCGTTCAAATTGTTCAAATAACTGTTTTGCGTTATATCTCAAGTCGGTATTTGTTCCTCATAAAATATCCCAATTTGTCATTTTTTTCGCAAGCGATGGTTGCGGTTGTTCGTTGGAGTGGTTCTAAGGAATACGTATAATCTATATTTTGAGCAACATTTATTAAAAATAATAATTATATAAAACTACAGTGTAACCTCCATTAAACAGCCATTCCGAAGAAACTCCAAAACTGGCCGTTTAAGGGAGTGGCTTTTCAACAGAGGGAAATAACGTATGGCTTCTTATCGACAGACAAAATAGTGATTATTGAAGACAGCTCAACATGGGTGGTCTAAAATAAAAATAAATGATGGAGAGGTGTCATCTGAAACCTCTTCATCATTTATGTTTCTTTTCACGTGTTTATATTGTATTAATGCATATATCACAATGGTAGTTTGGAGAAAAAGAAAATATTTTGAAATAAATAAATACACCAGAAGAGAATTTCCTATTTTTACATCCGATGTTTTGTAATTGAGTTAACTCTGGCTGTTTAAAAGATGGAATTTAAATTTGGTAAAGTGGCTGCCGGTGGAGGAGAGAGATGGCTGCTGAGCAGAGGTAAAATATATAGTAAAATGCTTTTGTTGTGGCTGCCAAACAGAGGTGGCCATTTGTGGAGGTTTTACTGTACTTGTTCCTTTATGAAATGGGGGCTTACAGGGGGTATTAATTGCACAGGTATGTCAACCTGATGGTAAAGAAAGGCTCTAACAAATGGCTTCAAATAAAGTACCTACTTTGTGCGAGTATTTGAGAAAAAAAAAAACATGACAAATTATTCCTCAAAAACTACAAACCAACATGTTGCGGCCATCCTATAAAATGAACCTAATGATGTTTATGATAACTAAAGACGCAAGAGTCATACTTCAAGAAAATTCGCCTGTTGCGGTGACAGCTCTGGTTCTCCCGGATGGGCAATCTAAAAACGTTTGTTTTCTATTCATCACATGAACAAGTCCGTGAAATCAAGACCCCTTAAACCCCACTTCGTAAAGAGAAAACTGAGGTTTACGGGGGTTTACATTATTTTTCTTATTTTTGCTCAAAGTCGTAGGTTGTGGGTACTCGTTAGAACCGCCTTATCCCTAACAGTGGTTGAGAGATCTTTTTTTATTTGACTACAATGCTGAAATTTTTCAAGGAACATAAGACAAGAAAAACTGAAGTTAACCAGGTCATTTATTTATCACCCCATACCAGTGTTTTAAGCTACAGGACAATAGCTCATATAGTTTTAGAGATTCAGTCAAACCTGTTTTAGTGTCCACCTCTATGAAGCGAGCAACCTGTTTTAAGTAAGCATACATTAAGTTCCCCAAAAATGCCAATGCATTAAAATTCACCTAATCCGTTCAACTACTCACCATCCTGAACCAGCTTGTAAAGTTTCAGGGCAATAGCTCAAATTGTTTTTGAGATATCTTGCTTACAAGCTTAAAACGCGCAAAATTTCAAAGGGCCAAAACTCAAGAAAAAAAAAATGGATTTTTGTCGAAAGTTAATCAGTTCATCTTCTCATCATCCCCAACCTTTCTGTAAAGTTTCAGGGCAATAGCTCAAACACTTTTTGAGTTATATTGCTTACAAGCTTAAAACACAAAAATTTCAAAGGGGCATATCTGAAGAAAAAGTTTTCGGATTTTTTTCAAAAGTTAATCGGTTCACCTACTCATCATCCTGAACCAGCCAGTAAAGTATCAGGGCTATAGCTCAAACTGTTTTTAGTTATCTTGCTTACAAGCTTAAAATGCGCAAAATTTCAAAGGGACATAACTCAAGAAAAATGGAGTTTTGTCAAAAGTTAAGCAGTTCATCTCCTCATCATTCCCAACCATTCTGTAAAGTTTCAGGGCAAAAGCTCAAATAGTTTTTTAGATATCTTGCTTACAAGATTTCAAAGTATTTTTTCAAAGGGGCATAATCCTGACGAGAAAAAAAAAATCGGATTTTTGTCGAAAGTTAATCAGTTCATCTTCTCATCATCCCCAAACATTCTGTAAAGTTTCAGGGCAATAGCTCAAACAGTTTTTGTTATCTTGCTTACAAGCTGAAAACGCCAAAAAAAAAAAAAAAAAAAAAAAAAAAATCCGATTTTTTTTTCAAAAGTTGATCAGTTCATCTACTCATCATCTTGAATCAGCCTGTAAAGTTTCAGGGCAATAGCTCGTACAGTTTTTGAGATATCTTGCTTACAAGCTTCAAACGCGCAAAATTTCAAAGGGGCATAACTCAAGAAAAGAAATGGATTTTTGTCAAAAGTTAATCAGTTCATCTTCTCATCGTCCCCAACCATTCTGTAAAGTTTCAGGGCAATAGCTCAAACAGTTTTTAGCTCACCGGAGCCGAAGGGTCCGGGGGAGCTTATAGGATAGGCAATTGTCCGTCGTCATCGTCGTCGTCTGCGTCGTATGTCCGTCGTCAACACTTTCAAACGACTTCTCCTCTGAAGCCACTGGGCCGATTGGGCCCAAATTTTATCTGTAGCATCCTTGGGCGGGGGTATTGAAGTTTGTGTTTTTTTATGAAAATCGGCTCATTAGTTTGGTTGCTATGGCAACTTAGACTTCCCATAAACTTATAATGGGGAAAATTGAATAATGGCATTTACTGCCAAGCCTCTGCAGAAATTTTGACAAAACTTTCATAGAAATATTCCTTAGACAATCTACTCTCTGCCATATGAATTTAGGGTTGCTGCTCCTTTTTATTGGTTGCCATGGAAACCAAAATGAATAAAAATAGAAAAAAAAAAACTAAAAAAATCATCTCCTTAGAAACCGTATGCTCTATGAGGCTGAGAGTTTATGCAAATATAGACCATATTTGCCTTTACAGGTTTTGTGTTTTTTATGAAATTTGGCTCTTTAGTTCGGTTGCTATGGCAACTTAGATTTTCCATAGACTTATAATGGGGAAAATTGAAAAATGGCATTAACTACCAAGCCTTTGCAGATATTTTGACAAAATTGTCATAGAAACGTTCCTTGAGTAAACTTCTCTCAGCCATATGCTTTTATGTCAAACTGTGGGTCTCGTAGGTTGTGCCAGGGCCATGCCCCGTCCCCTGTACTTCATAAAATGCCTTATATCTCAGAAACTTTACAGATTCCCACCCATAAACCATACATATTCTTGTTCCTTATGATAAGACACATTAAGTGACACCAACTTGGGGGTTCCCCCGGATGAGCCGAGGACATGCCCTACCCCCTCCACTTCATTAAATCCATTTAGCGCAGACACCATTCAGATCCCCACCCATAAACCGTATATATTCTTGTTTCTTATGATAAGACGCACTAAATGACAGCAACCTGGGGTCCCTCGGGATGTGCCTGGGCCATGCTCCACCCCCTCCATTTCATAAACGGCCCAATATCCCAGAAACCCTACAGATCCCCACCCCTAAACCATATATATTCTCGTTCCTTATGATAATTCGCATTCAGTGACACCAACCTGGGGGACACCCAGGATGTGCCGGGGCCTTGCCCAACCCCCTCCACTTCATAAAAGGCCAAATATTCCAGAAACCTTACAAATCCTCACCCCTAAACCATATATATTCTTGTTCTTTATGATAAGATGCATTAAATGACACCACTTGGGGGTTCCCCCCAGATGTGCCGGGGACATACCCCACCCCCTCCACTTCATAAAATGCCATTTATCACAGGAACCATTCAGATCCCCACCCCTTAACCATATACAGTCTTGTTCCTTATGATAAGACGCACTCAGTGAAAGCAACCTTTGGGTCCCCCGGGGACTGGGCCGGGGCCATGCCCAATCCCCTCCACTTAATAAAAGGCCAAATATTCCAGAACATTACAGATCCCCACCCTAAACCATATATATTCTTGTTCCTTATGACAAGACACATTCAGTGACACCAACCTAGGAGTCACCCAGGGCATGCCCGTGCCATGCTCCACCCCTCAACTTCACAAAAGACCATATATCTGAGAAACTGTTCAGAGCCCTACCCCTAAACCATAATATATTCTTGTTCCTTTTGATAAGACGCAATCAGTGACACCAGCATGGGGGACTCCCGGGGTGCCACCTGCCATGTCCCACCCCTTTACTTCATTAAAGTAGAAGTAAAACAAAGATCAGGAATTGATACAATTAACTTACTCCACCCATAAAAGACACCAAAGGGAAAGAAATACAAACATTAAGCGACCAGACCATAATGGAAACCTAAACAAAGGAAGGCCATAAGGACAGTTACTTTCCCACAAAATGGCCATATGGCCATCCAAAACCAAAAGACACAAGTGATACACACAGTAAGTAACAAACAACAACATAAATAAATCGCCACAGAAGAGCCGCCTTGGAACGGTCAGTGGAAGATTTCCACTGGGGGGCTTAAATCGATTTTACGTGGCCACAATCCTCGCCCTTACTTCCGTCGCGATTTAGACAAATAATTTGCTCAGTCCGCATGAAGGCCTCCTAACTCATCAGTGCAACATCTCCGTGAACACAAAAATCAAAGAACCACGGAGGTGAGACAACGGTGAGGACTCGACAGCAAGAAACCACAGAAATGCTGGAGCAAAAGAAAACCAACAGTTAGACTCCGATGAGCCCGACCAGAGACAGAGCATCAGGCACCAACCAACATTATCTCTCTAATTTTCGATAAGCCTTTACGTTGGAGCCGTCATAGAATCTGAGGCCTGACCCACCGGCGTGCAATTAAAGAGGGAAGCAAAGTTGCCAACCGTGATTGGGTTAACTACCATGCATGCAGTCTGTCGTATAATATCCATGTTGTACCCAATCTTTTTATATCGAAGAATGATTTTGCGAAATTGGGTGCTGAAGTCATTGCGGTTATGTATTTTTCTGAATTTATATACTAAGTCACCATAAAATTCGGGTTCCGATAGACCTTGTTGCAGAAGAGATTTAAGTCCAATATTGAATTTTGAAATTAAATCAGAATGGCGTCTATAAAATTTTGAAAAGGCTTTGCGTAGTTTATGGTACCGATAACCCTGATTAAGGAGTTTAGCCGTTAATAATTTATTACGAGTGTTGAAGTCAGTAACATGACTACACACTCTAGCAAATCGAATTAATTGCGAAATATAAACGCCATAGGATGGCGCACGAGGAACATCACCATCCAAAAAAGGAAAATTTACAATCTCAAAATCAAAGTCATCGCGCTTATCATAAATTTTGCACGAAACAAATCCATCTACAATAGATAGATGTAAATCCAAAAACGGGGCCTCGGTATCAGAAGAATTTGCTTTATTTAACTGAAGTTCTAGGGGGTAAATCTGACTGATCAAACCATCAAAATAGGTATTATCAATATTTAATAAATCATCTAAATATCTAGAAGTAGAGCTAAAAAAAGCCATATATCTCAGAAACTGTTCAGATCCCCACCCCTTAACCATAAATATTCTTCTTCCTTATGATAAGTCCCCACTTCATAATAGACCATATATCTCAGAAACCATTCAAATCCCCACCCCATAATCACATATATTCTTGTTCATTGTTATTAGACACATTCAGTCACCCCCATCTTGGGGGTCCGCAGGGGCCATATTTCTCCCATCCACTTCATAAAAGGCCTCATATCTCAGAAACCGTTCAGCATTCAGTGACAGCAATCTTGGGCTTTTCTGGGATCCACCATGCCCGAATCCCTCCACTGCTTAAAAAGCCTTACATCTCAGGAGCCATACATATCCCCACCGCTAAACCATAATGTCTCTGTTCCTTTTGATAAGTTGCATTTAGTGACACAAACCAGGGCTCCATTGGGTTCATGCCCCACCCTCTATACTTTAAAAAACCCCTAATATTTCAGATACAGTCCACACGAGTGCTCATTTGGGTATGGGGTTTGTTTGGGAGACTTTATAATTGGTAGATTAAAATCATATCCTGTTAGAAAACAATGTCATGGGCAGTGCCCACCTGAGCTCTGGTTTATGAAATTTGGCTCTTTGGTTTGTTTGCTATGGCAAGTTAAGAATATCCATTGACTTATAAATAGGGAAAATTGAAAAATGACATTTACACCTTTCAAGATATTTTGTCAAACTTACATAAAAATGTTCATTTAACAATGTCCTATTAGTTGCCACAGATGGGAAATTGTCAATTGACATCTGTTGTCCTGCAACAACACATTCAAGCGACATCAGACCTCTGAAGCCACTAGGTTGATTGGGTTCAAATTCAATCTGTAGGATCCTTTGGCGCAGGGCTTCCATGGTTAATTAGAATACATTGCTGCCAGTGGGCAGTGCCCCCTAAGCTCTGGTGAGCATAGTGGCCCATGGGCCTCTTGTTTAGTTATCTTGCTTACAAGCTTAAAACGAAAAAAATTTCAAAGGGCCACAACTGAAGAAAAAAATTTCGGATTTTTTTTAAAGTTAATCCGGGTATCGACTCATCATCCCAAACCAGTCTGTAAAGTATGAGGGCAAACGCTCAAACAGTTTTTGAGATATCCTGCTTACAGGATTTCAAAGTATTTTGCGAAGGGGCATAACTCAAGACAGGGGCATAATCCTTCGGATTTTTTTCAAAAGTTAATCAGTTCATCTACTCATCATCCTGAACCAGCCTGTAAAGTTGTAGGACAATAGCGCAAACAGTTTTTGCTTACAAGCTTAAAACGCGCAACATTTCAAAGGGGCATAACTAAAAAAAAAATTGGATTTTCGTCAAAAGTAAATCAGTCCATCTTCTCATCAGCCCCAACAATTTTGTAAAGTTTCAGGGCAATAGCTCAAACAGTTTTTTTAATTGTCTTGCTTACAAGCCTAAAACGCAAAAAAAAAATCAAAAGGCCATAACTCAAGAAAAAAAATTGGATTTTTTTCAAAAGTTAATCAGTTCATCTACTCATCATTCCAAACCAGTCTGTAAAGTTTCAGGGCAAAAGCTCGAACAGTTTTTGAGATATCTTGCTTACAAGATTTCAAAGTATTTTTTGTTGCAAAGGGGCATAAGCCTGACGAGAAAAAAAATCAGATTTTTGTCGAAAGTTAATCAGTTCATCTTCTCATCATCCCCAAACATTCTGTACAGTTTCAGGGCAATAGCTCAAACAGTGTTTTAGTTATCTTGCTTACAAGCTTAAAACGCAAAAAAATTCAAAGGGCCAAATCTGAAGAAAAAAAATTCGGATTTGTTTTTCAACAGTTAATCAGTTCATCTACTCATCATCCTGAACCAGCCTGTAAAGTTAAAGGGCAATAGCTCGTACAGTTTTTGAGATATCTTGCTTACAAGCTTCAAACGCGCAAAATTTCTAAGGGGCATAACTCAAGAAAAAAATTGGATTTTTTCAAAAGTTAATCAGTTCATCTTCTCATCATCCCCAACCATTCTGTAAAGTTTCAGGGCAATAGCTCAAACAGTTTTTGAGATATCTTGCTTACAAGCTTAAAACACAAAAATTTCAAAGGGCCATAACTGAAGAAAAAAATTTCGGATTTTTTTCAAAAGTTGTTCAGTTCATCTACTCATCATCCTGAACCAGCCTGTAAAATTTCAGGGCTATACCTCAAACAGTTTTTGAGATATCTTGCTTACAAGCTTAAATCGCGCAAAATTTCATAGGGGCATAACTCAAGAAAAAATCGATTTTTTGTCAAAAGTTAAACAGTTCATCTTCTCATCATCCCAAACCATTCTGTAAAGTTTCAGGACAATAGCTCAAACAGTTTTTAGTTATCTTGCTTAAAACGCAAAACATTTCAAAGGGCAATAACTCAAGAAAACATTTTGGATTTTTTTTCAAAAGTTAATCAGTTCATCTACTCATCATCCCAAACCAGTCTGTAAAGTTTCAGGGCAAAAGCTCAAACAGTTTTTTTAGATATCTTGCTTACAAGATTTCAAAGTAGTTTGCAAAGGGGTATAACTCAAGACAGGGGCATAATCCTTCGGATTTTTTCGAAAGTTAATCAGTTCATCTACTCATCATCCTGAACCGGCCCGTAAAGGTTCAGGGCAATAGCTCAAACAGTGTTTGAGAAATCTCGCTTATAAGCTTAAAACGCGCAAAATTTCAAAGGGGCATAACTCAAGAAAAAAATGCATTTTTTTGTCAAAAGTTAATCAGTTTATCTTCTCATCATCCCCATATATTCTGTAAAGTTTCAGGGCAATAGCTCAAACACTTTTTAGCTATCTTGCTTACAAGCTTAAAATGCAAAAAAAAATGCAAAGGGCCATAACTCAAGCAAAAAAAAAAATTCAATTGTTTTTTTTTTTTTCTTCAAAATTTAATCAGTTCATCTACTCATAATCCCAAACCAGCCTGTAAAGTTTCAGGGCAAAAGCTCAAACAGTTTTTGAGATATCTTGCTTAAAACATTTCAAAGTATTTTTTGCAAAGGGGCATAACCAAAGAAAGGGGGGCATAATCCTGACGAGAAAAAAAATACGGGTCAATTATTTTTTCATTAGAAACCACATATGAAATTTTAAAAAACCTAGCACCCATGGTTCTTAAGTTATGCTATGCAGTAAAAAAGCGGGACGGGCGGAAGGACGGAAGGACGAACAGGGCAAAACCAATATGCCCCCACAACTTCTTTGAAGTTTGGGGCATAAATATTGAGGATTTTCATCAGAAAAGTAGCCATTTTGGATATAAGAAAAATGCACTATGTCGCACGAGTGAGTTATCGTAATGAATAACCTATTATTACTGTTACTTATTTCTCTGCCGCGAAGGTGACTCGGTCGTCAAGAACTCAAATGCGATTAGATTAACTGATCTGTTGTACATGACCTTAAAGGCATTATTCTTGATTAACAAGGACTATCATTTCACTATATACTATTATGTAGCCCTCAGAGCTGACTGCAGAGAAGTTCTCTGTCTTCAACAGGTAAAGGACCTCCTTGGGGAAAATCAATAATTTACTAACTGTTGACCGGTGTACATTATTGATTTTCCCCTGCAGTGCCTTAGTCAGGGGATTCAACAACAGCTACTATTCACCCTATTAAGGACCTCCTTTGATCTGTTATAGACAGTACATCACAGAGGGGCAATAAAACAATTATGAACACACAGTGTATCCTACTGTTACAAGAATAAATCCCTTTAACAGTGAAGACTGGAACCAACAAAAACAGAACAAACATTCAAACAACACTCATTTTGCTGACATACAAAACTGTATTACGCTTCTCTCCTATAAGCAGCGTTTTTAATTATTTTTTTTTATTCGTTTATCAGCGCTTGCTCATATACAAAGCTTAAAGCAATCCCACAAACTCTACCACAACCTCGTTATAACACGGTTCGTTACAACACGGTTTGGATATAACACGGTTTCAAGATGGATCCCAAAAAATGATAGATTATATAGAAAAATGACTATAAATTGTCATGTTTCTATATAATTTATACATTTTTGTTTGGATTTGACACGGTTGTTTAACTAACACGGTTTCTGCTTTTTACCCCAATAATAGTGCTATAAAGAGGTTGTGTTGTTTTATTTGCATCCCCATCACACACGTTTTGCTGCAAACATGATAAAGCTTCGTTTTGCTAGCTACTTGGATCATATAATATAACAAGAGCACTGCATGCGGGTGTCAATGCTCGGCTGCAATAATTCTAAGTCGAAAAAGGGGCATAACTGTGCCAAAATTATTTTGAGGGTTACTTCACCTATTGGGAACCCTTTTCATAATGAACAACTAGGCCGAGTTTCAAGTAAATATGTTCAGTATTGACAGAGATATTACAAAATGTCCAAGTTTTTGCACGACGACGCAGACGACGCCAGAGCTATGGCAATACCTCGTTGTTTTCTTCGAAAACAGCCGAGCTGAAAATGGCAAATATAACTAAAATTTATTAGCTTTGACAACAAAACAATCGCATCATTAAACTGTATATATTGCAATACTACACATTTCCTTTGCGGCAGAGATAGCAAAGCATGGACGATATAGAGAATGAAGTAAATAATAAAACGAAGTAGAACAATATAAGGTTTTCTCATTGCGTGGCTGATATTATCACTGAGAACTGAGCCACCAAATAAGGTTTGAATGTGCACGCTCCTGATCACCAATCAGATAGCCCATTCATTGTCTGTTGCATGAAATGGGATAATCAAATTACAGTACATCAATTCTGAGGCTTCTGTTAACTGCTAAACTGATTAATCAACGTAATCGGTGTCATAAACGACGCAAAAAAGAAGTGAAGGCACTGATCAGGAATCGATACGATTAACCCACAGCTCCCATCAGAGACATCATAGGGAAAGAAGCACAAACATGAAACCATAGACCCTAATGGAAACATCAACAGTGGAAAGCCAAAAGTACAAAATGGCCAACTGTCTAAATCTCTTCTTCGAAGCCCGAATTTTATGGTGACTAAATTCAGAACAATATATACTTGCAATGATTTCAGTACCTAATTTCGTACTAATTTCGATGGCCTTGCAAATAAGGTCAAGTTTGATCAAAGAGATATTGTACACACAAGCTTTTTATTGCATTATGGAATTTTACAAATGGCAATAATTCCTATCAAAATTTGAGTTTCAAAGTATCCGTGTGACCTTGAAAATGAGGTCACCGTTATCAAAATCAATTTCTTTCCACAATCTCAGTGATGAATCTGTGCTAGTTTAGTCACATTACATCTTTTGATTCATGAAAGAGAGTGCACACTATGCTTACTTTTCGAGTTTTTATTGTGCAGTGACCTTGAAAATATGGTCAAGGTCACCAAAACCTGATCATTTCTCTTTCCCATTCTAATGATGTATCTGTGCTTGTTTTTTTATCAAGTCCCTGCCATTGGCTTTAGAGCTTTTGCGTACCCAAGCTTTTTATTGCATTAAGGATCACTTCCCTTTCCCATTCTAATGATGTAGCTGTGCTAGTTTGATCAAATTCCTGCCTTGGCTACAGAGCTTTTATGCACACAAGCTTTTTATTGCATAAAGAAATTTAACAAAGGCAAATAACAATTGGCCGCATGCCCTTTTTTCTTATGCAGGTAGCACTTATTGATATCAATGTTTCTGCAGGAATTGATGAATATCCCTCGAAGCATTTTTGAGGTATTAAGAAAAAACAAGGACGTCGCGGATGGACGGACGAACAACGTGAAAACAGAATACCCCCCCCCCCTCCCACACACACACAAACAAAGTTTGCAGGACGCGAGTTATAAAAAGATGGTGATTTTCGACACATTGGCCCATGCGACAGTCAAAGCTTTGTTACGTGTTTCTTTTGATACTTGCAGTATAAAGTTAATATAACTTTAGCCTTTTACTAGATTCTATAAATATGAGAAATTTCACAGCAGATTTTTTCTTTATCTTCAAAACTTCCTGATGTATTACCATATATTATTAATTGACTACCCTGTATTGATCGGAGGTCATCCGTATTAACACCAGGTCAACCAATATTAACTGAGGTCAAGTGAGGTCAAAAAATCAAAATCATGTTTTTTTAATTGTGTCAATTAATAAAATTGTCATTAATCAAGTAATTTCGCATTGACCAGGTTACAGGTCCTCGGTCAGCTGCATTGGCCCTCGGCCTTCGGACTCGGGGCCAAAGCAGCAGACCTCGGACCTGTACCTGTGCCAGTACGAAATTACTTAATTAATAACATTATAACAATACTTTTGGATAAACATGATACGTCTTAGAGTAGTTGACTGGGTTGATATTGGTAACATACTCAACGGAAGCATTTTCGATGCGCCCGCAAGAACTGGCCGGAAAATCAGTCTTTTATTATTTTTATTTTTTCGAGCAAAGGTCAGTTCTTAAGGTACAACAAATAATTCTCAGACGCGCACATACGGGGACTGTTCAAATATGAATGCAACTAAGCACATAAAAATGATTCCGTGATAGATTTCGATGAAAAATTTATTTTGTCCCCTCAAAGTATTCCCATTTAACAGATATACAAACTTTCAGTCTTCTGATCCAATCATTGAATGCATTTTGGTAGTCTTTTCGAGGTATACTATGAAGGCACTGGAATATTGCAGAACCGAGGTGTTTGCGCTGTACAAATTTTCGACCAGAAAGGTATTTTTTCAGCCGCGGGAACAAAAAAGGCACACGGGGCAAGGTCAGGGGAATACGGTGGGGGGGGGGGGAGTGGTGAGGGAGTTCAACAACCTTTTCCTGCTTCAGATAGTCTTGCACATTGAACGCCTTGTGCGATGACGCATTGTCATGTAGCAATCTGACATTGGCCAAACCAGTTGCGGGTCTTCGTTCTTTGAAATATTTCTTCAATTTTCGAAGAACTTTATTCTTGTAAAACTTCGCATTTACAGATTTGCCTTTAGGCACAGCAACCTGAATAGCAGGGCCCTGATTTGAAAAGAATATGGCATACATTACCTTCTTGACGCTCATGGTCCGCTTTGCAATGCATGGTCTTTTGCAATACTTTGTTGCCCATATTTTGTTCTGAATCTTTCGTTTTGGCTCGAAAAAGTGAACACATGTCTCGTCACCTGTGACGACATTAGCGAAAGACCGTGCATTGTAATTTGGAAACTTTTTAAGCAACTTCTTGGCGCACTGAACGCGTGTCTTTTTCTGCTCATCTGTCAACAGATGGGGAATCAATCTAGCACAGATCTTTCTCATTTTCAAATCCCGTTCCAGAACTGTGTGAGCTGCTCCTAATGAGATGCCAACCCTACTAGCTATTTGCCTAGTGGTGTATCGTGCATCGGTAGCAACTATTTCTTTCACTCTAGCAACCATCTTGGCAGATGTTGCTCTTTTCGGCCGACGATCATGTGGTGCAACTTCTGTTGAGCCTAGCCCACAGCTGAATTTCTTACACCAACGAAAAACTGTCGGAAAAGACATTTCATTATGCCCATAAACCGACCATATTTCATCAAAACTGTCTTTGCACCGTATACCAAGAATACAACGATTCTTAATATAGGACCGTATTTCAACGGCGTACTCTGACCTTCTTCCAACCATGTTTTGTATTAGTATACAAGAGTAGACAGTGTTTATCGAACGATATACATGGCTAAAGTGCACGGATTTTAACAGGTTTGGTATCAATGTATAGGTAAAAAAATTTCTACGCTGTGATATTTATTTCCAGGCGGTTTTCGCATTAGTGCATGAGAAAACGTTCTACTTGCATTCATATTTGAACAGTCCTCGTCTACATGTAACTGGCCACTTTCTCTTACCTTGATAATTAAAATGGTATTGTGACTCAGTTTCTAGTAAAAGCTGTTGTTACTGTCACATCACGTCATAATAGGACCTTTTCGTCCTGGCCACTCGGTAGATATAGATCAGTGCCAGATATTACATTTTGAGATTTGTATTTAAACCTATCGATGGAAAACAGACTTTATTTGGTAAATGTATTGCATCTTGCATAAGTTACCACATTGTCTCCGCCACATGTCTGCCGACTAGAAAGGCTCTTGAGAGAATATCCGTTTAAAGAATCAACGAATTTTGCAATTTTTGACAAAAAGTTTTCAAAGAAATTTGCTCTATATAAAAGGGGTGGCTTGATCAATGGAATCCAATAAACAAGTCCTTCGGACCAAAGTGCACATCAAAGGCTTATTTTATCTAGGTGGTTATGATGTGATTATGATGGCCCCGCCTATCGGGGCAAGAAGAAATAGATGGGCTGCATGATGCTTTCACGCAGAGCTGAAACCGACTCGTAATCGAATACTAGTAAACCGCTTAGAGGATCTAAGCCTTCCCAGGCAAAGCGGTGCGAGTTTGCCCGTCAATGCTTATAAACCCTATTGGTTTCAATGGGCGGCAGGGCTTGAGATGTCATTTCATCTCAATGTCGGGTAAAAGTCCCACAAAATCGGAAGCAACGTCTCCAAAATGACCTTTATTGTGTTGACGGGGACGTTAAACCTCAAATCAAACAAATGATGTGATTATGAACAGAGACTCTCTGAGAGATATGTTTAAATGGGGTGCTCTATAATGGAAATTTGTGGGATCTTTTTTTGGTCAACTCCTCCTCCATTTTTGTGAATTTGTGTGATGGTATATTTTTACTAAGATTGTTTCCAAAAACTGCCGTTTTAAATTTCTTCTTTTTTATTTAAAAAAGTGAAGGAAAACATTTACATCCATTACGAAAACACGCCTATACAAATACATTGTAAATTTTAACGCTGGAAAAGGGAAATTTTTAAGACCAAAAAATTGTGATGTTTTCATTATTTCTGCCCAAAATATACATTGTGTGTACTCGTTAGAACCGTCTCATCGAGGCGATTCTAACGAGTACCTACGATCTTTATTTAAGAGCAGAAATAATGTTTACCCCTCTAAACCACAGTTTTACTATATAAAAATGGGGTTTAAGGGTGTCAAAATTATATAGGCATGTTTTCGTGATGCATTTTTCATTACCTCAAAAGTGAAAAAGAAGTAAACTAAATGAATTGATTAATTCACGATTTAATCAATCAATTAACATTTATTTATATATTTTTAATTTCTTTTTTTTATTCTTCTAAACTATGTTATACAAATCAAATGGTATCTAAAACATTGGCCGTTTATAGTTTCAGTTAAGATTCAACTATAAAATGTTTCTTGGTTTAGACACAAACATATCAGAAAAGTTCTAACGAGTACTCACAATGTTATAACATATTGTATAGTAAAATTTGGGGTTTACATGGGTATACATTATTTTTCTTATTTCTACTCAAAAACATATATTGTGGGTCCTCGTTAGTGCCACCTTTGGGAGGCGGTTCTTACCAGTACTCGCAATGTAAAAACATTCCGTACAGTAAAACTGGGGTTTAGAACAGGGGATACATTATTCTGTTCAATTCTGCTCAAAACCACATAGTGTTGGTCCACGTTAGAACCGCCTCGTCGAGGTGGAATTAACGAGTAGTACTACCCATACTTTATGATTCGAGCTGAAATATTAAAGATATCAGAATTGCACGACCCGCAGAAAAAGCAACCGACTGAAGTCGGTTGATTTCTAAGAGTGCCCTAAAATCACCGTGTCATTCTGTCATTCTGTCAGTCTGTCAGTCTGTCCGTCCGTCCGTAACCCGTTTGTGAAAATTGGTGAAAGTGACTTAACCGCTTGGAATATTTAAACAATTTTTGGCACACTGAGAGATACCAATGAGAGCTAACCAATGAGCTTGCGAAATATTACATTCCATTTAGTATAGCCTCGCCGAGGCAAAAAATGTGAAAATTTTTGAACTGCTTCTCCTCGGAAACCGTTGGGCCGATTGAAGTCAAATTTCATATGGAGCCTCTATGGGATGGGGGAAACCAAAATTTGCTCATGGGGTCCAGGTCACATGACCAAAATGGCCGACAAGCCATATATGGTCTGTCTGTCTGTCCGTCCGTAACCCGGTTGTGAAAACTGGTGATAGTGACTTAACCGCTTGGAATATTTAAACAATGATTGGCATACTGATAGATATCAATGAGATCTAACCAATGAGCTTGCGAAATATTACATTCCATTTAGTATAGCCTCGCCGAGGCAAAAAATGTGAAATTTTTCGAACTGCTTCTCCTCGGAAACCGTTGGGCCGATTAAAGTCAAATTTCATATAGAGCCTCTATGGGATGAGGGAATCCAAAATTTGCTCATGGGGTCCAGGTCACATGACCAAATGGCGTCCAAGCCATATATGGTCTGTCTATCTGTCCGTCCGGAACCCGTTTGTGAAAAATGGTGATAGTGACTCAACCGCTTGGATTACTTAAACAGTTTTGGCATACTGATAGATATCAATGAGATCTTACCAATGAACTTGCGAAATATTACATTTCATTTAGTATAGCTTCGCCGAAGCAAAAAAATGTGAAACTTTTTGAACTGCTTCTCCTCGGAAACCGTTGGGC
The DNA here is from genome assembly GCA_963580285.1 of Lucinisca nassula. Classification (NCBI taxonomy): domain Eukaryota; kingdom Metazoa; phylum Mollusca; class Bivalvia; order Lucinida; family Lucinidae; genus Lucinisca; species Lucinisca nassula. Next base: position 59,737,507 of record OY757017.1, read on the forward strand.
CGATTGAAGTCAAATTTCATATGGAGCCTCTATGGGATGGGGGAAACCAAAATTTGCTCATGGGGTCCAGGTCACATGACCAAAATGGCCGCCGAGCCATATATGGTCTGTCTGTCTGTCCGTCCGTAACCCGGTTGTGAAAACTGGTGATAGTGACTTAACCGCTTGGAATATTTAAACAATGTTTGGCATACTGATAGATATCAATGAGATCTAACCAATGAGCTTGCGAAATATTACATTCCATTTAGTATAGCCTCGCCGAGGCAAAAAATGTGAAAATTTTTGAACTGCTTCTCCTCGGAAACCGTTGGGCCGATTAAAGTCAAATTTCATATAGAGCCTCTATGGGATGAGGGAATCCAAAATTTGCTCATGGGGTCCAGGTCACATGACCAAAATGGCCTCCAAGCCATATATGGTCTGTCTATCTGTCCGTCCGGAACCCGTTTGTGAAAAATGGGGATAGTGACTCAACCGCTTGGATTATTTAAACAGTTTTGGCATACTGATAGATATCAATGAGATCTTACCAATGAACTTGCGAAATATTACATTTCATTTAGTATAGCTTCGCCGAGGCAAAAAAATGTGAAACTTTTTGAACTGCTTCTCCTCGGAAACCGTTGGGCCGATTGAAGTCAAATTTCATATGGAGCCTCTATTGGATGGGGGAAACCAAAATTTGCTCATGGGGTCCAGGTCACATGACCAAAATGGCCGCCAAGCCATATATGGTCTGTCTGTCTGTCCGTCCGTCACCCGTTTGTGAAAATTGGTGATAGTGACTTAACCGCTTGGAGTATTTAAACAATTTTTCGCATACTGATAGATATCAATGAGATCTAACCAATGAGCTTGCATAATATTACATTCCATTTAGTATAGCCTCCCCGAGGCACAAAATGTGAAAATTTTTGAACTGCTTCTCCTCGGAAACCGTTGGGCCGATTTAAGTCAAATTTCATATGGAGCCTCTATGGGATAGGGAAACCAAAATTTGCTCATGGGGTCCAGGTCACATGACCAAAATGGCCGCCAAGGCATATATGGTAAAAACCCTTCATAAATAGTCTTCTCCAGAACCACCCAGGCAGATTTCCACGAAACTTGATAAATAGCATCTGGGTCGTAGGCCCATCATAAATTGCTAAAATGGTGACCCTGGGTTGACCTTGACCTTCTTTGGGTCCGTCCGTAACCCGTTTGTGAAAATTGGTGATAGTGACTTAACCGCTTGGAATATTTAAACAATTTTTGACATACTGATAGATATCAATGAGATCTAACCAATGAACTTGCGAAATATTACATTCCATTTAGTATAGCCTCGCCGAGGCGAAAAATGTGAAAATTTTCGAACTGCTTCTCCTCGGAAACCGTTGGGCTGATTGAAATCAAATTTCATATGAAGCCTCTATGGAACGGGGGAAACCAAAATTTGCTCATGGGGTCCAGGTCACATGACCAAAATGGCCGCCAAGCCATATATGGTCTGTCTGTCTGTCCGTCCGTAACCCGTTTGTGAAAATTGGTGATAGTGACTTAACCGCTTGGAATATTTAAACAATTTTGGCATACTGATAGATATCAATGAGATCTTACAAATGAACTTGCGAAATATTACATTCCATTTAGTATAGCTTTGCAGAGACGAAAATGTGAAAATTTTCGAACCGCTTCTCCTCGGAAACCGTTGGGCCGTTTGAAGTCAAATTTCATATGGAGCCTCTATGGGATTGGGGAAACCAAAATTAGTCTTCTCCAGAACCACTGGGCAGATTTCCACGAAACTTGATAAATAGCATCTGGGACGTAGGCTCATCATAAATTGCTAAAATGGTGACTCTGGGTTGACCTTGACCTTCTTTGTGCCTAGGTCAAACTTTGACACATATGCTTTTGTATTGGAAAAGTGAGAATGCATTTTATCCTGCAAACGATTCAGAATACAGTACTAAAGTATAAGATATATTTTTGTTCCTTACGATAAGGCCATTTATTGGGGGCACCGTTTTAGGTCCAGGTCACATGACCAAAATGGCCGCCATACCCATATATGGTAACACTCATAAAGCTAAAAGCATCTGGCGGGTCGTGCACTTCAGCTGAAGCACTGGTTTTTTATCATTTTGGTCGTAAAATTTAACCAAGATATTTGAATAGGCATGATTTTGCAATTATTATAAATAGTGATGAGTAAAAAAAACAAACAGAATAAAAGTGCGAATGTTTCTTCCAATAATATAGTTATCAAACAAGTAAATAACTAAATAAGAATTGTCAAACTAATATCTCTAGATAATTGATGAGCCTCTCTTCGCTCCCTACCATAATACCCAAAGTGTATATCTTATCTCAAAACTGCATTCTTTAATAACCGGTCATTAGCGTGTTATACAATCCAAAAATGTGTGTTTAAGAAAACATATGCCTACAAACGTTGTCTGTTGTTAATGTGTGCAATAAAGTTTTATCCTTTACATCACAGACCAGAATACTTCAGAGTGTACAACTGTTCTCGGCAAGACCACTCAGTTTCAGCCAATTGCAATCAGCACTAATCAGTGACCAGCAAATACAAGAAAGGGTTATCCTTTGGAAGAAAGGTAAACCCCACAGAACCGGAAAATATGGAGTGTACATGTTTTTTGGGCCAGACTAGCTAGTTTCGGCCATTTAGGCCTCATCTGTGACCCTCAAATAGTTTCGAAATTCCACAATGGAATCAATGATCCCAATTTAACCCGATCAAGCCCGATTTAACCTATATTCTTTAAGCTTGATTTAAACTGCCAACCAAATGCAAAATTTTCCCTGCGCTAACAATCGCTCTATCATCATTCTCAGCGCTTTTTCGGCGTTGTGTTGTTTGCGCAGATCGAGAATTCTTAATATCGTTTGACAAAATTGTGTCAAAAATATACGGAAGTGCAGATTATCAACAGAATACTGTAAAAAGACTAGACCTTTTAACAAAGAGATCTGATGGCCATAATGTTGCCTACGCTCACCAGCGGGGTGGTGGAAAAAGAATATCATGCAACACGTCCGTGAAAAGAACACCCCCTTACACCCAAATTTATATAGAGAAAACTGTGGCAAAACACAATTTAATAGATCAACAGAATGTTACATGTATATTATCAATGCCACATAAAAATAATGATGAATGCTAAGATATCATAAGTGGTAAAATGTTAATGTCACATGCTTTCTTGTCCTGTATTAGAATATAACTATGTCCGTGTGAGGTTGTATTTCTGTGATTCCTGTATATACATTTATCTGAAGTCTCTGTGTGCTGTTTACCTAATCTCTATGTTCCTATACGTACTGTTCCTATATTGGTTATGTTCCTTTCTGTCAACTGTTCCTTCTGTATTGTTCCTGTAATTTTTCTGTCCTGTCTGCAATGTTCCTCAATTGTTTGTTCCTGTTACTCCATGTTGTTACTATCATGACTCGCTAACAACGACGTTAACGTCGCGACGTTACGTCCGTAATTATAGTGCAACCTTTTGTAAAGTAAATGCTTATTAAAACTATATTAAATACATGAAAAATATAACCTAATACATTTATTGTGGAGAATCTACAACACTCCTGCAACAGAAGATTTTAACTTGCTGTCAGTTTACCATTGGCATTAACATAAACATAAGTTATAAAGGCCTAAAGAACTTAAAAATTACCTTAAGAAACATACTTTGCATCTGTTGAAAGACAAGTACATACGTCCATGGTTATATAAGCTTATGTTTTAAGTTCTGTTCTTTTGTGTATTCGAATTTTCCGTTGTGTCTGGAGTATGAATTAGTTTCATATCAGCATTTTGAACTGCAGTTATTAGCAATTGAAATAGCTCAATTAGTTTATTTTCTGAAATATTTCGGATAGTCGCCCTTTGAAATTCACATGTGTTCCTTTTTGGATGTGTCTCCATCGCCTTATTGTAAGTGTTCATCTTACTGAATAGATCTGATAACTGCCTTTCAACACTGTCCATAACCTGCGACCCATCAAAGTTACTCTCTTTTTGTTCCAGCTTTATTATTCTTCCTTTTAACTGACTGATTTCGTCAGTTTGCTGCTGTGTCATTTTATTAAATTGCATCTGAGATACTCGAAGCATTTCATTTTCATTCTCCAATTTACAGATCTTCTCTTTCAAGGCTGCATTTTCATTTATACAGTCAGCCATTTGATGTTCCTTGTGCTGCAAATTTTCCCACTATGCCCTCTGATTCTTGCTCCGTATTAGTTCCACTGGTTGTCTGTGCCACATCCTGTTTTGTAGATCCGAATTTATGTGGACACAGGCTCCTGTGATGGTGACAATATCGTTTACAATAATAGCAAACCAGTTTTGAAAAGCATTCAAAGGCCCTGTGCCCCTTCAAAAGGCAAATATAACATTTCCCTTCTATTTGAATTTTCTGCCTTCTGGCTTCTGCTGTTTTATATTTCGTACAACAGTCATTCCAGTGATCGCCTTTGCAGAACCAGCAATGACTAGTACGGTAGGTTTGTGTTGTTAATGGAGAGTTTGAGTGTTTGAGTTTAAGGTCATACGGAGACGGGACCTCGGTTTAAAGACTCATCCGTAATTGTAATGCAACCTTCTGTAAAGTTAATGACCATAAAGTAGCTTATTATAACTATATTAAATACATGAAAAATATAACCTTATTGTGGAGTATCCACAACAAAAACTGGGGTTTACGGGGGTAATTATTAGTTTTCGTTTTACTCCAAGACATAGGTTGTGGGTACTCGTTAGAACCGCCTCAATGAAGCGGTTCTAACAACCACCCCTCCCCCCAATCTATGTTTGCAGTATGAATAAGAGAAATATGATAGATTTTCATCCGAAAAGTAGCCATTTTGGAGATGTGAAAAAATGCACTATGTAACACGGGTGTGTTATCGTAATGGTATATTTTCAAAGTCTTAAAACATTTACAAATACAGTATAACCTGTCTTAGTGACCACCTCTATTAAGCAAGCAACCTGTCTTAAGCAAGCAGGCATTCACTTCCAAAAAAGGAAAAAGCATTAAAATTCACCTGTGTTAAGCAAGCACCTGTCTTAAGCAAACACTTTTTGAATATCCCATAGGTACTTGATTAATACAGGTTGGGCTGTATACAGACTTTTCACGTTGGTTGTAGCCAGTAACTTTTGCAATATATCCAGAAATATGAATACAGAAGGACATGCGAAGTTTGATTGTTTGTTTGAAGTGAGGTGGAGTAAAACTTTTCAGTGAAGTTGCCATGGAAAGATTTCACTGTGTTATTTGTCCGTTTTTGGTTCGATGATAACTGCCCATATTTCCATAACCTTAACCGGTAGGTACATAACATGCCAAGCATTGTGGTACACGATTCTCCGTTCTTTTGAAGCAAAATCACAGTATGATTTCCGAGCTTTTGTATAGCGTCCATTTCTATAGCTCACTACACGCAAAATATAAAATGTTGTTGGTAATTATCTAAACCAACAGGGACGATTGAAGCGCTGTAAAATAAGCCGCTGTGGGTACTCAGTCCACACTTGATAAAAGCACACTATTGGCAAACATAAATTCAAGCTGTTTAAGCTGGAAGCAAAGACCAGAGCGCTTTTATCACCTGAAACCGGTCCGTATCCGGTAATAATTTTTCCGGGTGCAACCATGTATCCACCGGATCCACCGGATCCACCGCTTCCGGTCATGGTTCCTCCACTTCCTGTAATGGTTCCTCCACTTCCTGTTCCAGTCATAGTCCCGCTACTTCCGGATCCTTCAAATTGATTGAGTTTGTACAATTACACTAGCTATTATTCCAGCAAACGAAACACTTCTCTCATTTAATATAGAAAGAGCATCTTTGGCCACCATTTGTAACTGGATTTTATGATTTGGCTCCCGAGACATTTTACATATGAATAGTCTTATATGTGTTAAATATTTAAAAGCGTTATAAATTGAATATCAATTTATGAATGGGTAGTATTTGGCGACATTGCATCGCTACCATGCATATGTCACCATAAACCAGTAAAGAAGCTAATCCTTGTAGACATATCACGTCATTCATTTCTGAGTTATCGGTTCTACTAGTTTCGCGGTCGACGAGGGCGACCGAAAATCTAAGAGAAACAGAGAGGAAATCTTATTGTTAAATAGGGCTGGTTTCTGACGTGTCTCTTCGTTTTTTTTTAGTTGTTGTTTTTTTTTGTGGGTGTTTTTTCAGTCCAGTAGATGCTGAAAACCTTTTACCTGAAAACACAAACTGTCCTTGTCTTTAGAATGACGTCACTTGAAAATCATGTGATTCGATGCGTGCATAAATATGTTTACATTAGACTTTGCACTGGAAATGTAAATATTACGAAAACACGCCTATACAAATACACTGTAAATTTTATCGCCGTAAAAATGGAAAATTTAACATGAAAATAGTGATATTTTTCTCATTTTTGCTCAAAACATAGATTTGGGTACACGTTAGAACCGCCTTGTCGAGGCGGTTCTAACGAGTAACAACAATCTATAGTTTAGAGCAGAAATAAGAAAAAATAAGGTTTACCCCCTGAAAACCCCAATTTTACTATTTAAAAGTGGGGTTCAAGGGGGTCAAAATTATAGACGTGTGTTTGCGTGATGTTTTGTCCGAGTTTAATGTGAGCACCACTAGTTTTGTTTGATTTGATGTTTAACGTCCCCGTCAACAATATAAAGGTAATCTTGGAGACGTTGCTTCCAATTTTGTGGGACTTTTACCCGACACGACACTGAGATGAAATGACATCTCAAGCCCTGTCGCCCAAATGAAACCAAAAGGGTTTATAAGCATGGACGGTCCGACTCGCACCTCTTTGCCAGGGCAGGCTTAGATCCTCTAAGCGGTTTACCAGTATTCGTGTGCGGTCAGATTCAGCTCTGCGTGGAAGCATGATGCAGCCCATTTATTTCTTCAAGCCCCAATGGGCGGGGGCTGAGTGTTATGTTACTTCAGGTGCCAACGTTTTAAAACTTTTCGCATGCTCAGCTGACTTGAGCATGAAATTTGTAGTTCTCATAATTATTAAAATGCGTACAACATCACGTGAACAAATCCGTGAAATGGACACCCCTAAACTCCACTTTATATTGAGAAAACTATGGTTTAAGGGGGTATGCCATAGGCCCCCTTCCATTGGGTATTGAAGAAATAGTGGGGCTGCATTATGCTTCCACGCAGAGCTGAAACCGACCCACACACGAGTACTGCTAAACCTCTCAGAGGATCTAAGCCTGCCCAGGCAAAAAGGTGCACGTCGGACCGTCATTGCTTATAAACCCTATTGGTTTCAATGGATAGCAGAGCTTGAGATGTCATTTCATCTCAATGTCGGGTAAAAGTCCCACAAAATTGGAAGCAACGTCTCCAAAATGACCTTTACAGTGTTGACGGTGACGTTAAACCTCAAGTCACACAAACAAACAAACACATATTTTTCTTATTTCTGCTCCAAGACATAGGTTGTGGGTACTCGTTAGAACCGCTTCTAACGAACACCCACAACCTATATTGGCAGTAAACATAAGAAAAATATCATGAATTTTCACCAGAAAAGTAGCCATTTTGGAGGTGTGAAAAATGCATAATGTCGCACGGGTGTGTTATCGTAATGAATAAGGCAATTGATCTGCTAAGGTCAGCAAAGAATGATGTTTGTCCTGTTTATGACAGCTGGCATTTTAAAATTTATGAGCAGGACAAATGTTATGCTCAAGTCAGATGAGCATGAAAAAAGTTTTACCCAGCAGGCACATGACGTAATTGTAACGTCATACCAATGTCGGTACAACGTAATGACGTTTATGCAACGTCAGGTATACATCGGTGCAACGTCATGACGTTGCACCGACGTTGAGCTGACGTTGCCGTGCTGGGTTAAATCCTCGGACCTAGAATAGTGACGAGTCATAGCGTTCGATAAACTGACATATTTCATCGCACGGTCGATTAACAATATAAATCAAACTTATTTTAGTCTGTATGTAAGAATTTTCATGAGACAAAGTGAGCTACGAGTTTCTTACGGGCAATTTTCAACAGAGAACATTGAACATCGTGTTTTAACGGTAAACTGTGTCAAAGGACGACCAAAACCCACACAAATAATACATCAGTTCACCCTTATCTTGCTGAATATTCATTTAAGCCAACCCCTTTCTGACTATCAACCAATCAAATTACTTGATGTCATTTATTGCAACAAATTTATAAACTGAATGTCAAACAGTGTAGGTCCTGATCAGATGGCTTCTTCAGAAGCCATCTGATCTGGATCTACACTGTTTGCAAAAATAGGGGTTGTCGTGAACAGCAAGGGGTTTTCTCCCACGATTGGCTCTAAATGAGTAAAATAATTTTGAAGGGGCTCTAAAAACCAAACAAAAATGTAATAGTAACATGAAGAAAGCTAACTTACCACATTTGTTGCAATATTTTGCACAGTGATCCCTGACCCATCTGTCATAGCTCTGATCACTACATGTGGCCTGTGTGTAAGCTGCACAGTTGGTAATCGTATCCGCGCAAGTACCTGCGAAGTCAATTTCATAAATAAGCGAAATAACAAAGTTTATTTTATACATAGCAGTGAAATCAATGCATATCTGGAACACATAAAAGTGATGTTTTCACACTGTGAAAATATAAATGATATTTTCACAGTGTGAAAAATAACATGGCCGTGTTATTTCACAGTAGCAGCCCAGACTACTTTTTTGCCAAAATTCATGTTATCTATAGAATAATTCTGTTAAATACCTTGAAAAGCACTCTTTGTACTGTACAAATGCTGTATTCAAAATGGCGATCTGTTTATGTTTTGCAACTGACAGTTGTGAAGTCATAGCCAAATCACATATTTGACGTAAAATCCGATTGATCAATTACAGTAACCGTCCTAAAATATTATAAAATAAAAGAAAATTTACTTTTTTCGATAAATATAAAAAATATTTCATCTCGTGTGTTGAAAACATCAGATTTTTCACTCGTGCTTCGCACGCGTAAAAATCTGATATTTTCAACACACTCGATGAAATATTTTTGATATTCATCTCAAAAAAAGTAAATATCCTCCATTTATTTTCAGAATATCTAATAGCCCCCGCCAATCGACAATGGGTATTCAAGCACGTGTACTCAGCGAAGGCTCGGTCTGAGCAGAGTCTTAACTGTGCGCTGTATCATTACGAAAACACGCCTATACAAATACATTGTAAACTGTTTCGCCGAAAAATTGAAAGTTTTAGGATGAAAAATTGTGATATTTTTCCTTATTTCTGCTCAAAATATAGATTGTTGGCACGTGATAGAACCGCGGTTCTAACGAGTACCCACAATCTATATTTTACAGCAGAAATAAGAAAAATAAGGTTTACCCCTGCAAAGTGGGGTTCTAGGGGGTAAGAATTATATAGGGGTGTTTTGTGATGTGGCAATTCATTTGAAGCTCTTAAATATGTTCTATAAAGGGGTTATCCTTTGGAAGCAAGGAATACACCACAAAACTGGAAAATATGGAGTGTACATGTTTTCTGGGCCAGACTAGCTAGTTTCGGCCAATTAGGCCTCATCAGTGACGCTCAAAATATTTTCAAAATTCCACAATGGAATCATTGATCCCAAAGGACAAGACAATATAAACTACACTATGATGTAGTATGGTAAGGTTTCATTCTGACTGACTTGAATTTCGAAAATAAGTCTATTCAAATATATTGAAAATTTTACCCCCCAAAAAACCCTGAAAATTTTCAAATTAAAAAAAAACAACATTTCTGCAGTTCTAACGAGTGCACACAGCCTATGTTTTGAGAAGAGGTTAGAAAATCAGAGGACCAATGGTCCTGAGCCGCTCACCTGAGTGCTGGGAGTTTATGGGATCATTTGATTTCTGAGAAAAAGACGATGGTAGCCAGCTTGGTAATGTGACCTGATAATGGGCCCATTCGTTCCGGAGAAAATTTCTGAAGGGCTTTTACCTTATATGGGTGTGGCAGCCATATTGGTCTTGTGACCAGATTCATATTAATGATTTTTTATGTTTGTTTCTAAAAGTTTGTATATGCAATTTGGTTACAAATAAAGCAGTGGTAAATGAATGACATTGGGTCAAAGTCAGGGAATGGCCTTGACCTTTAATACTCATGTCGTTTCACTCTTTCAATTGGCTAACTGCATCTAACAATTTTCAGATCATAGGCTGCAATAGTTTCCGAAAAATGCATGTTTTTTACTTTTTCCCATACAAATGTCAATGCGACTAAATTTGTTCTTGATGTAAAATAGGTCAAGGCCATCAAGGGGTTACTATTTGAGGAAAGTCCAATGGGCCCAAATCCCAAATGCTACATACCTAGTTTCGTGAAAATCGGCCCATTGGTTGCGGAGAAGAGTTCTGAAGTGTTTACCCTTTATTGACATGATGGCCATATTGGTCATGTGACCAAAACTCATATCAATAAATATTCGTTTTCTTGTTTCTGTAAGCTTTTATATAAAATGTGGTCACAAATGGCCCAGTGGAAAACACATCAGAAAGGCCTTAGGCCAAGGTCGACGAATGACCTTGACCTTGAATACTCATTTAATTTCATCCACTCATTTATCTGACTGCATTTTCCGATTTTCGGATCAGAGACTGCAAACGTTTCCAAAACATACGCAATTTTGATTTTTCCCATTCAAATTTGACCTTGGTGTAAAATAGGTCAAAATCATTCGAGAGTCTTCATTGGAACAAACTAAAAAGATCCCGAGTCTCCAATGCTACATACTAAGTTTCATGATAATCGGTCATCTGGTTCGGGAGAAGAAGATTTTTGAACGGTTTTTACCTTATATAGGCAAGATGGCCCTCTTGGTCATGTGACCAAACTCATTTTGATGAATTTTCATTTTCTTCTTTTACAGGCGTTTAGATGAAATCTGGTTATAAACGACTTGGTGGTTTCTGAGGAAAATAAGTTTTTAATTTATTATCTGAATGACTCGGTGCCAAGGTCAAATAATGACCTTGAACTTGAATCCTGCTATAGTTTCATCCATCCATTTAGCTACCTTCATCTATCAATTTTCAGATTGAAACATGCTGCAATAGTTTTCGAAAAATCACAGTTTTGATTTTTTTCCAATTCAAAAGTCTATGTGACCAAATTTGACCTTGGCGTAAAATAGGTCAAGGTCATCCGAGGGTGATGGGCCAAATTGTGATGGGCCCGAGTCCCCAGTGCTACATACCATGTTCCAAGGCAATCGGCCCTCTGGTTCTGGAGAAGATGATTTTATGAAGTTTATTTTACCTTATATGGACATGGCGGCCATCATGGTCATGTGACCAAAACTCATTTTAATGAATGTTTATTTCCTTGTTCCTACAGACGTTTAGATGAAATTTATTACAAATGGCTTAGTGGTTTCTGAGGAAAAAAGTTTTTATTTTCATATCTGAATGACCTTGGGCCATGGTCAAACATTGCCCTTGTCCTTGAATGTTGTTTTATCCACTCATTAGCTACCTGAATCTACCAATTTTCAAATCACAGGTTGTAACAATTTCCGCCATATACGTCATGGTCCTTGTCTTGTTCTTGGTCTATATGAAAAGATTTGACCTTGACTAAAATAGGTCAAGGTCAACCAAGGGTCATAATTTAAACAAATTATGATGGGCCCGAGTCACCAATGCTACTAACCATGTTTCATGGCAATCGGCCTATTGGTTCTGGAAAAGAAGATTTTTTAAGGTTTTTGATCTTATATGGGCATGGCGGCCATCTAGGTCATGTGACTTCTTCATTTTACTGAGTTTTCATTTCCTTGTTTCTACAGGCGTTTAGATGAAATTTGGTTACGATTGGCATAGTAGTTTCTGAGGAAAATAAGTTTCATATCTGAATGACCTTGGGCCAAGGTTAAACAATGTCCTTGACCTTTATTATTGATGAAGTTTCATCCACTCCATTAGCTACCTGTGTCATGATAATCGGTCCACTGGTTCCGGACAAGCTTTTTGAACGGTTTTAACTTATATGGGCATGGTGGTCATGTGACCAGACACGTTTTAATAAATTTTCATTACCTTATTCCTACAGGCGTTTATTTGAAATTTGATTACACATGGCGTAGTGGTTTCTAACGAAAATAAGGTTTTTTTTTATATCTGTGTCATCCACTCATTTTGCTACCTGCATTTACCAATTTTCAAATCACAGCTTGCAATGTTTTCGAAAAATACACAGCTTTGATTTTTTCCGAAACAAAAGTCTATGTGACCAAAATTGACCTTTTCATAAATAGGTCAAGGTCATCCGAGGGTCATCATTTGAACAAACTCTGATGGGCCAAATGCTGCATACCAAGTGTCATGATTATCGGCTCTTTGGTTCGGGGGGAAAAGATTTTTCAAGGGTTTTCCTTTTATGGGCAAGGGCCATCTTGGTCACGTGACCGAACTTATTTTAATTAATGTTCATTTCCTTCTTCCTAAAGGTTATAAATGACCTAGTGGTTTCCGAGGAAAATAAGTTTTATTTTCCATATCTTAATGACCGTGGGCCAAGGTCAAAGAATGGCCTTGACCTTGAGTACTCATTCAGTTTTATCCACGCATGTAGCTACCTGCATTTCCCAACTTACAGATCACAGGCTGAAATAGTTTTGAAAAAAATACACAATTTTGACTTTCTCCCATACGTAAGTCTATGTGACCAAATTTGACCTTGGCATACAATAGGTCAAAGTCATCCGAATTCATCATTACGGGCCCTGGTCCCCAATGCTACATACCGAGTTTCATGGCAATCGGCCCACTGGTTCCGGAGAGGAAGATTTTTAAGGGATTTTATCATATATGGTCATGGCGGCCATCGTGGTCATGTGATCTGAACCCCGCAAATAAACTTTCGTTCCGCCATCCCATGGGTGCTCCACATGAAATTTGACTTCAATCGACCCAGTGGTTTCAAAGGAGAAGATGTTTGCAAATGCTGACAAGCGACAGACAACAGACGACAGAGGACAGACAACGGACCCTTGCCATACTATAAGCTCACCTATGAGCGTTCGGCTCAGGTGAGCTAATAAGGTATACCCCCTCTAAACCTCAGTTTTACCATGTAAAATTGGGGTTTAAGGGTGTCAAAATTATATAGGCGTGTTTTCGTGATGGTACGGACTGAAGAGTACATACCCCCTTTCGCTGGTCGGGACAATTTTCAAAAGAACTGAATCCTTCACTGACCCGTTATCTGACAAAGCGATAAAAAAGCACGGCTAAATATAACAGTTTACTGTTACCTTGATTTCGTACAAACGCTCTTTGTTTGATTTAAGGGGAATGGGAACAGCTGGCAGATTTTACCGCCATTTTTCAAAAGGAGACAACTTTCGGAACTTCCTGTTCGCTTTTCTGTAATCTCTGTCGCACAGAAAAAGGGGGTCAACTATTAAAGGAAAGAATTTGCTCCTCAGGAGCAAATTCTTTCCTTTAAGAGTTGACCCCTATTGACATAGAGACAAAATACTTTTGCAGGAGTAGCCTCCCCTGAAGGTGTATCCATTCCCCTTAACTTTATCTGTCATCCTAACACCGGTCGCCTATATAGCCAATGGTTAAATATATTTAAATCACTCGGGGGAAGAGCGCGACGTAAAGAGCGTTTCATGGCGTCATTCATTATTACCTTGACATTAGATGGTGTAAGGTTGTTTCGTTAGATGGTGTAATGTCGTTTTCTTGTATAAAAACATATATGAGATGTGTTATGTAAACAGGTAAACGCACGACATACAGTCAGTTATATTGGCGCGATTCCTTTAAACAATGACGGGAAGAAAGGGAGAATCCGAAGGAATCAATACCATTTTCGTCGTCTTTTAGTGTGATAGAATCGAAATAGATCAGCTCAAGTGCCGTGATTTTTTAATGATAGATCACTCCTCAAAGGCTTTGCTAATATCGCAAAATATTGAACGAACTTCTTTATCCTCATCCAGAGCTTTGCAAACGCACTGAGGGAAGTCTAAAATTTTCTTTATGAACAAATGCTGATATAAAATATTAGGCTGATTAATGGGTATCACTAATTCGAATTGTGGATATCCATAAACCGACTTATGGATATCTATTAATATGGGTTAAAACGCCGCCCCATAAACAAGTCTGTGTAATGAAAAAAAACCTTTAAACCCCATCTATATAGAGAAAACTGGGCTTTACAGGGTTATACAATAGTTTTCTTATTTCTGCTCCAAGACATAGCAATAAGGCGGGTCTAACGAACATCCACAACCTATTTTTGTATATAAAAGAAAATATCAAACATTTTCATCAGAAAAAAAAACGTTTTGGATATAATTATTTAACGTCGCTCGGGAGTCAAAACCTCTTAACTCTGATTTTTCACCTTTTCGACGAGACGATTTTCTTTTATTTTTTTTTTTAAATAAAAGCATGTTTCTCCTGATTTTCTGGACTCCATTCAAAATTTTCTTCCAGCAAAGAAGAATTGCAAATACCACTTCAGTATATAATATATAAGTTGCTGATTGTGTCATTTCAGAGACCTAGATCTTTTATGTTTATGAAGGTACGAGTTTCTAACGATTATTTTACCATATTATGCATGAGTTACATCCGCTTGACACATTTTGTTGACTGTATTATTTAAATATGAAACTTAATTGAACTGATCTTTGTTTTATTTCATGACTTATGGAATTGCCTACTGGCCATCAAAATCTCAACCTCTGTCTGAACATACTGTTCTGCTGACCACACTATATTTGAGATTCGATGTTTTGAGATTCAGGTTTTACATCAATCAAGATTACGATGAGATATGTTTCACTGTTGTAAAATGGAAGCTGATTGGTTTAGCGATACGCCGTTTTGAGCTAAGATGTGTCTGTGATTCATTAACCTACATGTATTGGTATCAAAATGTCATTTTACCAAAAATCAGAGTTACGAGGTTTTCACTCCCGAGCGACCATATAAAGAACGAATGTGTTATTGTAATTAGTATGTGTAGTTATCTTACCAGATCCACTGCTGCCGCTGACGACTCCTGGTGGTTGGGTTGCAAAAACAAGTTGAAATGGATCCCCACCTGTAAGAAATCATAACACAATAAAATTCCAATGACTGGAACTCCGATGACATGCTCAAAATGACTGTCGCAGCCCCAGCCACCGCGGCTTGGAGAAACAAATTGGACTGAATGGTGCTTCATCGACCGACCTCTTGAGTAAGGGTACATTGTAAACCGCTTACTTATCCCTTTTTGTATCAAATGGAATCAGCCTCCTTATATATAGCAGGAGTCCATTTCAAAATTTAGGGGTGTCAGGTTGTGTTTTCTTCAATACTAAGTAGGAAAATGGCTGAACGTTTTACAAACAGTGAGGCCCTGATCAGACGCCGCGTTCCGCGGCGTCTGATCTGGGCCTGCACTGTTTGCCAGGGAACCCCTTTAGGGGTTTCTGGTACTGAAAGTTTAAGCCTGCCCAGTAAAATTGATGACAGTTGGACCGTCCCTCGTTTTACAACCTAGCGGTATCTTTGGACAGTAGGGCTTGAGATGTCACTTAAGCTCAGTGACAGGTAAAAGTATTACAAAATTGGAAGCAACGTCTCCAAAATGACCTAAATAATGTTGATAGTAACGTTAAATATAAACTGTAGCAAACTAAAAAAAAATATACCCTTTCCCGATTTAATAGCTCTGCGAAAAGATACGTACATTATCATTGTTATTCCCATTATATACTCACCGGAAATAGAAACTATACACTCATTTTTAAATTGCCATCAGTGTCATGTCTGCTTTATCGAATAAAATGTTTAATGATAGCTACAATTTAAAGGTTAAAGCTACAGGTTCAAAGCAAGGGTTAAAATATTGCTGTTCAAGTTTCCATTGAGTCAAACATTTTGTGTCACGAATGTGATTCCGATTTTTACCAGTTGTTACTCATCACCTAACGTTGGGAATATTGTTTACAGATGAAAATTTACACAATGGTTGAAAAGTTATCAACCTTTAAATATTGGACCAAACCACCGGAAGTGGGCAAAAAGTATGGCATTTCTGATTTCGGATTTTGTTATCATCAATATTTAAGACACAGCTGAAGATGCTAAAACGATTGAAGACACTTTTGGGTCGATTTTTGGCTTGTAACATTATTTTGAAAATTTCGCTGAAAAAAGCAGTTTTTGAGATTTCAATAAAATGTTTGTTTCTCGATAAAATTTTAGATTTTATGTTATTTTTTTATTTCTTGCTTTTAACTTATTACCTATAAGGAAAAAATTTGAAGGAAAAAATTCGACTACAAACAAATTTTGTGAAAAAATGAACTTTTATACATTTTCCCCAAAAACTTTTATTTTGAACACCAGATTTTCTTTAAATTGTTACAGGATTCATGTCTATAGTTAGACAAGTCCTTAATAAGCAATTTTAACTGAATTATTCACTTGTTTCGTCAGGCGGGACAATTTAAAAGTGTATAGTTTCTATTTCCGGTCAGTATATTAGCTCATAAAGAAAACGCTCCTATTCAAATATATTGAAAAATTTACCACCAAAATATAAAATGTTTCAGGTACTGAATTCCCATATTTTTTTTTCTGCACAAAAAAGATTGTGAGTAATCGTTAGAACTTCTTCGCCGAGGCGGTTCTAACAAGTACCCACAATCTATGATTTTGAGCAGTAATAAGAAATATAATATATAGCCCTGTAAACCCCAGTTTTACAATATAAAAGTGGGGATTAAGGGGGTCAAAATTACAAATGCGTGTTTTCTTGATGTGCATCAGCAATTTTAAAGATATATCAAAGAATTTACGAAACAGAATTGAAAGTGTTTTTTTTTTTATTTGAGGTTTAACGTCCCCGTCAACACTATTTAGGTCATTTTGGAGACGTTGCTTCCAATTTTGTGGGACTTTTACTCGACACTGAGATGAAATGACATCTCAATCCCTGTCACCTAATGAAACCAATTAGGTTTACAAGCATGGATGGGCCGCCTCGCAGCAATTTTCCTGGGCAGGCTTAGACGTTCTAAGCGGATTACCAGTACTCATGTGCGGTCGGTATCAGCTATGCGTGGAAGCATCGTGCAGCCCAAACTATTTCTCCCAGCCCCGATGGGCGGGGGCGGAATTAAACGTGTTTGAATTGAAAGTATATTTGCCGGACGAGCTGGGGTTCAGAAATAAAAGGCTTGCTTTGTTACTTCATTTCTGTTAAAAGAAATTAACAATACAAAGTCACTAATTTTTGCTAGGGAAAATTGAATGTTTGCAATAAAATCTTTTCAAAGCCTTTGCCAGTGTATGTTCTTGACAGAAAGCAGAGTACGATTTTTTAATACTTCGGCCCCTCTGATGCAATGTCTCAAAATGCCGAAATCCAGGGACTGTTCCAGCGATAGCAAACATTTACACTGCGTTAAGGGAAATGGTAACACCTTCATGGGAGAAAACTCCTCCAAAAGTATTTTTGATTCCCTCTTCAATAGAGGTCAACTCTTAAAGGAAAGAATTTGCTCCTCAGGAGCAAATTCTTTCCTTAAAGAGTTGACACCTTTTTCAGTTGTGTTTGTTTGATTTGAGGTTTAACGTCCCCATCAACACTGTAAAGGTCATTTTGGAGACGTTGCTTCCAATTTTGTGGGACTTTTACCCGACATTGAGATGAAATGACATCTCAAGCCCTGTCGCCCAATGAAAACAATAGGGTTTATTAGCATGGGCGGCTCGTAGTGTGCGGGCCGGATTTAGCTCTGCTTGGAAGCATCATGCAGCCCATATATTTCTTCAAGCCCCAATGGGCGGGGACCATCCTTTTTCAGTTGGACAGGCCTTATAGAAAAGCGACCGGGAAGTCCCGAAAGTTAACGCCCTTGAAAAATGGCGGAAAAATCTGCAAGGTGTTCCCATTCCTCTTAAATGATGAAGTATTTTTACTAACATAATAAAGTACCGCATTTAAGTGTGAAATCGGTTTTAAATCGGTCATTTTGGCAAAATAAATTTACAGGTAAAAATGATACAGAGCCTAGGTGGTGTAGTGGTTATGCTGCTCGCCTTATAAACCAGGGGTCGCAGGACCGATCCCGGGCCTCTCCAGACTTTCGGATGAGTCTTTAAACCGACGCCCCGTCTCCGCATGACCTTATCTTGTGGTGAGACGTAAAACTCAAACACCCAATATAAGAATTTGTTGGCCATTTCATCAAAGCCAGGTAGATGGCCATTTTCTTGCAAATAAATTACTTTACGATGCGAATGTGCAATGTACTTTGTATAAACACGATTTCACATATGACTTTTTTCCTGATGTGTATCTTCTTTCAACGCACCTGAACTTCCGCCTGTACTTCCGGTCCCGCTGGTACCACCTGTCTGAGATCCGGTTCCTGTCATGGAGCCACTGCCACTGCCAGTGATAGCACTACCTAAATTTTTAAACAAAATCAAATTACTAAATGCATTCTATGTGGCTGCATCTGCTGTCATACATACAATGATATAACGGAACTCCGTGGCCTAGTGGTTGACTTTTACATGTAATCATCATGCTTCTCACCGCTGTGGTTAAAGCCTAGCCCTGGCCACATGCGAGACGCAAAGTTCTGCAACGGAAGGTCAGGTCGTTTTTCTCCGAGTACTTAAGTTTTCGCCCGCCTTTGGTCGTCTCGTAATAAGGGAAATAATCTTGAAGAGGCTGTAAAAGCAAACACAAAACAAACAAGAGGACCATTATGGTCCTATATTGCTGACCTGAGCTAACAGATTAAAAGTTTCAGGAAGTTCCAATCTTTACCAAAGGATTTATTCACCATATTTGCATTATTTGCTGGCTCCCAGCTTGCACATTGTCAATATTGGAAAAACAGGTAACCAGACCCTCCTGACCTTTCAAGGTCAGGGGGGTCTGGTTACCTGTTTTTCCAACATTGATAACCTTTAGACTAGGAACCAGCAGATAATGCAAATAAGGTGAATGCTGATGACAAGATCAAAACAGGCATTTTCAGCATTCAAAGGGGCGTAACAGACATCACCAGATTTCATACTCATTCAACTTTCATTCCCAACTTACATATATGCTAGTTTCAGGAAAATTCGATCAAAACTAAATATGGTTATGATAGGGTACAAAATGAGCTTTTTCAGCAAAGAAGGGGACTTAACTCTATGAGTAATCTGCCAACAGTGTTAGTTTGCAAACACATTCAAACTTGTAGCTCTTACTTACTTATATGTAGTTTCAGGAAGGTCAAAACTTACGAACTTACGATGATGATGTCAAAAATGGACATTTTCAGCAATCAAAAGAACATAACTCTATGATTAATATGCCGACCTCATCAGTTTTTGAACTTATCCAAGCTTTTATCCCTGACTTACTTACATGTAAGTTTCAAGAAGATTCTATCAAAACTGAAGAGGCTACAGTGATGACAAGGTCAAAAACAGGCATTTTCTGCAGACAAAGTGATGTGACTCTAAGATAAACAAAGCATCGCAGGTGATACAAATCCCCTTGCAGAAGACTATTTCATGTGTGGAAAACACTTACCTGGCAAAATTCCAACTTGCTTGAGAGATTATCATTTGCAAAATTTATGTAAATTTTTACTAAATCCATCAATAAATGTAGGCCATCACGAAAACACGCACATAAATTCTGGCCCCTGAAACCCTTTTTTATATAGCAAAAGTAGGGTTTACATGGCTATAGATTATTTTCCATATTCCTGCTCAAAATCATAGATTGTGGGTATTCGTTAGAACCGCCTCGGTCTGGTCAAAACATAGATTGTGTATTTGTTAGAACCACCTCAAAGAAGCGAATCTGACTGGTAACCACAATCTATGTTTTCAGCAGAAATATGAAAAATATCGGAATATTTATCGGATTTTTTTCATTATTTTTGGTTGCAAAATTCTCAATACATTTGAATATGTGTGTTTTCGTAATGTCTAGAGTGATGACATTGTTTTTTCTAATAATAGCCACAGTGACCCTGACCTTGAGCCTAGAACCCCGAAAGTCGAACTGGCTCGAGATATAATCATTTCCAACATTTGTGTAAAGTTATAGCAAATTCAGCAATAAATGTAGGCATAAGAGCGATAAAAAGTTTTTTTTTCTAAAAATACACTGTGACCCTGACCTTGACATCAGGAGCCTGAAAGTCGAAGTTGCTCGTGATATTATCATAACTAACATTTGTGTGAAGTTATATTAAAATCTATCAATAAATGAAGGCACTAGAGTGGTGAAAATGTTTTTCTAGCAATAGCCACAGTGACAATGACCGTGAGTGGAGGAGCCTAAAAGCCAAACCCACTCGAGATAGTATCATACCAAACATTTATGTGAAGTTATATTAAAATCTATCAATAAGTGTTGGCACAAGAGCGATGACAAAGTTTTTCTGACAATAGAAAGTGACCTTGACCTTGAGGCCACAACCTTGAAAGTCGAACTCACTTGAGATAATGTCATAAAGAGCATTTGTGTGAAATCATATTGAAATCGGTCAAGAAAATCAGGCGCTAGAGCGATGACAAAGTTTTTTTCTAAAAATAGCCATATTGACCTTGACCTTGAGGCCACAACCTTGAAAGTCGAACCCGTTTGCGATATTGTCATGAGGAACATCTGTGTGAAGTTTTATAGAAATCGGTCGACAAATGTAGGTGCTAGAGCGATAACAATGTGTTTTTTTTTAAATAGCCACAGTGACCTTGACATTGAGGCCACGACCTTGAAAGTCAAACTCGCTTGAGATATTGTCATAAGGAATATTTGCATGAATTTATATAGAAATTTGTAGAAATGTAGGCGCTAGAGTGATGACAATGTTTTCTAAAAAAAAAAAAAAAGCCATATTGACCTTGACCTTGAGGCCACGACCTTGAAAGTCGAACTAGCTCGAGATATTCTTATAGGAAACATATGTGTGAATTTATATTAAAATCGGTCGCGAAATGTAGGCGCTGGAGCGATGACAAAAGTATGTATGGACGTACGTACGTACGAGACAAAAATAAGCATTTTCTGAAATCAAGGGGGACATAATACTCTGAAATATATGCCAACCTCACCAATTTTTAACTCTGGCGACGTTTTATCCCTTACTTACTTACATGTGTGTTTCAAGAAGATTCGATGAAAACTGAAGGGGCTACAGTGATGACAACGTAAAAAAGGCATTTTCAGTAATCAAGGGGACGTAACTCTATGATATATATGCCGACCTCACTTACTTATTAGTAAGTTTCAAGAAGATATGATCCAAACTGAAGGGGCTACGGTGATGACAAGGTCAAAAATAGACATTTTAAGCGATCAAGGAGACGTAACTCTGTAATTAATGGGCCAAATTGGCCGGTTTTCGAACTCATTCGAGTTTTTATCCCTAGCCACCTTACATTTAAGTTTCACAAAGATCCGATCAAAACTGAAGGCGCTACGGTGATGGCAAACATTTTCCCATTGTGAGTCTATGGGACCAAACGTTTTCGTTCGGTTTCGAAAAAGCTAATGCCATCAATGCCCCACCAGAGGCATGCTATAGATGTGTAATGGTTGAGATCAGCCTGCAGGTTGCAGCGATATAACGGGTCAAAGGTGTGGACGGGCGGACGACGGGCGATGGTTGACCGTCTATACTATAAGCTCCCCTGGAGCCTTCGGCCGAGGTGAGCTGAAATGTGTAACGATATTTAGTTTAAACAGATAAGTATAGGCAAAATATATCAATTTCCAGGGGAAAGGAAATAAGTTTTGCCAGACAGAAGTAGTTTCTGGCTGCAACATGTTCAACTATATCCCTGTGATAAGAGCTTATAATAATATTCAGATTGAAAGACAATAAATGTCAGCTTATTTCAATAAATGTTTAAACCACTGAAGAGTTTTTTGTTTGATTTGGGTTTAACGTCCCCGTCGACACTGTATGGGTCATTTTGGAGACGTTGCTGTCAATTTTGTGGGACTTTTATCCGACAATGAGATGAAATGACATCTCAGGCCCTGTCGCCCAAGGACACCAATATAGTTTATAAATATGGACGGTCCGACTCGCACAGCTTTGCCTGCGCAGGTTTAGATCCTTTAATCGGTTTACCAGTACTCGTGTGCGTTCGGTTTCAGCTCTGCGTGGAAGCATCATGCAAACCATCTATTTCTTCAAGCCCCGATGGGCGGGGGCCAAACTATGAAGGTGTAGCGGCTTAATATACAGTTAATCATTCCCCTATAAAAAGATAAATTGCAACAGGTCTTAAAGCCCCAGTCAACATTGCTGGTGGGATTTCCTTTTAAGGAACAACAAAGTTATTGTCAATTTCAGTGAGAAACAAGTCACCGTTTGTCGGGATTAAACAAGTCACTTCCGCTACCTGCTCGTGAGTTGATCAACTGACGTCCAAAATGTGATTTATCATACGACGTCGTTGATAAGCAGTGGAAAACGTCGTGTAATAAAAATCGTATGACCACACGTGTAATATCACTTTGGCGGGATTACGTAACGTCTTGACGACGTCCGTGTCAACAATGCATTTTTGTGGAACATTTTGGCGATGAAATCCAATTTAAAGTGGCCATATGATAAAAAGGATCTTACACTCGTGGTCATTTCATATGAAATTTATGAAACTCGCCGAAGGCTCGTTTCATAAATTTCATATGAAATGACCACTCGTGTAAGATCCTATATTTATTGCTCAACAATTCTCTGAAATAAGAGATGCAATAGAGCATTAAACTGTAGGGGCTCTTACGTACAATAAGCGCAGCAGTTGTCTTTCACCCACTGGGTATATTGGCTTTTTGTACAAATGTCTTGAGCGTACTGGTCACAGTTGGTGATTGTGTTCGTACAGCTTCCTGTCAAAAGAAAAAAAAAACATTCACCTTCTACGGAAACCTGGACGGGACATGCAATTTATTCTAATGTGTTGTGCGATCAAGATAATATCTTGTGCACACAAGGTATTATCTCGTGCGAACAATATAATATCTTGTGCGCAAAAGTTATTAGATTGTGCACACAAGATAATATCATGTTTGCACAACTTTTAATATCTTGTACGCAAAAGACATTATCTTGTTTGCACAATATGGATCTTGTGCGGACATCAAACGCATTTAGCGTACTAATTTGTTCGTACAGCTTCCCGTCAAATAAAACAAAAACAGCACTCATCTACTACGGAACCCTGGAAGGGACATGTGATTTATTTTTATATGTTGTGCGGTCAAGATAATATCTTGTGTGCACAAGTTATAATCTTGTGCACAAAAATAATGTAATATCTTGTTTGCACATCTTAATATCGTGTACGCATAAGATAGTATCTTGTTTGCACAACATGGATCTTGTGCGGACAACATAATATCTTGTGCGCACAACTTATATTCTTGTTGGCACAACATAATATCTTGTGCGCACAAGATATTATTCTGTGTGCACAAGTTATTATCTTTTTCGCATAACATATTATCTCGTTCGCCCAACATATTTTCTTGTTTGCACAACATATATCTTGTGCAGACAACATACCTTGTGCGCACCCGATATTATCTAGTTCCCACAACTTAATATCTTGTGTGGACAACATTATATCTTGGACGCACAAGATATTATCTTGTGGGCACAATTTAATCAGACACATAAGATATTATGTTGTCCGCACAATATTGTCGAGTAGAAAGGTGAGAGCTTCACACATTTCTGACATGACCATAAAGTATATTTTTATGCTCTTCAGAAGTGAAACAAGAGGCCCATGGGCCACTATGCTCACCAGAGCACAGGTGGGCACTGCCCAATGACAGCCATGTACATGTATTTTAACATGACATCATTTTAATCTACCAATTATAAAGTCTCCCAAATGAACCCCTATATCCAAATGAGCATCCATCTGGACTCAGTATCTAAAACATTAAGCCTTTTATTAAGTAGAGGGTGTAGCGCATGGACCCAATGGAGCCCTGGCTGGTATCACTAAATGCATCTTATCATAAGGAATAAGAATAAATATTGTGTAGCAGCGGGGATCTGTATACCAGAGGAATGGCCCCAGCGACCCCCAAGTGGGTGTGCTATTGATAAAGAACAAGAACATATATGATTATTGGGTGGGGATTCGAGCGGTTTCTGAAATATATGACCTTTTAAAGTGGAGGGGCGGGGCGCAATGCCGTAGCACAAAGTGACCCCCAGGTTGGTGTGACTGAACGAGTCTTATCATAAGGAACAAGAATATTTTATTTTATGGGTGGGGATCTGAATGATTTCTGAGATATATGGCTTTAAATGAAGTAAAGCAGTGGGGCATGACCCAGGCAGTCCGGATGACTCCCAAGCTAGTGTTATTTGAATGTGTCTTATCACAAAGAAGATAATTATATATGGTTTAGGGGTGGGGCTCCGAACAGTTTCTGTTCCTTTTGTATAGCCTTTTGTGAAGTGGTGGGGTGGGGCAAGGCCCTGGCTTGGCCCTGAAGACCTCCAGGTTGACGTCAATGAATGTGTCTAATCATAAGGACAACAATATATATGGTTAGGGGTGGGGATCTGTAAGGTTTCCAAGATATTGGGTCTTTAATGAAATGAAGGGGTGGGGCACGATTCCGGCACATCCTGGGGGACCCCAAGGTTAGAGTCAATGAATGCGTCATATCATAAGAAACAAGAATATATAAGGTTTTGGGGTGGGGATCTGAATGGTTTCTGAGATAAATGGCCTTTGTGAAGTGGAGGGGTGGGGCAAGGTCTCAGCGCACCCAAGAAGACCCCCAAATTGGTGTCAATGAATGAGTCTCTTCATAAGGAACAAGAATATATAGGGTTAAGGGGTGGGGATCTGTAAGGTTTCCAAGATATTGGGTCTTTTATGAAATGGGAGGGGATGGGGCATGACCCCGGCACAAGCCGGGGGACCCCCAGGTTGATGTCACTGAATGCGACTTATCATAAGGAACAAGAATATATATGGTTTTGGGTTGGGGATCTAAATGGTTTCTGAGATATATGGCCTTTTGTAAAGAAGAAGGGGTGGGGCAAGGCCCAGGCACACCCCGGGAGACCCCCAAGTTGGTGTCAGTGAATGTATATTTTCATAAGGAACAAGAATATATATGGTTTATGGGGTGGGGATCTGTAAGGTTTCCAAGATATTAGGCCTTTTATGAAATGGAGGGGGTGGGGCATGACCCCGGCACGTACCGGGGGACCCCCAGGTTGGTGCCACTGAATGTATCTTATCATAAGGAACAAGAATATATATAGTTTTTGGGTGGGGATCTAGATGGTTTCCGAGTTATGTGGCCTTTTATGAAGTGGAGGGTGTAGGGCATGGCCCCGGCTTAACCTGGGGGACCCCCATGTTGGCATTAAAGCATATGGCTGAGAGACATTTAATCAAGGAACATTTCTATAAAGTTTTGTCAAAATATCTGCAATTACTTGGCAGCAGATGCCATTTTTCAATTTTCCCCATTATAAGTCTATGGAAAATCTAATTTGCCATAGCAACAAAACTAAAGAGCCGAATTTCATAAAAAAAAAACACAAAACATGTAAAGGCATATATGGTGAATATTTTCATAAACACTCAGCCTCATAGAGCATACGCTTCCTCAGGAGATGATTTTTTAAGTATTTCTTTTTCTATATTTTTTCAATTTGGTTTCCATGGCAACCAATACAAATTAGCAGTAGGCTTAAAATCATATGGCAGATAGTAGATTGCCTAAGGAATATTTCTATGAAAGTTTTGTCAAAATATCTGCAGCTGCTTGGCAGTAAATGCCAATTTTCGATTTTCCCCATTATAAGTCCATTGGAACTCTAAGTTGCCATAGCAACCAAACTAATGAGCTGAATTTCATAAAAAACACAAACTTTCAATCCCCCAACCCAAGGATGCTACAGATGAAATTTGGGCCCAATCGGCCTAGCCGCTTCAGAGGAGATGTCGTTTAAAAGTGTTGACGTCACCAGACGCAGACGCAGACGACGGACAACTGCTTATCCTATAAGCTCCCCTGGAGCCTTCGGCTCTGGTGAGCTAAAAAGCAGTTATTACATTACATGCAAGACAGAGGGAGTCTTCACTATGAAATGTTCATTCAATTAAATCATTAAGTATTTCTTTTATTAGATTATAAGGAAGTGTAGTGTACAGGGTCGAAAAATCATAACTAGACAGACTTGAAGCACGAAAACGTCTGGATTTCAATTTACTTAACTTCATTAGAATTTTTATATACCAAAACAGATTTCTCCCTGATCTTCAAAGACTTTGTCCCAATATTTAAGCACACGTTTTGTGTTGGCAGTAAACATGAAGTTAATAAGTTGGAATGTTCAGAGCTTGAATTTGTAATTAACCGTGCTTTGTATGGTCTTTTATGAAGTTTAGGTAACCAATATAAAGTAGGAAGCTTGTCTTAGCCTTCTGTAACACATACAGCAAACTTGATGGCCGAATGACAAACCTGGTCATCAACTACAGCCCTCTCTACAACCAAAGGCTGCAGTTCATAGGTCTTAGTACCACCAAGTTCTTGCCGAAGAGTGCTAACATAGTGCAGCCGTCAAACAACGACCACATTGTTAGCGGTCTTGTCTGCTGGAGCCAAAACAAACTTCTTATGAAATTCATTTATACCTAGTTTAAGGTGACGTAAAGACGTCTTAGGAGACAGTAATTTCGTATTTCGAGAGTAGAAAGAAATGCGTATGTTTGCTAGTTTAAGAATGCTAAGTTTCACTTCTTTGGGGGCTTTATGCTTAACATATTCTCGTTTACACCATCGATTACCTAATTCATTCAAGGCAGCATCGATGTGATTTCTACAGTCACTGAAATCAATTTTAGAAGGCAATCGATATATCGGTCCTTTAGAAATTATATTCTGTATCCTATAATCAGGAATAATTTTTAAATTGCCAGTAATAATATGACCAGCAACAGGATAGCAATACACAGAATTTGTACAAGCACAAGTATCAGAAGTGTGAGTGTCAATGTCACGATCATAAACAAGTTTATTGAAATTAAAAATGATAGATATAACAGGGTTATTGCATTTATAGCAAATTAAGGGTATTTCAGTATTTTGAAAATAAGCAGGAATGGATGAAATCACCGAACTGACCCGGAAGATACTAGGTACAGAGTAAATCTATAAAATCCAAACCCTTATTAATGAAGGATATTTTGATGTGATAATGTTTGTGATTAATTTCAGAATCGATGAAAGGACGAAAAGCATGCTGAGCATAACCTATAGTTAAAAGAGCAGTATCGTATAACTGATTAGAACTATCGTAGAATTTATTCGCCTCCGTGTCCAGAATACGTAATACAGAAATCGGTTATGAACTTGGCGTCCATGATTCAATAATATTATGGTATTATTTCTTTTAAAAGCACGTAATTTACGTTAATAGTTGCCACTTTGCCTGGTGCCGTGCGATCTACGTAGTTTTATGCTTTCGACAGTTCAGAAGCGAGAAAATATCAAAATCGGGCATTTGAGAAATATTACCCTCCTGATAAATGTTGTCATTAAAACCAAATGGAAAATTTAATCTCTTTTAATTCAGTTTCATGTCGTCTAAAACAATTAAACCGAGCCGTAGAATTTTCATCATAATAAATATTTCCACTGACTGTATAGAAATATCATTTACAGAACGACCTGTACGTTTAAAATGACGGTACAAGAAAGTGTCCGTTTCCTTAGGCTTACTCATTCTGCGAAAGTGTTCGGTAAATCTTGTTTTTCATTCGATTAGTTTGTCCGACGCACTACATTTTACAATTCGCAGTCAGGTTATCACATATATAAAATCCGTAGACTTACATGTACATGTCAATTCCGACATGTTAACTACAGAAAAACGTCTACCGTTTACAGATGAAAAAAAAAACGGTAGACGCAGTGCATAAATGCGAATGGCACCTGCATTGCGCTCAGAAAAATTAGGATACATCCCACTTCTTTTGAAAGGATCGGTATATTTCCGAAGAATGGGCGATTGATAGGAGATAATCTAACTCTTAGACTTTATTTTCAAATAAATTGGTATAAATAATTCCCCATTCTGAATAAATAATCTAATTCTTAGACTTTATTTTCAAATAAATTGGTATCGGCTGCTCCACTGAAATTAACGGAACCGGCAGAAAACAAATTTATAGGTATGAAAAATATCGAGGCAGCGTAGCTCTAAAATTATAAACAGAATGGGGAATTATAATTTAAACTATATAGTTTAAATTTATTTGTGATACTCGTATGTGTGCGTCAAAAGTAAAGCGATATTCATACTTGTTATTAAGTCAAACAATATACTGAATAACTGAAGGTTTAAAACTGTTTTCCTGAGGAAGTGCCAACGACTACTCACAAATACATAGTAGATGCGTATTAGAACCTATTCGCTTAGACGCTTGTAGAGTATTCATAAAAGGTAATATGGGCCCCGTCAAGCGATTTTGGTACTTATCGCCTATGCGAGCAGCGAAGGTTCAGGCGAGCCTGCGCATCGGCGCAGTCTCGCCAGAACCTTCGCTGCTCGCTCATAGAAACAGTGAATCAAGAGGAACCTTCAGACAGAAAGCCATATCCCTGGCCCCTCTGAATGACTGGGCATGCGCAGTTAAAATTTGTCATGACGGAATGCCCGAAGACACAAACTCGCTTGGCGGGGCTCATATATTTTATTATGTGTTTATATTGGGGTTTAACGCCGCAGTCAAAACTATTTAGGTCATTTTTGAGTCGGTCAGTTTACTTATCCACACTTTTCCTAGCCAGGCTTATACATAAGCGGTTAACTAGTGCAGTGAACAATCTTTCGCCCAAAACTGACACCTGCCCTTCTTGATTCAGCGGAAGGGAAATAATGACCGTAGAAAAGATTTTATAATTGGCCTGCACCGAGGTCCGTCTCTGTATGACCTTAGCTGTTGGTGGGACGTAAACCGCAAACACTCACACCTTCTTATACTTAATATATCTTGTATTATCTTACCCGATGAACCGGTCTGTGTAACTGTTCCTGAAATGAAATCAAAAAGTCAACTTTACAAAACAGAAGTGAAGGAAATTATCAGAAATCGATACATTCAACCCACAGCTCCCATCAGAGACACCAAAGGGAAAGAAACAAAAACATGCCACAACAGACCTAATGGAAACATCAATAGCGGAAAGCCAAGAGGACAGTTACTTTCCCACAAAATGGCCAATTGGCTATCCAAAATAAAATAATATAAGCGACAAAAACATCCATCGATAAACCATAACAAAAATGGAACGGTCAGCGAAACGAATTCCACTGAGAATCTGAGGTCTGACCCACCGGCGTGCAATGAAAGAGGGAAACAAAGTTGTCAATCGTGATTGGGTTAACTACCATGCACGCAGTCTGTCGTATAACATTTATGTTGTATCCAATTTTTTATATCGAAGATTTTACGAAAGGGGGTGCTGAAGTCATATATATTTTTTATATATTTTTTTCTGAATTTATATACTAAGTCATTATAATTCGGGTTCCATAGACCTTGCTGCAGAAGAGATTTAAGTCCAATATTGAATTTTGAAATTAAATCAAATTGACATCTATACACTTTTGAAAAGGCTTTGCGTAGTTTATGGTGGCGATAACCCTTATTAAGAAGTTTAGCAGTTAAGAATTTATTACGAGTGTTGAAGTCAGTTACATGACTACACACCGTTGCAAATTGAATTAATTGCGAAATATAAACACCACAGGGTGGCACACGAGGAACATCACCAAAAAAGGAAAATTTACGATCCCGAAAATTAACCCTAAATCAAGACGTCTTCGTGGCAAGGCGCTGATTGTTAAATTTTGCGTCCCTTATCGCTGTGGGTTTCGGACCTCGGTCAGATGGCATGTGAGACAACAAGTACTGCAATGGAAGGTCAGCTGTTTTTTCTCCGGGTTCTCTGGTTTTCTCCAACTTCTGTTAGCAATCGGCGCGACATAAATCAAATGAGCTTGAAAGAATTAATCCCCCAATCCCATCCCCACTTACCCTAAAAACGGCCCAGCCTATCGGGGATTAAAGAAATAGACGAGCTGCATGATGCTTCCCCGCAGAGCTGAAACCGACCGTACACGAGTACTGGTAAACCGCTTAGAGGATCTAAGCCTGTCCAGGCAAAGCGGTGCCCGTCGGACCGTCCATGCTTATACACCCTATTGGTTTCATTGGGCGACGGGGCTTGAGATGTCATTTCATCTCATTGTCGGGTAATAGTCCCACAAAACTGGAAGCAGCGTCTCCAAAATGAACTATACAGTGTTGACGTCGACGTTTAACCTCAAATCAAACAAACAAACAAAACCCTAAAATTATATCATAAAAAAATCGCCAATTACTCTATACATAGTCAGCCCTCTTTATACTGACATTCAGTATAACGACGAAAGTCCTTGCTACGACAGTTTCAGTGGAACGAACGCTTAGCTCGGACCCCGCCCATCGGGGCTAGGAGAAATAGATTGGGCGGTATGATGTTTCCACGCAACGCTGAAACCGACCACACACGAATAATGGTAATTCGCTTAGATGGATTAAGCCTGCCCAGGCAAAGTGGCGCGGGTCGGCCCGTCCCTATAAATAAACCCTTTTGGTTTGTTTGGGAGGTAGGGCTTGAGGTGACATTTCATCTCAATGTCGGGTAGAAGTCCGACAAAAATGGAAGCAACGTCTCCAAAATGACCTAAACAGTGTTGAAGGGGACGTAACAAAAAACAAATAAACAAAAACCCTTAGTTCATGATGAGACTATAAATAAAGACATTCAAAATATTGCACCCAGTTCCCCGGGAAAAAACTGTTGTGGATATTTGTTAGAATCGCCTCGACGAGGCGATTCTAACAAATATCCACATCATTTGCTAACAACACTTGTTCTCGGAGTTATTAAGGAAAATTGCGATTAACATGATGACAGTCATTAAAGTAATGCGTACCTGAACCGGAACCGGAAGTCATTCCACTGCCGCTAGTCCCACCACCGGAAGTCTGGAAATTGCATTGTGGTTTCGAGCAGCATCCAGTAGCCTCCTTTACGAGTGTACATTGTGGTGGTAAGTTGCTGTATTGCGGGCAGCTATAAAAGAAATCGATACGTAATTTTGGTCGCCACATGTGACAAATGGATTCTTTGGACATGTGCCCCAGAGGAGACAAAAATCAGTCAGTCTGAGAGCATCCACCCAGTCGAACACGCCTTTCGAATCTATGTGATAGTTGTATCGTGTGGGCCAATTATTATCCACTAAATTACCTGTGTCCAATGTATGTGAGTGTTCGAGTTTTACGTCTCACCAACAGCTAAGGTCATATGGAGACGGGACCTCGGTTAAAAGACTCATCCGAAAGTCTGGAGAAGCCCGGGATCGACCCCTGTTAGCATAACCACTACACCACTGCGCTGGGTGCTTTCTTGCCTAGTGCCGAATCCGGGGACGCAACTTGATGTTTGGACATTGGTTTCCGCCACAAGTTTCCCAATTTCTCGCGTTCGGCATTTGGGTTTGGACTCACACACAGTGCATGATGCTTATCTGGATATATTGTAAATCCAACAGTGCCATATTCTTTAGGTCCGAAATAAATATTTTAATTACCTTTCATTGTGATATATTGATTGGGTCAATATGTAATTATTTTTAAGAATGTGTTTTAGAAGTTCTTTGTCATACTAATTGTGGGTTTTTTCAAAATAACTACTCAATATTTTAAAACAAAATGTTACTTACCTAGATATCTTAGATGTTTCCTGGACAATTAATACATTAGTTCAATCTTATGTTTTATAATTCTTATGGTTCAATCTTATGTTTTTTTAAATTTTTCATATGTATGTCCTTTTTATCTTTTAATTGAATAGTTGAGGACCATATGTTAGATAAGTTATTACTTAATATGTTATCCTCAGAAAATAAAGACATTATCATTATTATTATTATTATTATTATTATTAATTTTTATTATTATTATTATACCACGGAGACTTCTGTGTGTCCGATTTAAATAAAAGTTAACAGGAAACATGTTTCTATGGCATAAATGTTTGCACAGCAACGAGTCTGATCTGAGCCTATTTTTTTTTTTTTTTTCTTTCTTTTTTTTTTCTATTTTTTTGTTTGATTTGAGGTTTAACGTTCCCGTCAACACTGTAGAGGTCATTTTGGATACGTTGCTTCCAATTTGTGGGACTCTTACCCAATAATGACATAAAATGACATCTCTAGCCCTGTCGCCAAATGAAACCATCAGGATTTATAAGCATCGACGGACCGACTCGTACCGCTTTGCCTGGGCAGACCTAGATCCTCTAAGCAGTTTACCATGCAGTACTCGTGTGCGGTCGGTTTCAGCTCTGCGTGGAACCATCTTGCAGCCAATCTATTTCTTCAAATCTCGATGGGTGGAGGACCGTGCATTTTTTTCTTTTGTGCATAAATGTCAAAATACAGTAAAATTCCTGTATTAAGATAACCTTTGAGTCTGTTCAAAAGTGGTCTTTAAGACCACTTTTGAACAGTCCCAAAGGTGGTCTCCCGATGGAGCAGACTGGATGTAGAAAACACAATGAAAATGTAACTTAAACCTTCTAAATATGCATTTTTTTGCATAATTTTTCTTAACTGTAGGTGATCTTAATAGTTGAATTTCACTGTACATATTTTTTTCTGGCTCTTCCTGTTTTTGCAAACCATTTTTGATAAAAATGCTATATAAGGAATCACCATTTGCAATATCACAATTGAGAATAAGATGCCTTTACACTATAACGCTAGCTTTTCTGGCGTGAGATGTATATTTTAGATCAAATACATTACGAAAACACGCCTATACAATACATTGTAAATTTTACCACCGAATAAAAGAAAATTTTAAGATGAAAAATTGTGGTATTTTTCTTATTTCTGCTCAAAATATAGATTGTGGGTACTCGTTAGAACCGCCTCATCGAGGCGGTTCTAACGAGTACCCACGATCTATATTTTAGAGCAGAAATAAGAAAAATAAGTTTTACCCCTGTAAACCCCAGTTTTACTGTATAAAAGTGGGGTTCAAGTGGGTCAAAAGTATATAGGAGTGTTTTCGTGATATTTTGATATACAGTTCAATTTCGCTATTAAGTCCACCTGAAATTAAGACCATTTCTGTTTTGAAAACCTTATTTAGTAGGTTTCAGTTATTCTTTCTCTTTGTTTCCAGAATACAGTGTCCTCTGGTCAGATACCACCTTTGGGACTGTTCAAAAGTGGTCTTAATAGAGGAATTTTACTGTATTTGGGCATAAGTGCATAACAAACCTTGATTTTGTTTGGGTTTTGGATTTACGTCCCCGTCAACATTATTTAGGTCATTTCGGGGACGTTGCTTCCGATTTTCTGCGACATTGAGAAGAAATGATATTTCAAGCCCTGCCTCCAAAAGAAACATTTACAAAAAGCTAGGTCTGCGATCAGAACATATTAAACATGAATGACTAGAGTTATATCCCAGGAATGTGTTTTATACAATTAAATGTCTTTGGCAGTATTCTAATTACCAGTCTGCACCCAGGAACCTGCCGAGAGAAGTATAATGTCTAAACTGTCAAAGTTGCAATTGCTGTAATTTTGTCTAGAAGCATGTTTTTGGGTCGATTGGTTTATAATCGACCCAATGTTATAAAGGACAGAAACTGAATTCGTGCTGTTGTCCACGTGACTATCGAAATCAATATAACTTATTTATAGAAAATAGCAGAGTTAGTTCAGCGTGTTGCGTATAAGGGTTATCTGTAAAATCTGGGCGGGGATCATGGTTTGGGCTTGGCAAACAGTGTAGACCCAGATCAGACGCCGCAGAATGCGGCGTCTGATCAGGGTCTGCACTGTTTGCTTACAGTACAGGAATTTAAGGATGAGCCACCAAAAAAACGCAGCGTCTGACCAGGGTCTACATGGTTTGCTTACAGCACAGGAATTTATGGGTTAAATGTCTAAGTGTAAGTCCTCATTCCAAATCTACACTCGGAGACAATCGACCCACCCGTACTCTAAGTGCTTTGATTATCTTGAAAATGGCACATGTAACACTTCAATATGCTTGTAACAACTTAACAAATAAAATGGAAACTGTTGGAGAAGTTAAGCAGACAACTTTCCTACACTTTACAGACGACTGATGGAAGATTATCCCAAAAGTTTTGCTAGTTGCGAGGCAAGTGTTTAGCTCACCACTGGGAAGCTTATGGTATAGGCAGTGGTCCGTCGTGGTTGAGAGTTTGTTGATGAACAATTTTTATTGGCTTGTGCAAATGACAACAAATATGGGCTTGTACAAATGTGATAGCAATTCTGTGCCAGAGCTCTGCCCGTGGGCCTCTTTTTATTGTGAAAGCTAATATTTATGGGCCGCTTTTTTATTCTTGTGAAAGCTTATACTTGTTGTTAAATAAATCTAAAGGTCAACCTGCCTTGTGGTTAACTCCGTTTTTAACCCTCCGTCTATCATGTTTACGCCAATGGAGCGAGATAGCTCAGTGGTTATTGTACTTGCCTCTGATGCTAGAGGCCCCCGGTTCGATCCCCGGAGGAGGTGATTAATTCGGTGTCCGAACACGCTCCACAGGGATGAATGCCAAAAAGTGCACCGTCCTTCGGATCGGGACGTTAACTGGAGGCCCCCCTGTGCAGGAAGAGCATCTCCTGTGCAGGTTAAAGACCCCATCCGTAATTACATGATTACTGTGAAGTTTCAGCCTTGCAACCTGGAGTGTATGTCATGTACACATGCGAGTAATGGTCAAATGTGACCGATCGCAGTAAAAGTAGAAAGAAAGAAAGAAGAAAGAAAAAAGGAAAGAAAGAAAGGGCGTAGACAATAACAAGGGGCGGTCTGACACGTGTCACGGCTTAGACCTTCTAGGCGGTCTACCAGTACTCTTTTTTTTTTGTTTCAGCTCTGCACAGAAGCACCATGCACATCAAGATAACAAGTCCGTGAAACGAAGACCCCTCTAAACCCCACTTTATATAGAGAAAAACGGGGTTATCGGGGGTATACATTATCTGCCTTATTTTGCTCAAAAACATAGATTGTGGGTACTTGTTAGAACCGCCTCATTGAGGCAGTTCTAACGAACACCTACAACTATGTTTTAAGAAAACATAAGAAAGATATAACAGTTTTTACTTAATATTTGCAATTCCTGACACCATGTTGAACGCGTTGCCGGCCTCGGTGGCTCAGTCGGATGCAAGTCTGACTGGTGATCAGGAGGACGCGGGTTCGACTCCCGCCGGGTTCGGCAACATTCTTTCGTGGAGATTGATCATGAAATCTTTTCTACTGTCATTCTCTCCCTTCCGCTGATTCAAGAAGGGCAGTTGTCAGTTTCTGGCGAAAGAATGTGCACTGTACTGGTTAACCGCTTACGTATAAGCCTACCCAGGAAAGTGTTGATAGGTAAACTGACCGGCTCAAAAATGACCTAAATAGTGTTGACTGGGCCGTTAAACTCCAATACAAACAAACAAAACCATGTTGAACGCTGTTATTGCACTTGGACATGTTTTCCTAATGGCAGCCCATTCTATTTCTCCAAGCCCCGATGGGCGCGTATTAATCAAAGGTGGGCAAAACCCTGGAGTACCCGAGAAAAACCACCTGACCATCAGTAACAGAACTTGGCGTCTCACATATGACCCGAGCACGGCTCTAACCCACGGCGGTGCGAGACCTAAAGATTAAGAGTCATCGCTCTTATCCACTAGGCCTGGGGGGCCGTTACACCATACCTTTAAAGGATAAAATCAGAAAAACCTTTCTAAAACATCCAAATATATTGATAGGTTGGCAATCAAGAGTCGAGTTTGAAGTACCCAAGATAAACGAGTCATACGTGTTCGAGGTAAAGAAATTTTACGCCCCCCCCCCCCCCACACTTCCACACACACACACTCCCACCCCCATCGGAGCTTGGAGAAAAAGATCGGGCTGCACGATGCTTCCATGGAGAGCTGAAATCGACCGAACTTGAATACTGGTAAACCTCTTTGAAGGTCTATGCCTGCCCAGGCCAAGTGGTGCGAGTCGGGCCGTCCCTGGATATAAAATGGGCGGTAGGGTTTAAGTTATCATTTCATCTCAATGTCGGGTAACAGTTACACCAATTGGAAGCAACGACTCCAAAATGACCTAAATAGTGCTGACTTGGACTAAAATACCAATCGAAACAAAAAGATCAAACTTCATTAAACCATATGTTTGATTATGGCGGAAACGTCTAAATTTCGATACACATAACATTAAACAGCTCACGAAAAAACGTGCCTCCGTGGCGTAGTGGGCAAGAGCGCTGACTCTTAATTATTTGGTCTCTCACCGCTATTGTCCGAGCCTCGCTCGGCTCACATGTGAGACACCAAGTTCTTCGACGGAAGGTTAGGAGTTTTTTCTCCGGGTACCCCGGTTTTCGCCCACCTCATATTAACGATCGGCTTCTAAATAAGTAAAATAATCTTGAAAGGGCCATAAAACCAAAACAAAACAAGAGGCCCATGGGCCACTATGCTCACCAGAGCTCAGGGGGCACTGCCCACTGGCAGCAATGTATTTTAATTAACCATGGAAGCCTTGCGCCCAATGATACTACAGATAGATTTTGGACCCAATCAGCCTAGTGGCTTCAGAGGTCTGATGTCGCTTGAATGTGTTATTGCAGGACAACAGATGACAATTGACAATATCCCATCTGTGGCAACTAATAGGCCTAAAAGAACATTATTAAAG
Source organism: Lucinisca nassula (assembly GCA_963580285.1). Taxonomy (NCBI): domain Eukaryota; kingdom Metazoa; phylum Mollusca; class Bivalvia; order Lucinida; family Lucinidae; genus Lucinisca; species Lucinisca nassula. The sequence continues at coordinate 59,774,459 of OY757017.1, forward strand.
GAACATTTCTATGTAAGTTTGACAAAATATCTTGAAAAGCATAAATGTCATTTTTCAATTTTCCCCATTTATAAGTCAATGGAAATTCTTAACTTGCCATAGCAAACAAACCAAAGAGCCAAATTTCATAAACCAGAGCTCAGGTGGGCACTGCCCATGACATTGTATTTTAACAGGATATGATTTTAATCTACCAATAATAAAGTCTCCCAAACAAACCCCATACCCAAATGAGCACTCATGTGGACTGTATCTGAAATATTAGGTGTTTTATAAAGTAGAGAGGGTGGGGCATGAACCCAATGGAGCCCTGGTTGGTGTCACTAAATGCATCTTATCAAAAGGAACAGAGACATTATGGTTTAGCGGTGGGGATATGTATGGCTCCTGAGATGTAAGGCTTTTTAAGCAGTGGTGGGATTCGGGCATGGTGGATCCAAGAAAAGCCCAAGATTGCTGTCACTGAATGCTGAACGGTTTCTGAGATATGAGGCCCTTTTATGAAGTGAATGGGAGAGAAATGGCCCCTGCGGACCCCCCAAGATGAGGGTGACTGAATGTGTCTAATAACAATGAACAAGAATATATGTGATTATGGGGTGGGGATTCGAATGGTTTCTGAGATATATGGCCTATTATGAAGTGGGGATTTATCATAAGGAAGAAGAATATATATGGTTAAGGGGTGGGGATCTGAACAGTTTCTGAGATATATGGCTTTTAATGAAGTAAAGGGGTGGGACATGGCCGGTGGCACCCCGGGAGTCCCCCATGCTGGTGTCACTGATTGCGTCTTATCATAAGGAACAAGAATATATTATGGTTTAGGGGTAGGGTTCTGAACAGTTTCTCAGATATATGGTCTTTTGTGAAGTTGAGGGGTGGAGCATGGCCCGGGCATGCCCTCGGTGACTGCTAGGTTGGTGTCACTGAATATGTCTTATCATAATGAACAAGGATATATATGGTTTAGGGGTCGGGATCTGAATGGTTTCTGTGATAAATGGCATTTTATGAAGTGGAGGGGTGGGGCATGTCCCCGGGGGAACCCCCAAGTTGGTGTCACTTAATGCATCTTATCATAAGGAACAATAATATATATGGTTTAGGGGTGGGGATTTGTAAGGTTTCTGGAATACTTGGCCTTTTATGAAGTGGAGGGGGTTGGGCATGGCCCCGGCACATCCTGGGTGTCCCCCCAGGTTGGTGTCACTGAATGCGAATTATCATAAGGAACGAGAATATATAATGTTTAGGGCTGGGGATCTGTAAGGTTTCTGGGATATTGGGCCGTTTATGAAATGAAGGGGGTGGGGCAATGCCCAGGCACATCCCGAGGGACCCCCAGGTTGCTGTCATTGAGTGCGTCTTATCATAAGAAACAAGAATATATACGGTTAAGGGGTGGGGATCAGAATGGTTTCTGAGATAAATGGCATTTAATGAAGTGGAGGGGGTGGGGCATGTCCCCGGCACATCCAGGGGAACCCCCAGGTTGATGTCACTTAATGTGTCTTATCATAAGGAACAAGAATATATATGGTTTAGGGGTGGGGATCTGTAAGGTTTCTGAGATATAAGGCATTTTATGAAGTGGAGGGGGCGGGGCATGGCCCTGGTACAACCTACGGGACCCACAGGTTGACATAAACGCATATGGCTGAAAGAAGTTTACTCAAGGAATGTTTCTATGAAAATTTTGTCAAAATATCTGCAAAGGCTTGGTAGTTAATGCCATTTTTCAATTTTCCCTATTATAAGTCTATGGAAAATCTAAGTTGCCATAGCAACCAAACTAAAGAGCCGAATTTCATAAAAAACACAAAACCTGTGAAGGCAAATATGGTGAATATTTCCATAAACTCTCAGCCTCATAGAGCATATGGTTTCTGAGGAGATGATTTTTTAAGTTTTTTTTTTCTATTTTTTTCATTTTGGTTTCCATGGCAACCAATACAAATGAGCAGCAGCCCTAAATTCATATGGCAGAGAGTAGATTGTCTAAGGAACATTTCTATGAAAGTTTTGTCAAAATATCTGCAGAGGCTTGGCAGTAAATGCAATTTTTCGATTTTCCCCATTATAAGTCTATGGGAACTCTAAGTTGCCATAGCAACCAAACTAATGAGCCGATTTTCATAAAAAAACACAAACTTTCAATCCCCCCACCCAAGGATGCTACAAATAAAATTTGGGCCCAATCGGCCGAGTGGCTTCAGAGGAGATGTCGTTTGAAAGTGTTAACGACGACGCAGACGCAGACACAGACGCAGACGCAGACGACGACGACGGACAATGCCCATCCTATAAGCTCCCCCGGAGCCTTCGGCTCTGGTGAGCTAAAAAGGCACATGAACAAAATTCGGTCAAGAGCAAAATTGACATGAACCCTTCGGTTCACTGAACCCATTTTGAACCTAAAACCGGTACCATCACGTGAACAAGTCCGTGAAATGAAGACCCCCTAAACCCCACTTTATATAGAGAAAACTGGGGTTTACGGGGGGGGGGGGTATTCATTATTTTTCTTATTTCTGCTCCAAGACATAGGTTGTGGGTACTCGTTAGAACCGCCTCAATGAGGCGGTTCTTACGAGCACCCACAACCTATGAACGAGTTGAGGAAAAGGGTAAAATGCGAGGCTTTGCCGAGCATTATATCCCTTTTCCTCAATGAGTTTAATAAATTCAGTAATAAATGAACACGAATACAAGATTCTGTTTATCATATGGCATATAAAACGTACTATATTCACGATTTTTAAACAAAAATGTCAATATTCCGCCATTGGTAAACGCGACGTCGTTAAGGACGTCGTACATGTAACGTTACGGGACGTATCTAGCTAATTTGCATATTTATTCCACTAGTGAATTATCGAAAATATTACATGACGTCATTACACTCTCATACGCGACATCATATGATAAATGACGATACATGACAAATAGTCCTTACTTCTTCATTTAGTCCTCAAACCAGATTTTTTTCATCAAATGATGGATGGAAATAAAGGTAATTTTTAATTTCATCATACATGTAACACGTCGTGTCAGAGAATGTATATGTAATAAAGCCGTGTAATAAATTCGATAGTAGTCCACTAGTGAATTAAATATGCAAATTAATTAGATACGTCCCGCAACGTTACATGTACGACGTTCTTAACGACGTCGCGTTTAACAATGGCGGAATATTGACTTTTTTGTTTAAAAATCGTGAATATAGTACGTTTTATATGCCATATGATAAACAGAATCTTGTATTCGTGTTCATCTATTACTGAATTTATTAAACTCATTGAGGAAAAGGGATAAAATGCTCGGCAAAGCCTCGCATTTTACCCTTTTCCTCAACTCGTTTAATAAATTCAATAATTCACGATCATAAAATGAAAATTTTTATGATAAAAAACTTTGATATTTTTCTCATTTCTGCTCAAAGTATAGATTGTGGGCACTCGTGAGAACCGCCTCATCGAGGCGGTTCTAACGCGTACCCACAATCTATATTTTAGAGCAGAAATAAGAAAAATAAAGTATACCCCCGGAAACCCCAGTTTTACTATATAAAAGTGGAGTTCAAGGGGGTCAAAACTATATAAGCGTGTTTTCGTGATGCAAACAAGCACAAAACAGCGGGCTAACATCGAGCCGACATCGAAACGACGTGGGAACGTCGTATCGATTTCGGCGCGACGTTAGCCGTCGCGCAAATTGCCACGTATATTACACATAAAATGTTTCTCTTAATAGTTTCGGACGATTCCTTTTCTGATTTTAGGGTGGTATATGTGATGGCGCATATTGACTCTTGTTTCCCCTCCGCGCACATATCAAAGGGCACATTCACCCTAAGCGCGTCTCAATTAAAACTTAAACATAACTCTTACACGCTGGTACACTGGTATCGTCCGGTGGATCCGTCCGTGCACTGGCAGTTGTAGGCGCATCCATCTTGCCAGGATTGGCCTTGTGCGTACGTTTGTCCTTTGTATGTACACCCTGCAAGTTAAACATTAAGTGTAACTGATTAACTCTCAAGGGACGAAACTTTTTCGAAAAAAATGTGTCACCCTTATTCATGAAAAAGAATTTTGGTAGAGGAGCAAATTCTTTGCTGAGTAAGTATTTTGTTTTTGCTCGATTTGAGGTTTACCGTCCCAGTCAACACTGTATAGGTCATTTTGGAGACGTTGCATTCAATTTTGTTGGACTTTTACCCGACATTGAGTTGAAATGACATCTCAAGCCCTACCGCACAATGAAACCAATAGGGTCTATAAGCATGGACGGTCCGACTCGCACCGCTTTCCCTGGGCAAGCTTAGATCCTCTAAGCGGTATACCAGTACTCGTGTGTGGTCGGTTTCAGCTCTGCGTGGAAACATCATGCAGCCATCCATTTCTTCAAGCCCCGATGGTCGGGCCGGCTGAGAAAGTAAATCACTTGTCAGATGATGGTATTGGAGCTCAGGAAATCAAAGAGGAACTACCCATCATGTGTTTAATTACAACTCCGTGTGATGAGCACCCCTTTTTTATATAGAGAAAACAAGGGTTTACAAGGGTATATATATTTTTCTTATTTCTGCTCCAAGTCGTAGGTTGTGGGTACTCGTTAGAACCGCCTCATTGAGGCGGTTCTAACGAGCCCTCATAAACAAAGTTAGGAGTATAAATAAAAAAGATATCTCAAATGTTCAGACAAAAATGAACGTTTCAGAGATATGAAAGACTGCGCTATGTCATACGAATATGTTATCGTAATGCAAATAAAAAAAAACTTGACTTCTTTGTTTATTTGGAGTTTAACGCCATAGTCAACACTATTAAGGTCATATCGATCCCGTTGACTTCTTTGTTAAACATGACGGAAACAAGTCACGTGTACCCCCACATCCCGACCCCACACCGCACCCCCTCAACATTCAAATATATACTATCAAATATTAAAGAGTAAATATAAAAAGATAAAATTCACCTTACTTATTTCCTACAATTTTACAAGAGGGAGAACTTTCATGATTTCTTGTATACAGGCTTCACTGTGAGCCTTGTCGCCGTCAGGAAATGTGACATGGCGTGACCTGACGAATGAAGGCTTCAACCCACCACGAAAACAGGCCTATATAATTTTGATCCCCTCATAACCCACTATTACATAGTAAAACTGGGCTTTGCAGGGGTGAACCTTATTTTTCTTATTTCTGCTCTAAAATATAGATTGTGGGTACTCGTTAGAACCGCCTCGATGAGGCGGTTCTAACGAGTACCCATAATCTATATTTTAGGCAGAAATAAGAAAAATATCCCTCGTTAGAACCGCTTCGATGAGGCGGATCTAACGTTTACCCATAATTTATATTTTAGGCAGAAATAAGAAAAAAATCACAAATTTTCATCTCGAAATTTTCATTTTTTCGGCGATAAAGGTTACAATGTATTTGTATAGGCGCGTTTTCGTAATGCGACACATCGCCTTAAGTAAGTATGACTCGTAACCACAACTTGTCGCTATACGCCCGTACATACAGTGATTTGTTTGTTTGATTTGAGGTTTAACGTCCCCGTCAACACTGTAAAGGTCATTTTGGAGACGTTGCTTCCAATTTTGTGGGACTTTTACCCGACATTAAACATGAAATGACATCTCAAGCCCTGCCGCCCAATGAAACTAATAGGGTTTATAAGCATGGCTGGGCCAGCTCGCACCGCATTGCCTGGGCAAGCTTAGATCCTCTAAGCCGTTTACCAGTTACTGTTTACAAGCACTCGTGTGCGGGCGGCGTCAGCTCTGCGTGGAAGCACCATGCAGCCCACTATTTCTTCAAGCCCCGTTGGGCGGGGGCTAACATACAGTGAAATTTCACTATTAAGACCGCCGAAAATTAAGTCTAATTCTCCTTTAAACGCATACAGTAGAACTTTGATGGCTCGAACACCGATGGCTCGTATACCATGGCTGAATCGAACCCGTTCTTTAGTTCCCAGGGAATACATCTTCATAAGAAATAGTGCGGGAAAATAAAGGAAATTTTTGACTTTTATATTGCCAATGTATGTTGTGTGTACTCATTAAAATCGCCTCGATAAGGCGATTCTAATGAGTACACACAGCAAACACTTTTATTACAGAAAATCGAAAAGATATCCCATTATTTACCCCTTTACGCCTCCTGGTCGTAACTCTCAGTAGCTCGAACTACCCCTGTCTCGAACAGATATTCGAGGTCCCAAAAGTGTTCGAGCCATTGAAGTTCGACTTATCTAAAAGGTTTCAGTCATTCGTTCTTTGTGTTGTCTTCACCCAGCGTCTTCTTGAAAGAGACCACCTTTGGGGCTGTTTAAAAGTAGTCTTAAAGACCACTTTTGAACAGTCCCAAATGTGGTCTTATTATAGGAAGTTCACATTTAATGCGACTTTCTGGGCAAGTGATTGACACCACTGGTGGGTCAATTGTCTCTGTAAGTAGGCAGGAAAGATGGTCCTGAACGGGCAAACCGTGTAGATCCTGATCAGGCCACGTCCTGCAGCGCCTGAGCTTGTTCCACAATGTGAAGTGATTTCAGTCCAGATTCCATAGATAACCTATTTACATGTACGTAGCGCTCTGACCTCATAGCAATAAGAATAACGCCGCTTTTTTCTATTAACCCTTTTTGTACCAAATGGAATCTTCCTCCTTATATATAGCAGGAGGCCATTTTAAAATTTAGGGGTGTCAGGCTGTGTTTTCTTCATAATTTATTTGGAAAATGACTGGACTTTAAGAAAACAGTGGAGGCCCTGATCAGACGCCGCATTCTGCGGCGTCTGATCTGGGCCTGCACTGTTTGACAAGGTACCCCTTTAGGGGTTTCTGGTACCGAATGGGTTAACAAACGTTAACGTAGAATTTAGAAATGATTTTATGATCAAACTGAATCTAATGAAAGTCTCAGATAACATGCAAGGGATCAGCAAGTCACAAACTCTGTCTCTCTGGAACAAAAATGTTCCCAGTTGGTAGGGTCTGAGATCCGGAAGCCAGAAATGATTGTCTCTCTTTGAAAGTCAGATATATACTTTATATAGGCTTTTAATATAAGCATGGACTACTACGTGGTTTACCAGTACTCGTGTGCGGTTCGAACCGCAGTAAAAGCAAATATACGAGGGTAGGCTGAAAAGTTCTGAGCCTGACCAAGATCCAATGGTTTGTCCATGCTGAAAGTGCCTTATTTTTCAACATAGTCTCACTTCCTGCCCACACACTTCCTCCAGCGATGCTGGAGTCCTTGGATCCCAGTGGTATAGAAGGTCTCATCTTGGTCCCTGAAAAACTCCTCCACAGCAGCTATCACCTCCTCGTCTGACCGATAATGCTGCCCAGCCAAGTGCTTTTTCATGTTTGGAAACAGGAAATAATCTGATGGAGCTAGAGCAGGTGAATACGGAGGGTGATCGACAAGTGTGAAGCCACAGTCATGCACAGCAGCCATTGCGACAACCGATGTATGAGCAGGCGCATTGTCCTGATGGAACAAGTCCCCTTTTGTACATTTTCCGGGTCGTTTAGCCTTAATTGCTTTTCGCAATTGTTTTAGCAGATCTGCATAATACTCCCCATTAATTGTTCTGACCTTTTGAAGGTAATCTATGAATATTATACCCTTGGCATCCCAGAACACTGATGCCATCACCTTCCCTGCAGAGGAGACGACCTTTGCCTTCTTTGGAGGGGGTGAGCCAGGGTGCTTCCATTGCATGGGTTGTCTTTTGGTCTCTGGCTCAAAGTGATGAACCTGAGTGACAAAAAGGTCAAGAAAACCATCTTGGTCTGCTTCAAAAATAGCCAAGTTGGCTTGTGACAGGTTCAGTCTGGTCAGGCGTCAAAAGCCATGGCACCCATCTGGCGGAAACCTTCGACATTCCTAATTCACTGTGTAGAATGTTCTCTACTCGTTCACGGGAGATGCCAACAGTGTTAGCTAACTGATTCACAGTTAAACGCCTGTCATCCATAACGGCCCTGTGCACTTGGCTGATGGTTTCCTCCGTTGTCGCCGTTGTGGGTCGTCCACACCGGTCATCATCTTCAAGGCTGTCCTTGCCCATCTTAAAATTTACTGCCCACCTTTTCACGGTTGCATACGAAGGAGCATCATCTCCTAATGTAGCAACCATATCGGCATGAATGTCCTTAGGAGCTAACCCCTTTTTATGGAGGTACTTGATGACACCACGATGCCAGATTTTGTCCATTTTCCCAAAAACGTGCTAGTATCAATTTTCAAATTCTAGAATTTCTACGTTATTGCAGGTAAACATGAACTCATTTGAGTCAAATCAAGTAATAAAGGTTTGGATTTAATGAATACAAAATTTTATGGCTGTTCGATGCTTGCTTCTTGGTCAGGCTCAGAACTTTTCAGCCTACCCTCGTATTTTATTTATCCCTGATTATGTCTCCACTATGGTTGTAAAGACGAGAATTCGCTTCCATTGCTGAGAGAATTAATCATAATCCCGCAAAAAAAAAACTAAACCCGAAGTAGAAACGCATAAGCCAGATAGCGTTATATGCACTATATGGGAAGTTTGTGGGTGATGCCTTTGTAGCGCAGTAGGTAAGGACGTCGGCCACTGCAGTGCTACGCGACGTCGCCGCATCTGTGCGTGGGTTCGAACCGCAATAATAATAAATGTCCAGTCCTTTTTTGTTCTGAAATACCTGCTTTGAATTTATTGTATTTATTTATGACACAATCTTCGAAACTGCGCATCAATCACAGTCAATACACTGCATTTGACCCAGCTCTCCAGAAAATGGCCGTTTTCGCACAGGCGACCAGCAACGGTTCGCTTGAACCTTTGTGGTCGCTTGAACCTTTGTTGGTCGCAGACATGTAAAAAAAAATGACATTAAGATTTTGTTTGTTAAATTTGAATTGAGGTTTAACGTCCTCGTCAACACTATAAGGGCATTTAAGAGACTTTGTTTCCAATTGTTTGGGACTTTAATCCAACATTGCGATGAAATGGCATCTCCAGCCCTGTCGCCAAAACAAACCAGAGGGGTTTATATGTAGGGAAGGTCCGACTCAAACCACTTTGCCTGGGCAAGCTAAGACCCTCTAAGCGGTTTACCAGTACTCATGGGCGGTCGGTTTCAGCTCTGCGTGGGCGCATCATACAGACCATCTATTTCTTCAAGCCCCGACGGGCGGGGGCCTGTGAGGTAACTTCGTACACAATATCGTACGTCTCATCCCAATAACACACCCGTTCTTTCATGTCTCCAAAATGGCTATTTTTTTTTAGATGAAATGTGCTATACTTTAAACATAGTTTGTGGGTGCTCGTAAGAACCGCCTCATTGGGGCGGTACTCGAAACATAGGTTGTGGGTGCTCGTCAGAACCGCCACAACCTATGTCTTGGAGCAGAAACAAGCAAAATAATGTATACGCCTGTAAACCCCAGTTTTCTCTCTCTATGAAATGGGGTTTAGAGGGTTGTTCACTTCACGGACTTGTTAACGTGATGTAGCGCTATCAGTTTGCTACGCATGCGCATTAGAAGAAGAAAGGTAAATGAGGAAATATTAAAGGCTCTTATCTCGCGTGTTGGCTCATTATTGTAACCTTTTTTATTGCGACTGATTGCATGCAAATTGAATCTCATTTCGATCATTTCGCTGGCTCTTAATTGAGCCCCGCCAAGCAAATTTGTGTCTTCGAGCATTCCGTCATGACAAAGTTTAACTGCGCATGCCCAGCCAGTCAGGGGGGCCAGGGGCATGGCTTTCTGTCTGACGGTTCCTCTTGATTCACTGCTTGTATGAGCGAGCAGCGAAGGTTCTGGCGAGACTGCGCGGATGCGCAGGCTCGCCTGAACCTTCGCTGCTCGCATAGGCGATAAGTACCAAAATCGCTTGACGGGGCCTAATTAATTTTTCCTGCTGTTGCTTCTCATTAAAGAGGAAAAACGTCACCGACATGCAATTTCAAACTATGCCCCGTGTTACATACCTTGATCACACACTAAAAATTACACTGCGTAAGTTAGCCTAGCAAAGCAAGAGCTAGCAATGTATAGGCCTATTTAAGCATTTTCATTAACTAATTTTTGTATTCTGGCCGATTGTTTGTCAGTTGACCACATAGCCCGTTCTAACATACCTCCAAAACGATTATTTGGGCTTGGAGAAACAGATTGGGCTACATGATGCTTCCACGCAGAGCTGAAACCGACCGCACACGAGTTCTGGTAATCCGCTTACAGGTGGTATCTCTGCCCAGGCATATGGTGCGAATCGGGCCGTTATTGCATGTAAACCCTATTGGTTTGATTGGGCGGCAGGGCTTGTGATATATCATTTCATCTCAATGTCGAGTAAAAGTCCCACAAAATTGGGAGCAAGGTCTTCAAAATTACCTATATTGTGTTGACGGGGACGTTAAACCTCAAATCAAACAAAACCATATGGGCCCCGCCAAGCGATTTTGGTACTTATCGCCTATGCGAGCAGCGAAGGTTCAGGCGAGCCTGCGCATCCGCGCAGTCTCGCCAGAACCTTCGCTGCTCGCTCATACAAGCAGTGAATCAAGAGGAACCTTCAGACAGACACCCATATCCCTGGCTCCTCTGAATGGCTGGGCATGCGCAGTTAAAATTTGTCATGACGGAATGCTCGAAGACACAAATTCGCTTGGCGGGGCTCATATCTGTGTGACATGGTCCGTTCAAACATATCTCCAAAACGACTATTTTTCTCATGAAAATTTGTGATAATTTTAGGCATGTGAGTACGCACCACCCCAGTGCATTGGGACCATTTGTTACATATAACAGTTAAACAGCATTCCCGTAGGCCCCCGCCCATTGGGGTGTGAAGAAATAGATGCGCTGCATGATGCTTCCACGCAGAGCTAAATCCGACCGTACACGAATACTGGTAAACCGCTTTGAGGATCCAAGTCTGCCCAAGCAAAGCGTTGCGAGTCGGACCGTCCATGCTTATAAACTCTATTGGTTTCATTGGGCGACAGGGCTTGAGATGTCATGCCATCTCAATGTCGGGTAAAAATCCCACAAAATTGGAAGCAACGTCTCCAAAAAGAAAGTTTCAATTATATTCTTTCTTTGTGCTTTCTGCATATAGTAGCTTCTGTTCAGAGACCAGCTTTGGAACTGTTCTAAAGACCATTTTGACCACATTTGGAACAATTCAAAAGTGGTCTTAAAGACCCAAAAGGTGGTCTTAATAATAGAATTATACTATAATTGAATTCTTTAAAGGAAACAGTCTACAGGGGTCTACATCACGTAAACACGCCTATATATTTTTGACCCCCTCGAACCCCACTCTTATATAGTAAATTTGGGGTTTACAGGGGTAAACCTTACTTTTCTTATTTCTGCTAAAATAATACATTGTTGGTACTCGGTAGAATCACCTCGATTAGGCAGTTCTAACGAGTCCCCGCAATCTATATTTTGAGCAGAAATAAGAAAACTATCACAATTTTTCATCTCAAAATGTTCGTTTTTTCGGCGGTAAAGTTTACAGTACATTTGTATAGGCGTGTTTTGGTAATGTAACCCCGAATTAAAGCTCATTTACCCCGCCTACTCTTCGACCTACCAGTGTTGTTTGGGTTTTGTTAATATTGTTGAAAAACAACGAACGCAGGCTGGTTTGACTATGCGCAGAGCGAACATATTTTGTAGAAATAGAATGGGCTGCATGGTGCTTTCACAAAAAGCTGACACCAACAGAGTACTGGTAAAACCGCTTAGTGTACGTCTGACAAGGAAAATGGCGAGTCGGACCCCAACTGTTTCTTTGGGCGTTTGGGGTCGCGATGTCACCTCAATTTCGGGTAAAAGTCCCACAAAATCTGAAGCAGCGTATCAACATGACCTTAATGGTGTTTAACGGGGACGTAAAATCTCAACACATTCAATCACTGGGCCCCTGCCCATCGGGGTTTGATGAAATAGATAGGTTGCATGATACTTCCACGCAGAACTGAAACCGACCGCACACGAGTGCTGGTAAACCGCTTTAGACGATCTAAGCCTGCCCAGGCAAAGCGGTGCGAGTCGGACCGTCCTTGCTTATAAACCATTTTGGTTTCATTGGGCGACAGGGCTTGAGATGTCATTTTATCTCAGCGTCGGGTAAAAGTCCTACCAAATTGGAAGCAACGTCCCCAAAATGACCTATGCAGTGCTGGCGGGGACGTAAAACCTCAAATCAAACAAACTAACATTCAAACACTAGAGAATCCTTCCAAACACTCCATATGAGAAATATTTAAGTGGTTTTTGGGTCGATTGTTTGTCAACCAGTCCGACCCAAAGTTATAAAGCGTAGTAAGTTTTTCGATGCTAAAGTCCACGTGACTATCACTGACTTATCGAAAATCCAGGTGACTGTTTTTCATAGGAAATAGCCGCCATATTATCATTGATACAAGCTAGACTGGAATCATGGTCTGGGCTTGGCAAAAAGTATACACCCAGATCAGACGCCGCAGAACGCGGCGTCTGATCAGGGTCTACACTTTTTGCTTAAACAACTGGAATTGATGGGTGAAACGAAACAGTTTAAATCTCAGTCAAAGACTATTTTTCCCAGCCTACACTCAGAGATAATCGACCCACCAGTACTCTCAGTGCTTTGATTTTTCAAAATTGTTACAGCATTTGCAACTTTGACATTTCAGACACTATACCTCAGTTGGCAGAATTCTTGGTGCAGACTGGCAATTAGAATGTTGCCAAAGAAAGTAAATTGTATCAAACACATTTATGAAACAAAACACTAGACATTGGCATTTAATATGTGCTAAGCGTAGACCTAGCTTTTTTGTAAAAGCTATACTTGTAATAAGTACACGCAACACACCTTTATTCTATAAAAAGATACACATAAATGTCGCTATAAAAACCCCCTAGTTGTTCTATCCACTCGGGTCTCGAACAAATCATCCGGTTGACAAGGTCGTGTAATGAACACCCCCCAAAACCCATTTACAGAAAAAAGTGGGGTTTCTGAAGGTATTCATTGGTTTCCTTATTTCTGTTCTAAAACATAGACTGTTGGTATTCGTTAGAACCGCCTCATTGAGGCGGTCCTAACGAGCACCCACAACCTATATTTCGACTAAAAATAATAATTAAACAAGGGGACCATGGCTGGTCCTGTATCGCTCACACGAGCTAACAGATTCAAAGATCCAAAGTTTCAGGAAGTTCCAGTTGTTACTCAAGGAGATATGCTGATGACAAGGTCAAAAACAGCCAAAACAGGATTTTCTGCAATCGAAGGGAAGTAACTCTATCACAGATAGGCTGACCTCGTCAATTTTCGAACTCATTTGAGCTTTTATCCCTGACTTACTTATACATAAGTTTCAAGAAGGTCTGATTAAAACTAAGGGGCTCCGGTGACGATAAGGTTACAAATAGGCATTTTCTGTAATCTAAGGGACAAAACTCTATGAAAGAAAGGGTGGTCTCACCGGTTTTCGAACTCAACTGAGCTTTTATCACCGACTTATCAAGAAGATGTGATAAAAACTCAAGGGGCTATGGTGATGACAAGGTCAAAAATAGGCATTTTCAGCAATCAAGAGGATGCAACACTACTATTAATGGGCCGACCTTGCCAGTTTTCAAACTCATCTGAGCTTTTATCCCTGACTTACTTATGTGTAAGTTTCAAGCAATTCAATAACAAGAAGATCCAATCAAAACTGAAAGGGCTACGGTGATGACAAGGTCAAAATTATGCATTTTCAGCAAAGTAGGGGACATAACTCCATGAGTAATCAATCCTACATCGCTAATTTTCAAACATATCCAAGCTCTTAACCCAACTTATTTGTATGTAAGTTTTAGGAAGATCCGATCAAAACTGAAGGGGTGACGGTGACGACAAGGTCAAAGATAGGCAGTTTCTATAATCAAGGGGGACATAACTCTCCGAAATATAGGCCGACCTCACCAATTTTTTAACTCAGCCATGGTTTTATCCCTTGCTTACTAAAATATAAGTTACAAAAAGATCCGATGAAACCTGTAGAACAAGATAAAAAATAGGCATTTTCAACAGTAAAGGGGACGTAACTCTACATAAGACGAGCCAACCTCGTCAGTTTTTAACTCATCCGAACTTTTATCCCTGACTTACTTGTTTGTAAGTTTCAAGAATATCCAATGAAAACTGAAGGGGCTACGGTGATGACAAGGTCAAAAATAAGTGTTTTCAGCAAAGGAGGGGACATAACATCGTAAGTAATCAACCCACATCGCTAGTTTTCAAACTTATCCAAGCTTTTAACCCTGACTTACTTGTACGTAAGTTTCAGGACAATCCAATCAAAACTGAAGGGGCTACGGTGATGACACCGTCAAAACTCGGCAATTTTAGAAATCAAAGGGATGTAACTCTAGGATAAATGGGCCGACTTGGCCGATTTTCGAACTGGTAAGAGTTTTAATCCCCAGCCACATTACATACAAGTTTCGGAAAGATCCGATCAAAACTGAAGGGGCTACGGTGATGACAATGTCAAAAATAGGCATTTTCAGCAATCAAACTCTATGATAAATGGGCCGACTTGGCCAGTTTTCAAAGTCATCCGAGTTTTTAACTTCACCCACCTTACATATAAGTTTCAGAAAGATCCTATCAAAACTGAAGGGGCTACGGTAATGACAAGGTCCAAAATCGGCATTTTCAGCAATCAAAGGGAATTAACTCTACGATAAATGGGCCGACTTTGTCGGTATTCGAACTCATCCGACGTTTCATCCCCAGCCACCTTACATATAAGTTTCAGAAAGATCCGATCAAAACTGAAGGGACTACCGTGGTAACAAGGTCAAAAATCGGCCTTTTCAGCGATCAAAGGGACGTAACTATATGATAAATGGGCTGACTTGGCCGGTTTTCGAACTCGTCCGAGATTTTATCCCTAGTCACCTTAAATATAAGTTTCAGAAAAATCCGATCAAAACTGAAGGGGTTACGGTGATGTCAAGGTCAAAAATCGGCATTTTCAGCAATCAAAGGGAACTGACTCTGTGGAAAATGGTCTCACCTGCCCGGTTTGCCAAATCGTCCGATGTTGTATCCCCAGCCATCTGACATATAAGTTTCAGAAACATCCGATCAAAACTGAAGGGGCTATGGTGATGACAAAGTAAAAAGTCGGCATTTTCAGCAATCAAAGGGACGTAACTCTATGATAAATGGGCCGACTTGGCCGGTTTTCAAACTCATCCGAGTTATTATCCCCAGCCACTTAACATATAAGTTTCAGAAAGATCCGATCAAAACTGAAGGCGCTACGCTGATGACAAGCATTTTCCCATTGTAAGTCTATTGGGCCCTTTAGGTTGCCATAACAACAAAGTTTTCGTGCGATTTCGACAAAAGGCTTAGGCCATCAATGCCCTACCAGGCATGCTACAGATGAGAAATGATTGTGATCATAGATATAGCTGCTCAAAAGTGTGGACGGACGATGGGCGACGGACGACGGATGGACGACGGAGGACCCACTATACTACGTATAAGCTCCCCTGTAGCCTTCGGCCCAGGTGAGCTAAATAAAAATCATGTTTTGTCTTTCCATCCAAAATATGCTAGTTATCGTAATATGAAAGACGCCGTTTTACCACACGGGCGTGTTATCGTAATGTTTTCGTGGCCTTATGGGGAATGTGGACACCTAGCACATGTTTTCGCCATTTCTCAAAGGGAGACGTCTCTCGGAACTTCCTGTCCACTATTCAGAAGGCTCAGTCCCAATGGAAAAGGGGTATACTCTTAAAAGAAAGAATTTGCTCCTGAGGAGCAATTTTTTTTCTTTAAGAGTTGACCCGTTTTGACATGGCAGACAAAAATACTTTTGCAGGAGTTGCCTCCCCTCAAGGTGTATCAATTCCCCTTAAACATGTTCGAGCCATTGGAGTTCGACCCTATTACGATTTCGTGGTACATACCACCAGCTCCTGTTCCACTTCCAGACGAACCACTTCCAGAACCACTTGTGTCAGGGTTACCGAATGTTAGCGTGAACGGCTCATCTTCTGAAATAATTAAAAGTATACTTCACGTCATTACTTCACGTCTGTACACAAAAGCAATAATGTTCCACTTTCAGACGAACAACTTCCAGAACCACTTGTTACCGAATTCGAACGTGAAATCATATAAGAATTTTCCCTGGGTGTGATGGATGGATGGAAAAATCCGTCCCGAGGGTCACTGTCCGGCATCACGAGGCAAATAGGGGAAATAAAACTTTGTTCATAAGGACTGGGTCACATGACCAATATGACCGCCATGCTCATATATTGTAAAAACCTTTAAAATTTTCTTCTCCGAAACCAAATGGCCGATGACCTTGAAATTTGGTATGTAGCATCGGCGATTCGGGGTCCCTACCAAATTTGTTCAAATGATGACCTTTGTTTGACCTGACCTGTTTAACGTCAATGTCAAATTTGGTCACTAAGACAATTGTATGGCAAAATGCAAAACAGTGGATTTTCACTGATTGCATGGTATCCTGTGACATCAGAAATGATATTTGCAATCAGTTGAATGGAAGTTAATCAATTCAAAAAGTCAACGTCACTACTGACCTGTATCTTTGATGGCTCAGATTCAGTATTTTATCTTTTTCTCCACATAATCTGCTGGGGTGATTGTAACAAAATTGCATATGGAGCCTTTATGGGAAGGGAGAACGAAACTTTGTTTGTAAGGACTGGGTCACATGTCCAATATGGCCGCCATGCATGTATATGGTAAAAAAACATTAAAATATTCTCCTCCGAAACCCAATGACTAATGACTTTCAGACTTCGCATATAGCATTATGGACTTCAGTCCAGCCAAGCTTGTTCAAATGATTACTTTTGGTTGATCTTGACCTGTTTTACGTCAAGGTCAAATTGGGTCACTTAAACGCTAGTTTCTATGAAAAAAAAAACGGTGGATTTTTTTTATTCTATTGCAGCCTCAGAATTGATATCTGCAATTAGCTGAATGGAAGTTTTTATCAATTCCAAAGGCCAAGGTCATTTACTGACCTTTATTATGGATGACTTAGATTCAAATTTTGTATCTTCTCCACTGAAACTGCTGTGCCGATTGAAACTAAATTACATGGAGAGCCTCTATGAGATGAAGCAATGAAAAGTTACTCGTGGAATCGTAGTCACATGACCAAGATGGTCGCCATGCCTGTCTATGGTATAAACCACATGACCTCTGGTGAGCGTAATGGCACATGTGCCTGTTGTTTCAGTGTAAGACGAATTTTAGTTCATCGAATGAATACCAAACCAGTATTTTCACGAGTGGCGTAGCCATGAGTGAAAATATCATAAGTAAAATGACATTTTATTTCACATTGAAAAACAAAATAAATTTTCTGTTTCTTACCTTCTTCAAGCTTCATTAATCGCGTTAATCATCCACGGAGAAAGCCAATTTTGTTCCTGGTGATTTCGCGTCAGTTTAATGGTATATGTGTTTATTAGGTATACTATTGGGTGTAAACTGAAAGTTTGCACCTGAGAAATTGCCTAGGATGACATAATTATAAGGTTTCTGAAAAAATCGAAAGAGAGTAGTTTCCCAAAGAAGTTGCGGATTGATCTAAAGTCGCGAAAAAAAATAATACGCGACTTCAGTGTCGAAAATGACGTTATTAACGTCTTCGTGTCATGTAAACGGGCTAAGCGTCAATTCTAACACAGTTTATTAATTTTCAATAACTGGTCATAAAATAATTTTGAAGAAAAAAGTAGTCCCAGCTGGAACAGTGAAAACTCGTCAAAATTGATATCAGTCACAGTGACGATATCGTTTTTAGATATTTCATCAAAAACATGTAAGAAAATATTTTCATTTGATGTTGAGACAACATGCAGTTGTAACCTCAAATAAATGACCCCATTACGCAAACATTGTGATATATTTCTTATTTCTGTTCAAAATATAGATTGTGGGTATGTTAGAACCGCCTTGATGAGGCGGTTCTAACGAATATCCACAATCTATACTTTAGAGCAGAAATAAGAAAAATAAGGTTTACCCCTGAGAACCACAGTTTTACTGTATAAAAGTGGGGTTCAAGGGGGTCAACATTATATAGGCGTGTTTTCGTGATGCTTTCAAACACACTGGTAGAGGCAAGCGCACAGGGTAAGGAACAAACGCACAGGATAAGGAAATTTCTCCGCTCAGAATAAGGAAGAAAATGGCGGACTCGGGATCACATGTGCAGGTTTGTTGTTGTTCTAGATCTCGTGTTATGGTAAATAATCAATACGGCTGCTCACATTAGCTTCATGGAAACCACTTGTTATTCACAATTTTTTTTCGATCGTCCGAATTCGACAGTTACAGCCAGTCAAACAGAGAACCGGGCACAGTGGAGCTACTCAACCACGAAATCTCATTATTTTAGATGAAACGCTCTTCTGGGAAGATGGCGTGCACTTTTTTGTTGGTTGTAGACATGCACATGATAAATAGGACTGCTGCAAATATAATTTAAGGAAAATTTTAAATTGGAAGGCACACAGTGACAAATCATAGTGCAATACAACGCCCACGGGCAAGGAAATGGGTACAACGCATATGATAAGGCACAACATTTTCTGAGGAAAAGGGTAGTTGCATGGTCGTAGCACAAGTAAATTGCCATCTCAGATTAGGTATTCCGATATTAATAATTAGTCCTACATAGTTTAAAGCACCAATTGTGACCAAACGTTCAAAGTTTGTGCCTTGTCTTGGCATGTGCAGTAGTTTAATCACCCCCGCCCACCAATGAAACTAGGACGATTTGGCCAAGACGATTTGGCCTAAGACAATTCGGCCTAGGACAATTTGGCTAGCCAAAAGTATTGGGTTGGACGATTTCGCCAGATTAATACAATGTGCAGTTCAAATTGACAATTTAATGTTTGGGGTTTGTTTCCACATATTTAATAATGCTTGAATATTGACTAAGCAAAATCTTTAGTAGCAAAGATATAATAATAGAAAACTATACAAAAAAAAAAAAACAACAAAAAAAAAAAAAAATTTAATGATTTTGTTTTAACTTCTTGGAAGACAAGATCAATTAGCACTTGGTTAAATGACTAACTGATTTGTTGACTGGTCATGTTTCCTTGCTTTCTTAATTACCTTATTCACACTTTAATTGCTAGTTTTGTTTGCGTGTGTATACATTATGGTATTTTTTATTAACTCTTCACATGTACCCACATCATAATTTTAGGATTTTGTAAAAAAAGAAAATCCTTGTTAGGAGGTGTTCCAAAGATAATTTGGGAAAAACTTCCCTATTTCTTGTCTGTAGTATATATGTTGTGGCTGCATGCTATAATCGCCTCTGATGAGGCAACAGTTTACTTTGTACCCACAGCAAAGTTTTGAATAATGTTTGCAAACAGTTGGGATCAAGATCACTTTGCACACACAGGTTTAAATGAAACAGACACAATTTAGTTTGACTGTATATTAAATTAATTGAAGGTATCTGAGTATTTTCTGTTTTATTTTAATTTTTGTCTCCCCTATCTCTCTAGGCCGGCCTCGGTAGCTCAGTCGGGTGCGCGTCTGATGTGGGTTCGATACCTACCCGGGTCGGCAACATTCTTTCGTGGAGATTGCTCAAGAATGTACACAATACTGGTTTTCCGCTTAAAGGTGCATTATTGAGCTATCCGGAAAAAATGCTTCCAAAAATAAAATACATATAGCCGGTATTTTTCTTTAAAACAATACAAATGAATGCATTCTATGCAAAAATGCGAACAGTTATGATGACAGGTAAATGAGTTTGAGAAGGATTCCCTAACTAGGTTTCGAACACTAGTTAGATCTATTTTTAGTTCGTGACAAAAATAGAATCCCCATATATGACGTTATGCGACGTTCATTTTTGACCTTGTTTGCTTAGGCCATGCCTGAATCGGAAAAAAATATGACGCTGAATACCATGCCATAAGTAACGACACTCAGAGACGATACTGTCGCCATGTATGTGTAAAGTGACAAATTTATTTTTAGAACAGAAATTCCGAACACATGTTCAGAGCGAAGAGTAAACACGAATGAAAACGACCATTTTCACAAAGTTCTGAAGCTGTATTTGGCTCCCAAAGTGTACACATGACAATGGAGTATGCGTTAAAGATAAAAAAAAAAAAAACAAAAAAAAAAAACAGAAAAAAATGAGACTTGGTAGCTCAATAATGCACCTTTAAGTATAGGTAAACTGACCTTCTCGATATGACCTAAATAGTGTTGACTGGCCAAGAAATGACAGATAAAATCACTGAAAGAACAGGAACATATGATAAAAATATGTAGCCAAAATGAAAAAAGTGCTACGGAAATAATTGATTGAATAGGAATAGGTAAAACACTAGGAAAAAATGATTTGGCCAAATTGTCCTACCCAATATTTTTGGCTGGCCAGATTGTCATAGGCTGGTTTGTCCTTGGCCAAACCGTCCTAGTTTTATAGGAGGGGGCGGTTTGTACTGCTAGAACCAGAGCAGTGCACATTCCAAGGCAAGGCACAAACTTCGAACGTTCCTTAAAGGTCATGATTGGTGTTTTAAACTATGTAGGACTTATTATTGATATCGGAAAACCTAATCTGAGATTGAAATTTACTAGAGCTACGACCATACAACTAACATTTTCCCCGGAAAAGTTTGTGTCCATTTCCTTCCCCGTGGGCGTTGTATTGAAAATGGAACTAGGATTTCTCATTGTGCGTCTTCCAATTTCAAATTTTCCTTAAATCGTATTTGCAACAGTCCGATTTATCATGTGTATGTCTTCAACCAACAAAACAGTACATGCCATCTTCCAAGAAGAGCGTTTCATATAAAATAATGAGATTTCGTGGTTGAGTATCGCAACTGTGTCGGGTTCTCCGTTTGGCTGGCTGAACTGTCGAATTCGGACCATCGAAGGTAATTTGTAAATAACATGTGGTTTCCGTGAAGCTAATGTGAGCAGCCGTATTGATTAATAACCAAAACACGAGATCTAGAACAACAATACTGAAACCTTCACATGTGATCCCGATTGCGCCATTTTCTTTCTTATCCTGAGCAGACAAAATTTCCTTATCCTGTGCGTTTGTTCCTTACCATGTGCGCTTGCCTTTACCAGTGTGATCTTTAATTTCTTTGTTGGATCCCGTAAAGGGTACTTTAGCAAACAAGTAATTTATTTCTGACCGTTCCAAGTCCATGCTTTGATTATTGTTTTTTATTGTTAGCTTGTGTCAGGGCCTGTTGTCCGTCTTCCGCCCGGACGCCCGTCCGTCCGTCGTTAACTCTTCACATTTTCGACTTTTTTTTTTCAGAAACCCCTGGGCCAATTTTCTTCAAACTTCATGTGGAGCATTGTGTTCAAGGAGGGCAAAATATTTGAACAAATGGTCGCAATTGTGGTGGCAATTGTGGTTGCCACGGCAACTTAGAGCTCCATAGGAAACATCTTCTCCGAAACCATGAGCCTCAGACTTTTTTATATTTAGTATGTAGCAGTGATATTACGAGTACATGCTGTCTCAACATCAAATAAATTAATTATTTCATTTGATGTTAAATTTGCATGAAACTGGACATATCAACATTTAATGATAGATTCTTTCTTTGATGTTACTTTTGCGTGCAACTCAACATCAGGTGAAACAGATATTTGAGCCAGCGCATGTCAAAACCTACAACAAGACACGTGCGCCCAACCAAGACTCAGATCAGCCTGCGCATCCGCGCAGTCTGATCAGAGTCTTCGTTGTGCGCTCTAAGGATAGCTAAGGGTCCAATGCACCTTCATGCAGCAAGAGAAGTCTCTGGCTAGACTATATGGATGCGCAGGCTGATCTGATTATTCGCTGGGCGCACATGTAAGTTGTAGGTTTTGTCGTGCGCTGGCTCATTTCATTAATTTTGATGTTACGTTTGTTTGCAAGTAAATATCAACATTAAATGAAAGATTCTTTCATTCGATGTAATGTTTGCAAGCCGTTCAACAGCCGCTCAATTATTCAAATGAAATATTCTTTGGTTTGATGTTATGGTTGCAAGCCGCTCAACAGCCGCTCAATTATTCAAATGAAATATTCTTTGAGTTGATGTTATGTTTGCAAGCCGCTCAACAGCCGCTCAATTATTCAATTGAAATATTCGTTTAGTTGATGTTACGTTTGCACGCAACTCAACATCAAATGAAAGATTATTTCATTGATGGCGTTATTTCATTTGATGGTGTAACAGTGCAATGTTATGACTGTGAGGTCAATAAGGTTAACAGAACTTTGGAAATATTTGCTGTGTCAGTGCGTATAGTGTGGGAAAACAACCACATGTTCTCAAAGGTATTGTCTGAATTTGAAAGGGAATTGATACACGGTGAAAATTTTTCGACACTTTTCGGAAGAGAAACATTTTAGAGGTGGGGGGGGGGGGAGGAGGAGGGCGCTTCCTGTTCTCTTTCTTGAAGATTTAGTTCCTCGAGAAAGAGTCTACTCTTAAAGGTTTTCATTTGTTAGGTCATATCGACCCGGTAAGTTTAAATAACCCGAGACCTCACCACACTTCTAATATCAATACGAAAACACGCCTGTACAAATACATTATAAATTTTACCGCCGAAAAAAGAAACGAAAATTTTAAGACAGAAAAAAAGTGATTTATTTTTCTTATTTCACCTTCACGATAGTCCTCACCTGCATGATAGTCCTTGCAGTATAAATATATAGATAGACAGATTCTGTTCAAAATATAGAGACCACTTTTGAACAGCCCCAAAGGTGGTCTTAATATAGGAATTTCACAGTATATGGAAATCAGACGCTAGGTGATAAATGCTATATTGGACTCCATAGCGTGTTCGAAATAGCCATGAATAATGAGCTTCCGTGTTCGAATTAGCCATGGATAATGAGTCTTCCGAGTTCGAATTATTAGAGTTTCTCAGTACATTAACCTTCTTTCTAACCAAGTGTAATCCAACAAAAGTCATCACAAAAACATGACCCCTCTGAACCCCACCTTTATATAGTAAAACTGGGGTTTACAGGGGTAAACCTTATTTTTCTTATTTCTGCTGCAAAATATAGATTGTGGGTACTCGTAAGAACCACCTCGATGAGGCGGTTCTAACCTGTACCCACAATCTATATTTAGAGCAGAAATAGGAAAAATATCACAATTTTTCATCTTAAAATTTTCTCTTTTTTTCGGCGGTAAATTTTACACTGTATTTGTATAGGTGCCTTTTCATTATGACAACCGATTTTCAATGGCGCGAACACCTTTGGGACGAGGGATATTTGATCAAGACAGGGGCAATTCGATCAATTCTGGTTGAAGTCTTATTTGTTTAACTGTCAGTGATTAATTCACTGTCAAATGCCACAATCATTGAAAACGTGTTTTGAGTTCATATTTTTGAAAACAACATTTTAGCTCTCCTGAGCCAAAGTTCAGCTCCAATGGTAAATGGTTTGTTTTTAACGTCCCCGTAAATACTGTATAGGTCATTATGGATACGTTGATTCCAATGCTTTGGGACTTTTACCCGACATTGAGATGAAATGATATCTCAAGCCCTGCCGCCAGATGAAACCAATATGGTTTGAACAATGTGATTAAACACCCATGCGACCTAGTGCATTGTTTCATATCTCCAAAATAGTTAATTTTCTGATGAAAATCCGTGATATTTTTCTTATTTTTGCTCTAAACGTAGGTTGTGAGTGCTCGTTAGAACCGCCTCACTGAGGCGGTTCTAACGAGTACCCACAACCTATGTCTTGGAACAGAAATAAGGAAAATAATATATACCCCTGAATACCCAAGTTTTCTCCAGATAAAGTTGGGTTTAGAGGGGTCTTTATTATACGGACTTGTTAAGGTGATGCAATCTTGCAGAAAATAAACAAAATTCAAAACACTGACAGCACAGGGTTCGATCCCGGGCCGCGACATACCAAAGTCGTTAAGAATGGTACTAGCTGCTCCTCGCTTGGCATTCAGATTTACGTGGTAGAGCTAGGACTGGTCGATCCAGTGTCAGGATAATGTGACTGGGTGTGGTATCATGTAATGTGTCTGGGACATGATACTTCAGTGAGGCAGCACTATAAAAGTGAGCATTGAGCTCCCTGTCGCAACCAGACACCGTCGTGATATGACTGAAAATTATTAAACGCGACGTTAAACCCGAATTCACAAACACACACAAACACTGACAGCACTGTGGGGTCAATAGTTTCTGGGCAGCGAAAGTAGTCCTCAACAAAAACTGTTTCGTTTAACCTTTAAATTGAAATTTTTAAAGCAAACAGTTGAGACCATGATCAGACGCCGGGATATTCAGCGTCTGATCTGGGCACTCTGTTAGCCCACGACTCAGTACACGAGCCCAGTACAGATTTTACTTTCTTAACAGCGCTCTAACAGGGAGAAGACTTGCGTTGCTATAAATAACCGATACCTTGATTTTACATGGACAATAGCAAGCGGGAGGTTTCTGTAGCTAGTAACGGTTTGTACCAGATATCTCTCTGAGCCTCCATCATACCCAATGAAAGTAGTACCTTTAAAAATCAGCTAACATAAACTACACTGATCTTTTAACTGTAATGACTAACCAAACTGTCTCCTAGAACCAAAACGAGATCTCTGGATGAACTATTTCCTGTCGGAGAACCGTACACTTTGTCTTTAGTGGGGAGGAGTAGGGTGTAAAACTATAGCCAAGGCATATGTAAGTGCCCACAGCGGAAAATCGAGAGTGTCAAACTATCCATTGGATAGGGTAGCGGTTGCTTATTTCAGTGCGCGGGTATCGTTCTGGGCCCAGGATTACAATCGTTACTTAAATTAAGGTCGACTTAACGATTTCAGGAGGAATTCTTATCTTAGTAAAGTATTTCCTTAAAAAGTGGATTCGAAAGTCGCCTATTTCATTTACTTAGCTAAGTATTTAACTTCGGATGAAATCGTAATGTTGACGGAAACTTTCACGAAGATTAGCGCGTAAGTTTCAATTACACATTGATGTAGGCGGCCCAGAACTTTCCCGCGATGTGTCAAAAATCGCTTCTTCTGCTTTATTGAATAGACACAATAGAAATATGATGGTTTGTCTACCATTTCACTACATAAACCATGAAAGAAATTTTATATATACTGTAAAACCTGTCTCATTGAAGGATCACACTCGATCTCGATTTGTGCGGGCGAACATTGGTCACAATGTAGTACCACAATATATTCAAAACGTTGTTTCTATGGGGTCCCTTTGGAAGCAAGAAACCGTACAATATTTGAATATGCAAACCTCGGTTTTATGAGTCTATTTCCATGAGAAGTAATTATAAACGCAGTAAGGCGTATACTATAGCAGAATTGCATGTCCAAAGCAATCTGGTAGATTCTCGATAATTAAGAAAATACAGTCAAACCTGTCATAGTGTCCACCTCTATTAAGCAAGCAACCTGTCTTAAGCATGCAGGCATTTAGTTCCCGAAAAAGGCAAATGCATTAATATTCACCTTATTAAGCAAGCACCTGTCTTAAGCAAGCAGATTTTGATCATCCCGGATGATCAAAATCTGCTTGCTTAAGACAGGTGCTTGCTTAACACAGGTTGGACTGAAAATATATTCTGCGCTATGGTGAAGAACAGAGAAGCCTCTTGCAGAAACCACCGACAATTAACCAAGGCTACAATATTGTTTTCGAATGTCATTGACACAAGTATGTAGATGATATAGTCATCAAGGACACGATCAAACATCGTACCTATAAACACGGAGAAAACCGTAGCTCCAGTCCAAGTAAATAGAACTGGAAAATATCTGTACATTCGATCTCGGATTTACCCGTCTTTTATATGAGTGAGGCCCTTATCTGCGTATAAGATTACTGTTTGTGAGACGTAAAGTGCTCACTCACTCACCAACACACTCAATCGCTCACTTGTAAGAGCTTATAAGGGAGGTGGTACGCATTAAACTCATTTATTATTGAGCATTTCAAGGCGGTACAGTGAGGGACAGAGGAGAAGGGGCAAATGATTGGATGTGTAGAAACAGAAGAAATAACAACATTCCTCCTCTACCCTTACCTGCTGCTAGAATAGCTGGCCTTGTCGCAATATAAGCCAATATCAGTTGAACGCCCCAGTGACGCAAGATACACGTCCCTTTGCCTCAACCAACAGGAATAAGCCGACCAAACATAAACTGCAGTAAACCGCTTAGAAGGTCTAGGCCTACCTAGGCAAAGTGGTGCAAGTCAGGCCGTCCATGCATATTAATCTTGTTGGTTTCATTGGGCGGCAGGGCTTGAGATGTAATTTCATCTCAATATCGGGTAAAAGTCCCACAAAATTGGAAGCAACGCTTCCAAAATGACCTAAATAGTGTTGACGAGTACGTTAAACCTCAAATCAATAAAACAAACAAAACTTCTTTGTATTTCATAAATTTTGATATCGAGAATCTTTCACAAATGATCCTTCATATGAAAGTTACGAAACTTGCCTCCGAGTTGGATTTGTAATTTGGATTTTATTGCCTTTACCTTGACCATTTTCCCAGCAAAAGTACATCGTTTACATTTCCTCATGTAAACCTACAGAAAACCATGTTGTTAATACTTCCATGAACGCATCGAGTCACCCGATTTTCAATGACATCAAGTGACGCCAGTCTAAAACATGGTTCTCCATGATCTCATTGGGCGTTGGCGACGACAATGTTTGTAGAAAAACAGCACGTAAATGTTTTTTAAGATTTAACAGTTTGCCTTATAAGCATATTTTTAACCAGTTATGTGGAAAAAAAGAATGTTAATATAAGAAATATTTTTTCTGATGTTCATGAAGGTATGAACGACAGCGGGTCGCTAGCGAAGTTTACATTAACCCCTTTACTTTGCAGGCGACCCACTTCGTTCATACTTTAATGAACAGCAGAAAAATAAAAATCATTTCTTAACTGAACGTGTCGTCATACTATTTAATGACACGACGTTCTCCACTGAGCATTAAGACGGCATATAAAAGTTGTGAACATTGCATGCCGCGTAAATATAGCAGTACATGCATAAGCGTAGCAACATGGACGCAATGTGCAACAGGATCAGTTTTTAAATAACAGACAAAAGTGATATGCGCCGACACTCCCTCCACACCCCCTTTCCCCCCCCCCCACCACACACACACACCTACCCCGACAAAAACTAGTCGTTTAAGCCCCCCTCTCACATGATAGAACCTTCCTATATCAAAGAATAAATTGTTGTCCTGTCACAAGTATTTTTCAGTATTATGAAAGGAAGTTTTTACGCATCTCTATTCGTCGCACACTTTAACATACCAAGGGAGAAATACACCCCAATAGCATTTTACCTCATCGCCAAGTTGACTTGCGCCACAGAGAGATGGAGAAAAAAAAACCTCTCGTTTGTCATGCAAACACTCTACCGTCTGAGCTACTGAGCACCACGGATGAACTAGAGCAAATAAATACCCTAATGTTTGCCTTTGTTGATTCATTTGTCAAGGTCAAATCTTAAAAGTTAAGGTAGCTACCTGGGTTACCTTAAATATTTACGTATTGTCATTGATTAAGTAAAGACTTAAACGAAAGAATTTCTTTGAAGTTCACTTTATATGACAGTTAAGTAAATACTTAGTTTAAGTAGGTACTTAAAATTTAGGTATGCATTGTAATCCAAGGCCCTGGGCCCAGGATTACAATGCGTACTTAATGGTTAAGTACCTACTTAAATTAAGTATTTACTTAACTGTCGTATAAAGTGAACTTCAAAGAATTTCTTCGTTTAAGTCGATACTTAACCAAAGAAAATACTTAAAAATTTAAGGTTACCCAAGTAGGTACCTTAACTTTTAAGATTTGACCTTGGCACATGAATGTATGTATCAACAACGGCAAATATGAGAGCTTTTATTTGCTCGAAATCACCAGTCATCCTCGGTAGCTCAGACGGTAGAGTGTTTGCATCATATGCGAGAGGCCCTAGGTTCGGGTCCCGGTCGAGCCACTTTATTTCCTCCTTGTAGCGCAAGTCGACTTGGCGATGAGGTATAAAACTACTGGGATGTATTTCTCCCTTGGTGAGTCACAGTTTTCGACCGATAGAGCTGTATAAAAACTTCCCTTTACATAGTACTGTATAATACTGGTGACACGTAAACAATTTATTGTTTGGTGTAGGTTCTTACAAGCGAAAGTGGGTCTTAAACGACTTGGTTGTTTGTGTGTATGTTTGATTGGTTGATTAGATGTTGAACGTCCCCGTAAACTTTATACAGGTCATTTTGGAGACGTTGCTCCTATTTTGTGGGACTTTTACCCGACATTGAGATGAAATGACTTCTCAAGCCTGTCGCCCAATGAAACCAATAGGGTTTATAAGCATGGACGGTCCGACTCGCGCCGCTATCCTGGAGAGGCTTAGATCCTCTAATTGGGTAACCAGGATTCGTGTGCGGTCGGATTCAGCTCTGCGTGGAAGCGTCATTCATGCCATCCATTTATTTCTTCAAGCCCCGATGGGTGGGCGGGGCCGACAGGTTTGTGTGTGTGTGGAGGGGGGTGGGTGGGGGGGGGGGAGGCTGGCGCATATCACTTTTGTCTGTTATTTAAAAACTGATCCTGTGGCACAGCGGGTCCATGTTCCTACGCTTATGCATGTCCTGCTACTTTTACGCATACAATGTTCACAACCATCGTATGCCGTCTTTATATTCAGTGTCATGAAATAGTATGACGCCACGTGCATTTAAGAAATGACTTATTTTTCTGCTGTCCATGAAAGGATGAACGAACAGGGTCGCCTGCAAACTAAATGAACTCCGAAGGGGTTCATATAAACTTTGCTAGCGACCTGCTGTCGTTAATACCTTCATGAACATCGAAAAAAAAAATATTTCTTATATTTACATTCTTTTTTCCTCACTTAAAAGGCAAACTGTTAAAGCTGAAACACATTTACACGCAGTTTTCTATATAGAGCGGAACGCCCAATGAGCTCATAAAGAACCATGGTTTAGACTGGCGTCACTTGACGTCATGAAAAATCATGTGACTCGATGCGTTAATGGAAGTATGAACAGCATTGTTTTCTATAGGTTTACATTAGGCTTTACACTTGAAATGTAAATTATTATTTTTGCGTGAACAACTGTAACGTATGTCAACGATGTACATTTGCTGGGCAAGTGGTCATGGTAAAGGCAATAAAATCCAATTTAAAATCTAATTCGAAGGCCCGTTTCGTAACTTTCATATGAAAGGACCATTTGTGTAAGATAGCAAAATTTATTAAATACAAAGAAGTTTTTTTTTTTTTTTTTTTTTTTTGGGGGGGGGGGGGGGTTGATTTGAGATTCGTCCTCGCAACACTATTTAATTAAAAATCAAAAATGAGTTCCTTTAAGAGCAATGAAAACATTCATAAGAAAGAAGATGGGTCATACTACGTAGTTTCGGCTAATAAAGCCTCATCAGTGACCCTGTAATGATCCGGCAAAGAAAGCCAGAGGAAACATACTGCAATTTTGCGAATTTCGAATAGGCAGTCGATTCAAGGACTGATATAAATCAAAATGGTTTGATTTTGGAGGTGTTGAGACTTTTACCCGACACTGAAATGAAATTACATCTCAAGCCCTGTCGCTCAATGAAACCAACAAGATTTATATGCATGGACGGCCTGACTTGCACCACTTTGCCTGGGCAGGCTTAGACCTTCTAAATGGTTTACTGGAGGTCGCGTGTGGACGGCTTGTGTTGGTTTGGTGAGGCAAGGTGACGTGTATCTTGCGTCACTGGGGCGTCCAACTGATATTGGCCACAACCAATCATATGCTTCTTCTCCTTGCCTTGAAATGCTAAATAAAAATAAGTTTGGGGCGTACCACCTCCCTTGTTTGTTTTGTTTGATTTGAGGTTATCGTCCCCGTCAACACTGTAAAGGTCATTTTGGAGACGTTGCTTCCAATTTTGTGGGCATTTTACCCCGCATTGAGATGAAATTACATCTCAAGCCCTGCCACCCAATGAAACCAATAGGGTTTATATTCTCGCACCGCTTGGCCTGGGCAGACTTAGATCCTCTAAACGGATTACCAGTTCTCGTGTGCGGGTCGATTTCAGCTCTGCGTGGAAGCATCAAGCAGCCCCTTTATTTCTTCAAGCCCCGATGGGCGGGGGCCATACACCTCCCGTGTAAGCTCGTGCATGTGAGTGATTGAGTGTGTTTGTGAGGTGAGTGAGCGCTTTATGTCTCACCAACTGTAAGGTCACCAACTGTAAGGTTATACGCAGATAAGGACCTCACTCCAAAAAAGAAGATGGGGCAATCCGAGATGGAATGTACAGTGATTTTATATCCCGTTTTTTTTTTTGTTTTTTTTTTTAAATCCAACTGGAGCTACGGTTTATCTCTGTGTTTGTCTGCACGGTGTTTGATCTTGTCGTTAATGACTATATCAACTACAGACATGCATAATAATGACATCCGAAAACAATATTGAAGCCAGGGTTAAGTTTGGGGTGGTTTCTGCGAGAGTCTTCCCTGTTCTTCACCATAGTGCAGAATATATTTATTTTCTTAATTATCGACTGTACCAGATTGTATTGAATATTATGCAATACGCCTAACGGCATGAGAAGGGTTGAATCATGGGCAGACTCTATAAAACCGATTCCGTCCCCACCCCTAGGGGCTTCGAATTGGCTGCATGGTGCATCCATGCAGAGCTGAAACTGACCACACTGTCACGAGTACTGGTAAACAGCTTAAAAGAACTAAGCCTACCCAGGCAAAGTGGTGTGAGTCGGGCCGTCCACTGCATATAAGCCTTTTGGTTTCAATGGGCGACAGGACTTGAGACGTCATTTCATCTCCGTGTCGGGTAACAGTCCCACAAAATTGGAAGCGACGTCTCCAAAATGACCTACATAGTGTTCACGGGGACGTTAAACCTCAATTCAAAAAAAAGACTCCATAAAACCGAGTTTGCATATTCAAATATTGTATGATTTCTTGTTTCTAAAGGGTCCCCGTAGAACATTACGATAACACACCCGTGTGACATAGTGCATTCTTTCATATCTCCTAAATGGCTACTTTTCCGAAGAAATTTTGTGATATTTTTCTTATTAATACTCCAAACATAGGTTGTAGGTACTCGTTAGAACCGCCTCACTGAGGCGGTTCTAACGAGTACCCACAACCTATGTCTTGGAGCAGAAATAAGCAAAATATAGTCAACCCCTCTAAACCCCAGTTTTCTCTATATAAAGTGGGGTTTAGAGGGGTGTTCATTTCACGGACTTGTTATCGTGATGAACAGCGTTTTGAATATGGCGTGGTGCTTCATTGTGACCAATGTTTGTCCGCACAAATCGAAATCGAGTGTGATCCTTCAATGAAACACGTTTTATAGTGTATAAAACATTTTTCGTGGTTTATGAAGTGAAATGGAGACTAAACCATCATATTTTCTATTGTCTCCATTCAATCAAACAGAAGAAGTGATTTTTGGACAGATCGCGGGAAAATTGTGGGCCGCCTACATCAATGTGTAATTGAAACTTAGTGAAATTTCCGTCAAAATTACGACTTTATCCGAAGTTAAATACTTAGCTAAGTAAATGAAATAGGCGGCTTTCGAATGCACTTTTTAAGGAAATACTGTAACGGGACCACCTCGCCGAGGCAAATTTAAGTCAGGATGTACAAGGTGGCGTTACATAATTTGTGAGTCCGACCTGGGCTGGCATCAATGCTAGTGGAATATGACAGAGAGACAAGTCCGTGTTTTCAAGTTAAATTGATTATTTTATTGTTTTAGTAGTTTCAAATCTAAACAGATTCCTGCTCATAAATAATATAGGTGAACTAATATAAATTGATGTGCCGGCTAGAGGTACTCTTAATCTTAATCTAACTATGGATATAAATAACTATACAGTGCAGAGAAATTGCACCGGGATCTGTTATCATCGGCAGAACAAATCTTTGTGAACAGGAACTCTCAACCGCCAGTGTGATGACTCTATATAAGAGGTAGTTGATGGGTTAAGTCTGCGAGTCAGTGGTAGAGTTCCACTAAGGTGTACGTTTCCCCTATTGCGAGTAATGGTTGCGTGACATTGGCTGGCCTTTAAGATAACCAATGGTTGCGTGCAATGGTTGCATAGGTTGAGTGCAAGTGGGGGTTGGGGTTGAGCGGAATGGTTGCAATGGTTGTGGGTACTGGTTGTGAATCAACCGTTAAAAGTACTGGTTGCAATGGCTAAGGGTGTAAGGGCTGAGAGTCAATGATTGCAAGGGTTGAGTGTATTGGTTGCAATGGTTAAGGGTTGAGAGTCAATGGTTGCAGTGGTGGAGTGTATTGGTTGCAAGGGTTAAGGGTGCAAGGGGTGTGAGTCAATGGTTGAGTGTAATGGTTGCAATGGTTGCTGATTATGTTGTATGGCTGTGAACCAGTGGGTTGTGTGCAATGGTTGGGGGAGTTGTGTGTAATGGTTGTGCATGTAGGAGAGTGTGGAAGTGGCAAAATAAAAGAGAAACCACAATGGTTTCAATGGTAAACTACCACACTAGAGTCATCTCTACACTAGAGGAGGGATGGAGTAAATATCATGTGCCAACCTAGATCCATTGAACTTAACAAAACAAAACAAGAATAGTCAACAATGGGAACCAACTAGGAATTATGAGAGAGAAACCTCATTAGGTCCGTTTGTTGACTTTCTCCCAGGCATGGTTCAATGGTTGTCAGACTTCTCAATTGGTGCAACTAAATGGTGCAATGGTTGTACAATGGTTGCTCTCTTCTCAGTATTTTGATCAAGTGATCGGGAGAATACTATTGTAGCAGTCTCCCGGAAACAAGCTGTGCAGACGCTTATATAGTCTTTGGTCACGTGACAGTCGCAACGTCATCTCGTGAGCTCACGAGATGGCAATGGTTGCGCCAAGACGATTCCGGGACTGTGGGACCATTCTGGACGATTCGGTTAGAAGGGCGCGAAAACTACCGAACCGCAA
Organism: Lucinisca nassula; assembly: GCA_963580285.1. Lineage (NCBI taxonomy): Eukaryota > Metazoa > Mollusca > Bivalvia > Lucinida > Lucinidae > Lucinisca > Lucinisca nassula. The sequence continues at coordinate 59,807,621 of OY757017.1, forward strand.
CCAATAATGGTTGCGATTCGATAATTGACAGAATTCACCCAAAATAAAGCGATATAAACGCCTGCAAACTTATGACAAGTATCCAACTAGAAAATATAAAGGTAAATCTTCCCGATCATGATCGGAAGACGTACAGTGAAAGGTTTTAGTGGGTAAATTCGACGATCAAAGTTGGCTCTCGATTCGACTTTTCTTACTGCCGACATGTACCGATACTCGGCAGCGAAAATAAACACTAAAAGTAACTGCAGCAGCCCAGTTCCGCTACATAGCCCCCCATCCACAGGACATGGACCCCATGTGGAGTGCTACGGTAAGTATACAGAGGGAGAACAAAAAAAAATTTAAGTGAGTAATTAAAAGTTAAATTTTGAAAATTGAGGCACGTGGCTGCAGCTGTTACTTTTAACTCCCCAATATATTAACAACAACAATAAAGCTACACAGAACATCAGATAATTAATAGATTGCAATCATATTCTTCCAAGAAAACTGCAATATAGTCTTCCAAACATACCATACTCACATCCCAATGCTTGGGTAATCACTTGAAGGCATTCTGCAGTTTACATCCCCTAGACTAGGAAACAATGGGATTTTTGCAGAACCAATGTCTATCTAGAGACTAAAGACCTACACCTCTCAGCAACAAGACCAGGTAGGTGATGAGTGAGTATGGCGAGTTTGGACGACACATCATGAGAGCATTATTCATGAAATTGATGCTGCTCTACAAGACAAATGGCAGCAATGTACCATACATTTTACACATAAATTTGAGTAATACGAGTACAACATTTATAGATCTTCTTTGACGATTGCATTGATGACACAAATCATCATTTCAAATGACCGTGAAACAAACATTTTAAGTCTGACAGGGTAACATCAGCAGTTCCAGGCACTACAGACAGAAACACCTCGGCATTCCATGGATCTTTGTAGTAATAAGTGTCAAGCAGTGCCAGGCAAGGCTGAACACAAACAATATTACTTAAATAATTATGTATAATATCAGGTGAATGTAATGGGTAACTCTTTCAACCCTTTCGACTAAAATTTATATTAATGCAAACAGTGCAGACCCGGATTATCCTGCTCCTAATGAGCCTAATCTTCCGAATCTGCTCCATTTGCTGGTCAGAATTTAGATAAAGAGCTGTCCTTAAGGTATGTGTGCATGTTGGTGGAAGAGCCCATTTCGGAAACTCAGGGGTGAAAGAGTTAAAGTAGCCAGTTAAGTCAGTTAACCAACATCAGTCCTAATGGTGCCAAACCTCTTGGACCAAGATCCACACAAAAATAGCCGAAATCTGCCTGTCTGAAGCACCAACTGTCACAGGAGTAACAAGAACAGACTTTGGTTGAGTTTATAGGATCTGGCACTGTTAAAAGATATTGTGGATACACATGCCTATGCAAGATAATGCTGGTTTGCATCATAAAAATGATCTTACCCTGCCAGATAAATAAATCTAGCCAGCACATCAACAAATTACCAATGAACTACTATTATGGTAGGAAAACATACACTATTACAGTATCATTTATATACAATTCATTTACAACTGAGGTTTTCTGGCCTTTTCAAGATTATTTAGGTTGCAGTGAGCTAGTCATTTATCCACAATTAACAAAAACAGAAAATTCTGAGGGAAACCTTCTGGCTTTCCACTGCAGAACTGGAGGCAAACTATGCACTGCTCATATTAATTGAGCAATCTCACAAGTAGTGGGTGTTACTCACGTGAACCGAGCAAGGCTCTCACTGATAACAGTGAGTAGACCAAACAATGATAGGAAGATATTTGCAACCTTCAACGCTATAAAGGCCAATATTAGAACACAGTATTTATATACATCAATAACATGAAGATAAACAACCACATTGTCTGAATCCTCAGATAATATCATGCACGCATAAAATAAGTGGATTCCATAAGTTTGTTTGATTTGAGGTTTAACGTCCCCATCAACACTGTAAAGGTCATTTTGGAGACGTTGCTTCCAGTTTTGTGGAACTTGAACCGGACATTGAGATGAAATGACATCTCTAGCCCTACCGCCCAATGAAACCAATAAGGTACATATGCATGGCCGGTCCAACTCACACTACTTTTCCTGCTTAGAACCTCTAAGCGGTTCGTCCGTACTCATTGTGTGGTCGTTTTCAGCTCCACCTGGAAGCAGTACGCAGTCCAATCTATTTCTAGAAGCCCCGATGGGCAGGGACTGTGATTCCATATATGTATCATGTAACTTATACATTGTTACATTTAGGTAATCCAATTCAGCTTTGAAAGAGGTGGTGGTGGGTGCATATGATGGCAGCTACTCCGCGATGATCCTCTAAGATCTACTGTACCATCTGAGGGGGAACAACAGCCAAAGATGAACTTCCATAGTTCTGATCAGGTATATTTGAGGTAAGGGAAAACGCGAACAGAAATTTCACTCACGCCATCAAAGACAAGAAGATGCCATCATCTACCCACCAAGCACCAGGTTTGATCATCAATACAGACATGTTAAATAATTATTCTAAAGATATGACATTGTAGTGTACTTATATATACAAGAATTCAGCCAAATACCCCACAACATTCATTCTGACCCTACATTGTTGACTCGAAGGTATGAATTATCACTTATCAGCTCACCTGAGCAGTACTGTTGCAAAGATGAGAAGAAAAATGACAATAATAGTAAAACAGGGCATGTGGCAAATTTACACACCCCGAGTACAGGCACACAGCTAAAACGTTTACAATGATATCTCATTTTTGTAACCATTTCAAATGAGCAGTGCTCACCAGATATGAGCAATACTCACTCAAAGTGAGCAATTTATGCCAATAATGAGATGTACCCAACCGGAGTGTGGCGATATCACTACTCACACAAAGCGAGCACAAATCACTACTCACACAAAGTGAGCAGAGATGAATATAATCAGACACCACAGTTACTAATTAGTGATAATGGTTACTGATAGGTAAGTTGAGATAGGAAACTCTACAATTTAACAAACACTTTGATGGCTCACAAACGTGTATTTTAAATATGCTGCGACACCACAAGAGAATCCTCTAACCTAGATGATTCCCCTGAGATGTGGCAACACAGGTCAAAGATATCACAGCAACCTTATATCCTGTCGAAAGGATTTAGTATATTGTCAGACGTGACAATGCTTACCACCGAGCAGAAAGTCGTAGTGACTCAATAGTGCGTTTAACATCAAAATGTCTTCCAATGCTTGTAAACGAGGGACCCATGTCATATTTAATAAATGTCATAGAAAGTCAACATGCACACCAATAACCATTCAGCACAATTGAATCATGAAATATGTGAAAAAGTTAAAATTGTAATTATGCCGACTTAGACAAGGAATAGTTAATATGCAACATTCACGTTAAGTGATTGAAACAGTATGAAGTTAACGTGATAGACTTTCTCTCACTCTCACAATTCTCAATGGACTTGTGAAGATTAAGTCATTCAGAAAATGGAATGGCTTTAACTTATTAAATGATAAAGCATCAAACTATTTTTCAGGTAAACAGGCTAAGCCGCTGACCCTAAACAGACCTAGCAGCTGATCTACTTGGGGTGACATGATTTGGTACTAGACTGAAAGGGTGCAAAATACAGGTAAATAAAATACAAGGAGGACTTCATATCCTATATGACCTAACTTGTTGCTGGGACATAAAACTTATCACACACTTAGACAGCTAAGATTGAGATGTCAATAAGTTGAATGAAAATTTCATTAGTATTATAGCAAATTCACTAAATTATGAAAAAGAAACTTCATGAAAAGTGTTCGTGAAATTAATAAACCAGGGTATAATCTACATTTTTTTTTTTTTTACGGCCCTTACAAGATCATTTAAATTATTTTGAGCCGATCGTTAATCAATGGTGGGTAAAACCGGAGTACCCGGGGGAAAACCACCTGTCCATCCGCTGCAGAACGTGGCATCTCACGTGTATGTGACCTGATTCGATCTCAGGTCCACAACGTGAGAACCTAAAGATTAAGAGTCAGCGCTCTTACTCCTTAGGTAACGGAGGCCTATAGTTTACAGATAATAATAAACTCTGTAAATAATAGTTTACAGAGTGGTAATAAACTTAACTACTAAGCTAACTTATACTAATTCCACCAGAGTCTTCTTGGAGATGTCCGTAATATTTGTAGACTTATTAAAATTATTTACTTAGATTTAATGGATTTGTCTCACTAAAGTCCATGTTGTGGTTCTCTTAGCGATAAATGAATAAAACTTAAATTGATGCTTATTAAGAAATAATTATGAGTTACGCGGATTCTTGAATCTGTTACATCTGCTCCTGAGTACTGTATACAACAAAGTCCATAGGATAATTTTCTTACGCGATGAATGATTAAAAATTAATTAAATGATTATAAGGAAATAATTATTGGTTACGCGGGAAAATTTCACAACGCGGAATCTTGACTCTGTGACATCTTCTTCCGGGTACTGTATAGATATTGAATGACATCTCAGATCTTAGTAGTTATAAGACATCTCAAGACAAGTGCAAACATCTCAGTAGGCCAGGTTTAGATCTCTGTATAGATTTAACCTGGCTTCCACCATGTGTTGGAGACCAGTGAGTCCATAGTAGATACATTCGTTTCTTAGTTCAAGCAGGTACCTGTTTTCTCTTGGAAGAATAGCCATCTCAGTTACTTTGTCCTCACGTAAGTAATTGAGTATATAACGGAAATGGGCACCATCCCGGTCAATAAAATAGTGATTCTTCCCAGGCTTTAAAATTATATTAAACAGAGATTTGGGGTCCTTTAAAAGGGTTTTTCTACTTGTAGCAAAGTGCCTACCCCCAACATCTAGAGTTACTCTGCTGGCTTCTCTCATCTCAAAGTCTTCCTCCTTTTGATCCCTCTCTTTCAGTCTTACATCCACCTCTGTTTCAATTGGGTCAAAATCATCATGATACATTCCAGTAGGCATTTCATTTACAGTTGTTGTTATATGTGAAGCAGTCTGGCAACTCATCTCTGAATGTACTTCAGATGGGACTGCTCCTACCTCATTTATCTCCTCCTCGTCATCCCTGTCCTTGATTTTCAAATGTTCCTTTTGTCTTCTTTTCTCCTCTTTTCTTTGTTTTCTTTTCTCCCTTCTCGTTCTTTTTGCTTCTTCTTCAACTTCCTCTTTACTTATCTCGCTCTCCTCTACCATGTTTCCTTCCTCTATAATAATAATCCCTTTTACTTGATCCCGACTCCCTTCCTCTCGTTTTCTTTTTCTCTCCTCCTTTCGCCTTTCCCTTCTCAATCTCTTTACTTCAGAACCCTGTTCTTCTTCAACGTTACTTTCTTCACTTTGCCTTACACTCTGTTCTATGCTATTTACTAGTTCTCCTATTGTCTCAATTTTAGTTTGTCCCTGTTGATTGTTGTTCACTTTTGTTTTCTGTTGACTCTCAGTGTTATTCTGACCACTGTCAATTTCTTCATGTAACTTTTCAGTGTCAAGTTGTTTTTGTTTGTTGTTTATCTTCTCTACTTTGTTTTCTGTCTGATTAGAGTTTTCATAGGTTACTGTTTTATCAGATATTAATTTTTCTGGTTCACTATTTGCAGGTTGTTTGGGTGGACTGTCCTCTTTGGCTTGCTGCTTACTACTGGTGTAGTTGGAGACAGCCTGTCCGGGAGCCTCTGGGGTATGTAGCTCATTCATGTTGTTTAAAATTCCTTGGAGGATTTCAGTGGATAGAGTTATCTCTTCCTCCAGGGGCAGGCTTACTGTCTGGGATGATTCAATAGGTGTGTCCTCCGAGGGAGGTCTGGCACCTGCTGCCAAAGCCTCCAACGAAGGAACGAAGTCTGGGTCGCCCTCCAGAATCTTGGTTGGTGGTGAGAAAATAGGTGCAGACACCTCGACTTCTGGGTCTATCCCGAGGTCAATGAGAGAATTTGCCCTAGACATCTCAAGACGGGGCTTCTTAGAGGCCTCACAAGGGGTTCTGCTTGCCTCGCGTCTATGGGTCTTGTGGTTGAGTCTGGGCTGGCGTCCCGTTGAAGGTAACTTCACAATGTTTGTGCGTTTCTTCTCAACTGTGGTCACCCTTGACCTGACGACAGGGGCGGGGGATTCAGCACCCTGTGCTGCTGGAACATACCTCCACTTGAGGTCCATTACGTTGGTGACGAAGTGCTCTAGTCTCTTCCTCGCAGCATCACCCTTTTCTCCAGACTCCACATGCATTGGTTCAAAGTCGCATGCTCGAGCGTTGCATCCATGGCTTATTGTATTTCTTAGATATATCTGTCCACATAGTTGGCATTGGTGCTGAATTCCCGTATGGTGTTCCCGGAGATGGCGGCACACCTGCCATTCTTTTGGGAAATAGAGTGTCCCACAGATGGTGCATTGGTAGTTGTTGCCCTGAAAATACACAAGCATGTACAAGGTTCAAAAACTAATATTTTATTCCATCGTCTCGAGGGCTCAGTATTTGCGTGGCAGTATTTCGTTAGCCAATGCCTCTTATATCTAGTAACTGCTGGACAGATCTGCTATAAAGCAACATATTGTTTGTTCATTTGCTTTATGATGCCCAGTTGCATTTGATAAATCTTAATGTTCTCAGTCATTTGACCAGTCCAGACAAACTGTAGTCTCGGCCATGTTTTCTTATGCCGATTAAATCTTGTCAGTTTACACCAATGGACAGGAAGCCACATACATTCACAATAGTGCAAGTAATCACCAACATCAGCATTTATTTATTATTTTGGCAGACATCAGGTCTACATAACTATCAGCCACATGAGTTAAGCACACAGTAAAACCTGTCTAAGTGGCCACCTCTATTAAGCAAGCCACCTGTCTTAAACAAGCACTTTTATATATCCCATATGTGCTTGCCTAATACAGGTTGAACTTTAATGGATTCTGCTCTGACATGTAAATATTTCAAATCAGGTTGACGATTTGAAGTGGTTATGTGTCACCATCTCACATGCATACAGAAGACTCAGCTGTATAGGTATGTTGTTATCGTTTGGTGTGGTAGACATTGTGCATAATAGCACTGAGACGCACTTCATCTTTAATATTGTAATGAGCTATGCTAAACCGTTCTTTATGGTGACAGTTTATAAAATGTAATTTCCATAATATTTTTCAGTGGTGTGACCAGATGACATCAGTAGAGCCTGTCAGAACAGCCGTCAACAAAGGGTATGTATTCAATCTCACATTTTATCAGTCTGTTATCAATGAATTCATGCCACCACACAGGCTTGACAATATTCTGCACCACAAACATCGATCATGACTTACCAACATCATAAGGTTCAGGCAAGCATCTTCACATATACAATCATCAAATAACCATAGAACTGAATAACGGTAACAGCTATAACGGTAACAGCAATAACAACAAACAATTTTCATGGTTACAAGGTAACCTGAAATAAAAATATCAGGTTGGCACAGATTTTCAAGTCATTTTTATAATAGCTGGTTTAACGTTGATTATGTGTACCAGTTTATTTACCAAAGCCTAAAATCTTTGGACTAATTTTCATAGTGTGTTAGTTTATCGTCGGGTCAAACCATGTCGGTTTATCCTCACATAAGTAGCGGCGTATTGAATCATGGTGTACTATCTCTGATTTATTCTTCGGACCGGCTTGAATACGATAAAGAACGTCATTCATTTGCTCAGTAATAACGTACGGCCCTTTCCAGTGTATTTGTATTTTAGGGTTGAACCCTTTTCTGCGCTTTGGTTTAAAATACCAAACGGCATCTCCTACCATAAACTGATTGCAATTTGCTTTTACGTCATACTTGCGTTTCATACTGTCACTTGCTATTTTAAGATGTTTTCTTGCATATTCATGGATATCAAGAAGCTTTTGCTCCAGTTCATAGGCATAATCTGTAACACAATGTTTTTCTTCCCTAACTGGTCTACCTAATGCCAGGTCAACTGGGAGAGTCAGATCCCGTCCAAAAACCATTCTGGCTGGGGAAACTCCAGTGGTCTCATGGACAGATGACCTGTACGCAAGCAAGAGTAAAGGTATATGTTCGTCCCAATCGGTTTGATTGTCTGAGATGTAGGAAGAAATCATATTTTGTATGGTGCGGTTGGCCCGCTCTGCCATTCCGTCACTCTGAGGTCTTCTAATAGTTGACCTAGTTTTGTCAATACCAAGAAGTTTACACACTTCTTGGAAGACTTTTGCTTCAAAGTTACTGCCTCTATCAGTATGGATCTGTAATGGTACCCCATGTATTGATATGAACTGGTTTACCAGGGCTTCTGCAACACTGGTAGTCTCTTGATTTTTCAACGGTATAGCCTCTAACCATTTGCTGAAGTAATCGGAGATCACCAACAAATATTTATTACCTCGGTTAGATACAGGGTAAGGACCGCTCAGATCCAGTGCGATCCTTTCCATAGGACAACCCACATTATACTGCTGCATAGGAGCTTTTGCCCGTCTTGGTGGCAGTTTCCTGGACCCACAGGTTGGGCAGATCCTGCACCAATAGGACACATCACGGTGCATATTGCACCAATAAAACCGTTGTCTTAGTTTTTCATATGTTTTGCTGCGGCCCAGATGCCCAGCTGTTATATATGTGTGAAGCTGTTGAAAAATTTCCTTACGCAGACTGAAAGGAATAATATACAGGTAGTCATCACCTGTTCCGTCATCTCTAACATGTTTCTTGCATAGGATCTCGTCCCTAATTTCGATCAGATCCCATTTATGCCAATAAACCTTCAGCTCTTTGTCATACGGAGCTACCGTATGCCAGCCAGGTTTTTCACCATTTCTTTTCCACTGCAAGATGAGCTTTAAAGTTGGATCTTTCTGTTGCTCAATGCGGATATTTTCCTTAGAAATTTCCGCACAATCTCTGTCACTGTTTACTGAATTGGTGCTCACATTTGAACAACCCTGAAGTTGATCTTTACTTGTTTTATAACTGCAGCTGCTACAATTGTGGTCAGTACTACTACAAGGACCCATTTGAAGATTTCCCGTAGGGTGGCTGTTTGGAAGTATACATCCACTGGGTAGGTCAGTCTCACCAGGATGGTCGACAATATCCTCATGAGCTGTCTTCCCTACTGGAGTCATGCCTGCATGACTACCATCAAGACAACAAGCCTTTTTACATTCACAGTCTTCCTTTCCAAACAGACAGCCAAACAAAGGCTCATCTTCAAATTGGTAAAGCCAGTCATATTCATTTTGTGCCATTTGGCAACAACATATACAAGGACGACAACTCGAACAACAAATTTTGTGAGTTCTCTCATCCACCATATTATCCGAGACAATAGGTGAGGGAGCACGGCCTGTGACATCCCTAGGTGTAATCTCTATGGAGACCCCCGATGCAACTCTTTGGTCTAAAGAACTGGTAGGGCTAGCTTCTCTACCAGGTAGAGTGTCGTCAATAAATAAGGGCCCAACAGCCGGATCATTGTCCTGGCTAAAACATAAATTCTGGCTTCTCATAAATTCTGTCTCTACAGAGACCTCATTTGTAGTACTTGTACGTAAACTAGTCAAACATTCTTTGGCAGCTGGGTCATCTACTGTGACCTCTGGCATTTCACATAGGTTGTTAGGGCACTCACAAGAAGTACCGCAATCAGAGCAAACATTTTCAGGAACATTACCAGTCCACACCCCTGTGACTTTAATACCTGTTTGCTCATCAGGGCTAAAATCTAATGGTGGATCTGGTTGGTATAACTTTTCATACCGCTCACAGTATTTGCAGTCATTCGCATAACAAGGTCGTCTACTAAGCGCATCAGCATTTGAATGCACTCTCCCAGCCCGAAATTCTAATTTAAACGAGTAGGCTGACAATCTTTCTAGAAATCGAGCTAGTTGACCTTCACCGGTATTGCGGAAATTCATCAGCCAGCGCAAACTGCTGTGGTCAGTTCTAATCACCACTGAGTCTTGGCCGTAAATGTAATGGTGAAAGTGATCTACAGCCATAACAACAGCTAGAAGCTCTTTTCGAGTAGTACAATATTTTCTTTCGGTTTTTGACAAACACCTACTAAAGTAACCAATGACCTTTTCTTCTCCATTTTGCAGCTGATGAAGGACAGCCCCAATCCCCACATTTGATGCATCACAGTCAAGAACCCAACCATTACCAGTTGGACAAGGGTAGCTGAGAACTGGTGCTGTGGTCAGCAAGTCCTTGATGGTGTCAAATGCTCCTTGTGATGCACTGTCCCATATAAATGGTTGGTTTTTCTCGGTAAGTTTGTGCAGTGGCTTGCAGACTGAAGCAAATGAAGGACAAAACTTCCTATAATAGCTGGCCAAGCCAACAAATGATCTTACTTCTTTGGTATTTCTTGGCCGAGGCCAATCTCGAATACTCTGAATTTTCTCGGGGTCAGTTGTAATGCCCTCTGAAGACACTCGGTGTCCAAGGAAGGAAACTTCCTTACAGAAAAGTTTACACTTTCCCGGATTTAGTTTAAGGTTTGCTTCTCGAAGCCGTATAAATACTTCTCTCAGATTATCCAAATGAGTCTCAAAGGTTTTTGAAAAGATGATTATGTCGTCAAGATAGATTAATAATGAAATGTAGGTAAGGCCTGCAAAAATCCTTTCTACTAGCCGTTCAAAGACACTTGGCGCATTTACTAAACCATATGGCAAAACTCGAAATTGCCACAGCCCACTGCCAGGAATAGCGAATGCAGTAAGGGGTCGATCGGAGGGGCGGATCTGAATTTGGTGATAACCGCTCCGAAGATCGACAGTACTAAACCACTGGGCTCCTCCAAGGGCCGATAAGGTATCATCGGTACGAGGAAGTGGATGGCAATCAGGTACAGTCACTTCATTAAGACGCCTATAATCTATGCAAAATCTGGTGGATCCATCACGTTTTGGCACCAAAACAGCTGGTGAGCACCAAGCTGAGAAAGAAGGCTCAATCAGGTTCTTCTCTGCCATAAGTTTTATTTCTTGTTCTGCTATCTCGCGTTTTGCCAAAGGAATTCTGTATGGCCTTTGTTTTATTGGCGTAGCATCAGGTTTTAAGCGGATAGTGTGTTGCTCAAGGCTACATGATCCAAGGTCATGTGATGATCTTGAAAACTGGTCACTGAACTCACATAATAATGACTGCATACTTTTCTTTTGAGACTCATTAAGACTGGCTGAGCTTTCAGAAATCAACTGCTCAAGATGTGAAAATGAAGATTTTTCTGTATAAGGGGAGGTAATATCAGATTGGGTGGTTTCAAGGGAGCTAACTATCTCAAACTTTTCTTTATCAAGAGAGCTGTCAAGTATAGAGGAGTCCTGATCAACAGAACCAACAGAATTACTTTCAGAAGATATCTGTTGATCAGGGGATTTAAGCATCTCAGATTCATTGGTAACAAGGGAGCTAACTGTCCTGACCTCCTTCTCGTCAACTGGCTCATAAACTGCTGCGATTGTGCTTTTGCGTAAGAAACATGGCTCGTCTAAAAGGTTCATGATGCGTAACGGTACTGTTCCCATTTTAGGGCAAACCAAAGCTTTCGCCACTAGCAAGCCATAGCGTGAAGCAAAAACCTCGGAAGCCTCCAAAATGCCAACACTGTCCTTGTTAAATTTATCAAGAGGTCTGCCTTTCACTATCATTTCACTACCAGGGGGCATCTGAACATTTTCTGTTAGTGCTATACGACAGCAGCCAGGTTGAGCTTCATTGGTGCTGCGGTAACAAGCAATCTTTTCGCCATTCAAAACTAAGTGGCCTTTACTCAAAAGCACATCACACCGGTTAGCACATAAGAAATCAATGCCAAGAATTCCATCATTCTTTATATCAGCGAACAGAATTTCGTGTGATAAATTTTGACTTCCCAAAGTGAAATCTATTTTTGCCTTTCCATAAAATGGTGAACATTCACCTGTAGCTGTCATTAACTGTATATTTACAGGTGTCAAGTCTGGAAAGTGTTCCTTTGGCCAGTTTTCCAACAGATCTTTACGTAGAATGGTGACGTTTGAGCCAGTGTCAACGAGAAAGGTGAGAGGCATATTTGCGACTATTGCTGAGATGAAATACCCTTCCTCCATACTTCTAAGAGCTATCTTGGGCCCATCTACTGACGTCGGGTTGTGGCCCCCCAATCCGACCGAGTCAGGTTTCCCTGAAAGTTATTTGCAACTTCTGAGGGTGAAAAGCCTACATTGTTGCCATTTGTTGAATTTGCTGCTCTTGGCTGCTCAGAATTTTGATTATGAGCAGGCTGAGCATTATGAGGTGGCTGCCTGCTGTTGTGGTTTTGGTTCGTCACAAGGGAGTTATTTCCCCTGAATTGGCTGCCATAATTCTGCCTACCATTGGCCCCAAATTGACTGTCATAATTCTGCCTACCATTGGCCCCAAATTGACTGCCATAATTCTGCCTACCATTGGCCCCAGGGCGGTTGTAGTTTGCGTAGGGTCGGTTTGGTCTCTGATACCTATTATGATTTTGGTTACCTCTCTGAAACCCCTGATTATTATAGCTACTTCTCTGTGACCCTTGGTCATTATAGCTACCCTTTTTAGAATTTCTGTGGTTTGTCTGAGTAAAATTTTTCATCTCGCGTGTGAGGGTAGAAATAGCTTCTGAAAGCACCTCAAATTGATTGGTTGATTTACCTGGTTCCACTTTGCTCGGTTCAGTCTCAGCATCAAGGCGGCCTACCAAACGCGACCTTTGTTTGTCAGCAATCTTATAAGCTTCAAGACGCACGCATATTTGCTCGGCTTCTTCAAGCGATTTGGGACTGAGTTCACGCACTCGCATACGAACATCAGTGTCGGTAATGGCGTCAATAAAGTTGTCAAGGGAAAGTGTTTCGATAACGTCCTTATTTACACTTGGATAAGCTTGTCGGACAAGCTTTTTGATTGCTTGAGCTAATTCTGGAATTGTTTCCCCCTTATTCCTAGTCCTAGACTTCAACTGTGTACGGTAAATTTCAGATCTATTAACGGACCCGAACCTATTCCTCAGTTTTTCAATCAGCGTATCATAATCCCTTCTCCCATCAGTATCAAGTTCATTCAACAAAGATCTTGCTTCCCCAGTTAAACAGTTTGCAAGGTATAAGGATTTTTCCTTGTATTTCCAAGCATTGATCTCACAAGTGATATCAAACTGGCACAAAAACTCATCAAAATCAGATTTTCCATCAAAATTCTGAGGTTTCATTTTTAAGAGGTGGTTACCTCCCTTAGACTGTAAAATTTCTTGTGTGGGCCTCTCCATACTGAAGTTTGAATAACTCTGACTCACTTGAGCAGTATTCTCGGAGGAATTATCTCCCCTGCGAGTATTTTCTTGGGATCTTGAAAGGTCAATGCTTGTTGAAATACCATTCTGATTAGTTTGTGTGGTAGTGGTACCCAAAGGCAAGTTGTTAGCCTGAGAAGGTAAATTCTCCTGAGTCGGTAAACAACCAATATCCCCTGTATTTAAATTGCTTTGATATTGCTGACCAAACAGCGATGTGTTTCTATTTTCATTACGATTAGCAAAGACGCCCCTGTCAGAAGCCAAGCTATGAAGTTTCTCATCAATCTCTGAAAATTTCCTCTCAAACTGTTGCAATGTTGCAGAAAGAGTATTCTGCAAAGTAGAAACAGTATTTTTCACCATTGAAGCCATTTTGGTCATTTCATTCTCTAATCTGTTCTCAAGCATAGACAGTTGGAGTGCACTTGCAGAGCTGGCTTCTGACTGAGCATCAATACCATCATCATGTACATTTTCATGGGATGTGTGTCGACGGTGCTGCTGTGTGTGCTCATTAGGGTTAGTCTGCGGACTATTTTCTGCCATTTTTTTTTTTTTTTTTTTTTTTTTTTTATTTATTTATTAATGGTACACTACAGAATTATTATTATTATTATTTTATCTCCACTAGCAATGGCCAAACACCAGGATTTTACATGCTATTCAAACATTGTTTCTGTATCATTTCAGGTTTACAGTGTGAACAGACTACCAATGGTTAACATCTCTATAACACGAACGACCAACTAGTCAAACTAGGCTGAACTAGACTGAAGACCTGAAATTTTTCTGTTTCGAAATAAAAATAAAATTTTCTTGTGTATTTTACTGCATCCTATATTTTTATCATCACAAATATTTCAATCACAAAATCCCCGCCTGACACCAGATGTAACGGGACCACCTCGCCGAGGCAAATTTAAGTCAGGATGTACAAGGTGGCGTTACATAATTTGTGAGTCCGACCTGGGCTGGCATCAATGCTAGTGGAATATGACAGAGAGACAAGTCCGTGTTTTCAAGTTAAATTGATTATTTTATTGTTTTAGTAGTTTCAAATCTAAACAGATTCCTGCTCATAAATAATATAGGTGAACTAATATAAATTGATGTGCCGGCTAGAGGTACTCTTAATCTTAATCTAACTATGGATATAAATAACTATACAGTGCAGAGAAATTGCACCGGGATCTGTTATCATCGGCAGAACAAATCTTTGTGAACAGGAACTCTCAACCGCCAGTGTGATGACTCTATATAAGAGGTAGTTGATGGGTTAAGTCTGCGAGTCAGTGGTAGAGTTCCACTAAGGTGTACGTTTCCCCTATTGCGAGTAATGGTTGCGTGACATTGGCTGGCCTTTAAGATAACCAATGGTTGCGTGCAATGGTTGCATAGGTTGAGTGCAAGTGGGGGTTGGGGTTGAGCGGAATGGTTGCAATGGTTGTGGGTACTGGTTGTGAATCAACCGTTAAAAGTACTGGTTGCAATGGCTAAGGGTGTAAGGGCTGAGAGTCAATGATTGCAAGGGTTGAGTGTATTGGTTGCAATGGTTAAGGGTTGAGAGTCAATGGTTGCAGTGGTGGAGTGTATTGGTTGCAAGGGTTAAGGGTGCAAGGGGTGTGAGTCAATGGTTGAGTGTAATGGTTGCAATGGTTGCTGATTATGTTGTATGGCTGTGAACCAGTGGGTTGTGTGCAATGGTTGGGGGAGTTGTGTGTAATGGTTGTGCATGTAGGAGAGTGTGGAAGTGGCAAAATAAAAGAGAAACCACAATGGTTTCAATGGTAAACTACCACACTAGAGTCATCTCTACACTAGAGGAGGGATGGAGTAAATATCATGTGCCAACCTAGATCCATTGAACTTAACAAAACAAAACAAGAATAGTCAACAATGGGAACCAACTAGGAATTATGAGAGAGAAACCTCATTAGGTCCGTTTGTTGACTTTCTCCCAGGCATGGTTCAATGGTTGTCAGACTTCTCAATTGGTGCAACTAAATGGTGCAATGGTTGTACAATGGTTGCTCTCTTCTCAGTATTTTGATCAAGTGATCGGGAGAATACTATTGTAGCAGTCTCCCGGAAACAAGCTGTGCAGACGCTTATATAGTCTTTGGTCACGTGACAGTCGCAACGTCATCTCGTGAGCTCACGAGATGGCAATGGTTGCGCCAAGACGATTCCGGGACTGTGGGACCATTCTGGACGATTCGGTTAGAAGGGCGCGAAAACTACCGAACCGCAACCAATAATGGTTGCGATTCGATAATTGACAGAATTCACCCAAAATAAAGCGATATAAACGCCTGCAAACTTATGACAAGTATCCAACTAGAAAATATAAAGGTAAATCTTCCCGATCATGATCGGAAGACGTACAGTGAAAGGTTTTAGTGGGTAAATTCGACGATCAAAGTTGGCTCTCGATTCGACTTTTCTTACTGCCGACATGTACCGATACTCGGCAGCGAAAATAAACACTAAAAGTAACTGCAGCAGCCCAGTTCCGCTACAATACTTTACTAAGATTAGACTTCCTCCTTAAATCGTTAGGTCGACCTTAACTTAAGTAACGATTGTAATCCTGGGCCCTGGTCATGCAACTTCGGTGGACAACTCTAAATCCTCGTGCTTTACACTGTGGTATACGGATAAATCTTATACATCACTTAAGATAAATTCCACCAGACGGCATTTTAATTTCATATTTATTATCTTGTAAACAAATTTCCTTCAATTGTCAAATTTAAATGGAAGAATTAAATTTTGCCCCTCGGAAGTCAATTGAAAACCCTTTCGGAAATGGAGACCAAATTATAGTTCAAAAAGGTACATCCCCGGAAGTGCGTGTATTTACTTACAAACAAGGACACGGCAAGATTTGAATACTAACCGACAGATTATGAGGTCCTTTGAATATAAGTGAACGCTAGGTGACAATAGATAAATAAGCTTGCACTTTTGGACACTTCAAACGAAACTCCAGCCAGGTTCGCCGGAGGCTCCATTTAAAAATTTCATACTAAACGAACATGCGTGTCAGACTTTGTTTTTAAAACGAATTTTATTGCCGATGAAGCTTTTAGCGGAAAAAGGCCGATACGATCGCCATCAAGACGTTAGGGCTAGTTATTACACGTGCAATATTATTTGGGTCCCGTCAAGCGATTTTGGTAATTATCACCTATGCGAGCAGCGAAGGTTCAGGCGAGCCTGCGCATCCGCGCAGTCTCGCCAGAACCTTCGCTGCTCGCTCATACAAGCAGTGAATCAAGAGGAACCTTCAGACAAAAGCCATATCCCTGGCCTCTCTGAATGGCTGGGCATGCGCAGTTAAAATTTGTCATGACGGAATGCTCGAAGACACAAATTCGCTTGGCGGGGCTCATTTTATGGCATGGCTCTGATCCACTAAATACCGATAAAAGAAGTTAAACAGTACAAACCTGCTGCCTTTTTTGGAAGTCTCTTGCTGAGCGCAAGACCGATATAGATTAAGAAAATAAAATAAGTCCTCATTTTAAATGTAAACGCACCGGTCGAAAGTTTACGAAAGTTGGTGCGCCGAAAAGTGGAAGATAAAACTACAGAACCTTTCTTTATAGGAGCCACCACTCCTCGGTGATAACGGAGTCGCGTCTGTAGAAAACCATTCTAGTAGTATATCAAACCATCAGGGACTTGCGTTTGTTGTCATTGTAATTCAATGTTTTTTTTTATTTTACGGCCCAGTCAACACGGTTTAGATCAAATAGAGCCAGTCAGTTGACTTAATCAGACATAAGCGGTTAATCATTTCAGTGCACATTCTTTCACCAGAAACTGATAACTGCCCTTCTTGAACCAGCAAAATTGATAGAATGACATTAGAAATGATTTCATGATCAATCTCTAAAAGAAACTGTTGCCGATCCGGTCACACACTTAAATGTTCTTTCGCTCCCCGCCCATCGAGGCTTGAAGAAATAGATGGGCTGCAGGATGCTTCCACGCAAAGCTGAAACCGAACGCACACGAGTACTGGTAAATCGCTTAGAGGATCTGAGCCTGCATAGGCAAAGCGGTGCCAGGCAGACCGTACACGCTTATAAACCCTATTGGTTTCATTGGACGATTGGGCTTGAGATGGCATTAAATCTCAATGTCGGGTAAAAAATCCACAAAATTGGAAGCAACGTCTCCAAAATGACATTTACAGTGTTGGCGGGGACGTTAAACGTCAAATCAGTCAGTTAAATGTTCTTTTGTATTTGAGAGAGTACTCATTTCCATGTTGTTTTTTTTTTTTTTTTTTTTGACATCAATTGTTCAAGCTCACTGACCATCATTATATTTCAAGACTGCCTTAAACAGCACAAGGGTAATGTTGTCATTTTCGCATAGAAAAATAATTTCGAGGCCGAAACTGAATGCATGAAAAATTAACTATTTTTATAAAAGTTTTTTTTCTATGTTTACCCTTTTAGTCTTTAGTGAGACTCTTAAGGTGCATAGACGCAAACAGTTAGAAGCGTCGGCGTGGTATGTGCAATTAAGGCGTAACTATACCAAATTTAGTAACACAGAGGCCTTTCAGATATTTAATCTTCATCAGTGTGTCTCAATCCCAAAGTTCTGAAGCCGAAACGGATGATGGACAAGACCCGGCAAACACAGCACATCCCCCTCCGAGCACACACCGACCGACGTACATGTAGCTCATGAGACAGGTCAACTGGAGGCATCAGGCAAGAGACGCCTACCCTAGGACTTATAGGCGTCCCCGCCGAGCCAACATCAGCAAACACGGCCCACACTCCACGGAAGTCCCGGGCATCAGGAAGGAGATGTCCAAGGTAGCGAGACTTGCAAATAATTAAAATATATCAAAAAGTGGCATCCAAATCCGCTAACATACATGTCTCATCTGACAAGTCATTATTAGTTTAATATCTATTGACCACCCCATCAAATTACACTTTATAGACAAAAAATGGCTTTCATAGGGGTATACAAAGTAAAAGTCCACCTTTGGTACTGTTTAAAAGTGGTCTTTAAGACCACTTTTGAACAGTCCCAAAGATGGCCGAAGCACTAGAGCACACTGGATGTAGAAAACACAAAGAAAATGTACCCGAAACCTTCTAAATATGCTTTTAGAAGCATAATTGGGCTTAATTTAGGCGGTCTCAATAGCGGAATTTCAGTGTATCATCGTCCTTATTTTTGCTCAAAAACATAGAGTTTGGGTACTCCTTCGAACCGCCTAAATGATGACCCCAGGTTGACGTTGACTTATTTTACAGCAAGGTCAAATTTGGTCATTACGAGAACACGCCTATATAATTTTGACCCCATCAACCCCCACTTTCAGTTGTCAGTTTCTGACGGAAGAATGTGCACTGTACTGGTTAACCGCTTACGTATAAGCCTGCCTAAGAAAAGTGTGGATAGGTAACTGACCGGTTCAAAAATGACCTAAAATAGTGTTGACTGGGCCGTTAAACCCCTTTACAAACAGACAAACAAACAAACCCCACTTTCATAGTTTACTGGGGTATTTTCGTTTTTTTATTTTTGTTCAAAAACATAGACTGTGGGTACTCGGCAGAACCGCCTCGCCGATGCGTTTCTAACGAGTGCCCACAATCTATCATTTGTTCATAATGAAACTTTCGATTTTTGGCGGCAAATGTTACAATGTATTTGCATAGGCGTGATTTTGTAATTGTCGCCTAGGCTTTTGATTGTGAAAAAGGTAAAACAATGCATTTTTCTTGAAATATTGTTGTGTAATATGACATAAGAGAATCTATGAATGATAACGGGCAAGGTCATTTTGCGACCTTGGCCCTAGAGGTGTCTATGACTGGAGGTTCATCAACATTTCAAAGGAATTTTTTTCTTAAACCACTTGGCCAATTTCAAATAAATTTCAAAGGCAGCTTTCAGTCAATAGTAGAATGAAAGTTTATTCGAATGACTCAGGCCACATGTTTAATTCCCGCAGTACATGCCTTAGGTGACCACCTTCAGAGAGATCGTTTGGCTCGATAGGTTCAGCAAACAAGGCACCATGCTGAGTCCATCAGAATAAAAATATTGGTTGACATTATGAATGAGCATGGCTTAGAATAGATTGTTAACTTCCCTACTTAGCGTGATAAAGATTCTTACAACTGAAACTTCAAGATTCAGTCTCCAGACAAACTTACTGATAGGGATATTCTTGCACACCAGACAAGGAAATCCGTGATTTTACCCTGGGATAGAAATTTATGTTCTGACCCTGGTGTTCTGACCCAAAATCGAATATAATCGCGTGTTTGATAAATGCACTGGTTGATTACGACTTCGTATTTGTCGTCGTTAAGGTTGACGTCACAGCACGTTACGTGACGTCACTAAACATTCACCCTGCAGTTTCATCACAATATGGCGGACGTCGGTACTCGAAGTGACTGCAGCATTAATAATCCGCGCAAACAATTGGAAGGTATGCAAGAAAAAGAATCCTATATGGGTGTGAGGGGCGGACGGAAAAATCCGTCCCTCGGGATCACTGTCCCGCATCACTCGGCAAGCATCGTGATGCCGGACAGTGACCCTCGGGACGGATTTTTCCATCCACCCCTCACACCCATATAAGATTCTAATATTTTTTCCGGATTTTTAAAACTCTTCATACCACCTATAAAGAAACCTCATAGAAATGTGTTCTTATATCAAAAGGGTGACTGTGAAACTATGAGGAAGGGTGTGCTAAAATTTGAAAAATCAGAAATACTTTGATGGTCATTAAGACGCTCGGTCTGTCTAGGAGAACCTTGACTTGATAAAGTCTTTCATTCAAGCTTCGTCCAAAACTCATATCCTCTCCAAAACTAGCAGGTCTGTATCTTCAATTTCTCGGATTACACTAGAAATAAGCAGAAAGATCGGAAGTAGAAATAAGATTCATGCTAAGGCAAAATAGTTGGGAAGTGCTAAACTCCGGGCAAAATTTGAAGACAGGAGAAATTAAAAATGATATCAAAAATCAGCATGATTTGTATGTGATTAACTTGGTAGGTGATTTAAAGGCAAATCCAAGAGACCTCTTCTTCTTTCTTATGAATGTTTTCATTGCTCTTGAAGGAACTCGTTTTTGATTTTTATTTGCCTTCACTGCAGCTGGTGTTGTGCCGTGTGGCGGCCGTAAAACGTCTCCCCGTACATCAACCATAGTGCAGTTTATATTTTGCTTTTGGTCCTTTGAGATCAGCGTGAATATTCTGAGAAATCAGAAATAAATTATTGGTTGAGACTCATGTTCTGGACAGGTTTTTAATTATTTGGACCCCATTTTGATTTGTATCGGTCTTTGGGTCGGCTGCCGGTTCGAAATTCGCAAATTTGCAGTGTGTTTCCTCTGGCTTTCGTTGCCGGATCATCTCAGGGTCACTGATGAGGCTTTATTAGCCGAAACTACGTAGTATGGCCCATCTTCTTTCTTATGAATGTTTTCATTGCTCTTGAAGGAACTCGTTTTTGATTTTTATTTGCCTTCACTGCAGCTGGTGTTGTGCCGTGTGGCGGCCGTAAAACGTCTCCCCGTACATCAACCATAGTGCAGTTTATATTTTGCTTTTGGTCCTTTGAGATCAGCGTGAATATTCTGAGAAATCAGAAATAAATTATTGGTTTAGACTCATGTTCTGGACAGGTTTTTAAACTATTTGGACCCCATTTTGATTTGTGTCGGTCTTTGGGTCGGCTGCCGGTTCGAAATTCGAAAATTTGCAGTGTGTTTCCTCTGGCTTTCGTTGCCGGATCATCTCAGGGTCAGTGATGAGGCTTTATTAGCCGAAACTACGTAGTATGGCCCATCTTCTTTCTTATGAATGTTTTCATTGCTCTTGAAGGAACTCGTTTTTTATTTTTATTCTACAGATATAGCAATAGCCAGAAGAAAGACAGGCAAGGTAGCCAAGCCCTTAATAAAAGAGGAGGGAACGGGGTTGCTGAATCGGACTCTGAAAGGGCAGAGGTATTAGTTGGATCGATACAATTAACCCACAGCTCCCATCAGAGACACCAAAAGGAAAGAAGCACAAACGTGAAACAATTAGACTGTAATGGAAACACCAATAGTGGAAAGCCAAAAGGAAAGTTACTTTCCCACAAATTGGCTATCCAAAACAAAATAATATAAGCGATACACACACTCAAAATCAAACCATAACAAAAATAAACCACGCATAAAGAACCACCTTGGAACGGTCAGTGAAACGAATTCCACTGGGGTTGGGGTGTGGGGGGTGGCCTAAATCGATTTTATGTGGCCACAATACTCGCTCTTATTTCCGTCGCGATTAAGACAAATAATCTGTTCAGTCCGCATGAAGGCCTCTTCACTCATCAGAGCAACACCTCCATGAACACAAAAATCCAACAACCACAGTGATGAAACAACGGTGAGGACTCGACAACAGGAAACCCAAGAAATGCTGGAGCAAAAGAAGACCAACAGTTAGACTCCGATGCAGCCGTCTCGAGCTTTAGGGCCTGATGATCATCAAATAGTTCCGAGGGAACTAGCAAATGAATTAGGTACAGTTTTCCCACATCTTTTCGAACAATCTCTCGATACGGGTGAAATCCTCAAAGAATGGCTCCTAGCGAACATTTGTCAACTCTTCAAAAAAGGAGACAGGGTTCTTGTTTGTAATTATCGCCCGGTGTCACTGATATGTAAATTGCTTGAACAAAGAGTCTGCTCAAACATCATGGCCCACTTGGATGAATATAAATTTTTGTCAGACAGACAACATGCATTTAGGAAAATGCATAGTTGCGAAACTCAGTTAAGCACGGGCAAAAATCTTGGACAAATGGGGACAGGTGGACACATTTATTGTGGACTTTGAGAAGGCTTTTGACACCCCACAACATGAACTTCTTAAATCTAAATTATTTGATTATGGAATTGGGGGCAAGAATAGAATCCGAAGGGATAGAATCAGAAAACAGTGTGTTGTTGTTAATGGTGAATCTTTAATAAGTGCACCAGTTTTATCTGAGGTCCCACAGGGGACTGTTCTTGGTCAGCTGCGTTTCTCCTTGTACATTAATGATATTTCCGCTGACATCGACTCAGAAACAAGACTGTTCGCAGACGACTGTGTTTGCTATAGGAAAATCAGAGATACAGAGGACTCAATGAAATTTCAGAAGGATATCGATAGATTAGGATGTTGGGCATGAAAATGGGGCATGTGATTTCAGCCCGTTAATTGCAATACCATGCAGATATCTAAGAAGAGAACAAATAAAATTGAGGCTACATACACCTTAGAAAATACGGGCCTCGAAAATGTGAATTCAATTGATCCAAGCATACCAGCATTGCAGAGCCAACCGTATTTCAAATAACATTTTCACTAAAACCGCTGGGCCAGTTTCAATAATTTCATAAATTAAACAGTCCCCGCTGATAATGAGTGAATGAAAAATGATTAAATGGCACAGATCGCATAACCAAGTTGGGCGCCATTGCCACATATGGAAAATATCTTCTCCATAAGCACAGCACTTCGAAACTTTGTACAATCAACCCTCTTTATACCGACATTCGTTATAACGACACAACTCGTTATAACGACAATTTGAATGTAATGACTACTTAGCTAAAAGCTTCGCCTCGACTCCGAGCGGCATGGGCTTCCCTCGGGTTGGAAATGCACAAATCTAGTCCATAGTTATGGAAGATTCTTGTAATCTAATACTCCAAGAAACAAATGTTAAAGATATTTGTTAGAATTGCCTCACCATTTGTTTCTTGGAGTAATGATGCGGAAAAGGCCTTTTATTACCTATCCATCTCGAAAACAAGCCTATATAATTTTGACCCCATTGAACCCCACTTTTAAATAGTAAAACTGGGGTTTACAGGGGAAAACCTTATTTTTCTTATTTCTGCTCCAAAATAGAGATTGTTGGTACTCGTTAGAACCGCAACCGCCTCGATGAGGCGGTTCTAACGAGTGCCCACAATCCATATTTTGAGCAGAAATAAGAAAAATATCACAATTTTTCATCTTAAAAAATTCATTTTTTCGGCGATAAGCGTGACAACGTATTTGTACAGGCGTGTTTTCGTAATGCATACTACTAACTGGGATTCTTTATAACGGTAAATTCTTTATAACGGCACAATATAAGGGAACAAATACTATCGTTATAACGAGGATCCCCTGTATATTAAGCTTTATGTGTCTGAAATCTCCATATTTGTTCTAATGATCACCCTTCATTGATAAACATTATGAAATCTCGCCTATACAAATATATTGAAAGATTTACCAAAAAATGAAATTATTCAGAGAAAAAATTCTTATATTTTTCATATTTCTGATCTAAACCTGTCTAGATCTAGAGGATCTAAGCCTGTCCAGGAACCGCTGCGCGAGGCAGACCGTCCATGCTAATAAACCCTATTGGTTTCATTGGGTGACAGGGCTTGAGATGTCATTTCATCTCAATGTAGGGTAAAAGTCCCACAAAATTGGAAGCAACGTCTATAAAATGACCTTTACAGTGTTGACGGGGACATTAAAACTCAAATCAAACAAACAAATCAAGGCCACTAGAATCGCTGGTCCAGCAACATTTCAAAGGAAACAGTTGGACTAGTTTTTATATTGATTTTATATGCTGCTCACATGGCAATTGTTTAAAATGGTCTGAATCATATGACAATATTATAATCATAACACACTCGTGCGACATAGTGCATTTTTCATATCTCCAAAATAGCTCCTTTTCTGATGAAAGTGTGTGATATGTTTCTTATTTATAAAACAAACATAGGTTGTGGGTGCCCGTTAGAACCACCTATATAAAAAGGGGTTTAGGGGGCTATTCATTTCACAGTTTTGTTCACGTGACAAAATCGCCACAATTGCCATATCTGATAAAATGAACAAAATCTGCATGTCTAGAACCACGGATTGCCTTGGAAAAAGATCAAACAACCACAGAAACGCTGGCGCAAAAGAAGACCAACAGTTAGACTAAAGCTTTAGGTGACTGAGTTCTACCCAAGTTATCCAAATGATGGCCCTAATTTGAACTTGACCTTTTTAATGACAAGATCAAATTTGGTCCCTTATGACTTTTGAATTTACAAAAAGAAAAAGAAAACTATTTTACATGAGTAAAAAATAGAACAATGCGTTTTTTTCAAAACCTATTGTAGGCTGTGGCATGAAAGTGGGCATGTATTGAACATTTATGAATGCCAGGAGTCAAGATCATTCAGTGACTTTGGCTGTTAGTCACCATCACGAAAACACGCCTATATAATTTTGACCCCCTTGAACCCCACTTTTATATAGAAAAACTGGGGTTTCCGGGGATATACCTTATTATTCTTATTTGTGCTCTAAAATATAGATTGTGGGTACTCGTTAGAACCGCCTCGATGAGGCGGTTCTAACGAGTGCCCACAATCTATATTTTGAGCATAAATAAAAAATATCACAATTTTTCATCTTAAAATTTTCATTTTTTCGGCGATAAAGGTGGCAATGTATTTGTATAGGCGTGTTTGCGTAATGCCACCATTTTTGATCAATCAATATTTTGAAGGGCATTTTCCCCGAAACTGCTGGGGCAATTTCAATGAAAGTTTTTATGCAGCCCCAACCCCCGTCCCGGAAATCTTTAACAAAACCCTGTTCAAATGGTTCAGGTAAAATGACCAAGCTGGTCGCCATGGATATATATGGTATAAATCTTAAGTAAACTTCTTCATTAGTGCTGGGCGGATTGTCTTGTTACTGCCTATGTAGATGCCCCCAACCATATGCTTGGCCCTAAGTGCCCAAATTTTCAAAGGGCCATAACTGAAGAAATATTCTCAGATTTATTTCCAAAAGTTAATCATGTCATGTACTAGTTAATCCCTATCAGCCTGTCAAGCTTCAAGGCAACGACTTAAGTAGTTTTGAAATTTCTTGCTACAAGAAAGAAACATATATCTTGCTTACGAGGTTTCAATGTTATATAGATAGATAATCCGAATATGGGAGACAATTTGGATGAGAAAAAAAATACATTTCACATTTTTTCATGCGGAATACATATACGACATTTCAAAATACTAGCATAAATATGGTTCAAAAGTAATGCTATGCAAAAGAAAGCAAAACAATTAAATTGCAAAGGACCATAACTGCAACAAAATTTCCTTAAATTGGTTGAAAATTTAATCAGGTGATTTCATCCTCAGTCCCAAGCAGTATACCAAATATCAAGGCTCTAGCTCAAATACTTTTTGAGATATCTTGCTAACGTTATATTATTTAATTAAAAGGGAAATAACTCGAAAACGGGGCACAATCCAGAGAAGAGAAAAAATATAGTTCAAGTATTTTTTCATGAGGAATCCATATACGAAATTTCAAAACACTAGCATACATAGGTCTAAGGTTATGCTATGCACAGGAAAGTGACATAATTAAATGGCCAGAAATTGCAAAGGGTCATACATCCAACAATATTCCATTAAATTGGTTGAAAAATTTAATCAGACGATTTCTTTGTCTGTCAGTATACTAAATACCAAGGCTCTAGCTTAAAATCATTTTCAGATATCTTGCTAACAAGATTTCTATGCTATCTAAAAGGGAAATAACTCCAAAAGGGGATAAAATTCGGATAAGACAAAAATACGGGCCATCTATATTGTCATGAGGAATCCATATATGGAATTTCAAAACACTAGTCTGCACGGTTCTTAAGTTATGCTATACACAAGAAGATAATGCTATTTAATGGTCAGGATATACAAAGGGCCACTATTCCAACAAAATTCATTAAATTGGTTGAAAATTAAATCAGGTTATCTCCTCCTAAGTCCCAATCGGTATATTACATGTCAAGGCTCTAGCTAGCTCAAATACTTTTTCAGATACCTTGCTAAAGAGATTTTTTAGCTATTTAATTAAAAGGGAAATTACTCGAAATGGGAGATACATGTAATTCCGGCAAGAACAAAATACCGGTCAACCATTTTTTCATGAGGAATCCATATATGAAATTTCAAAACACTAGCATTATGCATGTATATTAATGTTACGCACAAGAAAGCAACGCAATTAAATGGCTAGAAAATGCAAAGGGCCATAACTCCAATAAAATTCCATTCAATTGGTTGAAAACTCCGCCTTAGTCCAAACGGTATACCAAATATCAAAGCTCTAGCTCAAATACTTTTTCAGATATTTTGCTAACGAGATTTCTATGATGTTTAATTAAAAGGGAAATGAATCGAAAATGGGAGATAATTCGGATAAGAAAAAATGAAGGTCAACCTTTTTTTCATAAGAAATCCATATATGAAATTTCAAAACACTAACATACACATGGTTCTAAAGTTATGCTATGCAAAGAAAGCCACAGAATTAAATGGTAAGAAATGGCAAAGGGCCATAACTCCAACAAAAATAGCCATCAGAAGAGATGGCAAATCCCCCGACCAAAAGCCAATATGGCCTTCAGAAGATTGTTCACCAATAGAAAGTGCACCAGAATTAAACCAGCACTATATCACAAAAGTATTGCAGTTATGGCCATCACAAAATTATACTGTCAGGGGAGATAACTAAAAAACCAGGGCACTCAGAATGCGGTTCTTGTGCATGACATGCCTGCTTAAGCTCATGTATTTCTGTACGTGTCTCAAAGGGTATTGGAGATATGGTGATCACAACCTGGTCATACTGTTAATTTGGAAGGGTAGATAACTCAAATATCACATCACCAACAGTTGTGGTTCTTGCACATGACACCCCTTCTGTACCTTGTATACAATTGCGCCGAGTTCCTTCAATATATCTCAAAGGGTGTTGGAGTTATGGCCATCACAAAGTTATATTGTCATGGGAGATAACTAAAATAAATCAGAGCACCCAGAGTTGTAATTCTTGAGCATGACACACCTGCTTAACCTCATGTACATCTGCATCAAGTACCACCAATATGTCTCAAAGGGTATTAGAGGTACGGTGATCACAAGGTGGTCATACTGTTATATTCGAAGGGGAGATAACTCATATACCATAACACCCAGAGTTGTGATTCTTAGGCATGAAGCCGTCCCAACCTTGTATACAATTGTGCCAAGTACCATCAATATATCTCAAAGGGTATTGGAGTTATGGCCATCACAAGGTTATATTGTCATGGCTGATAATAAAAAAACAGGGCACCCAGAGTTGTGGTTCTTGCATGTGACACACCTGCTTAACCTCATGTACAACTGTACCAAGTACCATCAATATATCTCAAAGAGTATTGGAGATGTGGCCATCACAAGGTAGTGATTCTATTTTATTGGAAGGGGAGATAACTAAAAAGACATGGCACCCAGAGTTGTGGTTCTTGTGCATGACACACCGTCTCGGCCTGGTGAACAACTGTGCCAGGTATCATCAATATATCTTAAAGGGTATTGGAGTTATGGCCATCACAAGGTAGTCACTATATTTTATTGACTGGGAAGATAACTAAAAAACCATGGCAATCAGAGTTCTGGTTCTTGTGTATGACATGCCATCTCAGCCTTGTGAACAACTGTGCCGGGTACCATCAATATATATCGATGGGTATTGGAGTTATGGCCATCACAAAGTAGTCATTCTACTTTATTAAAAGGGGAGATAACTAAAAAAGTATGGCATCCAGAGTTCTGGTTCTTGTGCATGACACGCCGTCTCAGCCTTGTGAACAACTGTGCGAAGAACCATCCGTGAATCTCAAAGGTATAGGAGTTATGGCCATCACAAGGTTGCGTCTACGGACGGACGCCAAGCTGATCGCTATATCCCCCGAACCTATTCGGTCGGGTGATAAAAATCTATTAAATTTGTTGAAAATTTAATCTAGCTCAAACACTTTTTCAGATATCTTGCTAACGAGATTTCTCTGTTATTTAATTAAAAGAAAAATACCCCCCCCCCCCCCCAAAGGGCAGATAATTTCAATTATCTTTCATGAGGAATCCATATATGAAATTTAAAAACACTAGCATTCGTGGTTCTAAAGTTATGCATTCACAAGAAGGCGTTACGTAAGAACGGACGAACGAACGGACAAACCAGAGCAGTATGCCCCCAACTTTCCCAAGATTGGAGGCATAAAAATGTAGATAATATCAGTGAAAAAAATCAATTGCAACTGCACTGCGATGAGTTTGTTCGATTGGTCCAGACAAATTAAAATTCACATATGTAACCTGACAATGGAACTTTGTATGGAAATAAAGTTAAAACAGTGCAGTCCATCTGTGATATGAAAGAAGGTATTTGAACATCTATGAATGCCAGAAGCTAAGTAGACTTAGCCAGCTGAAAGAACACATGAATCTTTCTATATCATCAAGAAAACATGTCCGTATGAAATAATGCCGTCCAGCATGGTGTCAGAAGTTACACATTTTTGGTAAAAATGATATCATCTTTGTTATTTCTGCTTTCAACTGAAAGCAGAAATAAGGCAGATAATGTATACCCCGTAAACCCAAGTTTTCTCTATATAAAGTGGGGTTTAAGGGGGTGTTCATTTCACGGACTTGTTCACGTGACGGACTCGGCCAGCTGAAGGAATACATGAATCTTTCTATATGTTAGTACCAAAGGTGAAGGTCTCTCAGGTGGGAAACAAATAGACAAAATAGTGCTCAGAGCTCAGGGGAGCGGTCAGGACCACATGATCCTCTTGTTTCATTATAGCATGCTTTTTCAGCAGATTGACTTTATGCATATTACATGTATTTTTTTTTCATGTTTAAAAGACATGAACTCGCCCCCGCCCATCGGGGCTTAAAGAAATATTTGGGCTGCATGGTGCTTCAACGCACAGCTGAAACAGACTGCACACGAGTACTGGTAAACCGTTTAGAGGATCTAAGCTTGCCCAGGAGCGTCCATGCTTTTAAACCCTATTGGCTTCATTGGGCGACAGGGCTTGAGCTGTCGTTCCATCTCAATGTCGGGTAAAAGTCCCACAAAATTGGAAGCAACGTCTCCAAAATGACCTATACAGTGTTGACGGGGAAGTAAAATCTCAAACCAAACAAACAAACAAAAGACATGTACCTCACAATAGCAATCGTCTGTATTCCGTATGTGTGATCTGATCATTCTTAAAATTCTTAAATAAATTTCATATAAAATGAACAAGTTTTTTCTTTTCATTATAACGATTTTAAATCGGGTTTTATTGCTGAACATAAGGAAAACACATCCGTGTGCCATAATACATTCTGTATTATCTCCAAACTGAGGGAAAATTGTGATTTTTTTCTTATAAATGCTCCGAATATAGGTTGTGGGTGCTCGTTAGAACCGTCACATTGATACCCACAACCTATGTCTTGGAGCAGAAATAAGAACAATAATGTATACCCTTTAAACCTCAGTGTTCTCTATATAAAGTTGGGTTCAGGGGATGTTTATTACACGGACTTTTAAAGCCTTGTCCTGCTGCGCCCGGTCGGATATGCCTTACCTTTCAAACAATGTAGATCCAGATCAGATGGCTTCTTCATCAGATGGCCATCTGATCAGGATCTACATTGTCATTCAGATTGTGAATTTGTTGCAATAATTTGCATCAAGTAATCTGATTGGTTGATAATCAGTGATGGGTGTGGCTTATTAGAATATTCAGCAGGTCAAAGGTTAACATGATGAGAAGTTCAAAACATAACGCATGTGGTCGTACTATTAGGACAAAACGGCCCCCGCCCATAGAGGCTGAAAGAAATATATGGGCTTCATGATTCTTCCACGCAGAGCTGAATCCGATCCGCACACGAGTACTGGTAAACCGTTTAGAGGATCTAAGCCTGTCCATGCAAAGCGTTGCGAGTCGACCCGTCCATGCCAATAAACCCTTTTGGTTTCATTGGGGGCAGGTCTTGAGATGTCATTTCATCTCAAGGTCGGGTAAAAGTCCCACAAAATTGGAAGCAGCGTCTCAATAATAACCTTTACAGTGTTGACGAGGACGTTAATTCTCAAATCAAACAAAAGAGTCGTATTTTCCACTTCAAATAAATATCTGTAATGCTGAAGGTTCGGATTGGTGCAGCTAGTTCGTGCGTACTGTATGTAAGCTTTGTAAAGATTTATTTATATCGACGGTATGTATGGGGCGCCGTTTTACTATTTAATCCGTATTTATAGATATCCATAAATCGAATTATGGATATCCATAATTCGATTTATGGATATCCATAAATCAGCCGAATAATGGATATCCATAAATCGAATTATGGATATCCATAAATCGAATTATGGATATCCATAAATCGATTAATGAATATCATTAATTCAGATCGATTTATGGATATCCATAATTCAATTTATGGATAGCCATAATTCGAATTATGGATATCCATAATTCGATTTATGGATATCCATTATTCCTCTGATTTATGGATATCCATAATTCGAATTATGGATATCCATTATTCGATTTATGGATATCCATAATTCAGATCGATTTATGGATATCCATAATTCGAATTATGGATATCCATAAATCACCGCCGAAGCTTTTGGTTAAATGATTTCTCCCTAAGACACGTGATTGTTTATTGTAAAAATCTTCAAAATCTTCAAGGTTTTATCATCGCTCGAAGAAGGGACCCCTCTGCCGTACAGCCTTTTCAGACCATAAGGCTTCAAAAGCAACGAACGCCATATGTTGAACGCCCACCATGTGTGCAGTTAAATATCGGAACCAGCCGTAAGATCTGGAAATTCCGGCCAACGCATCCGGTCTCTCTGGAATCACTTATATAAGGACTGCGCACCTAAGGTCACTGAACGTCGGACGTAAGATTATAATGATCCAAACAGGCAATCCGTGCATGCTTTCTGGAGAAAAATGCACATGGTCGTTATATATAGTCTTAACATATATCCATATAATACTCTACCTGATATGTATGGAGGACCAGGAAGATTCAGATATATCTCCTGTCCCATTGGGGCCTTGGAGAAATAGATTTGGCTGCATGAGCTGAGAGTACTGGTAAACCGTTTAGAAGGTCTAAGCCTGTCCAAACAAAGTCGTGCGAGTCAATGGGCGACAGGGATTGAGATGTTTGTTTGTTTGTTTGTTTGTATTTGAGTTTAACGGCCCAGTCAACACTAATTTAAGTCATTCTTGAGCCGGTCACTTTACCTATCCACACTTTTCCTGGGCAGGCTTATACGCAAGCAGTTAACCAGTACAGTGCACATTCTTTCGCCAGAAACTGACAACTGCCCTTCTTGAATCAGTGGAAGGGAGAGAATGACCGTAGAAAAGATTTCTTAATCTGATAATTAAAGTCTGATCAATTTTAGTATTTTTTATTATATTATAAATTTATCACCTTGTTGGTAATGGCAAATGTATGTGATAGAATCTCCAAACTTAGTAATCTCAAAATTAAGCCAGAGAGACTAAACTAGCTAAACGTTTATATACTATTCATTTTAATGCAAAAGATGATTTTAATTTCATATTATCCATTTTAACGCCTAGTGGCTAGGATAGGTGTAAGTGGGTATTCATTTCACGGACTTGTGAAAGTGATGACGGTGTTAATTTTTTGATGACTCAACAAAACTGTCCTTCTTGAATCAGCAGAGGGGAGAGAATGACCGTAGAAAAGATTGCATGATCAATCCCCACGAAAAAATGTTGCCGACCCTGACAGGTATCAAACCCGCGTCATCCTGATCACCAGTCAGACACGCATCCGAGTGAGCTACCGAGGCCGATAATATTGAGATGTCATTACATCTTAATGACGGCTTAATACCCAATATAATTGGAAGCAACGTCTCCAAAATGATCTTGATAGTATTGAAGGGGACGTTAAACCTCAAATCAAACAAAACATATCTCTCCCACACCATAAGCCACCACTAAGCCTACCCTACCCAAGTATAGCTTTTTACAAAAAGCTAGGTCTACGCTTAGCACATATTAAATGTGAATGTCTAGAGTTATATCCCAGAAATGTGTTTTATACAATTAACTGTCTTTGGCAATATTCTAATTTGCCATCCTGCCGACTGAAGTACATGTATAATGTCTAAAAATGTTGTAATATTGTGAAAAAGTACTTTTTCATCTTTAAAAAGGCAAGTGTATGCTTGTGACATCTTTCAAATTGAATGCTTGAAAACTGTTGGAGAAGTCAGACTTTATAGAAGACTAATTGAAGATTAAACCTAAACGTTTGCTAATGGTGGGTTAAGTTTTTTTAGCTCACCAGCTGAGAAGCTTATTGGATAAGCAGTGGTCCGTCGTGGTCGAGAATTTCTAGATGTATATTTTTTGTATTAGCCTGTACAATATGACAGCAGATATAGGCTTGTACAAATGTAATACATGTAGCAATTCTGTGCCAGAGCTCTGCGCGCCGGCCTCTTTTTGTGTGAAAGCTTACACTTGCTATAGGCTGCTCTTTTCTTCTTGTGAAAGCGTATACGTGTTGTGTTGCATAAGAATGGAAGGTCAACCTGCACTGTGGGTAACTAATGGCTGTACTTCCGTGTTAAACTCAATCTCTATAATGTCTACGCCCATGGGCGTAGACAATTACCTACTCTTCCATCCCGGCTTTTATTACACACCTAAATCGGATAGTCGATATATATATATATTTTTTTTTGCAAAGGGAGCAGTCATTATTCATTAGGTTTATTTGCAGAGGAGAATTATAGATATCCATAATTCTCTTCTAATGTTTTCTGTTTGTTTGTTTGATTTGAGGTTTAACGGCCCAGTCAACACTATTTTAGATCATTTTGAGCCCGTCAGTTTACCTGTCAACACTTTTCCTGGGCAAGCCAGTACAGTGCACATTCTTTTGCCAGAAACTGGCAACTGCCCTTCTTGAAACAGCGGAAGGGAGAGAATGGCCGTAGAAAATATTTCATGCTCAATCTCAACTAAAGAATGTTTCCGACCCCGGCAGGTATCGAACCCGCGTCCTCCTGATCACCAATTAGACGCGCATCCGACTGAGCTAAACATTAAGGAAGGGTGAATAAATTGGTTAAGCCAAACCCATTTCTGACTATTCACCAATTAAATTACCATCATGTGAACAAGTCCGTGAAATGAAGACCCTCTAAACCTCATTTTGATATAAAGAAAACTGGGGTTTACGGGGGTATATATTATTTTTCTTATTTCTGCTCCAAGACATAGGTTGTGGGTACTCGTTAGAACCGCCTCATTGAGGCGGTTCTAACGAGCACCCTCAACCTCTGTTTTGAACATTTATAACACAAATATTAAGGAATTTCATAAAAAAGCCATTTTGGAGATGTGAAAAATGTCGCACGGGTGAGTAATCGTAATGCTTGCTAAAATGGATTTCGTTCAATTCACAAACTATATGACAAACAGTGTAGATCTTGATTAGATTCTTCAGAAGCGATCTGAATGGGATCTACACTGTTTACACAGATAGGCGTTGTCGTCTTCGGCAAAATAAAAGGACGAACCCACATTGCAAAAACATGCCTATACCAAAACATTGTAACCTTTATCGCCGAAAAAATGAAAATTTTCTGATGAAAAATAGTGATATTTTTCTTATTTCTTCTCAAAACATAGGTTGTGGGTACGAGTACCCCACAATCTATACCTAACGAGTACCCACAATCTATACCTTAGAGCGGAAATAAGAAAAATAAGGTTTACCCCTACAAACCCCAGTTTTACTATATAAAAGTGGGGTTCAATGGGGTCAAAACTATGTAGGTGTGTTTTCGTGATGCGGACGAACCCATATATGCCTAGAGCGATCCTTTTTTGAGACATTGGCAAACAGTGCAGACCCACATCAGACGCTGCAGAACGTGGCGTCCAGATTTTGGTCTACACAGTTTGCTTAAAGAAAATGCATTTTTTGTAAAAAATTGCCACAAAACAAAAACAAACCTGACACCCCTATAATTGGAAATTGACCACTCCAAATTTACTAGGTGGAAGATTCCATTGCCATATATGGGTTAATAATATTACGAACATGTATACCTTCAGTCATACCGGCCCCGATAGCTCAGTTGGTCGAGTGTCCGCTCCGGGAACGGGAGGTCACGGGTTCGGTCCCGGGCCGCGACATACCAAAGTCGTTAAAAATGGTACTAGCTGCTCCTCGCTTGGCACTCAGATTTACGGGGTAGAGCAAGGACTGGTCGACCCAGTGTCAGGATAATGTGACTGGGTGTGGTATCATGTAATGTGTCTGGGACATGATACTTCAGTGAGGCAGCACTATAAAAGTGAGCATTGAGCTGCCTGTCGCAACCAGACACCGTCGTGATATGACTTAAATATTGTTGAAAGCGACGTTAAACCTGAATTCACACACACACCTTCAGTCATATTATGCATATAGCTTAAAGCTGGTTTTCGTTCGAGCGGCCTGGGTTCGAATCCCACAGGAGAAGGGGATTTTTCATCTGTTCATTCTTTCCTTTCATTGACAAAAAATATTATGACAATGAGTTCCCTCCCTGGAAATAGTATGTATGAAAATTACGATTGTCGTATCGTTTATGTATGCCATGCATTATGATAACACGCCTATACAAATACATTGTAAACTTTATCGCCGCAAAAACGTAAATTCTAAGAAGAAAAATTGTGATAACGTTCTTATTTCTGCTCAAAATATAGATTGTGGGTACTCGTTAGAACCGCCTCATCGAGGCGGTTCTAACGAGTACCCAGAATCTATATTTTAGAGCAGAATTAAGAAAAATAATGTATACCCCTGAAAACCCCAGTTTTACTATATTAAAGTAATGTTTAAGGGGCGGGGTGGGGGCAAATTAATATAGGCGTGTTTTAGTGATGCGGAGCAAATTCTTTCCTTTCAGAGTAGACCCCAAATAACAACTAAGTTATTACAAAATAGTTTCCTCCCATGAAATAGCATTATTACCCTTTTGGGCATTTATTCTTAGACAGTAGGACACACCGTATGTTCAGAATTGTTTTATTGCCCCCTGTGATATATTGATATATCAAAGGCGGCGTTTAATAGGGTGATTAGTAGCTCCTGTTGAATCCCCTGACTGAGGCACTAAAGAGGAAAATCAATAAGGTACACTGTAGTTAACAGTTAGTCAATTATTGATTTTCCCCAAAAAGGCCCCTTACCTGTTGAAGACAGAGGGCTTCTCTTTAGTCAGCACTGAGGGCTACATAATATTATGCAATGAAATGATAGTCCTCAATAACTAAGAATAAATGCCTTTAATGTGAAAATTCATGGTGCCGTATCGTATCCTTTTGTTTTGCATAAGATTGTCGTATCGTATCTATGTATGCCATGATGTTTCACCTAGAGTCTAGCGCTGTCTACAAAACTAGACATAAAGGTCATTTTCGTGGAATTTTTTAAGGAGTGGGTGGAATAAGGACATTTGCAATATTTTGAAACCGTGTTTGACACACATAGATAGATAACAGTACATTAGTGAAACGAGTACTTAAAGCGCTAAGTACAAACAACAAATGACATGTATAGTAATTTTCACTCTTTCTTTTTCAGAGAAATTTACTTGAATATATATAGTGAACATGGCAACCATTAACACATCCGTGTGATATAGTGCATATACCTAAAAAAAACAAAAAAAAAAGTATTTCTTTCTGATGAAAATTTTTGATATTTTTCTTATTTATACTCTAAACATAGGTTCTGGGTGCTCTTTAGAACCGCCTCATTGAGGTGGTTCTAACGAGTACCCACAACCTATGTCTTGGAGCAGAAATAAGGAAAATCATGTTAACCCCAGTTTTCTTCATAAAAAGTGGAGTTTAGGAGGGTCTTTATTCACCGACTTGTTTACGTGATGAAATATATTCAGTTTACAAAAACGAAATAATTGTAAAATAACATCTGCTGTTTTGAGCCTGAATTGAAATAGACCAGACAGACCAATGTTTGTAATTGGAATAAGCTAGTCTCTATGACCGGAACAGACCAATGCTTGTATCTGAAATAAACCAGTCTCTTTTTGACCGCAATAGACCAGTGTTTGTACCTGAAATAGACCAGTCTCTGTGACTACAACAGACCGTACTTTCTTGCACACCAGACAAGGAAATCCGCGATTTTACCCTGGGATAGAAATTTATGTTCTATCCCTGGTGTTCCGACCCAAAATCGAATGTAATCGCGTGTTTGATAAATGCACTGGTTGATTACGACCTTTTGTGCGCCGTCGTTAAGGTTGACGTCATGCACGTTACGTGACGTCACTAAACATTCCTGCAGTGTCAAAACAATATGGCGGACGTTGGTAACCTAAGTGACTGCAGCATTACAATCCGAGCTAAGAAATGGAAGGTAAGCAAGAAAAAGAATCCAATATGGGTGTGAGGGGTGGATAGAAAAATCCGACCCTCGGGATCACTGTCCGGCATCACTCGGCAAGCCTCGTGATGCCGGACAGTGTCCCTCGGCACAGATTTTTCCATCCACCCCTCAGACCCATATAAGATTCTTATAATAACTCTGACCGCACTTCACCAATATTTGTATACGCCAGTCTCTTTGACCACAATAGACCAATTCTGTAGATGAAATAGACAATTTTGTAAATGGAATAGACTCTGTGACCGCAATGGATCAATATTTAACTGAGATAGAACCAAGTATGTGACTGAAATGTTAAAACATTTGTAATTGAAATGGATATACGAGTAGATGATCGCCGGAAGTAAAAGGGACACTGGATAAAAGACAACCTAGATCATACCGTTAAACGCGTGTCTGATCATTGTATGGCATCATAAATGGGTAACTTGAAAAAAGAAAGAAGACCACATCAAATCACATCATCATCTCTCTCTCTGCCTGTCTGTCTCTGTCTGTCTGTCTGTCTGTCTGTCTGTCTGTCTCTCTCTCTCTCTCTCTCTGTCTGTCTGTCTGTCTGTCTGTCTGTCTGTCTGTCTGTCTGTCTGTCTGTCTGTCTGTCTGTCTGTCTGTCTCTCTCTCTCTCTCTCTCTCTCTCTCTCTTTGGTATGGTTCATAGGACATACCGCATTTCAAATGGATTGAATAAATGTAAAAAAATAAATAAATAAAAAATTACTTTATAAAGACCGTCCATTTTTTTTTGTTGTTGTCGCAAAGCAGGCAGAACCCGTCTATTACGCAACACTGGGTGCTTCATACTAACACCCAGCAGTCATACAGCGTTTACTCAACGTTAAATCATTTTTATGCCCCCCCCCCTTCCACCGAGAATCATTTGTTCGTGGGGGGGGGGGGGGGGGCGCATATAGTATTTGCCCTGTTTGTCTGTTTGTTTGTTTGTGTGTCTGTCCGCTGTCTGTTTTTTTTGTTTGTTTGTCTGTCTGTCCGTCACAAAACTTTAACCTTGATCATAACTTCAAAAGTATTTGACCTAGCGCCATGAAACTTCACACACTTATTCACCATCACGTGGCTACATTCTGACCAAGGGTCATAACTCTGTTGTCATTTTTGGCTGAATTACCTCCCCTTGAAATTTTGCAAAAATTCAGAAATTGGCTCCAATCCACGAGGGGGGGGGGGGGGGGGCTCTTGTTTCTTTCAGTATCCGAATTTTGTAAATGAACGCCGACGACACGTGCATTCCATTCTCTTATAGTCTTTCAAAACGAAGGGAGACGTGACTGCACTTTAAATTTTGGACTAGTACGTGTTTTGGGTAAGTCGCCTTAAGTTGGGATTTTACGTTGGGCAATATGGTTTTACTGAGATTCGTACAGCCACTTGGCCACGACTTCTACATAATGGCATTATCAAAAAACTTATTTGTAATTTTTAAATCCCGTGAAAACAGAAATCCGAAACATGCTTCCCCTTAAACTTGGAATAGTCTTGGCACGCTTGAACGTTGAACTCTCAAAGATCGTTGATAAACTATAGTTGTAATACTCTATTGTTTGGTAAAGACAATTTCTTTGTTTGTTTGATTGATTTCAGGTTTAACGGTGTTTGTTTGATTTGAGGCCAATACTATCTAGGTCATTTTGGAGACGTTGCTTCCAATTTTGTGGGACTTTTACCCGACATTGAGATGAAATGACATCACAAGCCCTGTCGCCCAATGAATCCAATAGGGTTTATAAGCATGGTTGGTCCGACTCGCACCGCTTTGCCTGGGCAGGCTTAGATCCTCTAAGCGGTTTACCAGTACCCGTGCGCATTCGGTTTCAGCTCTGCGTGGAAGCATCATGCAGTTATCTTTTTCTCCAAGCCCCTTAGAGAGAGAGAGAGAGAGAGAGAGAGAGAGAGAGAGAGAGAGAGAGAGAGAGAGAGAGAGAGATGTCTACCGAGCTCGTTCATCGTCTGTCTGACATTGTGTTACTTATGTAGAAACTATATTAATTTCAATCAAATTAAAATTTTGATATAAATATGTACTAGATTAAATAAATTCTCTTTGCTAGACAATTCGTCTTTACCAATCGGGCCCCGGAGAAAATCGGGACTCATATTCGACTGTTAAAATTTGCTGGTTGGTGTTAAACGTGGTCGGGTAACGTTGGAAGACGAGCAACGTAGTGTAAGACCTGTGAAAGCTAGTGAAAATCTTAGGGAACTAGTAAAGCTGAACAGGCTAATGAAAGTTTTAGAAATGGCTAGAAAATTGGAGATTTTTGGGGTAGTGTTTTACCATTTCACATGAACGGCTGGGCATGTGGAAGCTTTCAAAGCGTTTCGTACCTAAATGCCTAGGAAACAACAAGGAGCAGTCCAAGTGTCCATGTCTGAGTCACTTTTGGAACTATACGATTCTGATCCGAAGATTGTCTTGAAATAATTGTGACCGGGGACAAAACTTGGATCCTTCACTATGAACCTGAGAAAACAACGGACTGGTCACGATTCACCGCCTCCAAAGAATAACAAGACTCAGTCTTCAGTTGGCAAGGTCAAGGCAACTGTGTTATTGGGATAGCGAGGGGCGTTCTGCTGGTCATGGCCGGAGTACTAAAAGGGACTATTATGCTAATATGTTGGACCAATTACGTGCGGCTAGAGTACAGAAAAGGCGTAGAAAATTTTCAAAAATCGTGCTGTTGCAACATGACAATGCTAGAGTCCATACTTGTTAAGTTAATGTGGACGCAATGAAGCGGAACGGTTTCAAACCCTTACCGAATCCACCATATTCTCCTGATCTGACACCCAGTGATTACTTTTAAAGAAAGAATTGCGTGGACGTCACTTCTGGCTTAAAGCAGCGGTTGGAGGGTGGATTGTCTCTAAAGACCCTAAATTCTACAAAAATGGACTTTCAGCTTTGCAGTATCAATGGAGGAAGTGCTTATTGCTGCGGGGTGACTATGTGGAAACAGAAGAAGTCAAGCAGGCAAGGCCGGATACTTATTGAAGGACCCTCGTAGGCATTTTTTTGTGACAAATGTCTTGCGATAATGAGTTAAGAAAAGTGTTAAGACGAGCCCAAAACAAAAATAATCTAATTTTGGCCTACCACAATATGTTCATACAACTACAATATATTCATACAACTTTCATCATCATCATCATCAACATCATCATCATCATCACACTTATTGCATGATGGGCAGTATTATACAACATGAAGTGATTAAGGCATATCACAGAATCAAATAAACATAATAATAAATTACTGTCTAACAGGCCACCAATAAGGCACTTTTCTTGAAATAATGTAAGACAAAAAATAAAGATAAGATCCCTCATTTCTTATTGAAATAAACAGCACGAGCATTCAGCCTTAGGGGGCCAATCACAACAATCGTCGTCTGTTTTGTTTGCTGATGTGGTCGCAAATCTGACTGCTCCTCTAGGAGCAGGGAGCGGTCTTATTAGGCTCCCCATTGTTTGCCTGTATGCAAAATATTTCTTTAACGCTTGCAAGACGATACAGCAGACGACATAAACAGACGATATTTTCAGATATCAAGAATTAATATGGCGCGAAAAACTGGACCGTAGTCCGATACGCAATAGCACCGAATCCTGTAATCAGCTATCAATATTCGCTTTTAATTTTTCAAAGAGACCTTGTTGACGCTTGGTTAAAAAATCCAGCTCAGACTATAAATAATTAGACCCTGTCTTTCTTGGTAACATGTTTATAGAGCATTTATATCAGCTGCGCAAAGTATATGCGCAAAGCATTCCCAGCTTATCTGCTTGGATACATTTACTAGGAGCCTCAAGGCTAGCTAAC
The DNA here is from genome assembly GCA_963580285.1 of Lucinisca nassula. NCBI lineage: Eukaryota > Metazoa > Mollusca > Bivalvia > Lucinida > Lucinidae > Lucinisca > Lucinisca nassula. The sequence goes on from OY757017.1 coordinate 59,848,264, forward strand.
TTATACGCATCCACGAGGTCAACAATGTTTTTCATTCATAAATTTTATACATGGAGAATTCCAGTGTGAAATTTATAATCAATTGAAAAGTAACAGTTCATAAAGTAAATCGATTGATAGAACTCACACATTTTAGCATTTTATTTCATCGGTCGTTTCTGTGGAACTTTGGATTCGTATAACAAGCATACAAATACAAATTGTAAATAAATGACATAATACAAAAGGGATTCAGAAGAAAGTCAAGGACTTATACGAATCTGTATCCCTAGATACTTGTCAATGGTACAACAGAGATGAATCAAGGCAATTGTCGATTGCAAAAGTATTAATTATGCTGTTCAAAAAAGATAGTGGTTCCCAAGTGGGTCGAGGTTGGACAATACGGCGCTGCATCAACAATATTTCGACGCCACAACGTCGGATCATCGCCGGTGCAGCACAGTTCCATCACGAACGCCCGTTGGGAACTATTACACATTCGCAGCATTGTTGGTGATATACGAATATCCATACAGTAACATGAGACTACAAAACTAGAACTGTATGTGGTGGGGGTGTGATCCACGGGGACCAACAAACATCCAGTTCCTACTGGGTACATGTATCTTTGCATATGCTATACTTGAACACGTAGAGTTTACTAGAACTCTAGACAGAATACATCGGCTAAGATTAATTTGTGTTTGTTTCTTATGTCAGCTTATCGATTGACTTGAAACCTTTTAGTTTTCAAAATATAGTTATGAACAGAAAGAAATATTTGCGTATTTTCATGATGATTAAGATTTGGATCGTCGTAGAGGAGGACATCAAGGCTGGGCTGACAAAGCTGAGAAACAGACCGTAACATATCGTTCCTGATATTGTGATAGAGAGGACAGTGAAGAAGAAAATGTTTGGTATACAAAAGGGATTCAGGGACCACATGTACACGATGCATTTGGAACAATGTTCTTGGAGAATAGTGTTGGTTTAGGGAACTGCAGTTGGTCCTCAATCGACTATGAAGAATTTGACCGAGGCGCTTCCCTTCATTGTAGAAGCGAGGCGGAGGGGTGCCGTTCTGGTTTTGTTGCTGTTTTAGTGATGCTGTAGAAGTGCAAAGTCTGGTCTCCTCAGGTAAGGAATTGCAAGTTCTCACAGCACTTGGAAGAAAAGAATTATAGTAGAGCTGCGAATGGCTTTGAATCGTACGAAGATTGTTGGGATTTCGAAGATTGTATGAGACGTTTTCTCCGATCATGGGTGGTAAGAGTGAGGACAGATATAATAGAGATATACCATGATACATTTTATATAACGTTGTAATTGTGTTCTTATGTCTTCTGGGGGCCAACGTTTCCCATCCCGTTTCAGCATAGAGATTATTTAACGATAGAAACCTGGTTGCGTGGATTACTATACGGGCTGCCCCCAGTTCGTTTGCCTCATACTGGGTGCAATTGTCCCAGACGACATCGGCATACTCTAAGAGGGGTCTAATGAATGAAAAATAAATAGTTTGAAGAGATTTTCTGTCGAGTAAGAATTTTAGTTTAAGCATGACATTGATTCTTTTCCCATGCCTTGGATCGAACTTCATCCAGGTGGTCATGCCACGTGCAGTCACTAGAGAATAGCCATTCGAACTCATCTGAGCTTTTGCCTAGATGTCTGTGTGTGTTGACTACAGTTATGGCTTGATTGTTCATGGTGACTGGCTGCTAAACAGAGGTGACCAGTAGTGAAGGTTTTACTGTATCGTGAAATCATGACTAAGGGCACAGAACTCACGGAATTAAATCCCAAGATAGGCTTTATTATACCCGCTTTTTTCGAAGAAAAATCGGGTACGGTGCAGTCCGGTAACATTAGGCACATAAAGTTTTGATAGCTACGTGTGACTTTGAACAAGCGACCATTCCAATTTCATAATCAACAACATTGCAACATTTCCATATGGACTAGCTGCAATGAAAATTGGCATCTAAAGTTATTGACATACAGGACAAAGAATACTATGAAAAGGAACACCCCCCTTGAAATTGAACTACAAATGTTGTCGCCCAACTTTGCGCATGATAATTATTTCGAGTAGTTTGAACACGAGGGTTGACTCAAAAAGTTGTTGATTAGTTCTTCTGCGATGTTATCAGATGCAGTAGGTTTAGATACAAGACAACATCGCCGTTGGCTAGTTTGAAACTTAATCTTGACTTTTAAAATTTCGGATTTTTCGTATTTTGAGAAAATTGAAAAATTCCGCGAAACAAGCGCATCTGCACGTGCAAGGTTATGTTTTTTAGGGCTAAGTCAAAGTTAATGTCAGTGCACTGATAATAGTGAAACTGATAATTAGGGAGACAGTTAGAGAAAATGTGAATGCAGGGTGCGCAAAATAATCGGCCGCGCAATGTTACCGGACTCGACTGTTTTAGTGTCAGAGTCGAGAGTCTCTCAGTCTGTGTGTGTGTGTGTGTGTGTGTGTGTGTGTGTGTGTGTGTGTGTGTGTCCGTCACGTTTCTTTGGAATGGATCTCGACTGAAACCGGATAAGGTACACTTTTCAAACTTTGCCTGTGGATAGTACATGGGATATAGTTGATGGCACTGGGCTACTTTTGGTGAGACCTTGGCCTCAACATGACCCCAATATCAGAGGTCAAAAAGTATGACTTTGCCATATACGTAGTGTTATTCATAGAAAACGCGGGTTTTTGCGATGGTATACCATCGCCTGCGCCATCTAGTTTTACCATGTTACCATGCCCTACAGTGATGTTATCTGGCAAGCATGAATTCGAAACATTTCAACAATATGGGTCGTTCTCCTCTAATAGTGCTGCAACGGGGCTATAATCAGATTCTCTGACAACTCTAGTTAGAGCAGAAATAAGAAAGAAGATGACCACGATGGTCCTATATCGCTCACCTGAGCTAACAGAGTCAACGTTTCAGGAAGGTCCAATCGTTACAAGAGGACATATACAGATGACAAGGTCAAAAACGGGCATTTTCAGCAATCAAGGGGACATAACTGAGTGATAAGCCGACATCACCAGTTTTCGAGCTTATCCAAATTTCATCCCCAACCTACATATATGTTAGTTTAAGGAAGATCTGATCAAACAGAAAAAAGGACATAACACTACGAGTAATATGCCAACATTGTCAGTTTTAAACTAATTCCTGACAAGCTTTTGTCCCTAATTCACTTTTATTTTATACATAGAAGTGAAACCAATGCATATCTGAAACAAATAAAAGTTATATTTTCACACTGTGAAAATATTAATACAGTGTGAATGTTATTTTCACAGTACCAGCCCAGACTACTTTTCTCGCCATAATTCATATGTTATCTATAAAATCATTCTTTAACATACCTTGAAAAAGCATTCTTTGAGCTGTAAAAAATGCTGTATTGAAAATGGCGATCATAGCCAAGTCAAAAATTTGACGTAAGATCCGCTTGATCAATTACAGTAAGTGTCCTAAAATATTATCAAATAGAAAGAAAATTTACTTTTTATCGATACATATAAAAAATATTTCATCGAGTGTGTTGAAAACATCAAAATTTTCACTCGTGCTTCGCACTCGTGAAAATTCTGATATTTTCAACACACTCGATGAAATATTTTTGGTACTCATCTCAAAAAAGTAAATACCCTCTATATATTTAAGTATCAGGAAGATCCGTTCAGCTGTTATCCACAACCTGCTGATGTGTTAGATTCAAGAGCTAAAGGACTTATGGTGATGACAGGGTCAAAAATGGGCATTTTCAGCAAAGGTCTTGGGCATAACTGGAAGGTACTAGATTCGGATAAGGGAGCACAAGAAGAGAACCTCAAAGATATATTAGAAAATTTAGATTCAGATTGCGCAGTAGCTTTCACATATGGCTCAGCACTAGGTAACCCAGGCCCAACTGGATCAGGAGCTGCCATTTGCTACAAGGGTCTGGAGCAAGAACCTGTCTCCTTGTCTAAGGCAGTTTGTTCTAATGGTAACAACTATGTGGGTGAGCTTGTTGGAATACAGATTGCTTTACAACATATAAATGAGCAACCAGAGCTTAACATGAATATCCATTTATTTGTGGATTGTCAGCCAGCTATTAGGTCTGCCTTTGGGTAAGATACACCGAGAACTAAAGTGAATATCATTCTCCAGATCAGACACTTATCAGCAGCCTTGGAGGAAAAGGGTCACACTTTATCGGTTCACTGGATTCCTGGTCACAAAGACTTCGAGGGAAACGAACTGGCCGATAGCCTGGCAAAGCAAGCAGCAAAAGAAATGGTGGGGAAGAATGAGGATTTCTATGAAGGTGTAGCTGACAGATCAGAATTAATAAAACTGATTAAAAAGGGGGTCCAGGGAAAAATGGCAGAAGATCTACGACAATTCGGAATAGACTGACAACTTGCAAGAAATAACCACAGAGGTGGGGAAAAACCAACCAAGCACTGGAGAAAGGGTTGTTGAGGCAAGCATAAACCAGATCATAACAGGACAAGTTGCACAGAACTACCTAATATCCAAAATTGACAACTCTAAATCAGACAAGTGTGATGTGTGTAATGAAAGAGAAACTATTCAACACTTCATATTTGAGTGCCAAAAATACAAAAACCATAGAGAACTACTAGAAAGGGACATTGAAGATATTTTAGTTAGAAATGACATTAAAATTTCAGTAATAAATCTCAAAGTCCTAACCGGCAATCTAGAAGAAATCAACAGATCCGTTATCACAGAACTGAAAAGCACATTTGGAAAATTCTTGAAGTCCACAGGCAGATTAAAAATTACTTAAAAGGTATTTCACTATTCACCTGATATATACATATATACATGTATTTAAAAAAAAAAAAAAAAAAAAAAAACTCGCTCGAAGGCCTGCTAACTCCGTGAATGCACCTAGAGACAGCAACAAAGTCATAGACGCATCCAGAGGATAAAGCCAGTGTTGTATTGGCATTGCAAGAAACAACAACTACAACAACAACAATCATCCTTGATGTTTTCTCTGCCCTCTTCGTAGCGTTTATACCACATGTAAACTGCTGTTGTTTCATGGCCTTTTCCCCATATGCGTTCAGTAGCAAGTCAATAGGTTTTGATTTTGAAAATCCATTTCACACGCACAATTTGATCACCGATCTCTGTTCATCACTCATTTTCACACGATAAGCACTACAAACAGACGTTGTGTACATATCCAGCGTCAGAAACCAACATGACGTCATGACGAAAGTTCGCGCGTTTAGTACCTCTCGTTTGGTGAAGTTATTTGTAAAAACTCTACGAACGCGACGCGGTGTTTCGTTACCGCTTAGTGTTCAAAATTCGTAAATTTGGGCCGGGATGACGATGTTGACGTTACTATAGAAACCACAGTTACTTCTTTGCAGCTTCTACATTCCTAAAATTTGCGACTTGGATTTAGATTTCTTATACCTTTGTTTCTGTGAAATACAGTGAATGTCGGGCAAAAAATAAAAAAGAATAAGAGCACTTATCCTTGTATTTTCTGATCACCCCTCGTAGATTTCAAGAAGAGACGATAAAACATGAAGGGGCTTCGGTGATATAAAGGTAAAAGAGGGCAGTTTCAGCAATTAAGGGCATGTAACTCAATTACAAAAAGGTCGACCTCAACAGTTTTCAAACTCATTTTGAGCTTTTATCCCTGAATTACTTACAGAAAATCTTCAAGAAGATCCCATTTAAACTGAAGGTGTTATGGAGAAAACAAGGTCAAAACCAGTTTTTTTTCGCAATCAAAGAGACATAACTATACGATAAATAAGCCGACCTCATAAGTTTTCGAATTGGTCCAAGCCCTTATCCCAGACTTACTTACATGAAAGTTTAAAGAAGATCCGATAAAAACTGAAGGCGCTACGGTGATGACAAGGTCAAGATTAGGCATTTTTTTGCAATCAAAGAGACGTAACTCTATGGCAAATAGGCTAAACTCATCAGTTTGTGAACTCATCCGAGCCTTTATCCCTGACATACTTGCATGTAAGTTCCGTTAAAAACTGAAGGGGTGACGACAAGGTGAAAAGTAAGCATTTTCTGCAATCAAAGGAACGTAACTCTATGATAAAAAGGCCGACTGCACCAGTTTTTGAATTCATCCGAGCTTTTATCCCTGACCTACTGAATTATAGGTTGTAAGAAGATCCGATTAAAAATGAAGGGAAGGTCAAGAATAGGCATTTTCTGCAATCAAAGGGTCGTAACTCTACGATAAATAGGCCTACTCCTCCAGTGTTCGAATTGCTCGAGCCCTGACTTACTTACATGAAAGTTTAAAGAAGATCCGATTAAAGCTGAATGCCCTACCGTGATGAAAAGGCCAAAATAGGCATTTTCTGCAATCAAAGGGACGTAACTCTATGACAAGTAGGCTGACCTCATCAGTTTTCAGAGTCATCCGAGCTTTTATCCCTGACATACTTACATGTAAGTTTTAAGAGAGATCCGTTTAAAATGAAGGGGCTACGGTGATGACAAGGTGAAAAGTAATCATTTTATGCAATCATATGGACGTCATGATATATATGCTAACCGCTATAGTTTGTGAACTTATCCAAGGTTTTCAACCTGACTTACTTCTATGTAAGTTTCAAGAAGATCCAATCAAAACTGAAGGGACAAGGTAAAACATAAGCACTTTCAGCAAATAAGGGGACATAACTCCATGAGTAATCGATCGACATCGATAGTTTTCGAACTCGTCTGAGCTTATAACCTGAAATTTATATGTAAATTTGAAGAAGATCCGATCAAAACTAAAGGAGCTACGGTGATGACAAGGTCAAAAATAGTCATTTTCAGCAATCAACGTAACTCTATGATTAATAGGCCCATTTAGCTGGTTTTAGAACTCATCCGAGTTTTTATCCCCAGACTCTTTACATATAAGTTTCAGTAAGATCCGATCAAAACTGAAGTAGCTAAAGTGATGACAAGCATTTTCCCATTGTATGTCTATGCGATCGTGTGGTTGTCATAGCAAACAAATCTTTCGTTCGATTTCGAAAAACAACGCTTATGTCAACAATGCCCCACCAGAGGCATGCTACAGATGAGAAATGGTTGACATCAGCCTGCAGACCCTGAGATATAACTGGTCACAGGTACTGATGGACAGATGACGGACGACGGACGACCCACCATACTATAAGATCCCCTGGAGCCTTCGGTCCAACTGAGCTAAAAAATATCACAGTCTTTCATCTTAAATTTTTCGTGTTTTTTTTTTTTTTTTCGGAGATAAAATTTACGATTTATTTTATACATAGCAGTGAAATCAATGCATATCTAAACAAATAAAAGCGATATTTTCACACTGTGAAAGTATAAATTATTTTCACAGTGTGAAAAATAACATGACCATGTTATTTTCACAGTTGCAGCCCGCACTACTTTTCTGGCCAAAATTCATATGTTATCTATAAAATAATTCTGTAAAATACCTTGACAAAGCATTCTTTGAACTGTAAAAATGCTGTATTGAAAATGGCGATCGGTTTATGGGTGTGACGTCAAAGCCAAGTCAAAACCTTTGACGTAAGATCCGATTGATCAGTTACAGTAAGTGTCCTAAAATATTATCAAATAAAAAGAAAATTTACTTTTTTTTCGATAAATATAAAAAATATTTCATCTCGTGTGTTGAAAACATCAGAATTTTCACTCGTGCTTCGCACTCGTGGAAATTCTGATATTTTCAACAAACTCGATGAAATATTTTTGGTATTCATCTCAAAAAAATAAATACAGTAACATTCCGCTATTTAGACCACCTAAAAATTAAGACCTAATCTGCTGTTAGAAGTTTATTTAGTAAGTTGCAGTTATTCTTTCTTTGTCTTTTCTGCATACACTGTTATAAACCCTATTGGTTTCATTGGGCGACAGGGCTTGAGATGTCATTTCATCTCAATGTCGGGTAAAAGTCCCACAAAATTGGAAGCAACGTCTCCAAAATGACCTTTACAGTGTTGACGGGGACGTTAAACCTCAAATCAAACAAAAGCATACACTGTCCCATGGTCAGAGACCACCCTTGGGACTGTTCAAAAGTGGTCTTAAAGACCACTTTTGAACAGTCCCAACGGTCGTTTTAATATAGGAATTTTACTGTATCCTGTCTGTATTTGCATGTTTTTTTTTTTTGTTTTTTTTTTATAGATGATAATACGAGGACTGTTCAAATATGAATGTAAGTAGAACGTTTTCTCATGCACTAATGCGAAAATCACCTGGAAATAAATATCACAGCGTAGAAAAACATTTTACTTATACATCGATACCAAACCTGTTAAAATCCGTCCACTTTAGCCATGTATATTGTTCGATAAACACTGTCTACTCTTGTATACTAATACAAAACATGGTTGGAAGAAGGTCAGATTACGCCGTTGAAATACGGTCCTATATTAAGAATCGTTGTATTCTTGGTATACGGTGCAAAGACATTTTTGATGAAATATGTTCGGTTTATGGGCATAATGAAATGTCTTTTCCGACAGTTTTTCGTTGGTGTAAGAAATTCAGCTGTGGGCTAGGCTCAACAGAAGATGCACCACATGATCGTCGGCCGAAAAGAGCAACATCTGCCAAGATGGTTGCTAAAGTGAAAGAAATAGTTGCTACCGATGCACGATACACCACTAGGCAAATAGCTAGTATGGTTGGCATCTCATTAGGAGCAGCTCATACAATTCTGAAACGGGATTTGAAAATGAGAAAGATCTGTGCTAGATGGATTCCCCATCTGTTGACAGATGAGCAGAAAAAGACGCGTTCATTGCGCCAAGAAGTTGCTTAAAAAGTTTCCATATTACAATGCACGGTCTTTCGCTAATGTCGTCACAGGTGACGAGACATGGGTTCACTTTTTTGAGCCAAAACGAAAGATTCAGAACAAAATATGGGCAACAAAGTATTGCAAAAGACCATGCATTGCAAAGCGGACCATGAGCGTCAAGACGGTAATGTATGCCATATTCTTTTCAAATCAGGACCCCGCTATTCAGGTTGCTGTGCCTAAAGGCAAATCTGTAAATGCGAAGTTTTACAAGAATAAAGTTCTTCGAAAATTGAAGAAATATTTCAAAGAACGAAGACCCGCAACTGGTTTGGCCAATGTCAGATTGCTACATGACAACGCGTCATCGCACAAGGCGTTCATTGTGCAAGACTATCTGAAGCAGGAAAAGGTTGTTGAACTCCCTCACCCCCCGTATTCCCCTGACCTTGCCCCGTGTAACTTTTTTTTTTGTTCCCGCGGCTGAAAAAAATACCTTTCTGGTCGAAAATTTGTACAGCGCAAACACCTCGGTTCTTCAACATTCCAGTGCCTTCATAGTATACCTCGAAAAGACTACCAAAACGCATTTAATGATAAGATCAGAAGACTGAAAGTTTAAATATCTGTTAAAGGGGAATACTTTGAGGGGACAAAATAAATTTTTCATCGAAATCTATCACGGAATTATTTTTATGTGCTTTGTTGCATTCATATTTGAACAGTCCTCGTAGTGCTTGTTACGGACAGCATTACCTCCCTTCCATTATCTACCTTGGTAGATCACATGCATAGCTTCTAGGTTTATAACCACTCTCTGACAACTGCGTCAGGGAGTCGACTCTTTGGCTCAGCGGTTAGAGCACTGGACTATCACCCGAGCGTCCCCGGTAGGCGGGGATTTTTTCAGGCTATTTTTCTTTCCTTTGTTACGGCTTTCATGTCGTAAGAGTGCTACAATGAAAGCGCATGTTATTGGTATATTTATCATCTGCAGATCATTCTGTCACTGTAAATTTTCCAGTTTTGATTACCCCCGTAAAAAAGGCCTTTTTTGAGTGATAGCAAGCGGAAATTCTGCGAAATTATTATGCTCTAATTGGCTTCTTGACACGCTAATCAAACATTGGAGTTGAGTCAGGTTAAAATGAACCTTATTATCCAATGGCGGATACGTGCGTATGCGTGCGTGCGTGCATGTGTGTGTGTGTGTGTGTGTGTGTGTGTGTGTGTGTGTGTGTGTGTGTGTGTGTGTGTGTGTGTGTGTGTGTGTGTGTGTGTGTGTGTGTGTGTGTGTGTGTGTGTGTGTGTGTAGTATTCACAAACAATGTTCATTGACTTACTCACAACAGCGTCTATGTAGTCAAAATTGCTTGGCTTCTGACGTAAACTAAAGTACCTTTTCAAAGATCATTTCGTTTTAAAACTAGTATTTAATCGTCATATAAAAAGATTAAGAGACTAGGGTTGGATAAAAAAAGAAAAAAATAGAGTTCAGTATCGTACGGAACCCGGGAAGGGACATGATTTTTTTTTATTTTATAAGTTGTGCGCACAAGATACTATCTTGTGCGGACAAGATATTATGTTGTGCGGACAACATATTATCTTGTGCGGACAAGATATTATCTTGTCCGCACAAGATATTATCTTGTCCGCACAACATAATATCTTGTCCGCACAAGATATTATGTTGTGCGGACAACATATTATCTTGTGCAGACAAGATATTATCTTGTCTGCACAACATATTAAGTTGTGCGAACAAGATAGTATCTTGTCCGCACAAGATAATATCTTGTCTGCACAACATAGATCTTGTCCGCACAAGATATTATCTTGTCCGCACAAGATATTTTCTTGTCCGCATTAGATAATATCTTGTCCGCACAAGATAGTATCTTGTCCCCACAACTTCCCAAGATCTGTGTTGTGCGAACAAGATAATATGTTGTGTGAACAAGTTAATATCTTGTGGGCACAAAATATTATGTTGTGCGAACAAGATCATATCTTGTCCGCACAAGATAATATGTTGTCCGCACAAGACAATATGTTGTCCGAACAAGATAATATCTTGTCTGCTCAAGATATTATCTTGTTCGCACAACATAATAAAAATAAAAAATCATGTCCCTTCCCGGGTTCCGTAGTATCGTGAGCCGGAAAAAAAACTACTTTAATGAGAATCAGTTATGTTAAAATAACTACATTTTGTGCTTACACGAGTATACAGAATCTGAGCTTTTTCTCCATAGGTGTAAACTATTGTTGGACTTGCGCTTTGTCTTTAATAGTTTTTAAAGTATATTGGACAAGGATAGCTTTTAAAAAAGCTGAAACGGCCCGCCTAGCATTAGATTCTCATGTTTTATCAATAAACATAACAGCTGGAAATGAATATTTCAACTTATTCTTCTTTTTTTTTTTCAAGAACCATTTTGTATGAACAATTAATGAGGTTCGGTTCGTTAAGGTAAAGATATAGCCGTCTTTCAAACACGAAGATCGAGTCAATAGCTGGCGTTACCAGGATAAAACGTCGCGACGGACCTAAGTCGCTGCCTGTCCGCAGAAGAAAGGAAATTTGTATCAATAAGACTACTACAGGATAAGATGATCCACTCACAGGTGGATGAGCGCATCGTCCTCTGGGCGCTCGCAACAAGTAACTTGTGCTGAATGACCAAGCGTAAGCTATTTAAAGTTTCAGTCCCTGATTTTGTCTGGTGTATCCCAAGGGTCGGTACTTGAACCGGTCCTTTACTTGGTGTTCATAAATGATCTCCGTGATTCTATCAAGTCATCTGTCCGCTCTTGCTGATGACTGCGTCCTGTATATGCTCATGGCTCATGACTGTATATCTCGTTCTTCAAGGTAACCTAGATAGGCTGGCAGAGGAAGTTCAATGTGCCCAAATATCCACCGAGGTTGTCGCAGCACCTCTCAAACTATTTATTTTACCAACACACGCAAGGCCAGATTAAATCCGCCAATATTTTGACATCACCATTGCTGTCTTTTTGACCTTCTAAACCTGTTGAATCTAAAATAACATTGGGATGCCAAACCGAAAATGCATATCTTAGCTGCGGGAGAACCAGTGTTTCGTATGTATGCATTATCCTTTGTCTGCCTGGATGCAAATTAAGTCTAAGAAATACTAATGTCCAAATTGTTTTGGCTGTGATACCAACCTGTTTGTGACCCTGCTCATTGGACACACAGCACCACCCCACCCCAACCCCCTTATGAGCTCCTGGTTCTTAGTCCAATGTTATTTTCCCTGCACATTAATTAGTGATATTTCCACTGATATTCACTCAGAAATAAGACGAATGTTTGCTACCGGGAAATCAGAGATAAAGACCCTGCTAGCATTCTACATAAATCTACAGCGGGCCGTTAGCGGCCCGTCAGCTACCCTGACGGGCCGCTAACGGCCCACTGTAGATTTATGTAGAATGCTTACTGGGGAGAACCCAATGAAACTTCAGAATGGTGTAGCTAGACTAGGATAATAAGCACGAAAATTGGGCATGAGATTTAAGCCCGTTGAATGCAATATTATTCAGATGACTAGGAAGAGTACTAATAAAACGGAGGCTTCTTACACCTGGAAGGAAACGGCCTTCGGGAATATAAGAATCTTATATGGGGGTGAGGGGTGGATCGACAAATCCGTCCTGAGGGACACTGTCCGGCATCACGAGGCTTGCCGAGTGATGCCGGACAGTGATCCCGAGGGACGGATTTTTCTATCCACCCCTCACACCCATATTGGATTCTTTTTCTTGCATACCTTCCATTTCTATTGGGAATTTTTAATGTTTTTAATGCTGCTGTCACTTCGGTTACCGACGTCCGCCATTTTGTGATGACACAACAGGAATGTTTAGTGACGTCACGCATGACGACGCCGCGCATGAGGTTGTAATCAACCAGTGCATTTATCAAACACGCGATTATATTCGATTTGGGGTCGGAACACCAGGGTCAGAACATAAATTTCTATCCCAGGGTAAAATCACGGATTTCCTTGTCTGGTGTGCAAGAATGTAGATTCCATTAACCCTTATCTTGCTGAATATTCATTTAAGCCACACTCATTTCTGTCTATCAAGCAATCAAATTACTTGATGCAATTTATTGCTACAAATTCATAAACTGAGTGCCAAACAGTGTAGATCCAGATCAGATGGCTTCTTCAGAAGCCATCTGATCTGGATCTACACTGTTTCCAAAGATAGGGGTTGTCGTGAACAGCATGATAAGATTTAAATACTTTGGTCTGACAATCACACACGATTTGAGATTGAATACACACATGAGCAACATGTTCTCCAAGCCAAATAGAACGCTTGGTTTCCTGAGGCGAATCTTCATCAGTGTCCTCATTATGTGAAAGAGGCAGCATATTAAGGCCTCTTTCGCCCAATCTTGGAATACGGTTTTTGTATGTGAGCTTCAAATACAGATATTGATAAAGTTCAAAATAGAGCTACTAGATAACAAGCAATTACTGCATCGGAGTCTCACTGTTGGTTTTCTTTTGCTCCAGCATTTCAGTGGTTTCTTGCTGTCGAGTCCTCACCGTTGTTTCATCTCTGTGATTGATTGATTATTTGTGTTCACGGAGCTGTTGCACTGATGAGTTAGGAGGCATTCATGCGGACTGAAAAATTATTTGTCTAAATCGCGACGGAAGTAAGGGCGAGGATTGTTGCCACGTAAAATCGATTTAAGCCCCCCCCCACCCCACCCCTCCACACACACACAGTAGAATTCGTTTCCGCTGACCGTTCCAATGCGGTTCTTCTGTCGCGGTTTATTTTTGTTATGGTTTGTCTTTGGGTGTTTGTGTCGCTTATATCAATTTATTATGGATAGTCTATTGGCCATTTTGTGGGAGAGTAACTGTCATTTTTGCTTTCCGCTGTTTCCATTTGGATCTGTTGTTTCATGTTTGTGTTTCTTTCCCTTTGGTGTCTCTGATGGGAGCTATGGGTTGATTGTATCGATTCCAGATCATTCCCTCCTTTTTATTTTGAAACTATGAGTATGACTGGAATACTAGGTAAGTTAAGATGGGAGTCTCTAAAGAAAAGGAGAAGAGACAGTAGGCTTATAATGTTGTACAAATGTCTAAAGGGTGCAGCCAGCTTTCCAACAGAAGACCCTGTTTCCCCAGCTAGGCGCTGCAGAAATCACCATTACCGGCGTTTTATCAGTTATCCTCTTTATTAATTACATTGCAGCACATTGACCTGATAAAGATATGCTATCTCAGGACAAGTGAGCTTTATCAGGTCATCGTCACATTGCACTTTTATGAATGAACCGGGCTACTAGAAAAAATTGAAAAAATTGTTATTATTATTGGAGAAAATGGGAAAATTACTCGAAAAAAAAAAGTGGTAGGAAAAAATATGGTCAGCTGATACAAAATACATCGACCTGCGGAATGTTCCGACGCACTGAGAACCATCGCTAACTGATCGTAAATTGCTAATGTAAGAGTGTACAAAGGGGATAAACTGATAAATAGAATACCAAATTCGTGTCATTTGATATCAAGTTCATCAGGCTCGGCTTCCAGAACGCATGTAGAATCGCTCGGCAAGCCTCGCGATTCTACAAGCATTCTCAAAGCCTTGCCTAATAAACTTGATATCAAAAGACACTCACCTGGTATTCTCTATTTAGACCCCTACTGCCAGAACTGACATTTTCAAGGATCATCCATACCATTATAGATTGGAATTCCCTTCACCATCTACTCATTTCCAAACCTGGAGGTGCTGAAGATTGTGTATTAGAATCTGATATGGGGTCCTGTTGTAGATGAGCGTTTGCAACCCAAGGGATGACCGTGCTGAGTGGAACCGAGGCTACGCTCAGCACGGTCATCCCGAGGATTGGGAACGTCCATCTACAACAGAACCCCATATTGGATTCTTTTTCTTGTACGACACCTCCCAAACATTTCCTTTTTATTTTGTAGCAAATAGCAGAACTACAGACAGTATTTCTTTTCTTTTTCTTTTTAAGATTTCATACAAAAGTCATGTATTCAGGGTCCTTTAACAATAAATGCGTCAAATAATTATTATTCTTATTGATTTTTTTTTTATTTTATTTTATTTTATTTTATTTTATTTTTTTTATTTTATTTTATTTTTTTTTGCCGGTTAGTTTTGACAGCTCGCACATGTATATTGTTTACAAAGGAAGTAGTTCCGGCAGTTGAATAGAAATGAAGCGCACTTATGTTAGTTGCCTGGGTCGGAACACCAGGGTCAGAACATAAATTTCTATTCCAGGGTAAAATCACGGATTTCCTTGTCTGGTGTGCAAGAAAATATTATCTCCTTGGTGGGAGATTGGACCAGCTTCCCATATTACAGGTCCTGGTGTTTTTTGGTTTTGGTTTTACGGCCCTTTCAAGTTTATTTCACTCATATCGAGCCGATCGTTAATCAAAGGTAGTGAAAACCGGAGTACCCGGAGAAAAACCACCTGACCTTCCGTTGCAGAACTTGGCGTCTCACATGTGATCCGAGCGAGGCTCGAACCACAGCGGTGAGAGACCTAATGATCAAGAGTCAGCGCTCTTAACCACTAGGCCACGGAGGCCCCAGGTCCCGGTGCATGAATGTTATTTGACATACCACCCATAACAATTCTGATTCTGATCAAGTTAGCATCTGTGACATGTTTAACGAATAGGAGAGGCCATCCCAGGAGGCTTGTCGTGAGTTATCCTGTAACATCTTTTAAAACATAATTACGGATATATTGTCTCAACCTGTTGAAGATACATGAACATATTTTACTTGTTTGTGCTAAGGTTTTTACGTCCCCGTTAATGTTATTAAGGTAATTTTGAAGACGTTTGTTCCGTTTTTGTTGGACCCTTACCCGACATTGATATGAAAATAACTTCTCCAGCCATATCTCCAAAAGAATCTGCAATGCCTTTGCCGCTGTAGTGAAAAAGATGCATCAGAAATAAACAACACAATGTTCTTTAGGTTCTTGTACATAAGCCAACCAGTCCTCTACAGGGATGCCCTGAAGAATGTTTTCCCCCAGAACTGTTCTTCATTGTGATTACCTTCCTTCTTTAGTAGATGCCAAGACTGCAGGCCGTTTGATGTAGATTTGTGAAAGCATACCATTTATTCGAAATACTTTCAAGGACGCAGTCTTAGTCTCGGTTACTTGCCTCAATATTGGCGTAAGTTTACAAGAAATGTACCACAGAACTGAAAATTGGACGTGTAAATGTTTTTTCTGAGTCAGACTAGTTAAACAGGACCAACCGCTTCTGAGGCACCCAAAGAGAACCAATGATTATTTCATGTGCGTTACGCAGTTGCACCCTGGTAATAGTAGAAGCTCCCGTGTGACGAAAGCTCACAAAAATGCATTTTGAGTGGCCACCATGGTACCAAAATTCTCTTTAGCATATTATTTTAGTACTATATCTGGGCAGTATGAAACACAATATTTCCCATGTTTTAAGTCTTGCAAAACATGTTTTATATCATGCCAACATGCGGTACGCAAGTTCACAAATGTGCCAGTTATGTAATAAGACTAACATTAGGACAATGTTGAAATATTAAGGTCTTTTCAGGTGTAGTCATTAACAGAGGTGCAATTTACATTTGTTTAAGTTGTTTCATGCAGGAAACTCATGAATTAAGTATAAATATGATACACACCATGCTTTTAACCAGTAATATGGTCCAAAATGGGACTATGGTAAGCATATTTGGGGCAAGCTTTTCACGAGAAACTTGTTTTAATTAAGTTAACATAGGCAACTTGTATATTGCTAAATAGAAAATACATTAAAATGTGTTTTTGTAACCAGCATATGCCATGCACACACCCCTTTCTGGAAGTTTTAAGAATTAAATAATAGATTGTTTGACAGTTGAGAATTCGTTTCTCTATTTGGCATAGAATGTGTAAGTATAGCCGCTCCAAAAGTGTTACAATAGTGATGGCTGCTTCATAGTAATATTTACACACAGGATTAGATCAAACTGTGCAGTTTAGCTGCTTAACATTTGCACCAATCTAGTCATACACCTTTATCATTTAATATATTAAGTATAGACCATAATGAATGAACCTCATCATGAGAAAACCTGCAAATTTCATGCATGAACGATAAATACCGTATTCGCCCTAATTACCGCACCGTGCTCTTAGTGTTTTCTAAACCATGTCAAAAAATCACAGTGAAAAATCTGCCTAATTAGCGCACACTTGATGCGAAAACAATAGCTTCCCAGATGATGCATACTGATATTTAATGGAACGGAAAAGGATACTAAGCATTACCTTCACTGTTGAAGAAATAAGTTATTTTTTATCAATTTACTTTGAGAGCTTCCAGGGGGAGGTTACTGTAAAGTGTGCGCTTATGCATTTCCTTTTCAAAATTAGCTTAGATGTGCGCTTATAGGAGCATGTGCGCTTATAGGAGAATGTGCTGTAATTAGGGCTAACACGGTATGCATAGGCCAGTCAAAATAGCATTGGACCTCAAACAAATTCCTTCAGAAGGGTTTTCACTATTTTCAGAATCAGAGAGGTGTCCTGACTTACAGGAAAAAAATCCCCAAAAATATTTCTTGGCGAAATTGATTTTTTGGGGGAAAATGTTCGAAATTTGAATAAAAATCGCCCAAACCAGGAATTTAATTATAAAAATTTCATTCAATTATAGCAACTTTATTTAAATAACCGAAACTAAACTAACTATTGTCAAGTAGCGATAAAAGAAGTTTTAGCTTGATTTGTAAATAGAAAGCTGTCTTTTATGGGGTACAAACTTGGAAATAGTGACAAAAAATGCAGAAAATGGGAATAAATTTTTAAAAAGTTACTGGTGTGGATTCTTGAAAACCTTTTGGTGTAAAAAGTAATATATGTGTATAAGTTAACTGCAGGAAAAAAAAATAAAATTTTTATATGTTTGAAAAGTTCCATTTTTCGGGTATGAAAATGCACACGTTTACATAAAAACACCCAAAATCTAGTATTTTCCGGTCAAGTAGAAATTACATTATAAAAATAAAGTGTATGATGTCAAACTAATTTATATAGCCAGACGTACACTGACTATATCAAGTAGCTCTCAAAAATCCTTCAGCTTCGTGCCTGCACAGCAATTCGACTTTTTAAAGGCAGAAAATGTAACATTTTGATAAAAAAAACATGGAAAATAGAAATACGTTTTTTTTTAAAGTTAGTGGTGAGGATTCATGGAAATTTTTTGATGTAAAAAGTAAGATATCAGTAAACTACAGGAATGAAATAATTTTTTAGAGATTTGAAAAGTCAATTTTCCGGGTAAGAAAATACACATTTTTACACAAAACCCTCAAAATTCATTATATGCCACCAGTAACACTATACTACTTAATATAGGGCTCTAACAATATACAAAATAGTACCATCTTGTGCACTATAACCTGTCTTTCACTGATCATTATGTGTCCTGCAGGAAGGCATTCATATATATATATAAATGTCAGAAATATACATACACATACTGTCAGTTCATGAACCATCTTATATTGTGCAAAAATGTTTATATCCAACAAAATTCTGTTTTAAACCCAGATACCGCGGCCCCCGCCCATTTGAGCTTGAACAAACAGATAGGCTGCATGATGCTTCCCCGCAGAACTTAAACCGACCACACACGAACACTGGTAAACCGCCTAGAGGATCTTAGCCTGCCCAGGCAAAGCGGTGCGAGTCGGGCCGTCTATGCTTATAAACCTTATTGGTTTCATTTGGCGACAGGGAATGAAATGTCATTTTATCTCAATGTCAGGACGGATGATGGAAATGGTCCCAATTACATGGCTTGAGCACACTGTCTTCATGTGAGTTCACAAATTACCCCACTGTTGGGGCCATATCTGAACCTAGAGCTGTAATTTGAACACCTTGATAAAGGTTAACTTGATGTAGCTACACGTGCTTACCAAATATCAAAGGTTCTGGGCCTTCTAGTTTCAATGTTGTTTTTAAAGCTTTTCTCTATATGAGTCTATGCAAAATAAGTGAGCCCCTGGAGTTGGGCCATTTTTATTCCTGGGCTATAATGTAAACAATGTTGGTTGAGCAATACTATATAAAAGTATACCAAATACCAGTTTCACAAGAAGATTTTAAAAATGTCTGTGTAAAACAAGTGATTCTGAAGGCGGGGCCCTTGTTGATAACATTGCTATGATATGGACAATCCTGGTAAAAGTCAACTAGATGAATATGCATACAAATATCAAGGACATAGATTTTTTTATAGTTTTCCCTATATGAATCAATTTTTTAACACTCTTGACAAAAATTCACTATCTGAAGCTATATTTACTCGTACTAAACATCAAAGGCCCGACCCTTCCATTTTCAGGCAAGAAGACTTTTAAAGTTTTCCAATATGGGTCAATGTAAAACAAGTGACCATCAGATGGGGCCGCTTTTGACCCCAGGGCTATAATTTCAACAGTCTTGGAAAAATGACAATCAAAGTTACATGGAATGGAATTTTGAATAACTCTGAATAAGATTTAGTGACTTAAAAAATGTCATTAAGAAAACTGAGACCAGAAGGGCAGACGGATGACAGTGACCAGTTACAATAAATAACCAGAAGCCTTAAGCTTATGAAAGCTAAATTACATAATACATGTTCATTTTTCATGTTTTTTTTCTGTAAAAGTATTGGCTTTTTACCCCGAAATAAGGAATGTTTTTCAAAAGCTAAAAATGTTTCTTCATGCAGTAATCTGATGTAACGCTGCATCAAAGTGTTTTCAAAAGCCTTTACCAGATACATGTATTAAAAATGTTCGTTTTCCATGTTTTTTTTTCTTTGGCAAAATTTCCAACAACCTTAGGAACATTTCTGTGAAGGTATGAAGTTGAAGCATTTAATAGCTACTTCAAAGTAGTTTGTGCATATCTGGTAATACAAACCAGCTCCGTCAGACATTAATGTACTATGGCATTTTGTTAAGTTATTCCTACATTTGAAAAATATGGTATTTTTCGGTAATATTCAACATTTTCATCGCCTGAAAAATGAAACTTTATAAACATTTCAATATCTTTCTTTGTTTCTGTAGTTAACGGTTATCCATATGTAACTTTTTGCATCAAAACATTTTCAAGAATCTCACCACTAACTTTTTCCACATACATTCCCGTTTCCCTCGCTTTTTGTCAAAATTTTGAATTTCTCCCTTAAAAGGCAAACTTCTGAGCAGGCACAAAACTGAATGTTTTTATAGCTACTTGAGAGTAGTTAGTGCACATCTGGCTATATAAATTGGTTCGACATCATACAATACATTTTTATACTGTGGTTGCGGACTGAACAAATTATTTGTCTAAATCGCGACGGAATTAAGGGCGAGGATTGTGGCCACGTAAACTCGATTTAAGCCCCCCCCCCCCCCCCCCCAGTGGAAATCTTTCCACTGACCATTCCAAGGCGGTTCTTCTGTGGCGGCTTATTTATGTTGTTGTTTGTTACTTACTGTGTGTATCACTTGTGTCTTTTATTTTGGATGGCCATATGGCCATTTTGTGGGAAAGTAACTGCCCTTATGGCCTTCCTTTGTTTAGGTTTCCATTATGGTCTGGTCGCTTAATGTTTGTGTTTCTTTCCCTTTGGTGTCTTTGATGGGTGGAGAAAGTTAATTGTATCGATTCCTGATCTTTGTTTTACTTCTTCTTTGCCAAAAACTAATGGATTATGAGTGTTTTATATAAAAATGTGCATTTTCCTACCCCGCAAAAATGAATTATTTTGACATATAAAATTTTATTTTTTTTCCTGTAGTTAACTTATACACATATATAACTTTTTACACCAAAACATTTTCAAGAATCCAAACCAGTCACTTTTAAAAAAAATATTCCCATTTTCTGTGTTTTTGTCAATATTTCCAAGTTTTTACCCCCCCCCCCCACCCCCCACCCCCCAAAAAAAAGACAGGTTTATGTACACATATCAAGCTGAAACTTCTTTTATCGCTACTTGACAACAGTTAGCTTATTTTTGGCTATTTAAATAATTTGATATAATTAAATGCATTTTCTATAATTTAATTCCTGCTGTTGGCGATTTTTATTCAAATTTCGAACATTTTCCCTCCAAAAAACAATTTCGCCAGGGAATATTTTGGCGGATTTTTTTCCTGTAAGTCAGGACACCTCACTGATTTGGAAAATAGTGAAAACCCATCTGAAGGAATTTGTTTGAGGTTGTGGTCTTTTTGGGCTAAAATGACTGGCCTATAAGATAAGCCTGTGTGTACACACAGTGTAATCAGCATCTTTGTTGTTTGCTTTGTGAATGATATACTATGGCTACTAAAAAAAAATTAACTCAGCACTGAATGGCTACTCAGAAAATGCCAGTAGATATTGACAGCATAGTAAATTTGCCATAACCTTATATTGTGTGGTCAGTTATGGTTAATAAATGCTTTTTTGAGTTGTCAGTGTATCTTAAATTTCGAATCCTGTCATTTAACATGGCCATTCAGCAAATTTCGAATAAGCGCAACAGTACCTAAATGTATCCCATAATTTCAAAGCTTTTGCAAGACGTAAAAGTTGGGAAACATCTGTTTTCTACCTTCCAATATGTTGATCTTAAAAGGGTTATGGCTTAAATTTTTGGTACTTTCAGACCACCTATTGCTCAATCTCAATAGCTTGGAGCTCTTACTATAACGTCTAGTGATGTTTACAAAACCACCGCTAGGTTGCTGCAGATTCTGATTCTACTTAGAAAGGACAAAATTGATTTGCCGAACTTTAAAATGGCAAATGACAACCTGAGTTTTAAAAGTGACAGGTTTTCAGCAGCAACAGAAAAGAAAGAGACTTAGCCAGGAAACAACTCGTTTTTGCCAATTGGAACGTTTTTGGTTTCTTCGCTATTTCTTTGCGAACTTCATATCGTATACCCGGCCACCCGTAAGCGGGCGGGAAAAATTCTTTTGCCGCCTGACTGTAGAACGTGCATATGACGTCGGATGAAACATTTACTTCCGTCGACATCCACGCCAAAAGACTCTTTCAGAAAATATCGCTAAAATGAAAAACCTATATTTTTTTATAGGTTGTTAGAATAAAAATAATTTCCTTTAGACATAGTTTAATATTGACTGCGCCAGCTTTGCTGTCGCGAATTAATATTTCACAATTGCCCTCTAACGACGAGCATTAATCATGAAACACGATAAAAAAAAACATTTATTTCTTAATTGAAATCGTCATAAAAAAGTTTGCCGTAAAGACATACAAGGAAATATACGAAATAGACGCTGATAGCAAATTGATGTTGAGTTTTAATGATGGCAAGAAGCCTATTAACCCATTCAGTGCGGGAAGCCCCTAAAGGGGTATCTTGGCAAAGAGTGCAGACCCAGATCAGTCGCCGCAGAACGCGGCGTCTGCTCAGGGCCGAAACTATTTGCTAACGGAATTTTCCGTCAAAAATAGAATAAAAACGATAAAAATCGATCTGACACCCCTTATATTACAAATGCAATTGTACAACATATATAGTAATGGAAGAGTCCACTAGTATACAATGTGTTAAAGTGATTGGGTCTTCGCGTATGTCCGCTCTGTGGAGCCTCAGATCAGCCGGTGCACAAATTTACTCATACTATCTTTATCTCTGCCTGCGTGAATGATCTCCCGTACTGCCAACAGCGAAGACTGATCAGACTGCGTGAATGCGCAGACTGATTTGAGACTTCCATCACGTGAACAAGTCCATGAAATGAAGATCACGCCCCCTAAACCGCACTTCATATAGATAAAACTGGAGTTTACGGGGGTACACCTTATTTTTCTTATTTCTGCTCTAAAACATAGACTATTGGTACTCGTTAGAATCGCCTCGATGAGGCGGTTCTAACGAGTGTCCACAATCTATGTTTTCAGCAGAAAAAGAAAAATATCGCAATTATTCATCTTTTTTTCTTTTTTTTTGTTTCTTTTTTCGGCGGTAAAATTTACACTGTAATTATATACTATTAGGTATGTTTCCATAATGTCTGGGCGGATATGCTCGTACATGTAGATCCCTTTTTGCCTAGCGCAGCCCATTTTCAACACGTGAACAGTGATGGAGTGTTTGAGTTTCACGTCTCAGCAACAGCTAAGGTCATACGGAGACGGGACATTGGTTTAAAGACTCATCCGAAAGTCGGGAGAAGCCCGGGATCGATCCTGCGACCCCTGGTTTACAAGACGAGTAGCATGAACACTATACAACGGAGGCATCTATCACGTGAACAGGTCCGTGAAATGTACACCTTACATAGAGTAAAGTGGGATTTAAGGGGGTATACATTATTTTTCTTATTTCTGCTCCAAGACATAGGTTGTGAGTTCTCGTTAGAACCGCCTCAATGAGGCGGTTCTAATGAGCACCCACAAACTATGTTTTTAGTATAAAAAAGAAAAATATCATTGAGTGTTATCGGAAAATGTAGCCAGTTTGGTGATGTAAAAAATGCACTATGTCGCATAATGTCTTGTATATATTACTGGCCCCCGCCCATCGGGGCTTGAAGAAATATATGGGCTGCATGATGCTTCCACGCAGAGTTGAATCCGACCCACACACGAGTACTGGTAAACCGCTTAGAGGATCTAAGCCTGCCCAGGCAAAGCGGTGTGAGTGTCGGACCGTCCATGCTTATAAACCCTATTGGTTTCATTGGGCGGCAGGGCTTGGGATGTCATTTCATCTCAATGTCGGGTAAAAGTCCCATAAAAAATTGGAAGCAACGTCTCCAATATGACCTTTATAGTGTTGACGGGGTCGTTAAACCTCAAATCAAGCAAACAAACGAAAACATATATCTGCCTTTGGTCCAATAATAAGGCCAAAGGCAAATAGTGTATCCCTAAGATCAGGACCTACACTGTCAGAGGTTCGGGAATATTTCCATGTATAAAACTTACAGCAAATCAAACATGCCTTAAACGGGACAAAGTGGAAATTAACTTTTCAAAGCCATTACGAAAACACGCCTATTCAAATACATTGCAAAGCTTTTCGCCGAAAACACGACAATTTTCAGATGAAAAAAATCTAATATTTTTCTTATTTCTGCTTAAAATATAGAATGTCGGTACCAACAATGAGTACCAACAATCTACATTTTAGAACAGAAATAAGAAAAAATAAGGTTTTACTATATGAAAGTGGGGTTCAAAGGGGTCAAGCCGGCCTCGGTAGCTCAGTCGGATGCGTGTCTGACTGGTGATCAGGAGGACGCGGGTTCGATACCTGCCGGGCTCGGCATCATTCTTTCGTGTAGATTGATCATGAAATCTTTTCTACGGTCATTCTCTCCTTTCCGCTGATTCAAGAAGGGCAGTTGTCAGTCTCTGGCAAAAGAATGTGCACTGTACTGGTCGACCGCTTACGTACAAGCCTGTCCAGGAAAAGTGTGGACAGGTAAACTGACCGGCTAAAAATAACCTAAATAGTGTTGATTGGGCCGTTGTCACGACAAGGTTTCTTATTTTTTCAACCCGAAACTTATAGGCATGTAATTACTTGTTCTCTTACAAGAGAGCAATACTGACATGTTTACAAGTTAACCGAATTTTCATATTTTTTGTGCTACGGTAGCTAGGCTTTGTCAAGAAAAACTGTCCAATTATTTTTTCCTTGATAAACGTAGGTTTCTTCGTTCTTTTCGGACGGTTTCGGACCTGCACACACCTAAACATATGTTCTTGATGGAAGTTACGTCTGTCAAATCAGACAGATCTTGTTAAGAGGGCGTATTTTCTAACCAACTAACCTTCTTGAACCCTCTGTTATTCTCTGCTGGCTGGCCTGTGCAATACTCCATACAGGTGACGTGTCGATCAGGCGACCCGACTTATGCGAGCTATTGTGGCAAGGTCATCGCATGATCGTATACGTGTACTGACACATCCATATATAAGTAACTGACCGCTCAACATCGGGTGTTGGACATTATTTCCAGAGCCGATGTTGCAGTATCGAGCATAGGCTGATAGCAACATCTACAAGGCTTTAATATGATCTACCAATGGCCTGTGGCCCGTAGTAGCATCTAATCCACTACTTAGTCAAGCAAAGAGGGTGATCCATACTTGACGTAGAGTCAGAGAAACGAATCTAACATGAAGGACGTATCTCCAACCTGAAGGTCGCATACAGTCGTATGAAGAACGCATACAGGCGTCGTGTATAACTTCAGAGAGATCTCCTTCAACGTGTATAGCTAAAAAAATGAACACATATATTCCACTCCCGACACGGGAACAGATATGGAATTAACTTATTGCTCCTAAGAGCATTATGCGCATGGCCATGCGTAACTGTTGTTTTCCATAAGTGTGAGTGTGTGTTGTGTACTGTTTATTGAAGTGACGTTGTAAATAAATATTTGTGTTACTTGGACCTTGTTCTTTCTCGATTAGACCACCCCTCGTCTATCTTGACGCACGCTGACTTTGGGTGTGTGTGAGGCTTAACTGAGCCACAGGCCAGCTCAACCTCCCACTCACCGGAAGTCGCGTGACAGCCGTTAAACTCAAATACAAACAAACTGACAAATCAAAGGGGTCAGAATTATAAAGGCCTGTTTCGGCCCCCGTCCATCGGGGTTTGAAGATATCTATGGGACGCATGATGCTTCCACGCAGAGCTAGAACCGACCGCACACGAGTACTGGTAAACCGCTTAGAGGATCTAAACTTGCCCAGGCAAAGCGGTGCGAGTCGGATCGTCCATGCATATAAACCCTATTGGCTTCATTGGGCGAGAGGACTTGAGATGCCATTTCATCTCAATGTCGGGTACAAGTCCCACAAAATTGGAAACAACGTCTCCAAAATGACCTATACAGTGTTGTTTGTTTAATTTAAGGGTTAACGTCCCCGTCAACACGGTGAAGGTCATTTTGGAGTTCGGTTTCAGCTCTGCGTGGAAGCATCATGCAGCCCATCTATTTCTTCAAGCCCCGATGGGCGGGGGGGGGCGCTATACAGTGTTGACGGGGACGTTAAACCTCAAATCAAACAAACAAACAAATATAGGCGTGTTAATGTGATGTCTCTACCTGTCATATATGGATTAACCCTTATCTTGCTGAATATTCATTTAAGCCACACCCATTTCTATCTATCAACCAATCAAATAACTTGGTGAAATTTATTGCTACACATTCATAAACTGAATGCCAAACAGTGTAGATCCTGATCAGATGGCTTCTTCAGAAGCCATCTGATCTGGATCTACACTGTTTGCAAAGATAGGGCTTGTCGTGAACAGCAAGATATGGATTAAGCGCCACTGAAGTGATATTCATTTTCACCTTGATCAAGGTTTTCAATGAGATGCTTAAACGAGCTGTCATCAGTGATTATTTACAAGACCAGCCTCGTCGTCATGTGCCAATTCTCATTTCCGCGAAATTGTCTTATAAAAGCCCATCAAAATTCAGAGAAACGTGTTTGATTGGAATGTAATGGGAATTTAAAATAAGGAATTTCGGGCCAAAGAAAATGTGCAAATCAAAGCCCAGCATTTTGTCTGTCGGGCTGGGATTAGCTCTTGGAGTCTTGCAACATGTATCGACTGGAGATGGAAAAATTGTACAGTTACACGGAGCAGGAGCGTCATTTCCAAGCGAAGTGTATTCGAGATGGATGCCCGCGTACATGTATGTAAATTGTTTGTTACCGTTGTTCCGATGAAGGCAGTTTTTGGTTGTATGGCCCTTTAAATAAATGAGTAAATATATAGGAGCTTACAGGAATTGTCATTTTTGTAACATTACGAAAACAAGCCTATAGAAATGCATTTAAACTTTACCGCCCCCAAAAAACACGAAAATTTTAAGATGTAAAATTGTGATATTTTTCTTATTTCTGTTCAAAATATAGATTGTGGGTACTCGTTAGAACCGCCTCGATGAGGCGGTTCTAACGAGTAACCACAATCCATATTTTAGGGCAGAAATAAGAAAAATATGGCATACCGCCGTACATGTATGTAAATTGTTTGTTACCGTTGTTCTGATGAAGGCATTTTTTGGTTGTATGGCCCTTTAAATAAATGAGTAAATATATAGGAGCTTACAGGAATTGTCATTTTTGTAACATTACGAAAACAAGCCTATAGAAATGCACTGTAAACTTTACTGCCCCCAAAAAACACGAATATTTAAAGATGTAAAATTGTGATATTTTTCTTATTTCTGTTCAAAATATAGATTGTGGGTACTCGGTAGAACCGCCTCGATGAGGCGGTTCTAACGAGTAACCACAATCCATATTTTAGGGCAGAAATAAGAAAAATAAGGTATACCGCTGTAAACCCCGGTTTTTCTATATAAAAATGGGGTTCAAGGGGGTCAGAATTATATAGGCTTGTTTTGTGATGATCTATGAAACGAGACTCCGGCGAGTTTTATAATTTTTTAATTTTTTAAATGCCATGACCACTAGTGTAAGATTCTTTTTATATTGTAACGATTTTAAATAGGACTTTATTGCGTTTAAATGTTTTTCAGCTTTAAAAGTTTACCCTATAAGCATTTTCTTCGCCCAGTGATGATGAGCAAAGAAATGTAAATTAAGAAATAAACTTCTCACCGCCGTAGGTTCGAGCCTCGCTCGGGCCACGTGTGAGACGCCAAGTTCTGCAATGGAAGGTCAGGTGGTTTTTCTCCGGGTACTCCGGTTTTCGCCCACGTCTGATTAACGATCGGCTCGATATGAGTGAAATAATCTTGAAAGGGCCGTAAAACCCAAACCAAAAAAAAAAAAAAAGAAATAAACTTACTTTTTCTGCTGTTCATGGTAGTATGAACGACAACGGGTCGCTAGCAAAGTTTGCATGAACCTTGTAAACCTGAACCTTGACGGACGAACATGGCAAGAGCAATATATGCCCCCACAACTTCTTCGAAGTTGGGGGCATAAAAATTCAGGGTTTCAAAGTAGGAGCGCGTTTGGGCAAAGACGACACGGTTCAATATCCTTTTCAGTTAATCTGCCTCATGCCTTTGTGCAATCTGGGGCCAGTTGTTCAAAACTAACGACATCGTTAGTATCGCTAAAACTTTGATCATTTGTTATGGCAAATATGCTAATATGTTTGCTGAAAACATGTGAGCAGCTTTTGCATCCGCAAAAGCTGCTCACATTTTTCAGCAAAAATACCAAACAGTTAAATATTAAAGTTGCTAGAAGAGTAAACAATATGACCACTAACGAGCTCGTTAAGCTAACGATGCTTTGAACAACTAGCCTCTGATTGCATCAGTTCCTGACCATTGCTGGTCAGTCCTTTGTGTCGTATCTGCTTTAGCAGAAACTTTCTATATAGGCCACTGTTTCATGAATATTATTTCTGTATAGGCGTTTCCTGGCTGAGTGATGGTCCTCCAGCTGGATCGACATCATGTTGACACATCACGAAAACACGCCTATATAATTTTGACCCACTTGAACCCAATATTTATATAGTAAAACTGGGGTTTCTGGGGTATACCTTATTTTTCTTATTTCTGCTCTAAAATATAGATTGTGGGTACTCGTTAGAACCGCCTCGATGAGGCGGCTCTAAAATATAGATTGTGGGTACTCGTTAGGCGGTTCTAACGAGTGTCCACATTCTATATTTTAAGCGGAAATAAGAAAAATTTCACAATTTTTCATCTATAAATTTTCATTTTTTCGGCGATAAAGGTAGCAATGTATTTGTATAGGCGTGTTTTCGTAATGAGTGAACACCCCTGTCAACCCCACTTTATAAAGAGAAAACTGGGGTTTACAGGGGTATAAATTATTTTTCATATTTAGGTTGTGGTTGCTCGTTGGAACCGCCTCAATAAGGCGGTTCAAACGAGCATCAACAACCTTTGTTTAGAGCTAATATAAGACAAATATCACAAATTGTCATCAGAAATGCTACCGTTATGGAGAGATTTTGTTTGTTTGTTTGATTTCATGTTTAACGTACCCATCAACACTATAAAGGTCATTTTTGGAGACGTTGCTTCCAATTTTGCGGGACTTTTACCCGTCATTGAGATGAAATGACTTCTCAAACCCTGTCGCCCAATGGTTTATAAGCATGGACGGTCCGACTCGCACCCCTTTGCCTGGACAGGCTCAGATCTTCTAAGCGGTTTACCAGTACTCATGTGCGGTCAGATTCAGCTCTGCGTGGAAGCATCATGCAGCCCATTTATTTCTTCAAGCCCCAATGGGCGGGGCCGGTTTTGGAGAGATAAAAGAGTCCATTTTGTTACACGGATGTGTTATCGGCCTGACCCAGGAGTTATAAAACTTTTTTTCATGCTCAAATCAACTGAGCATGTAATTTGTCCTGCTCATAAATTTGAAAATGCCAACAAATGTTGGCATTTTCAAATTTATGAGCAGGACAAACAACATTCTGTGTTGATCTTAGAACACATATTGCCTCTTTCATTTGTATTTCAATATATCTGAGCAGTATAAATTTCAAGCTCAGGTGAGTTGAGCATGAAAAAAGTTTTATGTCCTCGGAGCCTGGTATCCGGCGGTCTGGAAACTACGATATCGAAACCATACATAGAGGATCTTACATGATTGAATTTATTCTTTCTCGTAGTCATGTCGTCATTTTGTTAATGCTATGGTCACAAAGATCGGCCGGTATCCGGGGATAGGGGGTAATCGGGAGAACACCGCTGGTTTGGGCCTTTTTTCCGACATCGGACAACACCGGTCAAAAATTGTCACACATCATTTACATAAATAGTACCGTCCGGAGGCCACGCGGAGGCCGTCCGAGGACCGTCTGGTAATCGTACGGCGCCTGTTTCCAAAGGAAAATGTTTTGGGGGCCGGCGAGGCAGTGAATACCGACCGAACATCTGATACTAATCGGCCGATTATCCTATGGTGTCCGGGCGATAACCGGCCTATTCACCGGACATCGTACGAATAACGCCCGAGTATCCTGCGGACAACGAACAATGCTTGCACCAGGCCCGGCCGAATGACTGGCGATTGTCGGGCGGTGTGATGGCCGATGGCTACGTCTTCGGTCAAGAGGTAAAGTGGTATATAATGGCCGCCGTACCTGGCATGGTTAAAACGTTACTATGGCTGCACCAAGAAGACTGCGACTGGCGACTGCCGGGAGTTTATATAGTCCGCCCGATGCCCGGCCGATGTCCGGTTCTAGCCGGACGATGTCTGAAACATATCTGGTCCACACAGGTTCAAGCCGATCGGACATCGGTGGGTTACTTTCCAATGTGTGAAAAGACATCGGCCGGATATCGGCCCATGTCCGGTCCCAAAAGTTTCTCCTCTGAGGCTACATACACCGGTCGATTACCGCTCGATTCCCGGCCGGATATCGGACGATACTTAAACGATGTGTCAAGGATATGTGGCCGATTATGAAAATGTACGGGACATCGGAGAAATTTTAACTTCGAGTTAAAACTCTTCGGGCACCTCCCCGATGCTGCCTGAGAGCCCCGGCCACCGGCCGGCCATGTCTGTTGTCCGGCCGGGGACCAGGCCAAAATGGCTAAAAATCATGCCGGGAGTACACCCTAATCGGAAGGGGTTGTGACCAAAGCATAATTATAAGGTATTTCGGTTAACGGATCACCTTTCGCATGTTTGTTTGTTTGTTTGTTTGATTGATTTAAGGTTTAACCTCCCCGTCAACACACTGTATAGGTCATTTTGGAGACGTTGCTTCAAAGGGGATGATTTACTAAGTGTCATGATTGGCCCAACATTTTTCTGATTTTTCAAGTGCATAAATGTAATATGTATGGCGTGTATATTTGCAAACGAAGTATTAAACTTTATAACATTGCGGTTTGAAATTCATTTCTTTGTTTTGTAAAGGCAGGAAAGGTTCCTGAAAACACCCTCGGTAACGCAAATCGTCCATTTTGCGAGATTTTTGGTTTTTGAAACATAAAATTTAATACCAGCACAGGCCTCGACAACCATTAAATTACAAAATGTCATCCCTAAATTTGTTGTTGACAAGTCAGAAAAATCTTATGATTGTCGACAGCTGTGCTGGTGGTGAAATCTTTAAAAATATGTTTTGATGTATGCGATCTTGCATGCAAAGCAATGGAAGTCATATGTCCAAAAACATCATAGAAACGATTTTATTTGCGAAAAGTGGACCTTGAATTTTCATTTGACTGACACCAAACTGTGATAAAAGTAGGTAAGGCCAGTTTTGACACTTCTCAAACACTAGGCCTTGAGCAAAAGTTTTCAGGACAATACACGGCCCGGTTAAAATCTACTATGAGACCGTTGCCATGTCTGCTACGTAAACAATGAAGCTGCCTCGATATTTAATCGCGATATTTACCAGAATTCTATCTTGCTAATTTTGACCAGACTGCCAGCAAGTAATCGTTTGAATGTTTTAATTTGATTTCCAGGCAAATAAATAACAGACTAGGGCATCTTTTATGTAAAAATTACGATCACGTCTTACCTTATGACAATACTTATAATGAAACGCTTGGTGGTGTAATAGCGCAAATGGCAACGACGTCGTATGTTTTTTTTATTTTTTATTTTTACTTATTGCTTTCTAATTGTTATCCATTTGCAGCACTGATACTTGTCATCTTTCTTTTCTTTTGGCCAACTTTTTTCACAAAATTTCACGGATTTAGTTACTGAGTTTGCTTTCATCCACACCTGATGTGATTTTATTTAAGGTTTTACGTCCTCATCAACACTATTTATTTCGTTTTAGAGACGTTCACAAGCGAAAACGGATTTAGTTACTGAGTTTGCTTTCATCCACACCTGATGTGATTTTATTTAAGGTTTTACGTCCTCATCAACACTATTTATTTCGTTTTAGAGACGTTGCTTCCAATTTTGTGGGATTTTAACCAGTCATTAAGATGAAAGAAATGACGTCTCAAGCCCTATGGCCAAAAGAAACCAAATAAGCTTTAAAATACGGTCCAGTGGCTTGAAGAAATAGATAGACTGCAGGATGCTTCCACGCAGAGCTGATTCCGACCGCACACGGGTACTGGAAGCTTGGAGGATCTAAGCCTGCCCAGGCAAAATGGTGCGAGTCGGACCGTCCATGCTTATAAACCATTTTGGTTTCATTGGGCGAGAGGGCTTGAGATGTCATTTCATCTCAATGTCGGGTAAAAGTCCCACAAAATTGGAAGCAACGTCTCCAAAATGACCTATACAGCTTTTAACCTTTTTATGAGACATTTATTTATTTATTTATTTATCTATTTATTTATTTGAGTCTGCGCATGACAAAACTTACTATAAGATTCACGCAACCAGCGAAGACTAAGATCGACATGTGCATACAGTCAAGCTGACCAGTCTTCGCATGCTGCTCTCTGTGTAACCCGGAGACCTAAGAAGGCTCATGCGAACAGAAAGAACCCTGATCAGACTGCGCAGATGATGGTCGCAGGATTTGCCATGCGCGGGTTTATTTATTTATTTATTTATTTATTAATTCTACACATATGACAAGAAAGAATCATTTGCGACTAAATATGGTTAATTCTCGCACAATTTTGATTCTGCTTGTCGTTTCCGTTTATATGAGATTTAACATTAAATTGAAAATGAAATAAATATACTTTTACAGTATCTTTTATTTCATTTACATAGAAAAGTAAACATTGCATAAACTTTATGCATGCGTCCAAATCGTGAATTAAGGGGTTTAAAGGACACGATTATTTGTAATTAAATTCCTTCTCGGTGCCAATTTTATACTGTACATATGTTTTTATAATATATTTATGCAAGAACATTAAGTAAATCGTTAAATTCAATGCAGCTCGGATACAGATTCCCCTGCTAGCAGTGTAGTAGAATTCCCAGCAGCCACTCACCGTTAAATCCATGTTTGAACAACGTTGAAAACGTTTCAATATAGGAACACTATTTTTTTCATGCACGAGCCAGCTAAATACGTTTAAACATTAGGTAGCTAGGTCGAGTGTTCAGATATCTTCCGAGGGATTCTGCAAATGTAATTGCAATACCCATGGATGATTGTTATTTTTTTTTTTCTTGCATAACTTTTGATTCCAACGGCAAATGGTGACGAAACATAGAAACTGGTTATAAACTGTTCCAATGCGACCGGCAAACCAACATGGTGGCTTGTTCAGAATGATGTCTACAATGACGCAGTCTAAAATGCTATATTCAGGGCGATAACGTTACGTCGCTCAACGTAACGTAAACAAAGAAAGGCCCATCTTGTGATATCAAAAGTTCGAAATCCATGTTTTGAAACAGCATGTGAGTTTTTATAAATTGAACATAGGTTTTGCCTCAGGAAACCCAGCGTTCTGTTTGCCTTACTACACATGTTGCTAATGTGTGTATTCTATCTCAAATCGCGTGTGATTGTCACTCAAAGGTATTCATTCTTGAGGACCGTTTCCTCTAAAATGTAAGAAGCCTCAATTTTATTGGTTCTCTTCCTAGTTATCTGCATAATATTTCATTTAACGGGCTGAAATCTCATGTCCCATTTTTGTGCCCAATCTATCTATATCATTCTGAAGTTTCAGCGAGTCCTCTGTATCTCTAATTTTCCCAGTACAATGTAGCAAACACAGTCATCTGCGAACAGTCTTATTTCTGAGCCAGTGATAGTGGAATATTATTAATGTATAAAGGGAGAATAACAGTGGGCCAAGAACAGTCCCTTGTGGGACCCCGGACGACACTGGAGCCCCCTATGAAGATTCACCATGGTGATTTACAACAATGCGCTGTTTTCTATAGCAAAGAAAGGAATCTATCCATTTGAGAGCCTTCTTCCCAATTCCATAACCAAATAATTTGGAGTTCATGGGTGTCGAAAGCATTCTCGAAGTCCAGAATAAATGTGTCCACCTGTCCCTTTTGTCCAGGATTTTACCCAGTCATTAATGACTGAGATTCACAACTGTGAATTATCCTACATGCATGCTGTCTGTCAGACAAAAGATTATGTTATTCCAATCGGGCCATACTGTTTGAGCAGACTATATGTTATAAACAGTAACATTTTTCTGTTTAGGAAAAAAAGCAAGGGAATTCTGATAACTGTTTAACTCTATATGTCATAAAAAATCTTATGAGCAAATGTGAAATAACACATGGTTACGGCGTGTAACGTCATTACACCGTCCGTGATAACCTTAGGATTTCTATTGAAATCCTTTTGCCATTAAATCCAATTTTATAATGTGATATTAAAGTTTATGATGCTCGCCAAAGACTCGTTTCATAAATTTCATATGGAATGATCACTTGTGTAAGATCCTCTATATATTTTTGTTTTGCATATTTATAAATGTAGGATTTTATTTACTTGGTTGGCCATTACACGGAATCTTAAATGCCATGTAATGTTCCTTTACATTAGTGGTGCAGTTAAAAATATTAACAAAAAAATGGTGTGTACGAGGGGCGTTTGGAAAGTATAAGTAGTGCATGCGGCTTGTAAATATATGGGCCACCTGATCAAAACTAACTAGTGGAGTCCCTCAAAGTATTCGTCCTAAATCTGTACGCACTTTTCCAGTCTTTTGATCCACTTACAGACGTCCCTTTGGATAAACTGGAACAACGTACTGCCCTTCAAATGGACATCCTCGCAGACATTGTAAGTTATTTTGATTCTTGACGGAGAGCATGGGATCATATTCTCCGCCCGAGAGCGATATTTGCCCGAGCCGTTAGGCGGGGGCAAATGTCGCCTTCAGGCGGGGAATATCCATCAAGAATCAAAATAACGATTTTTTTTCTATTTTATTGTGGTTTTGTTTGTTTGTTTGATTTGAGGTTTAACGTCCCCGTCAACACTGTAAAGGTCATTTTGGAGACGTTGCTTCCAATTTTGTGGGACTTTTACCCAACATTGAGATGAAATGACATCTCAAGCCCTGTCGCCCAATGAAACCATTAGGGTTAATTAGCATGGACGGTCCGTCTCGCACCGCGGTTCCTGGACAGGCTTAGATCCTCTAAGCGGTTTACCAGTACTAGTGTACGGGCCGGATTCAGCTCTGCGTGGAAGCATCGTGCAGCCCATATATTTCTTCAAGCCCCTATGGGCGGAGGCAGTTATTGTGGTTTATAAAAATTAATTTGCTTATATTTTTGATCAACTACAGTAAACCCAAGATGGTGGACATCACAATTCAGCGAAGGCAAGCGCCAGAGGGGTATATAATTTTGCTGATGGGGTATAATAATTATCCTGACACTGTTCAATCAAAAGCCTGGAAACTCCTTTGCAGTATTACAAGTTTTAATAAATGGGTTGAGCAAGATATCACAGTGAGAAAGGTCTGGTAATATTTTAATGTTCAACTCCTCCAACGGCTGATCTGTGTGCAGGGCCGTTCTCCTGAAGAATATGAAGACCACGCACCCCTGCACGTGGGTGCTTTGCAACATAGTGATCCACCATAGCAGAAATATTTTTTCTTTATAAAATAATCCTGTGACTTTCTTGTTCTCAGGTATTGGTACTCGGGCCACAATTCCATCGCAGTCCAAAAATAGAGCGTACATGACAAGTCTCGAAGTCATTTCTCCTCGTGATTTGAGGTCTTTCACTGTTACATCTACCCAAACCATATGGCCCTTGTATGTTCACTTACTGTTGCCATGGCAACCGATCTTATATATTTATCTGTGGTATGCAATCAAACAACACAATGTATTTGTTTGAATCAATTTTATTAACCATCTTATTATGTACAACTTGAAACTCTATATAGACTTCTGTGATCATTGAACTATATCTGTAGCTTTGCGTATATTATAGTTGCCGTGGTAATGATGATTTTCTGAGATTCCACCCTGTAATGAATGTATTTGTTAAACATATATAACTGAATTGTCTTTAATTCACAAACTTCTGAACTGATACAAATTATACACTTTTAGGTGTATGTTCAACATTGCCAGTATTATAGGTCACTTATATATTATGTGGGTGGGGTAAATCAGCATGTCATTTGGTTCTGAAAATTAAAAAAACGGATAACATGTCCATTCTACAAGACTCCGGCAATGATAAGTATGGAACAGTATTTAGGTAAAAACTCAATTATGCAACATTGAGATTGCAATATGCAATTTTGATATTCTGTTATGCTATATTTATGGAACAGGATTTAGGTAAAAACTCAATTATGCAACATTGAGATTGCAATATGCAATTTTGATATTCTGTTATGCTATATTCAGTTACAATTGTGCAAAATATTCCGCTTCTGCTTCTTCTAGTTCTCATTATTCTCGTTAAGTGGCGCTGTGATCGTTTTTCCGTATTCTAATACCAAAAAGAATCTGCAAGCGTATTGGTGACACGGAGGAGTGAAAGAAACGAGAGAACTATATTTTTGGCATAAAACGGACGATTTGGGGACATTACACCCTTGCCGATAAAATCATTTACACATAATTTTTATTTTATATGTCAGACCAGGAATCAGCTTTGCTGTGTTTGTTTTGTGTCCAAGTTTTATCTAAATATATCGCAAATGTGTTCAGGCCATTGCACCTCTAAAATATAAATTTGTTGTAAATACTTATAATAATTTTGTATGGCACAGAAAGGCTCCTGTCCAATGTTGTGTAGACCTTGGTGAGACTGCTCCTTTATGATCACCTGAAGCAAACATAGTTACAACTCTCTTTTGTGAAAATGCTTTCAGATGAGAAACGACTTACGTTCCCTCTAACATTTATTTCTGATTTAGGGCATATCCAACGGAATTCTAAAACCAGGCATTTTGGTTCTGTTGTTTGATTTGATGTTTAACGTCACCTTCAACACAGTATAGATCATTTTGGAGACGTTGCTTCCACTTTTGTGGGACTTTTACCCGACACTGAGATGAAATGACATCTCCAAGCCCTGTCGCCCAATGAAACCAATAGGGTTTGTAAGCACCGCTTTGGCTCGGTAGACTTAGATCCTCTAAGCGGTTTACCAGTACTGGTGTGCGGGTCGGTTTCAGTTCATGCAGCCCATCTATTTCTTCAAGCCCCGATGGCCGGGGGTCTGATTCCCAGTTTGTTTTGTCACATGTTTATATAGATGTTCGTAACTGTTTGTGTTAAATGCATTCATTAATTTATAAGAAAATAGAAAACTATCTGACTTTTTATACAAGATTTTTGGCTTCAAGTGACAAAACGCAAAGTTTTCCACTTTTTAGCTCACCGTCACGTAGTGACGAGGTGAGCTTTTGGGATCACTTTTCGTCCATCGTCCGTCGTCAGTCCGTGCGTGCGTCCGTGCGTCCGTAAACAATTTCTCCAAACGACATCTCCTCCTAAACCACTGATCGGATTTTGACCAAACTTCACAGGAATGGTGGTCCCCTTTCAAAGTTGTTCAAATGGTTCCGGTCCGTTGCACATCTAGGTCATAGGAGCCAAAAATAGATTTTTTTTTCACCAAAAACTTAAAAAATCTTCTTCTCTGAAACCACAAGGCCCAGGTCTTTGATATTTGGTATGAAGCTTCATCTAGTGGACCCCTACCAAGATTGTTCAAATTATAGTGCTGGGACCAAAAATGCCCACGCTCCGGGGCCCTTTGGTTTTACATGGGCTTATATAGGGAAAATCTTTAAAAATCTTCTTCTCTGAAACCACAAGGCCCATGTCTTTGATATTTGGTATGGAGCTTCATCTAGTGGACCTCTACCAAGATTGTTCAAATTATAGCCCCTGCCCTGGGGCCCTTTGGTTTTACATAGACTTATATATAGAGATAATCTTTGGAAATCTTCTCTGAAACAGCAAGACCTAGGTCTTTGATATTTGGTGTGAAGCTTCATCTAGTGGACCTCTATCAAGATTGTTTAAATTATAGCTCTGAGGCCAAAAATGTCCCCGCCCCGGGGCCATTTGGTTTTACATAGGCTATGTAGGGAATATCTTTAAAAATGGTCTCTGAAACCCCAAGGCCCAGGTCTTTGATATTTGGTGTGTAGCTTCATCTAGCGGACCTTTGCCAAGATTGTTCAAATTATAGGCTTTGTTGATATTTGGTATGAAGCTTCACCTTTTTAGACCTCCCTCAACATTATGCACATTGTAGCCCTGGGGTCAATAATGGCCCTCCCAGAGGCCCACTTGTAACTCTATCATATGGGTCAGGTGAGCGATCCAGGGCCATCATGGCCCTCTTGTTTGAGAAAAACACAACGCGCAGCAAATTCTTTCATACCGGAGTGCAGGTGGAAAACCCGCACCTGCTACAATGTAACATATCAAGCGCTGGAAGCCTCTGTGGTGTAGTGGTTATGCTACTCGCCTCATTAACCAGGGATCGCAGGATCGACCCCGGCTTCTCCAGAATTTCGGATGAGTCTTTAAACCCAGGTCCCATCTCCGTATGACCTTAGCTGTTGTCGAGACGTAAAACTAAAAACGCACTCACATACCAAGCGCATCCCACCATAAATAACATCTTTATAATTCTTACCCCCCCCCCCCCCCCCCCACATCCACACACACTTGATCCCCACTTTTATATGGTAAAACTGGGATTGACAGGAGTAAACATTATTTTTCTCATTTCTACTCCAAAATATAGATTGTGGGTACTCGTAAAAATGGGATCGAAGAGGCGCTTCTAACGTGTACCCAACATGTATATTTTAAGCAACAGTCAGAAAAATATCATCACGACTTTTCATCTTTCAATTTTTGTTGTTGTATTTTTCGGCGGTAAAATGTACAAATCTAATGCATCAAAAACATTTTTTTTTTTCTGGATTCTGTAAACTTTAATAATAAGTAAATAAATTAATAAATAAATAGATAATGTCGTTAAGTTCCGCCAGGTAAACCTTGGTACGCTGTACGCGGTCTAACTGTAATAAAACAAGAAGAAAAAAAAACTTTGGTGTAGACCTAATACATGGAAATACATGTAAGTACAAAATGTTTTGGATTCAGCCACTCCATTTGCCAAATCGTTACATGTAGAACTTGAAGAAATATGTAGTAGGCTGGTTAAGACAGTCGCGACACTAGCTCAGCAAGGTTTTGCTGGCTGAAGACAGACGGACGGACGGACGAACTGACAGACGACCAGCTAATATTTTCGCGTTGTGATTCTGTTGGATGAAAGCTATCCTGCCCCAGTCTAACTTATGAAGCCAGACAGACGGACATATGAATAGGACAGCTGTCATTGTGACCACAGGTGCGTTTCTATGGTTGTGGGTCGGGGCTGAGAATGAGTAAGTACTGTTCATGTTAATGGATGAAGTATTTACATCAGAATTACAATGGGAATCGGGGAACTAGTTGTTGTTTTCTAAATTCCCCGTGTGGTCAGCTGGTGAGGTCCCAGGGAACGAATCCCCGTTGCCGGTCAACGGAGAGACAAACTGGTTTTGAAGGTAAACGGGCGTCATAAGCACATAAGGGTTACCCACCGCTCGGCTATACGCTGTGCGGACATATACATACTTCTATAATATCCAAACATTTGAGTTTTGAGTGAGGTTGCAATTAGTAAATAATATCTTTATAAGTAACACCTCAGAAGGATCAGATTTATGAAAATTGTATGAATTAATCAATTTTAACAATAATTGCTCATTTCAAATCCACGGATTCGGCACAGACTAATCCCTCATGGTAATTTAGTAAATGTTCAACGATAGAGTATTTTCCCCTTCGTCAAACAAGTAATAACTTTCTCATAAATAAGGAACCGCGCTGTAAAATTTATTTTAAAGATGCAAACGTACACATTATTGTAAATATCCGAACTATTGAATAGCTGGATAAAATTTATCGCTGCTGGCTTGAATTTGGCCCCTGGAAAAGCGAATGCGATCTTCTCAAACGGACGCTTGTCATCGGAAAAAATACGGCAAATCCACGGACATTACCGAACGTTACCGTCACCTCAATGACTGGTACCCCGTCTAACCACAGCAGAATCGAAACTGAATAATGCAAAATAGGACGTCCAAATGCCATATTTAAATACAAAGGTCTCAAATTAGAATGTGCATGTTGCATATTCGAATAAAGTAGAAAGATATGGAAAGGTTCATAATGCAAAGTGCGGTTTCAACAATTCATATTGTAATTGCACATTGCATAATTGAATTTTTACCTTAATACTGTTCCATAGATAAGAGTCAAACTGAAGTTATTAAATTGGTTTTCAAATGTATAGGAAGTCCTTATTTAACATATAGCAAAAAGACAATGTATGTTATAAATTCAAAAGGGATTATAGATATTTCGATACTTACAACCGTTGCGTCAAAATTTTGACGTCACTCAGACCCCAATATAGTAAAACGAATTTATTTTTCTATATATCATGCTTGAATTGTTATGTAGCCAAAGTTTCAAACATTTCTGAAGTTGGGTCATTTTTGGCACTTAATGAACCAACCCCTTTTGTGGGACTTTTACCTGACATTGAGATGAAATGACATCTCAAGCCCTGTCGCCTAATGACACCAATAGGGTTTATAAGCATGGACGGTCCCGACACCGTTTTGCCATGGCAGGCTTAGATCCTCTAAACGGTTTCCAGTACTCGTGTGCGGGTCGGTTTCAGCTCTATGTGGAAGTATCATGCAGCCCATCTATTTCTTCAAGCCCCGATGGGCGGGGCCTCCTTTCGCATGTTTGTTGTGGCGTTGCTAAGGCAAAGTAAGCCCCGCCCATCGGGGCTTAGAGAAATAGATTGGGCTGCATGGTGCTTCAACGCAGAGCTGAATCTGACCAAACACAAGTACTGGTAAACTGCTTAGAAGGACTAAGCCTGTCCAGGCAAAGCGGTGTGAGTCAGATCGTCCAATGCATATAAGCCTTCTGGTTTTGTTGGGTGGTAGGGCTTGAGGTGCCATTTCACCTCAATGCCGGGTAAAAGTCCTACACAATTGGAAGCAACGTGTCCAAAATGACCTAAATAGTGTTGTCAGGTACGTTAAACCACAATTCAAACAAAACAAAGGCAAATTATAATGCAAGGTACTCACAGTGTAAAGAAGAGCTTTATGATAAACGGAAAAAAGTCAGATGACGTGATCAACTAAAAAAAAAATGCAAACGACTGGCAAACTCGCATATCCTAATATATTCCCGTGTTCCATAGTATACCACTATAAACTCATGTTTTACTCTATGAAAGTGGGGTTTAACCCTTTTTGTACCAAAGTGGAATCTTCCTCCTTTTATATGACAAGAGTCCATTTCAAAATTTAGGGGTGTCAGGTTGTGTTTTCTTCAAAATTGATAAGGAAAATGGTTGAACCGTTTACAAACAGTGTAGGCCCCGATCAGCGCGTCTGATCTGGGCCTGCACTGTTTGTCAGGGTACCCGTTTTCGGGTTTCTGGTACTAAATGGGTTCAGGGGGTCAAAATTTATAGGCATGTTTTCGTGATGTGTTTTGATTTTAATGTATTCAGTGCAACTTTCAATTGTATTTTGTCGTCGCTCTCTA
This sequence comes from Lucinisca nassula, assembly GCA_963580285.1. NCBI lineage: Eukaryota > Metazoa > Mollusca > Bivalvia > Lucinida > Lucinidae > Lucinisca > Lucinisca nassula. Next base: position 59,889,692 of record OY757017.1, read on the forward strand.
TCAGCTACATAGTCTACAACGGGTTGGGATAAGAAAGGTGAGATAAAAATGGTTAGATAAGAATTTCTATACCACATTTAAATGTCGGCTATTCTTATATGATATGCAAGAACTTTATTACTTGTCTTTCAAATTATCATTTTCTGAAGCACATTTATTTTGTTATAGAAAAAAAAATCCACTAAAATTTTGCATTTTGTTTCTTTTTGTTTAATTAAACGTCCCCGTCAACACTGTATAGGTCATTGTGGAGACGTTTCTTCCAATTTTGTGGGCTTTTACCCGTAATTGAGATGAAATGGCATCTCAAGCCCTGCCGGCCCATTGAAACCAAAAGGGTTTATATACATATATATGTTGGACGATCTGACTCGCACTACATTGCCTAGGCAGGCTTAGTCATTCTAAGCGGTTTACCAGTACTCATGTGTGGTCAGTTTCAGCTCTGCGTGGAAGCACCGAGCAGCCCAATCTATTTCTCCGGGCCCCGATGGGCGGGAGCGACGCTATAATTATACATGTGCACTGTGTGGTCATCTTTGTTTTGAGAAAAAAAAGAAGAAAATGATATATATCATTGTAAACCATGATCAGACTAATCAGAGACACCCCTTGCGCTATATGGATGCCCAGTGAGCAAACCTTTTTCATGGGGACGGGACGGTTCTAAGGTATTACTTCATTTTCTGATGGATATCGCAATTACTATGGTGTGCCATATGGGAGTAAAAATCCGGAAATTAATTTTAATATGATTGCACGGAAACTTTCATTAAAACATGTGTTGAATTGATGAGAGTCAGAAGGACTGATCCTGAAAAAAAAATCCGCACATAGATTTGGACAGGCCCAGTTACAATATATGGAGCGTCATGTCTATCATCACGCGAACAAGTCCGTGACCCCCCCCCCCCCCTAAACCCCACTTTATATAGAGAAAACTGGGGTTTACGGGAGTATCCATTATTTTTCTTATTTCTGCGCCAAGACATATGTTGTGGGTACTCGTTAAAACCGCCTCATTGAGGCGGTTCTAACTAGCACCCTCAACCTATGTTTTGAACATTTATAACAAAAATATCAATGATTTTCATCGGAAAAGTAACCATTTTGAAGACGTGAAAAACCCACTACGTCGAACCTGTGTGTTATCGTAATGTTAATTCCTCGTGGTTCAAGAAATTGATCATCTCCGGCAGTGATTTATTGAATGATATATCACTGTTTGGAGGTCATTTGTAAAATAGTTCAAATCACGATCGCCTGACCGACAAACGGTGATACATCACCCTATATTTACATTTCCAGTGTAAAGTCTAATGTAAACCTATAGAAAACATTTGCGTTCATACTTCCATGAACGCATCGAATCACATGATTTTCAGTGACGTTAAATGACGTCATTCTAAACCATTGTTCTCTACGGGCGTTGATGACGTCAACGCTGCTCCGCTCTTTGTAGAAAAACAGCGTGTAAATGTTTTTCAGCTTTAAAAGTTTGCCCTACAAGCATTTTTTTCGCCCAGTGATGACGGGCAAATAATGTAAATATAAAAAATAAACTTAATTTTTCTGCTTTTCATGAAAGTATGAACGACAGTGGGTCGCTAGCAAAGTTTACATGAACCCCTTCGGGGTTCATTTACTTTGCACGCGACCCACTGCGTTCATACTTCCATGAACTGCAGAAAAATAAATTTCATTTCTTAAATATTTACTTTTCCAGTGTAAAGTCTAATGCAAACCTATAGAAAACAATGTAGTTCATACTTCCATGAACGCATCGAGTCGCGTGATTTTCAGTGATGTCAAATGACGTCAGTCTAAACAATGGTTCTCTATGGGCGTTGATGACGTCAACACTTGGCCGCTCTTTGTGGAAAAACAGCGTGTAGATGTTTATCAGCCTTAGTATTGCCCTATAAGCATTTTTTTTCGCCCAGTGATGAGGGGCAAAGAATGTAAATATAAAAGTAAACTTAATTTTTCTGTTTTTCATGAAAATATGAACAACAGCGGGTCGCTAGCAAAGTTTACATTTACTTTGCACGCGACCAGCAGCGTTCATACTTCCATTACGAAAACGTTATTGAATCCTTCAGATTCTCCATATCTTCCGCCATTGTTTAAAGGATACCGCCAATTTAACTGACTGTATCACATGCATTTACCTTCTTCCATAACAAAACGACGTTTCACCATCTAACGCCAAGATAACAATGAATGACGTCATGAAGCAGAATAAAAAGGCGGTTCTTCGCGTCGCGTTCTTCCACCCAGTGATTTATGAGTCACTATACTTTAGGCTATTGGCTATATAGGCGACCTGTGTTAGAATTTAAATTAATGTCCGTACATAAAGCGAAAACAGTTAAGAGTGAGTGAGTGTTGGAGTTTTACGTCCCACCAACAGCTAAGGTCATACGGAGACGTCACCTCGGTTTAAAGACTCATCCGAAAGTCTGGAGAAGCCCGGGATCGATCCTGCGATCCCTGGTTTACAAGGCGAGTAGCGTAACCACTACACTACGGAGGCTTAAAAAAAAAAAAAAAAAAAAAAAAAAAACAGTTAAGACCCTGATCAGACGCCACAAAGTGTGGCGTCTGATCAGGGTCTTAAATGTTTGCAAATATTTCATTTTTATAGGATAGGCATATTTGTATGTAACAAAAATGAGGGTCTTGCAACTACCGGAAAACGTGCATCAATGACATGCTGTTAGAATAATGATCGGAACCATTTTAACCAACCTACGTCGGTGATTGTTAGAACCGCCTCACTTTGTCCCGACAATCTATGATTTTTTATTTATCTATTTATTTATTTTTTTTTTTTGAGAAAATAAAACACTGACGGCACTGGTGGGTCGATTGTTTCTCGGTGAAGGCTAGAAAAAAGTCATTACGAAAGCACGCCCATACAAATGCATTACAAAATTTACCGCCGAAAAAAAAATTACGGTGAAAAATTGTGATATTTTTTTATGTCTGCTCAAAATATAGATTGTGGGCACTCGTTAGAACCGCCTCATCGAGGCGGTTCAAACGAGTACCCACAATCTATAATATGAGCAGAAATTAGACAAATAAGGTTTGCCCCTGTAAACCCCAGTTTTACTGTATAAAAGTGGGGTTCAATGGGGTCAAAATTATATAGGCGTGTTATCGCGATGTCCTGAATAGTGACAATTGACCCACTAATGCTGCTAGTCTGTTAATTCTTATTTTTGCTCCAAACACTGCATTTCTCTGCTCTTTAGAAGCGATTCTATCCAATCATATACTTCCGCGCTTATTAGAACTACCTCAATGAGGCGGTCCAAATAAACTTAAAAACACGGCCGGGCATTTGTTTCGGCGTGAATCAGAAGTTTTAGTATTGTGTGTGTGTGTGTGTGTGTGTGTGTGTGTGTGTGTGTGTGTGTGTGTGTGTGTGTGTGTGTGTGTGTGTGTGTGTGTGTGTGTGTGTGTGTGTGTGTGTGTGAATTCGGGTTTAACGTCGCTTTCAACACTTTTTCAGTCATATCACGACGGTGTCTGGTTTCGACAGGGAGCTCAATGCTCACTTTTATAGTGCTGCTTCACTGAAGTATCATGTCCCAGACACATTACATGATACCACACCCAGTCACATTATCCTGACACTGGGTCGACCAGTCCTAGCTCTTCCCCGTAAATCTGAGTGCCAAGCGAGGAGCAGCTAGTACCATTCTTAACGACTTTGGTATTGTGTGTGTGTGTGTGTGTGTGTGTGTGTGTGTGTGTGTGTGTGTGTGTGTGTGTGTGTGTGTGTGTGTGTGTGTGTGTGTGTGTGTGTGTGTGTGTGTGTGTGTGTGAATTCGGGTTTAACGTCGCTTTCAACACTTTTTCAGTCATATCACGACGGTGTCTGGTTTCGACAGGGAGCTCAATGCTCACTTTTATAGTGCTGCTTCACTGAAGTATCATGTCCCAGACACATTACATGATACCACACCCAGTCACATTATCCTGACACTGGGTCGACCAGTCCTAGCTCTTCCCCGTAAATCTGAGTGCCAAGCGAGGAGCAGCTAGTACCATTCTTAACGACTTTGGTATGTCGCGGCCCTGGATCGAACCCGTGACCTCCCGTTCCCCGGAGCGGACACTCTACCAACTGAGCTATCGGGGCCGGTAGTTTTAGTATGGTGGCGTTTCTTACACGCAGGATGTAACATCGTCACTCCCAGGGGTTCCCCCTCTCTTTAGTTAGGTTTGGATATTCTGAGTCACCACCTGCTTGGGAAAGAGCTGCTGTTGTCCGTTTTGTTTACTGTCGTCACTCCATGTTTTGACGGTGTATAAAAGTGGGGTTCATAGACGTCCATGTTTTGACTTCTCTCCCTAGTGATATTGTGGGAAGAATTTGGGATCTGATTGTATCAGTTCCTGATTGGGATCTGATTGTATCAGTTCCTGATCGTTTCTCTTTTTAATTGTCCCCAATCAGGCGGTTCAGACTCATAAGAACCGCCTTAATGAGACAGTACACATAGACATTCAGTGGTCAAAAGAACCGTTTCAATGAGGCGGTACACAGAGACCTTCGATGGTCATAAGAACCGTCTCAATCAGGGGGTCCACATAGAATTCGGTGCTCCTTGGCATCTAGATAACAAGTCCGTGAAACGAAGACCCCCCCCCCTAAACCCCACTTTATATAGAGAAAATTGGGGTTTACGGGGGTATACATTATCTGCCTTATTTTTGCGCAAAAACATAGATTGTGGGTACTCGTAAGAACCGCCTCGTTGAGGCGGTTCTAACGAGCACCCACAATATATGTTGAAAGCAGAAATAATAAAGATGTAATCATTTTTACCTAATATTAATCATTTTCTGACACCATGTTGGACGCCATTATTTCTTACGGACATGTTTTCATAATGGAACCGCATCAGATCCTTAGAATCATTGAGGCGGTTATAATGTGTACCGTCAACCTATGTTTCTAAACACAGACTGAAAATCTATGTCTTAACCCTTATCCCGCTTAACACAACAACCCCTGCCTTTACAAACAGTGTAGATCCAGATCAGATAGCTTCTGAAGAAGCCAGCTGATCAGGATCTACAGTGTTTGGCGTTCAGTTTGTGAATTTGCAGGAATAAATTACATCAAGTGATTGGTTGATTTTCAGAAACGGGCGTGGCTAAATTAATTCTTCAGCGTGATAAGGGTTGAGCAAAAATAAGCACAAAATGTACTCCAAGGTAATCCCCACTTTCCCCTGTGTTAAGCGGATCTTACAAGGATGAGTGTATGAAGACGGTCGGTGATCTTTAGAACCTCTTGCATTAATCTATATTTTCAGCAAATGCATGAAATTCATGTGAAATAATGTATATCATCGTAACCCCCTCTTTCCTTGTTTGTTTGTTTGATTTGAGGTTTAACGTCCCCGTCAACACTTTAAAGGTCATTTTGGGGACGTTGCTTCCAATTTTGTGGGACTTTTACCCGACATTGAGATGAAATGACTTCTCAAGCCCTGCCGCCCAATGGACGGGCTGACTCGCACTGCTTTGCCTGGGAAGGCTTAGATCCTCTAAGCGGTTTACCAGTATACTCATGTGCGATCGGTTTCAGCTCTGCGTGGAAGCATCATGCAGCCCATCTATTTCTTCAAGCCCCGATGGGCGGCGGCCTCCCTCTTTCCTTGTATAAAGTTGGATTTGCAAGTGTGTACCAAACACAAACGCTTTGTGTTCGTTAGAAACGCCTCTTCACTGAACTGGACATTTTATATTTTCAAAAAAATATATTTGTTAGTTTGAATTTATGTTTTACATCCCCGTCAACACTCTCTTGGTCATTTTGGAGACGTTGCTTCCAACTTTGTGGGACTTTTACCCGACATTGAGATCAAATTACATCTCAAGCCCTGCCGCCCAAACGAATCAAAATGATTTATTTGTAGGGATGGTCCGACCCGCACCACTTTGCATGTGCAGGCTCAGACCCTCTAAGCGGTTTACAAATACTCTTGTGTGGTCTGTTTCTGTTTGCCCTGGCACCACGAAAACACGACTTTATAATTTTGACCCCCTTAAACCCCACTTTTATAAAGTAAAACTGGGGTTTACAGGGGTAAACAGTATTTTCCATATATCTGCTTAAAAGCATAGATTGTGGGGACTCGATACAACCACTTCGACGAGGCGGTTCTATCGAGTACCCACCATCTATGTTTTGAGCAGAAATAAGAAAAAAAATCACAATTGTTATCTTAAAATTTCAATATTGCTCTGAAAAATAGACAATGTATTTCTATAGGCATGGAATAAAGCGGGCTTTACAAGGGTATGCCAAACAAAGACGGTCAGTGCTCGTTAGAACCAACTCTACACTGAACACTGACAATACTTTGACAAAATGTATAAATTAATGCATATCCTGGTAATCCGCATTTCTCTGTATACATTCCGTCGGGGCTCGAAGAAATAGATGAGCTGCATGATGCTTCCACGCAGAGCTCAATCCGACCGCACACGAGTACTCGTAAACCGCTTAGAGGATCTAAGCCTGCCAAGGCAAAGCGGTGCGAGTCGGACCGTTCATGCATATAAACCCTATTGGTTTCATTGGGCGACAGGACTTGAGATGTCATTTCATCTCAATGTCTGGTAAAAGTCCCACAAAATTGGAAGCATCGTCTCCAAAATGACCTACACAGTGTTGACGGGGACGTTAAACCCCAAATCAAACCAAACCCTGTATACAGTGGATAAGGACAGTCGGCTTGACGTCACTTCCCCTGATGTCCGCCATCTTCGGAGGTGAAAACAAAGGTATTCTGCTATGTGACCTTACCAAATGTGCAAATCTTTCTTAAATATCTCTATTATCTTCCGTTTTTTTTTTTGTTTTTTTTTTTGTTGTTGTATTTTTTTTATATTTTTTTGTTCGTATCGGACAAAAAAATCAGACGCATTCTCCTCCAAAAATTGTTTCAAAATAGTAGTGAAATTTTAGCGATAAAAACCGAAGCATTCACCTTCACCAAATGAGAAAAAAAGGTGGAAAAGATGATCGTTCTTTGTTTCTTCACTGAGTTTGTGAATTCGGGTTTAACGTCGCTTTCAACAATTTTTCAGTCATATCACGACGGTGTCTGGTTGCGACAGGGAGCTCAATGCTCACTTTTATAGTGCTGCTTCACTGAAGTATCATGTCCCAGACACATTACATGATACCACACCAAGTCACATTATCCTAACACTGGGTCGACCAACCTAGCTCTACTCCGTAAATCTGAGTGCCAAGCGAGAAGCAGCTGTACTAGCATTATAAGCGACTTTGGTATCGCGGCCCGGGATCGAACCCGTGACCTCCCGTTCCCCGGAGCGGACACTCTACCAAGTGAGCTATCGGGGCCGGTGTTTCTTCACTGAACACTAGCTAATATTATTTTCATCACAAATAAGCAAAATGTTGCATATCCAGGGAATCCCAACTTTTTCTGTATAAAGTCGGATTTACAATGGTTTCCAAAACATCGGCGATCGTAAGAACTCCATCACTGTGCCCCTACAGTGTCCGTGAAATGAACACCCCCGCCCCCACTCCCTAAACCCCATTTTATATTGAGAAAACTGGAGTTTACGGGTGTATACATTATTTTTCTTATTTCTACACCAAAACACTGGTTGTGGGTACTCGTTAGAACCGCCTCAATGAGGCGGTTCTAACGAGCACACACAACCTATGTTTGCAATATAAATAAGTAAAGAAAATACGGGATTTTCATCAGTAAAGTAGCCATTTTGGAGTTGTGAAAAAGCGATATGGCGCACTGTTTTGCTTAACCCTTAATTTCCTGTACTGTAAGCAAACCCTGATATGACACTGATCAGCCGCCACCTACTGCTGCGTCTGATCTGGGTATGCATCACTTCCACATCAAAACCGATAAGACCAGAACGGCTGTTTCTATAAATAACCGTTACATGGATTTTCTACAAGTCCGTCAATGTCACGTGTACATCAGCAATGACAACCCAATCAACCTAAAAAGGTAAAAAATAATCCCTTCACTTTCCAAGGATAATTCTTACCATTCCTTACCATCCTCGACGTTAGCCCCCGCCCATCGGGGCTTGAAGAAATTGACGGGCTGCATGATGCTTCCAGGCAGAGCTGAAACCGACCCGCACACGAGTACTGATAAACGGCTTAGAGAATTTAAGCTTGCCCAGGCAATGCGGTGCGAGCCGGTCCGTCCATGCTTATAAACCCTATTGTTATCATTGGACGGCAGAGCTTCAGATGTCATTTCATCTAAATGTCGGGTAAAAGTCCCACAAAATTGGAAGCAACGTCTCCAAAATGACTTTTACAGTGTTGACGGGGACGTTAAACCTCAAATCAAACATAAACCATCCTCGCCGTAAGTGGAAAGCCCTTGAGACGCATTTGAACTGTAGTTTCGTTGACATGTTAACAGGCGGCCCCCGCCCATCGGGGCTTGAAGTAATAGATGGGCTGCATGATGCTTCCACGCAGAGCTGAAACCGTCCGCATACTAGCACTGATAAACCACTTTGAGGATCTAAGCCCGTCCAGGAACCGCAGTGCCAGTCGGACCGTCCATGCTTATTAACCCTATTGGTTTCATTTGGCGACAGGGCTTGAGAAGTCATTTCATCTCAATGTCGGGTTAAAGTCCCACAAAATGGGAAGCAACGTCTCCAAAATGACCTATACTGTGTTGACGGGGACGTTAAACCTCAAAACAAACAAAAACCATCCTCGACGTCAGTGGAAGGCCCTGGAGACGTATTTGAAATGCAGATTCGTTGACCTGTTAACAGGGGTTTTCCACAATTAGACTGTCATAAGGCTATTGCTGAGGCGCGGCTCGATTCTGTTTATATAAAAAGAAATCCTCAAAGACGCTTGTCTTCTCTTTTCCCTGTAGATTTTGTTTTCTTTTGATCTCTAATGACCAGGATTAACCCATCCAAGCCTAACATCTCCAAAACAGTGAGTCTCGGTCCCGCATTAATGTAAACAAAGATATAATCAATGCGCTAACAGCACTGATGGATCGATTGCCCCTTAGTGTGAAATGGTCCTGAAATTCCTGTATTTTAGGCAAACATTGAAGACCGGTATAGCCTCAGACATTTTTTTTTTATCTCAATCTCATTCTAAAACATCACGAAAACACGCAGCATAATTCTGACCCCTCGAACCCCACTTTTATATAGTAAAACTGGGGTTTACAGGGGTTAATTTTATTTTTCTTATTTCTGCTCTATAATATAGATTGTGGGTACTCGTTAGAACCGCCTCAGTGAGGCGGTTCTAACGAGTCCCAACAATCTATATTTTGAGCAGAAATAAGAAAACTGTCACAATTTTTCATCTTAAAATTTTCATTTTATCGGCGATAAAGGTTACAATGTTTTTGTAAAGGCGTGTTTTCATAATGATACCTGCTGAAATCCACTTTGCCATGCGCATCCTAGCTGAGCTTTTTAAATATTTTAAATATTGGAAATCATAATAATAATCACTTAATTTCAAGAGGATAACATATTTGGCACGAGTGTCTATCTAACATAGGGTCCTCATTGTACAATTATGAGCATCATGCTGCAAGTATCCATTGCTGATAGGATTTTCCGCACCTATTGATACAAACTGAAGTTAAAACATATTCATAGATATGTACATAAAACGTCAGAAGGACCTTGACTATCAAGGCTTGGGCGAGGATCGCGTGGCGGAAACCAATGTCCAAACAGCACGCCCCTATTTGATAGTCCCTAAATTCACAGACAATGTGAAAAATACGGTAAAATTCCGCTATTAAGACCACCAAAAATTGAGACTAATTCTGCTTTAAAAAGCTTAATAAGAAAGTTTCAGTTATTCTTTCTTTGTGTTTTCTGCATACAATGTCCCTTGTCAGAGACCACATTTGGGGCTGTTCAAAAGTGGTATTTAAGACCACTTTTGAACAGTTCCAAAGGTGGTCTTAATATAGGAATTTTACTGTATACGCTCTTTTGTTATGCAAAAATTAGAAAGGACAAAGTAAGTTATGGATATTTTAACTTTTAAACGTAATGTTAGTACTTTACTCCACAGGTCGCAGGCGTATTCATTCGAGTCACATTCGAAGCAAAAAGTCCCAAGGCGTGGTAGTTGGTCACTCGTTCCGAGCATGTCGAAAGAGTGAACGTGAAAGAATGAGGCGGAACCCGAAAATTTGCGCCAGTCAAGTGGGTTGAGTTGGGGATGGCGAGCAAATCAGCACGTCCTCTCACGTCCCCGAGCGAACACAAGGTAAAACATCAGAAAGCTTTGGACTTAGATTATAGAAGGCCCTCAGAGGCCGCGGGCCAGCCAGCGCGGTCATCTAGTCTTGCAACCAACCAATCCACAAACCGTCCGTGGATACAAGCAATCTATGGTTGATCACAATAACCATTCCATAACGGGTGCGATTCCAAATTTAGCCTCGTAATCCCCCCGTGGAGTAGATAGTGCTTCAGTACTTTCTTGAATTTGAACAGGGTTTAACTTTCCTTAATTTCAGTTGGTAAAATGTTCCATAGCCGGGGAGTTATGGCGGAAAAGGCTTTCGATGGCTTGATCAGTCAAATTTAAACCCCAGAACTTCACATCAATAAAGCAAATTCTTCTGAAACCGAGGCTCCGTTTTGGGATTCTCTTGTAGATGGGTTTGTTTCTTGCATAATTTATGACGCGAGAGATTGTGCATTTTCCTTTTTTGGATGGTGATGTTCCTCATGCGCTATCCTATGGCGTTTATATTTCGTAATTAATTCAATTTGCCAGAGTGTGTAGTCATGTAACGTAATAAATTGTTAACTGCTAAACTTCTTTATCAGAGTTATCGGTACCATAAACCACCCAAAGCCTTTTCAAAATTCTATATACGTCATTCTGATTCAATTTCAAATTCAATATTGAACTTAAATCTCTCTTGCAACAAGGTCTATCGGAACTCGGATTGTTTGGTGACTTAGTATATAAATTCAGAAAAATATATAACCGCAATGAATCCAGCACCCAATTTCGTATAATAATTCTTCGATATAAAAAGATTGGGTACAAGATAAATGTTATACGACAGACTGCATGCATGGTAGTAAACCCAGTCACAGTTGACCACTTTGCTTTCCTCTTTAATTGCACGCTCAGATTCTATGACGGTTCCAGCGTAAAGGCTTACTGAGAAGAAGAGATATCTAACTCAATGTAATGTTTGTTGGTACCTGATGCTCTATCTCTGGTTGGGCCCATCGGAGTCTAACTGTTGGTTTTCTTTTGCTCCGGCATTTCAATGGTTTCTTGCTGTCGAGTCTAGCCGTTGTCTCATCGCTGTGGTTGTTTGATTTTTTGTGTTGTTGCACTGATGAGTTAGGAGGCCTTCATGCGGACTGAACAAATTATTTGTCTAAATCGCGACGGAAGGGCGATGATTGGGACCAATTAAACTCGATTTAAGCCCCCCCACCACCCCCACCACCCTTGTCTTTGGGTGTTTGTGTCGCTTATATTTTTTGTTTTCGATAAGCCAAATGGCCATTTTGTGGGAAAGTAACTGTCTTTTTGGCTTTCTGCTATTGATGTTTCCATTAGGGTCTGTTGTTTCATGTTTGTGTTTCTTTCCCTTTGATGTCTCGGATGGGAGCTCTGGGTTAATTGTATCGATTCCTGATCATTGCATTCACTTCTATTTTGTGGTAATACGTGGCATGCGATCAAGGAACATACGTTTATCGTTTGCGACATATGCGGTTTTGAGCAGTTTTCATAGAATATGTAGGATGAAGTATTTTCACTGCTGGCGAAGCCACGAGTGATAATATAACTTATAGTGTTTATATGTAAAATACACTGAAGACACGTGCAAAAGCACACCTTTTCCGTGTTTATTGGTGAAATACACTGAATGCACAACAAAAGCAGCAGTTGCACGAATGACGAAGCCACGAGTGAAAGTATAACTTTTGGTGTTCATTTGTGAAATAAAAATCGATCTTACACTGAATATTTTTTCTGCCAGGTTTTAAATTACACTTATTAATGCAACTCAAAATCGTCAGCCATCTTTTTCCACGGCAATATCGCGTAAAATGTCAGGTGTGCAGTGTGTTTACTAGGTATAATAATCGATGTAAAAATGAAGTTTGCACCTGGAAAATGGCTTGGATGTTATACGACAGACTGCATGCATGGTAGTTAACCCAATCACGGTTCGCAACTTTGCTTCCCTCTTTAATTGCACGCCGGTGGGTCAGGCCTCAGATTCTATGACGGCTCCAACGTAAAGGCTTATTGAGAATTAGAGAGATCTAATTCAAGGTAATGTTGGTTGGTGCCTGACGCTCTGTCTCTGGTCGGGCCCATCGGAGTCTAACTGTTGGTTTTCTTTTGCTCCAGCATTTCAGTGGTTTCTTGCTGTCGAGTCCTCACCGTTGTCTCACCTCTGTGATTCTTTGATTTTTGTGTTCACGGAGATGTTGCACTGATGAGTTAGGAGGCCTTCATGCGGACTGAACAAATTATTTGTCTAAATCGCGACGGAAGTAAGGGCGAGGATTGTGGCGACGTAAAATCGATTTAAGCACCTCCCCCCCCCCCCCAGTGGAAATCATTCCACTGACCGTTCCAAGGCGGTTCTTCTGTGGCGGTTTATTTATGGTGTTGTTTGTTACTTACTGTGTGTATCACTTGTGTCTTTTATTTTGGATGGCCATATGGCCATTTTGTGGGAAAGTAACTGTCCTTATGGCCTTCCTTTGTTTAGGTTTCCATTACGGTCTGGTCGCTTAATGTTTGTGTTTCTTTCCCTTTGGTGTCTTTGATGGGTGGAGTAAGTTAATTGTATCGATTCCTGATCTTTGTTTTACTTCTACTTTGGAATGTTACTTGAACAAATGTTTCACTTGAACTTTGCAAACAATCATTGTCCGCAGATACATGTAGCTAGGCTGGCGTCGCATGCATTGGGCATAAAAGGGACGCCTTGAACGTCTTGATGACATACGGACGTGCTTGTTTAGCTTATTTACATTACATAAATGGAGTATACACAGTACTTTTCGATTCTTAAATAGATTTTACAAACAGTGAAAACAAATGTTTGAACCAGCGAAGATACGAATTTTATTTTTTGAGGGGAAATCTCATGAACACGCATTCATTACACAAGGTGTTTGCCGTGCAATGATTTGGAAGTTCATGAGTAAGAACTCGCGTGTGGAGAGAATTCCACGCGCCTTAAATTGGAAAAAAAAAAACCTGGCCGAAAAAAACAAACAAAAAAACAGGCACGAATTACGGAATCCGGAAAGGGACAAGCATTGTTGTTTTTAATATGTTGTGCGAACAATATATTTAGTTGTGCGAACAAGATATTCGTGGGCGCACAAGATAATTACTTGTGTGCACAATACATTATGTTCTTGTGCGAACAAGATAATAATATCTTGTGCGCACAAGATATTATCTTGTTCGCACAGCATATTAAAATAAATTGCATGTCCCTTCCAGGGTCCCGGAACAAATTTTTAAGCAGGAGAAATTATTTGTTCGAACGCTCTCAAGTAAGACATTCTAATATTCGTTTTGATATACAAAATATAATTGTTGCAAAGTAATTATAGGGTAAAGGTAATTATTTCGCATGGGAATATTTCTTAATGAGAAATTTTCCCCAAAGGGAAATGTCACTTATATTTTGCCTAAAGAGTTGTTTATTTCTTTGGCAGGATTATAATACCATGATACGATAAAATAAAAAAAGTCCACTATTTAGTCCAGCTATAATGAAGACTTATTCGTCTTTTAAACACTCATTTCAAAGGTTTTAGTTTTTTCTTTCTTGTGTTTTCTGTTCCTAGTGTCCTTCAGAAGGAGACCAACTTTAGGAATGTTCAAAAATGGTCTTTAAGACCACTTTTGAACAGTCCTAAAGGTGGCCTTTACAAAGGAATTTTACTGTATTACTTTAAAACCAATAATCACGTTGTTTGTTTGTTTGTTTGTTTGTTTGCTTGATTTGAGGTTTAACGTCCCCGTCAACACTGTAAAGGTCATTTTGGAGACCTTGCTTCCAATTTTGTTGGACTTTTACCCGACTTTGAGATGAAATGACTTCTCAAGCCCTGTCGCCCAATGAAACCAATAGAGTTTATTTGCATGGACTGTCCAGGAACCACGGTGCGTTTTCGTGATGCGTAAAATAATAATATGACAACAAAATGCCATGTCAACTCCACCACTCTTCTCTACACAAAGTGGTGTTCACAAAAATGTTAATTCTAACACAGCGCGCCTATATAGGCAATGGAAAATAACTGTGTTTTATTCTACAACAAATCACGGCAAGGAAGAGCGTGACGAGTGACGTCATTATAACTGCCAATTTATGACGTCACTAGTCGATATCTTGACGTTAGACGGTGTAACATCATATTCTCGCATCGAAAACGTTAGAAAAGGATATAAATGCTTGTGTTTCAGTCGATAATTTTAGCGGGATTTCTTCTAACAATGGCGAAAAATTGTGAGATTTTGAAGGAAACAACTTTAATATTGTCGATTTTCAGCCTGATAGAATCGAAATAGATCAGCTCTAGTTTTGATTTGTCGAGTAATAAATCACAGTTTGTCGGCCAGTTGTAAGTAGACAAATCATGCGCGCTACGCGCTCGTGATTTGATCTACTTTACAACTGACCGACAAACAGTGATTTATTACTCAACAAATCACAGTAAGTGCTAATCTATTTCTTAAGTATACGGACGTGTCAACGTGATTATTCCGCCCCCGCTCATCGGGGCTTGAAGAAATATATGGGCTGCATGATGCTTCCGCGCAGAGCTGAATCCGGCCCGCACACTAGTACTGGTAAACCGCTTAGAGGATCTAAGTCTGTCCAGGAACCACGCCAATATGATTTTGACCCCCTTAAACCCCACTTTCATTTAGTAAATCTGGGGTACATTATTTTTCTTACTTTTGCTTTAAGCAGATTGTGGGCACTCGTAAGAACCGCCTCGCTGTTTGGAGCAGAAATATGATATATATCAGGATTTTTTATCGAAAATTTTCTTTTTTTTTTTTTTTTTTTTTTGGTAAAATTGTCCAATATATTTGTTTGCATGGGCCTGTTTTCGTAATTGTGAACTATTATGTAACCATATTATCCACACACATATTTTCAATACAAATCAAATCGCTAAAAGTGACAACTTAATGAATCAAAATATTTTCACTGTTTATTTTACCCGTATATGCCTAGCGGCCCTTTTGGGGACATTGGCAAACATTGTAAATCCATATCAGACGCCACAGAACGCGGCCTCTGGTCTGGGTATACACTTTGTGCTGGAATAACAAACATTTTTGTAAAATTTACCTAAACAAATAAACCTGGCCCCGCCTATATTTGGCAATGGACCTCTCCAAACTTATTAGGTGGGAGATTCCATTGTCATAGAAGGGTAAATAACTCCTCTTAATTCCGCAATTTAGATTCAGCTCAGCTCTGCATTGAGCTCTGAAAGCGCAATTTGATTCCAAAGCTCTGGATTCAGGCCTGCTCTGCATTCGCATTACGTGCCCTTGTGCATATGTCATTTTGTGTGGTCATTTAAGAATTTATTTTTTTTTTCTGCTGTTCACGAAAGTATGAACGTAGCAGGTCGTGTGCAAAGTAAATGAACCTCGAAGGTGTTCATATACACTTTGCTAACGACCCGTTGTTGTTCATACAGATACTTTCATTAAAAGCAGAAAAATTAAGTTAATTTTTATTTAATATATATATATATATTTACATTCTTTACCCCTCATCACTGGACGGAAAAATGCTTACAGGGCAAACTTTAAAAGCTGAAAAGCATTTACACGCTGTTTTCTACAAAAATCGGAACAGCGTTGACGTCATCAACGCCCGTAGAGAACCATAATTTAGATTGACGTCACTTGACGTCACTGAAAATCATGCGTTCGGTTAAGTATAAACTACATTGTATTCTATGGGTTTACATTAGGCTTTTCACAGGAAATATAAATATTTGATGTTATCATGTGACGTCGTTGATAAGCAGTGGATAACGCCGTGTAATAAAAATCGTATGACCACACATGTAATAACACTTTGGCGGGATTAAATAACGTCATGACGACGTCCATGTCAACAATGCATTTTTTTTTTTTTTTTTTTTTTGTGGAAAAATTGTCATATTTGAAGGCTATTTAAAGGTTATTTTTTATATGTAATTTATGAAACTCGCCAAAGGCTCGTTTCATAAATTTCATATGAAATGACCACTCGTGTAAGATCCTTTATTTATAACATGATGTTATCCAAAAAATAAAGACCTTATATGATAAACTTAGTAATTCATTCATTCATTCATTCATTCATTCTTTATTTAGAAATATTTCCTGATTTTCACATTATCTTTTTTCTATTTATTTTAACAACATTTTTTATTGTATTCTTAAACCTTGTATTGCTGAATAAACTAATTTTGTTACACCTATTTCTGACTACCAACCAGTGACTTATTGTTAGAAATCTGTCTCGCTTTGTACATTATAAAAACACGCCTATGCTCAAAATATAGACTGTGGATACACGTTAGAACCGCCTCATTGAGGCGGTTCTAACGCGTAGCCACAATCTATATTTAAGAGCAGAAATAGGGGAAATAAGGTTTACCCCCTGTAAATCGCAGATTTACGATATAAAAGTGGGGTTCAAGGGGGACAGAATTCTATAGGCGTATTTTCGTGATGTACGTTTGCAATATATCAAATAAATATTGTCTATACCTAATTACTAATGCGCAAAGTGAATAACAGTGTTGATTCCGATCAGATGGCTTATTCAGACGGCATGTGGGGCCAGTTGGTCCAAACTAACTTATCGTTAAAAATTTGAACGATTAATGTGG
Organism: Lucinisca nassula; assembly: GCA_963580285.1. Classification (NCBI taxonomy): domain Eukaryota; kingdom Metazoa; phylum Mollusca; class Bivalvia; order Lucinida; family Lucinidae; genus Lucinisca; species Lucinisca nassula. The sequence continues at coordinate 59,906,666 of OY757017.1, forward strand.
CAAATATGTTGATATTTGGCTGAAAAAAGTAAGCTTATGCGAAAACTGCTCTTTTTTTTCAGCAAAAATAATATTCCGGTTGGCGTGGAGGTGGAAGGAGGAGGGGTGGATTGGGGTGTAACATTTAAACTTGAAGTTCTATCGCACAAAAATTTGAAGGTCATTAAGAAAACGCGCCCATTTAAACTGATTGTGAATTTTACCTTAAAAACAACGAAACAATAGATGGAAATTTGTGCTATTTTTTCTCATTTCTGCTCAAAATATAGATTGTGTTACTGGCGGTTCTAACGAGTAATCACAATCTCTATTTAGAGCAGAAATAGGTAACATAAAAATAAACCCTTTAAACCCCAGTTTTATAGTATATAAAAGTGAGATTTAAGGGGATCAAATTATATAAGCGTGTTTTGGGACGATTATCATAATTCAACGGCGACTAGCGACACATCCCTTTGTACATTTGAGCAACCAATACTCAGATCAGTCTGTGCATATGCATATTTGCTCTTAACCATCCTCAGCAGTATTCGCTTGGCACTATATGTATTTATCATATGACGTCGCGTCTGAGAGTGTAATAACGCCATGTAATATTTTCGATAATCCACTAGTGGATTAAATATGCAAATTAGTTGGATACGTCCCGTAACGTTACATGTACGACGTCCTTAACGACGTCGCGTTTACTAATGGCGGAATATTGATATTTTTGTAAACAATCGAGAATAAAAGGCGTTTTAAATGTCATATGATAAATAGAATCTTACAAGTCGTGCTCATGTATTATTGAATTTATTAAACTCGTCGAGGAAAAGGAATAAAATACTCGGCAAAGCCTCGCATTTTATTCCCTTTCCTCAACTCGTTTAATAAATTCAATAATACATGAGCACTCATATAAGATCCTCTATGACTAGGGCTGGATAATCAGATCGTGATCGATAATCGATAATCGATTAGTTATCACTGAAGATGTATCATAATTTTACCTTTCTGGCTTTGTCATACATTATCGTATGCATTCAGACAGACAGGCCTGAGCAAACAGTGAAGACCCAGATGCAACGCCGCAGAATGAGGCGTCTCATCAGGGTCTGCTCTGTTTGCCACTCATCATGCTATTTGAGACTCGACATTGGGTAGTATACGTATTATACCTATCAATGAACCGATTACTATCAAATCAGTAACGATAATCGTTTTAGTGGAATTAATCGATTAATCGATTGTTCAATAATGCCAGACTTATGTACGTTTGTTTGTTTGATTTGAGGTTTAACGTCTCCGTCAACACTGTAAAGGTCATTTTGGAGATGTTGTTTCAAATTTTGTGGGACTTTTACCCGACATTGAGATGAAATGACATCTCAAGCCCTGTTGCCAAATGAAACCATTAGGGTTTATAAGTATGGACGGTCCGACACTCACGCCGCTTTACCTGGTCTAAGTGATTTACCAGTACTCGTGTGTGGGTTGGATTCAGCTCTGCGTGGAAGCATCATGCAGCCCATATATTTCTACAAGCCCTAATGGGCGGGGGCCGGTGAGACTTATGTACGACCCTTGACCTTACGCTTTATCATCTGAGTCGATATGCAAGCTTACCTGAGTCTCTCCTGTGCGCATAGTTTCGTTAAAATACAGTAAAATTCCTGTACAAAGACGACCTTTGGGACGGTTCAAAAGTGGTCTTTAAGACCACTTTTGAACTGTCACAAAGTTGGTCTTTTAAGACCACCTTTGGGACAGAAACAGTCCAAAAGGTGACCTGTTTCTGGGTGCAGAAAAGAAAGAACAGCTAAATCTTTTAAATATGCTTTTAAAAGAAAAAATGTTCAGGAACAAAAAAAAAAAAAAGCTGTACAACAATTAAACCTCTCGACCTCTGTCTTGCTGATATGAACTTAACATGTCAAGAAAGTGCGAACATGCAGGGGCTGAAACATAGAGAAAGCGAAAAAAGGCCTGGGTACCAGGTCATCAAAACATCCCATTTTGCGCAAGAAAAGTAAAGAAAGATTTGTAAAAGAAAAACAAATAAATAAACAGCAACAAGAAACTGGTGTTGTTCGAATATGATTCAGGTGGTCATTACACTGGCATAGATTCATTGTTTATCAGTTACCCCCTATCGTAATTGCATTGTTACATCTTGACCTGATAATGCTATGCTATATCAGGACAAGTGGGCTTTATCAGGACAACGTGACACTACACTTCTTTGAACTGGACTGCTGGGAAAAAAGCAAAAAAGCACAAGGGGAGTAACTGATAAACAGAATACCAGATTCCAGACGTTTTCTTTATGGCGAACTTGTTTTATATTTGTGTTTGTTTCCATTTGGTGTCTTGGATCGGAGATGTGAGGTTATTGTATCCATTCCTGATCATTGCATTCACTTCTGTTTGGGTATTTTTTGCTAATAGTAACCACACGGAAGCTAACGTGGATACCACAACACCATTTTCATGAAATTTGAACCTTACATTACGCAAACGCGCCTATATACATAGAGGATATTTACTTTTTTGAGATGAATACCAAAAATATTTCATCGAGTGTGTTGAAAATATCAGAATTTTCACGAGTGCGAAGCACGAGTGGAAATTCTGATGTTTTCAACACACGAGATGAAATATTTTTTTATATTTATCGAAAAAAAAAAGTAAATTTTCTTTTTATTTGATACTTTTTAAGACACTTACTGTAATTGATCAGTCGGATCTGGGTGAGACTAAAACGCTGAATTATTGGCTGAATTCAGCAACCAGCTGATCAGCTTAAGGGGACTAAAACGCTGAACAGCTGATATGCTGAATTTTTATTTAATACCCTATTCAGGTTAAATTTTAAATAAGAATGTGTATAAAATCTAGAAATATATTATTGGTTATAAGAAACACATCTATCTATCTATCTATCTATCTATCTATCTATCTATCTATCTATCTATCTATCTATCTATCTATCTGTCTGTCTGCCTGCCTGCCTGCCTGCCTGCCTGCCTGTCTGTCTGTCTGTCTGTCTGTCTGTCTGTCTGTCTGTCTGTCTGTCTGTCTGTCTGTCTGTCTGTCTGTCTGATCTGTCTGGCCTGTCTGTCTGTCTGTCTGTCTATCTATCTGTCTATCTATCTGTATGTCTATCTATCTATCTATCTATCTATCTATCTATCTATCTATCTATCTATCTATCTATCTGTCTGTCTGTCTGTCTGTCTGTCTGTCTGTCTGTCTGTCTGTTTGTCTGTCTGTCTGTCTGTCTGTCTGTCTGTCTGTCTGTCTGTCTGTCTGTCTGTCTGTCTGTCTGTCTGTCTGTCTGTCTGTCTGTCTGTCTGGTCTGTCTGTCTGTCTATCTATCTATGTATGTTTACCTATCTGTCTGTCTATCTATCTATCTATCTATCTATCTATCTATCTATCTATCTATCTATCTATCTATCTATCTATCTATCTATCTATCTATCTATCTATCTATCTTTTGTGTTGGAACTTCCCTGGTCTCGGGCGGTTACTCGTTGCCCTAAAGGTGTTCGAGACGTCGAGGCAGTGACGGCGAGTGAAGTATGTCACGTGCTTTATCAACATCTGTGTTTGTTATTAATGTTGAAAGAACACCCAGCATCTGCTTAAATTTGACAATGGACACACTGTTGTAGGAATTTTCTGTTCCCATCACGAAAAAACGCCTATATCATTTTGACCTCATTTTGCATAATGATGACACACCTGAGCTATAATTTGCATCTTCCTGGTGTTATTTACTCCTATGATAGTTATAGGTTGGTCGATAATCATGTCGATAACATGCTCATGTGGCTCTAACTGACCATACATAATCAAGGGTCCGAGGTTTCGGGGCTTTTTGCGTGCTCGGCTCACTTGAGTGTGAAATTTTAAACGCTTATTCTGCTTAGATCGATTTAAGCTAATTTTTGTCCTGCTCATAATACTGGAAAGCCAACGATTGCCATTTTTAAAATTTATGAGCGAGATAAATTTTATGCTCGGTTGGGCTGAGCATGGTGAGGGGTCATATAGCCTCGGGGACAGGTTACAGATATTTATAATATTGCCTTTTCTCCTTTGACGTCAAATCACCATAAAAATAAAAAACAACAAACAATAAACGCTGCTTGTCTGTAAGGTCTGGGCTAGTTTCGTGTACTGAATCACTGTAAATTGCGTGGACCAAGACCAGATGCCTTCTGATGAAGGTATACACTGTTTGCCAAATGAACTAGCATTTCAATTAAACAATGAAAGGTATTTGTTCAAGCTATTTTTCCTAGCCTGCAATTGGTGACAGTCGACCAATCAGCGCTGCCAGTGCTTTAATTGTATTGTTGTTAGGACGTATAAAACAGCTTTCCTTGAGCTGTGGCTCGTTTAACCAAACAGTCTACAAATGTTAATAATTATTGATAAAATCATCACGTGGGACCTCTTATCAACTCTTGCGATTTCGACTTTCGGCAAGGGTTGTATTTTTAGGGGCAAGAACCGCGTGTGTTCTGAAGTGGTCTGTTTGATAGACTATGTTCCCGTAGGCTACTTCGGGTCTCTTGTGACGCAAGAGATTCAGAGTGGTCCGGGTATAGGTGAACCTAATATAATTGTTACTTTGTACTGCCGTATTGATCTGTAATATTTGTGCAAATAGCGCTGACTGCGACAAAAATGGACCTAATGAAGCAGTTGGATTGAGGTCTACTTTGATTTAAACAGTCGAACTTCAATGGCTCGAACAACTTTGGAACCACGAAAATCTGTTCGAAACGTGGGTGGTTCTAGCCACTGAGGGTTACTGCAGGAGTTATAATGGGTCAAATCTTGGGGTATCTTTTCGGTATTTTGTATCAATCGATGCTGTGTGTACCCATCATAATCGTCTCAGTGAGGCGATTCTGGTGAGTGCTCAAAGCATACACATTTAATATAAAAGCTGCAAATCTTCTTAATTATTCCACACTACTTCTTATGTGGAGAAACCGCCTAGGGAACAAAAACGAGTCCGGCTCAGCCATGGTATACGAACCATCGTGTTGAGCCATCGAAGTTCCACTGTACGCTACTTTACCCTAACTGAAAAAAAAAATCGTTGCTGGGTTGTGGCTTGTGTAAATGGTCTTTTTAACTGTCACAGTGCCCTTTGTACGGGATATGATAGCCAACTGTGTCTGTATGTCGGATAAAAGTACCACGATACCGACGGCAAAGTTGCCCGAATGATCTAAATATTGTTGAATGGGACGTGGGAACTTCAACTCAGACAACCAAGGCAACATCCAAATATATAAGGCTTTATTATGTGCATACTATCCAAGTATCATACAAACTACTAAATTGCTGTTGTCATGTCTGTTAGAATGTTTGTTTTGTTTGATTCGAGTTTTAGCGTCCCCGTCAACACTGTAAACGTCATGTTGGAGTAACGACTCGATTAGAATTGAGACGTCAACAAATGTCTCCTACCATGTTAACAAGTTCGTGTAATGAACATCCTTCTTAACCCAACTTTATATAGGGAAGGATAGAGTTGGGAACGAGTACACATTATTCTCTTTGTTTCTGCTCATAAACAGGGATCGTGGGTGCTAGCTTGGTGCCGCCTCATTGAGGCAGTTCTAGCGAGCCTCTACGATCTGTTCCTGTTCTGGTGATAGGAAAATATTAAGAGTTTTTCACTTGTAATGTGTTTGTTCTAGAGAAAATATGAACGTTATTTAAGTGCACGAATGTGTTATTGTTATGCTGAAAATAACTACGCCCGTTTCAAACTCGAAGTATGAACTTTTGCAATATATTTTTTGCAACATAATTTTTGCAGTATTTTTTTTTTTTTTTGGTATAAAGTTGATACAATGTGTATATAAACTGATACATATTTGGTCAAATGCTTTTTACTATTTTGAGACATAGCATATAACAGAACAATTCTTATGGCTGAATATATATATATATATGTGTATGTGTATATATATATATATATATATATATATATATATATATATATATATGTATATATATATATATGTATATATGTGTATATGTATATATATATATATATATATATATATATATATATATATATATATATATATATATATATGTATATATATATATATATGTATATATGTGTATATGTAATATATATATATATATATATATATATATATATATATATATATATATATATATATATATATATATATATATATATATATATATATATATAATATGTATATATATATATATATATCAAATTTTACTGGAGTATGATGTAATTGGACTGCGGTGGAGGGGAGGAGCAGGAGTTGTTGGCGGCGCGGGAGCCTGTGTGGGCACTGTGGATTGGGTACACCTCTGGTTAAACGTACATTACAGATGGATTACAGCAAAGTTAGTGAGCAGAGGGGTGCTTGACCACAGTCTAGCGGGGGCTCTGGTGGCGACAGTGATGATTGTTCCTCTTTTCCCACTGTAAGATCTGATTTTACTTTTGAGTTTTTAAATTGATATACTTTTTGCATTGTAATGTTCAGTCCAAAATCTTCTATGTCAACTAAAATGTTTGTTCTATTCTGCAACGAACTACTACTTCTACTTCTTTCTTTCATCATTTATACCACGGTATTGAGCAATATCTTGTTGTATAGGAAAAACAATCACTATGATTTCCTGTCTGTTTCGTGTTGCATCTCCATCCCGCTCGTTAGAGGCATCAATTTATGTTTCTTGAAAGATGACTGGGGTTGATATTGCTACCTACCGAGTGAGGGTGGGGATTCACTACAGCAGGCACCAGAAACTCAAGGGAATTAACAGACTGGACACTTTTGACTACTATGTTTTTGTAAGACTACTGCTTCTATGTGCTGGTGATATAGAATTAAATCCAGGCCCTGATTCTGAATCTGAATCTGAAATAAGTTTTACACCAGACGATACATCTGATATTATCAAGAATAACTTCTCGGTTGTCCATTATAATGTACAAAGCGCATTACATAAACTAGACCAAATTGAATCCGAACTCTCAAATTTTGACTTAATTTCGATAACGGAAACATGGTTTACAACAGACATAAATGATAACGACATTGCTTTAAGTGGGTTCCGTTCTCCGTTTCGGAAAGATCGAATGGGCGGTCATGGAGGGGTAGCTGTTTACGTCAAAAATAACATACCGTGTGCGCGTCGTTTAGACTTAGAAATATTAAATATAGAATGCATTTGGGTAGAACTTCGGTTAAATAATAAAAGAGTACTTGTTGGTACATTTTACCGACCTCCGAATTCTGACAATTCAATCTTGGCTAATATCGAAAATTCGATCGACCTAGCAGTGGACAAGGGAATCTCTGACATTATAATTTTGGGTGATTTTAACCTTGATATGAATAAGCAGATCTCTTTTAATAAGGTAAACAATATTTGCCAGTACTAAAGCTTACACCAGATCATAAGTGAACATACGCACTTTACTGAGCGATCATCATCCCTTATCGACCTGTTAATCGTTTCAAACCCACAAAATGTGATACTAAGTGGAGTCGGAGACCCTTTTTTAAATCAGGATATACGATACCACTGCCCTGTTTTTGGAGTATTTAACTTCAGAAAGGGTCACATAAAGTCCATCAAGAGACACATATGGAAGTATAAAGATGGCGATTACGACAGATTAAAACAAAACTTGAATAGTACCGACTGGAAATCTCTTGAAAACGACGACATTGACACATACACAAAAAATATAACAGAGCATATTTTAAAAGTTAGTAGCCAATATATACCTAATAAATATGTCACTACACGTCAGTCTGACCCTCCCTGGATGCATAATGAGTTACGTAAATTGATGAGGAAAAGAAAAAGAGCCTATGATAAAGCTAAACGTACTCGTAATATACATCACTGGGAAAAATACAAAAAAATAAGGAATGATACTACAAGCCTGCTTAGATCTTCAAAGAAAAATTATTTTGATAAACTAGCCGACAAACTTAAAACAAATACTAATATAAGTAGTAGGGATTGGTGGAAAACTTTAAAAACATTTATAAATACTAATGAAAAACCATCCATTCCCCCTCTTAAAGAGGACGACATTATTTATTCTGACGAAAACGAAAAAGCAAATTTGCTTAATTGTTACTTCAAAGCACAAACTCAGTTAGACGACAACGGGAAAGCATTACCATATATTAACAAAGTAAACCAGAACGAATTATCTACAATAGAAACTACACCAGATGAAGTGAAAACAATTTTAGAGTCATTGAAATTAGGAAAGTCTTCTGGGCCTGACAGTCTAAACAATTATATTCTTAAGGCATGTGCAAATGAATTATCAGAACCATTATCCAAACTCTTCAATGCATCATTTTCGAAAAATATAATACCAAAAATATGGAAAGAGGCTAATGTCACACCGGTATTCAAAAAGGATGATCCATCAGATGTTAAAAACTACAGACCCATATCTTTATTGAGCACTCTAGGTAAAGCAATGGAGAAAATAGTACACAAACATGTCTTTAACTTTTTTACGGACAATGATGTTATAACCTCACTGCAGTCAGGATTCGTTCCGGGTGACTCCACAGTTAACCAACTCGTAGATATATACAATACGTTTTGCAAGGCACTTGACAACGGCTTAGAAGTAAGGGCTATTTTTTGTGACATTAGTAAGGCTTTTGATCGTGTTTGGCACCGGGGTCTTTTACTTAAATTACAATCTGTAGGTATAACTGGTTCTATCTTAAACTGGTTTCAAAACTATCTTAGCAACCGCAAACAAAGAGTTGTCTTACCGGGAGGTTCATCTGAATGGGTAGATATAACTGCAGGTGTACCCCAGGGATCCATCTTAGGACCACTTCTATTCTTAGTTTATATTAATGACATTGTAAACGATATTAATTCCACAATTCGTCTGTTTGCCGATGATACAAGTCTGTATATCATTGTGGATTCACCACAGGAAGCCTCAGAAAGACTTAATCATGATCTCGGTAAAATTGATGCATGGGCTGACAAGTGGCTTGTATCATTTAACCCAAATAAGACAGAATCTATGACACTAACACGAAAAATTAATAAACCTTTCCACCCACCTGTAACTATGAAAAACCAAAATATTAAGCAAGTTGATAGTCATAAACATTTAGGTGTAGTGCTTGAAAGTAATTGTCATTGGCAAAAACATATAGAATTAATCACTTCTAAAGCTTGGCAGAGAATTCATATTATGAGAAAACTTAAATTCCTCCTGGACAGAAAAGCATTACAGACAATATACACAGCTTTCATACGACCTATTTTAGAATATGCTGACATAGTATGGTGCAACATTACTAAGTATCAAGAAGACGAGCTCGAAAAAATTCAGCTTGAGGCTGCTAGAATAGTTACCGGAACTACTAAACTTGTTTCAATACAAAATTTATATACAGAAACTGGATGGGAAACGCTTAGTTCGAGACGACAACAGCACAGATTAACTTTGTTTTATAAGATGATTTATAATATAGCACCACCTTACCTAATTACACTAGTACCAACTCTTGTTGGTGAAATATCAAGATACCCCTTAAGAAATAGTGACCTATATCAAACAGTTGATACAAAATCACAGTTATACTATAACTCTTTCTTACCGACAGTTGTTCGCGAATGGAACTCTTTGGAAGACACTGTGCGTTCTTCTCAGTCGGTCGCTTCTTTTAAAAGAAAAATATCAATTCGTACTGTTAAACCCAGCTATTACTTTGCTGGTACTCGTAAAGGCCAAATTTTGCACTCGAGGCTTAGAACAAACTGTAGCAGCCTAAATTACTGTCTCTTCAGTAAAAATATTGTTGAAAACAAGTTTTGCAATTGTGGCGAAACTGAGGATGTGAATCATTATCTTTTCCACTGTCCTCAATATGCACGCTATCGAGCTGCTATGATTGAGAATGTATCAATGTATTGTAACCCCACACAACATATCTTACTTTTTGGCGATGCAACGCTTAGCAAGGAAACCAATACTACAATTTTCGAGACTGTTCAAAATTATATTATGCTTACCAAGCGGTTTGTCTGAATCTTATTATGTATTGTAACTCCACAAAACATATCTTACTATTTGGTGATGCAACGCTTAGCAATACAATTTTCGAGACGGTTCATGATTATATTATGCTTACCAAGCGGTTTATCTGAATCGTATTATTAAGTTATTGTCCAGTATTGTACTAAACCTCAAACAAAATGACGTTTAAAACGACCACATATTGCTAGATATACCGTGGTACCAATAATCTTTTCTCTCTTTCTTTCTTTCTTTCTTTCTTTCTTTCTTTCTTTCTTTCTTTCTTTCATTTATTTGTTATTTCTTTTTCTTTCTTTCTTTCTTTCTTTCTTTCAATTAGTATCCGCATTTCGCTATACAGTGATAACTCGCATAAAAATTATTTTATGTAGCAGTTATCAAAATACTTGCACAATTTTTTTCCCTTAACTTTTTTTATTATTATTTACTATTATTATTTTATTCAAAACAACATTAAAATTATAAAATATGTATGACGACAACTTAACTCATGCATAAAGCAATTTACGAAATCATTGTATGTCTATGTTTAGATTAGAACTACTGGGAAGCAGATCATACAAGTCACCGACTTTTTTCTGTATCCCTTTCAGATATAATTGTACTTATCCAATGATATTGTGTTTATATGTTTTGTGGTATTATATTTGAATGAAATAAAGTTTAAACTATCTATCTATCTATCTATCTATCTATCTATCTGTATCTATCTGTCTATCTATATGTCTGTCTATCTATCTATCTATCTATCTATCTATCTATCTATCTATCTATCTATCTATCTATGTATCTATCTATCTATCTATCTATCTATCTATCTATCGTCCGTCCTTCCACCATCCGTCCGTATGTCTTTCGACCCCCACCCCCGACCATTTGAGCTTAAATATATGTGCTGCATGATGCTTCCACGCAGAACTGACATCACGAAAACATGCCTATATGATTCTGACCCCCTCGAACTTCACTTTTATATAGAAAAACTGGGGTTTGCAGGGGTAAACATTATTTTTGTTATTTCTGCTCTAAAATATAGATCGTAAGTGAACGTTAGAACCGCCTCATCGAGGCGGTCCTAACGAGTACCCATTATCTAATTTTTCTAGCAGAAATAACAAAACATCACAAATTTTCATCTAATAAATTTCCTTTTTTAGGTGGTAAAATTTTACATTGAATTTGTATAGGCGTGTTTTCGTAATAGAAACCAACCGCACATGAGTACTAGTAAACCGCTTAGATGTTCTGAGTGTGGTGGCAGGGCTTGAGAAGTCATTTCATCTCAAGTCCCACAAAATTGGAAGAAACGTATCCAAAATGACCTATACAGTGTAAACTGGGACGTTAAACCTCAAAAGAAACACACAAACCGTCTTTATCTTTATATTATTTATCCCAAAAAAATGAAGGCAGTGTGGATGAAAGGGTGGATGAGAGGACAAGTGTGTCTTTGGTCTCACAAAGATCTAACACTGATTTAATTAAAAGAATCAGTAAAAGCGGAAATAATACAATAAATACTGGAGATATTCTGCCATTTAAGCATCCTGGTCAGTCTTTGCGGATGCACAGGCTTATCAGTGTCTTTGATGATCGGTATGCTTAAAGCAGTTTTTATTTATTTATTTATTTATTTTATAATTTATTTATTTATTTTATAAATAAATAAATAAATCTTGACTTATAATTAATGACAACCGCTCTGTGACTTCAGGTTTGGATTTCAATAACCGGTAGCTTCATAATCGATTAACGAAGGCGTTGAGTGGTTATTGGAATGTCAGCTGTTGTCGATAATTACTTTATACGATTTCAATAAACGGTAGCCTGATAATCGATTAACGAAGGCGTTGAGTGGTTATCGGCATGTCATTTGTTATCGATAATTGCATTATAGCTCTACAATCACAACCACAAAAAGGTCTCTGTGGCTCCCGTTCCTTTGTTTAGGTTTCCATTATGGTCTGGTCGCTTAATGTTTGTATTTCTTTCCCTTTGGTGTCTTTTATGGGTGGAGTAAGTTAATTGTATCAATTCCTGATCTTTGTTTTACTTCTACTTTAGATAAGAAAAAAAAGTAGGAATTTCATCCAGAAAACTTCCCTTTATGCATTTAAATTTCTCAAATCTCACTTCGATACAGTTAAACTGGGGTTCACAGGGTATACATTTTTTTCGTATTTTTGCTCACAGATGGATTGTGGATACTCATTAGAACCGCCTCGCTGAGGCTGTTCTATCTAATTCCCACAATCTTTGTTTTGAGCTAAAATGAATAAATTTAAATTGGTGCACGGCTGCGCGGCTGAACAGACTGATCTGTCCGGGTACACGCAAAGGCGTGACACAGAATTTCATAAGAAAACCCCGATTGCTTCCTTATGTGACTGAAGAACCTAGGAAACGTTGCGTTGATTTTGGGTTTTGCGATAGTCTTCTAATTTCTATTTCAGTACACAGGTTGTGGGTAATCGTTTTATTCATGTTCAATATTTTTCTTATTTCTACAGTCAAAATATAGATTGTGGGCGCTAGTAAGAACTACTTTGATTAGCTGGTACTAATAAGTATCCACAATCTTTGTTTCTGAAAAAAAAATCAATAAGGTATTATGATTATTATACCCCCGTAAAGCCCCATTTTTCTCTATACAAAGTGTGGTTAAGAGGGATATTCATTGCTTAGGCTTTTTTTATTTTATTTTATTTTTTTTTTTTTTTTTTTTTTTTGGTGGGGGGGGGGGGGGGTGGTCTACACCTACTGTCTCCTTTTAAGATATCACCTTTTTGACTGTTCTAAAGTGATCTTAAAGACCACTTTGATCAGTCCCGAAGGTGGTCTTCATAAAGGAATGTTACTGTATTTTGTCAGTGAATGAACATTTAACATGTACGCATGAAGGGGAGTCCTTTTAAATCTGTTACTTTGTTTCCTGTGATTTGTTTCCGCGAACCTTGGAACTAATGTAGACCAGGATGAGGCTGTTTGCTACAATAGCATACACTTTATTTTGTATACTTACTTAGACAAACCTAACACCCCACATTAATTGGCAATGTAGCACTCAAAAATTATTATTGGAAAGATAGCAATGTCCTATAGGAGCTTTTTTCGTGACGTACTTCCGGTTCTAAAAATAGAACGGGAAAAGCCTTGGCCGTCATCTGTCGTATTGCTTCAAAGGTAGTGCGACAGATAAAGTGTTAATTACAGCGTAAAACACTGGAATTCTTTTAAACTTTTGGCGAATTCTAATGTAAGATAATGGAAAAATCACCGATATGCCGCCAGATGTGAAATTTCGCATTACGAAAACGATATATTGTCTATACGACCCAACAGGGTCCTCTCTCTCTCTCTCTCTCTCTCTCTCTCTCTCTCTCTCTCTCTCTCTCTCTCTCTCTCTCTTAGCGCACCAACAATTAGCAAGCGCAGGTAAATGTAAATTACAGTTTGCCATTAAAAACGCCACATCAACCGACATGTAGCATGTCAACAACGTCGTGTCTACATCAAACCAACTTCAAAGCGATGCACTGAATTTGACTTTGCAACGTTGATGAAATGTCGGAACGTTGCGTTGGCGATAATACGGCGTTGCTTAATAAAATGTCATTTGCCCAGTGTTCGGACCCATCAAGACTCAGTGGGATTGGAACATTAAATTAAAAACAAACGTAGAACATGAGCACGAAACACTCCTGCGCCAGGGAAAGATTTAACAGTAAAATCTGGTAGATTTGCAGATTGGTTCAACCTGTCCATGGCCTACATTAACCCATTTGGTACCAGAAACCCCAAAAGGGGTAAGTGGCAAACAGTGCAGGTCAAGATCAGACGCCACAGAACGCGGCTCTGAACAGGGCCTACACTGTTTGCAAAAAGTTCGGCCATTTCCCAAATAAATTTTGAGGAAAACATAACCTGACACCCCTAAATTTTGAAATGGACTCCTGCTATATATAAGAAGGAAGCCAAATGGGTTATGGGCTTCTTGGATACAGGGATCAGTCAAACCTCTCTCTCATCTCAACGGTCACGTGACATTGAAGTGAGTTGGAGTGGTTATCGACGGCATGACGTAGAGCCAACGTTGACTCGACGCCCGTCTGTCAGTCCACTCATTAGTGTTTTTTCAACTGTCAGTATGTTTATTTGTCTGTCTAACTGTCCATCCGTTCGTTTGTTAGTCGGTCATTCAGTCAGTCGGTCTGTCCGTCTACTGTCGGTTTGTCAGTCAAACCTCTCTCTCTCTCATCCCAACAGTCATGTGATATTGAAGTGAGATGGAGTGGGTGTCGACGGCATTATGTCGAACCAACGTTGACTCGACGCCCCTCCGTCAGTCCACCCATTAGTTTATTTCAACTGTCAGTATGTTTAGTTGTCTGTCTAAATGTCCGTCCGTTTGTCTGTTAGTCAATTTGTTTGCCTGTCCGTCTGTCTGGTTGTTTGTTCATATCACTCAAATGTAAAATCAGTTTGTTTTAGGAGATGATATTTATAAGCCTCAGACTTACTGTCAGATCGTATTTGTCAGTTCCAATGTATTTAATTGTACATGATGTTTGCTAGTAATAAAAAATTGTTTAACCCAAAACAAACGTAGCCTGTCCACATGAATCTTCAATTTATTGAAATTGCACATGTAGACAGATCGCTGGACATTTTAACTGCTCTTCACGACAGGTCGTTGGACATTCATTTTTAAATTCTACATGTAGACAGACCGGTGGACAGTTTCAACAGAGAGAGAGAGAGAGAGAGAGAGAGAGAGAGAGAGAGAGAGAGAGAGAGAGAGAGAGAAATCTAAGTTCTGTCCGCATGTGATAGCTATACTTGGATAGCGAATAAAACGAAAAGTTACGTAAACAAACTTATTTTGTAAGTAAGCTTTCGTGAATAACGGTATCTCAAACCGTTGACATGGGTCATTCACGGAGAGATTTTCGTCAATTAAAAACGGATTTAGGATAAATGAATTTCAGTAATAAAAGCAAAATATCATTCTTTCCTTCTCGAGGCATTATTTCAATGTAAATGGGTATATTTTCCCTCAAAATGTCTGAATATTGTTAGCATTTTAAGTTCCGCCAATACATTTGAATAGTGATGGCCGTTTCAATTGACGGCCAGTGCTTTGCGCATGTGCAAGAATGACGTCATAAACGGAATTCCTAAAACCTCCTATACATGTTAATTCCATTAAAGACACATTTTTCGATTACATAACATCCTAATGACCGTTTATTAAAGAATCCAGCATTGAGATAAAATACACTTGGGGTATTCAGGCTGTCATATAAATTACCTAGGGATATGACTTTGACAAATGACATCTATTCATTTACACCTTAGTCCTTTTTTTGATTTGCATGGAAGAAACAACAGCACTTTTTTCCGATTTTATATTTAGTAGCCATTATTTATAATCATTACAGAAAATGCCAATTCAAATATTTTGGTATTTTTTTTTTTTCACCAAAAATGATTTTTTTTTGCAGATAAAATCCAGATAACTTTATTATTTCTGCTCTAAACATATATTGTGGGTACTCATGAGAACCACCGTGGCGAAGCGGTTCAGACGAGTACCCACGAGCATTAAAGTGTGCGGAGGCCCTCACGGTAAATCACACCTACAAGTAGGACAATTCACACCTACAAGTAGGACAACAGTAGTTAATCCAATCATTTAGATAAGTGTGTGCACTAACAGAGTTGTTAACTCACGAATACAGTAGTTAATCGAATCGATTAGAACAGTTTGTATGTACTATGTTTGTGTGATTTGAGGTTGAACACCCGCCTCCCGCCGCCAACACACACTCACCGCCAACACACACTCAACCAGTCGCCAAGTTATATTTTGGAGACGTTGCTTCCAATCTTGTGAGAATTATACAAAAAAATATGTTTGTTTCTTTGTTTGATCCACGTCAACACTGTTGAACGAACATTTTTTTCTTCTATCAGGAATGTTTGGCATAACCGTGAGATATTAAGCTGAAGCTGGCACATTAAAGTTGCCAGAGTCATTACGATAACACAGCCGTACCAATTGGTGAATTTTTACATCTCCAAAATGGCCATTTTGCTGATGAAAATCCGTGATAATTTTCTAATAAATACTGCAAACATAGGTTGTGGTTGCTCGTTAGAACCGCCTCATTGAGACGGTTCTAACGAGTACCCACAACCTATGTCTTGAAGCAAGAATAACGAAAATAATGTATACCCCCGTAAACCCCAGTTTTCTCTATATAAAGTGGGGTATAGGGAGGTCTTCATTTCACGGACTTGTTCACGTGATGGAAAATTAAATAAGTACATACAGTTTATTCAGCCGGAATATATGTTGTGGTTTTATTTCGGTTTTACGGCATTTTCAAGAATGTTTCACTAAATTTGAGCCGATTGTTCATCGAACGTGGGCGAGATCTGATTACTATTTTTTCAAGCCCGTTAGAATATAGAAATACTTTGGAGGCGGTTCTAACGAGTACACACAACCTATGTTTTAAATCAGAAATAAGAAAAATAATGATTATCCATCCAAACCCCGAATGTACTACTTAAAAGAGGGGTTCGAGGGGGTATATAGGCATGATTACATGATGAGCGTCCATGCATAATATGAATAGACTGCTTTGATGGGCCGCCTGATCCGAGTCTTCGGTGGCGCACTTGTGAGTTGCAGGAATATAGAATGACTGCAAATAGTCATTTAACCTTTTTTTTTGAGGGGGGGGGGGGGGGGGGGTGGTACTTGCAGTTGACTGCATTTTTTATGGCTATTTTCAGTCGCTCTTCCGTAAAACAAATAAAATCATTTCTCTTAATCCTTGCTTCCTATATTTATGGACTGCACAATAACAAAATATCACTTTTATTTGTTTCAGATATGCATTGATTTCACTGCTATGTATAAAATAAAAATACATTGCCACTTTAGCGCCGAAAAAAATCCTTTTATGATGAAAAATTGTGATATTTTTCTTACTTTTTCTCATCGAGGCGGTTCTAACGAGTACCCACAATCTATATTTAAGAGCAGAAATAAGAATAATAAGGTATACCCCGGAAACCCCAGTTTTACTGTATAAAAGAGGGGTTCAAGGGGCTCAAAATTATATAGGCGTGTTTTCGTGATGAGGTTTAGGGCCGGTGTTGTCGCAAATGTTGGCTACGAACGATCTGGCAGGAAACCAGATCCCTGTATCACGCCATGTTGAAAGAAGGGGCAACATAAGTGGAGGATCTGCAAGAGTCGCCAATTGGTATGATTGTTTGTTTGTATTGGAGCTTAACGGCCCAGTCAACACTATTTTAGGTCATTTTTGAGCCGCTCAGTTTATCCACCCACACTTTTCCTGGGCAGGCTTATACGTAAGCGGTTAATCAGTACAGTGCACATTCTTTCGCCAGAAACTGACAACTGTCCTTCTTGAATCAGCGGAAAGGAGAGAATGACCCTAGAAAAGATTTCATGGTCAATCTTCACGAAAGAATGTTGCCGACCACGGCAGGTATGAAACCAACGTTCTCCTGATCACCAATCAGACGCACCCTCAGACCGGCACAATTAGTACAAAAAAAACCAAAGCAATAATCAGGAATGGATACAATAACCTCACACCTCCAATCAAAGACACCAAATGGACAGAAACGAAACTTTAAAACAAGTTCACCATAATGAAAACGTCACAAGCGGAAAGCCCAAAGGACAGGTACTCATCACGCAAATAAGTAGTCCGTGAAACCGAATACCCATAACCCCAATTTATATACAGAAAACTGGGGTTTATGGGGGTATACATTAGTTTTCTTATTTCAGCTCCTAGACATAAGTTGTGGGTACTTGTAAGAACCGCCTCAGTGAGGACCACAGAAATAAAAATTCTGAAAAAAAAAATCTGCCATTTTACATATTTGTTTGCTCAGTTTATAAATTGGAACTCGCTAGAACCGCCTCGGTCTAACAACTACCCACAACCTATGTTTTTGCGCAGAAATAAGAAAAAAAAAGAATTCAGTTTGCTATATAAAAGAGGGGGTTAAATGGTCAAAAGTATATAGGCATGTTGCATGATGGTGTTCGAAGAACTGTTTTCACTTGACGCTGCTAGCATGCCTGTGGGATCATAGAAATATTGGGCCGTTTGTTCAAATCCAACGGTTTCGTCAGTGGAAAAATCGTTAAAACTTAGATAAAACTTTGATATATGGCAAATATACAAATATAGTAAAATTCCTATATTAAGACCTCTTTTTGGACTGTTCAAAAGCGGTCTTTAAGACCAATTTATAAACTGCCCCAAAGATGGTCCCTGACCAGAAAACACTGCTGTAAGAAAAAAAAAAAAAGAAAAACCAACTACACCCTTCTAAATGAACCAGCGCACGGCAAAACCTACAATAAGACATATGCGCCCATCGAAGACTCCGATCAGCCTGCGCATCCATATAAAATAACAGGAGACTTCTCTTGCTGCATGAAGGAGCATTGGGCCCTTAGCTATCTCAAGGGCGCACAACGAAGACTCTGATCAGACTGCGCAGATGCGCAGGCTGATCTGAGTCTTCGTTGGGCGCGCATGTCTTACTGTAGGTTTTCTCATGCGCTGGCTCAAATAAGATTTTTAAACGAAAATTAGTCTTACTTTTACTTTTAGGCGGTCTTAATTTCACTATAGTTTTGCTGAAAAGTTAATAACAAAATTTTAAATAACACTTGACAAATTGACCACTGATGAGCTCGTTAAGCTACGGATGCTTTGACCCACCGGGGGGCCGTTCTCACTCATGTTTTAGGCTTCCGTAAACAGAAGGACTGCAGAGAATGAAGATGTTTTAAAGCCTACATGCGACTCGAGGGTAGAGCCAGAATAGCGTTGAACCCATACCCGGTCATTTGTGTTCAGACTAACTGCTATAGTATTTCCACCTATCAGATCTTGCATTGAATGCTTTCCTTCCACCTGTGCGCTGATAATTGCTTTATCGTTGATCATCAAATGGCCAATAAATTGAGCATCACCTCTTACGCCAAGGGCGAAAGTAATTAGATACACGCCAGCCCGAGGGCAGGTGAACACTCCTGATTTCTCGTCATACCCTCCGCCTTCGTTTAGGATGACGTCGTCGAAAACAATGGTCTGTTCAGCTTGTATATTTCTCAGTGTTTTGCTGAGGCAAGCAGAAAAGGCAACCACTCTGTCTGAACAATGAAAAAAAGTAAACTTTTAGCATCACATTGTGACTGGATCATTACCCGAGATGATTGCCAGTTAAGTGGAATTTATACCCCATAAGAATTATCTCAAGGCTTTCCTTTAAGAGGAATGAGAACACCGCCAGGGGAGGCAACTCCAACAAAAATATTTTTTGTCTCCCATGTCAATAGGGGTCAACTCTTAAAGGAAAGAATTTGCTCCTCAGGAGCAAATTCTTTCCTTTAAGAGTAGACCCCTTTTTCAGTGGGAATGAGTAGATAGAAAAGCGAACAGGAAGTCGCGAAAGTTGTCTCCCTTCGAAAAATGGCGGGGAAAATATGCCAGGTGTTCCCATTCCTCTTAAGATAAGAACATTTTTTTAAGAAATGGATGAGTTTATTGCAAAGCTAACGAGAAGTCTCGAAAATCGTCTTCACTATTAAAGATGACGATGTATGCGTTCTTTTAAAGGGACAATTTAATAAGGTGGTACAAAATGTGAAAAGTCAAATCCAGCAGTTTTGTCTGCAACAATGTTGGATTTCTGTTGATGCTACAAAGCTATACATTTTGTCCGCCTCATTTCCTGCAGAAATGTCTGATTCTGAGAGAAATTCCCCATTCCGACAGAATTGTTTCATTCCGACAGAAAAAGAAATGTGTTATTCCGACAGAAATGTATAGAAGCGTTTCATACAGAAAATGAAAATGGAACGTAGAGTTTTCAGCTACTCCATGAAAAAGTTTGAAAAAAAAAAAAAAAACAAGAGGCAAACGAAGAAAAGGTTTTTTAATTTCAACATTTCATAAAAGATAAAGAAGCTTTGTTTAACGTCGCATATTAGAAACCAATAACATAAGCTTTATAGAGCTTTTACTGCGACAAAGTACCCATAAACAACTAGAGCTGTCAGTGAAACTGACTAGGGCCCCGGCAGCGCTATCAGAGGATAAAAAAGTTTGTGGACGGACAGACGGACAGACAGACAGACGGATGGACAGAGTGATTACTATAGGGCACCCACACTTTCAGTGCGGGACCCTAATTAATAAATATTTACCTGTCTTCATTTATCTTCCTGGGACTGACCCCAATAATGTGAGCGTCAGCCAAGGGGTCTCCCAGTACCTTTTTTACGCACTTGGTTTGGCACGGCCGGGGATCGAACCCGCGACCTCCCGATCTCGAAGCGGACGTTCTACCACTGAACTACCGGGGATAATCTTCAGTGGTGACGGTGTCTGGTCTAGACCTCCACTGTTTGTCAAACCCAATACATTAGTTCAGTCCAGATTCTAAATATACGCGCTACGCGCTCGTGATTTGTCTACTTTACAACTGACCTCCAAACTGTGATATATAACTCAACAAATCACAGACTAGAATTGATCTAGTTCGAAACCCAAATGTTTCTTGTGTACAGATAGTTGTTACTTCGAGAATGAACCGTTTTAACCCTTATCTTGCTGTTCACGACAACCTCTATCTTTGCAAACAATGTAGATCCAGATCAGATGGCTTCTGAAGAAGCCATCTGATAAAGATCTATACTGTTTGGCATTTAGTATATGAATTTGTAGCAATACATTACATCAAGTAATTTGATTGG
This sequence comes from Lucinisca nassula, assembly GCA_963580285.1. Classification (NCBI taxonomy): domain Eukaryota; kingdom Metazoa; phylum Mollusca; class Bivalvia; order Lucinida; family Lucinidae; genus Lucinisca; species Lucinisca nassula. The sequence goes on from OY757017.1 coordinate 59,927,599, forward strand.
TTGATAGAGAGAAATGGGTGTGGCTTAAATGAATATTCAGCAAGAGAAGGGTTAAAACAATATAACCATCAGCGTTATTCCTTCCTTCCACGTGCAAAAGCGCCATGTGTAGGACTCGACAGTTCTTTCGCTTTGTAAGCAATATCTAACGTCTTGAATTGAAGGAAACCATAAAAAAAATCAGCAGCATGTCGCGTTTTATTACGTGAACAAGTCCGTGAAATAAAGACCCCCCCCCCTTAGCCCCACTTTATATAGAGAAAACTCGGGTTAACGGGGGTAATAATTATTTTCCTTATTTCTGCTACAAGACATACGTTTCGGGTACTCGTTAGAACCGCCTCAATGAGGTCAATGAGCACCCAAAACCTATGTTTGGAGTATAAATAAGAAAAAGAAAAATATCAAAAATTTTCATTAGAAAATTTACCTTTTTTGAGGTTTTAAAAATGCACCTTATCACATAGATGTATTATCGTAATGTCTTTTGCTTTGTAAGCAATCTCTAACGTCTTGAATTAAAAGAATCCACAAAAGATTTTTTTTTCAGCAGCACGTCGCGTTTAAATAGCGACAGGTGCAATAAGGTCATAGATAGTTGGCCAAGCGCGCGCACTTAATCAAGCCTTTGGTTGCACAAGGAGGACTATTCAGAAATTTGCCGATCTTTTTAGACTGGCAATTTTAGGGGCCGACCTCGCTGCGTTAGGCTTCGTGTGACAACGCCACGTCAAGATCGCGCCCTTGGGTCAACGCCACAGACACAGGGAGGCGGTACGGAATTACCGCACAGAGAGTTCGTAGCAGGTTAAGGGCTAGGCATAGGCAAGTAGGAGGAGCTTACAGGCCTTACTACAGGCTTTGACAAAGGCCCATCGAGCCGCCCGTGTGAACTGGTGCCGACGTCATTTGTGGTTCCGCTTAGAATTCTCATTAAAGGCAAATTTTAACAAGGATTAATAAAGTCGTCAGAGTGAACTACATTTAGCTGCCGTTGGAGAACGACTAAAATACCGTCGCCGTGAGCAAGTGACAATAAACTGATTTGCAAACAGGCAATTCTAGCAGGTGAAAAAAAAATCATGTACAAAGGAGTGTACGGCCCCAGCCCATCGGGGCTTGAAGAAATAGATGGGTTCCGACCGCACACGATACTGGAAAATCAATTAGAGGATCTAAGCCTGCCGGTGCCAGTCGGACCGTCCATGATTTTAAACCCTATTGGTTTCATTGGGCGACATGAATTGAGATGTTATTTCATCTTAATGTCGGGTAAAAGTCCCACAAAATTGGAAGCAATGTCTCCAAAATGACCTATACAGTGTTGACGTGCACGTTAAACCTCAAATCAAACAAACAAACAAAGGGATGTAACTCCCGTGATACGTGTAAGATTTTGACGGTGATCGAACTCGCGCCAGGTTTCAAGGATGCCAAGCTATGTTTCAAGTTTGGCGGAAATTGGTAGGTGAACACAGACTGTAGAGTCCTGAAACGGCTAATTTCAGTATTATTTGAAGAACAAAGAGCCATAACACCTGTGATACGCGTCGAATTTCGACGAGGATGAAACTCTTGAGAGGTCTCTTGAATGCAATTCCATGTATTAAATTTGGTTGAAATCTGTAGATAAACACAGACTGCAGAGTCAGGAAACAGCTAATTTCAGCATTATTTGAAAAACAAAGGGCCATAACTTTCGTGATACATGGCGGATTTTGACAATCATCGAACCCGTGCGAAGTCCTTTGGATACAAAGCCATGTATTCAGTGTGGTGGAAATCGGTATGTAAACACACTGTAGAGTGCGGAAACGGCTAATACCAACATTATTTGAACAAATAAAGGGTCGTTACTCCTGTGAAATGTGTCAGATTTTGACGATGGTCAAACTCATGCGAGGTCTCAAGGATGAAAAGCCGTGTATGAGGTTTGGTGGAAATCGGCTGGGAAACATAGACTGTAGAGTCCGAAAACTGCTAATTTCGGCAAAGGACCGTGACTCCCATGATACTTGTTGGATTTTGAAGATGATCGAACTCGTTCGAGGTCTCATAGATGCAAAGCAATGTATGAAGTTTGGTAGAAACCGGTTGGGAAACATTGACTGTAGAATCTGGAAACGGCTAATTTCAGCATTATCTAAGGATCTTAACTCCCATGATACGCGTCGGGTTTTGACAATGATCGAAATCATCCGAGTTCTTATGAATGTGAAGCCATGTATGAAGTTTGGTGGAAATCGGTTGGGAAGCATAGACTGTAGAGTCTGGAAACGGTTAATTTCAGCATTGTTAGAAGAACAAAGGGCTGTAACCCTCATGATATGTCTTAGATTTGACGATGGTCGAACTCGTCCGAGGTCTCAAGTTTGGTAGAAATCGGTTGGGAAACATTGACTGCAGAGTCTGGAAACGGCTAATTTCAGCATTGTCAGAAGAACAAAGGGCTGTAACCCCCATGATATGTCTTAGAATTGACGATGGTCGAACTCGTCCGAGGTCTCAAGTTTGGTGGAAATCGACTGTGAAATATGGACTGATGAGGCTTTATTAGCCGAAACTACGTAGTATGACCCATCTTCTTTCTTATGAATGTTTTCATTGCTCTTAAAGGAACTCATTTTTGATTTTTATTTAGAGTCCTGGAAACGGCTAATTTCAGCTTTATTAGAAGAACAAAGGGCTGTAACTCCCATGATATGTCTCAGATTTGACGATGGTCGAAATCGTCCGAAGTCTCAAGTTTGGTGGAAATCGGTTGGGAAATATAGACTTTAGAGTCCTCTTAACGGCTAATCTCAGCATTATTTGGAAAACAAAGGGCCGAAACCCCAATGATACGCGTCAGATTTTGACGATACTTACACTGAAGTTACGTACTGATCTAAAGGTTTCATTGATGCATGTCCCACCCCACACATTGACCTTGAGGTCAAGGTCACAGACTTAGAAATTTTACATTTGGTGAAAGTTTTATGACAAAGTTTATAGATGCCTGTATGTTCTAAACTCAAAGACAAGTTCAGTTGATACTTGCATCAATGTTGCATACCAGTCCAAAGCTTTCGTTATGTATATCCCTTCCCCCACCCACGGTGACCTCGACCTCAAGGTCAAGACAAATTCAATTGATACTCGCATCGAGTTTGCATACCAGTCCAAAGATTTCATTGATGCATACCCCACCCTGCTGCTCCAGTAACACTAATACCCCTACCCCTTCAGTAACTTTGATGCCCTCATTCCCTTGGTCCATTCAGATTTTTTATGTTTCGTTTAGCTTTTACTACAAGCACATTTATAGATTCTTATAGCTTCTTGACTTCTTCATTCATATAACATACAAGCTCAAAAGATATACCAGAGAGTGGCCCTGGCCGGGGGTATACGTGACCCACTGGTTTGTATTTGTGTCACATTGAGTTCGTTCCCGTATATATCTGTTATGACAAATTTGCCGACGGGTCGCTTTTTCCCTTCTTTAATCATTGGTGTGCGTATTTCGGTAGGTTGAAAATTGACTTTGGGTTTGATTATGTGTTTCATTTTAGGTATTTCACCCAGGGCTTCTTCCGTTTTTCGACTCAAGATTTGTTTCCTTTTTCCATTGGATGTATTTTTTCATAGTTTCTCCTGTTTCGTCAGTTGGGATTTTGTTGGGTTTGATTGCAGTGGAAGCTCTTTGTTCTGGTTGCGTTTTAGCACACGGACAAAATGATTACCGGTCCACGCTTGCAGAGGCCAGGGACTAAGGCTAGCACGATTAATCAGTTAATCGATTAATCAATCGATAAATTATTCTAAAATGATTATCGTTACTGATATGCTAATAATCGATTATTTGATAAGTATAATTTTCTACCCAAAGTCATGTCTAAAATAGCTGGATGAGTGGCAAACAGTGCAGACCCTCTCATCTGGGTCTGTATTATTTGCTAAGGTCTGTAAAGCAAACATATACTTATACAAACAGTGTAGATCCTGATATGATGGCCCTGAGTAATCTTATCGGGTTATTTTCTTTCCGTTCAGCTGGACGCCCTTTGTAGTACAGTAGAACGTCGATGGCTCGAACACCGATGGCTCGTTTACCATGGATGTGTCGAACCCATTCTTGAGCCCGTAGGGAAATCCTCTACATAAGAAATAATGGGGATAATTAAGGAGATTTTAGTCTTTTACCTTGCAAATGTATGCTGTGTGTACTAATTAGAATCGCCTCGATGAGGCGATTCTAATGAGTACACACAGTATACATTTTCATTATAGAACACCGAAAAGATGTCTAAACGTATCTCGTTATACCTCCTGACAGTAACCTCAGTGGCTCGAACTACCCCTGTATCGAACAGATTTTCGAGGCCCCATTGGTGTTCGAGCCATTGAAGTTCGACTGTATAATGGATATGCTAAACTTCAGCGTTGGGAAGGGAGTCTGAGGCTATAAATAAATCAAAGCACTGACAGCACTGATTGGGAGATTGTCTCTGAGAGCAGACTTGGAAAATGGTCATGGACGGGGACTTGACCTGTTTCGGTATATCCTTAACTTCTTGTACATAATGCAAACAGTGAAGAATCTGATCAGACGCCACGTTCTGTGGCGTCTGATCTTGGTCTACACTGTTTGCCAAACCCAACACATGAATCCAGTCCAGATTTTACAGATAACTCTCTTACTTACGCAAAACTCTGACCTCAAAGTAGAATAAATAACAAGGCTGCGACAGGATTGAGATGTCTTTCCATCTCAACGCTGGGTAAAAGTCCCACAAAATTGGAAGCAACGTCTTCAAAATGACCTTTACAGTGTTGACGGGGGTGTTAAACCTCAAATCAAACAAACAAACTTTCGTGGACGTCACATTAAAAAAGCCGTGTGATGAACAGTCATATAAACCCTTTTTATATAGGCCTATATAGCAAACTGACGTATACAAGGACATACGTCATTTTTCTTCTTATTGCTCCAAGACATATAGGTTGTGGGTACTCGTTACAAAAGCCTCAGTGAGGCGGTTCTACCGAGCACCTACAAGAATAAGGATAATACACATTTTGGCATATATCACCAAAGGATGGAAACATTTTGGGGTTATGAAGGAATGCATCATTTAAAACGGATATGTTTTCGTAGTGATAATAGATTTTAATCAAAAATCCATTTGCATGATCATATGGGCCCCGTCAAGCGATTTTGGTACTTATCGCCTATGCGAGCAGCGAAGGTTCAGGCGAGCCTGCGCATCCGCGCAGTCTCGCCAGAACCTTCGCTGCTCGCTCATACAAGCAGTGAATCAAGAGGAACCTTCAGACAAAAAGCCAGTATCCCTGGCCCCTCTGAACGGCTGGGCATGCGCAGTTAAAATTTGTCATGACGGAATGCTCGAAGACACAAATTCGCTTGGCGGGGCTCATATTATAATTCATAAACGCAATTTATTTCAACCCTCATTGCCTATAATTAGTATCCTGTGGTATCTTCCGGTATCCTGTGGTGATCAGACTGACCGGTTACGACTTTATATTTAACATCTTGTTCAAACGATAGAATACCAAATGCTTATACATAAATGCATTTCTAAAGGATGGACAAACACATTGTTTAGCAGAGGCAGGACAGATTGCAGATGTTTCAGGATATGACAAAAGATTCACGGAGTAATATAATAATCTTATATGGGTGTGAGGGGTGGATGGAAAAATACGTCCCGAGGGTCACTGTCCGGCATCACGAGGCTTGCCGAGTGAAGCCGGACAGTGGTCCCGAAGGACGGATTTTTCCATCCACCCCTCACACCCATATATAGAATTCTTTTTCTTGCATAACTTCCATTTCTTAGCGCGGATTTTTAATGCTGCAGTCACTTCGTTTACCGACGTCTGCCGTATTGTAATTACACTACAGGAATGTTTAGTGACGTTACGTAACGAGCTGTGACGTCAACATTAACGATGACAAATATGAGGTCGTATTCAACCAGTGCATTTATCAAACATGCCACAATCGATTCCGGGTAAGAACACCAGGGTTCGATGAGGCGGTTCTAACAAATACCCACAATCTATACTTTGAACAGAAATAAGAAAAATAAAACATTTTTTCATCTTAAAATTTTCATATTTTTCGGAGATAAAGGTAACAATATTTTTGCATAGGCGTGTTTTCGTAATGTATCTGTAAAACAGGAATAATTGTTAAATTACCTTTCCTTGGTCCTAATTCCTTCTGCATGCTTTCAACCTCTAGGGTTAAACCATCGATGCTTTTGTTCATTGATTTCAGAGCGACATTCAACCCCTCCATAGCAGATGATCTCTCTTTCTTCATGTTTTCAACCTCCTGCAGCAGGCTCCAATTGTTTCTCTTTGCTCCTTTTGGGCATTTTCTAACTCTATCAGTTTCTTCACCACTTTATACTCATAATCAAAGCGGCTGTAGCACTGCGGCTCCGTATCTAAAGCTGCCCAAGCGACCGATGCCAGACAAACCATGGCTAGTTTGAAATACATCCTGATATCGTTCTTCAACGTTAAACGCGACTTTCAAGTTCGAAAAGAAATCCAGAAATACCTTGTTACGCACATTTTATGATTCTTTGCTTGGTGCACATGTGAATTGGAGGGATACTGTATCCCGGCTCAAATGCATTTAACAAACTCCAGAAAAAATGGCACTTATCACATTGGCGGCCCGCAAGGATTAACCCTTTTTAGTAGCAAATGGAATCTCCCGCCTTATTTATAGCAGGAATCCATTTTTATGTCCCCGGTAGCGATAGCGGGGACATATTGTTTTTGCCCTGTCTGTTTGTTTGTTGGTTTGTTGGTTTGTACGTGGACAACTTTAACGTTGGCCATAACTTTTGAACCGTTTGAGATAGAGCTTTCATATTTGGCCTGAAGGTTCCTTGTGACAAGACCTTCACATTAATGCAAAAAAAATTGACCTGTGACCTTGACCTTTGACCTTCTTAAAAGAAAAAAATAACATTGGTCATAACTTTTGAACCACTTGAGATACAGCCTTCATATTTAGCATGTATGTTCCTAATGACAAAAGCTTTACAGTCATGCAAAAAAAATTTGACCTGTGACCTTGACCTTTGACCTACTTAAAATAAAAAATAACATTTTGGTAATAACTTTGGAACGGTTTGAGATAGAGCCTTCATATTTTGCATGTAGGTTCCTTTTGACAAGTGCTTTACATTTACACAAAATATTTGACCTGTGACCTTGACCTTTGACCTACATGAAAGAAAAAGTTAACATTGGTCATAACTTTTGAACCGTTTGAGATACAGCCTTCATATTTAGAATGTAGGTTCCTTGTGACAAACGCTTTACATTCATACAAAAATTTTGACCTGTGACCTGAACCTTTGACCTACTTAAAGAATAAACATTTTTGGTCATAACTTTTGAACGGTTTGAGATAGAGCCTTCATATTTTGCATGTAGGTTCCTTGTGACACGAGCTTTACATTCATGCAAAACATTTTGACCTGTAACCTTGACCTTTGACCTACATAAAAGAAAAAGTTAACATTGGTCATAACTTTTGAACCGTTTGAGATACAGCCTTTATATTTAGCATGTAAGTTCCTTGTGGCAAACGCTTTTTATTCATGCAAAAAATTTGACCTGTGACCTTGACCTTTGACCTACTTAAAAAAATAAACATTTTTGGTCATAACTTTCGAACCGTTTGGGATAGAGCTTTCCTATTTGGCATGTAGGTTCCCTGTGATTAGAGCTTTTCATTCACGCAAAATGTTTGGACCATGACCTTGACCTTTGACCTACTTAAAAGAAAAAATAAAACTGTTCATAACTTTTGAACCGTTTAAGATATAGCCTTAATATTTGGCATGTAGGTTCCTTGTGACAAGAGCTTTACATCCATGCAACTTCTTTGACCTGTGACCTTGACGTACTTTAAAGAAAAAATATTATTGTTCATAGCTTTTGAACCGTTTAAGATGGAGCTTTCATATTTGGCATGTAAGTGTCTTGTGTCAAGGGCTTCCCACACAAACAAAAATCTTGAACTGTGAGCAACTTTGAATAACAAATGACCATGCCCGGGGACATGTTCGTGTTTCACAAACACATCTTGTTAGATTTAGGGGTGACAGGTTGTGGTTTCTTAAAAATTGATTGGGAAAATTGCTGAAATTTCTGCAAATAGTATAGAGACGCCGCGTTCTGCGGCGTCTCATCTTGGCTTGCACTGTTTGCCAGGGTACCCGTTTAGGGGTTTCCGGTACAAAATGGGTTAAGGCAAACCTGTAGTCTCGGAGGCTCGCAGACGTGTCGTGAAGACTTAAGAGATAGCTTCATGGGAGAAGGCATGCGTCTAGGTCTAGTTGTTGCCTGCGCACGCGCATTTGACAGAGATGTGTCGGAGAATGCTAGGGAACATTTTGTCGTGTGTCGATTCATTTATCTACTATTTATCGATTCATTTATCATCTGACTTTGTGATTTATATTATTATACCCCCCCCCCCCCCCGCAAACGAAGTTTAAGCGGGGTATACTGTTTTCACGTTGTCCGTCCGTCCGTCTGTCCGTAACACTTTGGTTTGCATATCTTGCTTAATAGTTTACAGAATCTTATCATTTTGTTCATAAATGTTGAAATTGATGAGATGCTGCTGCTACATGAAAATAAAGCTCCTGCGATCAATACTGTTAAAGTTATTCCCCTTTGTAATTCTTGAAAACTTGTCCGTGACACTTTTGACTTTTGTATGTCTTGCTTAATAATTTTAATAACTTTTGTATTTATTGTTCTAGATAAATGAAACTTATATCACATTTGGTGCCTGAGGTAAGGAATCTGTTGTAGTAAAATATTTATCAAGGGCCAATAACTCTTGGAATTATGTCCCTAGATAGGTTTTCATTTAACATAGCCATTTTTTGAGGTCTAGTAATGTTAAAGTGTATAGGGAGTAGGTACCTTGTTAGTGCAACTCCTCTATGTGCAACTCCTCTCACACTTTAAGGGTGATCATTTTGAAACTTTGCAGGTGTTTTCATATAGGTCTGAAGATGTGCATGTGGTTTGTTCTTACTCCTAAAATTATTTCGCTCCCTTTTTTTGTCTTTTTTAACTTAGCCATTTTTAGGTCTAATAATGTTAAAGTGTATAGGGAGTGGGTATCTTGTAACGCAACTCCTCTCACAGTTTTACGATAATAGTTTTGAAAATTTGCAGGTGTTTTCATATAGGTCTAAAGATGTGTATATGGTTTTTTCATACACCTAAAATTATTTTTTTTACTTTTTTTTTCGTCTTTTTTAACTTAGCCAGTTTTTTCGGCCTAATACTGTTAAAGTGAACAGGGAGTGGGTACCTTGTTAGCGCAACACCTCTCACAGCTTTAGGATGATAGTTTTGAAACTTTGCAGGTGTTTTCATATAGGTCTGAAGATGTGCATGTGGTTTTTTCATACTCCTAAAATTATTTCTTTCACTTTTTTGTCTTTTTTAACTTAGCCATTTTTTTAGGTCTAATAATGTTAAAGTGTATAGGGAGTGGGTACCTTGTTAGCGCAACTCCTCTCACAGTTTTAGGTTGATCCTTTTGAAACTTTGCAGGTGTTTTTATATAGGTCTGAAGATGTGCATGTAGTTTTTCCATACTCCTAAAATCATTTCTTTCACCTTTTTCATCTTTTTTAACTTAGTCATTTTTGAGGTCTTATAATGTTAAAGTGTATATGGAGTGGGTACCTTGTTAGCGTAAAGTTGAACATATGCTTAAAACTCATCAAATAGATTTTGTGTTACAATAATTTTGGGCCAAGTTGCCGGCTATGAGTTCAACTTCTTTTTAACATGTCTGCTCTTTTTTATTATTGACCATTGTCATGCGGGGGTATCTAATAAGCAGTGCTTATTCACTTTTTTCATTAGCAAATGTTTTTTGTACCATGCATCTTCCCGGTAAGTACACAATCTCACCACATGTAAAATTCTCTGGGACTGAGATCGATAAAGGCTCCGGCATGATTGTGCTTATGCACAGCCTCCCCTTAGACTTTGCTGGTCGTAATAAGTACCCTTTTCTCATCGGATGGCTCAAATATAATACGTTTTTGGCCTGCCTCTGTACAAAACATGTTTGTTTGTTTTTTCGCTTAGACGCCATATCTTAGAAAGATTGTCTTCTGCAAAACAAACCTATCTAAGATTAATTTCTGTGTTGATAAAACAAGATGATAAAATGTAAATAAAACTCGTTTGAAATCTAGCTATAAGTATTTTGCAGTGCTGCTATCAACGACATCAAGCAAAATTCCGCCTATGATAGACAGCTTATATTATGTTAATGTAATCGTTGTAGCTGAAGCTAGAGCAAAATTATTCCCAACAAATTTCTGGAATAAACCATTCCTTTGTAATATAAACCAGCAACAATAGCGAAGTAGTTAATTTGCAGGTCCCACTATATATGGGCCCCGTCAAGCGATTTTGGTACTTATCGCCTATGCGAGCAGCGAAGGTTCAGGCGAGCCTGCGCATCCGCGCAGTCTCGCCAGAACCTTCGCTGCTCGCTCATACAAGCAGTGAATCAAGAGGAATCTTCAGACAGAAAGCCATATCCCTGGCCCCTCTGAATGGTTGGGCATGCGCAGTTAAAATTTGTCATGACGGAATGCTCGAAAGACACAAATTCGCTTGCCGGGGCTCATATGGTATAGTGGGTTATGCTGTCACAACCTCTTGATGGCAGTTATTAATAAGCAAACCTGCTGCTTGATGTGGCTTAGTTACAGTAAAACTGCTTCGAAAATAAGGGAATATAGAGGACCTTACATGAGTGTTCATGTATTATTGAATTTATTAAACGAGTTGAGGAAAAATGCGAGGCTGTGTCGAGCATTTTATCCCTTTTCCTCAACAAGTTTAATAAATTCAATAATACATGAGCACGAATGCAAGATTCTATTTATCAAAAGACATTTAAAACGCATTTTATTCACGATTGTTTACAAAAAAAAATGTCAATATTCCGCCATTAGTAAACGCGACGTCTTAAAGGACGTCGTACATGTAACGTTACGGGACAGCTAATTTGCATATTTAATCCACTAGTGGATTATCGAAAATATTACATGACGTTATTACACTCTCAGACGTGACGTCATATGATAAAACTGCATTCAAAGTTGTAATTTGGGGAGGTAAATCGGCGGTTTTTTTAAGGTCGGAAATTTCATTTTACGGCGACGCGTCCATGCACTACTTCGGCTATTTTTAAGTATTTTATTTTTTCTTTTCTTTTTAAAGTGTGCTGTTTTGCTCAAAGAACTGCGTAAAATCAAATACCAGCCAGTGGAAACCGGCGTTACAGGTTTCCCACAGTATCCCGTCGCAAATGTTGAACGTTTACGTTACATGCGCAGGTGCATTATAGAATCGCTTTTTTACAGAACCGAGAAGGCATTTTGTTTGTTTGTTTGATTTGAGGTTTAACGTCCCCGTCAACACTGTAAAGGTCATTTTGGAGACGTTGCTTCCAATTTTGTGGGACTTTTACCCGACATTGAGATGAAATGACTCTCAAGCCCTGTCGCCCGATGGGTTTATTAGCATGGACGGTCCGCCTCGCACCGCGGTTCCTGGACAGGCTTAGATCCCCTAAGCGGTTTACCAGTACTAGTGTGCGGGCCGGATTCAGCTCTGCGTGGAAGCATCATGCAGCCCATATATTTCTTCAAGCCCCTATGGGCGGGGGGCTAAAGAGAATGCATTTACTAAGCAAAATAGAAGTGAATGCAATGATCAGGAATCGATACAATTAACCCACAGCTCCCATCAAAGACACCAAAAGGGAAAGAAACAACAGACCCTAATGGAAACAGCAATAGCCGAAAGCCAAACGGACAGTTACTTTCCCACAAAATGGCCAATTGGCTATCCAAAACAAAATAATATAAGCGATACAAACACTCGAAGACAAACCATAACAAAAAATAAACCGCGACAGAAGAACCGCCTTGGAACGGTCAGTGAAACGAATTCCACTGGGGGCTTAAATCGATTTTACGTGGCCAAAATCCTCGCCCTTACTTCCGTCGCGATTAAGACAAATTATTTGTTCAGTCCGCATGATGGCCTCCTAACTCATCAGTGCAACATCTCCTTGAACACAAAAAAATCAAACAACTAGAGATGAAACAACGGCGAGGACAACAAGAAAACACTAAAATGCTGGAGCAAAGGGAAACCAACAATTAGACTCTGACTGGCCCGACCAAAGACAGAGCATTAGGCACCAACCAACATTACATAGAATTAGATCTCTCTAATCAAGTCAGTTGGAATGATTGAGGAGGACATGGTGGCAACAAATTGGAGCCAAATTATATTCTTATATATACCTATCCTTCTATATATAGAGGATCTTACATGAGTGCTTATGTATTATTGGATTTATTAAACGAGTTGAGGAAAAGGGATAAATTCCGAGGCTCTGCAGAGCATTTTATCCCTTTTCCTCAACGAGTTTAATAAATTCAATAATACATGAGCACGAATGCAAGATTCTATTTATCATAAGACATTTAAAACGCATTTTATTCACGATTGTTTTATAAGTAAAAACAATGTCAATATTCCGCCATTAGTAAACGCGACGTCGTTAAGGACGTCCTACGTGTAAGGTTACGGGGCGTATCTAACTAACTTGCATATTAAATCAACTAGTGGATTATCGAATTTATTACATGGCGTTATTATATTCTCAGACGCGACGTCATATGATAAATAGAGGATATTTACTTTTTTGAGGTGGATACCAAAAATATTTCATCGAGTGTGTTGAAAACATCATAATTTTCACGAGTGCGAAGCACGAGTGAAAATTCCATATGGAACTTTGAAGGTCCACTGAGATCAAGGGGCATAATCCAATTTTCTCTCCTGATTGCTAATCCTCACGAATTACCTTGCTTTATTGACCAGCGGATTTTACCGATGAGAGGATAAATAGGAAGGTTACCTGTTTATTTGCGCATCACCTGGACGCTGCTTTATCAATAAAAACTGGGGGCTTGAGTAAGCAGTTGTAAAGAATCCCGTCGAAATTAGTCATTATGAAAACACGCCTATACAAATACATTGTAGACTTTACTGCGAAAAATCGAACATTTTTAGATGAATAATTGTGATATTTTATCTTATTTCTGCTCAAATATAGATTATGTGCACTCGTTAGAACCGCCTAATTGATGCGGTTCTAACGAGTACCCACAATCTATATTGGGGAGCAGAAATAAGATATTTTTTCTTATTTCTAATCAAAATATAGATTGTGTGCGCTCGCTAGAACTTGAGGCGGTTCTAACGAGTACCCATAAACTATATTGTGGAGCAGAAATAAGATAAATAAGGGATACCCATGTAAACCCCAGTTTAACTATATAAAGGTGGGGTTCAAGGGGGTCAAAATTATATAGGCGTGTTTTCGTGATGGTAGAATATTGATCGATCGGAAATTATAATTTATTTGTACAATGCTATTACATGAAAATGGGTGGGCGGAACTTTGAAGTATTTTATTTAGGCTGTAACAAATGGCGCTGTGACAAAAAAAGAACGTACGTGATTTGACATTGAGACAAAGTGCATGGCTGGCAGTCGCAAAGTATGCACCTTAAAGCTTCGATCAGACTGTGGGGCTGCGCAGGATGATATGGGCATTATAGTTTGTATGATATGCAGCAAAAAATAGAAACATTTTTTTTTGTGCTCAAACGTGGCTTACATGCAACAAACAATAATAATAATAATAATAATAATAATAATAAACCTGATACTTCTGCGCCTCGCCTGTATTGAGTGCATGCATAATTATGAACACAAGTAGCACAAGCAATTGACACTGAGGCTGCGTGGTTGTGCAAGTTTTTTTTTTCACTTATTGTATCAAACGCAAATCTGATCCATTAAACGCAAGCAACAAAATCTCTCTGATCCGACTATGCGGATGCACAGGCTGATCTTTGCAGGTATTGTTTCCTCATAATCGTGTTGTTGTTTTTTTTTATCAAAGTGACTCTAACCCCCATTTTCGTTATTTAGATGTAGCTGAGCAAGCCTTTTCTAAACTGATAGGAGGGAGAGAATGCGAAAAGAAGAACGAAAAAAAAAAAAAAAAAAAAAAAAAGAAAACAATCTTTATTATAATTCAACACTCGTGCCGAATTAATCCGGTTAACTAAGTGCCTAAGGTCCCTATTCAGTTTATCTATTATTCCATAACCATAATTGTGTACATGCGTTTGGGAGACGCGATCATCTAGGTGACCAGTTGCTAGACCAGACACTATTACTCAAAACAATTATTTTACATTGTCTTATGTTCTTGTGTATTTGAATATTGTCTTAAAATTTTCACAAACAGTGAACACAGTGAAGACCCATTTTTATAAAAATGTTGTGGCTATTCACTAGAAGCGCTTTTTACTAAACGTGTTATGGGTACCATTACTCATAGTATGGATAGATAAAGTAACAGGTTCAATAGGAGCTTTTTTCGTGACGTACTTCCGGTTCTAAAAATAGAACGGGAAAAGCCCTGGCCGTCATCTGTCGTATTGCTTCAAAGGCAGTGGGACAGATAAAGTGTTAATTACAGCGTAAAACAGTGGAATTCTTTTAAACTTTTGGCGAATTCTAATGTAAGATAAAGGGAGAAAACACCGATATGCTGCCAGATATGAAATTCGCATTACGAAAATGATATATTGTACATACGACCCAACAGGGTCCTCTCTCTCTCTCTCTCTCTCTCTCTCTCTCTCTCTCTCTCTCTCTCTCTCTCTCTCTCAGCGCACCAATAATTAGCGAGCGCAGGCAAATGTAAATTACAGTTTGTCGTTAAATGACGCCATGTCAACCGACATGTAGCGTGTCAACAACGTCGTGTCTACATCAAACCAACTTCAAAGCGATGCATTGAATTTGACATTGCAACGTCGATGAAACGTCAGAACGTTGCTTTGGCGATAATAAGGCGTCCCTTAATAAAATGTCATTTGCCAAGTGCTCGGACCAATCAAGGCTCAGTGGGATTGGAACATTAAATTTAAAACAAACGTAGAACACCCTTTCAATGCATAAAAATGAAACACTCCATCGCAAGTGCAAGACTTTACGTTAAAATCTGGTAAATTTGTAGATTGGTTCAACTTGCCCAGCCCTTAAATTAGGTCTACATTAACCCATTTGGTACCGGAAATCCCAAAAGGGGTAAGTGACACACAGTGCAGGCCCAGATCAGACGCGGCAGAACGCGGCGTCTGATCGGGGCCTACACTGTTTGCAAAAAGTTCGGCCCGATGATTTTCCAAATAAAGTTTGAAGAAAACACAACCTGACACCCCTAAATTTTGGAAATGACTCCTGCTATATATAAGGAGGAAGATTCAATTTGGTAAAAAGGGGTTATGGGCTTCTTGGATACAGGGATCAGTCAAACCGCTCTCTCATCTCAACGGTCACGTGACATTTAAGCGAGTTAGAGTGGTTGTCCACGGCATGACGTCGAGCCAGCGTTGACTCGACGCCCGTCTGTAAGTCCACTCATTGGTTTTTTTTTTTTTTTTTTTTCGACTGTCAGTATGTTTATTTGTCTGCCTAACAGTCCGTCCGTTCGTCTGTTAGTCAGTCATTCATTCAGTCAGTCGGTCTGTGTGTCGTCTGTCTGCCTACTGTCAGTTTGTCAGTCAAACCTCTCTCTCTCCCATGTCAACGGTCATGTGACAATGAAGTGAGTTGGAGTTGGTGTCGACGGCATGGCGTCTAAACCAACATTGACTCAACGGCCCTCCGTCAATCCACTCATAAGTTTCGACTGTCAGTATGGACATTTAAATTGCACATGTAGACAGATCGTTGGACAGAAAGAAAGAAAGAAAGAAAGAAAGATAGATAGATAGATAGATAGATAGATAGATAGATAGATAGATAGATAGATAGATAGATAGATAGATAGATAGATAGATAGATAGATAGATAGATAGACTTGGATAGCGAATAAAACGAAAGTTACGTAAAAACTTATTTTGTAAGTAAACTATCGTGAATAACGGTATCTCAAGCCATTGACACGGGCCATTCACGAAACGAATTTCGTCAATTAAAAACGGATTTAGGATAAATGAATTTCGGTAATAAAAGCGAAATATCATTCTTCCCTTCTCTAGGCATTATTTCAATGAAAACGGGTATATTTTCTCTCAAAATGTCTGAAAATTGTAACCATTTTAAGTTCCGCCAATACATTTGAATAGCGATGGCCGTTTCAATTGACGGCCAGTACTTTGCGCATGCGCAAGAATGACGTCATAAACGGAATTCCTAAAACCTCCTATATGACCAAAAGTGTTGAGCGAGCCTTTACGCTGCTGATCCCAGAAGTTTATGGCTTAAACATTCCAACCTTGCAGACCGGTTCATATACCTATGCAAACAGTGTAGATCCAGATGAGGCTCAAAATGCACCGTCTCATCAGGGTCAACACGGTTTGCCAGAAGGCTAATTATACTCAGAGAAATATATTTGAAACGTTATTAACAATTATCAATTCCTAATAAGAAGGCGAAAGAATGTACTTCAGAAAGTCGGAGGTGAAAGGGTTATTTACCTATCCCTTAGGGGCAATTAATGCTTGTCCTGGATAAGGCAATAAACAGTTTGGCTGAATTATAAAAATCATAAATTTACTTAAACCTTAAGACGCCAGTTACAACAGTTCTCGTTGTCTTTGTTGTGAGCTGGTTTATTGCAAAACGTGCAGACTGCTACCTGAGGAGCAGTCTGATCGGGATCTACACAGTTTGCATGCGTGCCAAATGTTTGCGAATGTTAGCAAGTATGAAGCAGACGACATAAAATGACAACATTTTCAGATGCAGTTTTTCTTGGCATTTTAAGGGTTAAAGGAGTTCTTTCACAAAACATATGAGCCTGTGCATGTCAAAACCTACAATAAGATTAGTACAACCAGCGAAGACACAGATCAATCTGCATTTACATTCAGTCTGGCCAGTCTTGCCGTGTTGCAAAGACAGCAAATACTTTGACCAGACTGTGCACATCTCAGGTTTGCTGGTTGCAATGGTCCTTTTACAGGTTTGTCATGCGCAGGCTCATATATCATTATTACAGTTCAGACCAGATCTAGATCAATGGTTCTGTATAACAATAACCCATATTATACTGGGTTGGCGGACGATTTGGCCAACGGACGATTTGGCCCGGACAGCCAAAAATACCGGGTAGGACAATTTGGCCAAACGGATTTCTCCTAGCGGTTTTACAAATTCTTATAGACATAGGTTGGGGGTACTCATTAAAACCTATGTTTGAAGTATAAATAAGAAAAAAATATCATGGATTTTCTTATTCTATCAATCATTTCATTAGCATTTTGTTTTTCATTTGGCTACATATTTTCATCAAATTTTTCATGTTTTTTCAGTGATTTCATCTGTCATTTCCTGGCTTTGGTGAGTGAATATCAAATGTTGACATAAGAGGAAATTGCATAGTTTGAGCAGTTTCTTCATTTGACAACATATTTTTATCACACATCATTACATATTTTCTACTCATTTATAGTATCTTAGCCCAGTCAACACTTAGTTTAGGTCATATTGAGCAGATCAGTTTCCCTAAGTGAAAGTGGTTAACATTCTTGAACCAGGCTGCTTGCAGGCATCACGTGAACAAGTCCGTGAAATGAACTTTATATAGAGAAAATTAGGGTTTATGAGGGAATATATTATTTTTCTTATTTCTGCTCCAAGACATAGGTCGTGGGTATTCGTTAGAACCTACGTTTGAAGTATAAATAAGATAAAATATCACAGATTTTAACCAGAAAAGTAGTAATTTTGGACATGTCATTGTTTTCCAGCCAATTTAAACAAAACCATTAAATTTATTTTTTTTTATTTATTATTTTTTTATTATTATTATTTAATTGTATTTTTTTGTGTTTTCGGGGATTATAGTTAACCATTTTTATTAATTTGCACATAAAGAATGATCTCAGCCAAAAGTTATAAAAGTTTGAAAACAACAACAAAAAAAGTCTAATTGTTTAAAATCTTCTTTTAAATGTTCCTTCCACATATTCAAACATTACTGTATATTAAAACAAACCTAAAGCATAAAATTTTCAGTTTGAACTAGTCATTATATTAATCTGGCCAAATTGTCCTACTCAGTATTTTTGGCTGGCCAAATTGTCCTAGGCCGAATTGTCCTAGGCCAAATCGTCCGCTGGCCAAATCGTCCTACATTCATTATACTGACGACCCTTTTGACGATAAACGTTAACAGTCCAGACCAAGAGCATATGCCGCATCTGATAAGGGCCTTCACTGGTCCACCAATTATATGCAAACATTATATAATATCATGCGAAAGAAAACCTGTTTATGCCCTACATTACGAAGACGCCTATTTATATATATACGTAAATATCTGCACTGAGATGAAAAAAGTCTGATATTTTCAAAAAACATAGATTGTGGGAACTCATTAGAACAGCCTCGGCAAGTAACGAGTACCCAACATGTATGACTCGGAGCAGAAATAAGAAAAAATATGGCTAAATCTGCTTTAAAAAGCTTATTTTGAAGGTTGCACTTTTGAAGGTTGCACTTTATCTTTCTTCGTGTTTTCTGCACTAATTATCCTCTGGTCAGGGTCCACCTTTGAGACTGTTAAAAAATGTTCTTAAAGACCACTTTTGAACAGTTCAAAAGGTGGTCTTAATACAGGATTTTACTGTACTGTGAACGACTTTAACCCCAGTTCTACAACAAGACACAAAGGAGACATCATAATTAAATTAAATTAAAGAAAAGATAATTGTCGCTATTAACCCTTTTTGTACCAAATGGAATCTCCCTTCTTTTATACATGCAGCAGGAGTTCATTTAAATATTTAGGGGCGTTAAGTTGTGTTTTCTTCACGGATTTATTTGAAAACTGGCTGAATATTTTGCAAACATTGTAGACCCTGATCAGACGCCGCGTTCTGATCTGGGCCTGCACTGTTTGCCAATCACCTCTTGAGGGGTTTCCGGTACAAAAAGTGTTAAGACCTGGTCCCGAATTATAACTCGATATTTTCCGCTGTCTTCCGATAATTTCCGAATCAGAATTTTAGAAGAAAAAAAAGAATACCACTGCTAACAAAATGCCAAAAGGACATAGTAATTTTCATTCTATTTAATTGAAACAAAAACTAAATCGTTCATTATTATCACCACTACGTTTTTTTCCCAGCAACTTTTTCCAAACATTGTATTTAAACCTCTTTTTTTAAGTTTTGTTAATAAACCCTAGGAGAGAAATAGACATTTTACTATATATTTTAATCATTTCGATAGGCACCTAAAACAATCAACAAAAGGTATAGCAAATTTTTGTCCAAAAAATATGAAAATAATATCAGCATATTCGTGAATAAATGAAGTTTCGAAATTTTCCAGCAAAAATTTTGTAGTTATTTACAAATTTATTTTATGAAATAAAAACTAAAGTGTCGTTATATATTTCTTTACATTTCGCCGCCAACACTATTACAGGTAAATCGGATACGGCGGTCGCCCAAAGTTGGATACGGGATGTTTTCAACACACGAGATGAAATATTTTTGGTATCCGTCGAAAAAAAGTTAATGTTCTTTTTATTTTATAATTGAAGGGGTTAGTGCAAGAAGGTACCTAAGTCCATTTTTGGAAAAATCTGAGATATTGTTATTTTCAGATATATCATACCAAGACCTACAATATGATATATAGTTTGATATGCTTTATTTCTTTATTGGCATTAAAAATGACAGTTACATTGAATCTTTGGAAGGGTCCTAAGTCCAAGGTCGTATCTTTGGTGCAAGAAGGGGCCTAAGTCCATTTTTACCACAAACAACTTCGAGTTATCGTATGTGTTGTTCATTTGTTTCAGCTCTTTGTTTTAAGAAACTTATAACGAGTCTACAAAAGATAAAATATACATATTCAATAAAATGTAATAGGTTTCTGCTCTAAATAGAGAAAACCATGTCCTTTAAACAATGGACTTAGGCCCCTTCTTGCACAAACAACCATGGACTTAGGCCCCTTCTTGCATAAACACATTATTGAAAATAATGAATATCTGCAATATACTTCGGACTATTTATGCGATCTTTACACCATTTCATATCATAGAATATATCAACAGAAGTATTTATTTAAAATAAGAAACACAAAATATGATATTTTCGCAAAATACTTTGTTTTTCGCGTTTTTCTCAAAATAATGAAAATGTGACTTAGGTACCTTCTTGCACTAACCCTTTCAATTTATTGGGACACTTACGGTAATTATTGATCGACCCTAGGCGGTGACGTCACGATTTTGACCTGGCTACATGACGTCACAACTGTCAGTTTCAAAGGATAAACAAATGGCCATTTTGGATTCAGCATTTCTAGTTCAAAGAATGCTTTTCAAGGTATGTTTCTGAATGCGTTGTGCTTATTTGAAGTTCATTTTATTATTGAAGGCTCTACGTGGCATGCACCCAGCCATTGTATAATCGATTCCATGTGTAGCAGTCGGTCGCCGGCGGTTTTTCACGTTGGGGAAAAAACACACACACAAAACAACCTTGATTTGAGCCCATATTTCCTCACACAAACTCTTACCCAGCCATTCAGTGAACTGGTACGCCTTGTAGACCATTTGTAACAAAACAGCTAAGCCTAAATCTTAGAGGGAGCATTTAAATTGTGACCGAGATGTGACGGCAAAAATCACAGCGCTGCTGTTGTCAAATATGGCACCTGTTCATTGTTTTAGTGCCACAGTTCTGTCTTCAAACGTCAAAATATATTCTAACGACATAAGGAATTATTATTCTTAGTAAATAAAGGGAAAATTAACCCTTTTTTCGACCATAACGTAAACAAAAAAGAAGTTCCGGTACGCTACAGTGAAATGATATAAATGGTATCAGTCACATGTGAAATGATACGATATCATTTCACTTGTGATTGATATCATTTTTATTTGTTTCAGATATGCATTGATTTCACTGCTAAGTATAAAATAAATAGAGTTTATTTGATTGTTTTGATCGATTACGGTGAAATAATACACAAGTGTTCTAAGATGTCCGAGTAAAAAACGAGTGAGCGATAGCGAACGATTTTTTCACCCGAAAGCCGTAGAACACTAGTGAATTATTTCTCCGTAATCAATCAATACAACAAAATAAACCGTTTATTACATTTCCATTCACGTTTTACCTTTGAATTTTCAAATAAAACCATTCTGATTTCCAACCAAAATAGTTCCAGTCAGGGTATGGATTTCAGGAGGCGTGGTTTAGTTTGAAAATCAGTCGCTATCTTGTTTTCATTTCAATGAAAAAATCATCCTGTCCTTGAAATACAGATGCACAAATGTCATGCAAATTAGAGCTGTATTTTAAAGAAAATAATACTTTATCATCGCAGTGCTGGTCTCTCCTCAAAAACGTCAAATGAACGCGAAAATTGAAGTCCGATTTCTAGGATTTTATCAGATTTTCCGCCAAATGTCAACTATTGTTATTGTTGTTACCAACGACGTCAGCAACCTCGCCCAGCAATTATGACGTGAAGACGTTCGAAACGAAGAAATGAAATAATTCACTGTTGAACGATTAACGGGTTTTCTTTCACTGAAAAAATAGGTAATTTATTGCTAGAAATGTAATAAAAGAAACTATTTCTTGGTAGATAACTTTGTTGAATGAACCACATCAAGCACCAAGTAGTATGTCCATAGACGAGGCCAATTGAAACATCTTTTTATGTCCCCTCCC
Source organism: Lucinisca nassula (assembly GCA_963580285.1). Taxonomy (NCBI): domain Eukaryota; kingdom Metazoa; phylum Mollusca; class Bivalvia; order Lucinida; family Lucinidae; genus Lucinisca; species Lucinisca nassula. The sequence continues at coordinate 59,949,498 of OY757017.1, forward strand.
CAACTTCTATGTAGGCGTATTGTTTTATTACCTGTCCGTTCGTCCGTACGGCTGTTACGATTCTTGTTAACAAGATATGAACTAGGCTCTTCCCTCTTCAATTGCACGCCGGTGGGTCAGGCCTCAGATTCTATGACTGTTCTAGCGTAAAGGTTTACTGAGAATTTAGAGAGTATCGTTTGTTGGTGCCTGATGCTCTGTCTCCGGTCGGCCCCAGCATTTCAGTGGTTCCTTGCTGTCGAGTCCTCACCGTTGTTTCGTCTCTGTGGTTGTTTATTTATTTATTTTTTTTGTTCACGGAGATATTGCACTGATGAGTAAGGAGGCCTTCATGCGGACTGAACAATGTTTTTATCTAAATCGCGACAAAAATAAGGGCGAGGATTGTGGCCATCGTAAAATCGTAGGATGACTCGTAAGAATAAACAACTGAATCTTGCAAATAATATACGTAGAGAATACATAGATAACTGCATTAGAATAAGTACAAAGAGTAATAGATTTTCGCAAATTACACGCATTGAAAAAATAAAAGATATTTTTGCGAATACTAGATGGGGATACCTAAATTTTCGCCACTGTTTTACATCGCCGGCAACTCATCTTCACATGTGATTACCCACCTTAGAAAACGGAAAATCACTGAACTATTTCCTAAGCAGCAAACTATTTCCTTTGCATGTATCACCCTCTATAATATGAAGGAGAACAAAATAAGTGAACCAGCACATCAGAAATGGGTCCTTCTTGCGTAGGAGACAAGCCAAGGCTCAGGCAAGCCATACCAGAGTGTTTGCTAGTAGAAAAGTGAGGGGGCGTTATGAAAGGTGCCATGCATTTAGCTCTGTTAATGGCCTGCGAAGGCTCGGTAGAACCTTGTCTGGTCTCTTCTTTTCTCATTAATGGGCTCATTGTTTTGTTTGTTTGTTTGTTTGTTTTTGTTGTTTTTGTAAGTATTCAATGGAGAATTTCCATCCATATATTCCATTATGTAAAGTAAAACCATGGAATGGAATTGTTAACGACCAAAACTCTGTCAAATCTTAACGTATTTTGCCAATTAAGAATCCCAAACAGGGGTCCTTAGTGGTGTGTTTATCTGTGAAGTTTCATCCAAATATTCAATGAAATTAATGAATAAAAGTCCAACACCATTTAATGGAAATTGCAAATGGCCATAACTATGTCAAAATGTTAAAATTTGAATAAAATTGATAAAAAAATATTGATGTTATCGATCGGGAACGCCCAATGGCCTTGACCTTAAGCATTCATAGATATTCTCATGTTATAGACCAAAATATTTTCGGAAAATGCATTGATTTACCTATTTCCCATTGAAAAGCCTATGGAGCAAAATTTGACCTTGGCGTAAAATAGGTCAAGGTCAACCTCCGGTCATCAATTTTGCAAACTTAGTTGTGCCCAGTCACTCGATGCTAAACACCAAGTTTCAAGACAATCAGCCCAGTTGTTGTTCTAGAGAAGACGATTTTTAAGGTTTTTAGCATATTTGGACATGGCGGCCATCTTGATCATGTGACCTAGATCATCCGAATAAATTTTTGTTCCCTAAGTGTCCTAAGGCTGTATATTAAATGAAATTGGCCTAGTGGTGTTAGAAAAAAAATTATTCTAATATGTCAATGGAACTGCAATGCAAGTGACCTTGTGCCCCTTGTGCCAAGGTCACCGAATGAATTAGACCCTAAGCATTCATAGACATTTATTTTTTGCCTATTCTCATATCACAGACCAAAATATTTTTCGAAAAATGCATTGATTTACCTATTTCCCTTTGAAAAGCTCAAGGAGCCAAATTTGACCTTGGTGTAAAATAGGTCAAGGTCAACCAAGGGTCATCCTTTTTGCAAACTTAGAAGTACTTAGTCACCCGTTGTTATATACTAAGTTTCAAGATAATCGGCCCAGTGGTTCTGGAGAAGGAGATTGTTAAGGTTTTTAACATATTTGGGAATGGCGACCATCTTGGTTGTGTGACTTTGACCATACTTGCAATTTTTTGTTCCCCTAATAACTGGGGGCTGCATATGAAATTAAATTGACATTTGCCTAATGGGTTTCAACGAAGAAGTCTTTTGAAAATGGTGGACGACGGTCGACGGCGACCTACAATCCTATAAGCTCCCGCAAACTCGACAGTTTTCAGTTCTGTGTAGTCGTCCTTACTTCCATAGGATTACCTTTCCATAGAACATATTTAACTTCTCCATAGCTGGTGTTAAGTGAATGTTTGGCGGCCGTAAAATGTCTCCCTGCCCTCGTTTGCCAGTCTTTTGGAATCATTGAATCCGTTGCGGAATTTTGAAAATACCTGAGGGAGGGTCATTGAAGAGGCCAAGTTTTGCCGAAACTAGTCTGGCCCGGAAAAACTTGTCCACTCGACAGTTTTCAGTTCTGTATAATCGTCCTTGCTTCCAAAGGATTACTTTTCCATAGAACAATATTATTATTGAAACAAGACCTGAACAAAGGGCGAGGATTGTGGCCACATTTAATTGATATAACCCCCCTCCGCCCCCCCCCCCCCCCACCACACACACACAAACCCCGCCCCCACACACTACTGATTTACAGACGTCTTTCACCAGCCCATTCACGTGAATTGGCTAGTGACAGGCGTCTGTCAGCAGCCACTCCGAATATTTTTTACTGACCGTCCCAAGCCGGTTCTTCTTTTGTGGTTTATTATTGTTATGGTTCGTGTTTGCATGTATGCATTTTTGTTGTTGTTGTTTTTTTTTTTTTTGGATAGCCGTTTGGCCATTTTGTGGGAGTGATTAGGAATCGATACAAATCCCCCACACCTCCCGTCAGAGACACCAAAAGGAAAGAAAAACACGAACATGAAATAACTAGACCCTGATGAAAACATCACAAGCGAAAAAACATCAGGACAGTTACTTTCACATAAAATGGACAAACGGCTAGCTAAAACAAAAAGATATTATAAGAAACACACACACGCAAATACGAACTACAACAATATTATAGGCCCCCACCCATCGGGGCTTGGAGAAATAGATGGGCTGCATGATGCTTCCACGCAGAACTGAAACCGACCGTACATGATAACTGGTAAACCGCTTTGAGGATGTAAGCTTGCCCAGACAAAGCAATGCGAGTCGGACCGTCTATGCTTGTATAAACCCTACTGTTTTGATTGGACGACAGGGCTTGAGAAGTCATTTCATCTCAATGTCGGGTAAAAGTCCCACAAAATTGGAAGCAACGTCTCCAAAATGACCTATACAGTGTTGACGGGGACCTTAAACCTCAAATCAAACAAACAAAACAACAATAATATACCTGGAACGGGATAATTCATTTGGGATAATCAAGCCAATTCCAGTCAAGTAGACAGCCGTTTAAGTAAACTCTGTATGGCCAAACATCGAAACAACTTCCAGTTCAGCTGATGAACTGGCAATATTCTGCACAACATTTCCATGTAGTAATTTCACGTGATATAGTTTGGCCCAGTTGGCCTATTCGTGGCATATGTAAGTAGCTAAAACACTTTGCTAATGCAGAGGATCTTACATGAGTGGTCATTAAATTTAAAAAATGATAAACTCGCCAAAAGCGGTTCCAAATATTTCATACAAAATGACCAACAATGTGAGATCCTTGCCGAGCATTTTATCTCTTTTCCTCAAGTGTTTAATAAATTCAATAATACATGAACACGAATGCAAGATTCTATTTATCATATGACATTTAAAACGCATTTTAATCACGATTGTTTTACAAAAATGTCAATATTCCGCCATTAGTAAACGCGACGTCGTTAAGAGCGTTACGAGGCGTATCTAACTAATTTGCATATTAAATCAACTAGTGGATTATCGAATGTATCACATGGCGTTATTACATTCTCAGACGCGGCGTCATATGATAATAGGGAATCTTACATGAGTCCTCATGTATTATTGAGTTTATTGAAACGAATTGGTTTAAACAAACATGTATTCATTTCGTAGTCAATATAAAACGAGTTGAAGAAAAGGGATAAAATGCGAGGCTTGGCCTCGCATTTTATCCCTTTTCCTCAACGAAATTAATACATTTTATAATACATGAGCACGAATGCAAGATTCAATTTATCATATGACATTTAAAACGCATTTTATTCACATTTTAATTTTACTAGAATGTCGATATTCCGCCATTTCCAAAGACGTCGTACGTGTAACGTTACAGGGCGTATCTTATTAATTTGCATATTTAATCCACTAGTTGATTACCGATTAATATTTTGTCCCCCATCGAAGGGGAGGGAACATGTAGTTTTTGGTGCGGATCCCGTCGGCGTATGCGTATGCGTCGGCGCAACACTCTTGTGTGTCAGATATCTCATCAACTACTGGTAGAAGCATCCGTGGTGTAGTGGTTACGCTACTCGCCTGGTAAACCAGGGCTCGCAGGATCGAGTCCAGGCTTCTCCAGACTTTCGGATGAGTCTTTAAATTGAGGTCCCTTAGCTGTTGGTGGTACGTAAAACTCAAACACTCACTCACTCACTCACTCACTCATCAACTACTGGGTGGATTTTAATCAATTTGGCATGAATATAACAGTGGGACAGGATGATTTGTTTTTGTTTGATTTGAGGTTTAACGACCCCGTCAACACTATTTAGGCCATTTCGGAGACGTCGCTTCCAATTTTGTCGGACCTTTACCTGACACCTCAATCGCTGCTGCGTAATGAAATCAATAGAATTTATATGCATGGGGCGACTCGCACCACTTTGCCTGGGCAGACTAAGACCTACGCGTTTGTACGGTCGGTTTGAGCTCTGCCCGGAAGGATCATGCAGCCCAATCTATTGCTTCAAATTCCAATGGGCAGGGGCCAGGGACAGGATGAAGAACTGATTATGTTTTGGTGACCTGGACCTGATTTTTAAGGTCAGTCGTGCTAAATAGGGCAAATTTTGTAGGCGTCGGCGCAAAGATATCGGCCTGCAAGATATCTCATGAATAACTAGTTGGATTTTGTTTGTTTGTTTGATTTGAGGTTTAACGACCCCGTCAACACTAAATAGGTTATTTTGGATACGTTACTTCCAAGTTTGTAGGACTTTACCCGACATGGAGATGTAATGACATCTAAAGCCCCTCCTCAAAATGAAACCAATAGGGTTTATAAGCATGGACGGTCCGACTGGCACCACTTTGCCTGGGCAGGCTCAGACCCTCTAAGCGGTTTACCAGTAATCATGTGCAGTCGGTTTCAGCTCTGCGTGGCAGCATCATGAAGCCCAATCTATTCTTAAAGCCGATGGTCGGGGATGGAACTGGGTGGATGTTAATTAAATTTGCATGGATTAAACATTTGGACAGGATAAGTGAGTGATTGTTTCAGTTTTACGTCTCACCAACAGCTAAGGTCAAACGGAGATGGGACCTCGGTTTAAAGACTCATCCGAAAGTCTGAAGAAGCCCGGGATCGATCCTGTGATCCCTGGTTTACAAGGCGAGTAGCATAACCACTGCAGCACGGAGGCTTCCTGGGACAGGATAAAGAACTGATTAGGTTTTGGTGACTTTCAAGGTCACAGCCGTGCTAAATAGGTCAAATTTAGGCCACATTTAGGCTGTGTGCAGAATGTGATAGGTTTTTAATCAAATTTGCATTGATAAAACATTTGGACACGATGAAAAACTGATTAGGATTTGGTGACCTTGACCTTATTTCTAAGGTCACAGCGGTGCTTTTAATTAAGCTTTTTTTTGAAAGAGGTATATGGTGTGGGGACATTTTTAAGGTCACAGCCGTGCTAAATAGGTCAAATTTGGTTGTCCGCAGTATGTCTTATGAACAAATGATTGTATTTATATGGATATAACATTTGGTCAGGATGAAGAACTGTTTTCGTGACCTTAACCCTTTTTCAAGGTGACAGCGGTGCTTTCAAATTAAGCTTGTTTCTGAAAGGGGTATATGGTGTGTGTGTTGGGGGGGGGGGGGGGGGTGTTTCTCAGAAAACAAGTCTAGTTATTATGCCCCCAACTGCGAAGAAGTTGGAGGGGCATATTGCTTCTGCCCTGTCCGTCCGTCAGTCCGTCATTCCGTTACGCTTTAAGTACCTAGGTAAACTACAGAATGGCTTGAGCTAGGATCTTGAAATTTAATATATGGCGTGAGCATGACTATAGGGAATCCTTGTGAACAAAATATCTGGAGAACCGTATGAGCTAGGCTCATGATATTTGGCATGCAGTTTGGGTCTAATGTGTAGCTGACCTGATTAAGGTTCTGCCCTGTCCGTCCTTCAGTCCGTCCGACCGTTACGCTTTAAGTACCTAGGTAAACTACAGATTGGCTTGAGCTACGATCTTGAGATTTCATATATGGCATGAGCATGAAAAATAAGCGGACCCGTATTTTTTTCTTTTCCGTCGGGCTTGACCTTGCGGCGTTATGCCCCTTTTTGACTTATGCATTGTGGCTATAGGGAAACCTTGTGAACAAAATATCTGGAGAACCGCTTGAGCTAGGCTCATGATATTTGTCAAACAGTTTGGGACTAATGTGTAGATGACCTGATTAACTTATGATGAAGTTCTGAAAATATTTAATGGAGTTATGCCCCTTTTTGGACTTATACATTTTGGCTATGGGGAAACCTTGTAAACAAAATAACTGGAGAACCACTTGTGCTAGGCTCATGACTCGTATTTGGCAGTCTGTTTGCTACTAAGGCATAGATGACCTGAATTGTTTAAAATCTGTTAATATTTTGACAGGTTTATTTTTAATGCAAATGATCATGAGGTACTGTTTACTGTCCCATATAGGGACAAGCATATGGATGGGGGCATAGTGTTTCACAAACACAATTTCTAGTTATTATTATTACTGGAAAAGTTATTATTATTTTTACTGGAATACCGACATGATATCAATACATTCTCAGACGCTACGTCATATGATAATTTATAGCACAGCATGCGCAATAGTGTTTTAAGGGGAATGGGAACACCTGGCAGATTTTTCCGCCATTATTCAAAGGGAGATAACTTTCGGGACTTCCTGTTCGCTTTTCGCTTAGCCCTGTCCCACTGAAATGGGGGTCTACTCCTAAAGGAATAAATTTGCTCCTCAGGAGCAAATTCTTTCCTTTAAGCGATGACCCCAATGAATGGGAAACAAAAATACTGTTGCAGGAGTACAAGTTGCCTCCCCTGAATTTGTTCTCATTCCCCTTAACATGTGTATCTATTTCGCTGGGCTCGACATGGTAAGCCATTGGCTATAAGACAGGCAAAGCTGTGTTTTAACCCTTATCTTGCTGTTCACGACAATCCCTACCTTTGCAAACAGTGTAGATCCAGATCAGATGGCTTCGGAAGAAGCCATCTGATCAGGATCTAAACTGTTTGGCATTCAGTATATTAATTTGTAGGAATAAATTGATAATTGATTGGTTCAAAGTCAGAAATGGGTGTGGCTAAATTGAATATTCAGCAGGATAAGGGTTAAAGAGCGGGCGCCCGTTGTTCATATCGCGCTCGTTAGTGGTCAACTTGTTAACTGTTTTAGCAAGTACAATACCACAAGTTATGTAGTTTGGCGGGAAAAATTTATGCGTATTTACCACAAGCTTTAACAATATATTAACTAACGACATCGTAAGTTTAGAACAACTGGCCCTTGGTACGAATGTTAGAAGACACTGTTTCGCTTGATCCAGCTCACACATCCGTGGTGTCTCCTGATAGTGCCGCGTTGTTTTAAACATCTGGAAACAGAAGGACTGCAGAAAACGATGAAGTTTTTAAGTCTTGATATGACGCGAGTTTGTCTGAAGTATATTTCGATTGTTGAACCCATACCTGGTCATTTGTGTTCAGACGGACTGCTATAGTATTGCCACCTATCAGATCTTGTGCTGAAAGTTGTCCTTCCACCGTGGCGCTGATAATTTTTTACCATTGATCATCAAAGTGCCAAAAAACTGAATCACACCTCTTACGCCTAGGGCGAAAGTAATTAGGTACACGCCAGCCCGAGGGCAGATGAACACTCCTATTTTCTCGCCATATCCTCCGGCTTCGTTCAATATGACGTCGTCGAAAACGATGGTTTGTCCACTTCGTATACTGTTCTCTGCTTTATTGAGGCACGCTTTATCTGCAAAATGATTAAACAATAGTTTCCGTCATATTTTGAATAATTATCTGAAATTATTTCCCATTTCGATCTGTTTAACCATTTCTGCTGCACACATAGACTGTGCTTACTCATTAGAACCGCTTATTGAGGCGGTTCTAATGAGAACCACTATTTTATTTAAATTAAATGTAAAAGGTATTTTTTTCAATTTTAAGGAGAATAGTGTGCGTGCGTGTGTGCGTGTGCGTGTGTGTGTATGTTTCATCCCACCAACTACTATGGCCATGCGGAGAAGGTACCTTGCGCGCGCGCGCGTGCGTGCGTGCGTGCGTGCGTGCGTGCGTGCGTGTGTGTGTGTGTGTGTGTGTGTGTGTGTGTGTGTGTGTGTGTGTGTGTGTTTCATCCAACCAACTACTATGGTCATACGGAGAAGGTAGCTTGGTTTGCAGACTCATCCGGAAGTCTGGAGAAGCCTGGAATCAAACCTACGACCCCTGATTCAGACCTGTGGTAGCTGTGATATAATGTAACTGGAATTAATTACATTTTACTCAAGTGATGCAGAGTAATGCACCCATATCATGCATTATCAGTTACTCCCTATATATATTGCATTGCAACGCATTGGACTGATAAAGATATGCTATCTCAGGTCAAGTGAGCTTTATCACGTCAGCATGACATTGCACTTTTATGAATGGACCGGACCACTAAAAAAAAAATGACAAAACTGTTATTGCTTCAGAGAAAAATGGAAAAATTACATGAAAAAAAAATATCATAGGAAAATAATGGTCAGCTGATACTAAATATATCGACCGCCAGAATGCTGGGATGCACTGAGGACCATCAATAACTGATCGTAAATTACTAATATAAGAGTGTACAAGGGGATAAACTGATAAATATCATACTAGATTCGTATCATTTTATATCAAGTTTATCAGGCTCGGCTTCGAGAACGCATATATGTAGAATCGCTCGGCAAGCCTCGCGATTCTACAAGCGTTCTCGCAGCCTTATCTGATAAACTTGATATCAAGAGACACTCACCTAGTATTCTCTATTTGCGTAACTGTAATTGTAATGAGCTACGTTCCGCATTTTTTTGATAGTAAAGGTTTGTATTACATAGAGGATCTTACATGGGTGTTCATACCGGCCCCGATAGCTCAGTTGGTAGAGTGTCCGCTCCGGGGAACGGGAGGTCTCGGGTTCGATCCCGGGCCGCGACATACCAAAGTCGTTAAAAATGGTACTAGCTGCTCCTCGTTTGGCACTCAGATTTACGGGGTAGAGCTAGGACTGGTCGATCCAGTGTCAGGATAATGTGACTGGGTGTGGTATCATGTAATGTGTCTGGGACATGATACTTCAGTGAGGCAGCACTATAAACGTGAGCATTGAGCTCCCTGTCGCAACCAGACACCGTCGTGATATGACTGAAAAATTGTTGAAAGCGACGTTAAACCCGAATTCACACACACACACACACACACATGGGTGTTCATGTATTATTGAATTTATTAAACGAGTTGAGGAAAAGGGATAAAATGGGACGCTTTGTCGAGCATTTTATGCCTTTTCTTCAACGAGTTTAATAAATTATTGATTTACAGGATCTTACATGAGTGTCCATGTATTATTGAATTTATTAAACAAGTTGAGGAAAAGGGATAAGATGAGAGGCTATCCATGTATTTAGTTTATGCCGCAATCAGGCATTCTGGTAACCTAATAAAGGGGGTCGAATAACTGCACGCTATAATCGGTAGTGACCTATAATACCTTCTACTGACCTATTATAATACGTCTAGTGACCGTTTATAGGCCGGACCTACTTTTCAGGTCCCTTTTTTTACAAGTGTAATCAATAATATGCAACCTTTTATACATGGGAAAACAACGAACCTGCTAGCTAAAATCTTTGCAATATTTATTTAAACAGATTTTCATAAATTTCAGCTAAATTCTTACCTTCTCCTCGTTTGAATTGTCCGTTGGAATAACTGCGCACTGAAACTGCAGTTGCGTCTCAACCTCGAAAATTATTTTTAAAGATAAAATAAACTATTTATTTGCAGATTATCAAACAGAAAGTGAAGCGCTGAGAAACTTTTATTCGAGCGTCCGTGTTGTTTACTACGACTTTGTTGCGCGGTGACGTCAGAAACTTTGCAATCGCTGACGTCACGTTATACTACGTGTAACATGGCACTGAATGTCGTTTAACATGCCACACAGTCTGCTGTCTTTTTTGCTTAAATTTGCTATATTTTTGCAAAATCCATTGACTGTTTTGAATTGCGGTATAAACTAAATTATAAAATATATCAATAACCCTAAAATATAATGGGTTCGCCCCGACAATTTTATACTATATATTATAATCAATAACCCTAAAATATAATCGGTTCGCCCCGACAATTTTATAGGGTTATATTGTATAACTGAAACTGCATACAGCTGCATATTAATTACAGTTATACCGTTATACAATTTTATCCATTATAATAAAAATATCAATAACCCTAAAGCTCGCCCCTATAAAATTGTCTAAGGCTCACCGATTATATTTTATTATTAAAGACACTAATCTTGTATTTGGTTTATACCGCAACTCAAAACAGTCGAGGGGTTTCGCAATAATTTAGCAAATTTAAGCGAATAAGACAGCGGACAGCGTAGCATGTAAAACAACATTCGGTGCCATGGCGCGCACATGTTGTTTAACGTGACGTCAAATAGTGCTAAGTTTCTGACGTCACCGCGCCACAGAGACGCTGGAAACAACATGGACGCTCAAATAAAAGTTTCTCAGCGCATTACATTCTGTATGAAAATCTGCAAATAAATAGTTTATTTCCGCTTTAGAAATGAATTCCGAGGTTGAGCCGCAACCGCAGCAGCAGTGCGCAATTATTCCAACGGCACATTCAAACCAAGAAAGCCCGAGAAGATAAGAATTTAGCTTACATTTCTGAAAATCTGATTAAATAAATATTGCAGATATTATAACTTGCTGTTTGGTTGTTTTCCCGTGTATAAAAGGTTGCATGTTATTGTTTACATTTGCGAATTTGGGATCTGAAAAGTAGGTCCGGTCTATAAACGGTCCCTAGACGTATTATAATAGGTCAGTAGAAGGTATTATAGGTCACTATAACGTGCAGTTAGTAATTCGACCCCCTTAATTAGGTTATTAGAATGCCTGGTTGCGGTATAAATATTCGATAATACACCAGTGGGTTAAATTTGCAAATTAGTTAGATACGCCCTGTAACGTTACATATACGACGTCCTAACAACGACGCGTTTACTAATGTCGAAATATTGACATTTGTTTTGTAAAACGATCGTGAATTAAATGCGTTTTAAATGCCATATGATAAATAGAACCTTGCATTCATGTTCATGTATAACTGAATTTATTAAACTCATTGAGAAAAAGAGATAAAATGCTCGGCACAGCCTCGCAGTTTACCCCTTTTTCTTAACTTGTTTAATAAATTCAATGATACATGAATAGTGAGTTTATTAAACTCGTTGAGGAAAATGGATAAAATGCTCGGCACAGCCTCGCATTTTAACCATTTTCCTCAACTCGTTTAATAAATTAAATAATACATGGACAGTCATGTCAGATCCTTCATATAAAGTCCCACTTTTCATCACGTGAACAAGTCCGTGAAATGAAGACCCCCCCCCCTTCCACTATACCCACTTTAAATAAAAAAACTTGGGGTTTACGGGGGTATACATATAAGAATCTTATATGGGTGTGAGAGGTGGAAAGAAAAATCCGTCCCAAGGGTCAATGTCCGGCATCACCAGGCTTGCCGAGTGATGCCGGACAGTAATCCCAAGGGACGGATTTTTCTATCCACCCCTCACATCCATATTGGATTCTTTTTCTTGCATACCTTCCATTTGTTAGCGCGGAATTTCAATGATGCAGTCACTTCGGTTACCAACGTCCGCCATATTGTGTTGACACTGCAGGAATGTAAAGTGACGTCGCGGATCGTTGTAACATAGCCACACACCTAAAGGCTGTGATCGTATAGATTTTTACTAACAAATAAAACTAAAGTCATTTTATAACATTTTCAAGTTTAATTGAATGCAAGAGCTTTCCGCTCCATTAAAATACCGCTAGACCAATACTCTAACTGGCATGGTCTAGCACCTTAGAGTGACACAAAACACAACTCCTGAAGCCGTGATCAGAGGCGGTATATATACGCTTTCTCACATTCTTTCATGCACCTGCAGAACCATTACGTAAATAAATTCTAAATGCTATGTAAATAATATGTCCAAATTAGATAATGACATATAAACATACACTCAATTGACATGCTGGTATTAGCTTCTGGAAAGGTTTATCTAAATATCACTGCACCTAAAATATTCAATAAATGTTGACTTAAGCAATTATGTCCCACCTGCATGTGAAAATAACCTTTAAGTAAATATCATCGTCATATGATATTTCGAAATACTGATTTGAACAGCTTCCAAGTTACATGTAAGTGCAACATGGGTTCATGTCTGCATTTTATACAAAGTTATAGAAATGGTATTTTAGGATATTAGATGAAGCTATTTCATAATTATAATTGATGCTTATTACTTTCCTAAACCGTAATGCTACAGAAGCAGAAGCTTACTGCCTACTCAACACTCATTCAAGCATATCAGTCTTACGTACCTTCAATACTATTTCAGTCATATAGAAAACATGCCTATGCATAATACCGACTGCATAACATGACTATGTTATATACCTCCCATTCTTAAGTAAATTAATTAACCCCTTAATTAATTTACCTAATAACTCTCTCTGATCACAACTTTTTAAACATATATGGTTAAACATATATCGTTATAGTATCAATGATATTCATGCACAATAACACAACATCATGCATCAATGAATAAAGTTTCATCAACATAATAACCGCAAGTGATCGTATATATAAGTGACCAGGATAAACCACAATTGATCGTATATATAAGTGACCAGAATAAACATATATGAGCATATGCACTCATGCATACAAGTATCTAAGATTTAAGGGTATATACATTAGTGACCAGGATAATATACTTACACAAGTGACCAGGATGTGACCAGGATGTATAAGTACTCAATATAATGATCAGGATGACCAATACATCATCAGCATGTACAAGTGACCAAGATCATTAATTAATCAATTATCTTTTCATATGACCAGGATTACTGCCATATTTATTGTAATCTACTTTTGCGACCAGGATAAATAATCTTATAACTGACTAGGATGTTATACGATCAGGATTTTAAACTAATGTGACCAGGATAAACGTTATTAAGTTCGTTAAATGTTAAAGAATGTTTTCTTAAACATTTCCTTTAATCAACCCTTCTAATCTAGTAGACTTCCTAATTACCAGGATAATCAATATACTTGTAACGAGGACTTCTACACAAGTATTAGACCAATAAAGGGCTTATTAAAACACACTGTTTTAATTGAGTTTCTGTTTCTTTGTTGGTGGTGAAAATGCACAGTCACATTGTTCTTCTCGTAGATTTAACACTGTCGGTGGTTGTGGGATAGATATAACTGGAACACGATGAATTTTGTTTGGTATTAGTTTTCCATCGTTGTTGTCGCTGGTGCTTGCTTCTTGGTGGTTTGAATTTGTCATCAAGTAAGTAGGGTGAGTCGGATGTTCTTTGCAGTTTGTATAGTGTTCTTGCATAACACTAACATCATTTGGCTGTAATAAATAAAGTTTAATGTCACATGTAAATCTTCACCTAAGCATGACCTTTAGGGGCATACTCAGGACTTTAATAAAGTCACTAAATAAAGTTCTATTTACTAGGTCTTCGTCCATGCATAGTCTTCAGGACTATACAAGGCACAAATAAATGTCTCATATAAATGTCACTTAAATGTCAATGTACTATAACTATAAGTACTAATACGATTCACAGTCATGAACTATATACATAATGAAAACACATCGTACGATAAAGTTCAATTGCATCATATAGCAATTACATAACATGTAATACTCTCTGTTAAAACTGTTCATAAATAAATCTGTTTTACTACATCACTGTGCACAGATTTTTCTCGTTTTACTTTGCCCATGCCGCCTTTGCATCAGTCCACCTGAAGGGCTTCTGTCCTTCCTCTACGTCATTGACGTGTTGTTCTTCGATCAGAGTGGACATCTCTATATCACCTTTGATCGGTGACCGTTTCACATTTACCTTCTCAAGATCATGTGAGTTAGCCTGTCCCACACCAATTATCTTATACACAAAATTTCTTTTACGAAAGATCATTAAGATAATTACAATAATTATAACCGTCGATGCAATGCTGATTAACATAACATGTATCCAATTAGTACTGGCTTTACTCTCACCTAACATGACAGGCTTATAGTGTCTTGTTTCATGAATTAGATTTTGTAAAGGGATCTCTTTTAAACTCGACAAATGTGGTGGCAATTGTATTGGTTTGGATCCTAGTTTAGTTTTACTTTCAATCAAAAATGAAAAGTTCGAAACATTATGCAGTTTTAAAAGTGCTTGCAACGGATCTGACCTTTCAAAGTTACTATGTCCGCCGAAATACTCAGGTAACTGTAAATATTTGTTTGATGCTTTACATGTGTTATTTAACCGAATAATACCAAATGGTGGTGTGATTTTAATGTCAACATTTTCAGATTCATGTGACTGACAATTTAATGTAAATGTCAGAGGTTTATTTGTGACCACAATCCAAATACCAAATATCAAGTACTTCGTAGTTGGCAACCTTTCATTCAACACAACTACTTGTTTACAGTACTTTTTAATGTCATGCAGGTTTTTCATAAAGAGAGCAACAACGCAGAATTTGTTTACATTTGTCTGATAGAATGCTATTTCAGGATTGCAAAACTGGAAATGATCATTATTACACATCTGAAATGTACTTTCAGATAGAAGCGAAAACTTTGTTTTATCCTCTGAGACCAGTAACATTTCGTTTTCTAAGCTATACTTTAATAATACGTCTGTGTCGTTATTGGTGGATAGAGGTAGTGGTAGGTTATATATTTTATACACTTCATATTGTTCTTTTGTGTTAATTAGTGGGATCTTAAGAATAATCCTAATCTCATTATCTTCAAGGTATGTTATACATGTCAATGTTTTGAAGAAATACCAAATGTCTTTACGAGGATTTTTAGGTAACTCAAAGTTATTGGGAAGTTTTGTTTCTACTTCAATCAATAGTTCCTTAAGATCTTTTGGAGAGATTGTATTGGTAGATAAGTGATGCATTGATAACATATTTAGTTCAGACTTTAAGCTTTCAAGATAAAATATGGCATCTTGAGTTGTAAGCCTAATTTCATCAAGTATCATTTTAAATTGTAAGTATGTATGAATAAATTGTTCGAGTCTAACAAACTGTTGTTCAAATGTTCTTCCAAGCAAACTTATTTTACGATCTAGTTTCTGAATAACAATGATGAGATCCATTATAGATCTCCTGTTTTCCGCTACTTGCATTCTCGTTAAGTTTAATACCGATAAACTTACATCAAGATCATGTATAATTTGTTCTTCATTAAGTGCCAAGGCTTTAACATTTCTATCTATGTTCTCAAGGTCACTTTCTGATACAGTACCGAACAAAGTACTCATTAACTGTCCTACTATAGGAAGCAATGACCTTTTGTGCTTATGTTTGTTTTCTGAAAGTGTCTGGTACTCATCAAAGTTTTCATAAACAGAAGTATATGTATCTGTTAATAGGTCAACTTCTACATGTAAGCTTTGAAATGTTTCTACGTATCCCGTTAGATTTGATTTCTGATAAAAGATTGTAATAGCTTTTACAATTTCATCAGTGCGAGCAAGATCGTTTTGAATCTTTAAAATTAGATTTTTAAACGGTCTCAAATCATGAATAAATGTTACAGACCAGTGTGCATCGTTAATAAAGACTTCATTAGTCTTTTGAAATACAACATTTTCGGATGTAAAGAGTCCGAATGCAAGGCTAACATAGCATGATCCCAAGATTAATGTGATCATCAATATGTTAATCTGAAATTAAATAAAAACGGGCATAACTATACTGGGCATAACTATACTGTTAAATGCGAGGTACTTATTTACAATTCACCTCTATTAACATACATGAGGCCTTTACCTCATTAAAGAACACTGTATTACGAGGTCATTTTTATAACATAGTAGACATTAACCTCAAAAATTGTTTCATATTCTCTGCTTTATCTTGAGACTTCTTTTGTCTCTTTTTCTGTGACCTAACTGTTTCACTGACTACACTATTATACAATGGCTGCTGTGAACAAACTTCGTTCACTTCCATATCGCTAGCTAAATCATTATTTTCTATTAAAGGCATAGGACAGGAATTATCGGAGAATAACTCGTCATTACACTCCCTGTCCTTGACCTCGGTTTCTTCACTTTGATTTTGCCTAGCTTCTCTGTGTTTAATTCTTTTCTGCAATTCCATCAAAGGAATATCATCTTCATCAGAAGAATGTTCTCTTTCTTGCCTATACCTCTTAACTAACTTAGCCAAGGGAATTTGTCCTTCTGGGTCAGAATCAGATTCTGTCTCTGACTCAGAGGCTTGAGGTGGAATTACATATGCTGCGTCCCTTAGTTTTCTACATTTATCATTTTTGGAAAGATTCCAATCATATACATTTGCTTTTATTAAATCACCCGCATATACTCTACTTGTTGTGCCATCTAATTGATTCTTAATTATAAAAGATACGGGCCCTGTTTTCTCAATTATTCTATAATAAGGTTTCCATTTCTGTCCTAATTTACCCTTTCTTTGTTTATTCTGATAATAAACTGGATCTCCTACTTTTAATTCTACCTCTTTGGTATTTTTGTCGGCATATTTAGCCTGACGTTTCTTTGCTTGCTGTAAGTAATTTCTTACATGTACAAAAGCTCTGTGCTGTTCTTGTAAAGCAACTTCGTGAAAATCTTCACCTAAATACTTTCTCCTAGGTTGTAATATATTGTCAACTGGCAATACTACATCTCTATTGTACAGCAAATAATAAGGCGAGAACTTAGAAGATTCACTTACATTAAACCTGATTGCTGCTAAACTTTGACAAAGATACAAATCCCAGCTCTGTTGATTATCAGCTACCATTTTAGCTAAAATATCATGCAAAGTTCTATGGAACCTTTCAACTTTGGCATTGCTCTGAGGATGATACACACTTGTCAAAATATGGTCAACATTAAGTCTTTCCAAAGTTTCTTTAACCATCTTATTTACATTCTCAGTTCCATTGTCCGTCACGATTTGTAAAGGACAACCAAAACGTGGGAAAATGTGTCCAATGATCAGTTCAGCTACTGTTTCAGCAGTCTTATCTGGTACTGCAAAAGCTTCAGGCCAACCACTATACCAATCAACAAATGCGATGATATATTTATTGCCTGACAAAGTTGTTGGGTAAGGACCAGATAGATCAAGACTAAGTTTTGCCATAGGGTATGGAGGAATATCAGTTTCTTGTAATGGATGTTTCGTTTTCTGCATTGACCTAGTTCTACAAGTCATACAATCAGAAACATACTTATGAATTTCTTTAAACAGATTTGGCCAAAAGTATTTCTGACGAATGGAGTTAAAAGTTTTCTGTACCCCCATATGACCATTATTGTCATGATACTGAGTTACAACTAAAGACCTAAGATGTTTTGGAATAAACAATCTTAAATTTGGGTCATCATTGGCATTTGATAAATAGTATATCAATCCGTCTACCAAGAGATAATGTTTTTGAACATCTTTACTCTCTTCCCCATTTAAAATCATCGACCTGATTTCTGAAATATCATCATCCCTAGTTTGTTCAATTTTCATGTCAAAGCCGCTTTTAGTAAAGTCAGAACAATCACACTTTTCAAATGTATCTACATTGGGCAAACTACAACCAGCAAACGTTTTTGGATCAAACTGATTAGAGTCTAACACATTTACTTGAAACAAATTGTCATTGACATCAAGTACCTTTTCTACTTCAACGTCTTCACTAACTGTACTTTCCTCAAGTTTATTTACATTATCTGGATGCCTAGAAAGTAGGTCAGCGCATGTATTTGTTGTTTTGTTTGTATTGGAGTTTAACGGCCCAGTCAACACTATTTAGGTCATTTTTGAGCCGGTCAGTTTACCTATCAACACTTTCCTGGGCAAGCTTATACGTAAGCGGTTAACCAGTACAGTGCACATTCTTTCGCCAGAAACTGACAACTGCCCTTCTTGAATCAGCGGAAGGGAGAGAATGACCGTAGAAAAGATTTCATGATCAATCTCCACGAAAGAATGTTGCCGACCCCGGCGGGAGTCGAACCCGCGACCTCCTGATCACCAGTCAGACGCGCATCCGACTGAGCCACCGAGGCCGGCACATGTATTTGTTGTACCAGCAATGTATTCTATAGTACAATTATAGCCTGACATACTCAAAGCCCAGAGTTGAATCTTTTTATTTTGCATAGGAGATTCAAGCAAGTATTTCAGAGGCTTATGATCAGTTTTAATGACAAACTGAGCATTGTGAAGATAATAATCTAACTTTTGAAGAGCGAAATGGATTGCAAATGCTTCTTTTTCTACCACAGACCATTTACATTGAGACTTACTAAGTTTATGGGACAAATAATAGATAGGCTTTTCATCACCAACACACTCTTGTGTAAGGCATGCACCAATACACGAGTTACTAGCATCTGTATAGAGAACGTATGGTTTATTTGGATCTGGATAAACCAACAGTGGAACAGCAGTTAAACTATCCTTCAAGAATTCAAATGCAGTTTGGTGTACGTCTGACCACTTAAAATGTGCGTACTTTCTTGTCAAAGCGATAATTGGTTCAGCTATCTGAGAGAAGTTTGGAATAAATCTTCTATAGTATGAGCACATACCTATAAATGACCTTACTTCTTTTACACAAGTTGGAACAGGTAAAGATCTAATAGCATCAACCTTCTTTTCATCAGGTTTGATTCCTTGCTCACTGATAACGAAGCCAAGATAATTAGTTTCTAATTTAAGAAAACCACACTTCTTAAGCTTAAGTTTCAAATTATGCTGTCTCAACCTATCAAAGATCAGACTAATGTGTCTTAGATGTTCTTCCAAAGATGAGCTAAAGATTAATATATCATCCAGATATGCTGTAGCAAAATCATTGCAACCTTGCAACACAACAGACATAAGTTCTTGAAATACAGCAGGAGCGTTAGAAAGACCAAAGGGCATCACATTGAACTCAAATAACCCTTTATGACATGCGAAAGCTGTCTTTTCTTTATCTTTTTCATCCATGGCAACCTGCCAATAACCACTTTTTAAATCTAAAGATGTAAAGTGTTTTGCTCTACCAAGTAATGCTAAGATATCATCTATTAAAGGCAAAGGAAAGGAATTTTTCTTTGTAATTAGATTTAATTTTATAAAATCAACACAGAACCTTTTACTGCCATCTTTCTTATCAACAATCACCACAGGAAATGACCATGGTGATCTTGACCTTTTAATTACATTAGCATCTAACATTTCGTTAATTGCTTTGTCAATTACCACTCTGTTTTTAATTGGTGTCCTGTAAGGTTTCATCTTAATTGGTTCATGATCTCCTACATCTATTTCCATTTTTACTGTGTCTGATTTTCCTAGTTCAGAATCTTTGCTTGCAAATAAGTCTTTATTTTTCAAGATAAGGTTTTCAATTTTTGACCTATATTTGTCAGGTACATCAAGGTCTTTTAAGTCTAATTTATTCTCACAGCTGTTATTTTGGATTACTGAATCTATATGAGTAACATTATTTTGAATCTCTGAGATTTTAGCCAACAAACCATGTCTATAAATTTTAATATATTTATTTGTGCTGTTAACAATTAACACTGGTAAAGATCTATCTTTTGCTAATGTAGAAACAGTATTAATAATTTGTAAGCCTGGTTGATCTGTTAAAAACCCTTTATCTATTTGCGAAACCTCATATGATGAACCTACTGGTAAGTCTGGATTTTCTCTTACTTTTCCGTAACATATCATGGCTGTATTTGGTTTAATTAAACATGTTCGTTTCATCCTAACTGTAGAAGCAATATGAATATCTTCCTCTAAATTTACATAGTGTTTACCATTTATTCTTAAACATTTTAAATCAAAATAAATCCTTACATTGTTCTGTTTGAGCCAGTCCAAACCAAGTATCAAATTTCTATTTAAATCTCTTATCACATAGAAATCTTGAGACATTTCGGTACCACCGATACAAAACTGTACAGTAATGCAACCGTCACACTTAAGTTCACTCCCATTTGCAGATTGTAAACAAACTTTCTTATGAGTAAGCCTTGGTTTATTCTTAAGTTGATCATATATTCTTCGGTGCATTAATGAACATTCAGCTCCAGTGTCTACAAGAGTTCTATATCTTTGTTTACCTATTTTAACTAAACAAGAATTTGGACTGCCTGAAACATTGATCCTAAATTTTTGATGAGGTAAATGTCTACTTTTGTCTTTACTACTCATTACATCGACCCCTGCATGCAATGAGCGTCCCAGTTTTCCTGCTGACCTGGGGTTTTACAAGCTTGAAACCTACTTCTTCCATGTCCCATAGGTCTTCTATTTTTATCTTTTTTCTTGCAATCCCTACTTATGTGGCCTTCTTCGCCACAAGACCAACATTTTATTGGTGGTCTGTTGTTAGCACTATTTACCCTTCTATTCTGAGGATAACGTCGACCTCGTGAAAGGTCAACCTCCATAGGTGTTGTTCTTGTATTGGACCCCTGCCAATTATGATGAGACATTGACACTCTAGTCCTCAAGTTTTGTTCATTTGTGGCAATAGCCACTGCCCCTTGCAAAGTATCGGGCTCATCCCTTAATATTTTCATTTTTAATTGGTCATTAGTAAGACCATCAACAAAAATATCTATGATTTGTCTCTCAATAGCATTGCCTCCCTGGTTATCATAGGCAATCTCGGCTAGAGAAAGAATACGCTCAGCATACACCTGTATATTTTCACCAGGCTTCTGCCTCACGGACCTCAACATTGACAGAGCAGTTTGAGAGTCTGTCACATCAGAAAATCGTACAGCAAGCTGCTGTTTAAGCTGATCCCAATTATTATTAGGATTGGCTTGCATGTAACGGTGAATGAAGCCACTCACCGCTCCACTTGACGACTGGTAAGCAATGAGCTTCTTCCGTGCGTCAGGTACATTTACTAAGGTCGCGTATTTTTCTATTGACCTTATCCATTCCCTATACGTTTTTGGGTTCCCGTCAAATTTAATGACTGCGTTAGATATTCCCTGCGCAGTTAAGGCATTTGAAACATTTGTAAGTTCTAATTGTATGTTAACAAAAGCCTGCGCAGCCGGATCAAGTTGTTGCTGAGCCTGAGCTTGAGCTTGGGCTTGAGCTTGGGCTTGTGCTTGAGCTTGACCTTGCTGAGCCATGTTTAAATAAAATAATAAATGAATAAATAAATAAATAAATAAATAAATAAACTAATTAATCATAATTTTATTTTTCTTGTATAATTTTACGTCCTACTGAATAATAATTGGTGTCATAACAAGCAACACACAAAACCAGAAAAAGTAAAAGTAAACGGCACCTACCTTGGTGTCCATTCTTCTTGTCGTCAGGTTCCTTTTTTCTTTTATCCGCAGCACGGCACCAATAAATTTAGACGTGTAACATAGCCACACACCTAAAGGCTGTGATCGTATAGATTTTTACTAACAAATAAAACTAAAGTCATTTTATAACATTTTCAAGTTTAATTGAATGCAAGAGCTTTCCGCTCCATTAAAATACCGCTAGACCAATACTCTAACTGGCATGGTCTAGCACCTTAGAGTGACACAAAACACAACTCCTGAAGCCGTAATCAGAGGCGGTATATATACGCTTTCTCACATTCTTTCATGCACCTGCAGAACCATTACGTAAATAAATTCTAAATGCTATGTAAATAATATGTCCAAATTAGATAATGACATATAAACATACACTCAATTGACATGCTGGTATTAGCTTCTGGAAAGGTTTATCTAAATATCACTGCACCTAAAATATTCAATAAATGTTGACTTAAGCAATTATGTCCCACCTGCATGTGAAAATAACCTTTAAGTAAATATCATCGTCATATGATATTTCGAAATACTGATTTGAACAGCTTCCAAGTTACATGTAAGTGCAACATGGGTTCATGTCTGCATTTTATACAAAGTTATAGAAATGGTATTTTAGGATATTAGATGAAGCTATTTCATAATTATAATTGATGCTTATTACTTTCCTAAACCGTAATGCTACAGAAGCAGAAGCTTACTGCCTACTCAACACTCATTCAAGCATATCAGTCTTACGTACCTTCAATACTATTTCAGTCATATAGAAAACATGCCTATGCATAATACCGACTGCATAACATGACTATGTTATATCGTGCATGACGTCAACCTGAACGACCACGCACACAAGGGTGTAATCAACCAGTGCATTTATCAAACACGTGATTATATTCGATTTGGGGTCGGAACACCAGGGTCAGAACATAAATTTCTATCCCAGGGTAACATCGCGGATTTCCTTGTCTGGTGTGCAAGAAATTATTTTTCTTAGTTTTAATCCAAGACATAGGTTATGGGTACTCGTTACAACCTCCTAACGAGCGCCCACGACCTACGTTTGAAGTATTTATAAGAAAAATATCACAGATTTTCATCAGAAAAGTAGCCATTTTGGAGATGTGAAAAATGCACTATGTCGGACGGGTGAGTTATCGTATTGTAAAGTCCCACTTTTCTCTAAATAAAGCGGGCTTACAATGATGTACATTACACGGCCTCGGACTTGTTAACAAGAAAGGATATGAGTTCAAAGTAGGTGTTTCTAAACATCGAGATATGATTAGAGGTTTAATCGACTGTCACCGGGAATTGTAATGGTTGTCGACGGCTTTTTCGATCCCACAGAAATAAAACCCACTTTTTCATTGCGACTTATTCATTATTTTTTACTATTATTTAGTAACTGTAGTATATAATATAGGATCATCGTCCGTATGCGTAGCTATTGTGCTGGTTCATAGGGATTTTTGTGGGGGAAAATGGCAAACTGAGATTGGAAGACAAACACAACACATTGTCTTTTGTTTTAGTGCATTTAATGTATTAAATGGGTCAGAAATTAATATTTCCATTTTCTTTCCTGGAAAGATTTTTTGATTTTGTTGGGGTTGACACTCATTCTCAAATGAATTGGGATATTGCAGTCGCCGTATATTTTCTGAAATCTAACAGTCATTTTTAACCAATGCATACGTTTATATGACAGAACAACAGATCCTAAAGATATCATGATAAACCTCCTATAGAAAAGTACCTTTTCAGGGAAAATCAGCCACGGGAAAACCCGGTTTTGTAATGTTCGAGACTGTCGCTTTTCGAATTCTCCTTGTTTGCGCACTTACAAATTTGCAAATACCCTAGAAAGGAAAGGGTTAGGTGGTTTCCATAAATTTTACGTATTATGGGTAGGGAAATCACTACCAAAAGCAGGACCACATGGAATCTTACTATGTATTTGCCCCCGATTATGCCTGTCGCCGAAATTTAATTAAGCATTGTAATGTACGAGACGACGTTTTTCTTCTTGATATTTTAAAACAACGTTTAGGTTTTTATACACGGAAACGTGACCAAATGGAGATTCTATATTATATTAAGCATATAAGGTCGTTTGATGTAACCTGTACACTACGAAATGAAAAATACATGCCATACAAAAATGTGCATGGATTTGTTGCAAAAATGCATGTAATGTTCGCGATCATTATACCAGGCTAATTACGTATGTATCGACAAAAAATCATAGTGCTAGATGGAATTAAACTCCCGCGATGTATGACTAACACAAATACATCATCTGGAACGAAAATAATATTTTGATGTTGAAATTCCCTCATTTCCAGTGGTTTGTAATGTTCGAGACCGGTAATGTTCAATACCGAAAATTGTTAGTCTAACAGCTTGATCACATTGCTCTCACGTGGCACAGTTTTCCGTTACCAGATTACGCAGTAGAAAGTATCTGCAGACGACATGGTTGCCTTTTCCGGTGTTTGATGGGTGAGGGAGTCGGCAGACAATACCACAGTTAAGAGAAAATAAAAGTCATATTTTGTTTTTAAATACCTTTATAGAAACTTTTCATCTTTTTTCCAATATTTTTTGTCACAATTAATATTGTTCAATTAAGAAAATGCCACCAAAATCATTATTAATGAACAACATTTGCACGCTTGGAAGATCACAATTCTATTGCAATAAGCAGTGGATGTATGCGATGAAATGTCCGCTACATTTGGTATCGAACATGGCAGGTTTGCTATGTTGACCGCAAAGGGATAAAAACTGCAAATAAATGAACTATTTTGATTTGTGCAACCTTATTTGTGTAAAAGGAACACGTTTAGTGGTATACATGTTTGCTACATTTCTACCAATAGCTGCAAACGGTAACAATGTTGATTTCAAATTTATTACTTATTTTCGATTTTGGATTTGAGTCCCATAGCTTATAATCTTCACCCAAATTTTATTTGCCAGAATGAATATTTTCAATATAAAATGTGCAATGTTAAGAGGCACTTCAACACTCCAATTTGTATTTCCAATTGCATATTTTGAATGTTAAAAAACATTGCAAGTGCAGTTTATGTTACTAAACTTATTGTATCGAACATTACAAATTGTATCGAACATCCCCACCTAAAATAAATATGTATATTTTAGGGAATGCTGGTTTACTCTTGATTATGTTAACTAGATACAACAAATACAATATCAGATTCATTTTCATTTTTACAGGTAGAAATGGTAAAGTGGCATAGCATGCCCTTTACCTTGTATGGTAATGTCCGAGACTATCATAGCTGCCATTTACAGACATGCATCTGTTTACATTTCTGAAAACATACTTACAAACTTAACAAAACGTGTTACTTTCTTCCAGCTGGTAGACAAAATTGGCTACGCTTTGAAGACTTTTGTATAGAAAAATATTACTCTGGAATGCACTGTAATGTTCGATACTGTATTCTCGCGGTTGGATCAATAATTTTAGATACTTGATTGTTGAGAACATAAGGCCATGCAGTTGTTGTGTGTTTATATGTGATAGATATGTCTTTTAAAGTTTCGGCTGCCTTTAGAAAATAGTTTATCTGTCAGGAGAGCAATTTTATGCATAAAAGTATATACCGAGGCTTTTCTGCGTAATAGCGACACCATGTTTTACAAGCATATGACTGAACATGCACTGTTGCATTAGTTATATCTAAGATATGAATGGAAATGACACTAACAGCTATATTGTCAGTTATTCACGTTAGTAAACTACTTGACTTATAGAAACAAAATCACTGTAATGTCAGCGACTTTTTACATATAATTCAAATAAACTTATTGTTTATGTTGATCGTTTATCTAAAGTAATATTACTTGTGTTCCTTATTTACCACTCAATACCTGTTCAAGTGCCATAGTCGTAAGTGATCTAGCTCTTATGTGCTTCTCTTAAAACAAAACGAAAGTTGTATGTTTTCAAAAAAACTATTTCTTTTTCTGTATTCTCTAACCAACCCTGAATTTTATTCAAAATGTATAATTCATTTCTTTTCCATATATACGACCATATGTTCAATTTTGTCCCCGCTTAATAACCCGGTCGTAAATTTCTGTCATTGCGAGCTGCGGTCTCTTGATTTTTGTGATGTTATAGAAGGGGGTAACGAACAAGTAGATTGTAGCGTACGGTTCCCACAATCAAAATTTGTCAAAATACCGACATATTTCTAGCTGTTGGAGTGAAATAATTTTTCATTTCTTGATCAAGGTATTTTAACTGAGTATAGGTACATGTTAATACTTTATTCTGAACATATCGCTGACTGAATCTAAGTAACTTTATAATTTGACTTTTTAAACGGCTAAAATCCCAATTCATTTGAGAATGAGTGTTAAGCGACATGACACTCCTTGTGTGTCAGTTTGCGACAGAAAGGGCAAAAAGAGAATTTTAATGCACTTGCATATGTAACGCGACGTCTGATTGGATAACGTCAAAAATTTGTGACAGTATATTCTGCGATATACTGTCGGAAACCCGACGTCATCGCGTAACGTCGCTTTTCATTGGCTGGCATTTGGTTTTACGCAGCTCACAGCGCTAGCAATTTTGTGCAAAATAGTACAGTTTTTAACAAAACAACCGTTAAAGTGCATTAGAATACTTGTCGGTTTTACGATCGCAAATTACGTTTTACGGTCGCCGTAAAACGAAATTTCCGACCGTAAAAACTCCGATTTACCTCCCCAAATCACAATTTTGAATACAGTTATCCCCTAACTCAGAGACAGTAGCGGAGATAAAATTAAGGGATGGTGGAGAAAAAAAAAGAAGAAAAGAAATGAAAGTCTAGAACAGAAAAAATAAGAACATTACCCATGTACCAATACCTGCGGCAAGGACAGCAGCCCTTGCCCAACTAGAAGCCAATATCCGTTGGACAGCCCAGTAACGCAAGTTACACGACATCTTGCCTCACCCAACCATCCAACTTTCACGGAAAACAGATAAAGTTCTCGCTAAGTTCGTTTCTAAGAATCATGTTTGGCGTTTGGCGTCACTTAACTTTTAGAAGAAGAATAAGACAAGGTTTTGTGAAGAACAAGGAGGCTGGCGCGGTTTTAGGTATACTGATTGAATCTGTTTACAAAACAAGAGGACCATGATGGTCCTGTATCGCTCACCTGAGTCTATTCATCACCTTGTTTTTGATCCCACATGACCCATATTCAAACATATTCAAGATTTTATAAAGGCAAACATTCCTGGCAAGTTTCATGAAGCTTGAACCAAAAATGCAGTCTCAAGTATGATTTGACCAATTATGTTTGTTTGATTTGAGGTTTATACTATTTAGGTCATTTTGGAGATGTTGCTTCCAATTTTGTGGGACTTTTACCCGACATCGGGATGAAAGGTCCGCCCCTCCATGCCTGACAGCATTTATATTTCTGCAGCCTGAAGGTTGATTTCAATCATTTCTAATCTGTAGCATGCTTATTGTGGGGAAATTATGAAATAAAAGTAGGTCGAGTGATGACAATGTTTTTTCTAAAAATAGCCAAAAGAACTTTGACCATGATCCAAACACCCTGAAAGTCTTAATTGCTTGAGATACTGCATTTTATTTTATACATAGCAGTGAAATCAATGCATATCTGAAACAAATAAAAGTGATATTTTCACACTGTGAAAATATAAATGATATTTTCACAGTGTGAATGTTATTTTCACAGTAGCAGCCCGGACTACTGTTCCGCCAAAATTCATATGTTATCTATGAAATAATTCTGTAACATACCTTGAAAAAGCATTTTTTGAACTGTAAAAATGCTGTTTTAAAAATGGCGATCTGTTTATGGTTTGCAGCTGACAGTTATGACGTCATAGCCAAGTCAAAAATTGCGACGTAAGATCCGACTGATCAATTACAGTAAGTGTCCTAAAATATTATCAAATAAAAAGAAAATTTAATTTTTTTCGATAAATATCAAAAATATTTCATCTCGTGTGTTGAAAACATCAGAATTGTCACTCGTGCTTCGCACTCGTGAAAATTCTGATATTTTCAGCACACTCGATGAAATATTTTTGGTATTCATCCCAAAAAAGTAAATATTCTCTATATCATACAGAATATTTGTTTAAAGTTTTAATAACCCCTAAAAGGCGGGAAAACCCTGAAGGGGTAGCCTGGCAAACAGCATAGGCCCAGATCAGACGTCGCAGAACGTGGCATCTGATCAGGGTCTGCACTGTTTGCTAACAGCATTTTCTGTCAAATAAAATACCCCTCCTGACCAAGGTATTACAAAAAGAGGACAATTCTGAACAAGTTTGATGATGATTGGACTAAAACAATGTTAACAATGTTTTTCTATGATTTAACCTACTGACGTACCTTTTGACCCCACATGACACATATTCTAACTTGACTGAGATATTGTCCGGATGATCATTCTGAGCAAGTTTGATGATTATTTGATCAAAACTGTGGCCTCTAGAGTGTTAACAAGGTTTTTCTATGTTTTGACCTACTGACCTATTTTTTGGCCGATATGACCCATAATCGAACTTGACTGAGATATTGTCAAGATGATCATTCTAAGCAAGTTTGGGGACGATTGGACTAAAACTGTGGCCTCTAGAGTGCTAAAAATTTTATTCTGTGGTTTGGCCTACTGACCTACTTTTTTACCCGAAACGACCCATATTCGAACCTGACCGAGATATTGTCAGGATAATCATTCTGAGCAATTTTTGAGGATGACTAGACCAAAACTGTGGCCTCTAGACTGTTAACCAGGTTTTTCTATGATCTGACCTACTGACCTACCTTTTGATCTGAAATGACCCATATTCAAACATGGCCGAGATATTGTCAGGATGAACATTCTGACCAAGTTTGAGGACGATTGGACTAAAACTGTGGCCTCTAGAGTGTTAACAAGGTTTTTTCTATGATTTGACTTACTGACCTACTTTTTGACCCAACATGACCCACATTCGAACTTGACCGAGATATTGTCAGGATGATCATTCTGAGCAAGTTTGGGGATGACGAATAAAACTGTGGCCTCTAGAGTGCTGACAAGGGTTTTCTGTGGTTTGACCTACTGACCTACTTTTTGACCTGACATGACTCATATTCGAATTTAACCAAGATATTATCAAGATGATCATCCTGAGCAAGTTTGAGGATGATTGGACCAAAATTGTGGCCTCTAGAGTGTTAACAAGGTTTTCCTTTGATTTGACCTGGTGACCTACTTTTTAATTCGACATGACCCATATTCGAACCTGACCGACATATTGTCATGATGATCATTCTGACCAAGTTTGATGATGATTGGATCAAAACTGTGGCCTCTAGAGTGTTAACAAGAAAAGTTTACGCACGCACGACGAACGACGAACGACGCCGGAACGACGACGCCGGACATCTCACAGTCACAAAGACAATGATCAGGAATCGATACAATTAACCCACAGCTCCCACCAGAGACACCAAAGGGGAAGAAACAAAAAAAAAACATGAAACAACTAGATCCTAATGGAAACATCAAAAGCGGAAAGCCAAAAGGACAGTCACTTTCCCACAAAATGGTCAATTGGCTATCCAAAACAAAATAATATAAGCGACACACACACTCAAAGACAAGCCACAACAAAAATAAAACACGACAGAAGACCGCCTTGGAACGGTCAGTGAAACGAATTCCACTCGGGGGCTTAAATCGATTTTACGTGACCACAATCCTCGTCCTTACTTCCGATTTAGACAAACAATTTGTTCAGTCCGCATGAAGGCCTCCTAACTTGTCAGTGCAACATCTCAGTTAACATGAAAATAAAACAACCACAGAGCTGAAACAATGGTGAGGACTCGACAGAAATGCTGGAGCAAAAGAAAACCAACAGTTGGGCTCCGATGGCACCAACCAACATTACATAAACATGTAAAACATAAATCAGTCATATATTATGGGACAGAAATCATTAATATCAAGGCAAGCTGTATAGGTCCTGATGAAATGGCCCATTATGAGCTATGTCATTTGGATCTATACTACAGTAAAACCTCCACTAATGGCCACCTCTGTTTAGCAGCCACCTCTCTTCAGCAGCCACAGAGAATCCTCCCATAGCATTATACTATACATTTAACCTCTGCTCAGCAGCCACCTCTCCTCCAGCCAGCAGCCACTTTACCAAATCTAAATTCCCTCTATTTAACAGAGTTAACGCAATAGCAAAAATAATCGGATGTAAAAATAGTAATTTCTCTTCTGGTTTATTTATTTATTTCAATATTTATTTTTCTCAAAACTACCATTGTGATATATGCATAAATACAATATAAGCATGTGAAAAGAAACATAAATGATGGAGAGGTGTCAGATGACACCTCTCCATCACTTATTTTTCTTTTAGTACATCCATATTGAGCTGTCTTAAATAATCACTATTTTTTGTCTGTCGATAAAAAGCCATATATCATCTCAGACATTTCCCTCTGTTGAACAGCCACCTCTCTTAAACAGCCAGTTTTGAAGTTTTCCCAGGATGGCTTTTTAATGGAGGTTAAACTGTATTTGTATTTAAAGCAAAAGTTATCTTGAAAAAATTGATACTATTTTAGTATTTTTTGTCGCAGTTTATTTTTGTTATGATTTGTCTTTGAGTGTGTGCATCGCTTATATTATTTTGTTTTGGATAGCCAATTGGCCGTTTTGTTGGAAAGTAACAGTCCTTTTGGCTTTCCGCTGTTGCTGTTTCCATTAGGGTCTGGTTATTTCATGTTTGTGTTTCTTTCACTTTGGTGTCACTGATGGGAGCTGTGGGTTAATTGTATCGATTCCTGATCATTGCCTTCACTTCTGTTTAGAACCTGTCTAATATTATGGGGCAGAAATATTGGATTTTCAGTAATATGAAATAATCGAAAAAGCTGTTGCCTAAATTCAAATGTTGCAGAACAGTTAACATGAGCTGTTCCATACATGCCACAATTTTTAAAATATTGGATTCGATTTTTGCAAATACATAACCACAGATACCTGAATGCTTACATCGTTTGATAACGTGGTCTTCTGAAGTTAAATTCATGTTTTTTCATTTGGGTTCGGTTATGCTTGGATTGAAAAGGCTGCTGTTAAACCGAAATTACTTCTTCATCTTTTCACTGAACGATTAAAAGACTGCCAAATAAAATTGGTTTGAAAGATTAAACAGTTTATCAAAAGCGTAACTTTGTAAGCATTTCAAGTCACGGTAAGAGGTCGAGTTGCACTGGTATTGATAGATGTTGTCCCATTTATTAAACCGAAACGCTTTTTAATAAGGGGAATGAATACATCTTCAGGGGAGGCAACTCTCGCAGAAGTATTTTTGTCTCCCATGTCAATAGGGATCTACTCTTAAAGTAAAAGAATTTGCTCCTAAGGAGCAAATTCTTTCCTTTAAGAGTAGACCCCGAATTTGCTCCTTAGGAGCAAATTCTTTACTTTAAGAGTAGACCCCTTTTTCCGTGGGATAGTGTTCATAGAAAAATGAACAGGAAGTCCCGAAAGTTGTCTCCCTTTGAAGCATGGCGGAAAAATGTGCCAGGTATTCCCACTCGCCTTGAAAAGAAAGTTACCTTTCTGGTGCCCTGCTCCCTTCTGCACGCCTTCAAATTCGAGGAATAACCCGTCAACGCTTTTACTGACTACTTTCAGTGCGGCACTGAACTCGTCTATGAGCCGATGATTTCTCTTCGGAAACTTTTTTTATGATTTCGACCGCTTGCCGCAGGGCTTCAGTTGTTTCCCTTTGCTCCTATAGTGCATTTTCTAACTCTATCAGTTTCTTACGGAACCCGGGAAGGGACATAAATTTTTTTAATATGTTGTGCGAACAAGATATTAAGTTGTGCGGACAACATAATTTATATTTATTAAGATAATACCTTGTGCGCACAAGATAATATGTTGTGCGGACAAGATAATATGTTGTGCGGACAACATAATTTATGTTGTGCGGACAACATATTATCTTGTGCGGACAAGATAATATCTTGTTTGCACAACTTAATATCTTCTGCGGACAAGATATTATCTTGTTCGCACAACATATTATCTTGTTTGCACAACATAGATCTTGGGAAGTTGTGCAAACAAGATAGTATCTTGTGCGGACAAAATATTATCTTGTTCGCACAACATAATATCCTGTGCGGACAAGATATTAAGTTGTGCGAACAATATAATATCTTGTGCGGACAAGATAATTTCTTGTCCGCACAAGATCTATAATGTGCGGACAAGATATTATCTTGTCGGCACAAGATGATATGTTGTGCAAACAAGATATTATGTTGTCCGCACAAGATAGTATCTTGTGTGAACAAGATAATATTTTGTCCGCACAAGATAATATCTTGTCCGCACAAGATAATTTGTTGTCCGAAAAAGATAATATCTTGTCCGCTCAAGATATTATCTTGTTCGCACAACATAATAAAAATTAAAAATTATGTCCCTTCCTGGGTTCCGTAGTTTCTTCACCACTTTATACTCGTAATCAAAGCGGCTGTAGCACTGCCGTTCAGTATCTAATGCGGCCACGCGATCGTTGGCAGACAAATCATGGCTAGTTTGAAATACATCCTGATATCGTTCTTCAACGTTAAACTGCAATATTAAACTTTAAAGTTCGAAAAGAATCCGAGAAATACCCAGTTGCCTATGCGGTTCTCATTTGAATCAAGGGCAGTTGATATGTGTTCGCAGGGGGCAACTCCTTCAGAAGTATTATATCTCCATTAGCAACAGGTTAAAGGAAGGAATTGAATCAATAAGAAACGCATTCTTTGAATTTAGAGCAGATACCTCTTTCAGAGAAACGTTGTTTACAGTAAAGTGTACATGAAAGTTGTCCCCCGTGTGTTTAACCCATAAAATGCAAATCACGACGATTGTCGTATGCTTTAACGTTTGCCGGTTACCTTAAAAATAATTCGTTGCAAACAATGTGGACCCAGATCAGACTGCTCCTCTAGGAGCGGTCTGATCTGGGTTCACACTGTTTCCCTGTATGCAAAAATATTTTTAAGAAGTTTGTAAGAAGATTCAGCAGACGACATAAGCAGATGACATTTTCAGATTTGTATTTTCTCGGAGTTTAAAGGGTTAAAATAGCACAGATTCCTTCTATTATCTTCTTCTTGAAATCATGCATAAGCAAGCGCATGAAAAATGATACGTATCGCATAGACGAGCCTCTGCTTTCTCACTAGAGCCTCGGATACTCGCAGACATGTAGAGGCGACCTAGAGATAGCTTCATGGGGGACGCCATCATCTAGGCTTAGCTGTTGTCTGCGCACGCGCATTTAAGGTCATAGTTAGGAGAATGCTAGGGACCATTTTGAGAGGTGTCGATTCATTATCTATTCACTTTGATTTTGTTTGTTTGATTTGAGGTTTAACATCCCCGTCAACACTGTGAAGGTCATTTTGGAGACGTTGCTTCTACCCGACTTGACTTTTACCCGACATTTGAGATGAAATGACATCTCAAGCCCTGTCGCCCAATGAAACCAATAGGGTTTATTAGCATGGACGGTCCGCCTCGCACCGCGGTTCCTGAACAGGCTTAGATCCTCTAAGCGGTTTACCAGTACTAGTGTGCGGGCCGGATTCAGCTCTGCGTGGAAGCATAGTGCAGCCCATATATTTCTTCAAGCCCCTAATGGCGGGGTCGACTATTCACTTTGAAGTTAAGATTATTAATATCCGATGTTTTACCATGCATCTTCCCGGTAAGAACACATTCCAACACCACGTGCACGTTAAATACGTGTATTTGTTTGATTTGAGGTTTAACGTCCCCGTCAATCCATATTCTAGGTCATTTTGGAGACGTTGCTTTCAACTTTGTAGGGTTATACCCGACAATGAGATGAAACCTCAAGCCCTGTCGCCCAATGAAACCAATAGGGTTTATAAACATGGACGGGCCGACTCGCACCGCTTTGCCTGGGCAGGCTGAAATCCTCTTAGCGGTTTTCCAGTACTCATGTGCGGTCGGTTTCAGCTCTGCGTGCAAGCATCATCCAGCCCATCTATTTCTTCAAACCCCAATGCGCAGGGGCGGTAAATAAGTGTATATGGATCTCCTCTACGACTACAAGCAATACAGGCTCTAGTGCACAGCCTCGCCGGAGACTTGTAATAGCTACCCTAAATATAGATTGTGGGTACTGCTTAGAACCGCCTCGATGACGCGGTTCTAACGACTACCCACTATCTAGGGGTCAAAATTAGGCAGGCGTGTTTTCGTGATGTGAAAAAATATTCTTTTTTTTCTAGTCCAAATATAGATTGTCGGTGCTCGGTGTTCTGAACCCCCTAAAAAGGAAAATAATGTACCCCTGTAAACTCAACTTTTTCTATATAAAGTTGGGTTTATGGGGAAGTTCAGTACTTATGCGGTAGCCTCAATGTGCTTCTAGTGCCTGGTTACCTTAAAAACATGATAATCGTTGTTCAGTACACGGACTTGTTGATGTAATGCTTTTCTTTTCTTAAGGATTTGTAAAAAAAAATATATATATGCCTATAGATTACAAAAGTTAATTCTGTCACTTGAGTCACACTTCTCTCGGAGACTCAAACTTTTCATGGTCACTCAGAATTTCCAGGACGTGTTTACGAAGAGAGTTTGACAGTTGAAATCAGTAAAATAGTTTTTCAGAGTCCAGTTACAGGCAGATAGTCTAACTAAACTCCGTTCAGAAAATCTGAATCATAGATTTTTTCGTTTCTTCCTTTTAATACTCATTTTAGCCCATACATCATTATGGGAAAGTTGTAGACCTCACCCTCCGCCGATTTCTCCAACAAGTCGTATGCCTCTGCGGCAGCCAGGAAAGGCTGTGATTATTTGGAGAAAATTGCAAAATCTAAATTTTCGTTCACAGACTGACATTTTGACAGGCTCGACACACCCTTTTAAACCATATATAGAAGTGGTTACTGCTCTTGTAAATTACAAGGGCGTCTATATTTTATTTGCACGATCACTTCATGGAAAATCATTAGCTGTGACACCACATCTGATATCGGTATAATTCATTTTGACCACTGTTGACAGCGCATCGCGCAAGTGGCTCCCCATTCCTAGTGAGCTTCCATCTAGCCATTCGAATGTAAGGCATGTCGTAATTGCCTATCTATTTATAAAGCGCATCCATGGATTTGAATATGTATTATTTTACCTGACAATCATCATCAAATGGACTTAGTCTGTGGTCTCATTTCTTTGTTTTGCACTTTTCTCCAAATAATCGCAGCCTTTCCTGACTGTCGCAGGGACATACGACTTGCTGGAGAAGTCGGCGGAGAGTCAGGTCTAAAACTTTCCCATAGTGATGTATGGGCTAAAATGAGTATTAAAAGGAAGAAAAGAAAAAATCGATGATTCAGATTTTCTGAACGGAGTTTAGCTGGTAACTTATTGTGTAAAAAAATCACGAGTTGTACTTTAATTAAATCAATCAAGTGTGTTTGTTGTATATGGAACAGTATTAAGGTAAAAACTCAATTATGCAATGTGCAATTACAATATGAATTGTTGAAAACCGCACTTTGCATTATGAACCTTTCCATGTCTTACTACTTTATTCGAATATGCAACATGCACATTCTAATTCGAGACCTTTGTATTTAAATATGGCATTTGGACGTCCTATTTTGCAATATTCAGTTTCGATTCTGCTGTGGTTAGACGGGGTACCAGTCATTGAGGTGACGGTAACGTTCGGTTATGTCCGTGGATTTGCCGTATTTTTTTCCGATGACAAGCGTCTGTTTGAGAAGATCGCATTCGCTTTTCCAGGGGCCAAATTCAAGCCAGCAGCGATAAATTTTATCCAGCTATATAATAATTCGGATATTTACAATAATGTGTACGTTTGCATCTTTAAAATAAATTTTACAGCGCGGTTCCTTATTTATATATTTATGAGAAACAGGATTTTTATTTAAAAGTTAATACTTGTCTGACGAAGGGGAAAATACTCTATCGTTGAATATTTACTAAAATAAATTATCATGAAGGATTAGTTTGTGCCGAATCCATGGATTTGAAATGAGCATTTATTGTTAAAATTGATTAATTCATACAATTTTCATAAATCTGATCCTTCTGTGGTGTTACTTATAAAGATATTAGTTACTAATTGCAACCTCACTCAAAACTCAAATGTTTGGATATTATAGAAGTATGTATAGGTCCGCTCAAAGGGTAATCGAGTGATGGTCTCCCTGTTCGCGGGCATGGATTCTTCCCCTGGGACCTTACCAACTGACCATACGGGGAAACTGGTAAACAACAACCATTGCCTCAACTCCCATTGTTAATCTGATGTAAATACTTCATCGTCCCTAATATGAACAGTAGTTACTCATTCTCAGCCGCGACCCACAACCATAGAAACGCACCTGTGGTCACAATGACAGCTGTCGTATTCATATGTCCGTCTGTCTTCATAAGTTAGACTTGGGCATGATAGCTTTCATCCAACAGAATCACAACGCGAAAATATTAGCTGGTCGTCTGTCAGTTCGTCCGTCCGTCTGTCTTCAGCCAGCAAAACCTTGCTGAGCTAGTGTCGCGACTGTCTTAGCCAGCCTACTACATATTTCTTCAAGTTCTACATGTAACGATTTGGCAAATGGAGTGGCTGAATCCAAACCATTTTGTACTTACATGTATTTCCATGTATTAGGTCTACGCCAAAGTTTTTTTTTTTCTTCTTGTTTTATTAGTTAGACCGCGTACAGCGTACCCAGGTTTACCTGGCGGAACTTAAACGACATTATTTATTTATTTATTTATTCACTTATTATTAAAGTGTACAGAATCTAGAAAAAAAAATGTTTTTGATGCATTAGATTTGTACATTTTACCGCCGAAAATACAACAACAAAAATTGTACAACAAAAATTTTAAGATGAAAAATCGTGATGATATTTTCTGACTGTTGCTTAAAATATACATTTTGGGTACACGTTAGAAGCGCCTCTTCGATGCGGTTCTTACGAGTACCCACAATCTATATTTTGGAGTAGAAATGAGAAAAATAATGTTTACTCCTGTAAATCCAAGTTTTACTCTACAAAAGTGGGGATCAAGTGTGTGTGTGGTGGGGGGGGGGGGGGGTTGGGGGGGAGGGGGTCAGAATTATAAAGAGGTGTTTAATGGTGGGATGCGCTTGGTATGTGATTGCGTGTTTAGTTTTACGTCTCACCAACAGCTTAGGTCATACGGATTTGGGACCTGGGTTTAAAGACTCATCCGAAATTCTGGAGAAGCCCGGGGTCGATCCTGCGATCCCTGGTTAATGAGGCGAGTAGCATAACCACAACAGCACAGAGGCTTCCAGCGCTTGTTATGTTACATTGTAGCAGGTGCGGGTTTTCCACCTGCACTCCGGTATGAAAGAATTCGCTTCGCGTTGTGTTTTGTCAAAAAAGTGGAAACCTTTGCGTTTTGTCACTTGAAGCCAAAAATCTAGTATAAAAAGTCAGATAGTTTTCTATTTTCTTATAAATTATTGAATGCATTTAACACAAACAGTTACGAACATCTATGTAAACATGTGACAAAATAAACAGGGAATCAGACCCCCGGCCTTCGGGGCTTGAAGAAATAGATGGGCTGCATGAACTGAAACCGACCCGCACACCAGTACTGGTAAACCGCTTAGAGGATCTTAGTCTACCGAGCCAAAGCGGTGCTTACAACCCCTATTGGTTTCATTGGGCGACAGGGCTTTGATATGTCATTTCATCTCAGTGTCGGGTACAAGTCCCACAAAAGTGGAAGCAACGTCTCCAAAATGACCTATATTGTGTTGACGGTGACGTTAAAACATCAAATCAAACAACAGAACCAAAATGCCTAGTTTTAGAAATTCCGTTGGATATGCCCTAAATCAGATATAAATGTTAGAGGTAACGTAAGTCGTAGCTCTTCTGAAAGCATTTTCACGAAAGAGAGTTGTAACTATGTTTGCTTTCAGGTGATCATAATGGAGCAGTCTCACCAAGGTCTATACGATTTGGACAGGTGCCTTTCTGTGCCATACAAAATTATTATAAGTATTTACAACAAATTTATATTTTAGAGGTGCAATGGCCTGAACACATTTGCGCTATATTTAGATAAAACTTGCATACAAAACAAACCAAG
The DNA here is from genome assembly GCA_963580285.1 of Lucinisca nassula. Lineage (NCBI taxonomy): Eukaryota > Metazoa > Mollusca > Bivalvia > Lucinida > Lucinidae > Lucinisca > Lucinisca nassula. The sequence goes on from OY757017.1 coordinate 59,987,641, forward strand.
CAAAGCTGATTCCTGGTCTGACATATGAAATAAAAATTATGTGTAAATGATTTTATCGGGAAGGATGTAGTGTCCCCAAATCGTCCGTTTTATGCCAAAAATATAGTTCTCTCGTTTCTTTCACCCCTCCGTGTCACCAATACGCTTGCAGATTTTTTTGGGTCTCTTCCGAATACAGGCGGACGTTTACGGGAACGGTACGAAAGAACGATCAAAGCGCCACTGAACGAGAATAATGAGAACTAGAAGAAGCAGAAGCGGAATTTCAAGTTGCAAAACAGGACGAGAAACAGAAAGAAAAGTACACAAATTCCAAAAGCAGACTACAAAAATGAATATCATAATGCAGTGTTGCACAATTGTAACTGAATATATAGCATAACAGAATATCAAAATTGCATATTGCAATCTCAATGTTGCATAATTGAGTTTTTACCTAAATCTATGAAAGTGATAATATGTCATTTTTCTTCATTTATTTCGGAACATTATTAACTGTTCCCGCTTTATAAGCGGTGGGTGAAGAGAAAAAAAAAACAGTTTTAAACCATTGCAGACCTTGTCTCGATCGTGCCTCGAACTCAGGCAGAACTACCAACATGGTCAATTTTACAAAACATGCCATTGTTCATCGCATGTCAAACGAGCAATTTAAAAGCTTAACATGTACATGGACAAGTTTTCCACCAGCATTAAACTTGTGCGAGTGAGCAGCGCGCAACATTCAGCCTTCTCTATTCATAAATGCCGATTATTTTAACCATTACAGTTAGGTGCGCACCGACGTTGCGGTATCGCTCCTCGCCGGGTCCTTGAATATGTTTCTACGTAGATTGTCCTCCTTTCAATGGTTTAAGACGGACAGCTAACACTGAAACAGTTTCCGTAAAAGCTTTACCAGGAAAATCGTGCTTATTTAGAGCGACATCGATGCAACGTCAAGACGTGGAATTGGCTTCATGGGCATGACATGGGTCTTTTCACCAAGGCGACCAGCACTGACTCAGGCGAGCCTGCGAGTACGGGCAGCCTTACCAGAGCCTTTGCTGCTCTCGGATATGTAGAAGAGAAGATGCGTTTTAGTTGGCTACGCACATGCATTTGACAAATTGTATGATTATCAGTTAACGTTTTAAGCCCCAAAACCTGGGAAATCGAGTGAAAACGAATGTGAAAAATATTTTTTTTACCAGTTGATAACTTCACTTGAAAATAAATTTGTAAAACAGCACAAACGATTGCTTGCAGGTAAACTTCAACCAAATGCGGTCACCGATGTTAAAGCCGACGTCGGACGCCGGGGGTATGGCAATAGCCCTCCTTACTTTCGAAAGGCGAGCAGATTTTCAACTTTACGAACTAGGGAAGCCTTCCCTTTAACAGGAAACTTTATCTCATATTATTTGTTTTTGGCCAGCCACAGTTTAAAAAGCTCAGACGCCAAGATTCCTCTGTCAGAAACCTTTAATATAAGATTACTTTCTCTGCTGGGTGAAATTAGATGATTAGATATATAAAATGTTCTGATAAAATATAAATAAAACGTGTTTGAAACCAATTTTTGCGTTGCTTTTATCAACGATATCAACCGAAATTCCGCCCATATACTCAAGATAAGTTGATTAGATAGATCGTGAGTGAGTGTTTGAGTTTTACGTCTCACCAACAGCTAAGGTCATACGGAAACGGGACCTCGGTTTAAAGACTCATCCGAAAGTAGCTGAAGGTAGGAGAGTAATATGTTCTTACGTTACGAAAACATGCCTATACAAATACATAGTAAACTTTACCGCCAAAAATACTAAATTTTTAAGATGAAAAAATGTGATAATTTTCTTATTTCTGCTCTAAAATATAGATTTTGGGTACTTGTTAGAACCGCCTCATCGGGTACTTGTTAGAACCGCTTCGATGAGGCGGTTCTAACAAGTACCCACAATCTATATATTAGAGCTCGATGCGGTTCTAACAAGTACCCACAATGTATGTTTTAGAGCAGAAATACGAAAAATAAGGTTTACCCCTGTAAACCCCAGTTTAACCATATAAAAATGGGGTTCAAGGGGGTCAGAATTATATAGGCGTGTTTTCCTGATGGATTTCCCAGTGTTTGCAGTTGCGCACCCGACGTATAAATTTTCGGAATTTACAAAATTATTTTCAACAGATTTTTAGAATAAAATTTCCTACATACACATAAGACAGCAATAGAAGTGACGTGATTAAGCTACAGGTCCCAAAAGAAGTGGTATAGTCGTTTATGGTGTGACATCTTCTTGATTGTATTTAAACAATCCTGCTGCTATGGTCCAAAATCATTTTTTCGCATGATCGGGCTCAGTAACTGTTTTGAAAATTACGAGATAACTGTATTAAAAAATTCCATTTTGGTAGGTAAATCGCCGGAAATACTGTCGGAAATTTCGTTTTACGGCAATATGGAGGCCAAAGTCTATTTTTGCATGTTTGTTTGTTTGTTTGTATTGGAGTTAACGACCCAGTCCATTCACCCAGTCACATCTATTTAGGCCATTTTGAGCCGGTCAGTTTTCCTATCCACACTTTTCCTCGGCAGGCTTCCATTTGTTTTCCTGACATTGAGATGAAACGACATATCAAACCGGCCCCCGCCCATAGTGGCTTGTAGAAATATATGGACTGCGGGAGGCTTCCACGCAGATCTGAATCCGGCCCGCACACTAGTACTGGTAAACCGCTTAGAGGATCTAGGCATGTCCAGGAACTGCGGTGCGAGGCGGACCGTCCATGTTAATAAACCCTATTGGTTTCATTGGGCGACAGGGCTTGCGATGTCATTTCATCTCAATGTCGTGTAAAAGTCCCACAAAATTGGAAGCAACGTCTCCAAAATGACCTTTACAGTGTTGACGGGGACGTTAAACCTAAAATCAAACAAAAACAAAGACATATTAAACCATGTCGCCCAATGAAACCAATAGGGTTTATAAGCATTGACGGTCCGACTCGCACCGCTTTGCCTGGGCAGGCTTAGGTCTTGTAAGCGGTTTACCGGTAAACGTAAACCCCTGGAAGCATCATGCAGCCCATCTATTTCTTCAAGCCTCTATGGGCGGAGGCTGGGTTCTAACGAGTACCCACAATCTATGTCTAGCAGCAGAAATAAGCAAAATAATGTATGACCTTGTAAATCCCGGTTTCTCTATATAAACTTGGGTCTAGTTGGAGGGGGCGGGGTAGGTGTCATTTCACGGACTTCTGATTGCCTTGACTTCAATTTTGTTATTATGATGTTTCCTTTTAAAAACTAGGTTATGGAAATAAGTCAGTTAACGTTATTTCATTTAAAGTTGCTATTGCAAATAATGTTGGCATTAGCCAACCTTAAATGAAGTAATATAGAAGTGAAGGCAATGCTCAGGAATCGATACAGTTAGTCCACATCTCCCATCCGATACTCCAAAGGGAAAGAAACACAAACATGAAATAACAAGACCCGAATTGAAACACCAAAGCGGAAAGCCAAAAGGACAGTTATTTCCCCACAAAATGAGCTATAGGCTATCCAAAACAAAAATATATAAGCGATACCAACATTCAAAGACGAACTATAACAAAAAAAAAAAAAAAACACGACAGAAGAACCGCCTTGAAACGGTCAGTGAATAGTATTTCACTGGGTGTAAGTGTGTGTGTGTGTGTGTTTGGGGGGGGGAGTGGGGGGGGGGGGGGCTTTTAAATCGATTTTACGCGGCCGCATTCCTCGCCCTTACTTCCGTCGCGATTTAGACAAATAATTTGTTCAGTCCGCATGAAGATTTCCTAACTGTTCAGTGCAACGTCTCCGAGAACACATACATCAAACAACCACAGAGATGAAACAATGGTGATGACTCGACAGCAAGAAACAACTGAAATGCTGGAGCAAAAGAAAACCAACATTTAGACTCCGATGGACCTGACCAGAGACAGAGCATCAAGCACCAACCAACATTACATAAAATTAAATTCTCTCTAATAATGCTTAGTAAGAACCGTCATAGAATCTGAGGCCTGATCTACCGGCGTGCAATTAAAGAGGGAAGCAAAGTTATCAACCGTGATTGGGTTAACTACCTTGCATGCAGTCTGTCGTATAACATTTATGCTGTACCCAATCGTTTTCTTGTATATATTTTCTGTATTTATATACTAAGTCACCACAAAAATCGGGTTCCAATAGACCATGTAGCAGAAGAGATGCAAGTCCAACACTGAATTTGAGCTTAAATCGGATTGACGTCTATAACATTTCGAAAAGGCTTTGCGTAGTTTACGATACCAAAAACCCTGATTAAGAAGTTAACTGTTAACAATTTATTATGGTGTTGAAGTCAGTTTGATGACTAGACACTCAGGCAAATCGACTTAATTGCGTAATATAAACGCCATAGGATGCCGCACGATGAACATCGTCATCCATGAAAGGAAAATTTATAATCTCAAAATCAAAATGATTGCGATTATCATAAATTTTGCGGGAAAAAATATCTACAATAGAAAGATGTAAATCCAAAAACGGAGCCTCGGTATCAGTCAGAAGAATTTGCTTTATTTAACTGTAGTTCTAGGGGTAAATTTGACTGATCAGACCATCGAAATTGGTTTCGTCAATATTTTATAAATCATCCAAATATCTAGAAGTCGAGCTAAAGACTTCAATGAGTTCAGATCGGTTTTCAATGGAAAGGGACATCATGAAGTCTCTTTCATAACAACACAAGAACAGATCAGCCACAAGGGGTTCCCAATTCGTACCCATAGGAATACCCTCAATTTGTCAAAATAAATTAGTACCAAATTTTATGTAAATATTGTCAAGTAGAAAGGTGAGAGCTTCACACCCTTTACACTACTCTTCCTCATAATCTTGTAAAAGAACAACTTGATGATTTAATTGAATGGACATCTCATAGAGAAGATTCCATCTATCTTGCATATAATGTAAGAAATGTATTATTTTTCACTTTTGAAGAGCATAAAAATTAACCAAATCAATCAAACTCATTGTTTTACATGAAACTCAGCCTAGTATAGACTCTATATACTTATGATCTTTTTACATGAACATGCAGGTTTGCTTCTAAAATTGGAGAAGTATACAGATCACAGTAGAGTTAAACTTCGATGGCTCGAACACCGATGACACCAAAATTGTTTCTTTGCACCTTTAGGTCTTTCCCTTTGTGACTTTATCTTATCTGTATTAACATTTTTCTTTATATCAATTATATTGATCCTGTGATGAAATATCAGTGCTTAGGTATCTTCCTTCTCGGTCGCTCCCGCCCATCAGAGCTTGCAGAAATAGATTCGGCCGCATGTTGCATATAAGCCTTCTGGTTTCATTGGGCGGCAGGGCTTGAAATGTCATTTCGTCTTAATGTCGGGTAAAAGTCCCACAGAATGGAAAGCAGCGTCTCCAAAATGACCTAAATAGACTTAACGGAATGGATCAAACCCGTACCATCCTTGTCTCAAGCCGAATGTAAATCCGACTGCCAAACGCTGCCCGGCCTAATTAAAGTAGCATTTGGAACACCGGTTCCATTGCCACAAATCTCGGGAACATATGAAGCCTTAGAATCATTTTACTTCTTCAGCGTCCGTTTTGGTAATATGTTGCTCTATGACAAATGTTTAAACACATACCCATATATTTCCAACCAACCATGAACCGCAAGTAAAAAGCAGAAAAAACGCTTTTCATAATCTAACTTTTGAGTGACTTCGAAATGTGTCGTTGAGTCGTATGGGAAAAAGAGACAAAGACAAAGAGTAATATGATATAAGAACAGTTGTCCAACGGAATCTAATATCGTCGGTTTCTGTCAGAAAAGAAAGGACAAACGGAAACGTATGGGTTACGCGAACAACACCCACTTTCTAATTTCGACTATGAAAGACCTAACATATACCAGCGACATTTATATATTCTTTGGTCATATTCGTGTATTTCCGCACAGTTGACTACATAATACCCAGGCGCCTGTCAATAGCATTTTTACTGCATTTTTACAGACGTCTGGCAATAGACACTGCGTAACAATGATACGGACACATATTATTACTCTGTGTCTTTGTGTTATTTTGACAAAAGGTGGATAAGATTTAGAAGTTAAGCAGTTAACAATTCAGTTATATGACTGGACACTCTGGCAAATCGAACTTAATGCGAAATATAAACGCCATAGGATGCCGCACGCGACACATCACCATCCAGAAAAGGAAAAATTACAATCTCAAAATCAAAATCATCGCGTTTATCATAATTTTTCAGGAAACTAACCCATCTACAATAGATAGGTGTAAAGTCAGAAACGGGGCCTCAGTATCAGAAGAATTTGCTTTATTTATCTAAGTTCTTGGGGGGTAAATTTCACTGATCAAACCATCGAAAAAGGTATTGTCAATATTTAGTAAATCATCCAACTATCTAGAAGTCGGGCTAAAGTATTCAATGATTTCAGAATGGTTTTCATCGGAAAGGGACATCATGAAGTCTCTTTCATAACAAAACAAGAACAGATCAGCCTCAATGGGTGCGCAATTTATACCCATCGGAATACCCACAACTTGTCTAAATACAGGTCGATGAATGTTTATTGAACATTACGTCACACGGGTCGGTCCATCTGATACCGTTATCTAGGGATGTCAATGTCGTCAGTAAATGCAAACTTCTAAAATAAAAGCTGAAACTCATTCTCATGCGCAACAATAGAACTTATTGTTTGAATTATAAAAGATAGAAAATAAAAATACGACAAAAATTGTCCAGAAAAACTGAAAACTTAAAAGCAAATACCTTACGTAATAATTTGATGTTAGGCATCGTTTCGAATGTAAGATTACTATACGCAACAATACACGACAATAACAAATAGCCGAGTGGTTACAGCATTAAAGTCCTCGGTGTGGTGAGGGCGAGGGGTGGAAGAGACACACCCACGACGTAATTATTTTAAATTTTTTTTTTTCTTTTTTTTTTCTGTATTATTATCTCGTCCATATATTTTAAGCCTTGCTACAACTCTACATATAGTTTTGATGTTTTTATTATAAAATATGTTTTTATTTTGTTTTGTTTTTTATTCTAAGATTATTTTTTTTTCCCCCTTGGTTTTCTTTTAATATCAGTATGTAATACATTATTTTCAAACTCCAGCGATTCACATTAACTTGAATTTCATAATTTCAGAATTTCATATTTCGAAATTGCATTACAAAAACAGTTTTGATTCTTCGGCAGTGTCGGTAGATTCATCACCCTCAGAAGCAGTCTCTGTACCTTCGTCGCTATCATCTCTAACGCCACTGTCAGAGGCCATGTGGTTAATTGTTCGCTCCGTTTCAGCCTCAACAGCGATATCACTTTTACAATAGTCCTGTTCAGGCCCCCGCCCATTTGGGCTTGAAGAAATAGATGGGCTGCACGATGCTTCTACGCAGAGCTGAAACCGACCGCATACGAGTACTGGTAAACCGCTTAGTGGACCTAAGCCTGCCCAGGCAAAGCGGTGCGAGTCGGCCCGTCCATGCTTATAAACCCTATTAGTTTCATTGGGCGGCAGGGCTTGATATGTCATTTCATCTCAATGCCGGGTAAACGTCCCACAAAACTGGTAGCAACGTCTCCAAAATGACCAATACAGTCTTGACGGGGACGTTAAACCTCAAATCAAACAAAACAATAGTCCTGTTCAGCCTTTTCGACATGCGTAAAACAAGCAGACCATTCTTTTTCAACAATGCTTCCAATGCCTTCTTCGATCAGAGCCTTGATATCTGGCATGCGAAGCTGAATATTTGACTGGCCAATATAATCTTTCGAATTTCCCCCATATCATCGTCAAAGTTTGGCATTCAGATCAGAATGGTATGGTGAAAGCCGCAGAACTGTGTGCCCGTGGTTTATTCGTTTGCAACGTTCCAAAAGATCAGGCTTGAAATTTCTTGCCACAGACTGCATAAAACTGTATTAAAGGAAAAAAAGTACGAAAAACAAAAATGTTATTCAAAATTTGAGATTCGAACCTGTGACCTTTGGATAACTAGGTTGTTAAAGTTTATGTATCTAACCAATACCGCCACATCGTATTGCTACAATGATGCCATATCAGAATAATATACATCAAAGATTTTGTGAATTAAGCGAGATAAAAGTTGGTAACCCCTACATAACGGTTTCCGATGGAATGGTCCGTATGACGTAGTGTTCAGTAAACAGTCATCGGTCTATACCAAGTCATATGTAAATATTGCCAAGTAGAAAGGTGTTTACCAGTACAACGCACATTCTTTCGCATGGGTCAAATACCTATCTTTATTAAGAGAATCTAAATCACACGGTATCTTATACAAGGAGGTTAAAGAGGGCTGCTTACGACGGGCCCCAACTCATCAAGCATATCATCTACTCTACATTTGTTCCGCCATCATCGACGTATCCTTTGAGTAGCCGTCCTCTGGACCTTCTCAAACTGCTGAATCTGAATTTTAACATCGGGTGCCAAACAAGTGTTCCCGAGTACTATTAAATGTGTTTTGAATTTTATTTATGCAGGAATAATATCGTTCTGCACTAATGTAGGTGCCGGATGTCCTTATCGTATATCACGATTGCTTTCTTACCGGTGTGTTCCTGTGCCCTATTAATTGAAAAGCGAAAATGAATTCGATTGGTCACTGTTTATTTAAAATGGCATGCTGAATATTCATCAATTCGATAGTTAAATGACAAAATTTTGGAAAATTTACAGGGGAGGTTAGTCACCTGTTGGGAGAATATAATGAAAAATTCTTTATATTTTCCCATAAATCTAGAAAGGTGAATACAACTATGGAAATTAAATATGGAAGTTATAAATGAGGACATCGTTCTTAATTATAACCAACCATCCGCAGCTCGGTTTTACCGGTTTCTAGTTAGTCGGTGAATTCACGAAGTGAAGTCGCCAAACTTTAGTCGTTGCTCGATGACCCTTCTCATCCACCATCTATTGAGTGGTTTTAGGTGTATATTAGTTGTCGGTTTTTTGGATATGCGTTCGGATTCATTGTAAACCTCCGCTCGAAATGTAGTTCCTGCCTAATTAAAGATCCAGTACATTGTACTTTCTCTTTCAGGAGACATAACACAGCTGTGTTTCTTTATCAGAATGAATGACCCGATAAACTGATTAATTGTGGCAGCTCATAATTGCTTTATAAACCTGTAATCCAGCATCATTCTTGTGGTTTACAAGATCCCAATTTAAAAAACAAACATTTTAAGGCCCATAGGGTGGACAAGCCTATGTAATTAACACCCGTATCATAGTGTACCCATTTTTGTCAGAGAAAAAATAAGGTCTGTTTGAGTGTTTGAGTTTTTTACGTCCCACCAACAGCTAAGATCATATGGTGACGGGACCTCGGTTTAAAGACTCATCCGAAAGTCTGGAGAAGCCCGGGATGGATCCTGCGACCCTTTGTTTACAAGGTGAGTAGCGTAACCACTGCACCACGGGGGCTTCTAAAATAAAGACTGCATGGCATACAGTATTCTTCTTATTTCCCTTCTAAAACAAGGATTGTGGTACTCGTTAGAACCTATTAATTGATGCAGTTCTAATGGGCACCTACAATCGATGTGTGAAGCAGATATAAACAAGAGCTGTCACTATAGGTGACCAATCCCCCCGTGGGAGCTAATTTCTGGGTTTTTGCAAAATTTCAAGGAGAGATAATTCAGCCAATAATGACAACAAAGTTATGGCCCTTGGTCAGAATGTAGCCCTTGTGATGATGAATAAGTGTGTAAAGTTTCATGGGGCTAGGTCAAATACTTTCGAAATTATGATCAAGGTTAAAGTTTTTGTGACGGACAGACAAACAAACAGACAGGCAGGGCAATTCAGCCAAACATGATAACAGAGTTATGGCCCTTGGCCAGAATATAGCCCTTGTGATGGCGAATAAGTGTGTGAAGTTTCTTTGGGGCTAGGTTAAATATTTATGTAGCTATGGTCAAGGTTAATGATTTTGTGACGGACAGACAAACAAACAAACAAACAAACAGACAGACAGGGCAAATACTATAACACGAATCAAATATTCTCGCGGGGGGGGGGGGGGGTGGCATGAAAAAAACATTACCGGGAAAATCTCAGTGTTTGAGCTGTAAAAGACTGCTTCTACTATGTACATGTATGTAAGAAGTAGAAATACATGTAACAGCCCAGAATCATTCCTGCAACAGTTTTGTCAAAGAGACATCTTAGACGAAAATCAGATAATAATTTCAAATGTTATATGTTAACCGCTATAATAGTGTTTCTTCCATACAAATTTGGATACTTGCAAATAGTGTAGATCCAGATCAAATACCCTGTAATTCACCGACTTTGAGGCTTCTCAAGTCTTTGGTTTTTGAAGCTATTTCTTCTTTTAGTGGTATAGATATACTGAGCCTCGTTCATAAAGAGTACCTTTTGAATAAAAAATAAAGACAACATTCAATACATTAGGGATGTTGCCATATACTCCATAACAAACAAAATCCAGCGTTTGCACAATGCGTACGTCAAAATGACACAGAAAATATCATTGTAAAAATCATTTTCCAAAGATTCGTTAAAACGTCATCGTGATAATGCCACAATCAAACATGCACACACAATTAGTTGGGCCCCGTCAAGCGATTTTGGTAATTATCGCCTATGCGAGCAGCGAAGGTTCAGGCGAGCCTGCGCATCCGCGCAGTCTCGCCAGAACCTTCGCTGCTCGCTCATACAAGCAGTGAATCAAGAGAAACCTTCAGACAGAAAGCCATATCCCTTGCCCCTCTGAATGGCTGGGCATGCGCAGTTAAAATTTGTCATGACGGAATGCTCGAAGACACAAATTCACTTGGTGGGGCTCAGTTTTCGAAAGCACAAATGTCAAGCCTGTGTATGGCTTAGGTCAGTATCGACAATAGCGCATGTGCTCTTGATCTACTTGGATACGCGCGTGCACTCTGCTTGGCATAGACCTGTGAATGTTGTGGTCAGGGTAGAAAGGGATCCTCAACCAGTGCAGCCTCCATGTCCTTGTGATTTTTCGGTTGAAAAATCTGTGCAAACCAAGTCGTATGGGTGAAAATGCGTGTAACCATGATTAGACAATAGAAAAGAATAGTGTTTTGTTCATGAACAAACCGATGCTTTCATTATACATAACACAAATTAGGTATGTTATGCGTTTTACAATGTTGCCGAGTATAGGGAGCTAACCACTAAATATTTTCCATAGGCGACAATAGTAACCTTTTACATGCTCCCACAAAAACTACACATACAAAACTTTTCAAACATTACTTATTTATAGAGCCATCCTAGCTCAACAAGTTGATGAGAAAAAATCCACATGTTGCGAGTCTCCTTTTCAAGTTATGGTCCGCCATGTTTGTTTACATGCAGATTCGCGGTGAATACAAGCCGGCTTTTTAACGGAGAGGTGACAATATAAAATCAGCAACAATTGCTTTGAGCTTGCAGATATAGTTATAAAACACACATCATTTTATTTCCTTATAACTATCCTTTTCTCACATTGAAATGAAACATGGGATATTTATCCAATGGAAGCCTGTCTGGTATTAAGACTGCAACTAAAAGCTCTGTCCCAAAGTGATAAAACCCACTACCTCAAGTATTTAGTGCAAAGCTACCTATACCAAACCCTTATTGTCTTTATGATCCATCAAAAGCATTGTCAAATAGAAATTTATTTCATATCTAATAATTTAAGCATGCACAATAAATGTTCAGTGACAACGAATCTTTGAAGTTTGCGGAAAGGTTATCGCTTTCAGATTCTACAATGAAAGCCGAACAAACCATATTTTGTGAAAAAGCGCAAAGTTTACCTCTTTCTGGAATCGAACCCAGAAACCGGCTTGCATCAGTGGTTCTTCTCCTATGTCTTTGGAACACTTCAGTCCTAAAATGCACTAAAGTATGCCCTAATAGCATACCAACTGGTATTTATGGCTGATTTCAAACCTATACCCCCTATTTTACGTAAAAATGGCATTTTGAGGATATTTTGAGGACAAAACTTTGACGAAAATGATTATAAATGCCTTAATACGATGAGAAATAGTGGATATATATCTCTTCAGATCCTTTAACATGAATCTAATCAATTAGAACCAATAATAGATGAGAAAACTTTTCGCGATATTGCAGCAGAGACAATTTTGAAGTTTTGCTTTGGCTAGAGACTAAGGCCAAAAACCATGCAACCTTACTGTTACATTCCAGATGGAGTAGATCCTTCTCTTGTGTTTCTGGTTATACACTTAATGTAAGACTTTTTCTAAAACAAACCCAATAACAATTGATTAACATGGCTTTAAAGTACCCCCACCCCTAAATGCACAGATCAGAAGCAAAAACTGATCAAAACACCCAGTTAGACCTAAATTACCACTAACCTTACACTTTTTTACAGTTTCTATGGCAAGCCACATGCCAGGAATATCCATTTTATGATACAGAATTGGATAGAACCTACCAATGTGTGAAAATATGATGTAATGACTGACAACAGAAGTGTGGGGTTCTTTTTTCTACTTTTGGTATAGGGAGCTAACCACTAAATATTTTCCATAGGCGACAATAGTAACCTTTTACATGCTCCCACAAAAACTACACATACAAAACTTTTTAAACCTTACTTATTTATAGAGCCATCCTAGCTCAACAAGTTGATGAGAAAAAATCCACATGTTGCCCGTCACCTTTTCAAGTTATGGTCCGCCATGTTTGTTTACATGCAGATTCGCAGTAAATACAAGCCGGCTTTTTAACGGAGAGGTGACAATATAAAATCAGCAACAATTTCTTTGAGCTTGCAGATATAATTATAAAACACACATCATTTTATTTCCTTATAAATATTCTTTTCTCACATTGAAATGAAACATGGGATATTTATCCAATGGAAGCCTGCCTGGTATTAAGACTGCAACTAAAAGCTCTGTCCCAAAGGGATAAAACCCAGTACCTCCAGTATTTAGTGCAAAGCTACCTTTATGTATATACATTATGTAGCCGACCACGCGAAAAGTGTTTTACGCAACATATGCATCCAGTCTGATCTGTCATCGCTGAGCTCGGCATTTGAAGCTATTTGTTCAACAAGACGGACTCAAGACTTCCTTATAAAGACGGATATGGGTCTACGCTGTTTGCCATGCTTCCCTTTTAGGGGATTCCCGCCTAGAATGGGCTAAGCATCCGGGAACAGAAGCACTGCAGTGAACGACGATGTTTTCAAATCTTCATACGAATCGAGTGTGGTACCAGAATGTTCAGAATTCTGCACCCATACCTGGTCATTTGTCTTCAGTCTAGCTGCTATAGTATTTCCACCTATCAGATCCTGGTATGAGTGTTTTCCTTCTACTGTAGCGCTGATAATTTCCATACCATTGATCATCAAATGGCCAAAAAAATGAACCGCACCTCTTACGCCAAGGGCAAACGTAATAAGATACACACCAGCCCGAGGGCAGGTGAACACTCCTGATTTCTCGTCATACCCTCCGCCTTCGTTTAGGATGACGTCGTCGAAAACAATGGTCTGTTCATCTTGTATATTTCCCAGTGTTTTACTAAGGCAAGCAGAGAAGGCAACCAGTCTATCTGCAAAAAGTTAAAAATGGAAAATTTAGCGCCACATTGTGACTGACTGATTATCTAAAAGGATTGTCAGTTAAATGGAATGGAATCACTTTCTGATGAAGCAACTTTATAAAAAAAAAACTTTTTCCTAAGGCAGCTGGTGTCCACTCTTAAAAAATATTGCTTCTTACCTTTAAGAGAAACTCCCTTTTCCAAAGATGAGCAGAGATTTTTTTCATGTAAAAATGTCGATGTCGTCATTCTACTATAGGTAGCATTACACTAAATACTGGGGGGTACCGGGTTTTATCACTTTGGGACAGAGCTTTTAGTTGCGTTCTAAATACCAGACTTGCTTCCACTGGATATATATCCCATGTTTTATTTCCATGTGAGAAAATGAAAGGTATAACGGACTAAAATGATGCATGTTTTAAAAATATATTTGCAAGCTCAAAGAAATTTTTGCTGATTTTATATGGTCACCCCTCCTTTAAAAATGTTGGTTTTATTTACTCCGTTCTAGCAGGTAAACAAACATGGTTGACTGTAACTTGAAAATGAGCCGGTCAACATGTGGATTTTTTCTCATTAACTTGTTGGGCTAGGATGGCTCTATAAACAAGCAAGGTTTGAAAAGTTTTGTATGTGTAGTATTTGTGGGAGCAGGTAAAAGGTTACGATTGTCGCCTATGGAAAACATTTAGTGGAAAGCTCCCTATAGCAAAAGTAGACCACTATCCTGTTTTCAGTCATTACATAGTATTTCCACACATTTGTAGGTTCTGTCCAATTCTGTTTCATAAAATGTATCCTCATGGCATGTATTTTGCCATAGATACTGTAAAAAATGTGATGGTAATGCTAATTTAGGTCTAACTGGATGTATTTGGTGAATTTTTGCCACTGACCTATGTTCTTGGGAAGGGGCCGGGGGTACTTTGAAGCCATGTAAATCAGTTTGTATTGATGTGTTTGGAAAGGAGACTTGCAGAAATTGTATTTGCACAAACACAAGAAAGAATCAACTCCATCTGGAATATAAGTGTAAGGTTTCATGGCACTAGGACTATGTCTCAAACCAAAGCAAAACTTCAAAATTGTCTCTCAGAACAGCCCGCTGCAATATCCGGATAAGTTTTCTCATACGTTATAAGTTCTATTTCATTGTATTCATGTAAAAGGTTGTGGACAGATATATTCAGCTATTCCTCATGGCATTAAGGCATTTATTAACATTTTCTTGGCATTTTTGTCCTCAAAATATCCTCAAAATGCCATTTTTACTTTAAATAGGGGTTGTAGGTGAGAAAATAGCAATAAAAATGAGCATTGGTGCTATTTAGGCATAATTCTGTGCATTTTAGGATTGAATTGTTCCAAAGACATTAGAGAAGAACCACTGATGCAAGCCGGTGTCTGGGTTCCATTCCAGAAAGAGATAAACTTTTGCGCTTTTCAAAAACTATAGTTTGTTCGGCTTTCATTGTTGAATCTGAAAGCGATAACTTTTTCGCAAACTTGAAAGATTCTGTGTGACTGAACTTTTATTATGCATGACTAAATTATTACATATGACCTAAATTTCTATTTGGCAATTATTTTGATGCAACATAAAGAAAATAGAGGTTTGGTATAGCTAGCATTACACTAAATACTGGGAGGTACCGGGTTTTATCACTTTGGGACAGAGCTTTTAGTTGCGTTCTAAATACCAGACTTGCTTCCATTGGATATATATCCCATGTTTTATTTCAATGTGAGAAAATGACAGGTATACGGGACTAAAATGATGCATGTTTTATAAATATATTTGCAAGCTCAAAGAAATTTTTGCTGATTTTATATGGTCACCCCTCCTTTAAAAATGTTGGTTTTATTTACTCCGTTCTAGCAGGTAAACAAACATGGTTGACTGTAACTTGAAAATGAGCCGGTCAACATGTGGATTTTTTCTCATTAACTTGTTGGGCTAGTATGGCTCTATAAACAAGTAAGGTTTGAAAAGTTTTGTATGTGTAGTATTTGTGGGAGCAGGTAAAATGTTACTATTGTCGCCTGTGGAAAACATTTAGTGGAGAGCTCCCTAAAGGACAACTCATTCATGCGATACAAAATGCGTAAAATCAGTTGCAACAGTGCTGTCTACAGCAATATTTCAAGTTCATCATGTAAACAAGTCCATGTAATGATCACCCCTCTGAACCCCACTTTATATAGAGAAAACTCGGGATTAACGGGGTATACATTATTCTACATATTTCTGCTCCAATACATAGGTTGTGGGTACTCGTAAGAACCGTTGAGGCGGTTCTAACGAGCACTCACAACCTATGTTTACGCCGGCCTCGGTAGCTCAGTCGGATGCGCGTCTGTGTGGTGATCAGGAGGACGAGGGTTCCATTCCTGCCGGGGTCGGCAACATTCTTTCGTGGAGATTGATCATGAAATCTCTTCTGCGGTCATTCTCTCCCTTCCGCTGATTCAAGAAGGACAGTTGTCAGTTTCTGGCGAAAGAATGTGCACTGCACTGGTTAACCGCTTACGTATCTATAGGCCTGCCCAGAAAAGTGTGGATAGGTAAACTGACCGGCTCAAAAATGACCTAAGTAGGGTTGACTGGGCCGTTTAACTCCATTACAAACAAACAAACAAACAACAACCTATATTTGGATTAAAAAAGAAACATATCACACAATTTCATAAGAAAAGTAATCTTCTTGGAGATATGTTAGAATGCTCTATGTCGTACTGATGTGTTATCGCAGTGTAATTTTTGAGTGATGTTCTTAAGCTGCAAATTGGTCAAGGGCCAGTTGTTCAAAGCATCGTTAGCTTAACGAGCTCGTTAGTGGTCATATTGTTAACTCTTCTAGCAAGTACAATATCGAAAAATTTTGGTATTTTTGCTGAAAAAATGTGAGCAGTTTTTGCATCAGCAAAAATTTCAGCAAAAATTTCAGCATATTTGCCATATTTAATTATCAAAGTTTTAACGATACGTTAACTAACGACGTCGTTAGTTTTGAACAACTGGCCCCAGAATTTTAAACATACATGTACTAACTGGTTGTTACAATCAAATGAAAATCAGAGCCGCCGCGGAGCGCCGATGAGGACTATTCTTTATTAATAACTTAGTTTTATTGGAGTTTAACAGCCCAGTCAACACTAGTTGAGGTCAGTTTTTGAGCCGGTCAGTTTACCTATCCACACTTTTTCTGGACAGGTTAACCGGTACAGTGCACAATCTTTCGCCGGAAAATTACAATGTAATGACTTAGTTGAAAGAGGCGAGATTTAACCTTTAGCCTGCTGTTGGCGAAAACCCCTATTTTTGCAAACAGTGTAGATCCAGATCAGATGGCTTCTGAAGAAGCCATCTGATCAGGATCTAAACTATTTGACATTCAGTTTATGGATATAGAGAAATGAATAACATCAAGAATTCTGATTGGTTAAAAATCAGAAATGGGTGTGGCTAAATTAAATATTCAGCAGGTTAAAGGTCAACTTCATATGACATGCCAGAAAAGAGTTAATATTTTGAACTTTGAAGGAATATTTCTTTTATACATGCTAATTTCAATTTCTGCCTGTTCAAATAAGTTCACAATTTCTACCTTTAATTATTACACGTACTTATATTTTAAGGTTGTGGAGCGATATATGATAAATTTATTAAATTTATACGCAACGCAAATACCCTAGCCTCTACTTCAAAATGACAAAAAAATGAACTTCCGCTGCAGCCTGAGTTTGAATGGAAACAAATTTTGGCTTCCTTTTATGGTAACAGAAAACACGACTCCGAGATAGCTTCAGTAAAAAAGAATAATCACTGAATTTCAGGCACAAATTATTTAATTTTCGGCACAAATTACTTTATCGAAAAATAAATTTAAAGGGCAGTTTTTGGAACTATAAAACACATTTCTTTGGGAATGTGAGATTATTGCATAATTTTGAGAATATGCAAATTTTTATTACAAAAGAAATGTGGAATACGAGATTGTTGTTTTCGTAAAATGATATGAATTCGGGACTAGGTTGAATAATTTGTTTTTATGGTTTATATACTAGGGGTAAAAAAAAGGAACCCCCAAATTCAAATAGAAAGAAGCGAAACTTCAATGTCACAGGGAAAATTTATATGCAAAGGGGATCAGTATCCGGTCCATGCACCATGAGTGTTGATGCATGCACGACACCGTTTTGGCATGCTAGTGAATGTGCGTTGGATTATCTCCCTTGGTATCCGTCGCCATTCTTCTTGCAATGCTCGGCCAAGCTGTTGCAGATTGTTACAATGCTGCGGTCTGTTGCGCAGGCGGCGACCAAAGACATACCAAATGTGTTCAATCGGCGACATATCGGGGGATTTGGCTGGCCACGGCAGTGTCCTTACACCTTGTTGTCTCAGAAATTCGACGGCAACACGGGCTCGATGTGGGCGTGCGTTGTCGTCTTGGAACTCAAAGTTCCCACCAATGCGCCGGGCGAATGGGACAACCACTGGGCGTAAAATTTGGTCTACGTAACGCTGGCTAGTCAAGTTGCATTGAACGATCATGGTAACTTGACTGGCCAGCGTTACGTAGACCAAATTCCAAGACGACAACGCACGCCCACATCGAACCCGAGTTGCAGTCGAATTTATAGGTATCTATAGAATGAAAAGGATTAAAATATTATTTTGTAAAACGTTAATATTTTTCATAAAACAGTTACAAATTATCGGTTACCTTTTTGGAGTCTTGATTCCTTCGAAATATCTTCAACTTCTAGGGACAAATCAACGAAGCTTTTATTCACTGCATTCAGGGCGACATTGAACGCGCCCAGAGCAGTTGATTTCTCGCGAGACTCTATCTTCATGGTTTCAATCTCCTGCAGCAGGACTTCAGTTGTTTTTCTTTGCTCCTTTTGTGCATTTTCTAACTCTATCAGTTTCTTCACCACTTTATACTCATAATCAAAGCGACTGTAGCACTGCGGTTCCGTATCCAATGCAGCCCACGCGATCGTGATCAGACCAATCATTGCCAGTTTGAAATGCATTTTCATACCGTTCTTTTAATTTAACTGCAGTATGAAACACGTCTTTCAGTTTCGACAGGAAACCCAGAAATGCCTAATAGAGATGCGGTTCTCTTTGGAATTAAGGTTAAATGAAACAAATTCATTGGGAGGCAACTTCTTCAAAATAGTTTTGTCTCCGATATCAATAGGTGTTTAATTCTTTCCTTCCTTTAAGAGAATACGCCTCTTTCAGTGTGTCTTAAATAACAGTTTATTGAACAGGAAGTCCGAAATTTGCAAAACATGGAAGGAATATGCCAGATTTTCAATTCACCTGCACTATCTTGAAAAATTGTAGAGTACAAACCTTATTTAATGTGATATGGAAATGTGTATCTACCAGGAGGATAACATAAATTCATTTAAAAACTAGATCTATTAGATCATATGGGCCCCGTCAAGCGATATTGGTACTTATCGCCTATACGAGCAGCGAAGGTTCAGGCGAGCCTGCGCATCCGCGCAGTCTCGCCAGAACCTTCGCTGCTCGCTTATACAAGCAGTGAATCAAGAGGAACCTTCAGAGAGAAAGCCATATCCCTTGCCCCTCTGAATGGCATGCGCAGTTAAAATTTGTCATGTCGGAATGCTCGAAGTCACAAATTCGCTTGGCGGGTCTCATATGAAATTACGCTTTTGAAATTCTATCAAATGCCAAACCGAAAAATACTACCGTCAATAAAAACGTTTCTCATATAAGATTATGTTCTTTGTTATATGCCAAAAAAAAAATACAAAATGGATACCAAGATATTAACTATAAGTAACACACGTGCAAAATCTGGCAATAGGTTTTTTAAGTAGTGTACTGCACATCCGAAATTCCATCGATAAAGATGTAATCAATTAAGACAGCCTTTACATCATGTTCAGTTAAATGAGTCCTTAACCCTTATCTTGCTGTTCACGACAACCCCTATCTTTGAAAACAGTGCAGATCCAGATCAGATGGCTTCTGAAAGAAGCCATCTGATCAGGATCTACACTGTTTGACATTCAGTTTATGGCTTTGTAGGAATAAATTATATCAAGAAATTTGATTGGTTGATAGACAGCAATGGGTGTGGCTTAAATAAATATTCAGCAAGATAAGGGTTAAGTATTTCAGTTGGAGCTAACACTAAATGGGTGTGTTCTTTGTATCGAATTTAAAAAGTACAAATACAATTATTAAGATGTAAAGTTCAAATTATTTCCAGCATTTTTGTTTCAATTGTCTTTACGTTTCGTAAACTTTCTATACATGAGCGATAACGAAGCGATTGCTTCAAGAGCCGTCCTATAAAGCAAAATTAGGTACGGGTCAGCCAAATTATTAACAGCATCTTATCTGCATTTAAGCAAACCTGCTACTGCGTTTGTTGGTCACATTTCAGAGGCCCCGCTCATCTGGATTTGAAGAAAAAGATGGGCTGCACGATGCTTCCACGCAGAGCTGAAACTGACCCGTGCACGAGTAATGGTAAACCGCTTACAGGATCTAAACCTACCCAGGCAAAGCGGTGCGAGGCGGACCGTCCATGCTCATAAACCCTATTGGTTTCATTGGGCGAAAGGGCGTGGGTTTCATTCCATCTCAATGTCGGGTAAAAGTCCCACAAAATTGGAAGCAACGTCCCAAAATGACCTTAACAGTGTTGACGGGGACGTTAAACCTCAAATCAAACAAACACAGTTGGTCACATTTCAGAAAACGCATTTTCGTCTAACGCATTTCAAACATTGGATAGCTTTGTTGGAAAAAGGCGTCTGTTACAGATGCAAAACACTATTAGCTATGCAATGCGGTGTGCAAGTATGCATTACTGATTGATAAAACATGGTTGCAAAGGGTACAGTGGTTTATGATATGAACGACTTTAACCGTCTGTAATAACACTGGTTGCCTATATAGGCAATAGAAAACCTCAGTAAAGTAGAAGTAAAACAAAGATCAGGAATCGATACACTTAACTTACTCCACCCATCAAAGACACCAAAGGGAAAGAAACACAAACATGAAGCGACCAGACCATAATGGAAACCTAAACAAAGGAAGGCCATAAGGACAGTTACTTTCCCACAAAATGGCCAAATGGCCATCCAAAATAAAAAGACACAGGTGATACACACAGTAAGAAACAAACAACAACATAAATAAACCGCCACAGAAGAACCGCATTGGAACGGTCAGTGGAAAGAACACAAATATGTATGTACCAACACAACACAAATATGTGTGTAGATTCAAACAACAAAGTGTTTATCATTCTACAAAACAATCAATGACGGTACAAGAAGAGCATGCCAAGATATGCATGTACACACAGGCAACAATGACATTCGGTGAAAAATGCAATTCACACTGCTTCCCAACAGAATTTTTAAATGGATTTGAAGTTAAATATGTATTACATCTCAACATTATTAAGTAAGGACACACGTCTTTCGTTTGCAAAACAAATATATTTTGCTACCTTCCCATAACTTAAACTTAACCCATATAGTACCCGAAACCCCAAAACGGGTATCCTGGCAAACAGTGCAGGCCCAGCTCAGACCCACAGAACGTGGCGTCTGATCCACAGAACGTGGCATCTGATCAGGGCCTCCACTGTTTGCTAAAACCCAAGTATATTTTGATGAAAATACAACCAGACACCCATAAATTTTGAAATGAACTCAGGTTATATATAAGGAGGAAGATTACATTTGGTACACAAAGGGTTAATCAACGTTAGTTAGCTTAATGAACTTTTTTATGTAGATAAGTTATGCGAAGATCCCTGTAAACTGAACATGTCAGAATAAAACTCATCTTCCACAACATTTAGGGTACACAGAAGAACTTATACTTTCACTCCGTTCGAGACCTCAATATCGAACCGCTTCGATCATTAATTTATTTGCTGAGCAGCGAAATCGACTTAATGCAATGTGTTTATCTGTTTCAATAGATGCACGGTACTATTCAAGTTGAAAATGTTTGGTAATTTGATCGATAAATATCCATTTTGTTTGTTTTTTTAACAAATCCATAAAACGCCTGAAAAAAAAATGACCATGTGGTCTTTGAATTACGATTTGCTGATTTTGGATATACCAAAGATACGATTAAACCAGCTTATTTCAAAGAGATATTCGTCGACCAATATTTTGTTATTATTATTAATTACCTGCTGTTTATAAACTTTATGAAAGAGTGAATTAGAATAAGACAAAATTTTAATCCAATATTTAATGATGCTCTCTTTTCTAAGACGTATAAAGGTACTCTTTCAAGCTCAACCATAGACTACCAGAAACCAGGTGTTCTGGCGAATAGAAATCAAAATATTCTTTAAATTCGTTTCAAAAATTTTAAATGAACTTTTTCATTTCTTGACTCTTATAAAATCCCCATATCTCAAAATGATGTCGTTATATTTTTATAGGTAGATATCATACATATTTGCTTTGTTTCGGCTGTTCCAGTCCACACCGACGTACAAGATACTTTACTATGTTACGCGAATATTTATTTATTGGAACCCATCTTTGCCAATGATCTGTTTAGTGCACAATTAACATTCGCATCCAATCAATACACTCGGTTAAACGAAAAAGCTACGACCAAACGTTCCTTATATCTGAAAACAGAGAGTCCAAATGGCTCAAGAAATCCCTCAAGGCCCCATTGCAGAATTGCGTAACAAGAATGACACCTGGTGCCTAGTGTCCTTCTGGGACCTTGCAGTCCGAAAATGCAGTCTGCAAGCAGTATATTTCTTAACACTGATTGTTGTTGTTGAAAATTACGCTTATACTCGGGTAAACAAAAAGCTACTTTATCCGAAAACAGATTGTCCAAATGGCTCAAGAAGTCCCTCAAGGCCCCATTGTAGAAGTACCTAACAGTAATGACACATTATGCCTAGTGTCTATCTGGGACAATGAAGTCCGAAAATTCTGCAAGCAGTATATTTCTTAACATTGATCGTGGTTTTTGAGAATGCTGATTGCTTTGCTTATGCTCTGGTAAACATAAAACCACAAGCGAGCCATCCGTATATCTGAAAGTAGATGGTTCAAGATATCCCTCAAAGCCCCATTGTAGAATTGCGTAACAGTAATTACACCTGGTGCCTAGGGTACCACTTCGACAATGAAGCCAATGATCGTTGTTGTTGAAAATGACGCAACGACCTGAATGATTTCTTTGCTTATACCCGGGTAAACAAAAAGCTATGAGCGAGCGTTCCTTATATCTGAAAACAGAGGGTCCAAATGGCTCAAGAAATTCCTCAAGACCCAAATGTATAATTGCGTAACGGTAATGACACCTGGTGCCTAGTGTACTACTGGGACAAAGAAGTCCCAAATATATTTCTTAACACTGATCGTTGTTGTTAAAAATGACGCAACGACCTGGATGATTGCTTTGCTTATACTGGGATAAACACAAAGCTCCGAGCGAGCGTTCCTTATATCTGAAAACAGAGCGTCCAAATGGCTCAAGAAATCCCTCAAGGCCCCATTGTATAATTACCTAACAGTAATGACACCTGGTGTCCTGCTGGGACAATGAGAGTAAATTTAAGTCCGAAAGTTCTGCAAGCAGTACAGTATTTCTTAAAGACACCCTTTTTCTATATAAAAAGGGGTCGCCTGATTAATCGTCTCCAATAAACAAGTCCTTCGGACAATAGTGCACATCCCTTCGGACAATAGTGCACATCAAAGGCTTATCTTATCTGAGTGATTGTGGGTCGCCTGATTAATCGTCTCCAATAAACAAGTCCTTCGGACCATAGTGCACATCAAAGGCTTATCTTATCTGAGTGATTGTGAGGCGATTATGAGCAGAGACTCTCTGAGAGATATGTTTGAAAGGGGGTTCTATAAGGGGAACTAGTGTAATTGCATATTTTTAACTGAGATTGTTTCCAACAAATTGTTTTAAATTACATTTTTATTTAAAAAATAAGAAACACACTGACGTCCATTGTTTCATTAATTCAAAAGTGAAAAGAAGAAAACAAACACGGTAAAGGCAAATAAATTGATTAATCCAAGATTTAATCAATCAATTAACATTTATTTTGTTTATTTATTAATGCCAAAACACTGGCATTTTATAGTTTCAGTCAAGCTGGAATGATAAAATATTTCTTGTTTTAGACACAATCATATCTGAAAACAAAACCCATTAAACCCCACATTTTTATACAGTGAAGCTGGTGTATAGCGGGGATAAACGTTATTTTTCTTATTTCTACTCAAAAACATATAGTGCGGGCCCTTGTTAGAACCGCCCCTGTGAGGCAATTCTAAAGAGTACTCACAATGTAAAAGCACACTGTACAGTAAAATTGGAGTTCAGAGGGTATACATTATATTTCTTATTTCTTCTCAAAAACATATATTGTGGGTCCTCGTTACAGCTGCCTTGGCTCTAACGAGGATCCACGATATATGTTTTTTTACATAAAACGAGTCCTAACAACTTAAACACATATTGGACAGTAAATAAAACTCATGTTTATCATATGACGTCGCGTCTGAGAGTGTAATAACGTCATGTAATATTTTCGATAATTCACTAGTGGATTAAATATGCAAATTAACTAGATACGTCCCGTAACGTTACATGCACGACGTCCTTAATGACGTCGGCGGAATATTGATATTTTTGTAAACAATTGTGAATAAAATGCGTTTTAAATGTCATATGATAAATAGAATCTTGCATTCGTGTTAATGTATAATTGGATTTATTAAACTCGTTAAGGAAAAGGGATAAAATGCTCGGCATAGCCTCGCATTTTATCCCTTTTCCTCAACGTTTAATAAATTCAATAATACATGAACACTCATGTAAAATTCTCTATTTATAGGGGTGTACATTTTTTTTCTGATTTCCACCCAAGGCAGTTCTAACGAGTACCCACGATATATGTTTTGAGCAGAAATACTAAAGATATCAGGAAAAAATATTTGTGATGGTAAAATTTAACCAATGTATTTGAAAAGGCGTGTTTTTATAAATTACAAATAATGGTGACTAAAAATAATCAAAGCACCGAGAGTGCTGATGGTGCGATTGTCTGTGATCTTTGGATTTTGCGTCTGGTCAGTAATTTAAATCAGACTTATAAAGATAAACTCCTATGAGCATACGAGTAGCTGTTTGAAGCTATTCAGGGCCAGAAGGCGTATTCATGTTGAAAATATAAAATTAACGTGCTGCTTGAATATGAGTTTTGAACATTGGATATCAAAAATGGACTTTGCTTTGTTTACGTTATCTTAGAGCGATGTTACGTCGTCGCAAGGAACGTAGCATTTTTATGTTTTATGTTGACGTCACTGCGGAACAGACGCTATCGTTCTAACGTTTTGAAGTAGCCACATGCCATGTTAGTTTTAGAGATGATAAATGGATTTGGAGTTGTGGGGCATTTCCGTCACAATTTATCTCAGGAAATGCAATAATGGCGATCATTCATGTTTATTTCATTGCAATAACATATAGAGGATATTTGATTTTTTTTTCAGTGTAAGATCGAACTTTATTTCACTGAACAAACACACAAACCAGTATTTTGGTTTTAAATAACAGTACCAGTATTTAAATAGCAGTTTTGGTGTTCATGAGTGAAACAAAATTTGATCTTACACCTAAAGAATCAAATTTTATGTTTCTTACATGCTTCAAAACTGCAATATTTAGCTTCAGAGAAAACTAACTTTGTTCCTGGTCGTTTCGCGTCAATTCAGTGGAGTCCAACGTATTTACTGGGTGTTATATATTGGATGTAAACTAAAGGTTTGCACCTGATAAATAGCCTGGGATGGCATTTCTATGAATTGTTACTGAAAGAATTGAGAGATTAGTTTCCCAAAGAAGGTGCGGACAGAACTAAAGTCGCGTGACAAAATACGTGACGTCAACGTTGAAAATGACGTCATTAACGTCATCGTGACGTGTGAACGGGCTTAGCGTCAATTCTAATAGAGTTTGTTAATTTACAATCATCTGACAATGATAAAAACTGACCACAGAATAAAATTTCGAGAAAAAGTAGTCCCAAACTATGAAAAATAAAATTGATACCAGTCACTATTTGAAACAGTGACAATATCGTTTTCTATTTCACTGAGAAATCTCTATATTTCATTGAAAAGCATGTAAGAAATGTTTGGTCCCTCGGAAGATATTCAGACAGCTTCCTTTGAGATCCCGCAAATGTTATGCATGAAAAACTATGGATGATCTCTGTATTTGTTCTATATTGGAAGGTCGCTTATGAGGCCTAATCTGTCGAAACTAGCTAACCTGGTCTAGAAAATTTGTACACTCGATTTTTTTTTCTTTGTTAGTTGTTGTTTTGTTTTTGTTGTTGTTGTTGTTGTTGTTTTTGCTGTTGTTGTTGTTTTCCAGAGCATAAACCTTTACAGAAGGCAATTACTGCACCCGATATGATATAAAGGGATTGTTTAGTCACCGAAATTGTTTTCATTGATATTCTTATTCCTTTTAATTAATCCCCGCCGCGAAGCGGCGCGGGGATTATGGGAATGGCCTTCGTCAATCCGTCTGTCCGTAACACTTTCTTGTCCGCTCCATATCTCCTGAATCCTTTGACAGATTTTCATTAAACTTTTGTCAATTATTCGTCTCAGTGAGCTGATGTGCAGAACCAATAAATGAACTATGCCGACTCAAGGTCAAGGTCCCAGTTGAAGGTCACGAGTTTGAAACTTTGAATTTTGTGTCCTTTCCATGTCTCCTTTACTCCTGCAAGGATTCTCATTAAACTTTAGCCAATTATCCCCCTCAGTGAGCTGATATGCAGAACCTATGAAGATATATATGGGCTGCATGATGCTCCCACGCAGAGCTGAATCCGGCCCGCACACTAGTACTGGTAAACCGCCTAGAGGATCTAAACCTGTCCAGAAACCGCGGTGCGAGGATGACCGTCCATGCTAATAATCTCTATTGGTTTCATTGGGCGACAGGGCTTGAGATGCCATTTCATCTCTATGTCAGGTAAAAGTCCCACAAAATTGGAAGCAACGTCTCCAAAATTACCTTTACAGTGTTGACGGGGACGTTAAACATCAAATCAAACAAACAAAAATCCATAAATAAATATCTTCAACACAGTCTAGATGTTATTTTTTATACAGAAGTCTCCGTCAGAGGGAGAAGAACATTGGGGCTATAAATAGCCACACTGAGAAAAAAAAATAGTCATGCCGACTAAGGAACCTAGTCAATATGATTGTCCAAAAAAGCACTATGCAAAATAGTCGATGTGACTAGGAAGACCTAGTCAAGCATTTTGACTAGAAAAAACTAGTCAACTTGACTAGCTTTACTTAGCCTAGTACATTTGACTAGCTTCATCTAGTCAAAGATCACTAGTTTAAGCTAGTCATATGTACTAGCTTAATAGTCAAATGTACTGGTGTGACTGTCAAAAGTACTAGCAAGCATGGTCAGGATTACTAGATTCTTAGTACTGATTACTAGTTGCTTTAGTCGTAGATTACTAGATTCTTAGTACTTATTAGTACACGGCATGTTTTGATGATCAGGTCAAAACACATATGGAAAAACATGCTGTGTAAAGGCGCCTTTAGGAAGATAAGAGAAGAAATAAAAGAATATTTCTTACCTGCAGAGTTATATTTTCATATTGCAGAAAAGAAAATCCCCATTATTTATGCTTGGATTCACGGAAATGTCGACTTTAGAGCTTCTGGACGTATATTTGTATGTTGACATTGTTGTTGTTGTTGTTTATCTTGTAAGCATTATAACGCTGCTTATAACCACTAGGTGCTTAAGAAATAAAAGAATATTTCTTACCTGCAGAGTTACAAACAATAAGAACAAAGTGCTCAAGGTGAGTACAACAACCCACTGTATGTTGGGTGAAATAATATCAGAATCAACCCACTGTATGTTGGAGCATGTTCTCCTAAACGTTAAGATGGCGTCTGGAACGATTCCTCTACACATTCTGCAAGCTGTCAATCAACATTCGGCGGGAAAATTGTCTAGACACCCTAGTCATACTGACTAGAAAGGGTAGTCATACTGACCAGATGCCCTGTCAACGATTACTTATTTACGCTTACTAGAGACACTAGTTAAATTGACTAAGAATGCTCAGTCAACCTACAGACGACTAGGTGACCCTCTGTGTTTACTAGGTAAACTAGTCGAATGTACTAGTTATTTTTTTTTCAGCGCAGTACCTAGATTTTGTACATGACCAACGACAGTCACGTGGACAACGGCAGGCGAGAGGCTTCTGTTGATAAGAATATAAGGTCGAATTATAAGCCTGTGCCCCTATACACGAGCCCAGTCAGAAGCCTCCGTGGTGTAGTGGTAATGCGACTCGCCTTGTAAACCAGAGGTCGCCGATTCGATCCGGGCTTCTCCAGACTTTTGGTTGAGTCAAGAGGTCCCGTATCCTTAAGATCTCAACTTTTGGTGGGAGGGAAAACTAAAACACTCACTCACTCACTTACACGAGGCCAGTCCGGGTATTACAATCTGCACAACGCTCTGACCACTCATTTGGACGGACGCCCCAGTGACGCAAAAATACACAATTATGTAACATAATAACAATCCGGTCTATAGATTTTTCCTGGGGGCGGGGAAGGGGGGGGGGACTAAAGAAATTGGTGGTATGGCTACCTATACTTGATCATATTGCATACGTCATCAATTATTGGTGTTTAATATGACGTCACATAAACTCTTCCAGCAGCAGCTGTTTACACCTCACGCAGTGTCAAATCAAAGAAGACAGAGAAACAATATCTTACTGTACCTGTAGTTCTGCGCTCAGTGACTTTGATCTCGACGTTTTCGGTTCAATAGCCTGCCGTATCTGCTCACAGATGTAAGTTATGTTTTCTTTGTTGAAGCGATACCTTCGCCTCAGCTCCTCATCCGTCAAACTTTCAAGCGGGTTGGTCCTTTCTCCAAAAACTCGATCTCCGCTTTGGCGCCCCAGCTGGTCAAACATTATGTTGGCAGCCATTTTGATTCTGATGACTGGTTAATGATACCCCCGGACCATCATTAGTTTAATGATGCGGTAACGACGATCTTGCATCATTAAAAGTTTCGTACAACCGAAATTATAAAAGCGTTAATTAATGACGGGCTAATGACGGGTTAATCTATCATTAAAGTTTGATACAACCGGGTCCAGGAGTTTAAAACTTTGAATGTTGTGTCCGTTCAATATCTCCTTTACCCCTCAAAGGATTTTCATCAAACTTGGTCAATTATCCCTCTCAAAGAGCTCATGTGCAGAGCCCATAAATGAATCATGCCAACTCACGGTCAAGGTCACACTGGAAGGTCAACATTTTGAAACTTTAAAATTTTTCTCCGTTCCATATCTCCTTTACCCTTCAAAGGACCAGTCCCGATAGCTCAGTTGGTAGAGTGTCCGCTCCGGGGAACGGGGGGTCACGGGTTCGATCCCGAGCCGCGACATACCAAAGTCGTTAAGAATGGTACTAGCTGCTCCTCGCTTTGCACTCAGATTTTCGGGGTAGAAATAGGACTGGTAGATGGATTTGATTCTTGCAAAATTTATGATAAACGTGATGATTTTGATTTCGAGATTGTAAATTTTCCTTTTTTGACGGTGATGTTCCTCGTGTGACATCGTATGGGGTTTATATTTCGCAGTTGATTCGATTCGCTAGAGTGTCTCGTCATGTATCCGACTTAAACACTCGTAATAAATTATTAACCGCTAAACTTCTTAATCAGGGGTATCGGTATCATAAACTACGTAAAGCCTTTTCTAAGTTTTATAGACGTCATTCTGATTTGGTTTCAAAATTCAATGTTGGACTTAAAACACTTCTGCAACAAGGCCTATCGGAACCCGAATTCTATGGTGACTTAGTATATAAATTTAGAAAAATACATGCCTGTAATGACTTTAGTACCCAATTTTGTAAAATCGTTCGTCGATATATAAAGATTGGGTACAACATAAATGTTATAAAACAGACTGCATGCATGGTGGTTAACCCAATCACGGTTGGCAACTTTGCTTCTGATTGCCCACCGGTGGGTCGGGCCTAAGATTATATGACGGTTCCAGCGTAAAAACATAATTGTAATTTTATTTTAGTATTCTTTATGTTGGTTGACGCCTGATGCTCCGTCTTTGGTCGGGCCCCTCGGAGTCTAACAGTTGGGTTTCTTTTGCTCCGGCAATTCTGTTGTTGTATGCTGTCGAGTCCTCACCCTTAATTCATCTCTGTAGTTTTTGGATTTGTATGTTCTCGGAGATGTTACATTGATGAGTTAGGAAGTCTTCATGCGGACTAAACAAAATTAGTGTATACCGCGACAGAGGTAAGGGCGAGGATTATGGCCATGTAAAATCGATTTAAGCCCCCCAGTTGAATTCTTTCCACTGACCGTTCCAAGGCGGTTCTTCTGTGTCGGTTTATTTATGTTGTTGTTTGTTACTTACTGTGTGTATCACTTGTGTCTTTTTATTTTGGATGGCTATTTGGCCATTTTGTGAGAAAGTAACTGTCCCTTTGTTTAGGTTTCCATTATGGTCTGGTCGCTTTATGTTTGTGTTTCTTTCCCTTTGGTGTCTTTGAGGGGTGGAGTAAGTTAATTGTATCGATTCCTTATCTTTGTTTTACTTCTACTTTAACGGCCCCGTCAACACTATTTATGTCATTTTAGCTCATCAGTTTACCTGTCCACACATTTTCCTGGACATGCTTATACGTTAGCGTTTACAGTGCACATTCTTTTGCCAGAAACTTACGAATTCTTGAATCAGCGGAAGGGAGAGAATTACTGTAGAAATAATTTCATGATCAATCCCCATTGAAAGAATGTTGCCGACCCCGGCAGGATCGAACCCGCGTACTACCGATCATCGTTCAGACGCGCATCCGACTCCGCTACCGAGGCCGGCTGTATGGTTACGTATGATATCTTTATGTTCACACAGCCTTCGTGACTCTTAATCATTACATTACGAAAACATGGCTATCTAAATATATTGAAAATTTCACCCCCTGATGGAAAATTGTAATATTTTCTTTATTTCTGCTCAAAATATTGATTGTGGGTACACGTAAGAACCGCCTCGGCGAAGCGGTTCAAACTAGTACCCACAATTTATGTTTTTCAGCAAAATAAAAAATAATGTGTGCCCTGTAAACCCCCGTTTTACTGTATAAAAGTGGTGTTTAAGGGGGTCAAAATGATATAGGTGTGTTTTCGTGACGTGTCTCTGAAAACCAAAATAACATTACTCCTTGTTATTGATATAAACACCCCATTAACCCAAATATGCCTAGCGTCTTTTGGGGGCATTTTGCAAACATTGCAGACCCAGATCAGACGCCACAACGAGTGGCGTCTGATCTGGGTCTCAACTGTTTGCTGACAGTGCATATTACTGCAAACAATACACACATGACTCCCCTTTAATTGGACATGGACCACTCCAAACTGATAAGTTAAATGATGCATAGAATTACATAATCGACCTACACCGCATACGTTTAACCCATTTTATACTAAATAGAATCATCAACGTTATATCAGAAGCACAAGTCCATTCCAAAACTTAGGGGTTCCAGGTTGCGGCTTCTTCAAAATGTATCTATAAATGGCTGAACCTTTCGTAAACAATCAGAGTAGGCCCTGATAAGACACTGTATTTTGTGGTAACTGGTCTTGGTCTGCACTGTTTGCCAGTTACCAGTTTTTAATTTCCGGTACAAAATGGGTTAATTGTACTAGACAGCATAAATTAGTTATAAATTGGGCCGCGTCAAGCGATTTTGGTACTTATCGCCTATGCGAGCAGCGAAGGTTCAGGCGAGCCTGCGCATCCGCGCAGTCTCGCCAGAACCTTCGCTGCTCGCTCATACAAGCAGTGAATCAAGAGGAACCTTCAGACAGAAAGCCATATCCCTGGCTTCTCTGAATGGCTGGGCATGCGCAGTTAAAATTTGTCATGCCGGAATGCTCGAAGACCCAAAATCGCTTGGCGGGGCTGAATTAGTTGTACAGATCTATGAAGGATTCTTATAAAATAGGATATGTTTAAACCAGGTGGAAGGGATATTCCGGATCGGGTAATCAGCTTCCTTTCCCGTTTTGAGACCGGTTTGGGGCGAAACGTCTATGTCGCGAAACGTCTCGTTACCGCGGTTGTCACAGGTTTTACCATTGGCGTATTCTTCCGCGGATACGTCATCAATACTTATCATTGATAAGAATTCTTTTGAACAAAAATAAATAAATTATTGAAAAATAAACAGTTTGATATGTGCGTTCATGATCCTGATTGATAGAACATACAAATTATAATATTTAGTTTAACTGAAAGCCTATTGTGAAACTTTTCAAACTGTTTTGAATATCGAGCAATGTTTTTTTCACGGAGAATTTTGGTGGTTCTTCGGCCGTTTGCAATAGCGATCAGATTTCGGCTTAAGTGTTCCCTCTGGTGCGCTGGCACCAAAAAACGAATAAAAGTACGGATGTTTCTTCCATTAAAAGTGCTTTCTTGAATAACCAGTCAATAGGGTGTTATGCATTCAAAAAATCTGTATGTTTTTGAAAATGACGCAACGACCCGGATGATTGCTTTGCTTATACTCAAGGTAAACTGCCCCTTCTATGTTTACAGTTGTATAAGCTGCTTAACCAATATATGAAATAGAATCTCCCACCTTTAAAGTTTGGAGTGGTCCATTTCCAAATATAGGGTGTCAGATTTGTATTGTTTAATGAAAGTTGTGCAAAAATGTATGTTCTTTGAGCAAACAATGTAGACATAGATCAGATGCCGTGCCATCCTGAAAAAAATGCCTCTAGGCATATATGGAATAGCGGTTCTTCTGTCGTAGTTTATTATTTTTCTAGTTCGTCTTTGCATGCATTATGAGAACACGCCTATATAATTTGACCCCCTCATACCCCACTTTTATATAGTGAAACTGGGGTTTTAGGGGGTATGTATACATTAATTTTCTTATTTCTGCTCAAAAACATAGATTGTGGGTACTCGATAGAACCGCCTCGTCGAGGTAGTTCTATCGAGTCCCCGCAATCTATGTTTTGAGCAGAAATAAGAAAAATATCAAAAATGTTCATCTTAAAATTTCTAATTTTTGGCCAAAAAATTGGCAATGTATTTTTATAGGCGTGTTTTCGTAATGTATGTATGTATTGCTTATATATTTGTTTATTTTTGATAGCTGTTTTGTCATTTTGTGGGAAAGTTACTGTTCTTTTGGTTTTCAACTGGTGACGTTTTATTTTATGTTCATGTTTCTTCCATTTGATGTCTTGGGTGTGCGGTGTTAGGTACTTGTATAGATCCCTGGCCCCGAGGTTATAAAAAAATGTTTCATGCTCTGCTCAGCTGAGTATGAAATTTATAATGCTCATTAATATTAAATACAAATGATAGAGGTACATTTCTTGCTCAGACCAGCACAGAATGTCATTGATCCTGCTCATCAATTTTAAAATGGCAACAATAGTTGGCATTTTAAAATTTATGAGCAGGATTAATTTCATGCTCAAGTGAGTTGAGCATAAAAAGGTTTTATAACCTCGGGACCTGATCATTACCCTCACTGCTACATGTATTTTGAAATTAATGTGGATTCTTTTTGCCATTCCCATGCCTTTTATGTATGCGGATGTGTGGAGAATGGAATTGCATGTGATTCTAACATAGCGCGCCTATATATATAGGCAATTGATAATAAATGTGTTTCAATAAAGCAAGGAGGAGCGTGACGAGTGACGTAATTAAAAACTGTCAATTTATGACGTCACTAGTCGATTTTCTTGACGTTAGACGGTGTAACGTCATATTCTTGCATAAATACGTATGCGCATGGCTGTTTGAAGCCATTGTCAAATGGACCGAAAGCCGTGCTCAAACAGCAAAAACCATGTTCAAATCA
The DNA here is from genome assembly GCA_963580285.1 of Lucinisca nassula. Taxonomy (NCBI): domain Eukaryota; kingdom Metazoa; phylum Mollusca; class Bivalvia; order Lucinida; family Lucinidae; genus Lucinisca; species Lucinisca nassula. Next base: position 60,021,375 of record OY757017.1, read on the forward strand.
TGAAATTCGCGTGCTGTTTGAACATGTTTTTGAGCTTTTGATATCACAAGACGGGCCTTGCTTTGTTTACGTTACGTTGAGCGACGTAACGATATCGCCCTGAACGTAGCGTTTTAGGGTTCTATGATGACGTCAGAGGGTTACTGCATGACAACGTCATTGTAAACAACATTCTGAACTGGCCGCCATTTTGGTTTGCCTGTCGCATATGGAGAGTTTATATGGAATTTATATGGAGCTTTTGGGCATTTACGTCACAATTTGCAGTCGGAGTCGTAAGTTATGCAAGAACAGCGATCATCCATGGTTATTTCATTGCATTAACATTTGCCGGATCCCTCGGAAGATATTTGAACATTCGGCCTGGCGGCCTCATGTTCAAACAGCTTCCTCGGGACCCGGCAAAGGTTAATGCATGAAAAACCATGGTTGATCCCTATATTCTCGCATGGAAAACGTTAGAAAAGGGCACAGATGCATGTGTTTCAGTCGATAATGTTAACGGGATTTCTTCTAACAATGGCGAAAAGTTGTGCGATTTTGAAGGAAACAACAGCATTATTGCCAATTTTCAGCCTGTTAGAATCGAAATAGATCAGCTCTAGCCTGTGATTTGTTGTGAGTTGAGTAATAAATCAAGTTTGTCGGTCAGTTGAAAGATGACAAATCACGCGCGCTACGCGCTCGTGATTTGGTCTACTTTACAACTGACCTCCAAACTGGGATTTATTACTCAACAAATCACAGCTAGAGCTGATCTATTTCTTAAATGAAACGAGCTTTGAGAGAAAGAGTCGGCGGTGATCTTGCTTAAAGTCTAGAAAGCAAGCCTAGCAAGATTCTATTACTGTGTAAACTTGTTTAAACAATTTGCAAGAAAATAATTATTTCTTGGCAGATGCTTTTATTGAATAAGTATAAAAATCAAAGTACTGAGAATACTAGTGGATCGATTGCCTCTGAGGTAAGATAAAAAAAAAACAGTCCTGAACTGAGATTTATTTTTTTTTCTTTCAATCCTTAAACCCCAGTATTTTAAGCAAGCAGATTAGACTTAATCAGACGACGTGTTATGTGGTGTTATGCAGCGTATGATCTGGATCTTCACTGTTGCAAATGCCCAGTACATGATTCCAGTCCAGATTTTACTTTTCACACAACGGTCTGACGTCCCAGAGAGAAAATTAGCGCTGCTAAAAATAGCCGGAACTTGGTTTTTGTACACTGCCAGCGAAAGTCACGTGGACAAAATCAGGCGGGGAAGCTCCTGATGTTAGTAATTTGAATCGATTGATAAGCCGGTGCCCAAGTACACGAGCACAGTCCAGATTTTTACCTTTTACATAGCTCTCTGACGTCACAGGGAGAAGAAAAACGGTAACTTAATGATAACCTGTACCGGTCAGCTATAGTCACGTGGGCAATTTCGAATCCTCCGTGGTGTAGTGGTTACGCAACTCGTCTTGCAAACCAGGGGTCGCAGGATCGATCATGGGCTTTTCCAGACTTTCGGATGAGTCTATAAACCGAGGTCCCGTCTCCGTATGACCTTAGATATTGGTGGGGCGTAAAACTCAAACACTCACTCACATGGGCTAATGCAGGCGGCTTCATGCAGTTACCCTGCTTTACAGCGAAGACCATTGGTACTTGTTAAACTGCCTCGTTATAAGAAAAATATTTTGAAAGTATTTTTAGTGTCGCACTGGTAGCACAGAAGATCAATCATCGCGCGTCTGCCTGACAAAGATTTGAGCTACCCATATATTTTTTTTTCTAAATTTACATTCCTGTGGCGGGTCCAAAACAATCGGTTTATCCATCTTTATGTTCGATAGTTTCCGTTGGTCGCCCGGTAACATCTGCATCCCGTAAACGACAGTCCTGCCTTATTTTTTTGGGAAAAAAAACCCAAAACAAAACACACAAAAAACCAAGGCAACTTTAAACATATCTTGCACGGTTTCGTTTATCCCTGAAATACCAGTATGAGTGCACATTAACACCCACTGACCGTAAATGACTTTATCACGAAAACACGCCCATATAATTTTGACCCGGTTGAACCCCACTTATATAGTAAACCTGGGTTTTACAGGGATAAACCTTATTTTTGTTATTTCGGCTCTTAAATATAGATTGTGGGTACCCGTTAGAACGGGGCGGTTCTAGCGAGCACCCAAAATCTATATTTTGTGCAAAAATAAGAAAACTTTCACGATTTTTCATCTTAAAATTTTCGTTTCTTCGTCGGTTAAATTTGCAATGTATTTGTATATAGGCGTATTTTCGTAATTTCATACAATCTTAGAAATTTGAATAACAACTGCGTGGGTATGGAGGTTGATCTGTGTCTTCACTGATTAAATAGTAATGCCCATTGTATACTAGTGGACTCCTCCATTGCTATATGTTGGACAAGACTATAAGAATCCAATATGGGGTTCTGTTGTAGATGAGCGTTTCCAACCCGAGGGATGGCCGTGCTGAGCGGAACCGAGACTACGCCGAGGTTCCGCTCAGCACGGTCATCCCAAGGGTTGGAAACGCCCATCTACAACAGAACCCCATTATGGATTCTTTTTCTTGCACAACACCTCCGGTTAGTTTTGACAGCTCGCACATATATATTGTTTACAAAATAAAAGTAGTGCGGAAGTAGTTCCGGCAGTTGAATAGAATTGAAGCGCATTTATGTTAGTTGCCTGGGTCGGAACACCAGGGTCAGAACATAAATTTCTATCCCAGGGTAAAATCACGGATTTCCTTGTCTGGTGTGCAAGAAAATTTTTGCCCGACGTTTGCCTGCTGATTCATGTTAGCTGGGTAGACGGTCTTGCCTCCCCATGCAGGAAAATGATGCGAGTCGGACCAGCCCAGTAGAAATATCCTGACGGTTGGTTTGTGTGGTAAAGCTTGAGATGTCATTTCCCCAAATTGGAAGCAACGTCTCCAAAATGCGCTACATAGGGTTGACGGGGACGTTAAACTGCAACTTAAACGAAAATCAAATCAGTCTGTGTCCCTCTAGGTATCCTCTCGGCTACAAAAGAGATATTGAGGCAATGGTCAAGAATCGATACAATTCCCCACAATCCAAAATACCAAAGAAAAAGAAACACAAACACAATTAAATCGCCAAAAGGACAGTAACTTTCACACTGAATGGTCAAATAAAATGGTTTCACCAATACAGTCCCCCGCCCATCGGGGCTTTAAGACATAGAGTAGCTACATGATGCCTCCACGCAGAGCTGAAACCGACCCGCACACGAGTACTGATAAAACGCGGTGCGAGTCGGGCCGTCCGACCGGGCTTGAGATGTCATTTCATCTCTGTGTCGGGTAAAAGTCCCACAAAATTGGATACAACGTCTCCAAAATGACCTAATACAGTGGTGACGGGGATGTTAAACCTCAAATCAAACAAACAAAGCATCAGCAATAGATACATGTAGGGGCAAACTATTACAATAATAAACCACAACAGAAGAGCCGCTTTGGAACAGTGAGTAAAAAGTATTTTACATGGGAGTTGGGGAGAGTGCTTGAATCGATGCGTAGCCAACATCTCAAAGAACAGAAACATTCAAAAGAATACAGAGATGAAACAACAACATGCTCATCAGGCACCAACCGACTTTACTTAGCCCATTATATGCTAGTAGACTCTTCCATTGGTATATGCTGGACAAGTCCATTTGTCATCGGGTAAATCACAGTATTGTGGCCACCTAGGTTGCACCTGGTAGCAAAAAATCAACTTTGCACAATTCTTATAAGAACATTTTTTTCATAGGGGTTAGTATCCTAAATGTATAGCATTTGCAGCTTTTCGGGGGGAGAGTGGTACAAATGTGTTTTTTGATGCTTCACATGTATGTGGGTGGAAAGTGGTTACGGACACTACAGGGTGTGCATAACACTATAGCTAAACAACATTAACCATATTAAACTTTATTAACTTTGCTTTAAACATGACTAGGAACACTAACAAGTAAAAATAATCAGTCTTTGCAAAAGTAATAAAGCTTGAAGAAAAAATAATGCACATAAGTTGCCATCACTGTTCAAGACACACACATAATAAGCCAAAACTTTGTTATGATAATCCGGATAAGCCAATCATTCCAAATAAAACTTATTTAAACTAGACATCAAAGTCATATGCACAAACTGAAAACAAGATGTAGTTCTTTGGACATAAGTTGAATGGAAAAAAATCAGAAGATTTATCACAGCTAAAATGGTTACGGACACTACAAATTTAACAATCATGCTTCATTTTTTTCAAATTTCAATCAACTGTAAACTTTTTTTAAAGAAATATGCAGTGAAAAAATATAAAATAAATTACAAAATAAATTAAATAGGAAAATATTTGCTGGAATGTTTGAAATTTAACATAGAAGGTCCCAATAAACGGAAACACATAATGTACAAAAAAGTGAAACCCTGATTTAAGAATATAAAATTAATATGCTAAGCAAATCAAATAGAAATTAATTCATAACACAATTTAAGTCAACCTATAGGATGAAAATTTGATAAATATCCAGCAACTTTTAAATTTTGAAACTTAAGTGGTGCAAAATGTTACGGACACTACAGCATTTTTAGGCGAATCAAATAGCTAAATCGTACATTCATGTATCAGGTCTTTGTATAAAGCAAATTTAATTTAAAATGGTCTCCAAAATCAGATGATAAGTAAAAAAAACACACCAGGAATGTACATTTTTCAACTATTAATTGTCACCAAAAGCAAACATAATTTTTTTTTTGTTACATAGGCCCCCTGCCCATCGAGGCTTGAAGAAATAGATGAGCTGCATGATGCCTCCAGGATTAGCTAATACCAACCGCACAGAAATACTGGTAAACCACTTAGAGGATCTAAGCCTGCTCAGTCATAATGGTGCAAGTCAGACCTTCTGTGCTTATAAACCCTATTGGTTTCATTGGGCAACAGGGCTTGAGATGTCATTTTATCTCAATATCGGGTAAAAGTCCCACAAAATTGGAAGCAACATCTCGAAAATGACCTATGTAGTGTTGACAGGGACGTTAAACATCAAATCAAACAAAAAAAAAAAAAAATCTTACTGTATATATAGCTATGTAAAATTGTCAGACATGTTAAATATTTGATACAAAGAAATAGATGTATATATAATTGGCCCCCGCCCATTGGGGCTTGAAGAAATATATGGACTGGATGATGCTTCCACACAGAGCTGAAACCGACCCACACACGCATACTGGTAGACAGCTTAGAGGATCTAAGCCTGCCCAGGCAAAGCAGTGGGAGTTGGCCCGTCCATGCTTATAAACCCTATTGGTTTCATTGGGCAGCAGGGCTTCAGATGTCATTTCATCTCAATGTCGGGTAAAAGTCCCACAAAATTGGAAGCAACGTCTCCAAAATGACCTATACAGTGTTAAAGGGGACGTTAAACCTCAAATCAAACAAAAGATGTATATGATGCAAAATAATTTTGGTTTACGATTTCAGTATAGCTTTTACAATTGCCCTGTGATGAAGACTAGAATTTGATAAACATAACAGTTAATAATTCAATATATTAACAAGTTAATGGTTAAAAATTTGAAATTTGAACATTTCATGTTAGGTAAGGAGACTAGAATTTGATAAACATAACAACAGTTAACAATTTAGCATACATGTATTTACAAGTTAAAAGCTAGAAATTTGAACATTTCATGATTGAAAAAATAGATTGGGTTGCATGGTGTTTCCATGCAGAGCTGAATCCGACCGCACATGAGACTTACATACAGTATCACTTTGCCTGGACAGACTTAGACCTTCTAAAATATGTGTACTGGTAAACGGCTTAGGTTTAAACCTGCCCAGGCAAAGTGATGAGAGTCAGACTGCCCATGCATATAAACCCTATTGGTTTCATTGGGCGGCAGGCCTTGAGATGTCATTTCATCTAAGCGCGGGGTAAAAAAATCCACAAAATTAGAGGCAACATCTCAAAAAATTAAAATGACCTATATAGTGTTGATGGGGCCTTTAAACCTCAGTCCCTGCCCTTCGGGCGTGGTGAAATAGATTGGGGTGTATGATGCTTCCACACAGAGCTGAAGCCGACCACCCATGAATACTGGCAAATCAACTGCTTAGAGGGTCCAAGCCTGCCTAGGAACAGTGTGAAAGTCAGACAGTCCATGCTTATAAACCTTATTGGTTTCATTTGGCGGTAGAGCTTTGGATGTCATTTCATCTCAGTGTCGGGTAAAAGTCTCACAAATTGGAAGCAATGTCTCCAAAATGACCTATATAGTGTTGACGGGGACATTAAACCTAAAATCAAACAAAAAATGAGGCAGTTCTAATGAGCACCAACAGGCTATGTTTGGAGTTCAAACCAGTAAAATATCGTAAATCAAAAAGTAACTATTTTACAGATAGAAAAGAATGCACTATGTCACACGGGTGTGTTATTGTAATGTGAAAAACAAAAACACCAAAAAAAAGCGACAATAAACCAATAAATTAAGAGTTAAAATTGATACAGGAATATGTGTTTCAAAGAAACTGGAATATAAGTATAATGCTTAAACTAGATATTGAAATTTCTTGTAGTGTCCGTAACCAATTTAGTTCTTGAGAGATGTATCAAAACTTCAGATATTCAACGCCTATGGAATGTATTAATTTAAAGAACTGCTAGTATTTTTGCACAAGCCTATCTTGTTTGTAAAATAAAACCAGAACGTTCATGCAGTTTCGCTCTGCTGGCCCCCAAATTATATGATTTTCTATTAAATTATGAAAAAAAAAATTAAATAAACAATAATAATAATAATTCCAGTGGCTATTTTAGCATCCAGTGCATTATTTCTAGATGAAATTAAAACTTATACCTGCCAATGATCAGACATTTATTCACAAATGTTACTGATGTGTGACCCCATAGATTATGGTTACGGACACTACAAGAACATAGTAGCTGATTACTTATCCTCTGCAGATACCCTTGGGACTTTGCTAATTAGATTCTTCTGCTTTATTATTATAGAGAATACTTACTCTGTCATAAAACTTCAAAACAAGACAGTCAACAACCATGTAGACACACCAGTTTTATTTTTTTTCATGGAGATGCAATTTTTTAAAATTATTGCGCAATTTTGCATCAAAAAGTGTACATTGTTGTGTCATCCATTTGGAACATTGAGTTATAATTGATTAGTCTGAAGACATATAATATCATTTTGAAAAGTATTATTAAAGTAATGTTTCCCAAATTTTAATATCGATATCAGTAAAAAGGCGTTTGTTTTCAGGTTACGGACACTACAGCATTTTTGTAGTGTCCGTAACCACAAAATCGTTCACAGAGGATGATTAGTTGTTGGAAAAAAGACTAATTGTGTTTCATTAAAGGTTATTATACACAAAGTATTAAAAACAGAATTTTTTATTCAAACAAAGCTACTGGCAGTAACAAAATGTATCAAGGTTACGGACACTACCACTTTTTTTTTGACTGTTGTTTTCCTGATAAGTGATCCTGAAATTTATTAATAATCAGCAGGGGAGAACAATATGATTTCTACCACTATGGCATTCTTAATAGATCATTTTTAAGGAATTTCAATAAAGTAAACACCACTCGCCTATGGGTATGGTGTGCATAACCAGAGGGTTGTGTTCAAAGTCTTGAAATGTATAACGAAGTACCGCCTCTATAATTATGGTGATATCTTGAAAAGTTTTCAGCGCATATCAAGAAATTATATATCAAAATTTGCTTCAGACAATTTTCTATATTACTGAAATTGAAAAAATAACCTGTTTGCCATGCATTATTATTTAAAATTTGTTTGTAAAATTGTATTTTTTAAAGTGCAACCCATAACGGTGAAAATATGCCATTTTGGGGGGTCTTTGATGGCTGCTGACAATATGAAAAAGTAGCTAGACCATTCATTTATTTTGAACATCTGAGCCACATGCCTTGCTAAGTTTCTATGGAATTAATTCAAATTTAAAGTCAAATCTCTGACAGTAAGGCTGATATAACATGCTGAAATTAAAAAAAGCCACAATATTGTGATTCACCCGCATATAAGGGGTGTCAGGCCTATTCTTTCATTTTTATTCTATTTTTGAAGACGCCGCGTCTGATCTGGGCCTGCACTGTATGCCAATGTACCCGCATACACCGGGTTAAAAAGTTTTTGTTTGTTTGTCTGTTTGATTGATTTGAGGTTTAACGTCCCCGTCAACACTGTAAAGGTCATTTTGGATACGTTGCTTCCAATTTTGTGGGACTTTTACCCGACATTGAGATGAAATGGCATCTCAAGCCCTGTCGCCCAATGAAACCAATAGGGTTTATAAGCACGGGCGGTCCGACTCGTGCGCACCGCTTTGCCTTGGCAGGCTTAAATCCTCTTAGCGGTTTACCAGTACTCATGTGCGGGTCGGATTCAGCTCTATGTGGAAACATCATGCAGCCAATATATTGTATAAGGGAAAATCTTTAAGCCCTGGGGCCAATAATGGCCCTCCGTTGGGCCGACTTGTTACACTATGGATCTGGTGAGCGATCCCGGGCCATCATGGGCCTCTTGTTTTTTTTTTTTGTTTTTTTTTTCGGCGTAGCCGTTATGCTTTTGGTTTTGTCCTACATTTTTCGTTATTCCGTTGGTCAATAAAATCACATGTTCGAGGAGATGACCATTTCATTGGTCAATGATTTGCATAAATGAATCAATTTAACAAATACGACAGTTTACCGAAGATTTAACCTAGGAAAAACCATTCTAAGGTTGTTGGAAATTTTGCCAGAGAAAAAAAAACATGGAAAACGAACATGTTTAATACATATATCTGGTAAAGGCTTTTTAAAACACTTTGGTGTGGCGTTACATCAGATTACTGCATGAAGAAACATTTTTAGCTTTTGAAAAACAAATCCTTATTTCAAGGTAAAAAGATTTTACAGAAAAAACGTGAAAAATGAACATGTATTTTGCTGTCAAAAGTTTAAGGTTTCTGGGAATCTATTGTAACTGGTCACTGTCCATGGTCGTCATTGTCATCCATCTGCCGTTCTATTCTCAATTTTCTTTAATGACATTTCTTAAGTCACTAAATGGGCTTTTATCAAACATGTTCAGAGTTATTCAAAAATCCTTTCCATGCAACTTTGATTGTCATGGCAACAAAAACGGGGAAATTAGCAAGATTACTTATCCGAAACCAGAACAAAAGGTTTTTTATTAGGTTTGGCAAGCAGCTTTTATCAACATTGTTTAAATCATAGCCTTTGGGTCAAAAGTGTACCCTTCCCTGGTGTTACAAATGTTTTACATGAACTCTCATCCTAAAACTAGACGATCTTGGCCTTTGTTATTTAATAGGTATCCTCATCTTGTGGATCTCTGCCAATTAAGATTGCCCAGCGTATAGCCCTGAGGTACCAGTTTGCCCACACTGGGGTCTGCTGTTCGAAGAATTCCATTCCATTCAGCTCTTGTTGCCATGGCAGAAAAAACGAGAATAAGTAAAACTCTTTAAAATAATCTGGTTTAAAGCTGTAAGGTTTTAGAGATTTGGTATGTAGCTTTTTCCAAGACTGTTGAAATTATAGCCTTGGGGTCAAAAATGTCCCCGTCTGATGGTCACTTGGTTTACATTGGTCCATATTGGAAAACTTTAAAAATCTTCTTGCCTGAAAATGGAAGGGTCTGGTAAATATAGCTTCAGATAGTGAATTTTTGCCAAGATTGTTCAAAAATTGATTCATATAGGGAAAACTATAAAAAAATCTATGTCCTTGATATTTGTATGTATATTCATCTAGTTGACTTTTACCAAAATTGTTCAAATCACAGCACTGTTATCAACAAGGACCCCGCCTTCAGAATTACTTGTTTTACAGATATTTTAAAATCTTCTTGTGAAACTCGAAAGCCAAGATGAAACTGAGGGTCAAGGCCTTTGATATTTGGTATACCTTTATATAGTATTGCTCAACCAACATTGTTAATATAATAGCTCAGGAATGAAAATGGTCCTACTCCAGAGGGTCACTTATTTTGCATAGCTCTATATAGGGAAAAACTTTAAGGAGGCCGACCTTAATTTTTTTCTGAGATACCTGCCCTGGAGAATTTCTTTATATTATAATAAAGTATCCTGCAAGGACTTAACTTTAGATTAAAGTAATAAAAATAGCATGTCACCGAGACTGGGAAAGAATTGGGGGTCAATCCAAAAGTAAAGCCATTTTACACATATTTTGCATTGATTGTAATGGGAAATCGGTAAAATTTGACACAAATACGAAAATTAAAGTAACTTCTGCCCTAGAGATTTTGGACTTACTAAGATAAATTATGTATATTCATAAGCCATTCAAGAACATGAAATAAAAATGGGGATCACCGGCCATATAAGAGAATGAGGGCCGTTTCAGAAGTAATCATTACAGGAAAAAATATCTTTTTCGTGAAGATCGCAAACATTAAATACCTGTTTTGCTAGAAATGATAACGTCACGCAAAAAGATGATATTTATGCTTATTATCTGCCACAAAATGACAAAATAATGGCGCTTTAGTGTTATTTCAAGAAAAAAGGTCGTTTCAAAAGTTATCATAACAGGCAAGACTTAATTTTGTGAAAACATAAAAAAATATAGTTGCTTCTGAGCTAAAACATTATAGTGATGTATCTATATGTAATCCGCAAAACTATGGAACGAAAACAGGTTTACAGCTTTCCAATAAGATAGTGTGGGTCGTTTCAAAAGTAAACATAACTGAAAAATATGAAAAATATATACACATATTTTTCAAATTATTTAAGAAATTTCTGCTATATAAATGATGTGATCACTAAGAAAGGTGATATACGAAAATCTGATTTGCAAATCCTATCAAATAACAAGAGGGCCCAGAGGGCCCTGGTTCGCTCACCTGATCCAATGTATAATAAGTGGGCCCCGGGCGGGGTCAATTTTGGCCCCAGGGCTATAATTTGAATAATCTTGGTAGAGGTCCACACGATGAAGCTTCATATCGAATATGAAACCCTGGGCTTTGTGGTTTCAGAGAAGATTTTTAAGGTTTACCCTGTATAAAGAAGTCTATGTAAAACAAGATTTTCCCTAAATTAGTCTATGTAAAACCAAAGGGCCTCGGAGCGGAGGGCATTTTTGGCCCCAGGGCTATAATTTGAACTTTCTTGGTAGAGGCCCACTAGTTATAGCTTCATAACAAATATCAAAGACCTAAGCCTTGTGGTTTCAGAGAAGAAGATTTTTAAAGATGTTCCCTAAGTAAGTCTATGTAAAACCAAAGGGCCACATGGCGGGGGCATTTTTGGTATCAGTGCTATAATTTGAACACATTTTGGTAGAGGTCCACTAGCTGAAGCTTCATAACAAATATCAAAGACCTAAGCCTTGTGGTTTCAGAGAAGAAGATTTTTCAAGATTTTCCCTATATAAGTCTATGTAAAACCTAAGGGCCCCGGAGCGGGGGGCATTTTTGGCCCCAGGGCTATAATTTGAACAATCTTGATAGAGGTCCACAAGATGAAGCTTCATATCAAATATCAAAGACCTAGGCCTTGCAGTTTCAGAGTAGAAGATTTTTAAAGATTTTCCCTATATAAGCCCATGTAAAACCAAAGGACCCCGGTGCGGGGGCATTTTTAGCTCCAGCACTATAATTTGTACAATCTTGGTAGGGGTCCACTAGATGAAGCCTCATACCAAATATCAAAGACCTGGGCCTTGCCGTTTCAGAGAAGAAGATTTTTAAAGATTTTCCCTATATAAGCCCATGTAAAACCAAATGGCCCCGGTGCGGGACATTTTCGGCCCCAGCACAATAATTTGAACAATCTTGGTAGGGGTCCACTAGATGAAGCTTCATACCAAATATCAATGTCCTCGGCCTTGCGGTTTCAGAGAAGAAGATTTTTAAAGATTTCCCCTATATAAGCCCATGTAAAACCAAAGGGCCCCGGTGCAGGGGCATTTTTGGCTCCAGCACTTTAACTTGAACATTCTTGGTAGGGGTCCACTAGCTGAAGCTTCATAACAAAAATCAAAGACCTAAGCCTTGTGGTTTCAGAGAAGAAGATTTTTAAAGATTTTCCCTTTATAAGCCCATGTAAAACCAAAGGGCCCCGGTGTGGGGTCATTTTCGGCCCCAGCACAATAATTTGAACAATCTTGGTAAGGGTCCACTAGTTGATGGTTCATACAAAATATCAAAGACCTGGGCCTTGCGGTTTCAGAGAAGAAGATTTTTAAAGATTTTTCCTATATAAGCCCATGTAAAACCAAAGGGCCCCGGTGCGGGGGCATTTTTGTCTCCAGCACTTTAATTTGAACAATCTTGGTAGGGGTCCACTAGATGAAGCTTCATACCAAATATCAAAGACCTGGGCCTTATGGTTTCAGAGAAGAAGATTTTTAAAGATTTTCCCTATATAAGCCCATGTAAAACCAAAGGGCCCCGGTGCGGGGGTATTTTCGGCCCCAGCACAATAATTTGAACAATCTTGGTAGGGTCCACTAGATGATGCTTCATACCAAATATCAATGTCCTGGGCTTTGCGGTTTCAGAGAAGAAGATTTTTTAAGTTTTCGATGAAAAAATCTATTTTTGGCGCCTGTGACCTATATGTGCAACGGACCAGAACCATTTGAACAACTTTGAAAGGGGACCACCTAAGAATCATTCCTGTGAAGTTTGGTCAAAATCTGATCAGTGGTTTAGGAGGAGATGTCGTTTGAAGAAAAAGTTTACGGACGCACGCACGGACGGACGCACGGACGCACGACGGACGACGGACAAAAAGTGATCCCAAAAGCTCACCTTGTCACAACGTGACAGGTGAGCTAAAAACAGTAGGTCGTTCATAAAAAATGGGGATCGTTATAAGAGTAAGCTTTTCATGCAAAATATCATTTTTTTTACGTTACGGTCAAATTTGGTCACATAGACAATTGTATGGAAAAAAGGCAAGACAGTGGATTTAACTGATTGCATGGTGGCCTTTTGTTGTCACATGACCAAGATGGTCACCATGCCTGTATACCTCTGGTGGGCGTAGTGGTCCATGGGCCTCTTGTTTTGTATACAAGCTAAAATACATCTATACATTTTTGGCTCAGTTATATCCAAAACTGTGTTAAAAGGGATAGTGTTATAAAGAGACTTAAGTGTATTTTGATAGGTTTTCTTTGAGTAACAAATAATGCCAATCCCGAAGAAAATGTCACTAAAATACCAGAGCAGAGGTTTGAGTGGCATTTGTTCCAGATTCACATGAGCATAACTGTATTTAACCTAAATATTCAGACACCTTAACACCTTTCCGTACCTGTCCTAAAATTTGAACTAGTCAATTTAATACCCGATGCTATGTTTTAAAATAGCTCGATGATGGGCAAACAGTGTAGACCCTGATGAGACGCCACATTCTGCGGCGTCTCATCTGGATCTATACTGTTTGCTTAGGTTTGTCTGATTTAAATACTGTACATGTTTCATAAGGCAAACAGAAGTAGCTTTCACAGAGTAACTGCCCCTGAAAGTGTACCCCTTCCCTATACATTTACTGTAATTTTATGAAAATGAGAAAAATAAACACATGAACTTAAAAAAAAATATATTTTTTTGGTCAAAATCTCATTTTTTGGAGTTAATTGTATACTAAAACAAAGGTGTCAGTCAGATAGGTCATGCATCTACATATGATTTGCCAAACAGAAGTAAAGGCAATGATAAGGTATCGATACAATTACCTAACACCTCCCAATCAAGACACCAAAGGGAAAGAAACACCTACATAATACAACTTCGCCGTAATTAAATTATAACGTAAGAGGCCGAAAGGACAGCTTCTTTTCCATAAAACGGTAGTGACAATTGGCCAGCCTAGTGTCGTCAGGACTCATTTCATCCGCGCTTTACGCCCGCTTTCTTGGGTACTGCATTCACCTTTTGTGCACACTTTTATATTCATATCAATGATTGTTTGTAAGATAAGTAGCAGGGCATAATGCGGTGCTTGCAGCGCTTTTATTTCAAGAGCTGTTGGGAGCATTAAATGCGTTGCTTCTTTTGCTATTCAGTGAGCAAATGGGGCACCAACCTAGCGCCCCAAGTACTTTGTCAGAATGGTATGCACATTGCCTTCTGATTTCCAGTGTATTTAGCTATCTGTTTCATTGACAGTCGCGCATCTTCTCCGACCGCGACCGTTGCACTGATGAGTTAGAAGAAAATATAAATACCACTTAAGAAGAGAATGTCATTACAGTGCCGATTGACGGCATTGCGCAGAACGTTGCGCAACCGAAATTAAGGTCGGCCTCCTTAAAGACAACGTTGAAACTAGAAGGCCTAGGACCTTTGATATTTGGTTAGTACGTGTACATATTATATACCCAGAAAATGTCCCGTTTACTTTCTACAGAAGTTACCGGTCAATATTTTTTTCCATATTGCCCGAAGTCAAGTTCATATTGCCCGTAGATAAGCAGTCACGTTCACGTTTCAAATTTGTCCATTTCGATACTAAAATCGGCAGTCATCTTGTCGTGCGTATCGACTGAAAGAACGTAAAACAAAACGAATATAGGTTCTGACAAAGTGCATAAACCGCATTTTATGCTGTCAAATATGACCTACCTGCAACCTGTTTAGATTTTCAATACTTTCTTCTAAGAAACCAGGAGTATTTTGAAAGAAATATAACCGACGCTTCAGAAAAAAATGGCGTCCTGTGTTTGGAAACGTCAATGTTTTTAATGACGTCACATCCACCAACGTTAACGTCGTCTTCACGTTGCCGCCGTTGGGCGTGGTTTTTCAACGTGTAGGGAGACACTTAACGACCTTCATTATTTTCCATTTCAAACCACTTAAAGATGTATAATCTGATTTTACGTTCAGAAATTCATACCAGGCAATCCTGAATTCTAGCCGACATTTGAATTTTTGGGTATATAATAAAAAGGTTATTGACTTTATATTGTGAAATATGCGGCACTCGTTCATATGCCGAAGACGCACTCGCAAGCTCGTGCGTCCTTCGCCATATGAACGAGTGCCGAATAATTCACAATATAAAGTCAATAACCTATAATTACATCAAGTAAACCTTTATCAAGGTGTTCAAATTACAGCTCTTGGTTCAGGTATGGCCCAATTATTGGGGTAATTTGTGAACTCACACGGGCACAGTGTGCTGATGCCATGTAATTGGTACCATTTCCATCATCCGTCCATCCATTCACAATTTCTTTACTACAAGGTTTTCAACTAAACTGCAGGAATAATCCTCGGCTGATCTTAAAAAGTTTTCATAGAAATGTATTACCTGGAGAAAAGTAACGGGCTGATTTCAAACTAATTTTACACAAATGTTCCTTGGGTGGCCCTCCACCAATTAATCAGTGTTGTAGAGATTAATTGGTGTGGCTTGTTGTCCTTAAATGGTCTAAATGTAAGCACTGCTTGTCAAATAGGGTATTGATACTCAATACAGGACACATTTGCACTTTTGGAGATGAAATTTCGAAACAAAAACTGTACAAGTTCATGTGAAATTTCAATATTCAGTATGCAATATGTTAGCTTTGATGAGGGATATACATGCAGGACCAGCATGGTTCTCTTGCTTTAAAACTGTTTGACTGTTCCTTCCTCCAGTATTTAGTTAAAGTATGTTAATTGAGTAGCTTTGTTGCATCTTTATAGAAATAAGCAGAAAATGCTAGATGTTGCTGCTGTTGTCCTTATTCATGTTAGATTATGAGGCGTTACACAGTGATATTGTTAAATCAAGCTTTTAGTTTTGCAGGGTTTGTGTTTGATTTTGGATGCAAAAAAAATGTATCTAAAAACATTATTAATAACATGTTACTGCATAAGAAGGAAAGGAAACATTTCCAGTTGCTGGATGGTTGCCCTGTTCCACGTGCTATTTTTATGTCCTTTATGTCCTTATTGTTTTGCCCAGAATTCACACTACAAGAACAATTAATCCAGGGTGAAACACTGGTCTACTATAGTTTGGACATGGATTTAGTTAACTCAGTGTTGCTTCTGATCTGTTAACATTTTCCATGTTCTTCTATAATTCCTGCTCATCTTTTGTCTTATTGGTCTTTGTGATTGTCGAAAAATTTATGGCTTCTATCATGGAAAAGTGAACATTTTTTCTGGTTCTTGGTGCATACTTTATGCATTTCTTCTTTGTCTCCAAAAGGGCATGTTGGTATAATTGCTATATAGCTAAGAAATTACACATATTAGACAAGACAAATAAATCTACCCAACAAATAATGTATCTGGGTTTTTGTTTGTTTGATTTGAAGCTTAACGTCCCCGTCAAAAGGTCAACACGGTATAGGTCATTTTGAAGTCGTTTGGGCTTTGACCCGAGATTGAGATGAAATTACATCTCATTCCCTGTCGCCCAATGAAACTAATAGGGGTTTTAAGCATGGACGGTCCGACTTGCACCGCTTTACCTGGACAGGCTTAGATCCTCTAGGCTGTTTACCAGTGCTCGTGTGCGATCGGTTTCAGCTCTGCGTGGAAGCATCATGCAGCCCATCTATAAGTTCAAGCCCCAATGGGCGAGGGCCGCGTTTTCTGGGTTTAAAACACTATTTTGTTGGCTATAAACAACATTTTTGCATATTATAAGACGGTTCATGATCTGACAGTACGTGTATGTATATTTTTGACATTTATATATATGAATGCCTTCCTGCAGTACACATAATGATCAGTGAAAGACAAGTTGTAGTGCACAATACGGTACTATTTTGTATATTGTTAGAGCCCTAGTAGTATAGTGTTACTGCAGGCATATAATGGATTTTGAGGGTTTTGTGTAAAATGTGTATTTTCCTACCCGGAAAAATGACTTTTCAAATATCTAAAAAAATATTTTATTCCTGTAGTTAACTGATATCTTACTTTTTACATAAAATTTTTTCATGAATCCTCACCACTAACTTAAAATAAAAATATTCCTACTTTCCATATTTTTTATCAAAATTTTACAGTCTCTGCCTTTAAAAAGTCAAATTGCGGTGCAGGCATGAAGCTGGAGGATTTTTGAGAGCTACTTGATATAGTCAGTGTACATCTGGCTATTTAAATTAGTTCGACATCATACAATTTATTTTTATAATGTTATTTCTATTTGACCGTAAAATACTAGATTTGGGGTGTTTTTATGTAAACATGTGCATTTTCATACCCCGAAAAATGGAAGTTTTTAAACGTATAATTTTTTTCCCGTAGTTAACTTATACACATATTTAACTTTTTACACCAAAAATCCACACCCGTAACTTTTTAAAAATATATTCCCATTTTCTGCGATTTTTGTCAATATTTCCAAGTTTTTACCCCCAAAAAGTCAGCTTTCTGTACACATATTAAGCTAAAACTTCTTTTATCGCTACGTGACAAAAGTTAGTTTAGTTTTGGCTATTTAAATAAATTTGCTATAATAATTATTGAATGGAATTTTTATAATTCAATTCCTGTTTTTGGCGATTTTTATTTATTTCGAACATTTTCCCCCCAAAAAATCAATTTCGCCAGGGAATATTTTTGGGGATTTTTTTTTCCTGTAATTCAGGACACCTCACTGATTCTGAAATTAGTGAAAACCCTTCTGAAGGAATTTGTTTGAGGTTCAATGCTATTTTGACTGGCCTACAATTGTGTTTCTGTAATTGCATATTGTTTTCTGTAAGGATTTCCACATACTTTTCCTGTAATCATATACGCTTTCCTGGCCCCGAGGTTATAAAACTTGTTTCATGCTCAACTCAGCTGAGCATGAAACTTGTGGTGCTCATAAAAATTAAAATACAAAAAGTTGAGCGATTTTTCTTTCTCGGAAAGCAGAGAGTTTTATTTGTCCTGTTTATAAATTTGAAAATGCCAGCATGAAAAAAGTTTTAAAACCTCGGGTCCTGTCATGCTTTTCCTACATTGTATATGTTTTTTTGTTTTTGTTTTTTTTTTGTAATCATATAGAGGATCTTACACGAGTGGTCATTTCGTATGATATTTATGAAACGAGCTCGGCATGTGTTAAATATGTTTATGTCATGCTTTTCTTATATTTTTTTTTCTATCTATCTAGCTTTGATTTCCTGAAATGTTTTTCTGCATGCTTTCTTTTACCTGTTTCGCCCCGCCCCCCCCCCCCCCCCCACCAATCGGGGCTTGAAGAAATATATGTGCTGCATGATGCTTCCACGCAGAGCTGAAACCGACCCGCAGCTGAGTACTGGTAAACAGCTTAGAGGATCTAAGCCTGCCCAGGCAAAGCGGTACCAGCGTCGACGCTTATAAACCCTATTGGTTTCATTGGGCAACAGGGCTTGAGAAGTTATTTCATCTCAATGTCGGGTTAAAGTCCCACAAGATTGGAAGCAACGTCTCCAAAATGACCTTTCCAGTGTTGACGGAAACGTGGCCCCTTCCATCGGGGCTTGGCTGCATGATGCTTCCACGCAGAGCTGAAACCGACCCCCAGTTGAGTACTGGTAAACAGCTTAGAGGATCTAAGCCTGCCCAGGCAAAGTGGTACGAGCGTCGACGCTTATAAATCCTATTGGTTTCATTGGGCAACAGGGCTTGAGATGTCATTTCATCTCAATGTCGGGTAAAGGTCCCACAAGATTGGAAGAAACGTCTCCAAAATGACCTTTACAGTGTTGACGGAAACGTTAAACCTCAAATCAAACAAACAAACAAACTTTTACCTGTTATGGTTCGAACATTTTGAAATGAGACTGACCTTTATTCAAGGAATCAATTATTCAAAGTTATCGCCTTAGACGTCTGCTTTCGTTAACTTCTCGTGAATTTCCGGCATCTCGTGAATAGCGACCCATTTACTGACCTCTATGTATTGTATAAAAATATCGCCATCTTCGGAAAATGACGAACATAAATGAGCCCCGCCAAGCGAATTTTTGTCTTCGAGCATTCCGTCATAGCAAATTTTAACTGCGCATGCCCAGCCATTCAGAGGGGCCATGAATATGGCTTTCCGTCTGAAGGTTCCTCTTGATTCACTGCTTGTATGAGCGAGCAGCGAAGTTTCTGGCTAGACTGCGCGGATGCGCAGGCTCGCCTGAACCTTCGCTGCTCGCATAGGCGATAAGTACCAGAATCCCTTGACGGGGCCCAAATATATGAATTCAGTCGGATGTGAAATTATGTTAATAGAGTTCACCAGTCTCAGGTCAATTTGTCTGAACTATATAATTTTCATACAGCATATATGTACTCCTGTATTCTTTCATGTCAGCATATGCGCCTCCCTGTTTGTTTGCTTGTTTGTTTGTTTGCTTGATTGATTGAGGTTTAATGTCCCTTTCAACACTATTCAGGTCATTTTGGAGACGTTGCTTCCAATTTTGAAGGGACTTCTACCCGACATTGAGATGAAATGACTTCTCAATCCCTGCCGCCAAATGAAACTAACAGGGTTCCTGTAATGATTTTCCTATATTCTTTCCTGTCAGCATACACGCCTCCCTGTTTGTTTGTTTGTTTGTTTGTCTGTTTGTTTGTTTGTTTGTTTGTTTGTTTGTTTGATCTATGCTTCGCGTAGAAATGAGAATATAACCACAAATTTTCACCTGAAAAATGTGAATACTGGATCACGGATATGTTATCATGATGAATTTTCGAGAACACGTCTTCTTAGGAATAAAATGTTTTAATTATGTTTCACAGATTTACTAACCGGCTTCTATGAAATAGAAAATGAGCAAAAATAGCTTTATTAAATAAGATGAGACATGATTCCCAGACAAGTTCAGTAATTTAAATGTTATTCACATTTATGAGAAGTTAGTTTGATTTTCAAGGACACCTTAATAAACTTCAAGACTGAAGGCGGAAATAAAAATTGCATAGCAAACGGGATTCCATTTTAGCTCGGCTGTTTTCGAAGAAAACGACGAGATATTTAATAGCTCTGGCGTCGTCTGCGTCGCGGTCGTGTAAAAACTTGGACATTTTGTAATATCTCTGTCATTACTGAACACATTTACTTGAAACTCGGACTAGTTGTTCATTAAGAAAAGGGGAACTCATACCAATATAGGTGAGGTAGCCCTCAAAATATTTTGGCACGGTTATGTCCCTTTTTCGACTTAGAATGTTTGCGTCGTCGTCGTGCAAAAAAATGGACATTTTGTAATATCTCTGTCATTACTGAACATATTTACTTGTAACTCGGACTAGTTGTTCATTATGAAAAGGGGAACTCATACCAATAGGTGAGGTACCCTCAAAATATTTTTGTCACAGTTATGCCCCTTTTTCGACTTAGAATTTTTGCAGCCGAGCGTTGGTAAAGTAGAAGTAAAACAAAGATCAGGAATCGATACAATTAACTTACTCCACCCATCAAAGACACCAAAGGGAAAGAAACACAAACATGAAGCGACCAGACCATAATGGAAACCTAAACAAAGGAAGGCCATAAGGGCAGTTACTTTCCCACAAAGTGGCCAAATGGTACCCGCATGCGGTGCTCTTGTTATATACATTTCGGAGCAAATCAGATATGATATTCCATATGAATCGTTAACTTGCAGATGACACGCTTGATTTTCTCTGAAAAAAGAAAAAGAAAACCAAGAAACAATATAATTTTGGAATGGTGTCTGCACATGCTGTGATTGGCGGTTTAAGGTTTAATAAATTCCGGTTAATTATAATAAGAATGTTATTTAAGTACATTATTTAAATATTTTTTTTTTTTAAATTATCTCCACCCCCATTATCCCAAATGACAATTTTTTGATAAAAAATTCTGTTTTTTTTTTTTTTTTTTTTTTTTTTTTTTTGTTTGTTTTTTTTTTTTTTTTTTTGGGGGGGGGGACGTTTTGGTTTTTGTTTTTTCACAATTTTGCTCAAAACATAAACTGTGGGAATACAAGCGAGTACCCACTATCTATGGTTTGAACAAAAATAAAACAATAATATTTACCCCTGTAGTCCACAGTTTTTCTTGATAAAAGTGGGCTTAAGCGGGTCACAATTATTTTGGCATGTTTTCGTGATGGCACACATGTCAGGACCATAGTGTGCACACTAATGTCCTTATTTTATCAGTACCGTAAAATTTCTAAAATGGGGACATCTTGAGGACTTGCTGTAATTCTCCTAAAATTTTAACAAATTTGTTTATGATCCAGCAAGGAGTCCAAAAGTGCAGACGGAATGGCAAACAGTGTAGACGCTGATCAGACTGCTTCTGTCTGATCTGCAAACAATGCAGACCCAGATCAGACTGCTCCTGAAGGAGAAGTCTGATCTGGGTCTGCACTGTTTGCTTAAGTACTTAGGACCATACTATAGGCCTAAGTGTCGTCTTCTGAACTGTCAGAAAGTCTTAAAATCGTTAATATTTACATTTTCTGGTACTTCATGTAGTTTACACCATAGGGACCAGTTTCAAGCTTTAAGAGAGGAAAGATATACTATTCTTTAATAATATAGACCAAGGCACCATCGGGAAAATATGACCAATCGTGAATGAAGTTGTGTAGCTCTGGCAGTTTGAAACACACGAGTCAAAAATATTGACACACATGTAGATTATTGGGATCAACCATGGTTTTTCATGCATTAACATTTGCCGGATCCCGAGGAAGCTGTTTGAACATGAGGCCGCTAGGCCGAATGTTCAAATATCTTCCGAGGGATCCGGCAAATGTTAATGCGATGAAATAACCATGGATGATCGTTGTTCTTGCATAACTTACGAATCCGACCGCAAATTTTGACTAAAACGCCCAGAAGCTCCATATTAAGTCCATGTCAACTCTTTAAATCCGACAGGCAAACCAAAATGGCGGCCAGTTCAGAATGTTGTTTACAATGACGTTGTTATGCAGTGACGTCATCATAGAACCTCAAAACGCTACGTTCAGGGTGATAACGTTACGTCGCTCAACCTAACGTAAACAAAACAAGGCCCGTCATGTGATATCAAAAGCTCAAAATCCATGTTCAAACAGCACGCGAATTACATGATTTGAACATGGATTTTGCTGTTTGAGCACGGCTTTCGTTCCATTTGACAATAGAAGCCTCCGTGGTGCAGTGGTTACGCTACTCGCCTTGTAAACCAGGGATCGCAGGATCGATCCCGGGCTTCTCCAGACTTTCGGATGAGTCTTTAAACCGAGGTCCCGTCTCCGTATGACCTTAGCTGTTGGTGGGACGTAAAACTAAAACTCACTCACTCACTCCATTTGACAATGGTTTCAAACAGCCATGTGCATAGGTATTTATGCAAGAAAACACATTTATGTATACAATAGTACCTGCTATGTCTAATCTACTCTTCACGGTATGGAGCAATGCCACACAGAACCTCAAGAGAATTGCTCAGAAATGACTGCGTGTAGCTAAGCCTGTCAGCTCTCTTCCCAAGAGATTCTAAAGTTTTCCAGGACACAACACAAAGCACATTTATATCCATGTCCAGTATTTACACCAATAGCTATCACCTGTATCCATAATTTCAATAAAAACTTGTAAATACTACTCCAAAACTTGAAAACAATAACAATTTTGACATCTCCTGGCTCTGGCAGCCATTTTTTTATTTACAGAACAGGAGTAAATAAATCATGATGTAATAGCATTGGGTTATTTTTTCATAGGCAAATTTGAATTGTTGAGATTTTTAACCAATGAAATCGCTCCTTTCTAATAGTATATCTTTCCTCTTTTAAAGCTTGAAACTTGTCCCTGTGGTTTACACTTCAAGTCACGCTGGATCACGTGACCGGTAAGTGACGTCAAAATAAGCCTATGATTCGTTGTTGACACGTTGTCATTTTTGACGCAGTTCCGTGGAAGAAAATGCGTCATTTTATGCTAGAAGTCCATTTTAACTAATTGCATTTTAGTATGTTTGTTTGTTTGTTTGCTTGTTTGTTTGTTTGTTTGTTTGATTTGAGGTTAAACGTCTCCGTCAACACTGTATAGGTCATTTTGGAGACGTTGCTTCCAATTTTATGGGACTTTTACCCGACATTGAGATGAAATGACATCCCAAGTCCTGTCGCCCAATGAAACCAATATGGTTTATAAGCATGGACGGTCCGACTCGCTCCGCTTTGCCTGGACAGGCTTAGATCCTCTAAGCGGTTTACCAGTACTCGTGTGCGTTCGGTTTCAGCCCTGCGTGGAAGCATCGTGCAGCCAATCTACTTCTTAAGCCCCGATGGGTGGGGGCTAGTGATTGCATTTTAGTATTATTTATTTTATTCAATAAATATATCAGCTCTAGGAGTGATTCGTTGAGTAATCAAGCACTCCCTCGAGATAAGTTGTTGAGTAGATCAAATCATGAGCGCGTAGAGCGAGTGATTTATCTACTTACAACTGACCGAAAAACTGCGATTTATTACACAACCAATCCCATACTACAGCTGATCTGTTTCGATTCTAAAACACTTAATCCTTATCTTGCTGATTATTGGGATCAACCATGGTTTTTCATGCATTAACATTTGCCGGATCCCGAGGAAGCTGTTTGAACATGAGGCCGCTAGGCCGAATGTTCAAATATCTTCCGAGGGATCCGGCAAATGTTAATGCAATGAAATAACCATGGATGATCGTTGTTCTTGCATAACTTACGAATCCGACCGCAAATTTTGACTAAAACGCCCAGAAGCTCCATATTAAGTCCATATCAACTCTTCAAATCCGACAGGCAAACCAAACTGGCGGCCAGTTCAGAATGTTGTTTACAATGACGTTGTTATGCAGTGACGTCATCATAGAACCTCAAAACGCTACGTTCAGGGTGATAACGTTACGTCGCTCAACCTAACGTAAACAAAACAAGGCCCGTCATGTGATATCAAAAGCTCAAAATCCATGTTCAAACAGCACGCGAATTACATGATTTGAACATGGATTTTGCTGTTTGAGCACGGCTTTCGTTCCATTTGACAATGGTTTCAAACAGCCATGCGCATAGGTATTTATGCAAGAATATTCATTTAAACCACACCCATTATAATGCATATTATGCACGACTAAAGGGTATATTTTCAGTTGTTCTTGAAAATAAAGGCTTGTTGGGTGTACTCATTAGAATCGCCTCATTGAGGCGATTCTAATGAGTACACGCTACATATTAAACCGGCCTCGGTAGCTCAGTCGGATGCGCGTCTGACTGGTGATCAGGAGGACGCAGGTTCGATACCTGCCGGGGTCGGCAACATTCTCTCGTGGAGAATGGTCATGGAATCTCTTCTACGGTCATTCTCTCCCTTACGCTGATTCTAGAAGGGCAGTTGTCAGTTTCTGGCGAAAGAATGTGCACTGTACTGGTTAACCGTTCACGGATAAGTCTGTCCAGGAAACGTGTGTATAGGAAAACTGATAGGCTCAAAAATGACTTAAATAGTGTTGACTTGGCCATTAAACTCCAATGCAATCAATCAAACAAACAAACAAACAAACATACCTTTCTACGATAAAATCCGAAAAGCATACAAAGCAGTAAAACCTGTTTTAGTGACCACCTCTATTAAGCAAGCAACCTGTCTTAAGCAAGCAGGCATTCCGATCCCAAAATAGGCAAAAGTGTTAAATTTCACCTGTATTAAGCAAGTACTTGCAAGCACATTTTGGTTATCCCTTAGGTGCTTGCCTAACACAGGCTGGATTGTATATATTTTGGGTATTTGGAGCTATGTGAGTTCAGAACGTGTTCGAATTAAACATCGGATACGAGCCATCCGTGTCCAAGCTGCCGATATTTCACTGTTGTCACGGAGCCAAAGCTTCCGGAGGCGCAGAGCAACCGCTGTATCTTGGCAGGCTGAATAGGGCCTTCACAGATGGCTCATTTCACTTGTAACCACAAGGGTTGACGTGTCGATAAACCCAAAAACAATCAACCAATCGATCTTTTTTCCCTTTCTTTGGTCGCGACGACACAATATGACCCATAAGGGTTGACTTGTCGTTAAACCACAAACAATCAGTAAATACAAATTTTGCTGCAACACTTATGATAGTTTTGCATAAACACGTATACCAGTTACTGCTCCAATACGTATGATAGTCTTTGCTCCAACACGTATGATAGTTCTTGCTCCAACACTTATGATAGTCTTGGCTCCAACACGTATGGTGATAGTTTTGCTCCAACACGTATGGTGATAGTTTTGGCTCCTATTTGCTACATTACGTATGATAGTTTTTTTTGCTCCAGCACTTATGATAGTTTTGGCTCCGATACGCGTTGGATTGTACAGCATAGCAACAGTTAAGCTAAGCATTTTGTGGTAATTGAAGGATAGTTTTTGTCAATTCTCCATAAAAACCTATGTTGTTGGTATTCATTAGAACCGCCTCGCCGAGGCGGTTCTAATGAGTACCCACAACATAGGTTAACTTTGAGAAATAAGGAAAACTATCCTTCTCTTATCACGAAATAGCCACCTTATCTGCTGCTGTGGTACAGTCGAACTTCAGTGTCAGGCATTGAAAATTTGTTCGATATAGAATAAGTTCGAGTTACCGAGGGTTTATCATAGAGACGGATCAAGAACCATAATTTGTTTTGTTTGTTTGATTTGAGGTTTAATGTCCCCGTCAACACTGTATAGGTCATTTTGGAGACATTGCAGGAGACATAATGGGAAAGACTTCGCCATTACTTTTTAATCTTCTGTTAAATAAGGTGGGCCAAATCAGGTAAGCACAGGTAAGCTGTGTGTACTCACCAGAATCGCCTCACTGAGGCTGAGGCGATTCTGATGAGCACACTCAGCATACCTCCTTTTCGAGACCAAATAGGACAAAAACTCGCTAAATTGTCGTAAATATGTACATACAATCAACTCTTTTAATACCGACATTCGAAATAACGACAGAACTCGTTTAAACGACAATTTCAGTGGAATGAAACTTTTTTTTTTCTTGGAGGTGGGGGGTAGGGGTTTGTTTTATGCCCCTTTCAAGATTATTTCACTCATATCGAGCTGATCGTTCATCAGAGGTGGGTAAAAACCGGATTACCTGGAGAAATTCCACCTGACCTTCCGTTGCAGAACTTGGCATCTAGCATGTGACCCGAGCCAGGCTCGAACTAGTCCAAGATTAGGCAGAAATATGGAGGTATGTAAGAACATTTTAAACCTCCAAGAAACAAATGTTGTGGACATTTGTTAGAGTCGCCTCAGCGAGGCGATTCTAATAAATGGCCACAAGGTTTGTCTCTTGGAGTTAGTAAGGGTCACAACATACATGTATGCTACAGAACACTGAAAAGATATCCAAAAAATATCTCGATTATGCCCATTGACAGTAGCCCTCATTGGCTCGAACTACCATTGTCTCGAACAAATGTCTATGGCCTCAAAGGGGTTCGAGCCATTGCAGTTCGACTGTATTATACTTCTCCATATTGGGATTCTTTATGGCGGCAAATTCTTCAAGTTATAACGGCCAAATTGCAGGGGAAAGATACTGTCCTTATAACAAGGGCCCTCTGTATCTGAAACTAAGAGAAGAATTCCCCACGGACTCAAGGGCGAGTTCTAATTTTACCAGTAGCACCCTATATTATTTGCATTGTAGCACATTGACGTGATAAAGATATATTATCCTTCATCAGGTCAACGTGATATTGCACTTCTATAAATAACCCGGACTACAAGAAAACTTGACAAAATGTTAATACAGGAAAAAAATGGAAAATTTACTTGAAAAAAAAACTATCATAAGAAAAAGTATGGTCAGCTGATACCAAATATATCGACCATCGAAATGTTGAAATGTTCTCAGGCTCATCGATAACTGATCGTAAATCGCTTATTTAGGGCTGTACAAGGGGACAAACTGATAAATAGAATACCATATTCGTGTCATCTGATATCAAGTTTATCAGGCTCGGCTTCGAGAACGCATGTTAAATCGCTCGGCAAGCCTCGCGATTCTACAAACGTTCTCGAAGCTTACCTGATAAACTTGATATCAAAAGACACTCACCTGGTATTCTCTATACCCATGGTAAACGAAACAGCCGAATTCGAGTCATTGCAGTCTCGCTGTAATAACGGTACCCTCTCTATTGCAGGCACCACAGAGTTGATCACGTGACTGTGAACATGAGTTATTCCAGCATTGGCAGCGGGGCTGGGAAACGGCTGATTAAAGGAGAGAAAAGTTCGAATCCCCCTATCACTTATGCAGGATCAGACATTCCGTTGTCTGAGAAAGAGCTGAAACAGTTCCCAGATTTGAAGGCTTTACCTGTCATG
This sequence comes from Lucinisca nassula, assembly GCA_963580285.1. NCBI lineage: Eukaryota > Metazoa > Mollusca > Bivalvia > Lucinida > Lucinidae > Lucinisca > Lucinisca nassula. Next base: position 60,048,746 of record OY757017.1, read on the forward strand.
GCAGGGTATGTAGGTCTATTAGAAAATTGACTCGATTGGAAGATTTTATGATCGATAATCAGCTCATGTAACTGATCCATGGTCGTTTAAGTAACGATCAATCCAACTACCAGGAATATTTACTGTGTAATTTAAAGTGCATGGTCTTAGGATACAGATAAGAGAATTCACTGGCAAAATATATATTTATCATATGACGTCGCGCCTGAGAATGTAATAATAATGCCACGTAATAAATTCTATCATCCACTAGTGGATTAAATATGCAAATAAGTTAGATACGCCCCGTAACATTAGATGCGCGACGTCCTAAAAGAGCAATTACAAAGAAATTTTTAAAAATGAAGCAGGGTGAAAGCAGACACAAGGAGGGTCATTAGGGCCCCGCAAACTTATTTGCGGGTGCCCTATAGTAATCACCCTGTCTGTCCGTCCGTCCGTCTGTCCACATTTTTTTATGTTTTTTTTTTTTTTTTCTTAATAACTTAAAAACCGTCAGACGCATCAATTTCAAACTTTAAATATAAGGTCACAATATCAATACACAATTTCATGGGAAGTTACGTAACTCTAGCTACAATACTCTTAGAGTTATGGCCCTTGGAAAAATTAAAACAAATGTCAACATTTTTCATGTTTTTTCTTTATAACTTACAAACCGTCAAACCTATCAAGTTCAAATTTTAAATATATAGTCTCATCATCATTACACAATTTTCTGGCAAGTTACCTAGCTGTAGCTTTAATATTCTTAGAGTTATGGCCCTTTGAAAAACTTAAAAAAATCAGCTTTTTCATGTTTTTTTCTTAATAACTTACAAACCGTCAAACCTATCAACTTCAAACTCTAAATATATGGTCTCATTATCATTACACAATTTTATGACAAGTTACGTTACTGTAGTTTCAATACTCTCAGAGTTATGGCCCTTTGAAAACTTAAAAATTCAGCTTTTTTCGTCTTTTTTTTCATCTTTATTTTAAAACCGCTATAGATATTCAAATGAAATTTCCTATAGTTACTGACAGTTGCCCTGTAGTAATGCCCTGTCTGCCTGTCTGTCTGTCTGTCTGTCTGTCTGTCTGTCTGTCTGTCTGTCTGTCTGTCTGTCTGTCTGTCTGTCTGTCTGTCTGTCCGTCCATCCATCTGACTGTCTGTCCATCAACATTTTTCATGTTTACAAAGTAGAAGTAAAACAAAGATCAGAAATTGATACAATTAACTTACTCCACCCATAAAAGACACCAAAGGGAAAGAAATACAAACATTAAGCGACCAGACCATTATGGAAACCTAAACAAAGGAAGGCCATAAGGACAGTTACTTTCCCACAAAATGGCCATATGGCCATCCAAAATTAAAAGACACAAGTGATACACACAGTAAGTAACAAACAACAACATAAATAAATCGCCACAGACGAGCCGCCTTGGAACGGTCAGTGGAAGATTTCCACTGGGGGGCTTAAATCGATTTTACGTGGCTACAATCCTCGCCCTTTCTTCCGTCGCGATTTAGACAAATAATTTGTTCAGTCCGCATGAAGGCCTCCTAACTCATCAGTGCAACATCTCCGTGAACACAAAAATCAAAGAACCACAGAGGTGAGACAACGGTGAGGACTCGACAGCAAGAAACCACTGAAATGCTGGAGCAAAAGAAAACCAACAGTTAGACTCCGATGAGCCCGACCAGAGACAGAGCATCAGGCACCAACCAACATTATCTCTCTAATTCTCAATAAGCCTTTACGTTGGAGCCGTCATAGAATCTGAGGCCTGACCCACCGGCGTGCAATTAAAGAGGGAAGCAAAGTTGCCAACCGTGATTGGGTTAACTACCATGCATGCAGTCTGTCGTATAATATCCATGTTGTACCCAATCTTTTTATATCGAAGAACGATTTTACGAAATTGGGTGCTGAAGTCATTGCAGTTATATATTTTTCTGAATTTATATACTAAGTCACCATAAAATTCGGGTTCCGATAGACCTTGTTGCAGAAGAGATTTAAGTCCAATATTGAATTTTGAAATTAAATCAGAATGGCGTCTATAAAATTTTGAAAAGGCTTTGCGTAGTTTATGGTACCTTCAAATGCATGATTACAAACCTTCAAATGCATGATTTTCAACCTTTAAAGGTAAGATCACAACAAATTAAACAACCTCAAGGCCAGTTACTTAACTCTAGCTATATGATACTCTGAGAGTTATTGCCTTTTGAAAAAAAAAAATCTGCTTTTTTCGTCTTTTGTTTTCATCTTAAGTTCAAAACCAATATAGATATCCAATTGAAAATGAAGCTGAAGTTATTGACAGTTGCCATATAGTAATACCATTTCGTTTTTTATTCATAACTTACAAACTGTCAAATGCATCAACTTCAAACTTTAGATAAAAGGTCACAATATCAATACACAATTACATGGCAAGTTACGTAATTCTAGCTACAATATACTGTGAGTTATAGCCCTTTGAAAAAACTCCAACTCCTCTGATGGCACTTCCGGGGCCCTAGTCAGTTTCACTGACAGCTCTAGTTTTATTGAAACACAACGAAAGAATAACTGAAAAATAGAAGTGAAGGCAATGGTCAGGAATCGATACAATTAAGCACAAACATGAAGCAACTAGACCCTAATGGAAACATCAATAGCGGAAAGCCAGAAGGACAGTGTCTTTCCCACAAAATGGCCAATTGGCTAACCAAGCCAAAATATAAGCTATACAAACACTCAAAGGCAAACCGTAACAAAAATAAACCGCTACAGAGACTTTCACAAGAAGCTTTTAAAAGTAGACCCGCAAACACAGAAAGTGTTTTCGTTCCCGAATTGATTGACCCATATACGTATGCTTAGGGTCTCAAAATGTGACACTGTTAAACAGTGTAGAACCATATAGGACGCCGCAATATGTGGCGTCTTATCAGGAACTACACTGTTTGCTTGAAGTCAGTAAATTTAGGTTCATGATCAATTTTTCACTCTTCGCTCAGACTAAGTCATCAAAATGAATGTGCTGTCAATGCTTTGATTTCAATTCTTATTAGACCCAGTGTTAACCCTTATCTTGCTGTTCACGACAACCCCTATCTTTGCAAACAGTGTAGATCCAGATCAGATGGCTTCTGAAGCCATCTGATCAGGATCTACACCGTTTGGCATTCTGTTTATGAATTTGTAGCAATAAAGTGATAGACAGAAATGGGTGGGGCTTAAATGAATATTCAGCAAGTTAAGGGTTAATCTTTTTTCTCTTTATTTTCAGGGCTGTTGTTATTGCCTTTAATATAAAGGGTGTAGACCACATGAACCTAAGCATCGAAGCATTGACCGGCATTTACAATGGCTCGATACGGTTTTGGAATCATCCTATTCTTCAAGAAATGAACCCTCGTTACCGACTCCCAGACAGGCAAATCACAGCAATAGCTCGCTCGGATAAGTCGGGAACCACATATTCCTTTACTTCCGCTTTGTCTGCTTCATGTTCCACGTGGAAAGAGCAGTATGGCGTATTTTCCGAAGGACTAGACGAGAATAGAAGCCCCGTAAAGTGGAATAAATCGGCGATTAGTTTTTATGGATATGCGAACAGAGGAATGTCTGGGCTTATCCTGTCCCTACCTTTCTCGGTCGGGTACACTACCGTTGCAGATATTTTTCACGCAAAATTAAAATTCGCAAGGATTCGAAACAATGCTGGATATTTTGTCGAAGCAAGTACAGAAACGGTTCAAAATTCAATCCTAGACTCAGGTGGTGGGTTTAGTATCTTGAATCCCACTGGGAAGTTTTCGTATCCAATTGCTGCATATACGTTCTTTATCGTCAAGGCGTCTAAGATGACAGACTGTGACTCGGCTGTAGAATTTGTGCGTTATGTAGACTGGTTTTACACCTCACCATCAGCACAGGCTGAATGTGAGAAGCTCTTCATGGTACCAATGGAACCACAAGTAGCTGAAAACACCACCAACCTACTTCTGCAGACACTCACGTGCAATGGTGAGAACGTTTGGTCTATGTTTCAAGAACAAAAACTCCGCGAATCTGAGCCAGCTGATTCTGATAACGCCGTCGTCTATATTATCAGTTCATGTTTGTGTGTTCTTGTTGGTGTCTCCGTTTTTTGGTTTGGTCGCCAAAAATGGATGGTTTACAATCATATTTTAAGCGACCCGTGGTTTATTAAATTCTCGGATATTCATTTTGATAAAGAGGACATAGAGAAAGTTCGCCTGTATACCAATTCTCCTGCGTTCGATCCGACACTTGGTTTAATCCAGTCACCCCAGGTCCGGTACGCTTGGGAGACAGCAAGTGTTAAGCTAGGGGTCATCGATTCTGACCTTGTTTTCTTATTAAAATCTGCCTCTGAGTTGAAAACAAATACCTTTAAAGCGAAGAAGACTCTCATGTGGTTTAAGGACTCAATAGATCACAGCAACGTTGCTAAACTTGTTGGTCTAACAAAATCCACAATTAGGTGGTTCTCTGTGTATAAAGGCGAGCTACGGGGCTCCATAGTTAACATCATTCGTAGTCCGACGGTAAAGATAAGTACCGCTGGTGTTGTTGTGTTATGTAAAGAAATAATTCAAGGCATGGAGTATCTTCATAAGAAAGGGATTGTCCATGGAAACTTAAGAGGTTCTTGCTGTCTAGTCGACATGACATGGAAGGTCAAAATAGCCGACTGGCACGAGACAAAATTCAGAACATATACGAAAAGTGAAGATCAAAGCAGGTATGATTTCAAAAATAAAACTAATGACGATGATATCAGCGCTATGTTTTGGGTTGCTCCTGAACTCATAAAATTTCGAAGGAGTCCAACACAGGAAGGGGACGTGTATTCATTCGGAATGGTAATGCAAGAACTGTTTTCAAAAAAAGAACCGTATAATGAAATATCGCTGCCACCAAAGGGAATTTTGACCGCTATCCTATCATGTTGTATTCGTCCAAAATTTTCGGAGAATACACCGCCATTGATACGAAACCTAATGGATCGGGTCTGGGAAATGGATCCTGCTGCAAGACCATCATTTCTTGTACTACGTCAGATTATGAAGGGATCCTATCCGAATGACACTTCATTGACAGACTGTATCATGAAGTCCGTTGAGGAGTACGCTGCATGCTTGGAACGAGAGGTTTGTATCTTTCTCCTTCTTTTCTTTTTGAGTCGATTGTCGAATTTAAATTGTGTACCAATTGCACCAGGTTAATAAGTTTATGAAATGAACGCCCCGCTAAATATGTTCTAGAAAGGGTTATCCTTTGGGAGCATGGAATACACTGGAAAACATGGAGTGCGCAGGTTTTCTGGGTCAGACTAGCTAGTTTAGGCCAATTAGGTCTCATCAGTGACCCCCAAATATTTTCAAAATTTCATAATGGAATCATTGATCCCAAAAGACAAGAAAATATAAACTACACTATGATGTAGGGAAGGGAGACTTTTTACGGCCGCCACATATTCCCAGGCACCAGCTGTAGTGATGTTAAATATGTTCTAGAAAGGGTTATGCTTTGGGAGCAAGGCTATGTATAAACCCATTTTTATATACAATGGTGGATTTCACAGGGATATTAATTAATTTACCATATTTTTGCTCAAAATCATAGATTGTGGGTACTCGTTAGAACCGCCTCACTGAGGCGGTTCTAACGAGTACCCAAGTCTATATTGGGACCAGAAATAAGGAAATTATCAAACATGTTCATCTGAAAATTGTTTGTTCGGGTTTTCAGGCGGGCAATGTGATCACATATTTCCTGTCAAAAATCAAAATAACGAATATATAGAATACTGCAAATCTTTCTGGCAACATTTTGTACATTGTTGGACTGTTTTACAAAAATGTTTAGCAGCCGTCTGCATGTACTACTACATGTACGTTAATCACGATGCTCAGTGTAAAAACGTTAACGTCTATCTATCTATCTATCACTATATACTGCCCTACGCCCTCGCGGGCATTCTAGGCAGGTGTGCGCTGACGTGCTGAAGTAAGAAGGAAAATATAGACAAAAGTTAAGAGGGGATAGTGAGAGGATAAAAGATGATAGGGTTTAAAAACAGTTGGTGAGGTAGAGAAGTTAAAATCAAAATTAAAAACATCACTTTCGGGAACTAGGGGCGGGAGTGGTGCAGTTTACCAACTTCTCCCTTGAAAGCCTCAAGGGTTGGCAAACATACAACTGATTCTGGGAGGGCATTCCATTGGACAAAAGCCAGGGGGAAGAAAGAATATTTGTAAAAGTTCTTGTAAGTGTGGACCTGGCGAAAGGTCATTGAGTGGCAATTTTTAGAAATCAAAGTTTTAGGTTGTATGTAATCTGGCATGGGTATTGCCACTAGCCCGAAGACAATTTGATAGAATAGACATAGGCGAGCGTCTGACCTTCTTTGTTGGATGGTCCGCCAGCCTAGGTCTTCAAGCATCGTTGTAACACTGGACCTAGAATCATAATTGTTAGTGGTCCATCTAGCGGCTCGGCGCTGTATTTTCTCGATTTGAGCTGTTTTGTCTTTAGTGTGTGGATCCCATATCTGGGAAGCGTATTCGAGTGTGGGGCGGACCAGCGTGTTGTAGGCAGTCTCCCTCATTCTGGGAAGTATGGTCTTAATGTTTCTTTTCAAGAAGCCCAGTGTGCGGTTAGCGTTCCCTGTAACTCTGTCTATGTGGGAATTCCAAGACAGGGACGACGAAATATCAACCCCCAAGTACCTAGCACAACTCACAGCCTCAAGGACCTGGCCATGAAAGTGGTACAAAGTATTGATTGGTTCCCTGGAGGCTGTCACCCTTACCACCTGGCACTTGGAAGGGTTAATCTCCATGTCCCATCTGGACTCCCACATAGCCAGGTTGTCGAGATCATTTTGTAGCGCTCTGTCATCATTTGGGCCTTCAACAGTAAGGTAAACGGCCGTGTCGTCCTCGAAAAGTCGGGCTTTGGATGTGACAATGTTTGGGAGGTCATTTATGTAGATGAGGAACAGAAACGGTCCCAGAGCAGAGCCCTGAGGTACTCCTGATGTGACTGGATCCGAGTCTGACTCCTCACCATCCAAGACAACTGACTGCGACCGGTTACCCAAGAAGGCCCCTATCCAGCTGAGTGCTTTTCCTCTGATCCCGTACTGATGGAGCTTCCAAAGGAGATTGGCATGATATACTTTATCACATGCCTTCGAAAAATCCAGCAGTACCAGGTCAGTTTGCTTACCCACACTTGCATTCCGGGCAAGCTCCTCGATCAACATGGTGAGCTGTGTTTCACGTCATGTTGGTAATGGACTAACGTTCAATAATGGAAAACAATGCAATAAAGTTCTGAATAAAATAATAAAAAAAACAACAGTTTTATTCATTAGCTGAGCGGCCCCCGCCCATCGTGGTGTGAAGAAATATATGGGCTGCATGATGCTTCCACGCAGAGCTGTAGCCGACCCGGGCACGATTACTGGTAAACCGCTTAGAGGATCTAAGCCTACCCAGGCAAAGCGGTGCGCATGAGTAGGTCCATCCGTGCTTATAAACCCTATTGGTTTCATTGGGCGATAGGGCTTGAAATGTTATTGCATCTTAACGTCGGTTAAATGTCCCATAAAATTGGAAGCAACGTCTCCAAAATGACATATACAGTGTTGATGGGGACGTTAAACCTCAAATCAAACAAACAATAATTCATTAGCTGAAAGTTATTGCGGTGCATGAAATGTATGCTTTATTCCTCATCAACTGCGCAGTAAATTCAAAGTGACATACATCGCAGTTCATGGCCCCCGCCCATAGGGGCTTGAAGAAATATATGGGCTGCACGATGCTTCCACACAGAGCTGAATCCGGCCCGCACACTAGTACTGGTAAACCACTTATAGGATCTAAGCCTGTCCAGGAACCACGGTGCGAGGCGGACCGTCCATACTTTTTTTTTTTGGGGGGGGGGGTTTACGGCCCTTTCAAGATTATTTCACTCATATCGAGCCGATCGTTAATCATAGGTGGGCGAAAACCGGAGTACCCGGAGAAAAACCACCTGACCTTCCGTTGCAGAACTTGGCTTCTCACACGTGACCCGAGCGAGGCTCGAACCTACGGCGGTGAGAGACCTAATGACTAAGAGTCAGCGCTCTTATCCATTAGGCCACGGAGGCCCGTTGGACCGTCCATGCTAATAAACCCTATTGGTTTCATTGGGCGACAGGGCTTGAGAAGTCATTTCATCTCAATGTTGGGTAAAAGTCCCACAAAATTGGAAGCAACGTCTCCAAAATGACCTTTACAGTGTTGACGGGGACGTTAAACTTCAAATCAACCAACCAACCAACATCGCAGTTCAGCAGTAGGACAACATTTTGCTCACGACATGTAAATATGGATCATAATTGCCCTTGCACTGCCGAAGCAGACTTTACATAGCTGGAACAGGAAAATCCAGATACATGTATGCCGGTCTTTTGTTTGGAGTTCTCTTCTCCTAGATGGATTGCTGTCCGTCTACCCTTGCAATGGCAGAAGAACGCGAGGCCAGTCAGCCCAACATGGAAAGTCAGTATCCAACTAAGAAAACGTTAGACCACTGTCAACGGCTAGATTTTGTTTAGGGGCCTATAATTGCCAACCAAGGCTACGAGTTTCACCTACTCATGCTAGATTTATTTTGCAACTCCTCGATGGGTTGCCATCCCGAGGTGTTGAGTCCCATCTAACCATTACGATAACACATCCGTGTGAATAATACATTTTTCAAACCTCAAAAAAGGGCATTTTTCTGATGAAAATTGGTGATATTTTTCTTATTTATACTCCAAATATAGGTTTTGGGTGCTCGTTAGAACCGCCTCATTGAGGCGGTTCTAACGAGTACCCACAACCTATGTCTTGGAGCAGAAATAAGGAAAATAATGTTTATCCCCGTAAACCCCAGTGTAATGTATATAAAGTGGGGTTTAGTGTGGGGGGGGGGGGGTCTTTATTAAACGGACTTGTTCACGTTATGCCCACCGCATGCAACAGGTTGTATTGCCTTACACTCTACCAGTGACCTGACATAGGTACGGCGTCCTTAACGACGTCGCGTTTATTGACTTTTTTGTTAAAAATCGTGAATAAAATGCGTTTTAAATGTCATCTTGCATTCGTGTTCATGTATTATTAAATTTATTAAACTCTTTGACGCTAAAGGAATAAATTGTGGGCGAAGGCTTACATTTTATATCTTTCCTACATGACCCCGCCCATCTGGGCTTGAAGAAATATATGGGCTGCATGATGCTTCCACGCAGAGCTGAATCCGACCCGCACACGATTACTGGTAAACCGCTTAGGGGATCTAAGCCTGCCCAGGCAAAGCGGTGCGCATGAGTCGGACCGTCCATGCTTATAAACCCTATTGATTTCATTTGGCGGCAGGGCTTGAGAAGTTATTTCATCTCAATGTCGGGTAAAAGTCCTACAAAATTGGAAGCAACATCTCCAAAATGACCTTTACAGTGTTGACGGGGACGTTAAACCTCAAATCAATCAAACAAACAATAATCTCTTTTCTACATTTCATTTAATACGAGTAGCTTCATTAATACATGAACACTCATGTAAGATACCCTGTTTCTCAGTGACAGTCGACCAAAAGGTGGCGCCAGTGACTTGATTTTGACGACCTTTAGCTTAGTTCCTATGGAAGGAAAAAAACGTTAATAACTCGTTAGTAGCTGTCTGTAGAATATGAATTTCAAAACTGCTTCATTAGACACACAACTCAAGTGTTTAATCCATATACAGCACATATCGTCACCAACCTATTAGCTAGCGACAGTGCATTTCCAATTATAGATGAAGCAATCAACGCAGACCCTGGTATAATCAAAGCACTGAGAGAACTGTTGGGTCGATTGTCGCTTAGTGTAGAATTGGAACGTTTCATTTAACCCTTAACTTCCTGTGCTGTAAACAAACCGTGTAGACCTCGATCAGACGTTGCGTTTTTTCAGTGACTGACACTTAAATTCATGTACTGAAAGCAAACAGTGTAAACCCTGATTAGACGCCGCATTCTGCGGCGTCTGATCAGAGTCTACACTGTTTGCCAAGCCCAAACCATGGTTCCAGACCACAATATACAGATAACCCTTTTACGCAATACGCTGACCTCACTGCGATAAATAAATTGGCCCCCGCCCATCGGGGCTTGAAGAAATATATCGGCTGCAAGATGCTTCCACGCAGTGCTGAATCAGACCCGCACATGAGTACTGGTAAACCGCGAAAAAAATTGAATCATGAAAAAAAAAATGAAAAAAAAATATCTTTTTTTTTTCCATTTTTTTTTTTTTTTCATGATTCAAGCCCCTATGGAGGATCTAAGCCTGCCCAGGCAAAGCAGTGCGCACGAGCCGGACCGTTCATGCTTATAAACGCTCTTGGTTTCATTGGGCGACAGGAATTGAGATGTTATTTCATCTCAATGTCGGGTAAAAGTCCCACAAAATTGGAAGCAACGTCTCCAAAATGACCTTAACAGTGTTGACGGGGACGTTAAACCTCAAATCAAACAAATAAACAATCACTGCGATAAAACTAACGCTGCTGTTTTCTATAAATAAGTTACATGGATTTCGATAGTCACGTGAACAACAGCACGAAACAATCAATCCAAAAAGTCGTCTGTGCCGTTTCGATCATTTCTTATACGAGAAACCCCTAAATGGGACACAGGTGTGTGTGTGAATTCGGGTTTAACGTCGGTTTCAACAATTTTTCAGTCATATCACGACGGTGTCTGGTTGCGATAGGGAGCTTAATGCTCACTTTTATAGTGCTGCCTCACTGAAGTATCATGTCCCAGACACATTACATGATACCACACCCAGTCACATTATCCTGACACTGGGTCGACCAGTCCTAGCTCTACCCCGTAAATCTGAGTGCCAAGCGAGGAGCAGCTAGTACCATTTTTAACGACTTTGGTATGTCGCGGCCCGGGGTCGAACCCGTGACCTCCCGTTCCCCGGAGCGGACACTCTACCAACTGAGCTATCGGGGCCGGTAATGGGACACAGGTAAACAGTGCAGGACGAGACCAGACGTAGACGTAACTGTGGCTTCTGATCAGAGCCTTCACAATGGGTCTCCGTGGCCAAATGAAATAGCGCTGACTCTTAATCATTAGGTATCTCGCCGCTGTGGTTCGAGCCTGGCTCGAGTCACATGTGAGACGCTAAGTTCTACAACGGAATGCCAGGTGGTTTTCTCAGGGTACTCCGCCCACCTCTGATAAGCGATCGGCTCGATATAAGTGAAATAATCCTGACAGGGCCGTTACACCCCCCCCCCCCACACCCCCCCCCCCCCCCACACACACACACCGAAAAAATAATCAGGGCCTTCTCAGATTACAAAACGTACACCCAAATTTCTTTCAACAACACTCATTTGCGCCCCTGCCCATCGGGACTGACATAGATTGGGCTGCATGGTGCTTCCGCGCAGAGCTGATGCTGACCGCGAACACGAGTACTAGTAAACCGCTTAGAAGGTATAATCCTACCCAGGGAAAGTGTTGCGAGTCGGAATTATTGGTTGCATTGGAGCGGGGTGGGGGGCAGAACATGGGATGTCATTTCATTGCAATGTCGGGTAAAAGTCTCACGAATTGGAAGCAACGTCTCTTAAATGACCTAAACAGTGTTGACGGGGACGTTAAACCTCGTTTAAATTAATATAAAATTAACCCCTTTTTTCGAAATGGACTCCGGCTATATGGCGGAAGACTTCGTTCAGGACAAAATGGGTTATTGCTAACCAAGCTTGTCTTCTTAAATACAGTTCTGAGACATCATGCAAGCGTAATTATAAAAGTTCAGACGTTTTCCTTGAAATATGGCACCAGTGTAGGAGAAAAAAAATGTAGACTTAGTTTCTATATTGAGCTGCACATTTAACACCTTCAGTGACTACATACATCAGGCATGCGCAGTGGCTTGTCTTTGCACGTGCTTGTTAGAAAATATCACGAAGACCGCCATGAGTGATGGAAATTATCCGATGCTCCACCTTTTTTGTAGGAAATCGAATCTTCAATCTTATATATGAGCCCCGCCAAGCGAATTTGTGTCTTCGAGCATTCCGTCATGACAAATTTTAACTGCGCATGCCCAGCCATTCAGAGGGGCCAGGGATATGGCTTTCTGTCTGAGGGTTCCTCTTGCATGTATGAGCGAGCAGCGATGGTTCTGGCGAGACTGCGCGCATGCGCAGGCTCGCCCGAACCTTCGCTGCTCGCATAGGCGATAAGTACCAAAATCGCTTGACGGGGCCCATATATAGCAGGACTCCATTTAAAATTTAAGGGTGCAGGCTGTGTTTTTCTTAAAAATTTATTTGGAAAAATGGCATAACTTTATGCAAACAGTGGAGGCCCTGATTAGACGCCGCGTTCTGCGGCGTCTGATCTGGGCCTGCACTGTTTGCCTGAGTATCCTTTTGGGGTTTCTGGTACTAAATGGATTAATGCACGGTCTATAGTCATTTATCGCAAACCAAAGCGAGTGCATGCCCAGATCAGACAAGTGCTGGCCCAGATCAGACGTGTCTGACCAGGGCCTTCAGTGTTGGCAAAAAAAAAAAAAAAAAAAAAAATGTCATTAAATCATTTTTGGCTTGCAGCGACGGCTGCAAGCCATTTAGATTGGAAATGTGGTTCCGGTTTTAGACTTCTCTTTCTACGTTATTTGGATCCTCAGGTGTTTTTTAAAGCAACAATCAGAGATACAGTCAGCTTTTTCCGGTGTTCTGGTTCCCTCACCCTATAGCTCAATAGGTTTCGCATATTTTAATAGAATACAGGGTACCAGTTTAGTGAGAGATGGTCTAGTGACATAGCTCTCGTTTCTGTGCGAAAGTTTAACTAAACACCGAAGCGAATTTATCCACTAGGCCACGGACTACACAGCACTACCGTCAATACAGTTTACCTGATCACATTCATAAATCATCTGTGCAGCAGTCTGCAATTAACTCGAAGGTCAAAACTCGATGGGTTTTTATGCCTTCGCCTATTCGGAGAATAGCGGAAGGGCATTAAGTTTAACCCCTGTCCGTCCGTTCGTTCGTTCGTCCGTCCGTCCGTCCGTCCCGACATCGTGTCCGGGCCATAACTCCTAAACGGTATGGAATATATTCATGAACCTTCACAAGTGCATTCATCACACTGAGACGATGTGTCATGAACAAGGAAGACAACTTTTGCATTTATGGTTTTTGGATTATCTGCCCTTGACTTAGTACCATATAGTAAACCATGTCCGGGCCATAACTCCTAAACCGTATGGAATATATTCATGAAACTTCACAATTGCATTGATCACGCTGAGACGATGTGTAATGAACAAGGGAGACAAATCTAACATCTTTGGTATTTGGATTATCTGCCCTTGACTTAGTACCATATAGTAAACCGTGTCCGGGCCATAAGTCCTAAACCGTATGGAATATATTCATGAAACTTCACAAGTGCATTCATCAAACTAAGAAGATGTGTCATGAACAAGGAAGACAACTCTTGCATTTTTGGTTTTTGGATTATCTGCCCTTGACTTAGTACCATATAGTAAACCGTGTCCGGACCATAACTCTTAAACCGTATGGAATATATTCATGAAACTTCACAGGTGCATTCATCACACTGAGACGATGTGTCATGAACAAGGAAGACAACTCTTGCATTATTGGTTTTTGGATTATCTGCCCTTGACTTAGTACCATACAGTAAACCGTGTCCGGGCCATAACTCCTAAACCGTATGGAATATATTCAAGAAACTTCACAGGTGCATTCATCACACTGAGACGATGTGTCATGAACAAGGAAGACAACTCTTGCATTTTTGGTTTTCGGATTATCTGCCCTTGACTTAGTACCATATAGTACACCGTGTCCGGACCATAACTCTTAAACCGTATGGAATATATTCATAAAACTTCACAGGTGCATTCAACACACTGAGGCGATGTGTCATGAACAAGAAAGACAACTTTTGCATTTTTCGGTTTTTGGATTCTATGCCCTTGACTTAACACCATATAGTAAACCGTGTCCGGGACATAACTCCTAAACCGTTCCTAAACCGTATGGAATATATTCATGAAACTTCACAGGTGCATTCATCACACTGAAACGATTTGTCATGAACAAGGAAGATAACTCTTGCATTTTTGGTTTTTGGTTTATCTGCCCTTGACTTAGTACCATATAGTTAACCGTGTCCGGGACATAACTCCTAAACCGTATGGAATATATTCATGATACTTCACAGGTGAATTCATCACACTGAGACGATGTGTCATGAACAAGGAAGACAACTCTTGAATTTTTGGTTTTTGGATTATCTGCCCTTCATGCATATATTTTATGATTGATTTGAAGTATATTTGTAATATTTTCTATGAATGGCATTTGGCGGGGGCATCCGGATCCTATGTACACTTTTTCTAGTGTTGAAATTTTATAGGGTAGATTCCTGACGTCAGAAGTGTTAACTAGAGTAGTTCAACTGAAAGCCCCCGCCCATAGGGGCTTGAAGAAATATATGGGCTGCATGATGCTTCTACACAGAGCAGAATCCGGCCCGCACACTGGTACTGGTAAACCGCTTAGAGGATCTAAGCCTGTCCAGGAACCACGGTGCGAGTCGGACCGTCCATGCTAATAAACCCTATTGGTTTCATTGGGCGACAGGGCTTGAGATGTCATTTCATCTCATTGTCGGGTAAAAGTCCCACAAAATTGGAAGCAACGTCTCCAAAATGACCTTTACAGTGTTGACGGGGACGTTAAACTTCAAATCAAACAAAAGTTCAACTGAACTGTTGCGTCTTTTTTTTTTATCGTGTCCGATCAATTTCTCTCTTATTCTTGGATTGATTTTAGAATAACTTGACTGTATTGTTTATCATCATGAGAGGATGTGTTGTGCTCAAAACCCAGGTTGGTTTCTAAAACCGAGTTATCATGTTCAAAATGATTCTTTGAGCTACGTTCTTTCATTTCCTTTTCTTTATAGTTTTTTAACATCAACATTTTCTTACTCCTCTGATAGCGCTGCCGGGGCGCTAGTCAGTTTCACTGACAGCTCTAGTTATATTGAAGGTACTGCCACCAATAAATGAACAAAGTTTACGGCGTACTGACATTCAATTGGTCCAGTTTTTATCAAGATTAAGATTCACCTTAAATAGCTTTATACTGTTTATTTCTTTTTAGACTTTCAGATAAAAACTGTTAACATTGGTAACATTGTTTACTTTGGTTGTCTCTTGTTTATAATATTTTATACTTTGCTAATAAAAGATGTTAACATTTAATGTCTCTTCCTCCTTTGTCTTATACTCCCTTGTATGTATATTTGTGTCGTCACCTAACAATTACATGTTTACTGGCCACATGACATGAATGTATACTCAGTATGTATGGAAGACCGCCCCCGTGGTCCAGTGATTAAGGTCGCTGACTTGTAATCACTGGAGGGTCATGGGTTTGAGCCACGCTACCGGCCATGATCGTTTATGTGAGAACATTTGGTAGTTTGTGTCGGAGGATCTGAGTCAAGTACTGGTACTTTCCAGGAACGATGGATAGGAAACTATTCGCCTGTATATGACTGAAAGATTGTTGAACGGGCGTAAAACCTAGCAAAACAAACAGTATGTATGATGTGTTCTACCACATTATTGTCTCTCATAAATCTGTTAGGGACATTTATTTTGTTTTGTTTGTCCATTTCTACCTGCCAAATTGCATATCGTCCGTGCTCCATAAATCCATTTTTCCTCCTGTCTGTCTGCTAACAATGTCTTCTTCAAACTACTATTCAGATACTACTGAGCAAATTTCAATAAAACAGGGTCATCATAATGATCCCTTACTATCATAGTTGGTCAAAAGTGAGAATGTGATCATTGGGTCACATGTCAATGCCTCAGTTACCTTACCATTGAAATATTTCTTCCAATAAATGTCAGGGTAGTGCCACATAGAAAATTGACACAACATGGGTTTGTCCATTCCGATGTGTAGATAAACCATATATTGCCTTTGAGTACACTGCATCAAAAGTCTATGTCCCATTAACAAGAACAGTGCAACTTGCTTCCTCACCAGTATTTTCATCTACATCAACTCGTACATCCATGTGGCGGCAATATGGCTACATTTACACCAGGAACAGTACCCTTAAAACCAGGCAAGCCTTTCCTTTTAAAAGGAACCTTTATCTGAGTTAAACTCAACCTGGTGAACTTTATTTCGAAATCTGCTACAATCTCATTCAGAACAACATGGATAAATGGCGCCATGAACATGATGAAAGCGTGTTCTTAATACGTTTCATGTCCTTTATTTGTTTGTCTGTTTGATTTGAGGTTTTACGTCCCCGGCACCACTGTAAAGGTCATTTTGGAGACGTTGCTTCCAATTTTGTTGGACTTTGAGCTGAAATGATATCTCAAGCCCTGCCACCCAATGAAATTAATAGGTTATATAATAAGCATGGACGGTCCGACTCCCACCGCATTGCCTGGGCAGGCTTAGAGCCTCTATGCGGTTTACCAGTACTCGTGTGCGGGTCGCTTTCAGCTCTGGGTGGAAGCATCACGCAGCCTATCTATTTCTTCAAGCCCCGATGGGCGGTAGCTATTCATGTCCTTGAACCCCGCACTGACTTGCAAAAAAAAAAAAACACAAAAAAACAAGAATATCATGAATCCAAAAAGGCTACTTGCATAATTGCAGGCCTACTATTTGCAGGCATCACATCACAAATGGCAAATATTCTAAGTATAACCATAGGGGCTTGAATCATGAAAAAAATAAAAATAAACAAATGAAAAAAAAAATGAAAAAAAAAATATTTTTTTTTTTTTTTTTTTCATTTTTTTTTTTTTTTTTTTTCATTTTCTCATGATTCAAGCCCCTATGGTATAACGACCAAAATATTGATTGACTGTGTTGGGGTTTACGACACGTCAAACCTTGTGTGTCATATTGTGTCGTTTTGCAGTGGGGGAAAAGTTAGAGACGGCGCATGACAAAACCTACAATAAGACCAACAGAGATTCAAATCAACATGCGCACCGATCTACTATGACAAGACCTTTTGCTTGTGTCTCTTTGCATATATATTGGCCTATAGTAGGTACATGCGATCAGCGAAGACATTTATCAGATTGCGCGGGCTAATCTGAGTCTTCACTGGTGCCTCAATCATTCACGTACGTTTTCTCATGCGCTGGCCCAAATAGAAACAACAGTAGTGGAGATTTGTTTGTTATGACCCCAACTTCGAAGAAGTTGGAGATGCATATTGCTTCTGGGAGGTTTGTGCGTCCGTCCGTCCGTCCGTCCGTGTGTCCCTCTGTTACACTTTATGATGCATAATATTACTTATGAACCGTGCAAGCTAGGGCTTTGAAATTTCTTATATGGATTCCTCATGGAAAATAGGGAACGCATATTTTTGTTTTCTCATTCAGATTGTGCCCCTTTCAAGAGACATTGCCCTTTGATTTTTTTTTTTTTTGATAAAATCTTGTCAGCAAAATATCTCAAAAACGATAAGAGCTAAAGCCTTGAAAATTGGTGAATAGATTGGTGGTGATAAGTAGATGGTCTGATTAAATTTTGACTAAGTTTCGAAAAATACTTAATGAGTTATGGCCATTTGTCATTTTGGGTATTTTTACATTGTGCCTCTATATGCTTTGTCACTCGTAGCAAAACTTCTGTGTATGCTAGGGTTTTGAAATTTCATATATAGATTCCTAATGGAAAATTAGGGGGCGGATTTTTTTTTTTTTTTTTTTTACCTACCTACCTGCCTGCCTGCCTGCCTACCTACCTTCCTACCTACCTACCTACTTTACCTACCTACCTACATACGTACAAGCGCCACCGCCAAAAGGGGCTTGAAGAAATATATGGGCTGCATGATGCTTCCATGCAGAGCTGAATCCGGCCCGCACACTAGTACTGGTAAACCGATTAGAGGATCTAAGCCTGTCCAGGAACCGCGGTGTGAGGCGGACCGTCCATGCTTATACACCCTATTGGTTTCATTGGGCTACAGGGCTTGAATTTTATCTCAATGTCGGGTAAAAGTCCCACAAAATTGGAAGCAACGTCTCCAAAATGACCATTACAGTGTTGACGCGGACGTTAAACCTCAAATCAAACAAAACAAATACATACCTACAAGCACTTACGCATGCATGCACACACACTCATGCATGCATGCAGACTTAAACATGTATTCATGCATACAAAAATGCACTCATGCAAAAATGTACACATGCATACAAGCAGACATGCATGTACACTCCTGCACACATAAACACACACACGCACGCACGCACGCACGCACGCACAAACACATGCATGCACACACACTCACGCAGGTATGCATGCACACATACATGCTTGCATGCACACACACGCATGCATGCATACATGCACACATGCATGTATGCTAGCACATGCACATGCACCCTCATACATGCATGTACACATGCATGCACAAACATGCTTGTTCATACACATACTTGCATGCACATGCACAAACACTTATGCATAAATACAAACACGAACACATTGCAGGCATGCAAGCACACATGCAAGCAGACAAACACTCATGCATGCACACACATGCATGCATTCATTCATATACACACAAATTCATGCAGGCATGTATGCACACTCACATACATGCATGTGCATGCACTCATGCATACATGCTCGCACACACTAATGCATAAATGCACACACATACATGCATGCATGCACGTATGCAAGCACACATACATTCACACATACACTCATGCAGGCATGCACGCACATATGCATGCATGCATGTACACATACACTCATGCAGGCATGCATGAAGAAATATATCGGCTGCATGATGCTTCCACGCAGAGCTGAAACCAACCGCACACGAGTACTGGTAAACCGCTTACAGGATCTAAACCTGCCCAGCCAAAGCGGTGCGAGTCGGACCGTCCATGCTTACAAACTCTATTGGTTCCATTGTGTGGAAGGGGTTGAGATGTCATTTCATCTCAATGTCGGGTAAAAAGTCCCACAAAATTGGAAGCAACGTCTCCAAAATGACCGTTACAGTGTAGACAGGGACGTGAAACCTCAAATCAAATACAACAAAGCATGCAGTCACACAACCATGCACGCATACATGCATACATGTACACACACATACACAAATGCAATCAGTCACACAATCATGCATGCAAGCAACCATACACTCATGCACACATGCATGCGTGCATGCAACTCACACACATACATGAACATGCATGTGGATGCACTACTCATGCATACATGCACACACTTATGCATACATGCACACACTCACGCATGCATGCACGCATATGCATGCATGCATACATGCACATATGCATGAATTCACACGCGCACACTCATGCATGCATGCACATGTATGCACTCACACCATTCATGCTTGAACACACACATAGACATGCATGCAAACACACACATGCATTTGGTTATGGCCTTTGGAAAATAGGGCATATAGGGGCAAGCATATGGTTGGGGACATTGTGTTTAACAAACATTATTTCTAGTGTGTTTGTTTGGTTTGAGGTTTAACGTCCCGGTCAACAAGGTCATGTTGGAGACGTTGCTTCCAATTTTGTGGGACTTTTACCCGACAATGAGATGAAAAATGACATCTCAAGCCCTGTCGCCCAATGAAATCAGTCAGTTTCAACTCTGCGTGGAAGCATCATGCAGCCCATATAGTAGTGGAGATGAGAGAAAGAGAGAGAGAGAGAGACAGAGAGAGAGACAGAGAGAGAGACAGAGACAGAGAGAGACAGAGAGAGACAGAGAGAGAGAGAGAGAGAGAGAGAGAGAGACAGAGAGAGAGACAGAGAGAGAGAGAGACAGAGAGAGAGAGAGAGACAGAGAGAGAGACAGAGAGAGAGAGAGACAGAGAGAGAGAGAGAGACAGAGAGAGAGAGACAGAGAGAGAGCCTGGGGAGGAACAGGAAATTAAAGAAAGTGCAGAAACTGAAGAAATAACAAATAATACTTCTTGCAAAGACAGCGAGCCTTGCGAACCTTAAGCCAATATTTATCCGCTGAACGAAAATACTAAGATCAAAATATCGGCCCCACCCATCGGGGCTTGAAGAAATGATGTTTCCACGCAGAGCTGAAACCCGACCACACATGGGAACTGGTAAACCGCTTAGAGGATCTAAGCCTGCCCAGGCAAAGCTGTGCGAGTCGGACCGTCCATGCTTATAAACCCTATTGGTTTCATTGGGCGACAGGGCTTGAGATGTCATTTCATCTCAATGTCGGGTACAAAATTGGAAGCAACGTCTCAAAAATGACATATACAGTGTTGACGGGGACGTTAAACCTCAAATCAAACAAACAAAACAAACAAACGATAAAAAAAAATCCACTAGAGATTATCCAACAATGGAAAATGCCAGTTTATTATATGGGAACAAGAGAACATCGGTCAGTATTTAAAAATCATCTGGTTGCGACAGGGAGCTCAATACTCACTTTTATAGTGCTGCCTCACTGAAGTGAGTGAGTGGGTGTTTTGAATTTTACGTCCCACCAACAGCTAAGGTCATACGGAGACAAGACCTCTGTTTATAGACTCATCCGAAAGTCTGGAGAAGCCCGGGATCAATCCTGCGACCCCTGGTTTACGAAGGCGAGTAGCGTAACCACTACACCACGGAGGCTTCTACGCCTCACTGAAGTATCATGTCCCAGACACATTACATGATACCACACCCAGTCACATTATCCTGACACTGGGTCGACCAGACCTAGCTCTACCCCGTAAATCTGAGTGCCAAGCGAGGAGCAGGTAATACCATTCTTAACGACTTTGGTATGTCGCGGCCCGGGATCGAACCCGTGACCTCCCGTTCCCCGGAGCGGACGCTCTACCAACTGAGCTATCGGGGCCGGTCCCGTTCTAGTACAGTGAAATTCCGCTATTAAGACCTTCTATAATTGAGACAAATTATGCCTTAAAAGGTTTTTTAGAAAGTTTCAGGTACATTTTCTATGTGTTTTCTACATCCAGTGGGCTCTAGTTGTAGACCACCTTTGGGAGTGTTCAAAAGTGGTCTTAAAGACCACTTTTGAACAGTCCCAAAGGTGGTCTTAATATAGGAATTTTACTGTATATAAGTTCAGTCCATGTTAATTACATAACTCTATTTACATTGCACCCTGACGTAACATCGACAAAAATTGCGCGGCAATAAATAACCGTTTAACGCTAGTCACGTGAACAATACCAGGCGGTAAAAAACACGGAATAGAATGAAAAATGAACTAGCGTGGTAAAGCGAGTTTTCTCCGTTCTAATGCCTAAATAGTGTTGACTGTGACGTAACACCTTAACACAAACAAACAAAAAGACCGGACAGATAGAATTGTTACCTCGTGCATAAAAGACAGACAGACAGGCAGGTAGGCAGACATCGATCCGGCGTCCGTCCGTTCGTACGTACCATACCGTACCATGTATTTATGTCTCATTTCTGTGCATACATTAGAAGCCTCCGTGGTGCAGTGGTTACGCTACTCGCCTTGTAAACCAGGGATCGCAGGATCGATCCCGGGCTTCTCCAGACTTTCGGATGAGTCTTTAAACCGAGGTCCCGTCTCCGTATGACCTTAGCTGTTGGATGGACGTAAAACTAAAACTCACTCACTCACTCTGTGCATACATTACATAGTCACAAAAAGCCTTCATAGAACCACTCTTTAAGAATTCCGAGAGACATGCTTTGCACAGAGACAATCTGTAAAATCAGCACTGGTCTGGTGTGAGTGAGTGAGTGGGTGAGTGTTTAAGTTTTACATCCCACCAACAGCTAAGGTCATACGGAGTCGATTTAAAGACTCATCCGAAAGTCCGGGATCAATCCTGCGACCACTGGTTTACAAGGTGAGTAGCATGGCCGCTACACCACGGAAGCTTCTGTACTGGTATGGTGTGCTGGGTCATTGTCAAACAGTGTAGACCCAGATCAAACGCCACAGAAAGTGCATGAATTTAAGGGTTAACCCGAAGAGTCAAAGTTCCAATTCAGGGCCATTTTGCCATCCTACACTCCGAGATATTTGACCCACAAGTGCTATCAGTGCTTTGGGGTTTTTTTTTTTCAGATAGTAGGATAACGTTAACAAGGACCAATCCAGTGCCTTTTTCATGCTCAGCTCAGCTGAGCACAATATTTGTTATGCTCATAACTTATAAAATACAGACAAATCGGAAACTTTCCTGCTCAGATCAGCATAGGGTGGCATTTATCCTGTTCATAAATTTTAAAATGTCAACATTTGATGGCATTTTAAAATATATGAGCAGGGTATGTGATCAGCATGAAAAAAGTTTATAAGCAGGATAAATGAGTTGGGCATGAAATCAGTTTTAGAACCTTGGACTCTGCTTTTGTTTGTTTGTTGATTTGAGGTTTGTTTGTTTGTTTGAGTTTTGTTTGATTAGAGGTTAAACGTACCCGTCAACAATACATAGGTCATTTGGGGACGTTGCTTCCAATTCTGTGGGACTTTTACCCGACACCGAGATGAAATGACATTTCAAGCCCTATCGCCCAATGAAACCAAACGGGTTAATAAGTATGGCTTAGATCCTCGAAGCGGCTTACCAGTACTTGTGTGAGTTCGTTTCCAGCTTCGGCGCCGTGGGAACATCATGCAGTCCATCTATTTCTTCAAGCCCCGATGGGTGGGGGCGCACCTTGGGCACTGGGCGGAGACGCTATGCTCATGCAATCAAATCACACCTCGTCTTGGTCTTCTTCCAAAGCATACATTATGACTACTCACCCGTGCGACATAGTGCATTTTTCATATCTCCAAAATGGCTACTTTTCTAATGAAAATTCGTGATATTTTTCTTATAAATGCTTAAAACGTAGGTTATGGGTGCTTGTTAGAACCGCCTCATCGAGGCGGTTCTAACAAGTACCCACAACCTATGTCGTGATAGAGAAATAAAAAAAAATGTATACCCCCGTAAACCATAGTTTTCTCGATATGAAGTGGGGTTTAGTGGGGTCTTCATTTCACAGACGTGTTTACTTGATGACTTTAAATCCTTTCAGTGCCAAGACAGGTTCTTAACAGAAGACATTACATTTATTATCATTGTTGTTTCTCAAAGAAGCTAATTATGCTGGTCTGACCGTTTGGTTTAGTTTGGTTTGTTTGAACGTCAGGGTTTGAGATGTCATTTCATCTCAATGTAGGGTAAGAGTCCAAGAAAATTGGAAGCAACATCTCCAAAATGATCTTAATAGTGTTGACGGGGGCGTAAAACCTCTTTTCAAACAAGCAAACAAAGTAACTAACGCTTGACATGTTTGACATTGCATATCTGCCCAGCAGATTTTGTTTGTTTTGTTTACTCGACTATAAGATGAAATGACATCTCAAGCCCTGCCTCCAAATGCAACCAATGGGATTTACATGCAATGACGGTCCGACTCGCACAACTTTGCCTTGGCAGGCTAAAATTCTCTTAGAAGGTCTAAGCCTGTCCAGACAAAGTGGTGCGAGTCGGACCGTCCATGCATATAAACCCTTTTGGTTTCATTGGGCGGTACGGATTGAGATGCCATTTATCTCAATTACGGGTAAAATACCACATGATTGGAAGCAACGTCTAACAGTGTTGACGGGAACGTTAAAACTTCAACAAATCAAACACGTGCATAGTCTACGTCCTATAACTCGTATATATTTCTTTAGCTGTTCAAACTCGATTATGTTTCTTTCTGTTTTATATCGATACACTGCTACCATTGATTTTGTTTGTTTGATTTGGGGTTTAACGTCCCCGTCAACACTGTAAAGGTTATTTTGGAGCCGTTGCTTCCAATTTTGTGGGACTTTTACCCGACATTGAGATGAAATGACATCTCAAGCCCTGTCGCCCAATGAAACCAATAGGGTTTATTAGCATGGACGGTCCGCCTCGCACCGCGGTACCTGGACAGGCTTAGATCAACTAAGCGGTTTACCAGTACTAGTGTACGGGCCGGATTCAGCTCTGCGTGGAAGCATCATGCAGCCCATATATTTCTTCAAGCCCCTATCGGCGGGGGCATTGCTACCATTGATTAATTTGTCTTGGAGTTTAACGACCAAGTCAACACTTTTTAGGTCATTTTGTGCCGGTCAGTTTGCCTATCAACACGTTTCCTGGGCGGGCTTATAGGTGAGCGGTTAACCTGTAAAGTGCAAATTCTTTAGCAAGAAACTGACAACTGCTCTTCTTGAACCAGCGGAAAGGAGAAACTTACCGTAGAGAAGATTTCATGGTCAATCTCCAGGAAAGAATGTTGCCGACCCAGGCAGGTATAGAACCCGCGTCCTCCCGATCATCAGTCAGACGAGCACCCGACTGTGCTACCGAGGCCGGCAATTTGCCAGTTGTTCAAGTGATATTCATTGTTTAATAATCAAAGCAGTGACAGCACCGGTGGGTCGGTTGTCGTTAAGGCTGACACTTTTAATCGTATAATCGATTAATCGATCAATAAACTCCACAAACATGATTATCATTTCTGATTTGCTTTTTATCGATTACTTGATAGGTACAATTTACTACCCGAAGTTATGCCTAAAATAGCTTGATGAGTGGCAAACAGTGCAGACCCTGATGAGACGCCGCATTCTGCGGCGTCTCATCTGGGTCTACACTGTTTGCTCAGGCCTGTCTATTCAAATCTACATATGGTAAAGTGCAACATATGGTAAGAGTCACGCTCAGACAGAAAGCCAGATAGGTAAAATTATGACAAAAATCTCATCGATTATTAATCGATTATCGATCGCAATGACAGGACTGATAATCGATTGTCTTTTCAGCTCCGATTAGCCAGCTCTAGTTGTCGTTGAGTGTAGATTGGAAAAATAGGGTACTTAGACCGTTTCGATTAAACCTTCAATTCACGTACTTTAAGCAAACCGTCTAGACCCTGATCATACGCCGCGTTTTGCGGCGTCTGATCTGGGCCTACACATTTTGCCGAACCCAACACATGATTCCAGTCAAGGTTCTATTGATAATCCTTTTTACGAAAAACTCTGTCCTCACACCGATAAGAAAATTGCAACTGTTTTAGCTCACCTGTCACGTAGTGACAATTTGAGCTTTTGTGGTCACATTTTGTCCGTCGTGCGTGCGTGCGTCCGTGCGTGTATCCGTAAACAATTTCAAATAAGTATATCTCTAATACCCCAAGGCCAATCTTGATCAAATTTCATGTGAATCATCATCAGGTACCCTGTAAAAAATTAATGGAAACATTACACCAAACCTGGTGGCAGCTGAGCTGCCACCAGTTTTGGTGTAAGTTAACTCCATTGAATGCTCGGTTACGTTTCACCGAATGGCCGGCTATTAATCCAGATAAATGGTGTAATTACGCGCCTGAGAATCGACTGAAAGTTTACACCATAGTATAACTGATCTTCATTACCGGTGTAAATGTGCCGTCATATTTTGAAGGAAACGTTTCCGGGTGTAATGTTTCCTTCATTCAGTCGGTGTAACATTACACCAATAACTAAGACTGGCTACACCACAATGTACATTTGTGTAGTGTAATTATTTTTTTTTCATTGGTATAGAACTTGTCATACTCTAATACCCCATTCATAGGGTACCTTTGATACACTTCTTATAGGGTAACAGTTACCATTTTTCAAGTGTAATGTTAGAGCTTCTGTAAAATGCTGGTATAAAAAATGCTTTTTCCATTAGATTTTGTATACTTTTTTATTAATCAGAAATTGTGTTTAAACTGAAATGGAGTTTACATTATTTTAATCTTATTTAGCAGGATTTTCATTACGCATGAAACAGTCCTATAATCAATATTAATAATTATATAATTTGTATGATATTTATGCCGTTTTGAGCTGTATGACACGAAAGAGGAACAAAATAACATATGTCGTACATATAACGCATCTTATACGCTTTCAGAGTGTAATTACTTTTTTACACTGAACATAACAAAATATTATCCATCATTTGAAGAAATATTACACCGATATTTAGTTACACTGAAAAAAGTGTAATGTTCACAGTTACACCGCCCTTCAAAAAATGCTACCCTGTAGTATAACTAAAATTATCCTACTTAGTAGCAAACCTTACACCATAAATAGTGTAATTATTTCAAACACCAATTGATATGAAACGTAACACTTGTTTTACAGAATCGTTACACCAAACAGCAAATTTGCAACGCTGCTCCAACTTTTGAGTAAACTATACAAGTTATCAGTGTATTGTTACTCAAAGTTACATTTTACTCTCAAACTGGTGTATGGTTCGAATTCACGAGTTTTAGTGTAAACTTTACTCTGCCTTTAGTTATAATTAACACTAATTTTTACAGTGTAGGGGGTAAGGCTGCATAAGGATTTTGGGCTGATCAGATTGGAATTCTGGTAGCCATGGCAACATATAGCTCCCATAGACTTACAATGGGAAAATTTTTAAAAAATCTTCTTCTCTGAAACCACAGGGCCCAGAGCTTAGATATTTTGCTTGTAACAATGTCAAGTGGTCACCTACATAAATCCTGCCAATCATGCCCCTGGGGTCCAGATTGGTCAGACCCGGGGCCCTTTGCTCCCAAAGAAACATAATGGAAAAAAAGCTTCAAAAATCTTCTTCTCTGAAACCGAAGGGCCCAGAGCTTAGATATTAAGCATGTAGCATCAGCAAGTGGTCACCTACATAATTCCTGCCAATCCTGCCCCTGGAGTCCAAATTGGCAACACCCCGGGGCCCCTTAGCTCCCATAGACTCATAATGAAAAAAAAAAAAAAATTCAACAATCTTCTTCTCGAAAACCACAGGGCCCAGAGCTTAGCTATTTAGCATGTAGCAACAGCAAGTGGCCACCTACATAAATCTTGCTAATCATGCCCCTGGGGTCTGAATGGGCTACGCTCCGGGGTCCCTTAGCTTCCATAGACTCAAAATGGAAAAAAGCTTAAAAAATCTCCTTCTCTGAAACCACTGAGCCCAGAGCTTAGATATTTAGCATGTAGCAATGGCAAGTGGTCACCTACATAAATCCTGCTAATCATGTCCCTGGGGTCCAAATGGGCCACAACCCGGGGCCCCTTAGCTCTCATAGACTCATAATGAAAAAAAGCTTCAAAAATCTTATTCTCAGAAACTGTCAAGCACAGAACTTAGATATTTAGTATCTAGCAAGATAAAATAGCCAACATAGTTAACCCTGCCCCTGGGGTCAAAATTGGCCAATCCCGAGCTCATCATGGTCGCCTACATAAATCCTGCCAACCATGCCCTTTGGGTCAAAATTGGCCAAGCCCCAGGGCTCATTAGCTCCTATAAACTTATAGTGAAAAAACTTAAAAAAAAAAAAATCTTCTTCTCCAAAATCATAAGGCGCAGATTTTTGCTGAAATTACAGGAATTTTAGGGTAAAACGAAGTAGCGTAAGTCTAGAGTGAGGACCGTTTTAACCTACAACCATGGACTATCGACTTAACGGTTATGTCAGTGTTTTATATAGGTGACCAAAATTTATATATACGAGCTTATTTGTTTGTTTGTTGGATTTGAGGTTTTACGTCCCCGTCAACTCTGTAAAGGTCATTTTGGAGACGTTGCTTCCAATTTTGTGGGACTTTTACCCGGCATTGAGTTGAAATGACATCTCAAGCTCTGCCGCCCAATGAAACCAGTAGGGTTTATAAGCATGGACAGTCCGACGCGCACCGCTTTGCCTCGGCAGGCTTAGATCCTCTAAGCGGTTTACCAGTACTCGTGTGTGTGTCGGTTTCAGCACGGCGTGGAAGCATCATGCAGCCCATCTCTTTCTTCAAGCCCCGAAGGGCGGGGGATCACGAGCTTATTTATACTGCTGGTGCCCACGTGACTACCACTGAAAAATAAAGTTAAACCCCGCGTAAATTAAACACCAACGCACTGACAGCACTGGTTGGTCGATTGTCTCTGTAGGGTGGCGAAATTGTCCTTTACAGGGACAGTAACTTAGACTGTTTCGCTTTTCCCTAAATTCCTGTACTTTGAGCACATAGTGCAGACCCTGATCAGACGCCGCCTTCGTTCGCGGCGTCTGATCTGGGTCTTCACTGTTTGCCAATGTCCCAGCGCAAGAACCGAATCGATGTTTTGCAACAAGCTTTCTTTAACACCGCGCTCTGACTCCGCCCACTCGGGGCTTGAAGAAATAGATAGGCTGCACGATGCTTCCACGCAGAGCTGAAACCGACCCGCACCCGAGTACTGGTAAACCGCTTAGAGGAACTAAGCCTGTTCAGGCAATGCGGTGCGAGTCGGCCCGTCCATGCTTATAAACCCCATTGGTTACATATGGCGGCAGGGCTTGAGATATCATTTCATCTCAATGTCGGTTAAAAATCCCACAAAATTGGAAGCAACGTCTCCAAAATGACCTTTACTGTGTTGACGTGGACATTAAACCTCTTATCAAACAAACAAACAAACTGACGTCACAGTGACAAGAAAATTGCGACTGTAAATATCCGTTACCTGGATTTCGTACAAATCAGTGATAGTCACGTGGACATCAACTACTTAAGGCTGCTGTGCTTAGTAACTTAGGGTCGATTGACAAACAATCGATCCAATAAACATAGCGCAATGAAATCGGTTGTTCCATATGCGTGTATGTCTATTGTCTAGGGTCTCAGAACGAGGCGCCGGGAAAAAAAGTGTAGGCCCAGATCAGACGCCGCAGCACGCGGCGCCTGATCAGACTGTACACCGTTTGCTTAAAGTGCAGTAATTCAAGGGTATACGTCAAGGTGCATAACCATTTAATCCAGATCTCATTCGGATGTTGTCAAAGCATTGTAAAATGATTCATGGGTATACGTCAAGGTGTAGAACAGTCTATCCAGCTTTCATTCAGAGACAATCTACCAGTGTTGTTAGATCTTTGATTTTTTTTCAGTTGTCTGACGCTAAGAAAGAAATGGTGAAGGCTCAAGAGGCTTCTAAAGCTGTTCTGCTGGACAACGCCCCGTCACTGGTTGTGGAACGGTTCCTGAGCAACGAAACTTTAGCGCCAACCATCCATAAATTCGGAACATTACTGGCGTGTTCTTTTACCAATATCAGTCACTTTGTGACCCTTTTTGACGTCCAGGACGTTCTCGGCACTCTAGACGCGCTGTTGACAGGTATTGATCAAATAGCTCTGTCAAAGAATGTCACTAAGCTAAGTGTCAATGGGGAGAACCTTTTATTCGCCGCCGATCCCAAGAGCCCTGCGCTGACCCAGGTCCAGACAGTTTCAACGCTTGCCATAATGTTGATGAACCATCTGGAGCGGATTTCACAAAAAGCACCCGCACATTACATGCTGCAGATGCGGATGGGTATAGCTACCGGGCCCGTACTCGTTGCGGTCATTGGTACAAAGATACCAAAATACATAGTGATTGGAGAAGCTGTGACGCTAGCATTTAAAATGCTCTCAGACTCACGCCAGAGAACTATTCGGCTGTCCAGGAGCGCATATGACATGGTAAAGCAAAGAGGCCCTATGTTTGAAACATGTCTTCTCAAAGGCGGTCCAAAGGTTAGTACGCATTTGATATTTTATTCAGTTTCATAAATCAACCAAAACACTGACAGCAATGATGGGTCAATTGTCGATTGCGGGTCGATTGTCTTTGTGCGAGGAAAATTGGCCCAGACCGGAGAATAAGACTATTTCGTTTGACCCATACATTACGGAAAGACACTCATCTGACATAGTGCATACTTTCATTTCTCAAACATACATTCTTTCATTTCTCGATTAAGGCTACTTTTTTATGAAACTCATTGATATTTTCCTTATTTATACTCCAAACATAGGCTGTGGGTGCTCGTTAGAACCGCCTCATTAAGGCGGTTCTAACGAGTACCCACAACCTATGTCTTGGAGCAAACATAGTTTGTGGGTCCTCGTTATAACCGCTTCATTGAGGCGGTTATAACGAGTACTCACAACCTGTCTTGGAACAGAAACAAGCAAAATAATGTATACAGCTGTACACCCCGGTTTATTCTATTTAAAGGAATGTGTGGCGGGCGTAAAAAGTCTCCCTGCCCTTCACCGTTGTGTGGGTTTTATTTTCTAGTCCTTTGGGTGTCAGTGATTTCATTGCGGAATTTCGAAAATGTTTGAGGGACACTGATGAGGCCTTATTGGTTGAAACTAGCTAGTCTGGTGCAGAAAATCCCAAAGGATTACTCATTTTCCAGAACATTTAGAAGGGTGTTCATTTTACAGACTTGTTAACATCACGAATTCCTTTTAAGCAAACATGAATTTCCTTTAGACCCTGCTACTTATCTGGGTCTACACTATTTATCAGTTACCCCCTATATATAGTGCATTGTAACACATTGACCTGATAAAGATATGCTATCTCAAGACAAGTGAGCTTTATCAGGTCAACGTGACATTGCACTTTTGAATGAACCGGACAACCGGAAAATGGCCAAAATGTTATTATTACTAGAAAAATCGAAAAAAAATTATATAGAAAATTATCAAAAGATAAATAGTAAATATACTGATCGATCATATTCCGCACCTGAATGTTGGGACTCACTGAGGACAATCGGTAAGTGATCGAAAAATGTCAATTTATAGAGTTTACAAGGGGATAAACTGATAAATAGAATTCCAGATTCGTGTCATTTGATATCAAGTTTATCAGGCTCGGCTTCGAGAACGCATGTAGAATCGCTCGGCAATCCTCGCAATTCTACAAGCGTTCTCAAAGCCTTGCCTGATAAACTTGATATCAAATGACACGAACCTGGTATTCTCTATTTATCAGTTACCCCCTATATATATTGCATTGCAACCCATTGATCTGATAAAGATATGCTATCTCAGGTCAAGTGAGCTTTAGCACGTCAACATGACATTGCACTTTTATGAATGAACCGGACCACTGAAAAAATGACAAAAATGTTATTGCTACTGAGAAAAATGGAAAAATTACATGAAAAAAAAATATCATAGGAAAAATATGGTCCGCTGATACTAAATATATCGAGTGCCAGAATGCTGGGACGCACTGAGGACCATCAATAACTTATCGTATCTAGCTAATTTAAGAGTGTACAAGGGGATAAACTGATAAATAGAATACCAGATACTCAGCAAGCCTCGCGATTCTACAAGCGTTGTCGAAGCCTTGCCTGATAAACTTGATATCAAAAGACACTCACCTGATATTTTCTCTATATATGCGCCTTCGTTAAGGCACGTTACAAGACGTCACTAAAACATTCCTGTAGTGCCAGTATCCGAAGTGACTGAAGCATTAAAAATCCGCGCTAAGAAATGGAGGGTATGCAAGAAAAAATATCCTATATGGGTGTGAGGGGTGGATAGAAAAATCCGTCCCTCGGGATCACTGTCCGGCATCACTCGGCACAGTAGAAGTGAAAACAATGATCAGGAATCGATTTCTATACAATTTGTCGCGCGGTTTAAATCGGACACAGGTAATAGGCGGATTACAATTGTCCCACATGACAATTAACCCGCAGCTTCCATCAGAGACACCAAAGGGAAAGAACACAAACATGAAACAACAGACCCTAATGGAAACATCAATAACGGAAAGCCAAAAGGACAGTTACTTTCCAATAAAATGGCCAATAGGACTCGTGATGCCGGACGGTGACCCTCGGGACGGATCTTTCCATCCACACCTCACACCCATATAAGATTCTTATACTATGCCCTCTCTTGAAAGCTTTTAGACTAGGCATGACACAAACCGGACCGGCCTCGGATGCGCGTCTGACAGGTGATCAGGCGGACGCGGGTTCGATACCTGCCGGGGTCGGCAACATTCTTTCATGAAGATTGATCATGAAATATTTTCGGTCATTCTCTCCCTTCCGCTGATTCAAGAAGGGCAGTTGTCGATTTCTGGCGAAACAATGTGCACTGTACTGGTTAATCGCTTGCCCAGGAACAGTGTGGATAGGTAAACTGACCGGCTAAAAAATTACCTAAATAGTATTGACTGGGCCGTTAAACTCATATACAAACAAACAATGACACTAACCGGTTTGTTCAGCTGCAAAGACTTGCAAACGTTTTGAAAATTTAGCTAGAAGCCCCCGTAGTATAGTGGTTAAGCTACTCGCCTTGTAAACCAGGGGTCGCAGGAACGATCTCGGGCTTCTCCAGACTTTCGGATGAGTCTTTTAAACCAAGGTACCGTCTCCGTATGACCTTAGCTGTTGGTGGGACGTAAAACTCAAACACTCATTCACTTGAAATTTTAGATTCATATAATGTATTGAACAATGAGGTACTGTCAACCATCTTTATACCGACATTCGATATAACAAATCTTGTTATAACTTGTTATAACGACGATTCTAATAACCCCGCCCATCGAGACTTCGGTAAATAGATTGGGCTGCATGATTTTTGTTTCGTGTGAGGTTTAACGTCCCCGTCACCGGCCCCGATAGCTCAGTTGGTAGAGTGTCCGCTCCGGGGAACGGGAGGTCACGGGTTCGATCCCGGGCCGCGACATACCAAAGTCGTTAAAAATGGTACTAGCTGCTCCTCGTTCGGCACTCATATTTACGGGTAGAGCTAGGACTGGTCGACCCAGTGTCAGGATAATGTGACTGGGTGTGGTATCATGCAGTGTGTCTGGGACATGATACTTCAGTGAGGCAGCACTATAAAAGTGAGCATTGAGCTCCCTGACGCAACCAGACACCGTCGTGATATGACTGAAAAATTGTTGAAAGCGACGTTAAACGCGAATTCACACACACACACACACACACACACACACACACACACACACACACACACACACGTCCCCGTCAACACTATATATATAGTTCAATTTGGAGACGTTGCTTCCTTTTTTTGGGGGACTTTTACCCGACATTGAGATGAAATGACTTCTCAAGCCCTGCCGCCAAATGAAACCAAAAGGGTATATAAGCATGGACGGGCCGACTCGCAGCAATTATCCTGGGCAGGCTTAGACGTTCTAAGCGGATTACCGGTACTCATGTGCGGTCGGTATCAGCTCAGCGTGGAAGCATCGTGCAGTCCAATCTATTTCTCCAAGCCCCGACGGGCGGGGGCGGTGCTGCAAGATGCTTCCATGCAGAGCTGAAACCGACCGCACATGAGTACTGATAAGGCGTTTAGAAGGTCTAATCCTGCCCAGGCAAATTGACTTTGCCTGTACATTTGATTCATATTTGGTATGATTAAAGATACAAGTCTAAAATATTATTCAATTATACCCCCACCTATACCATTGACCTCAAGGTCAAGACCGGCCCCCGCCCATCGGGACTTGAAGAAATAGATGCGCTGCATTATGCTTCCACGCAGAGCTGAAACCGACTGCACACGGGTACTGGTAAACGCTTGAACGATCTAAGCCTGCCAGGCAAAGCGGTGCGAGTCTGACCGTCCCTGCTAATAAACCCTATTGGTTTCATTTGGCGACAGGGCTTGAGATGTAATTTCATCTCAATGTCGGGTAAGCCTCCCACAAAATTGGAAGTAACGTCCCCCAAATGACCTATACAGTGTCGACAGAGGTGTTAAACCTCAAATTAAACAAACAAACAAGGTCAAGGTCACGGACTTATTTATGGATATTTATGAAAAACTTTTTTAAAAGAGCATGTTCTTCAAACCATACGATGGATTTGGTTCATATTTGGTATAATGATAGATATAGGTCCAAAACTTTATTCAACCGTACCCCCAACCCCGCCAATACCAATGACTCCAAGGCCTTTAATTCATATGTTAACGTGGAAACAGACGGGCCTCCGTAGCCCAGTGGTTAAGAGCGCTGATTCTTGGTCATTAGGTCTCTCACCGCTGAGGTTCGAGCCTCGCTCGTGTCACATGTGAGACGCCAAGTTCTGCAACGGAAGGTCAGGTGGGTTTTCTCCGGGTACTCCGGTTTTCGTCCGCCTCTGATTAACGATCGGCTCGATATGAGTGAAATAATCTTGAAAGGGCCGTCAAACCCAAAATAAATGTGGATTTTGTTTGATTTGAGGTTTAACGTCCCCGTCAACACTGTAAAGGTCATTTTGGAGACGTTGCTTCCAATTTTGTGGGACTTTTACCCGACATTGAGATGAAATGACATCTCACGCCCTGTCGCCCAATGAAACCAATAGGGTTAATTAGCATGGACGGTCCGCCTCGCACCGCGGTTCCTGGACAGGCTTAGATTCTCTAAGCGGTTTACCAGTACTAGTGTGCGGGCCGGATTCAGCTCTGCGTGGAAGCATCATGCAGCCCATATATTTCTTCAAGCCCCTATGGGCGGGGGCATAAATAAATGTGGAAACAGTGATAGATAGACAAAGCAAGGCGCGAGACAAGCGAGCTACGCTGTCTTGCTACAACTTTTACTTATTTATTTATTTATTTATTTATTTATTTATTTCAGGAGGACGATGAATATTCATATTGGCTGATCTCACAACATGGACTAGAAGGGCGCTTTCCGCCGCCGATAAACTGTTGAAATTGAAATTACTGGCGCAAGATAAAATCTACGATAGGATCCGTGCGATTAGCGAAGACACGGATCAGATTGCGCGACCGCGCAGTCTGATCTGAGTCTTCGATGATCGCTTGAGCCGTCTATAGTCTCTGGGCTATTCAGCGAGCAACAAGCGAATGATCTGACCAGGCTGTCGGGGCGACCAGTTGCGCAGGCTAATCTGAATCTTCGCTGGTCGCAGAGATCTTATGGTAGATTTTAAAGACACTATCCATGTATTTAGTTTATACCGCAATCAAAACAACCAATGGGTTTTGCAATAATTTAGCAAATTTAAGCAAAACAGACAGCAGACAGTGTGGCATGTTAAACGACATGCAGTGCCATGGCGCGCAGACGTAGTATAACGTGACGTCAACGAGTGCAAAGTTTCTGACGTCACCGCGCCACAAAGACGAAAGAAACAACACGGACGTTCGAATAAAAGTTTCTCAGCGCTTTGCTTTCTGTATGAAAATCTGCAAATAAATAGTTTATTTTAGCTTTAAAAGGTATTTTTGATGTTGAGACGCAACTGCAGTAGCAGTGCGCAGTTATTCCAACGGGCCATTCAACCGGCAGAAAAAGCTGAGAAGGTAAGAATTTAGCTGAAATTTCTGAAAATCTGTTTAAATAAATATTGCAAGGATTATAACTAGCGGTTTCGTTGTTTTCCCATTTATAAAAGTTTGCATGTTATTGTTTATACTTGTAAAATAGGGACCTGAAAAGTAGGTCCGGTCTATAAACGGTCACTAGACGTATTATAGGTCAGTAGAAGGTATTATAGGTCACTACCGATTATAGCGTGCAGTTATTCGACCCCCTTTATTGCACGACCCGCAGAAAAAGCAACCGACTGAAGTCGGTTGATTTCTAAGAGTGCCCTAAAATCACCGTGTCATTCTGTCATTCTGTCAGTGTGTCCGTCCGTCCGTAACCCGTTTGTGAAAATTGGTGATAGTGACTTAACCGCTTGGAATATTTAAACAATTTTTGGCATACTGATAGATATCAATGAGATCTAACCAATGAGCTTGCGAAATATTACATTCCATTTAGTATAGCCTCGCCGAGGCAAAAAATGTGAATTTTTTAACTGCTTCTCCTCGGAAACCGTTGGGCCGATTGAAGTCAAATTTCATATGGAGCCTCTATGGGATGGGGGAAACCAAAATTTGCTCATGGGGTCCAGGTCACATGACCAAAATGGCCGCCAAGCCATATATGGTCTGTCTGTCTGTCCGTCCGTAACCCGTTTGTGAAAATTGGTGATAGTGACTTAACCGCTTGGAATATTTAAACAATTTTTGGCATACTGATAGATATCAATGAGATCTAACCAATGAGCTTGCGAAATATTACATTCCTTTTAGTATAGCCTCGCCGAGGCAAAAAATGTGAAAATTTTTGAACTGCTCCTCCTCGGAAACCGTTGGGCCGATTTAAGTCAAATTTCATATGGAGCCTCTATGGGATAGGGAAACCAAAATTTGCTCATGGGGTCCAGGTCACATGACCAAAATGGCCGCCAAGCCATATTTGGTAAAAACCCTTCACAAATAGTCTTTTCCAGAACCACTTTGCAGATTTCCACGAAACTTGATAAATAGCATCTGGGACGTAGGCCCATCATAAATTGCTAAAATGGTGACCCTGGGTTGACCTTGACCTTCTTTGGGTCCGTCCGTAACCCGTTTGTGAAAATTGGTGATAGTGACTTAACCGCTTGGAATATTTAAACAATTTTTGGCATACTGATAGATATCACTTAGATCTAACCAATGAACTTGCGAAATATTACATTCCATTTAGTATAGCCTCGCCGAGGCGAAAAATGTGAAAATTTTCGAACTGCTTCTCCTCGGAAACCGTTGGGCCGATTGAAATCAAATTTCATATGAAGCCTGTATGGGCCGAAGGAAACCAAAAATTGCTCATGGGGTCCAGGTCACATGTCCAAAATGGCCGCCAAGCCATATATGGTATGTCTGTCTGTCCGTCCGTAACCCGTTTGTGAAAATTGGTGATAGTGACTTAACCGCTTGGATTATTTAAACAGTGCTTGGCATACTGATAGATATTAATGAGATCTTACAAATGACTTGCGAAATATTACATTCCATTTAGTATAGCCTCGCCGAGGCAAAAAATGTGAAAAATTTTGAACTGCTTCTCCTCGGAAACCTTTGGGCCGATTGAAGTCAAATTTCATATAGAGCCTCTATGGGATGGGGGAAACCAAAATTTGCTCATGGGGTCCAGGTCACATGACCAAAATGGCCGCAAAGCCATATATGGTCTGTCTGTCTGTCCGTCCGTAACCCGTTTGTGAACATTGGTGATAGTGACTTAACCGCTTGGAATATTTAAACAATTTTTGGCATACTAATAGATATCAATGAGATCTAACCAACCAATGAGCTTGCGAAATATTACATTCCATTTAGTATAGCCTCGCCGAGGCAAAAATGTGAAAATTTTTGAACCGCTTCTCCTCGGAAACCGTTGGGCCGATTTAAGTCAAATTTCATATGGAGCCTCTATGGGATGGGGGAAACCAAAATTTGCTCATGGGGTCCAGGTCACATGACCAAAATGGCCGCCAAGCCATATATGGTAAAAACCCTTCATAAATAGTCTTCTCCAGAACCCCCTGGGCAGATTTCCACGATATTTGATAAATAGCATCTAGGACGTAGGCCCATCATAAATTGCTAAAATGGTGACCGTGGGTTGACCTTGACCTTCTTTGGGTCCGTCCGTAACCCGTTTGTGAAAATTGGTGATAGTGACTTAACCGCTTGGAATATTTAAACAATTTTTGGCATACTGATAGATATCAAATAGATCTAACCAATGAACTTGTGAAATATTACATTCCATTTAGTATAGCCTCGCCGAGGCGAAAAATGAGAAAATTTTCGAACTGCTTCTCCTCGGAAACCGTTGGGCCGATTGAAGTCAAATTTCATATGATGCCTCTATGGGACGGGGGAAACCAAAATTTGCTCATGGGGTCCAGGTCACATGACCAAAACGGCCGCCAAGCCATATATGGTCTGTCTGTCTGTCCGTCCGTAACCCGTTTGTGAAAATTGGTGATAGTGACTTAACCGCTTGGAATATTTAAACAATTTTTGGCATACTGATAGATATCAATGAGATCTTACAAATGAACTTGCGAAATATTACATTCCATTTAGTATAGCCTCGCCGAGACGAAAATGTGAAAATTTTCGAACCGCTTCTCCTCGGAAACCGTTGGGCCGTTTGAAGTCAAATTTCATATGGAGCCTCTATGGGAAAGGGAAACCAAAATTTGCTCATGGGGTCCAGGTCACATGATCAAAATGGCCGCCAAGCCATACATGGTAAAAACCCTTCAAAAATAGTCTTCTCCAGAACCACCCGGGCAGATTTCCACGAAAGTTGATAAATAGCATCTAGGACGTAGGCCCATCATAAATTGCTAAAATGGTGACCCTGGGTTGACCTTGACCTTCTTTGTGCCTAGGTCAAACTTTGACACATATGCTTTTGTACTGGAAAAGTGAGAATGCATTTTATCCTGCAAACGATTCAGAATACAGTACTAAAGTATAAGATATATTTTTGTTCCTTACGCGCATTTATTGGGGGAACCGTTTTAGGTCCAGGTCACATGACCAAAATGGCCCCCATACCCATATATGGTAACACTCATAAAGCTAAAAGCATCTGGCGGGTCGTGCACTTCAGCTGAAGCACTGGTTATGTTACTAGAATGCCTGCTTGCGGTATAAATTTAGACCTCTGATGACGTCACAATTACAAGGCTATGAAAATAAAAGTTTCTGTTCGATCAGTGATAGGGGCCAACAACGTGGATATTAACGACGTAAAGCTTCTCTGCTTACTAATTTTGCGTAGCCTGACGAACGATCGACCCAACTGAATGATCTCACGGTCCACCCATAGGGACTTTTTATTTTTTATTTATTTATTTATTTATTCAAATTTCGATTGTGATCATGAAAGATAATTTTAAGGACATTTGATACGAAATTTCTTCTTACAATGGCGAAAGGTTGGAAGAATTTGATGAAAACAACAAAATTATTGCCGATTTTAAGTGCGTTAGAATCGAAATAGATCAGCTCTTGTCTATAAGATTTGTTGAGTCATAAATAAATCACAGTTTTCGGTCAGTTGTAAGTAGACAAATCAGTCGCGCTAAGCGCTCGTGATTTAATCTACTTTACAACTGACCTCCAAACTGTGTTTTCCCTGCTAGCATTCTACATAAATCTACAGCGGGCCGTAAGCGGCCCGTCAGCTACCCTGACGGGCCGCTAACGGCCCGCTGTAGATTTATGTAGAATGCTTACTGGGTTATTACTCAACAAATCGCTGCTGGAGCTGATCTATTTCTTACAATAAACGACG
Source organism: Lucinisca nassula (assembly GCA_963580285.1). NCBI lineage: Eukaryota > Metazoa > Mollusca > Bivalvia > Lucinida > Lucinidae > Lucinisca > Lucinisca nassula. Next base: position 60,087,909 of record OY757017.1, read on the forward strand.
TTCGGCAGCGTCAAACTGGCGTTCTGTTCACAAACAGTCCTCGTGCATATAAACCACGACAATTGCCTAAGTGAAAATATGCATTTTGACATTTGCGTCTAGCGAAGACTCAGATCAACCAGCGCAATCACGCAGTCTGTTCACAGAACACGACAAAGACTATGAGCAACAGCACAGTTGCTCAGAGCCTTTGCCGTACGGTTTGTGGATGCACGTTCACCCAATGTTTCTCCAGGCGGACAGATTTGGATGTATTGTGACAGATTAGGTATGCAGACTGATTTATTCTTGCACACCAGATAAGGAAATCCATAGTTTTAGCTTGGGATAGAAATTCTGCTCTAACCCTGGTGTTCTTAAAATAAAACGAATATTCTCGCGTGTTTGATAAATGCGCTGGTTGAATACGACCTCATATGCGCCGTCGTTAAGGTTGGCGCCACAGCACGTTACCTGACGCCACTAAACATCACTGAAGTGGCATCACAATATGGCGGACGTCGGCAAATGAAGTGACTGTAGTATTAAAAATCTAGGCTCTGAAATGTAAGGTTTGCAAGAAAAAGAATCCTACATGAGTGTGAGGGGTGGATAAAAAAATCCGTCCATCGGGATCAATGACCGGCATCACGAGGCTTGCCTTGTGATGCCGGACAGTGACCCGAGGGACGGATTTTTCCATCCACCCCTCACACACATGTAGGATTCTTACACTCTTCGTTGAGCACATTAGAAGCCTCCGTGATGTGGTGGTTATGCTACTTGCCTTGTAAACCAGAAATCGCAGGATCGATCCCGGGCTTCTCCAGACATTTGGATGAGTCTTTAAACCGAGGTCCCGTCTCCGTATGACCATAGCTGCTGGTGTGACGTAAAACTCAAACACTCACTCACTCGTTGAGCGCATTAATACGATACCTTGGGTCAGCCCATCATCGAGAAACAGATTGGCCTGATTCTTGTATGGCCGACCAGTGAAAACGCTGGCGAGACTGTTTTGCTGTTTGCACCCACGTGTTGAATACCTTTAGGGTGGCCCTAGCCCCGACGTTATAATATAATAATCTTACATGGGTGTGAAGGGTGGATGAAACAAGAGGACCAAGCTGGTCCTGTATCACTCACCTGAGCTAACAGATTCAAAGTTTCAGGAAGTGCCAACCTTTACTGAAGGATTTATTGGAGGACAAGGTGATGACATGGTAAGCATTTTTTGCAATCAAGTAGAATGTAACCTATGATAAATCAGCTGACCTCACCACTTTTCAACCTCATTCAAGCTTTTCTTCCTGACTTGCTTATATGTAACTTTCAGGAAGATCCGATATAAACTGAAGGGGCTATGGTGATGACAAGGTCAAAAATAGCAATTAACTGCTGCAATCAAAGGGATGTTACTCTATGATAAATAGGCAAACCTCAAGAGTTTTCAAACTTCTCCAAGCTTTTCTGCCTGACTTCCTTGTTTGTAAGTTTCATGAAGATCCGTTCAAAACTGAAGGGGCAGCAGTAATGACAAGGTCGAAAATAGGCATTTCAGCAATCAAAGGCACGTAACTTTATGATAAATGTGCCGACTTGGCCGGTGTTCGAACTCGTCCGAGGTTTTATTCCCAGCCACCTTACTTGTAAGTTTCAGAAAAATCCGATCAAAACTGAAGGGGCTACGGTGATTACAAGGTCATAATTTGGCATTTTCAGCAATCAAAGGGATGTTACTCTATGATAAATGTGCCGACTTGGCCGGTGTTCGAACTCGTCCGAGGTTTTATTCCCAGCCACCTTACTTGTAAGTTTCAGAAAGATCCGATCAAAACTTAAGGGGCTACAGTGATGACAATGTCAAAAATTGACATTTTCAGCAATCAAAGGGACATAACTCTATGAAAAATGGGTCGACTTGGCCGGTTTTTGAACTTATCCAAGATTTTATCCCCAGCCACCTTACATATATATTTCAGAAAGATCTGATCAAACTGAAGGGGGCACGTTGATGACAAGGTAAAGAATCAGCATTTTCAGCAGGCAAAGGGAGGTAACTCTATGATAAATTGGCCGACTTGGCCGGTATTCGAACTCATGCGAGGTTTTATCCCCAGCCACCTTACATATAAGTTTCAGAAAGATCCGATCAAAACTGAAAGGGCTACGGTGATGGCAAGGTCAAAAATCGGCATTTTCAGCAATCAAAGAGACGTTACTCTATGATAAATGGGCCGACTTGGCTGGTTTTCGAACTCATCCGAGGTTTTATCCTTAGCCACCTTACATATAAGTTTCAGAAAGATCCGATCAAAACTGAAGGGGCTACGGTGATGACAAGGTCAAAAATCGGCATTTTCAGCAATCAAAGGGACGTCACTCTATGACAAATGGGCCAACTTTGCCGGTTTTCGAACCCATCCTAGGTTTTATCCTTAGCCACCTTACATATAAGTTTCAAAAAGATCCGATCAAAACTGAAGGCGCAACGGTGATGCCAAGCATTTTCCCATTTTAAGTCTATGGGACCTTGTGATTGCCATAGCAACCAAAGTTTTCGTGCGATTTCGAAAAAAAGCTTTTGTTACCAATGCCCCACCAGAGGCATGCTACAGATGAGAAATGATTGAGATACGCCTGCAGGCTGCAGAGATATAGCTGCTCAAAAGTATGGACGGAAGGACGACGGACGGACGACGTACGACCCACTATACTATAAGCTCCCTGGAGCCTTCGGCCCAGGTGAGCTAAAAATCCGTCCCGATGGTCACTATCCGGTATCACGAGGCTTGCCGACGGACATTTCTATCCACCACTCACACCCATGTAGGATTCTGTTTCTTGCATACCTTCCATTTCTGAGCGTGGGCTTTTAATACTGCAGTCACTTCGGTTGCCCAAGTCCGCGATATTGCGATGACACTACAGGAATGTTTAGTGACGTCACGTAACGTGCTGTGACGTCAACCTTAATGACGGCGCATATGAGGTCGTATTCAACCAGTGCATTTATCAAACACGCGAGAATATTCGATTTTGGGTAAGAACACCAGGTTTAGAACAGAATTTCTATCCCAAGCTATTAAAAACCATGGATTTCCTTATCCTTATTATTAAGGTCGATTATTATTATAGTCTTCGTTGAGCGCATTAATACATTTAGTACCAGAAACCCCAAATCGGGTACCCTGGCAAACAGTGCAGGCACAGATCAGACTCCGCTGAACGCGGCGTCTGATCAGGGCCTCCACTGTTTGCTAAAAGTTCAGTCATTTTCCAAATAAATTTTGATGAAAACACAACCTTACACCCCTAAATTTAGAAATGAACTCCTGCTATATATAAGGTGGAAGATTCCATTTGGTACAAAAATGGTTAATTCGGATACGTTGGGTCAGCCCATCATCGAGAAATGGATTGGCCTGATTCTTGCATTGCCGACCAGGAAAAACGCTGGCGAGACTGTTTTGCTGTTTGCACACACGTGGTGAAGACCTCGAGGTTAGCCCTGGTCCCAAGCTTATAAAATATGTTTCGTGCTTAACTCAGCTGAGCATGAAATTCGTTATGCTCACAACTATTAAAATACAAATAAATCAAGCATTTATACTGCTCAGATCAGCACAGAATGTCATTTATCCTGCTCATAAATTTTAAAATGCCAACATTTGTGGACATTATCAAATTTATGAGCAGGATAACTCAAGTGAGATGAGCATGAAAAAAAGTTTTATAGCCATTTAATTTCCCTTTTTTTTCAAAAGTTGATCAGTCCGTAAAGTTTCAAGGCAATAACTTAAGCAGGCTGTGAGATATCTTGCTTACTATGTTAAAAGGCCGACATTTTCAAGGACCATAACTCAAGGAGAAATATTTCAGAGTTTTAGCTCACCAACGCTCCGGGGGAGCTTATAGGATAGGCAGTTGTCCGTCGTCGTCGCCCTCTGCGTCGTCGTCAGCGTTGTTTGTGTCGTCTGCGTCGTATGTTCGTCGATAACACTTTCAAACGACATCTCCTCTGAAGCCATTGGGCCGATTGGGCCCAAATTTTATCTGTAGTATGTATCCTTGGACTGGGGGATTGCAAGTTTGTGTTTTTTATGACAATCGGCTCATTAGTTCGGTTGCTATGGCAACTTAGGGTTTCCATAGACTTATAATTGTGAAATTTGAAAAATGGCATTTACTGCCAAGCCTATGCAGATATTTTGACAAAGCTTTCATAGAAATGTTCCTTAGGCAATGTACTATCTGCCATATGATTTTATGTCTACTGCTCATTTTAGCTCGGCTGTTTTCGAAGAAAATGACGAGGTATTGTCATAGCTCTGGCGTCGTCTGCGTCGTCGTACAAACACTTGGTCATTTTGTAATATCTCTGTCATTACTGAACATATTTACTTGAAACTCGGCCTAGTTGTTCATTATGAAAAGCGGAACTCATACCAATAGGTGAGGTAACCCTCAAAATATTTTTGGCACAGTTATGCCCCTTTTTCGACTTAGAATTTTTGTTTTCTAAAAGAAACTGCAGCCGATCGTTGGCACCCGCATGCGGTGCTCTTGTTATTGGTTGCCATGGGAACCAAAATGAAATAAAACATACCTTAAAAATCATCTCCTCAGAAATCATATGCTCTATGAGGCTGAGATTTTATGGAAATATTCACAATATTTGCCTTTACAGGTAGTGTGTGTGTGTGTGTGTGTGTGTGTGTGTGTGTGTGTGTGTGTGTGTGTGTGTGTGTGTGTGTGTGTGTGTGTGTGTGTGTGTGTGTGTGTGTGTGTGTGTGTGTGTGTGTGTTTTATGAAATTCGGCTCTTTAGTTTGGTTGCTATGGCAACTTAGATTTTCCATAGACTTACAATGGGGGAAAATTGAAAAATGGCGTTAACTGCCAAACCTTTGCAGATATTATAACATAACTTTCATAGAAATGTTTTTAAGCAATCTACCATCTGCCATATGATTTTAGGCCTATTGCTCATTTTTGCTGGTTGCCATGGAAACCAAAATGAAAAAAAAATAGAAAAAAAAATACTTAAAGATCATCTCCTCAGAAACCATGCGCTCTATGAGGCTGAGGATTTATGGAAATATTCACCATATTTGCCTTTACAGTTTTTTTTTGTTTTTTTGTTTTTAAGAAATTCGGCATTTTAGTTTTGTTGCTATGGCAACTTAGATTTTCCATAAACTTATAATGGGGAAAATTGAAAAATGGCATTAACTGCCAAACCTTTGCAGATATTTTGACACAACTTTCATAGAAATGTTGCTTCAGTATGAAAAAAAAAAATAGAAAAAAAGTACTTTAGATCATCTCCTCAGAAACCATGCGCTCTATGAAACTGAGGATTTATGGAAATATTCACCATATTTGCCTTTACATTTTTTTTTTTTTGTTTCTGTTTTTTTTTTAAGAAATTCGGCATTTTAATTTGGTTGCTATGGCAACTTAGATTTTCCATAAACTTATAATGGGGAAAATTGAAAAATGGCGTTAACTGCCAAACCTTTGCAGATATTATGACATAACTTTCATAGAAATGTTTTTTTTAAGCAATCTACTATCTGCCATATGATTTTAGGCCTATTGCTCATTTTAACTGGTTGCCACGGAAACCAAAATGAAAAAAAAGAAATAGGAAAAAAATACTTTAAAAATCATCTCCTCAGAAATCATATGCTCTATGAGGCTGAGATTTTATGGATATATTTACAATTTTTGCCTTAACAGGTATTGTATTTTTTATGAAATTAGGCTCTTTAGTTTGGTTGCTATGGCAACTTAGATTTTCCATAGACTTAAAAATGGCTTTAACTGCCAAGCCTTTACAGCTATTTTCACACAACTTTCATAGACATGTTCCATAAGCAATCTTCGATCTGTCATTTGATTTTAGGCCTATTGCTTACTTTAACTGGTTGCCATGGAAAACAAAATGCAAAAAAAACCCCTTTAAAAATCATCTCTTCACAAATTATATGCCCTGTAAGGCTGAGACGTTATGAAAATATTCACTATATTTCACACCTACGGAACGATAGAATGCGTAACCATTGGATAAGAACGTGAAGCAATTAGAGCGACATCCGGTGAGGAATTAGATCGCTAAAAAAGGTAAAGAAACTGTGCATTTTCTGTGTTTCATAAGTTATATAATTTTTACGAGGAAGTTATTTAAAAAAAACGGGGAATTACATTCAGGAGTCCATTGATATCGGCATCTTTGGAGTAAATACCAAATCCCATACTTCACACATTTTGGCTAAATTTAGTTCCTCCTGCTGAAGGTGAACTCAAGCCTTAGAAAACGAGTGGTTTTTGGAGGTGTTTGTTGCCTTTTATTTAATACTGCGCTTTGCTACAAGTTCAGCGTATTAACATGGACACACAATAGACATATATGGTTATATGTGTTGTGGATATTTTGCTTGTCAATGCAGCACTAGCGAGAAATCACCACGGAAAAGGTCGAAAATGGTTGGTTACGCATTAGATCTATAGAAATGATACCAAAACTTGCAACTATAAAGCGGATCTATTTTCATCTCCACGGCCCCAGAATCACCCGCACCTTGTTCTACGGAACCATTTTTATCCAACCTAGTAAGCCGTGCGCTATTGATTCGATAATGACATAGTATTCTATGGAAACTTTTTCAGTCTCCAGAATCATAGTACCGAATGATTTTCATCGACTTTTACGCTGTGTTTGTTTTATCAATGGTCCGGTAATTGCCTGAAATGAAATAAAACAGGTTTTGGAGTTTTAATTTCTGCGAAAAACTCCTCAGCTGTCAAAATTTGCTGGTTAAGCATTAGATCGTCTGGTTGAGCATTCGATAGCCAGAGAGGAGAAAATCTCACCAGTTGCTGCCTAAGTAAATGCCAGCAGCTTACTACAATAAAAGGTGGTCTACATATGATTTCTAAATTGTGTTAAAATCACCAGAGAAAGAAAGCCGTGATGAAAATCACCAGAGAAAGAAAGCCGTGATGAAAAATACTTTTCTGGACAAGACCATTAAATGTCTGGGTATCATGCTTATCTGACCGAATGACGCACAGATTCACGGTATAAATAAGAGGTCATTACTTGCTTTTGTAGAAAACAAAATGGCCAGCTTACGCTTTGTAATGGCGATTAAATCTATATCGTGTTTCTATGGTCAAGCATTAGAGAGCCAGGTTGAGCATAAGACACTCATGATTATAAACTTGGTGCTTATAAAAATAGAAGTAAAGCAATGGTCAGGAATCAATACCAGCTGGTTATCCAAAATGCGATACATACAATCAGTGACAAACAATAACATAAATAAAACGCCAAAGAAGAACCGCCTTGTAACAGTCAGTGAAAAAAATTCCACTGGGAATTGTTTGTCAATCGACCCAAAGGTGCTCAGAAGAAAAGCTGTTCTATGCTTAAGTGCACGTGAATATCACTGACTTGTCGGGAAAACTATTAGAATGAAAATAGTCGCAGTGAGGTCAGAGTGTTGTGAAAAACTAAAGAGGGTTATCTTTGAAACATAGGATGGGCTTGGCAAAGAGTGTAGACCCTGATCAGAAGCTGCAGAATCCGGCGCCTGGTGAAGATCTACACTATTTGATTGGACACTGGAATTTAAGAGATTAATGAAACAGTTTAAGACTATTTCTCCTACCTACACTCGGAGGCAATAGACCCACCAGTCCTTTGTTTTTTTTGTTGTTTTTTTTAAATCACATTATATTTTGAGCAGAAATGAGAAAAATATCACAATTTTTCATCTTAAAATTTTCGTTTTGTCGTCGATAACATTACATTGTATTTGTATAGGCGTGTTTTCGTAATGATTATTCAAAGAAACAAAATGATGTGGAGAAAACAAATGTCTACAACATTTTTAGTACTAAATACAATATTATCAACAGTCGGTCGATAGTGAACAAAAGACTGGACTTTTGGCTTAATGTAAACTGCCTAATCACTGCCTAGATACATCCGTGAGAAAATATTGCTCCATATTCAAAATGGTTTCAAAAGTTCCTCATATCTAAACATGATACTGCAGATGGAAGAAAAAATTATAACTTGTATGTTCTATCAATTTATTATATCTTTATTTTTTCCTCATATCTAAAAATGACACTGCCGATGAAACAAAATATTATAGCGTGTATGAATTATTAAAAAGGAAGATTAGATCATGGAAGATTAGCTTAGGGCCTCATGGAAGATTAGCTATTACATGTATTTTTGTATGTGCTAAATGTTGCTACCCTCACTAAATAAAGTCCTTACTTACTTACTTACTTACTTACTTACTTACTGACTGACTGACTGACTGACTGACTGACTGACTGACTTACTTACTTCTCTTAATTTATTTAATGAACACACCTGTCCTCCTGTTTACTTTTATAAATTTTACAAATGGATTCTGGTTCGTCTTGATTAACATGATTCAGAATACATGGTGTGTCATTCTTGCGCTGTTTGTATTAATAAGAAGTTGGTTTTAGACAATATCTTTATCTCATCGTTTTGACAGTTAGCCTAGAACTCACGAGATCTCCGATCTGGGTTATCGATCATGATACAGACATATATTTTGGGGGCATGCGCAGTCCCAGGAGTAGGATATTCAGGCTACCTATTTGCTTTGCAGAGGCGAGCTAAAACAAATACGCCTTTCTTTTGCGTTACTATGCCTTTTTTCGCATTACTACGCCTTTTGATTCGCGTAACAACGCCTTTGATTCGCATCACGGTGCCGTTCTTTTGCGTTACTACGTCTTTCTTTTGCATTAGTATGAACTTTACGGTATTTTATTTTCTCGTACATAAGTCAAATAGGCTTTCGTATCTGCAGTGTTAACGATCTTACCCTTAGCCTTTCACGCCTGAGTTTCTTAAACGGGTTCTCTCCATTTTTTTATTTTGGGCAATTCTTGTTATTAGGGGAATAAGTCAAATTCATTTACAGGATGGCGAACAGCTTTCATTCTCAGATGAGACGGTTCATTAATGGCCGTCCCATCCGGATATAGATTTAATCGCCATTACAAAGCGTAAGCTGGCCATTTTGTTTTCTACAAAAGCAAGTAATGACCTCTTATTTATGAATCGGCGCGTCGTTCGGTCCGATAAGCATGATACCCAGACATTTAATGGTTTTGTCCAGAAAAGTATTTATCACCACAGCTTTCTTTCTCTGGTGATTTTAACACAATTTAGAAATCATATGTAGACCACCTTTTATTGTAGTAAGCTGCTGGCATTTACTTAGGCAGCAACTGGTTAGATTTTCTCCTCTAGTTATCGAATGCTCAACCAGACGATCTAATGCTTAAACAGCAAATTTTGACAGATGAGGAGTTCTTCGCAGAAATTAAAACTCCAAAACCTGTTTTATTTCATTTCAGTCAATTACCGGACCATTGATAAAACAAACACAGCGTAAAAGTCAGTGAAAATCATTCGGTACTATGATTCTGGAGACTGAAAATGTTTCCATAAAATTTGGTTTTTACTCCAAAGATGCCGATATCAATGGGCTCCTGAATGTAATTCCCCGCTTTTTAAATAACTTCCTCGTAAAAATTATATAACTTATGAAACACAGAAAATGCACAGTTTCTTTACCTTTTTTTAGCAATCTAATTCCTCACCGGATGTCGCTCTAATTGCTTCATGTTCTTACCCAATGGTTACGCATTCTATCGTTCCGTAAGCGTGATATTTACCTTAACAGGGTTTGTGTTTTTTTATGCAGTTCGGCTCTTTAGTTTGGTTGAAAAATGACATTAATTGCCCAGTCTTTGCAGATATTTTGACAAAACTTTAACAGAAATGTTCCATAAGCAATTTATTATCTGCCATATGATTTAGGCCTACTGCTCATTTCCATAGGTTGCCTTGGAAACCAAAATGCAATAATAGAAAAAATACTTAAAAATCCTCTCCTCAGAAACCATATGCTCTATGAAGCTGAGACTTTATAAAAACTATTTACCGTATTTGCCTCAACAGGTTTTGTGTTTTTTTATGAAATTAGGCTCTTTTGTTTGGTTGCTATGGCAACTTCAAGTTTCCATTGACTCATAATGAGGAAAAATGAAAAATGACATTGACTCTCAAGTCCAAAACTTTCATAAAAATATTCTTTAAGCAGTCAAGCTGCAATATGATTTTAGGCCTACTGCTCACTTTTATCATGTGGTTGCTTGGTTGTCATGGAAATAAAAATGCACCACCCCCCCCCCCCCCCAAAAAAAAAATGCTTAAAAATCATCTTCACAAAAAACATATGCTCTATGAAGCCGAGACTTTATGGAAATATCCACCACATTTGCCCTAATAGGTTTTATGACTTTTATGAAATTCGGCCCTTTTGTTTGGTTACTATGGCAACTTAGACTTTTCGTGGACTTGTAATGGGAAAAATTGAAAGTTGGCATTTACTGCCAAATCTTTGCGGATATTTTGGCAAAACTTCCATAGAAATATTCTTTAGCAATCCTCTGTCTGCCATATGATTTTTGGCCTGCTGCTCAGCGACATCAGACCCTGAAGCTATTGGACTGATTGTGTCCAAGTTCTATCTGTAGAGTCCTTGGGCTCAGGGCTTCCATGGTTTATTTAATACATGGCTGTCAGTGAGCAGTGCCCCCTGAGCTCTGGTGAGCATAGTGGCCCATTGACCTCTTGTTTTCAATAGCTATTCAGGTCATCTACACAGCCTGTCAAGTCTCAAGACAATACTTAACGAAAACACGCCTATATAAACACATTGTAATTTTTTCCACCAAAAAATGAAAATTTTCAGATAAAAAAGTGTGGTATTTTTCTTATTTCTGCTGATGATTGTGGATACTCGTTGAACCGCCTCGCTGAGGCGGTTCTAACGAATACTTACACTTTATGTTTTTGAGCAGAAATAAAAAAAAAATAATGTATACCCTTGCAAACCCCAGTTTTATTATATACAAGTTGGGTTTAAGGGGGCCAAATTTATATAGGCATGTTTTCGTGATGGGTCAAATGGTTTCAGAGATATTTAGCTTACAAACTTAAAAAGTCCAAATTTACGAAGGGCAAGGAAAAAAATCTGATTTTTTTTTTTTTCAAAAGTTAATCAGATCATCTATTCATCATTCCCTATCAGCCTGTCAAGTTTTAAGGCAATATCTCAAAGTTTTTGAGATAAACAGTTTTTGAGATATCTTGCTTACAAAGTTAAAATGAAGAATTGTTCAAAGAACATTGGATTTTTTTTTTCAAAGGTTAATCAGATCATCTACTCATCATTCCCTATCAGCCTATGAAGTTTCAAGACAATAGCTCAAATAGTTTCAAAGATATTGAGCTTAGAAACTTAAAATGCCCAAATTTTCAAAGTGTCATAACTCAAGAAAAACATTCGGATTTTCCCCAAAAGTTCATGGGGTCATCTACTCACCATTCCCAATTGGCCTGTAAAGTTACAAGGCAATAGCTAAAACCGTGTTGAGATATCTTGCTTACAAGCTTAAAATGCCCAGAGTTTCAAAGGCTCATAACTCAAGAAAACATTTTTGGATTTTTTTTTTCAAAAGTTAAGCAGTTCATCTATGTATCAGATTCTATCAGCAGATTAAATTTCGACATAATAGCTTGAATAGCTTTTTAGATATCTTGCTTATAAGATTTCATTGCAATTTTTGCAAAGGGACATAACTCAAGAAAAGGGCATAACCATGATAAGAAAAAACACGGGTCACGGCAATTATTCTTTCATACAATCCATATGTGAAATTTCAAAAACCTAGCATGCACGATTCAAAAGTTATGCAAAAAGCGTGACGGACAGCGGAAGAGCGGACGGAAGGAGGGACGAACAAAGCAGAAGCAATATGCCCGGTAAATAAATCAGCCAGAGACCAACCTACTAGATAGCCAGTTGGGCAAGCAAACGTCTTGTTCAAGGAGTAGATCCCATTTTCGGAGGGTATGGTCTTCAACTAAGCAAAGATAGTTTCTTTTACCAATCCAGTACTGAAAAACACTGGTACTGGCGAGCCATTTATTTTATTTATAAACCCATATATGGCAATGGAATCTTCTACCTGATAAGTTTGGAGTGACAGGGTGTCAGTTTTCTGTGTTGTTGTTTTTGTTGTTGTTGTTGTTTTTGTGTGTCTGTGTGGTATTTTATACAAGAAATAAATGTGTTTTCAGCAAACACTGAAGACCCAGATCAGACGCTGCTTTCTGCGGATCTGATCTGGATCTGCACTGTTTGCGAATGTCCCAAAACAGAGCCGCTGGGCATATATGGGATAAACGGTACACGACAGCTTAAACTTGTGCTCGGCCAATGATAATCACATGGACAAGAGTTAACTTTGGGTCGATTGACAAAAATCGACTCTCGATCCGGAAGGTGAAAAGACATGCCTATTGATTTTGTCTCGGTCTACTTCGTCTTAATACTTCACGTGACTTCACGGGACAGTTGTCAGTTTCTGACGAAAGAAGGTTAATCGCTGCCCAGGGTAAACTCACCGGTTCGATATGACCTAAATAGTGTTTTTTTTATTCAACACGTCCCCGTCAAAACTGTCAAGGTCATTTTGGAGACGTTGACTCCAATTTTGTGTGACTTTTACTCGACATTGAGATGAAATGACATCTCAAGCCCTGTCGCCCAATGAAACCGATAGTGTTTATAAGCATGGACGGTCCGACTCGCACCGCTTTGCCTGGGCAGGCTTAGATCCTCTAAGTGGTTTAGCAGTACTCGTGTGCGGTTTCAGCTCTGCGTGGAAGCGCAGCACATCTATTTCTTCAAGCCCCGGTTTAGGGACTGTGTCGTTAAACTAAAAAAAATCCAACTTTGGAAAAAATAAATAATGATAAAAAAAAAATCCAACTCAACGGGTCTTGCGACTGAGCGATAAATAAATAAAATGTATGTCATGATGGCATATGATGAAATGGGCTTAGCCGCGACCCGTTCCATGTCTGATCAACGAATCGTCCATCTTTTAATAAAGACCCGTTCGCTGTTTGTTTGTTTGATTTGAGGTTTAACGTCCCCGTCAACACTGTAAAGGTCATTTTGGAGACGTTGCTTCCAATTTTGTGGGACTTTTACCCGACATCGAGATGAAATTACATCTCAAGCCCTGTCGCCCAATGAAACCAATAGGGTTTACAAGCATGGACGGTCCGACTTGTGCGCACCGCTTTGCCTGGGCAGGCTTAGATCCTCTAAGCAGTTAACCAGTATTCGTGTGCGGGTCGGATTCAGCTCTGCGTGGAAGCATCATGCAGCCCATATATTTCTTCAAGCCCCGATGGCCCGTTCGCTGTTGTCAGTCAAAATCCATGACAGAATGACAAGCAGTGTACTTTCCGATGTGATGGCTGAGTCATCTCATCTGGATCTACACTGTTTGCCTAGACATCTGTATCGCTCTACAGGGTTGAAAAGGGTTCAATCGCGATCAGGGGCCAGTTGTTAAAAACTAACGGCGTCGTTAGTTAACGTATCGTTAAAACTTTGATCATTAAATATGGCAAATATGCTGAAATTTTTGCTGAAAAATGGGAGCAGCTTTTGCGGACGATTTGACCACTAACGATGCTTTGAACAACTGGCCCCTGTTTGATCAAATAAAATCAATTCTTTTCATGTTAAAAACTGTACCAACTATAACCTTGATTAATATTGCATGCCAGTTCCTAAAATGGCCTTAGTTAATTAGACTGTACCTAGTAACCTTCTGTCTTGTCATTAGGATCCGTTTGATATACTCGTAATGCTGCATTCCGTGTTTTTAGCTCACTAGAACCTTTCGTGCTATTAAATGGTGAGCCATGTCCGACGTGTGCCGTGCGCCGTCAAAAATTTGCTTTACATGTCAACTCCTCCTAAACCATTCGAACTTCACGGAGTGTTGTCAAGGTAACATCTACCAACATAGCTAAACTCGTTCTACTTCGATGAATTACATGGACGCCAGACCTAAAAATAGAGCCCGTTCACACGTCAAGAGGGCGTATTTAAGAGGGCGTAGATAAGTCCGCGCAAGGATCAGGTAATCAGTACGGTGCACATTCTTGCGACAGAGACAGACAATTGACATGCTTGAATCAATGACCTTGGCTGTAAGAAAGGCACAGTTTCCTGATGCAAATTTGCGATATTTTTCTCGTTTCTGCTTCAAACATAGATTGTGGGTGCTCGTTAGAACCGCCTCAGTGAGGTGGTTCTAACGAATATCCACAACCTATGTTTTAAGTGCAAATAATGCATAACGTTGTAAACTCGCATTTTCTCTTGCATTAATGGGGGTATTCATCCCATCTACATGTTCTTATTTCAGCTTCAAACAAAGATTGTGGGTGCTCGTTAGAACTGCCTCCGTGAGGCGGTTCTAACGAGTACCCACAGTCTATGTTTTCTGACCGTAAACAACTTACACCATTGTATAGATCGATGACTGTTTACTGAACACTACGTCATACCGACTATTCCATCGGAAACCGTTATGTAGGGGTACCAACTTTTGCCTCGGTTAATTCACAAACTCTTTGCTGTATATTTTTCTGATATGACATCTTTACAGGAATATGATGTGGCGGTATTGGTTAGATGCATAAACTTTTACGACCTAGGTACCCGAAGGTCGTAGGTTCGAATCTCAAATTTTGAATAACATTTTTATTTGTCGTTCTTTTTTTCTTTAATACACAGTTTTATGCACCCTGTGGCAAGAAAAGTTCAAGCCTGAGCTTTTGGAACTTTGCAAACGAAATAAACCAGCTCCTCCTTATCGAGTTGACCAGCTTTTGAAGAGACACGGGCACACAATTCTGCAGCTTTCACCATACCATCCTGATCTGATTGCCAAAAAGATGATACGGGGAAATTTGAAAGGCTATGTTGGCCAATGAAATTTTCAGTTTCGCGTAGCAGATATGAAGGCTCTGATCGAAGAAGGCATTGGAAGCATTGTTCTGCTTGCTTAACACATGTCGAAAAGGCTGGACAGGACTATTGTTTTGTTTGATTTGAGGTTTAACGTCCCCGTCAACACTGTATTGGTCATTTTGGAGACGTTTCTTCCAATTTTGTGGGACTTTTACCTGACATTGAGATGAAATGACATCCCAAGCCCTGCCGCCCAATGAAACCAATAGGGTTTATAAGCATGGACGGGCCGACTCGCACCGCTTTGCCTGGGCAGGCTTAGGAGGCCTCCATGCGGACTGAACAAATTATTTGTCTTAATCGCGACGGAAGTAAGGGCGAGGATTGTGGCCATGTAAAATCGATTTAAGCCCCCCCAGTGGAATTCGTTTCCGCTGACCGTTCCAAGGCGGTTCTTCTGTCGCGGTTTATTTTTGTTATGCTTTGTCTTTGGGGGTTTGCGTCACTTATATTATTTTATTTTGGATAGCCTATTGGCCATTTTGTGGGAAAGTAACTGTCCTTTTGGCTTTCCGCTGTTGGTGTTTCCATTGGAGTCTGTTGTTTCATGTTTTTGTTTCTTTCCCTTCGGTGTCTCTGATGGGAGCTGTAGGTTAATTGTATCGATTCCTGATCATTGCCTCCACTTCTATTTTTAGATCCTCTAAGCAATTTACCAGTACTCGTGCGGTTGGTTTCAGCTCTGCGTGGAAGCATCGTGCAGCCCATCTTCAAGCCCAAATGGATGGGGGCCTGAACAGGACAATTGTAAAAGTGACATCGCTGTTGAAATGGAACGAATCATTAACCACATGGACTCTGACAGTGACGTTAGAGATTACAGAGACTGCTTCTGAGGGTGATGAATCTACCGACACTGCCAATCAAAACTGTTTTTGTAATGCAATTTCGACATATGAAATTCTAAAATTATGAAATTCAAGTTAATATGAATCGCTAAAATTTGAAAAAAAAAAAGAGAATTACATACTAATATTAAAAACAAAACAAACCAAAAAAAAAAACAGGAAAAAATATAATACAGAAAAAAAAGAAAAAATGTTATAAAATAATTAATTCGTCCGAGTGTCTCTTCCACCACTCGGACTCAGCACGCAGAGGACTTCAACATTGTAACCTCTCGGCTATCGGTTATTCTTGTGTATTTTTGCGTACAGTAAACCTACATTCAAAACGATGCCTACCATCAAATTATTTCAAAAGGTATTTGTTTTTAAGTTTTCAGTTCTTCTCGACAATTTTGTCATATTTTTATTTCCTATCTTTTATAATTCACACAATGTGTTCTATTGTTGCGCATGAGAATGAGTTTCGGCTTTTATTTAAGAAGTTTGCATTCGCTGGTGACATTGTCATCCCTAGATAACGGTATTAGATGGACCGGCCCGTGTGACGTAATGTTCAGTAAACATTCATCGACCTATAAATCCCACTGAATTTCTCTATGTTAGGTAAGGTTTACTAGGATATACATTGCCAGGATTTCTGCCTTTAATATAGATCGCTAGAACCGCCTCATTGGTGCTATTCAAGCGAGTACCCACTATCGAACAAATACAGTGAAATTCCGCTAATGAGACCACCTAAAATTAAGACTAATTTTGCTTTAAAAGCTTATTTAGTTGAGTGCAGTTATTCTTTCTTTGTGTTTCTGCATAAAGTATCCTCTGATCATAGACGACCTTTGGGACGCTTCAAAAGTGGTCATAAGCGGTTTACCAGTAATCGTGTGCAGTTGGTTTCAGCTCTGCCAGGAAGCACCATGTAGCCCGATCTATTTCTCCAAGCCTCGATGGGCGTGGGGGGGGGGGGGGGGGGGTAGTGGGGAAGGTGCGACTCATGTGAAAAGAATCAACTTACGGTAAAATGTACGACACGATGGTCTTGCAGAATAATTCGTATCCAGCTCCAGACGAAACGCAATAAAAACAAATTGGTCGCTGATCTCTGCAAGCCAACAATTATCAAAATATTCGTAGCATAACCAGCTGGTGAAAATTTTGCCTCGGCGAGGCTATTTATAAAAATAATATGACATTAGACAAATCGATCAGGTCTTGTCAATATATACATCAACATGCCGGAAATCATCAAAATATTTCATGCGGTGAAAAGTTACACTCTCTATTAAGTTTCCGAAAATGTTGCCTCGGCGAGGCTATCTATAAAGAAATCTGGTATTAGACTATCTAAATAATGACAATTTAATAAAACACAGCTGCAAGAGACCTCTAAGTCTCTCAAGACAACATCTGGTGAACTAGCCTGAACTAGTCATCTGGTATTTTCCGATTTGCTTTCTATACAATAGTTTATTAAAGCGAAACTGCAGGTTTTCCAGGATAAACAACTTTTGCTCTTTTTGGAGAAGTGGCAGCTGATTACTTTCCTTCCCGTTGCGTTGGCACTATATATAGGGCTGATTTATCGGAGTTGAAATGGTAATCGATTATCGTGTGTGTCATTGTGAACGATGATCGATTATTAATCGCTGAAGATTTTATCATATTTTGTCCTTTCTGGCTTTGACTCTTACCATATGTTATAAATATCATATGAATTTCGCCAGACAGGCCTTGGCAAACAGTGTAGATCCTGATGAGACAACGCAAAACACGGCGTCTCATCAGGATCTGCACTGTTTGCCACTCATCCTGGTGTTTTAGACACAAATTTGATTAGAAAATTATTATGAAATTATCGATTATTATCAAATCAGTAATGATAATCATTTAGTATAATTTATCGATTGATTAATCGATTTTCTGATTAATCGTGCCAGCCTTAACAATATATGAAATATTTGGTTAACTTTTCCTCTTGGTGCCATTGGTAAGCTGTTTTCTTTGATGTCGAATTTTCTGGCCATCTTCATAAGTATTTCGCTTTGTGTGTGTGTGTTTTAGTTTTACGTACCACCAACAACTATGGTCATATGGAGACGGGACCTCGGTTTGAAGACACATCCGAAAGTCTGGAGTAGCCCTGGATCGATCCTGCGAACCCTGGTTTACGAGGGGTGATCAGAAAGGACGTGGACCAGTGCCTGTATCGGATTATTCTTATAAAAACCAGTTCAAAATAACATTATTTGTATTCTAAGCACTTATTCATTCTTGATTCCCATGCGCGAAACACGTGCGCGAGCCCGTCACGTGACATTACTCTCAACGACCCGGTCATAGCTGGGGTTAGCTCCTCTCTGTTCTCGTAGTGCGTGCCTCGTAGAGAATCTTTCAAAACAAGAAAGCCAGAAGTCACAAGGGCCAGGTCTGGACTATAGGGAGGGTGGGCCATGGTTTCTATGTTTAGTTTTTGCAAAATTTCCAGTGCAAGTCTGGCTTTGTGAGCTTGGGCGCCGTCTTGGTGTAAAATGACGCCTCTCTGTAGAAGATCTGGTTGTTTCTTTCGCAAGGCCTTTATTAAATGTATTTCAATAATGTGAGCATAATACTCAGCATTGACTGTAGTATGTATAGGTACAACATGATTTAGAAGAAAGCCTTGAGGAGAGAAAATCATGATGCACATAACTTTCCAGCTGACTTAAGTAGAAAGTTTGGTTTCAACAGGAGATGGCGATGTTGGATGTTTCCATGCACTGCTTTGTTGTTTAGATTCGGGTTCGTGAAAGTGCACCCATGTTTCACCGCATGTTACGATACGATCAGTAAAGTTTGTCCCTCTTTCCTAACGCGTTCAAAAATGTACACGATCTCCCATTTGCTCGGGCGTCAGTAGCCGAGGTACTTATCTTGCATTCCAAGTCTCCTTGGCACTTTCAAAGGAAATGCTAGATGTTTCAGCTATTTCCCTGACAATAACTCGGCGATCTTGCTTTATATGCTGCTGTACATCCGCGATGATTTTGTCTGTTTCTGATGTTGATGGTCGACCAGATTTAGGGTCATCTGTAACGGTATTGCGCCCTTCTCTAAATCGTCCGATCCATTTACAAATACCAGGGGCCAGTTGTTCAAAGCATCGTTAGCTTAATGAGCTCGATAGTGGTCATATTGTTAAAGTGTTCTAGCAAGTACAATATCTAAAATGTTTGTATATTTACTGAAAAAATGTGAGCAGCTTTTGCATATGCAAAAGCTGCTCACAATTTTTCAGCAAAAATAAGAGCATAGACTCTATTTGTCATAATAAATGATCAACGTTTTAACGATATGTTAACTAACGACGTCGTTAGTTTTGAACAACTGGTCCCAGATTTCTTGACTGCACTTGCTCTAAATCGGCTTTAATTTCCGATAAAGAGTTCAACTAAAAACTTTATGATTACTCTCTGCTCAAACAAAATGTCGTCCGACACCATGAACTACTAACGCGGTATGTGAAGTCGTTAAAAATGAAAGTGACGTCACATTTTGCTTACTTGGCAATGACGTGATTGGAAAGCTTGCGTCTGTTTACAAGCAATTAAGGCTCATCTATGCAAAATTTTGTTATCTTACGTGAAATAGATTTCTAAATAATGTGGCGGTCCACGTTCTTTTCGACCATCCCTCGTATCAGACAAGTAGCACAACCACTACACCACAGCTTCTATATTTTGCTTTGTCTCAGCTCATATACATAGCAAATCAGTGTCACACATACGAAAACGGCGTTGCCAGGCAGTTCTACAAGTTGTGGGAGCTGGAAAACTTGATACATTCAACTGAATGTATGCTGTGGCAGTTGCTAGCGTAGGGCAAGCTTTTTGTAAAAACCTAATAGTTGTAAATGATGTATAACTTTCGTTTAGGTTCATTTCGCCAATATACACACCAATTAGAACAATGGAGTATCCCTGCGTATTTTGACTGGTTCACGTTGTTTCCTCAAGTCTACTTTGATTGCAGCTAGCAAATAATAGAGAGAAGTCTGCACTGGAGCGAAAACAGCAAGTATAAGTTTTCGCAAAGAGAGGCCCATAACAAGTATGTATAAGGTTTCACAAAAGGAAAAACGAGACCCACGGGCAGAGCTTTTGCACAGAATTGCTGACAGATTTGTACAAGCCAAAAAGTCCCATAACAAGTATAAGCATTCACACAAAAAGACGCCCACGGGCAGAGCTCTGGCACAGAATTGCTATCACATTTGTACAAGCCCAAATTTGCTATCATATTTGTATTTGGCTAAAACGGAATATACATCTACAAACCCTCGACCACGATGGACCACTGTCTATCCTGTAAGCTGTCCAGGAGACTTCGGCTCTGGTGAGCTAAAAAAAAAAAAAAAAAAAAAAAGAAACTTGTCTCGCCGTTAGCAACATTTTTTATTGCGAAACATAGCAATATGTGAACATGTTAAGCATGCAAATTATTTTCTGTATCGTCATAACGTTTGGACTTGTATAAGCGCTTTGACAGGCCGGTTTCAATCAACTGGTCGCGAGCTTAACACGTCGCACTGGTTTGATGAAGTCCACAAGTACCAGACAAGGATGGAAACGCACACGGTCTATATCATAGTGGTATCTCTAAGTGTCAGACTGGCAATTAGAATTTTGCTAAAGACAGTAAATTGTGTGAAACATATTTCTCGGATATAATATGATTCTCTTTTTTTATGATGACCTAAACAAAGAGGGCGAAGAGACTAGAGGTGCGAGGGGAGGTAACTATTCCTGGCCAATTTGAAAGATCGTTTCTGTTCTATTCTTTTCTTAAGCTTCAGGTTGTTGATCATAGTTTACCAACATCTCGAAGACACGCCTATACAAATACTTTGTAAACTTTACCGCCGAAAAAAGTAATTTTGAGATGAAAAATTGTGATATTTTTCTTATTTCTGCTCAAAATATAGATTGTGGGTACTCGTTAGAACCGCCTCATCGAGGCGGTTCTAACGAGTACCCACAATATACATTTTAGAGCAGAAATGAGAAAAATAAGGTATACCCCTGTAAACCTATACTATATAAAACTGGGGTTCAAGGAGGTCAAAATTATATAGACGTATTTTCGTGATGATTTACAATACAAGCCTAAATTATACCATTAATGGTTTCTTTTTGATAAGATTGCGTGAATTTGGTTTTAAAAATATATTTGCAACAGTAATTCTATTGACTTACAGTTGAACTGAAAGAAGGGTGTTTTAAGCCTCAGGTGTAAAGCAAACCAGCAAACTACATGAACATTCAATGTTATAGCATTGTGAGAGCGGGAATTTCATCTCGTCACAATACTTTATTTGTTTTTTTTTTGTTGTTTGTTTTATGTTAAACATCCATGTCAACACTATTCAGGTCATTTTGGAGACGTTGCTTCCAATGTTGTGGGACTTTTACCCGACATTCAGATGAGAAGATATCTCGAGCCCTGTCGGCCCCCGCCCATAGGGGCTTGAAGAAATATATGGGCTGCATGATGCTTCCACGCAGAGCTGAATCCGGCCCGCAAACTAGTACTGGTAAACCGCTTAGAGGATCTAAGCCTGTCCAGGAACCGCGGTGCGAGGCCGACCGTCCATGCTAATAAACCCTATTGGTTTCATTGGGCGACAGGACTTGAGATGTCATTTCATCTCAATGTCGGGTAAAAGTCCCACAAAATTGGAAGCAACGTCTCCAAAATGACCTTTACAGTGTTGACGGGGACGTTAAACCTCAAATCAAACAAACAAACAAATCTCGAGCCCTGCCGCCCAATGAAACCAATAGGGTTTAATATGCATCGACGGTCTGATTCGCAATACTTTGCCTCCCTAGTACTTATGTGCGGTCAGTTTCAGCTCTGCGTGGAAGCACCATGCAGTTTAATCTATTTCTCCAAGCCCCGATGGGCGGTGGCCCTTATTTTCTTTCAAAATAGTCGAAAATGTCGTCTGCTCCTGGTGATTTTTGTTTTGTTTTGTTTGAGGTTTGTCTCCCTGCCCTACATCATAGTGTAGATTATATTTTCTTGTCCTTTGGGATCATTGATTCCATTGTGGAATTTTGAAAATATCTGAGGGTCACTGATGAGGCCTAACTGGCCGAAACTAGCTAGTCTGGCCCAGAAAACATGTACACTCCATATTTTTCACTTCTGTGGTGTATTCCTTGCTTCCAAAGGATAACCCTTTTATAGAACATATTTAACGTCCCCGTCAACACTGTAAAGGTCATTTTGGAGACGTTGCTTCCAATGCTGTGGGACTTTTACCCGACATTGAAATGAAATGACATCTCAAGTCCTGTCCTGTCGCCCAATAAACCACCGCGGTTCCTGGACAGGCTTAGATCCTCTAAGCGGTTTACCAGTACTAGTGTGCGGGCCGGATTCAGCACTGCGTGGAAGCATCATGCAGCCCATATATTTCTTCAAGCCCCGATGGGCGGGGGCCAAAATGAAATGCTGCTCCTGGTGTCACAGTAATTGGTGCTCAAAAAATTAAAATAGATTTAAATTGATCAATATTTACTTAATAGCTATATTTGTCTGGATTGCAATCTTTTCAAACAAGTAATTGAATGATTGTTAGATATCAATGCACCATAAGGGCATTTAAAGTTTTAAAAAAGGAACCTTTAATATTTATTTTAATCTCTCTCTCTCTCTCTCTCTCTCTCTCTCTCTCTCTCTCTCTCTCTCTCTCTCTCTCTCTCTCTCTCTCTCTCAATATGCAACTGTCAACATCACGTGAACAAGTCCGTGAAATGAAGACCCCCTAAACCCCACTTTAGAAAACTGGGGTTTACGGGGGTATATATTATTTTTCTTATTTCTGCTTCGAGACATAGGTTGTGGGTACTCGTTAGAACCGCATCACCGAGGCGGTTCTAACGAGCAACCTCAACCTATGTTTTGAACATTTATAACAAAATATCAAGGATTTTCAACAAAAAAGTAGCCATTTTGGAGATGTGAAAAATGTACTATGTCGCACGGGTGTGTTGTCGTAATGAATTTTGTCGCATTAGTTGATAATTTGTTATCGTAGAGGCCTCCGTAGTGTAGTGATTATATGCTGTGTTACTCGCATCATAAACTGTGGGTCGTGGGTTTGATCCCGGGATTCTTTAGACTTTCGGATGAGTCTTTAAACCAAGGTCCCGTCTCCGTATGACCTTAGCTGTTGGCCGGACGTAAAGCGTGTTTTGTTGGCAAAACAAGAGCTGCGATTTCTTTGAAAATAGATTTGTGTGCTTTTTGGGTCGATTGTTTGCCCATTGACACAAAGATACTCTTGAATCTGAACCATATTGTCAATGTCCATGCGAGTTACCTCTGACTGGTTAATAGAGGGAATTTAGATTAAATGATGTTGTTGGCTTGAGGAGAGAGGTGGCTGTTGAGCTGAGGTTAAGTATATAGCAAAATGTTTTGGGAGGAAATTTTGAGGTTGTTGATTATAGATGGCTGCTAAAAAGGGTTGACCGTTACTGGAGGCTTCATTGTATTACTTTCCAATAAGGCTAGAATCCATTGCGGTGTGACGCTTGAGTATGCGCTCTTAACTGCTATATTGAACCGTAAATGTCTCATTTCGTATTTTACGCCTTGAAGAATTGGTACTAGTATGTCACGGATTTCATAACAATATTTATCACGTGTGAGAGAAATACGCACGCAGTCAAATTTCATGTAGCAATCATGCATATTCCTCACATCGATAACATACGCACCCCAGCTGCTGCATTTTGCTTTCGATTCCAATTCTTCACACTCATACCGATTTTATCAACCTGGAAGGTAATTCCAAGTAATGTTTTACTGTTGAACTTCTCGGACAAGAGTTAGAATGCTTCAGAGGAGCCGAGTCGCGAGAAAACCTTTCCACGGTGGGATTTGTCATTAGGTTTTTAGCTCACCTTATCCGCAGGCTCACCAAGTGAGTTAATAGTATACCCATGCTCCGGCATCCTTCGTCGTCCGTTGATATTCTTCAAACATCTTCTCCTCTTAAACTGATTGGCCAATCAAAGCCAAAATTTGTGTTGAGCCTCTATGGGTAGGAGGAACGATAGTTTGTTCGCGGCATCTAGGCCACATGACCAAGATGGCTACCACGCCCATATCTGGTGAAACCATTAACTCTTATCTTGCTGTTCACGACAACCCCTCTATTTGCAAACAGTGTAGATCCAGATCAGATGGCTTCTAAAGAAGCCATCTGATCAGGTTCTACACTGTTTGACATTCCGTTTATGAATTTGTTGGAATAAATTACATCAAGTAATCTGATTGGTTCAAAGTCAGAGATGGGTGTGGCTAAAATGAATATTCAGCAAGAGAATGGTTAAAAATCTTCTCTAGAACAAGTGGACTGATTTTCAAGAAACTTGGTATGTAGCATCAAGGATAAGTTGTTCAAATGACGACCCTAGGTTTACCCTAACTAATTTCCAGACAAGTTCAAAGTTTGTAACTTTTTCTATGTGCCAGGGTTTGTTGTTGTTTTTTTTCTGTTTTTTTTTTTATTATTATTATTTAGGGGATAACTGTATTCTTGGGGAGGTAAGTCGGAAATTTCGTTTTACGGCGACGAGTCAGCGGAGCCGTAAAACGTAATTTGCGACCGTAAAGCCGACGATTTACCTCACCTAATGACAATTTTCATTATAGTTATCCCCATTATAATGCACTTATTCACTTGTTTTGTTAAAACTAGAACTACTTTGCACATAGCGGCGTAAAACCAAATGGCAGCCAATGAAAAGCGACGTAACGTGATGACGTCGGGTTTCCGGCAGTATATCGCAGAATATACTGTCGCAAATTTTTGACGTTATCCAATCAGACGTCGAGTTACTTAAGAAAGTGCATTAGAATTGACGTTTAACGTTCCCGGCAACACTGTTAAGGTCGTTTTAGAGACGGTGCTTCCAATTTTGTGGACTTTTACCCGATATTGAGATGAAATGGCATCCAAAGCCCTGTCGCCCAATAAAACCAATAGGGTTTATGAGTATGGACGGGCCGACTCGCATCGCATTGCCTGGGCAGGCTTAGATCAAATGAGCAGTTTACCAGTACTCGTGTGCGGATTTGGTACTGATTCCTCGCATGTGTAAGTAATTGGTACCATGTTTTCTCATATGTGAGGAATTGGTAGCAATTCTTCTCATGTGTGAGGAAATACATGTAACAGGAATTGGTACCAATTCGTCTATTATGTAATGGAAATCGGCACTAATTCTTCACCCCCACCACCCCCACCGCAAAAAAAAAAAAAAAAAAACACTCACAGGTCACAGGTGTGACGAATACTTACCAGTTCATTACACGTCAGAAATTATCAACGAATTCTTTACATGTGTGAGGAATTGGTACCAATTTTTCACATGTGTGAGGAATTAGTACCAATTCGTCATTCCCGAGAAAAAGTTGCACCAGTTCTTCACAGATATGACGAATACTTACCAATTCTTCACACGTCAGAGATCAACATCAGAAATTCGAGCACAAATTGTAGACCCCAAAATTTATCGAAATTGACAATACGTAAATTTCACATTTGGCAAATGTGACATATTGGTACCAATTCCTCTAATGGGTGTAAAATTTACGAAATGAGAAATTTACGGTTCAATACTGCTATGTCAGTGTTTGTTTGATTTGTGTTTTAACGTCCCCGTCAACACTGTATAGGTCATCTTGGAGACGTTGCTTCCAATTTTGTGGGACGTTTTACCCGACATTGAGATGAAATGACATATCAAGCCCTGTCGCCCAATAAAACCAATAGGGTTTACTGATAAGCATATGGACTGTCTGACTCGCACCGCTTTGCCTGGGCACGCTTAGATCCTTTAAGCGGTTTACCAGTACTCGTGTGCGGTCAGATTCAGCTCTGCGTGGAAGCATCGTGCAGCCCATCTATTCCTTCAAGCTCGGTGGGGGGGGGGGGGGGGGGGGGGTGGGGACTAACTACTGTCGAACTTCGATGGCTCGAACCCCATTTGGACCATGAAAATGTGTTCGAGACAGCGGTAGTTCGAGACACGGAGAGTTCTAATTAGTACTATACCAGGAGGCATATTGGAGATAATTGCGGGATATATTTTCGGTGTTCTATATTATAAATGTATGTTGTGTGAACTCATTAGAATCGCCTCATCGAGGCGATCCTAATGAGTACACAAAACATACATCTGTAAGATAAAAGAAGAAAATCTCCCTAAAGTATGTCTATGTCGTATTTGGAGGAATCCCCTGCGGACTCAAGAACGGGTTCGACTCATCCATGGTAAACGAGCCATCGGGGTTCGAGCCATTGAAGTTCTACTGTATGTCAGTGTATGTTGCGTTCTTAGGTCTGACGAAGCAAACAAAACAGGATGTTTTCTCGTCTCGCCACGTTTATAATTCTCTATCAATTAACGTATCGGCTTACATTCAAAATGTCAACAGAACAACATAATGTTCGGTGTTCAAAAGACATTCCAACAAAAGCTCGGACCATTAATATTTTCTTATACAATTATGACAATCAATAAATCCTGGGTAGTTATATTGAAGGACCTTTGAATCCGTTTTAACGGTTCTTCACGTTTTAATTTGCCAACTTACATGGCTCAAAGAGTCCAAATGAATAGCGTCTGTCATCTTGGTGACACAGCTTTTTTGACACCAGAATAAAATTGATAATCCACAATACATCTCATTCATAAACCCATTGTAGACTAGTGAACTCTTCCATTGCTATATGTTGGACAAGTCCATTTGTCGTTTAGGAGGTGTCATGTCTATGTTTTGTTTTTTATTCTACTTTTGACGGGAAATTCTGTTTGCAAATAGTGAAGGCCCTGATCAGAAGCCGCGTTCTGCGGCGTCTGATCTGGGCCTGCACTATTTGCCTAGGTACCTCTTTAAGAGTTTCACAAACACGGAAATACGATCGAGGTAATCATGGGAAAACGTTCTCAGCCTAGTCTTTTCAATAAAAAAGACTATCCCTTTTTTGGTAGTTAATCCCACATTTTGACCCAGAGAGCCCGTTTGCCAATCGACCAAAGTTAGTAAGCACCGTAGCTTTTCGTTGACTTTCGCTGATTTGTAGGAAATCTATATAAAATAGTCGCGCTAGATGCAGCCCATTTATTTCTTCAAGCCCCGGTGGGCGGGGCGAGAATTCTTATGTTTGCTTTGGCAAACAGTGAAGACCCAGATCAGACGCCGCAGAATGTTGTGTCCGATTAGGGTCTACACTGTTTGCTAATGTGCTGTCTGATTAGGGTCTACACTGCTCCACAGAACAGGAATTTAAACGAAACAGTAAGTCCCAGTTCAGGACCATTCTCTGGCCAAAATTCTGAGACAATCGACCCACCAGTACTCTCAGTGTTTTGATCTCGTGTAGACGTGCTGCAGTTTAACGACACGTCAACATTTGTGGGTCATTTTGTGTTTTTGTTTGTTTGAATTGAGGTTTAACGTCCCCGTCAACACTGTAAAGGTCATTTTGGAGACGTTGCTTCCAATTTTGTGGGACTTTTACCCGACATTGAGATGAAATGACATCTCAAAGGGGTCATTTTGTGTAGTCTCAAAAGAGATACAAGAGATAAGTGAGGAAAAGGGGAGATGAAAGCGTAGAAAACGAAGAAATAATAACATTCACTCTATCCAAAGCTGCTGCAGGGACAGCAGCAAGCCAATAATATCCCATTGGAAATACATGTATTTTTAAAATAATACTTCTCCCAAAGGTGTCTCTATTCCCAATATTGCTTTACCAATTATTGACACATAACGGGTAGCCCGAAGGTGCTGTGTAGTTGTGTAGCTTTCAGTGCCTGCTTTGGCTTTAGCATGACAAGGACATGTTGTGCTTGCAGCAAATGCGGGATTTTGTCTTCTATTCTATTCTATTACATGTATATCCTATCAATCATTTTTCTTATGTCCCATCTCTTGCTAGACGGTTGCTTAAGGACTCGGTCGCTGACCCTAGGGTTGGTGCCAGTTACTGTCGGGTGAGGGTGGTTGGGTAGGGGGTAGATGTTGACTGGGTCGTAAAACCACAACAAACACACACATATAACGTGTAAGTGAGAGCCCCGCAATGGATTCACTTTTAAGGGTAAAGGATGCAGCTTCAAGGTTCCACGCAGAGCTGAATCTGGCCCGCACACTAGCACTGGTAAACCGCTTAGAGGTTCTAAGCCTGTCCAGGAACCGCGGTGCGAGGCGGACCGTCCATGCTAATAAACCCTATTGGTTTCATTGAGCGACAGGGCTTGAGATGTCATTTCATCTCAATGTCGGGTAAAAGTCCCACAAAATTGGAAGCAACGTCTCCAAAATGACCTTTACAGTGTTGACGGGGACGTTAAACCTCAAATCAAACAAACAAAATCAAGGGAGGAAACTCCTTCAAAAATACAATAATTTTGTCTCCCTAATCAATCGATCGGAGTTAAGTCTCCAGTTTAGTCTCCAAGAGCAGAATTTGTCCTGTGGTGCATATTCTTTCCATTAACCCTTGTCCTGTTGAATAAATCATTTTAACACCCACTTTTTGACTACCAACCAATCAGATTACTTGATATAATGAATTCATTCAAATTTTCAAACTGAGTGACACTGTAAATTGGGAGCCATCTGATCTGGATCTACAATGTCTGCAAAGGTAGGGGGTCATCGTGCTCAGGATAATGATTAAGATTAAGAGTAAATCACTTTTTCAGGGGAAGGGGGGCTGACATTAAAAGAAATCAAACAGGAAGTCCCGAATAATGTGTCCCTTGTAATGATGATATTTTTTTCTTATTTCTCCATTAAAACAAAGGCTATGGGTACTTGTTAGAATCGCCTCAATGAGGCGATTCTAACAAGTACCCACAACATAGGTTTTTAAAGAAAATTGTCAATTAATTATCCTTGTTATTCTCCCTTATCTGGAGATATGGCATTTCCACTTCATGAGCCCAAATAGCCCAGTTTTGTATTTGAAAATAGTATGCGGCTCTTCAAAATAGAATACAGCTCTTTAGCACAGAGCACGGCTTTTTAAAATAAAAAATGACTACAGGAGACGCGGCTTTTCAAAAAAAAATATGAGTACAGAACACGCGGCTTTTTAAAATTAAATATGTGTACAGGACACGATGTACAACTTTTTAAAGCGCCCCGCCCATCGGGGCTTGGAGAAATAGATTAGGCGGCACGGTACTACCGCGTAGAGCTGAAACCGACGAAATTTTGAGTACTTGTAAACCGTTAAGAAGGCTGGCCAAGAAGGGGTAGAACCACGGGTAGGAATGCACAGGAAAAGTGGTGCGAATAGGGCGTTCCCTTGAAGCCTAGTTTCTTTGTGTGGTAGGGCTTCAGATGTCATTCATCTCGTCCCACAAAATCGGAAGCAACGTCTCCATAATGACCAAATTAGTGTTTAACGTCCCCGTCAACACTGCATAGGTCATTTTGAAGACGTTCTTCCAAGTTTGCGGGACTTTTACCCGACATTGAGATGAAATGACATATCTAGCCCCGTCGCCCTATGAAACCAATATATAGGGTTTATAAGCATGGACGGTCCGACTCGCAGCGCCTTGCCTGGGCAGGCTTAGATCCTCTAAGCGGTTTACCAGTACTCGTATGCGGTCGGTTTCAGCTCTGCGTGGAAGCATCATGCAGCCCAAATATTTCTTCAAGCCCCAGTGGGCGGGGGCCGACCTAATTAGTGCAAACCACATAGCAAACAAACAAACAATCGTTTGACAAGAGACTGACTTCTCTTGTTGCACGACGGAGCATTGGGCCCTTAGCTATCCTTAGAGCGCAAAACGAAGACTCTGATCAGGCTGCGCGGATGCAAAGGCTGATCTGAGGCTTCGCTGGGCGCACATGTTAATTGCAGGAAATGCTGTGCTCTGGCTCATATGTCATTTTAGAATTCTACGGTTATTCTGTCCTTATCACTAATTCAAGAAGGACAGTTGCCAAATGTGCACTGCAAAGAATTTTGTTTAATTTGGGGTTTACCGTCCCCGTTAACACTATATAGGTCATTTTCGAGATATTGAAGGGCAAATTTCCTATTCGGTCAATTTCTCCATCGAAACCTAAGTTGTTGGTACTCATCAGAACCCAAATGAATACCCAACAGCATAGGTTTATGTATGGGGAACTGACAAACATCACAAAATATCCATATCTGTTTCTATGGAGCCTTGTCGCACAGGCCCGCCAATAGGCTTTGTCATGTTTTGGAAAATAAGAAAGAAGTAAAAGTATTTTTGCCACAGTTTTATTTAATAAATAGAGGATTTTATATGAGTGTTCATATATTATTGAATTTATTAAACGAGTTGGGGAAAAGGGATAAAATGTGAGGCTTTGTATCCCTTTTCCTCAACAAGTTTAATAAATTCAATAACACATGAGCACGAATGCAAGATTCGATTTATCATGAAATATAAAAGACATTTTATTCACGATTTGTTGACGAAAATGTCAATACTCCGTCATTAGTAAACGCGGCGCCATTAAAGACGCCGTGCATGTAACGTAACGGGGCGTATCTTTCTAATTTGCATACATGTATTTAATCCACTAGTAGAATATCGAATTTATAAGTATAATGTTATTAATCAAGTAATTTCGTACTGGCCCAGTTACAGGTCCGAGATACGGTATGCTTTATTGGCCCGAGGCCGAAGGCCAATACAGCAGACCTCGGACATGTAAATGGGTCTTGATTAATGACTCCAGTGAAAACATGATTAATTGACCTCAGTGTTAATACGGATAACCTCCGAACAATACACTATAGTCAATTAATAAATGGCGTTATTACACTCTCTGACGCGACGTCATATGATAAATGAATGTACATGTAATTTGAAATGTTTAATGAAGTACTCGTATGAACAACAATTAATTAAATTATCTTTATTACTTAAATTTACTCAATATTCCATTCTTTATTTGACGAAAAATTCTGTTTTGAGAGATACATGTAAAATTGAAACAAGGAAACGGTTATAAACCGTCACTTTCCTTTAAGCACTGGGACAACGCCGCTGACGTCATAGCGCCGCCATCATCTTATCCTATTGGAGAGAACCAAGGTTTATTTTGACGTCACTAATGATCATATGACGTCGCGTGAGTCAATGCATTAAGTGAGTAGAAAGTAACCTAGCTGCTAACGCCAATCTTCCCTGAACAATATTACGTCTCAGATTTTTTTCTGTAAATGCACTGAGAATGTAAATATATTAAGATATTGAGGATCTTACATGAGTGTTCATGTATTGTTGAATTTATTAAACGAGTTGAGGAAAAGGGATAAAATGCGAGGCTTTGCCGAGCATTTTATCCCTTTTCCTCAACGAGTTTAAAAAATTCAATAATACATGAACACGAATGTAAGATTCTATTTATCATATGACATTTAAAACGTATTTTATTCACGATTTGTTTACAAAAATGTCAATTTTCCGCCATTAGTAAACGCGACGTCGTTAAGGACATCGTGCATGTAACCTTACGGGACGTATCCAACTAATTTGCATATTTAATCCACTAGTGGATTATCGAATTTATTGCATGACGTTATTACACCCTCAGACGCGACGTCATATGATAAAAGAATGTATTTATACTTATTTAAGTTTTTCTGCTGTTCATGAAAGTATGATCGCAGTGGGTCGCGTGAAAAGTAAATGAGCCCCGAAGGCTTCGGGGTTCATTTTAACTTTGCTAGCGATCCGCTGTCGTTCATACTTTCATGAAAAGCAGAAAAAATATGTTTATTTCTATATTTACAGTATTTGCCCTCATCACCGGGCGAAAAATCTGCTTATAGCACAAACAATTAAAACTGAAAAACATTTACACGTTGTTTTTGTTTGTTTGTTGTTGTTTTTTTTTCTACAAGGAGCGGAACAGCGCTGACGTCACAAACGCCCGTAGATGACCATGGTTTAGACTGGCGTCACTTGACGTCAGTGAAAATCATGTGACTCGATTCATTCGTGGAAGTATGAACTACATTGTTTTCTATATGTTTACGCGTACATTAGACTTCACACTGGAAATGTAAATATTGAAGTATGACGAACATCGGGCCACGAGCCAAGTGAATGAACTCCGAAGGAATTCATGTAAACCTTGTTCGTGACCCAATGTAGGTCATACTAAAATGAACGTTAAATCCGTTATCTTCCTAACTACATTTTTCATCCTCTTTGATGAAAACCCCCAGTTTGGGGGCGAAACTGAAACAAGAAAAAACTGCACACCGTTTTCATGGTGAAAGCGGAATAGCATCTTCGACGTGACAATGTTTTATTTGACATCATTTAATGATCACGTGACGTCACGTGATTCAATGCATTCATTGAAGTATCAACATTTTGTCCCTATGGTTAACCATAGCTTTTGGATCGATTGTTTAAGTCGACCCAAAGTTACTAACTACAGAAGTTTCCCGCCTGCTATTGCCCACGTGACACACATTGACCATGTTCAAAATCCAGCTAGCGGTTATATATATCATCGCTAGTCTTCCCCCTATGACGTCAGTGCGCTGTGTAAAAAGTAAAACTCTGGATTCGTGTAGTGGGACACTGGCAAACCGTGAAGACCAAGATCAGACGCGTCTGATCTGGGTCTACACTATTTGCTTACAGTAGTGATTTAAGTGTCTAAGCTGTCGTCCAGGACCTTTTTTCAGCCTACACTCAGAGACAATCGACCCACCAGTGCTGTCAGTGCTTTATTTTATTTTATTTTTTTCTGTAAATGCACCGAGAACGTAATACATGTATTATGGTTTGAATGTAATGACAAGATTGATTTTAGAACACAAAGACGTCGTAACAAACAAAACCACAAGAAGCTCTTGTTGGTGTCTTGAATATCTATTAAGAACATAGCACCAATAAAAACATATAAATGCATTTGACAAAAGGCCACCGCCTATTCGGGCTTAAAGAAATAAATTGGCTGCATGATGCTTCCACGCAGAGCTGAAACCGACCGCAAAGGAGTACTGGTAAACTGCTTAGAGGGTCTAAGCCTGCCCAGGCAAAGCGGTGCAAGTCGGACCGTCCATGCTTATAAACCCTATTGGTTTCATTGTGCGGCAGGGCTTCACATGTCATTTCATTTCAATGTCGGGTAAAAGTCCCAAAAATTGGGAGCAACGTCTCCAAAATCACCTTTACAGTGTTGACGGGGACGTTAAACCTCAAATCAAACAAACAAAAGCACCACCAAAAACATATAAATGCATTTGACAAAAGTACATAAGGCAAGTTGGTTAAGGTTCCTCAATACATTTTCACAAGAAAAATATAGGTGTCAGATTCGCATGTTATTTTTTTCCCAAAATATGATCCTGATTTACTTTTAAAATGCCTGTCCTAGAAGAAGAAGGTTTGGAGGTACCAACGGTTATTACAGCAAGTACTTTCTTGCATTAGCAACACCTCTGTGCCTTTGAAAATAAATGCAATTCTGTATTTTTCACTTTTACCAGGAAAAAAATGAAACCGCTTTCTAGACTTTTTAAAAGTTACTAAAACAGCTGCAGACCAATAGTTCACATCAAATACTAGCGACTCGGACAAAGCTCTCTATCAAAAAGCCTACCTGAATTGAAAACCAATCTTTTTTTGACATGTTTTTCTTCATGGGCGTCGCCATCTTCTTTTTTTTCGGTAAATCTGAAATGCTCAGATTTCATCAATTATGCCTTCCACATTTTATTTTGCCCATCATCAATGAATATACCTTAAAAATTCAGCTATGTGGCCTTCCCCCGGCATATAGCATTATGACATCGCCTATCTTGGAAGCCTGTCATCACTGATAAATTATTGTAGCTGTCAAACTGAAGAGATATCTATCTTGCCAAGTATTCATACGCCTTGGAACTAATTTCCAAAAAATAACAATAGTACACCATTGTTTTTAATTTAAAAACATAATATTCATATTTGAAACTGTCTTGCAAATAATTTCACGTACTTTCTAACATAATTTGTTCGTTAATTTATGAAAAGCATGCATTCATTTCCGAACTAGTTTTTATATATAACATTGTCCGGTTTGTGTTGTTCGGCCCAGCTACAAGTAAACTAATTGAAAAAAAAAAAACAACAACAAACAAACAGATTTTTGAAACTGTTTTCATCAAAACTTAAATGCATTGGGCTTCTATGAGTTTTTATCACCCTACACATTGGTAAGTAGGTGACACAACAGATCATTAATTGGATTAGATAAATATAAACTTTGTGTTGTCCAGAAGTTCACCTGTCCAAAAATCAATTATTTGTTTATGGTGGCTCATGTGAACCAATGTAACAAAGCAATGGGTAAAAATCATTTCTATTCCATTGCAGTTATTGGCAGTGATCAGAAGCCTTTTGGACAAAGTGTCCGGTGCTGAACAGGCTGCTTTCAGTCCTTCAGTTCAAATATGGGGATAAACAAACTGTTGGCTTATCTTAATTTCATTTTTTTTTTTTTTTTTTTTTTTGGTTTTTGATTTAATTCCAGTATCAAAGCACCCATCCTGTAAACAAAATCAGTAACACAGTTAAACTTTGGTGCAGTGATTGCATAAATTGATATAAATTGCATGAATGAAAAATATAAAATGAATTACTTAAACCACTGAAGAAGGGCAATCATTTTACAAACTAAATTCAAGAGATTTCAACACCTCGACCAAATCAACGAGCTTGTTGCCAAATTAGTAGAACTGGTTATTTTTGCCTACCATACACTGAATTTAAAAATAGTACAAGGTGACATAATTACATTTTTTAATTTTTGGGAATCATAAATTTTAAGTACTATTTAGGTATTTTACTTGAAATTCCTCTGTTGCAGTGCCTTAAGGCAACCTTGAGCCACATTTCTATGATAGTATTTTACACATTGTGGTTCTGTGGATTAAGATATCATTTTTTTGCAAAACCAAGGAAAAATGCAATAAATTACTAAAATGGTGACTTTCGAATAAAAATCTTTGGCTTTCATATTCTTACATTTACATGGACTACCATCTGATGAAAAATCTTTTTGGGTAATCATTCGCAAATATGATTTTTTCAGTACCTCAAATGTAGTGAAATAATTGTATTGAGGAACCTTAATTCATTTTGTTCCTTTGCACGAGCTTGTCGTAACGTGAATGTTATAATATTGCCAGGCTGCTTAAAACAAGGATAACAAATATTGCAAATATTTCCAGGAGATAGCCTTATCGTCAGATCCTGGAAAATATTGAGAGGTTACCGGCTGCTGGCACACCGATCATCACGAAAACACACCTATACTATTTTAACCTCCTTGAATCCCACTTTTATATAGTAAAACTGGGGTTTGCAGGGGTAAACCTTATTTTTCTTATTTCTCCTCTAAAATCTAGAATGTTTTTGTTTGTTTGTTTGATTTGAGGTTTAACGTCCCCGTCAACACTGTAAAGGTCATTTTGGAGACGTTGCTTACAATTTTGTGGGACTTTTACCCGACATTGAGATGAAATGGCATCTCAAGCCCTGTCGCCCAATGAAACCAATAGGGTTTATTAGCATGGACGGTCCGCCTCGCACCGAGGTTCCTGGACAGGCTTAGATCCTCTAAGCGGCTTACCAGTACTAGTGTGCGGGCCGGATTCAGCTCTGCGTGGAAGCATCATGCAGCCCATATATTTCTTCAAGCAGAAATAAGTGTGTGAGTGAGTTTTAGTTTTACGTCCCACCAACAGCTAAGGTCATACGGAGATGAGACCTCGGTTTAAAGACTCATCCGAAAGTCTTGAGAAGCCCGGGATCAATCCTGCGATCCCTGGTTTACAAGGCGAGTAGCGTAACCACTGCACCACGGAGGCTTCTGAGCAGAAATAAGAAAAATATTACAATTTTTCATCCTAAAATTTTCATTTTTTTCGGCGATAAAGCTTACAGTGTATTTGTATAGGCGTATTTTCGTAATGTTTGTGAGCTAGATGTTCTCCCTTGATCCCCCATATTGGAGACACCAGACAGGTTTTTGTGTACAAATTTATTCATTTTTGACCAATTATCCCATAGTGATAACAATACTGAAGGGTTTAATATGTGTCTGTTATTATTCTTAAAGATCATAAAAATAAAACAATCAAGGTTTAGTCATAATTTTCCAAGGGACAAGAAAGTTATTTACCAGGAAAGTACATTAAAATTCTGTTGGAAATGAGCCTGGGTGTCTCCAGCAAGAAAGATAACTAGGTGTGTGACGTCATCTGCAACCTTTCAATTGTATTATTGTACATTATGAATCAAACTAAAGTTTAAACCAAATATTGCAATACTCGTACTTACCACTATAAAACTAGGAGGCTACAAAATTTGTTCTGGTCCCATCGGGGCTTGAAAAAATAGATGGGCCGCATGATGCTTCCACGCAGAGCTGAAACCGACCGCACACAAATACTGGTCAACAGCTTAGAGCAGGCAAAGCAGTGCGAGTCGGTCCGTCCATGCTTATAAACCCTATCGGTTTCATTGGGCATCTTGAGATGTCATTTCATCTCAAATGTCGGGTAAAAGTCCCACAAAACTGGAAGCAATGTCTCCAAAATGACCGAACTAGTGTTGACAGGGACGTTAAACCTCAACCCATTGTATGCGGGAAGCCCCTAAAGGGGTACCTTGGCAAACAGACGCGTCTGATCTGGGCCTGCACTATTTGCTAACATAAATTTTCGTCAAGAATAGAATAAAAAAACGAAAAAAAAAAAAAAAATACGCCTGAACACCCTTATATGACAAATGGACTTGTCCAACATATAGCAATGCCTTATACACCGCTTAGATGGCCCATTGGACCTGCAAAGAGTCTGAACAGATTGTGTGGATGCGCAGGCTGGTCTGATTCTTCGCTTGTCATACATGCCACTCTTTTGCTTTTGCTGTGCTCCGGCTAATATTTAATTTACAAGATATAGCATACCATGCGGTTGTATATTTTTGCATGGACCCTAAAATGCCAGTTTGGACCCATTTTTGGTTCCAAATTATGAAATGCCCCATTTTTATACTGAGAACGAGACACTCGAAGCTTGCTATATCACTGATAGTTAATGTATCCCTACTATATAGTCACAGTATGGGGACATGTGTCCCTCAAATAAAATTTCAAGGGAAACCCCACTTGGATTCTTTGGCAGCCATTTTTACATGTTTATAAATATTTTTATTGCAGTGCCGCAGATGAACTCAAACGTGACTACATGACATGAATATCAACCTTGAACCCAGAGTCCGACCCCACAATTTAATACACTGGGGTCTATGCATTATTATTTTTATTATTTCTGCTCCGAAACATAGATTGCGGGTGCTCGTTTGACTGCCTCGCTGGGGCGTTTCTAATGAATTATTCTATGAAAATTATGTAAATGCGTGTTAATGTATTTTTGGCACATCATTATTTGAAGGTATTATGCTTTTAAGTGTTAATAAATACTCTAAACTTAAGCCTTACTGCATTCTTTACACCTCGTAATCTTGATCTTTTGGCATGAAATCGAACATATATATAGCCTTCGAAATACAAAGTATAATACAAAAATCCGTTTAAAAAGGTAAGATCCCCGCTTTATAGCATAACTAGATCAAGTGATCACAGTATTCCGAAAGGATTTTGGCGTTTTTACCGAAGAAGTGCATCAGCTAAACGGCGTAAACACTACTGCCCTAAAACTTTAATCCCAACAGGACAAGGAATGTTCTAATTTCGGGAGCTTCGATTCCTCTCGAGTTGATATCCCGGAGTTGATATTTAATTAAGAAAAAGATCGGCACTAGCTGTGAATTGTTGGTCAGAGTTAAAAATCACAGTTCGGAGGTCAGTTGTAAAGTAGAACAAAATTACGAGCGAGTAATTTGTCTACTCACTGTTCAAGTGACCGCCGTGACAACTCGTGATTAGTCCCCACCCCCATAAACCCCCAACATTAATCAAGAGTTCATACACTGGAGCTAAACTATTTCGATCGTAACACCCTTAAAATCGACAATAATTTTGTTGTCTACAAACCTTGCGTCATTGTAAGAAGATGGGGCCGCCAATACCACAGACACTCGTACAAATTAAGTGTTTAAGTGTCAGCCTCGATAGCGCAGTGGTTAGCGCGTTCGACTTATGATCGAGAGGTTGTGCGTTCGAATCCGGCCACCGGTATCGAGGTGTGTCCTTGGACAAGACACGTAATGACACTGCCCCACTCCACCCAGGTGTAAATGGGTAGCAGTGGTATAAAAGCCACTGCCTCTCTCGCGCGCGCGTGAAAACACCCGGAATGAGTGTTCGAGAGCGATTCAATAAGCTTGAAGCTTTCATCGCAATCGAACTAAAATAAATTAGTATAAACAAAATTAAGTGTTTTGTGGAAAATGACGTAATGCCGGTCAGTGATTTGATGCAAAATAAATCACAGTAGCAGATAAGGTGCGTATTTTGTGATCATTGAAGGATAGTTTTCCTTATTTCTCCATATAAACCGGAAATCACAAAAACTACCCTTCCGTTATCACAAAACACCAACCTTCTCTGTTGCTATGATAAATCGCATGTAATTCCTTTTCATTGCCTATATAGGCGCGTTGTGTTAGAATACTATACGAGCATTTACAGCCATCAATAACTGAAACCCGAGAAGAAAATACGCATTAAAGTTTTCTCTTTGAAATTTAAAGCGTGCATCACGCTAATAAGCCCGTTACATGATCGCCTGTAAACCCCGTTTCATATAGAGAAGCGCATACATTATTTTTACTTAATTGTACTGTGTGTATTCGTTAGTACCGCTTCAATGAGGCTGTTCTAACGAGCACAATCTATGCCTGAAACAGGAATAGTGAAAGTATCACATTTTTCATGTGAAAAAAAAAAAAAAATATCATATTTAGCCTTTTGGGCATGAGGAACAACTCACGCGGACAAGTATAGATCCTAGTGTGTCGGAAGACTGATCATTTTAAACGTGTAGTTTTCTTTCTTAGTTTGTTGGTTTGATTGTGGGTTCGTTTACCTGAGTGAACAGATTTTTCTCTTGTCCGATGATACACTCCATTGGCTAATATTACTCTCGGGATTTTCAATAATCAAAAAAGTCATTGCTCTTAAACAAATGTGCATTATATACGTCATTATTATAAATATATTCATAAAAGTCTTTGAGAAATAGTACTCATTTCTAATCTCTTTCCTGAAATCTCTGGCAGTACAGCATTTTGCAGTGGTAGTTTTGTTTTCTCCCTCTTTTCCATGATAACAGGCATGTGCCGAAAAACATTCATCTGTTCATGATCAGCATTAGATGCATGCGTCTTTGTTTTATCCTCACAAATCGTAATGGTAGAAGGCGATGAATACCCTTTCGAATTCTGCCGTGGCTGATGTTGCGTATCGATTTTCGTGCCAGTCAAAGTATTGAACAAAGATTGCTTGGAAGTTTCAATGACATTTTTATAGCCATTCAGAGTCTTATCAAACTCGGAAACGTACTTTGAATTTGCAGGAAGTAACTCTGATTTATGATTGTTTGTAGGCAGAAAATCACCGCTGTGATTTGAATGCCTATAACCGGTAGTTTTTTCGAGCGGTTTTAGTTCTTTTTGTCCAACTGATTTAACACAAAACACATCAGTGGTTAAAGTCTCGGTTTTAAGAGGTATTCGCTGGGAAACACCGTTCATATTTTCCTTTAAATTAGTTTTCGTATAATCTTTGTACTTTGTTCTGTTCTGCAGTTTGGCAATGTCTTCACTGTTTTTACGTAACCACTTAGAATCCTTATTCATTTCCTCTTCCAGTGCATGCAACCGCGAAGAGAAGTTTTCTATAAATAAATCACTGACAGACTTAATCATCTGTCCACCAACAGGAAGTGAATAACGAGGCATGGGTGAATTAGGTTCTGACTCGTGAATAGTTTTCATTATCCTCTTCTTTTCCACAACTGCACCATCAGATTTGGTGCTTTTGACTCGGTATAAAGATGTATCTACTTTTTGCGAGTTGTCTTGGTGTCTTCCTTGCTTTTCAGATCTGCTACTATTTTCACCACTGTTAGGTTCACTATCCATATAACTAGTTCTTGTACTACTTCGGCTTGTGTCACTTCTTTCTGAAGAACTTATGTCTTTCTTTAATTGTCTTTTCATCTCTCTTTGCATCTTTTTATAACTATGATGCCATGTTGTTGAAACTTTTTCAGGCCGTGTCTTTCTTATTGTATACCACTCTTTTCTGTCATCATACATAAGTTTAACAGTTCTATAGCTGCCATTGTCAGGTATGTACCTATAAGTTCCTTGTTCTACATTAGACTTCCAGTGTGGAGTAGGAAAACTGTCAAAATCATCCCCAACGCACCTCACTACAGCTTTAAATTCATTAGAACCATTTGACCAAAAATCTTCATTCTGACCATACTGAGTTGAACCATAATGCAAATCAGTAAGAGATCTATCAACAGTCTTTCTCTTCCTCACAGTGGCATTGTTATTATTTGTAGTCACCTTAGGGAAAGGAACAACAGACTTCCATCCAATAACGGCTTCATTCCAGTCGTCTGAAATTGTTTTAAGAACATTTCGTTTTTCAGCGTACCAAACAAGGTCACTTTGATCCAACAAAGACATTGTGTAGTTTCTGTCATCTGCATTATGGTCATTGTTATATGAACTAGAACGAGACATAACTATCTCAGACCCTGCTGAGCTCTGAACTTCAGGGTGCAAAAAGTATAAAATTCATAGCTTTGAAGATTAACCAAATTTTTGGATCTCTGTGCTGAAAAACATAACTGGTTCTATAGTTCAATATTTTTTCCTGTATACTGTTAGGTCCGTGAATTGTACACATTTACTCTTTTGGTACCAAATGTAATCTTCCTGCTTACACATAGGTGGAGTCAATTTCAAAATTTAGGGGTGTCAGGTTGTGTTTTCTTCCAAATTTATTTGGAAAATGGCTTAAATTTTCGCAAAAATTGTAGGCCCTGATCATACGCCGCGTTCTGCGGCGTTTGATCTTGGTCTGTACTGTTTGCCAATCACCCGTTTAGTTTCTGGTACAAAATGGGTTAATACACTACACGATATCATCAGATCTATAAATCCGTTTATATCTACATATCACTGTCGTGACTCAATAAGACTCAATATAATCCCATTTCAAAACAACTGAAGAATAAATTAAGTACTAAATTAATTAGCGTCCATCGAAACACGATATATTCATCCATATAAATAATAAAAAAACTAACATCGCGTTTACTTCGTAACATGTTAATTTGTTTCCAATTTCCTCATCTGTCAAAAGAGCGTCTACCTCTCCAGGGCAACACAGGTGCTCTTCAAAATTTCAGCCGCTTACAACATAAATATAGTCAAGCATTGTTGATCTGAAAAGTCTACAAAAATAAATATAACATAATTAAAATTTATATGTTAAAGATTTTTTTCTTTAAAGGTGGTTTCTTGGAAAACAAAAATTTGACATTTGGTGCAGTTTTGTCCAGGTTGTAAGCAATATTGCTTGCGCAGATTAGATGCGCAGAAAATTATTTCCCCGCCGAGAGCTCAGACTGAAAAAAAATGCATCGAAGAAAAAGTAATATTGCTCCCGATCGAAGATCAGTTTTCAATGCGACTCAGCAATGGCAGTACACAGCTAACCCTTATCGACGACTAAGCCAGGTTCTTAACGAATTCCTTTCTAGAATTTTGCCACAAAACAAGACTTTTTACACTCGCTATTGCGAGTCTGAGTGTTAAATTTGATGGGTGGGGTAACGAGGCTTCACTGACCTTTTGACCAGAAATAGACTAAATAAAAATAAATATTTCAAAATATAGACAGCGCTGGAAGTGAAGTCATTACTTAAACAGGAAAAAAGATGTTTAAAATGGAGAAAATTATCCAAAAACTAACCTAGAAATGTTTTATTCCTTCTCCAAAGTCACACTTCACCATTCATGCAAGTTGTCACATACATTCTTCCTATTTCTTCTGATACTGCGTCGGCCACCTTTGACCATTACTGCAGGTGCAGACACTCCAGGTTTTGCAGGATGAAAGCCTACACAGTAATCCTGTAATTATGGTAGGGATGTTTAACCTGCACAGGGGGCCTCCAGTCAACGTCCCGATCCCAAGGACGGTGCACTTTATGATATTCATTCCTGCAAATGATGCCAATGGAGCATGTTCGGACACTGTTGCCGGGGGTCAAACCCGGGACCTCCAACATCAGAGGCAAGTGCACTAACGACTGAGCTATCACGCATTATATTAAGGACTGGGAATCAGAATTTTTTACTGGTGACACGTCCTTAGACCATCCTTAACCAGGACCTTCGACCGACAAAGGAGCATAATATCTAAGATTCAGATATTTAATGCACTTGCCTCACATGCGAGAGGTCCAAGGTAAGATCTCCAGCAGCGATGATAAAATTTTGGCATCCGAAAAGTCGTTTAATTTTTTCCAGAGAGTCCTGTGGAATCGGTATCCTTTTTCTATGAGTCTTAACCAGTTTTCTTTAAAATTTTCCAAATGGCAGTGGCTAGCCATCCGGTACCGGACGACCAGCCAACGAGTCTGCTCGTCTGATACCTGATGGCTAGCCAACCCATATTGGAATGGCTAGCCGTCCATTAGTAAATTATAGTC
This sequence comes from Lucinisca nassula, assembly GCA_963580285.1. NCBI lineage: Eukaryota > Metazoa > Mollusca > Bivalvia > Lucinida > Lucinidae > Lucinisca > Lucinisca nassula. Next base: position 60,130,485 of record OY757017.1, read on the forward strand.
TTATCATTTTACGGCCCCTGCCCATAGGGACTTGAAGAAATATATGGGCTGCATGATGCATCCACGCAGAGCTGAATCCGGCCCGCACACTAGTACTGGTAAACTGCTTAGAGATCTAAGCCTGTTCAGGAACCGCAGTGCGAGGCGGACCGTCCATGCTAAGAAACCCTATTGGTTTGATTGGGCAACAGGGCTTGAGATGTCATTTCATCTCAATGATGGCGGGTAAAAGTCCCACAAAATTGGAAGCAATGTCTCCAAAATGACCTTTACAGTGTTGACGGGGATGTTAAACCTCAAATCAAACAAACAAACGTATCATTTTCATTTTATATAGGGTATATGTTCCAAATAATATTTTCCACTTTGTGGGGTAACAAAATATTTCTAATTTACTCTAACTGTATTCTTATCACCTGTTTGTCGCCATTTATTCACTAAATTTAAGTAAGGGACATAATTGTTATTGACCCTGTTGCAATAGACTGTTGTACTCAAAGCCTTGTCCGGGCACTGTGACAGTTATTATAATTTTTATTGTCGCGTCTGCTATTAGCATGGCGCAATATATCGCCCGGTTTTCCGTTCGTTCGTCCATTTGTCAATGCGTCAACATTTGCGACCACCTTAGCGTTCACCCAAATGGTCAGGTTTATTTCTCAAGAACTATAAGAGCTTCATTAATGATACTGTGTACTAACTTGTATCTGTGGCTGGCAACTTAAATACAAGCATCCATATTTGACCTTGATCTAAATTTCATGGTACACTGACTTTTCATTTCATTTCTCAAGAACTATTAGAGCTTCATTAATGATATTTGGTACAAGCTTGCAGCATCTAGGAATGGCAACTTTTATGGAAGCATAAATATTTGACCTTGCCCCAGATTTCATGGTTTGTTGACTTTGCGCCCTCACAGGCGCGACATAGCCTGCGGCAGAATTCTTATTATTATTATGTCAATGTTATAATTTCTATTTTATATTATTATTGTTATTATTAAAAAAAGGTGTGTCCCATGTTGAGCTTGCTTGATATTAATCGTGATAGATTAACAATAAATTTAACCTATCAGTATAACATGGTAAGTACAAAGAAATATCAATTAGGGGTAATTATCTCTTTAGCAGGGCACACATAAAGGTAACGATCTGAAACTCCATGAGTAGAGCAGATGTTCCCTTTAGCAGATGTTCCCATTACTTCACCAAAGAGCCGAGCTGGAGTTTCAATAATGGTCATACAATGACATTGACGAAAAACATCCGAAAACTGCCGATTTCGAAAATTCTAACTCCCGATAATTCGAAAGATTCCCTGCGGTCCCTGGCACTTCGAATTATCGAGGTTTGACTGTATATATATAAAATATTAAGTTATATTACCGATTGTAGTTACTTATAAATATATTATTGATAGTTATAATATTATAAATAATTAAACACGACCACAGCTTTTTATCACAGGCATAATTGTTACGATAATCATGCATTACCGATGCTGTTTACATATTTGCCTTATGTTTAAAATGTTCTCAATGACATTTACATAATCTCAAAGAAGTAACTATTTAGCATCCAGTACTCCAGAAAATGATACAAGTGATATTCAGCATTCATACCCTATATGAAATAAGAGTCTAAAATTTACTACCGGACGGCTAGCCATTCCTACATGGGTTGCCTAGCCGTCCAGTACCGGACGAGCAGACTCATAGACTGGATGTCCGGTACCGGACGGCTAGCCACTGCCTTTCCAAATTATGGAGAGTCCTGGGGATTGCAAAAATGAAATATGTGCCATCTTGTCTGGGTCTACACTGTTTGAGTTTAGACTCAAATGAGTAGGGCTGGCTAATCAGAGCTGAAAAGATAATCGATTATCAGTCATGTCATTGCGATCGATAATCGATTAGTAATCGCTAAGGTTTTTGTCATTATTTTACCTGTCTGGCTTTCCGTCTGAGCATGACTCTTACCATATGTTTCACTTTACAATATGTATATTTGAACAGACAGGCCTGAGCGAACAGTGTAGACCCAGATGAGACGCCGCATCATCAGGGTCTGCACTGTTTGCCACTCATCCAGCTATTTTAGGCAATACTTTGGGGAGTAAATTGTACCTATCAAGTAATCGATTAAAAGCAAATCAGAAATGATAATCATTTTTGTGGAATTTATCGTTCGATTAATCGATTTATACGATTAATCGTGTCAGCCTTACAAATGAGCAAATTGTACTTGTTCACATTTTAGAACAAGAACGGTAAGTCGTTGAGGTGACCGAATACTTAGGGTGAATACTAGGGCTGGCAAAAGATAATCACTGAAGATTTGGTCATAATTTTACCTGTCTGGCTTTCTAAAGCCAGTCTCAGCATGACTCCTACCATATGTTGTACTTTATCCTATGTATTTGAACAGACAGGCCTGAGCAAACAGTGTAGACCCAGGGATAATTCTGGTGGAAATGCCGATGGGGCCATTTTTACTAAAAAGCAGAAAGACTTAGCTTCCAAATGGCTACTCCCTATCTCCCCTCATGTAAAAATGGCCCCTGCTTTCCAAAACAAGGGGTCCATTTTCAAAACTGATGGGACTATGGCCCCATGGCCCTGCCCAAAATAATCCCTGCAGACCCAGATGAGATGTGACATAACACGACATCTCATCAGGGTCTGCACTGTTTGCCACTCATTCAGCAATTTTAGATACAATTTGGGTAGTAAATTGTACTTATCAGATAATCGATTACAAGAAAGTAATGATAATCATTTTTGTGGAATTTATCGATCAATTCATCGATTATCAGATTAATCATGCCAGTCTTAGTGAATACAGTGTTATACCTTTTTCTTCCAGCTGCCAGACCACATATTGGATTCAATTATTGAGAAGTCTGATGTACCACGGACAGTCAGTGACCTTGATGATTTCTCTGTGGATCCGATCTGTGACAAAGAATCCTATTTTCAAGATCTCAAGGTAAATTTAGGTTGATTGCAGACCACAAAACACAGTAGCCTCCGTGGTGTAGTGGTTATGCTACTCGCCTTGTAAACCAGGGGTCGCAGGGTCGATCCCGGGCTTTTCCAGACTTTCGCATGAGTCTTTAAACCGAGGTCCCATCTCCGTATGACCTTAGCTGCTGGTGAGAAGTAAAACTCAGACACTTACTCAGACCACAACTAAGGTAGGGCTGCAACAATACACCAAATTTCCAAATATTTGCTTTATACACCACAACCTCATTATAACATGGTTTTCGATATAACACACTTTCAAGATGGATCCCAAAAATGTATATAGTATATAGAAAAATGATCATAAATGGTCGATTTTTCTATATAATCTATACATTTTTGTTTGGATATAACACAAGGTTTCTGCTTTGGACACCATTAATAGTGTTATAAAGAGGTTATAGTGTATTTAGCTTATTAGTCCCGAGACAATATGGTATAGATCTGTAGTATTGACAATGCAGAGCAGGGCCTGACAAATCCAAAAATTTTCCACTTGCCCACCGGGCAAGTAAAATATTTTTGCACTTGCCCAGCTCAAAATCCTACTTTCCCAGGATTTTGGAACTCAAAGTTGGGGGGGGGGGGGTGATAATGGTGACGATGATGACAACCGACATTTATAAATATAATCGAAGGTTTCTATCGAGTTTCAAGCACAACCACTTTCTATTAGGATCTAGTTATTTAATGTTTGTGTTTCTTTTTCTTTGGTGTCTCTGAGGGGAGCTCAGGGTTAATGTATCAATTCCTGATCATTGCATTCATTTCTATTTATTTCCCTCTGTGCGGTGATACGGTAGAAAATACTGTTGTTGTCACAGTCAATAATGGTACTTTTTCAAGTTAATTGACATAATACTTTTACCGATTAGCAATTTAAGGTAGATATATAAACTCATTTAGCTTGACACGCATGATAAACAAGAGCTGCAGCCGATATAGATCTACTCAAAAGATCAGAAGTGTCAGGGCAGCGAGATAAAAGAATTAAAATGATGCAATTTATTTAGCTAGAACCACAAGACGAGGACCTCCTCGATCCAAAACGAACCCAAACTTTCACACCCGCCCTACAAGCAAGTTCAATGCGATCATCATTTCCGCCATCCAAATCGTCGTCCATAAACCACTGCTCCCATTTTTCTGCACGCGATCGGTAAATGACGTCATCCGACCCTAGCAACCCTATACGTGTTTAACGTCATTGTTTTATTTTAATGGGGTGTATTTCTTTCATTAAAAAAATGTTTGGAACCGGTAAAAAAAAAGTTCTCGCTGGCAAAACGGTTGTGGATAGAGGCGCGACTTATCCACGGTTACCAACATTAAAACATTCAACTTTTCCCGCCAGCGTCTGCTGTTTGGCGCCAAGACATAACCATTCACGAGACAGTAGAATAGTCCGTTTTTACTACCGTAAGATGTAGCAAATCGTCTTAGGATCTATTAAATCATTTTAACATTGATTTTGGATTAAATTTTATGGCAGGGATAAATGCAAATTAGAGACATAACTTATTTTCACACCTTGTCACGCTTATCGATAGCGCTGGTGGTACACACTACACCCGAAATGAAAGACACGCACTGCCGGGCAATCGTGTTTAATTGGTAATTATATGACAGGGATTAACAATAGTGTCATAATTGAACCGATACAAAAACATAGATCGTTTTGTCTCTGAATTGCCGACAAAGCGGGAATTATTGTGATTTACTTACTGGTCAAAAGACTGACATTTGTACACGATTTTTTTGCACTTGCCCGACCGGGCGTCGAAAGGTCAAAGTGCACCTGCCCGGTGCGATTTCTGACTTGTCCCGGGCGGCCGGGCAATGGATTTGTCAGGCCCTGATAATGCTTGTTGCCAGAGTTACATCGACTCAGATAAGCAGGGATTCGCGTAAATACCCAATTAAAATGGAAGGATACCCAATTAAAAAAATAAATTTAAGGGTACCAAAACTAAAAAATGAAAATCCAAGGTACCCAAATTATACTGACATACTTGCATATAATTCTTATAGATTTGAAAACATATTGTTTTTGCCCTGTCTGTTTGTTTTTTGGTTTGTACGTGGACGACTTTAACGTTGGTCATAACTTTTGAACCATTTGAGATAGAGACTTCATAGTTAGCATGTAGGTTCCTTGTGACAAGAGCTTTACATTCACGCAAAAGAATTTAACCTTGACCTTGAACTACTCAAAAAAACATTTTGGTCATAACTTTTGAACCGTTTGGGATAGAGCCTTCATATTTGGCATGTAGGTTTCCTGTGATAAGAGCTTTACATTCATGCAAAATGTTTTGACCTTGACCTTTGAACTACCTAAATAAAAAAATGAAATTGTTCATAACTTTTGAACTGTTTAACATAAAGACTTCATATTTTGCATGTAGGTTTCTTGTGACAAGAGCTTTACATTCATGCAAAAAAAATTGACCTTGACCTGTGACCTGCTTAAAAGAAAGAAAAAAATGTTGTTCATGACTTTTGAACCGTTTAAGATAGAGCCTTCATATTTGGCTTGTAGGTTCCTTGTGACAAAAGCTTTATATTCATGCAAAAAATTTTGACCTGTGACCTTGACCTATGACTAGGTTAAAGGGAAAAAAAATGTTGTTCATGACTTTTGAACCGTTTAAGATAGAGCCTTCATATTTGGCATGTATGTTCCTTGTGAAGTTGTGTAAAGGGCTTCCCACTCAAACAAAAAAATCTTGAACTGTGACCAACTCTGAAAAAAAAAATGACCATGCTTGGGGAAATAATAATAATAATAATAATCGACCTTATTTATAGAGGGTAACACATTTAGTAAACTAGTACTAATCTTCCATGTGGCCCTCTTTTCCTGGGTAGAACCAGTACTAAGCAATGTGGATAAAGTTCATGTTTCACAAACACATCTTGTTACAAATGCACAAGGCCGGTACAGAACTGGTTTATAGCACAAAAGATTGTGAAGATTTAAGGTAAGCTTAAATAATTGGTACTGATTCCATATAAGAGAGCCAGTAAAGTGATAAACAAACGAGATACCCAGTCATCTCTTCAAATACCCAATTGAAGCTGAATATAGAGGGTAATGCCCAGTTCTGTACAAAAGCTTTATCTGTTATTCTGAACTCTACTTTTAAAGTTGCCGGCCTCAGTAGCTCAGTGGGATGCGCAACTGGCTGGGGACAGGAGGATGCGTGTTTGATATCTGCCGGGGTCGGCAACATTCTTTCGTGGAGATTGATCATGAAATCTTTTCTGCGGCCATTCTCTCGCTTCTGCTGATTCAAGAAGGGCAATTATCAGTTTCTGGCGAAAGAATGTGCACTGTACCGGTTAACTGCTTAGGTATAAGCCTGCCCAGGAAAAGTGTGGCAAGGTAAACTGACCGGCTCAAAAATGACTTAAACTAGTATTGACTGGGCCGTTACACTCCAAAGCAAACTAAACAAACTTTTTAAGTGAATGGACATTTGTAAAAGTGAACCTTGAAGAGATTGCAAAAAAAGATTTGCTTCCCTTCTCATAGGGTCACTGACTGCCCTTCAGAGTAAGCCCCATTTTGAAAGGGATTCAAATATGACAGAAGTCACTCGCTGTTTCAGTAGTAGTCTCATTGCCATTGAAAATTTTTAAGGGGAATCGGTGCAACTGACAAACTGGCAATTTTTTCTGCCTTTTTCCAAAGGGAGACAACTTTCGGGACTTCCTGTTCGCTTCTCAATAAGCTCTGTCCTACTGAAAATGGGGTCTTCTCTTAAAGGAAAGAATTTGCTCCTCAGGAGCAAATTCTTTCCTTTAAGAGTTGACCCCTATTGACATGGGAGACAAAAACACTTTCGCAGGAGTTGCCTCCCTTAAGGTGTTCCCATCCCCCTGAATTGACATACCAAATGAGAGGTCATCACGTGAACAAGTCCGTGAAATGAACACCCCCCCCCCCTAAACCCCAATTTATATAGGGAAAATAGGTTTAGTGGGGTATACATTATTTTTCCTAATTTCTGCTCCAAGACATTGGTTGTACATGTAGGTACTCGTTCGAAATGCCTCAACTCGTTATACCGGTTCTAACAAACACCCACATCCTTTCTTTGCAGTATAAATAAGAAAAAAAATCATAGATTTTCCTCTTGGAAATGTGAAAAAGTGCACTATGCAGCATGACTGTTATCGTAATGAGGTATCCACATATTATTTTTATGCCCCTGCCATTCGAAGAATGGTGGAAAGGGCATATAGCGTTGCCCCTGTCCGTCGGTTCGTTTGTCTGTGCATCCGACCTTAAACGTGGTCAATAACTTCCTTATTTCTTGATGGATTTTAAAATTACTTGGCAGAAATGTTAACCATCATGAGACGACGTGTCGCGTGCAAAAACCAGGTCCGACCGTCAAGGTCATACTTAGAGGTCAAAGGTAAAAAAGGGTCCGAAACTTAAACGCAGTCAATTACTTTCTTATTTCTGGATGGATTTTGAAATTACTTTGTAGAAATGTTAACCAGCATGAGACAATGCAAAACCCAGGTCCCTACCTCCAAGGTCAAGGTCATACTTAGAGGTCAAAGGTAAAAAAATGGTCCGAAACTAACGCAGCCAATAACTTAATTATTTCTGGGTGGATTTTGAAATTACTTTGAAGAAATGTTAACCATCATGAGACGTTGTGTCAAGCGTAAACCCAGATCCATACCTCCAAGGTCAAGGTCATACTTAGAGGTCAAAGGTAAAAAAATGGTCCGAAACTTAAATGCAGTCAATAACTTTCTTATCTCTGGGTGAATTTTGAAATTACTTGGCAGAAATGTTGGCCATCATGAGACAATCTGCCTCACAGAAAACCAAGGTCCTTACCTCCAAGGTCAAGGTCATATTTAGAGGTCAAATGTGAAAGAAGGGTCCAAAACTTAAACACGGTCAATAACTTTCTATGGATGAATACAAACATACACATATTTTCAGGCGGGGGCATCCGTGTCCAATGGATGCATACTTAAATCTTATTTCTGCATGAAAACATGTTGTGGGTACTCATTAGAATCTCCTCATTTACATGTATGTGGTGTGTACAGTTCACTTATTTAATATTAATTCATAATATTGAGAATGATTAACTTGTGAACCCCCTAAACCCACAAATCAGTTAAAAATGACATTTTGGATTTTTATATTAGTTGTGCACGATTGGCAGGGGTCACCATCAGAGTGTAGTGTGTGCCCACTTTCGTCAAACAGATTTTTGGTGGTCCATTTCGCTATTGGTTGCAGAAATAGCCCTTCTCTTGCTGAATATTCAGTTTAGTCACACCCATTTCTGACTTTGAACTAATCTGATTACTTGATGTAATTTATTCCTACAAATTAAAAAATTAAATGTCAAACCTTCTTCAGAAGCCATCTGATCTGGATCTACACTGTTTACAAAGAAAAGGGTTGTTGTGAACAGCAGAATAAGAGTTAAGATTTCAATTCGGAGAAAATCAGGCCTGACAGTACATGAGAAATACTTGAGTGTTGGTTTATTATTGAATTTATTGTCGCACCTGCTTTAGCAGGAAGACATAGGCGTGCAAGTTTTTGTGTCCGTCTGTCCGTCCGTCCGGTGGTCCGTCCGTCCGTCATTCCGTCAACATTTTACACTGGATGTCTTGTCATCGCAACTCCTCCTACACTTTTAGACCGATCATTTGGAAACTTTGCATGTGCTTAGCCATGGTATGAGGATGCGCATGTGGTTTGGACTTTATCGTCCGATCAATTTTTGTCACTTTTTCCACATTGTGAACTTAGTCATTTTTAACCTTCAATTGATATATGATAGGTACCTTTTGTCATCGCAACTCCTCTTACAGTTTTATACCAATCATTTTGAAACTTTGCGGGTGCTTTCGCCATGGTTTGAGGATGTGCATGTGGTTTCGACATAATTCTCAGAATATTTTTTTTCACTTTTTGCACATTATGAACTTAGCCATTTTTATGCTTTAGTTGATATACAATAGGTACCTCTTGTCATCGCAACTCCTCTTACAGTTTTATATTGATCATTTTGAAAGTTTGTGTGTGTTTCTGCTATGGTATGAGGATGTGCATGTGGTTTGGACTTTAACTTCGGATCAATTTTTATCACTTTTTCCACATTGTGAACTTAGTCATTTTTAACCTTCAATTGATATATGATAGGTACCTCTTGTCATCACAACTCCTCTTACAGTTTTATACTAATCATTTTGAAACTTTGCATGTGCTTTTGCCATGGTGTGAGGATTTGCATGTGATTTTGACATAATTCTCAGAATATTTTTATGTTTTTTGCCCATTGTGAACTTAGTCATTTTTAAGCTTCAATTGATATACAGGAGGTACCTCTTTGTCACCACAACTCCTCTTACAGTTTTATACTAATCATTTTGAAACGTTGCATGTGCTTTGCCATGGCATGAGGCCCTGCATGTGGTTTGGACTTAATCTTCGGATCAATTTTTGTCACTTTTTCCACATTGTGAACTTAGTCATTGTTAACCTTCAGTTGATATATGATAGGTACCTCGTCATCGCAACTCCTCTTACAGTTTTATACTAATCATTTTGAAACTTAGCTTGTGTTTTCTCCATGATATGAGGATGTTCATATGCTTTGGATATATTTCTTGGATCATTTTAGTTCATTTTATCACATTGTGAAATTAGTCAGTTTTTGTCGCACCTGCTTTAGCAGGAAGACATAGGCGTGCAAGTTTCCGTCCGTCCGTCCGTCCGTCCGTTCGTCCGTCCGTCCGTTCGTCCGTCCGTCCGTCCGTCCGTCCGTCAACATTTTACACTGGATGTCTTGTCATCGCAACTCCTCCTACACTTTTAGACCGATCATTTGGAAACTTTGCATGTGCTTTCGCCATGGTCTGAGGATGCGCATGTGGTTTGGACTTAATCTTCGAATCAATTTTTGTCACTTTTTCCATATTGTGAACTTAGTCATTTTTAGGTATGCGATACGTACCTCTTGTCATCGCAACTCCTCTTGCAGTTTTATACCGATCATTTTGAAACTTTGCATGTGCTTTCACCATGGTATGAGGATGTGCATGTGGTTTCGACATAATTTTCAGAATATTTTTTTCCGCTTTTTGCACATAATGAACTTAGCCATTTTTAAGCTTCATTTGATATACGATAGGTACCTCTTGTCATCGCAACTCCTCCTACAGTTTCATACCGATTATTTTGAAACTTTGTGTGTGATTTTGCCATGCTATGAGGATGCGCATGTGGTTTGGACTTTATCTTCGGATAAATTTTTGTCACTTTTTCCACATTGTGAACTTAGTCATTTTTAACCTTCGATTGATATATGATAGGTACCTCTTGTCATCGCAACTCCTCTTGCAGTTTTATACCGATCATTTTGAAACTTTGCGTGTGCTTTCGCTATGGTATGAGGATGCGCATGTGGTTTGGACTTTATCGTCGGATCATTTTTTTTTCACTTTTTCCACATTGTGAACTTAGTCATTTTTAACCTTCAATTGATATATGATAGGTACCTCTTGTCATCGCAACTCCTCTTGCAGTTTTATACCGATCATTTTGAAACTTTGCGTGTGCTTTCGCCATGGTATGAGGTTGTGCATGTGATTTCGACATAATTCTCAGAATATTTTTTTTCTCTTTTGCACATTGTGAACTTAGCCAATTTTAAGCTTTAGTTGATATACAATAGGTACCTCTTGTCATCGCAACTTCTCTTACAGTTTTATATTGATCATTTTAAAACTTTGTGTGTGTTTTTACCTATGGTATGAGGATGTGCATGTGGTTTTGACTTTATCTTGGGATCAATTTTTATCACTTTTTCCACATTGTGAACTTAGTCAGTTTTTTACTTCACATATATAGGCTATGGATTCTTCTCAAAGCCCTATATTCATTTCTTCTGCCTTAAATAAACTTTTATTTTTTTGTGTGGGGCAGGTGGGGGGCAGGTGCGACATCAACTTCACCGAAGTTGAATTTCTGGTTTACCTTACATATATAGGCTATGGATTCTTCTCAAAGCCCTATATTCATCTCTTCTGCCCTAAATAAACTTTTATTTTTTGTGTTGGGCAGGTGGGGAGCAGGTGCGATATCAACTTCACCGAAGTTGAATTTCTGGTTTAACAAGTTGAGGAAAGGGGATAGAATGCAAGGCTTTGGAGAGCATTTTATCCCTTTTCAATGAGTTTAACAAGTTAATAATACATGAGCACAAATGCAAGATTCTATTTATCATATGAAATTTAAAACCCATTTTATTTATATTTTAAAAAAAAAAACGTTAATATTCTGCCATTAGTAAACACAACATCGTTAAGGACATCGTTTATGCTGCGCTGAGGGGCCTATCTACATGTAAATAATTTGCAGATTAACCTATTAAGTACCAGAAATCCCAAAACATGTAGTTGGCAAACAGTGCAGGCCATGATCAGACGCCGCAGAACGCGGCGTCTGATCAGGGCCTCCACTGTTTAATAAAAGTTCAGTCATTTTCCAAATGTTCAGTCATTATCCAAATAAATTTTGGTGAAAACACAACCTAACACCCCTAAATTTTGAAATGGACTCCTGCTATATATGAGGAAGATTCCATTTGGTACAAAAATTAAATCCAGTAGTGGATTACCTTTGATACATAGGTTATCATATGGCATTTTCCATATCATACCCCATATCAGCCCGAGACTCCCATATCAGCCTTTGGGCATTCAGCCCTCGGGCTGATGTGGGTCGAGGGCTGATATGGGATATGATATGAAAACTGCCATATCATAATCTATTTATCATACATTTCACTTTTAAAAAAAAATGTTCAAAATAAATTGTATTAATTGGATCTGCCTAGTACCAAAGTTACAATGCAAATTGCAAATGGCGTCCTGAACAACAAATGCGAAATGCCGCAAAAGGAAGAACGCCGCATGTTCCGAATAGGGTGACGACAGAGGTATGATAAAGGCTTAGGGGTGTGATAAAGGGTTGTGATATGGATTTTTGGGGTATGATAAAGCCCATGCGATATAGCAGCACATGCAAGCGTGATACGTGCATTGGTGTCACGTTCGTATCGCATATGAAAAAACTAAGTATTTTATACTAAATATATGATAAATAGAGTTATTACCCTATGTTCTCAGACATATTTGATACATAGAGTTATTATTTTCTCAGACATGATGTCATATGATAAAAACATTTGTACCTTTCCAAGGACAGTCAGAGATTACCTAACTTTCATGCGCTTCCTCATGTTAACCCTTGTCCTGCTGAATATTCAATTTAGCCACATCCATTTCTGACTTTGAACCAATCAGATAACTTGATGTAATTTATTCCTACAAATTCATAAACTGAATGTCAAACAGTGTAGATCCTGATCAGATGGCTTCTTCAGAAGCCATCTGATCTTGATCTACACTGTTTGCAAAGATAAGGGTTGCCGTGAACAGCAGGATGAGGTTAATTTTGTCAACAACTTTTGCAGGGAGTTTTGGGACAGTTGATGAATTTTGAGTCTCGGAGAGGTCAAGATGAGAATATTGCTGATGATGAACAGAATAAATATGCTGTCACCTTCTTTAACCAGGGTGGAGTAGAGGTAAGTGTTGCAGTTGTTTGTTTGATTTGAGGTTTAACGCCCCGTCAACACAGTTTAGGTCATTTTGGAGACATTGCTTACAATGTTGTGATCTGGGCCTGCACTGTTTGCCAAGGTACCCCTTTAGGGGTTTCTGGTACTGAATGGGTTAACGTCCCCGTCAACATTGTAAAGGTCATTTTGGAGACGTTGCTTCCAATTTTGTGGGACTTTTACCCGACATTGAGATGAAATTGCAGGCTTTTAGAGCTTGATTTTTTTTTCAATTTCAGGCTTTTAGAATTTGATTTTTTCTCCTAAATGACTATTTAACCCTATCCTGCTGAATAAATTTATTTAGCCACACCCATTTCTGCGTATCAGCCAATCAAATTTATTTGATATTATGTATACATTCCATTCACAAACTGCATTACAAACAGTGTAGATCCTGATAAGATGGCCATCTGATGTAGATCTGCAATGTTTGTAAAAGTTATGGATATTGTGTTCCGAAGGTCAGGATAAGGCTGTTAAAAAAAACAACAGGCCTTTCAGACATGAAAGGTATGATCGTAGTGTAGTGGTTAAGCTACTCGCCTCACAAAACCAGGGGTTGTAGGTGAAGGATAGTTTTTGTCAATTCTCCATAAAAACCTATGTTGTGGGTATTCATTAGAACTGCCTCGCTGAGGCGGTTCTAATGAATACCCACAACATAGGTTTATATGGAGAAATAAGGAAAACTATCCTTCATTTATCACAAAATACCCACCTTATCTGTTGCTATGTGTTACAAAGAAGTTCATGTCATTACGAGAACATGCCTATACAACAAATACATTGTAAATTTTACCCACGAAAAACCGATGTTTTTAGATGATTGAGGGTACTCGGTGGAACCACCTCACCGAGGCGCTTTTAACGAGTACCTACAATCCATATTTTAGAGCAGAAGTAAGAAAAAGAAGTGTTACCCCTGCTTGTTTGTTTGATTTGAGGTTTAACGTCCACATCAACACTGTAAAGGTCATTTTGGAGATATTGCTTCCAATTTTGTGGGACTTTTACCCGACGTTGAGATGAAATGACATCTCAAGCCCTGTCGCTCAATGAAACCAATAGGGTTTATAAGTATGGACGGTCCGACTCTCACCGCTTTGCCTGGGCAGCCTTAGATCCTCTAAGCGGTTTACCAGTACTCATGTGCAGGTCGGATTTAGCTCTGCGTGGAAGCATCGTGCAGCCCATATATTTCCAGATGGGCGGGTGTTACCCTGTAAACCCCAGTTAATGGGGTTCAAGGGGCTCAAAATTATATAGGCATGTTTTTGTGATGTTGGAGTTGGAGAAAAATCCTTGTACAATTTATTCATCGGCCCCCGCCCATCGGGGCTTGAAGAAATAGATGGGCTGTATGATGCTTCCATGCAGAGCTGAAACTGACCCGCACACCAGTACTGGTAAACCACTTAGAGGATCTAAGCCTGCCCAGGCGGTGCGAGTCGGCCCGACAATGCTTATAAACATATCGGTTTCATTGGGCGGCAGGGCTTGAGATGTCATTTCATCTCGTTGTCGGGTAAAAGTCCCACAATATTGGAAGCAACGTCTCCAAAACGACCTTTACAGTGTTGGCGGGGATGTTAAACCTCAAATCAAACAAAGAAAACACTATTGTCTACCATATTACTGCACAGAGGGAAATAAATTCTAAGAAGTGAAGGAATGATCAGGAATCGATACAGTTAATTAAAAATTCGGCTATAAGACGGGGATTTTTCCCTCCAAAATGAGCCCAAAAAAACGACCCCGTCTTATAGCCGAGGTCATGGACTGCAGGCTGCAGGCTTTTTTCCGGCAATGTCCGGTGAAGACCAGACATACGGAAAAAGCCGATCGGTGATTTATGAATTGATATAAATCGCCGCTCACAAACCACCGCTACGATTTTTCTGCACGCGATCGGAAAATGACGTCATTACCCCCACACGTGTTTAATGTCATTGCATGTATCTCTTTCATAAAAAAAATGTTTGGAACTGGTAAAAAAATATTTCCCCGATAGCTAAGCGGTTGTGAATAGAGGTGGATAGAAAATCAGTGCTTTGCACAGCTCCAGAATTATCCCCAGAAGCTCCGTGTCAATAACCAACAACAGCGTTCGACTTTTCCCGCCAACGTCTATTTGGCGCCAAAACATAACTATTCATGAGATCGTAGAAAAGTCCGATTTAATAATGCAAACATCTACCGTTAGATGCAGCTAATAGTCTGAGGAGCAATTAAATCAGTTTCACACTGATTGTGGATTAAATTTTATGACTGGAGGATAAACGCAAATTAGAGACATAACTTGACCATATTTTCACACCTTATCGACACGCACCGCAGGGTGGCAATTATACGACAGGGATTAACAATAGTGTCATACTTGAACGTAATAAATACACATATGGTTTGTCTCTGAATTGACAGCAATTTACTTACTGGGTTACTTTTACCGTATTTAAGGACTCAAAAAGACTGGCGATTTATTTTTTTCACCTGTCCCGACCGAGCGTCATAAGGTCAAAGTGCACCTGCCCGGCGTGATTTCGGTCTTGTCCCGGACGGCCGGAAAATGGATTTGTCAGCCCCTGTCGTCTATTAAATAGAAGTTTGTGTAGCCTAAGCCAGCAAAGCAAGTACCGGGCCGACAGCGATACGACGTATCGGCCCGACGTTTGCCGCTATTTTGTGCTAGCTGGGGCGTTAATTCTGAAACTGAATAGCTAGGTGTTGTGTTCCCCGATAAAAAAACGTTCAGTCACTTATAAAAAAGCTGCAACAAATATTTCTAAATTTTGTGGCTGGAAATGAGGGGTAAGTAGAGGGGTTTTATGACGAAAAAAGGCCGAATTCTCGCATCAAAATATCATCTGGTGGTAGCAGATAGGCCCCGACAGATATGGCAAAAATTTGACCCGTCTTATAAAAGAGTATAAGCAAAATCCCACTTTAGAATAACTGAAAAAGGGGTCCCGTCTTATAGCCGAATCGCCTTATAGCCGAATTTTTACGGTAACCCACAGCCCCCATCAGAGACAATGAAGGGACCCTAATGGAAAGTTGTTGTGCTTGAAACTTGATAAGATTAAACATATTTTATTGCCTTTTTAGATATAGCAATGGGGTTGGGCTACAAGTTCTCGCAACATTAGTTACAGCCCTTCCCTTACAATAAAGATACAAAGCAACAACATGGCAAATGAACAATTGTGAAGATACAACAAGAGTAGACTAGACGAAAGAAGAGAAAGGAAATAAAGGAAGAGTAGAAAAGTGTGCTGTGCTATTTGCGACCCTCAATGTTCTCATGAGTCTAAGCCGACCACAGATATGAGAACAAGTATAGCTTTTGAGCATGTCAAATTTAGAGATTAAGTCAATCTTTTGGTGTCTTTGATAAATCTATGAACAGCCTGAAACTTGATAGAAACCTTGGACTATATTTATAAATGTTGGTCATCGTCATCATTATCACCATTATCCCACCGTACCCATCCCCACTTTGAGTTCCAAAATCCTGGGCAAGTAGGAGTTTGAGCTGGGCAAGTGAAAAATATTTTACTTGCCTGGTGGGAAAGTGAAAATTTTTTGGATTTGTCAGGCCCTGGTTTTATTTTATAAAAGTGGGGTTCAAAATTACAGTAGAACTTCGATGGCTTGAACACAGATGGCTCGTTTACCATGAGTCGAACCCATTCTTGAGCCCCTAGCGAAATCCTCTACATAAGAACTAGTGGGGGATAATTAAGGAGATTTAACTTGCAAATGTATGCTGTGTGTACTCATTAGAATAGCCTCATGGAGGTGATTCTAATGAGTACACACAGCATACATATTCATTATAGAACACTGAAAAGATGTCAAAAAGTATCTCGTTATGCCTCCTGACAGTAACCCTCAGTGGCTCGAACCACCCCTGTCTCGAACAGATTTTCGAGGTCCCAAAGGTGTTCGAGCCATTGAAGTTCTACTGTATATAGGCATGTTTTCTTGATGTGTATCAGAAATTGGAGAAAAATCCTAGTACAATTTATTTGTTCACTGTCGTACATTTCAGATCCTTATCCGACAGTTGACATTTGTTTCCTTGTTCCCACAGTGTTCCAGAAGCAGAAGAGGTATGTTCAGCTTTGCAAACACGTTAACTCACTTTATCCAAGAAAACACTAAAACAGGACTCTGAGTCAAATGTCTTAAAATGTTCAGGAAAAGTAGCTTAATCCTTATCTTGCTGTTCACGACAACCCCTATCTTTGCAAACAGTGTAGATCCAGATCAGATGGCTTCTGAAGAAATCCTGCTGTTCACGACAACCCCTACCTTTGCAAACAGTGCAGAGTCAGATCAGATGGCTTCTGAAGAAATCCTGCTGTTCACGACAACCCCTATCTTTGCAAACAGTGCAGATCCAGATCAGATGGCTTCTGAAGAAATCCTGCTGTTCACGACAACCCCTATCTTTGCAAACAGTGCAGATCCAGATCAGATGGCTTCTGAAGAAATCCTGCTGTTCACGACAACCCCTATCTTTGCAAACAGTGCAGATCCAGATCAGATGGCTTCTGAAGAAATCCTGCTGTTCATGACAACCCTACTTTTGCAAACAGTGTAGATCCAGATCAGATGGTTGATCAGGATCTACACTGTTTGACATTCAGTTTATGAATTTGTAGCAATAAATTACATCAAGTAATTTGATTGGTTGATAGACAGAAATGGGTGTGGCTTAAATGAATATTCAGCAAGATAAGGGTTAAAACTTTGCTATCATGTCTGATAAGTAAAATAAAATAAAAAAAAAAATCTGAACTGAGGATGAAACAACATTTCGGAGACGCACATGATGTAGTTAGTTATGAAGAAAATAGAAGTTGATTTGTCATGTCTTATGAATGTTGTCATTCAAAGCAGGTATATATGGCATAGAAAAACAGAAAAGCCTATTTTTGTTCAAAATTCTGTCAGAAAAGCTTTATTTTCACATAAAATAGCCATTAGAATAAAAAACATAATTTTCAAAAGAGCTGTTAGGGGGCCTGCAATATGTAGATACTAGTACATAAAAATTCAAGGTCCCACTTGAGGTCACAGGTCATAAATAGGGTCAATTTTTTGTGTTTGGTCCATAACTTTTTCATTCCTTGATTGATTTTGAAATAAATTGGCAGAAATGTTTACCGTCATGCAAGGATGTGTCACATGCAAGATCCAGCTCTATAGCTTCAGATCCAGGTCAATAGCGCCAATGTCAATGTCAAACTTCGATGCCAAAGGTCGAAAAAAGATCTATCTTTCATTTCTATAACATTGTCATTCCTTGATGGATTTTGACTTTACTGATGGCAGAAAATATTAACCTTGAGACATTGTGTCACCCACAAATTTCAGGTCCGTAGTTCCAAGGTCAAGGTCACACTTGGAGATCAGATGTCAGAAATCTATTTACATTATGTCTGTCACACAGTGCCCGTTCCTGTATCCCATGTCATAAAGCGGGGGTATGGACATAGTTCTAGTTTTACTAAGGCTTGGATTAAAGGGAATATGTGTTAACTGGCACAGTTAGTAATTATAACAAATTCGAAGTGAAATTCCGCTATTAAGACCACCTGAAATGAAGACTGATTCTCCTTTAACAGGATTATTTAGTAGGTTGTTGTTATTCTTTCTTTGTGTTAACTGCGGTCAAAGGCCACCTTTGGGACTGTTCAAAAGTGGTCTTAAAGACCACTTTTGAACAGTCCCAAAGGTGGTCTTAATATAGGAATTTTGTTGTATTTAGCTTCACAAAAAACAACCATTTATCTTGCTTGTCTAGTTGATTTGTTTGTTTGATTTGAGGTTTAACGTCTCCATCAACACTGTAAAGGTCATTTTGGAGACGTTGCTTCCAATTTTGTGGGACTTTTACCCAGCATTGAGATGACATGACGTCTCAAGCCCTGCCGCCCAATGAAACCAATAGGGCTTATAAGCATGGACTGGCCGACTCGCACCGCATTGCCAGTACAGGCTTAGATCCTCTAAGTGGTTTACCAGTACTTGTGTGCGGTTGGTTTCAACTCTGCTTGGAAGCATCATGCAGCCCATCTATTTCCTCAAGCCCTGATGGGCGGGGTCCAAGGCTTGCTTGTCTAGTTGAAAGAGTTGAAAGTCAGTGAAATGAAGACCCCACTAAACCCTACTTTATATAGAGAAAACTGGGGTTTACTAGGGTATACATTATTAGGGCCCCGCACTGAAAGTGTGGGTGCCCTATAGTAATCACTCTGTCCGTCCGTCTGTCTGTCCGTCCGTCTGTCCGTCCACAAATTTTTTTATCCTCCATAACTTTTTATTATTCTTGGATGGATTTAAATATTACTTGGCATCACTCTGTCCGTCCGTCTGTCTGTCTGTCTGTCTGTCTGTCCGTCTGTCCGTCCACAAATTTTTTTATCCTCCATAACTTTCTTATTCCTGGATGGATTTAAATATTACTTGCCAGGAATGTTAACCATAATGTGATGGAGTGTTGCGCGCAAGACTCAGGTCCGTACCTCAAAGGTCAAGGTCATACTTAGAGGTTAAAGGTCAAAAAAGGGTCTTTCCTGTGTCCAATTAATAACTTTGTTATTATTCCTGGATGGATTTAAATATTACTTGGCAGAAATGTTAACCATAATGTGACGAAGTGTCACACACAAGACCCACAGCCGTACCTCAAAGGTCAAGGTCATACTTAGAGATAAAAGGTCAAAAAAGCGTCTTTTTTATTGTGTCCAATCTATAACTTTCTTATACCTGGATGGATTTTAATATTACTTAGCAGAAATATTAACCATAATGTGACAGTGTGTCACGCGCAAGACCCAGGTCCGTACCTCAAAGGTCAAGGTCATACTTAGAGGTGAAAGGAAAAAAAAAACGTCTTTTTTAACATCAACATTTTCCTACTCCTCTGATAGCGCTGCCGGGGCCCTAGTCAGTTTCACTGACAGCTCTAGTTTTTCTTATTTCTGCTCCAAGACATAGGTTGTGGGTACTCGTTAGAACCGCCTCAATGAGGTGGTTCTAACAAGCACCCACAACCTATGTTTGCAGTATAACTTAGGAAAATATTACAGACTTTGATCAGAAAAGTAGCCATTTTGGAGTTATGGAAAAATGCACTGTCGCACGGGTGTTATATTGTATTATATGTTTCAGAGGATGATGAAGACATGAGAATTAAGGCCTTGGTGCTGGAAATACTAACAAAGATGTCACCTACGGTAAGACTATGCCCGTCTCAAATATACAGTAAAATTCCTGTATTAAGACCACCTAAAACTAGGACTAATTCTGCTTTAAAAATCTTATTTAGAAGGGAGCAGTTATTTTTATGCCCCCGTAGGAGGGCATATAGTTTTTGCTCTGTCCGTTTGTGCGTTTGTAAGTCCGCACTTTTCTTGTGAAAATAGTAGAAAAGACTGATCCGTGACAAATACGGCAAGCGTTTATAACATCATTCGGTTAACTAACACTGTCCGTTGGTTGGACCCAAAGTTCCGTGTTATAACAAGGTTGAGGTGCACCTTCAAATGATGGATAATTCCCGAAATCGAAACCGTAAAAGGAAATGCGGTACAATGGTTTACCTGAATTTTGATTCAAACTGAAGTCACTTCAGCTCTGAAACGGCCATTTAGGCCCCCGGCACAACAAAACAACAACAGGTATCCATTTCTGGTTCCATGAATGCGACTTTGATTGAAAAAAAAAAAGATTTGAACTTGGAAATAGATAGATATTTTGCTGTTCCGTGCATAAATATTGAAAGTTATGCTGGGTCAGACCCTACCCCCAAGGAATTTTAAACTGATGTTACACCTAGGACCACAAAAAATAAAACTACCTGCACCCCCCACCCCAAGCAATAAAAAACTCATTTGCGCTCCACCCTGGGGTTACACTTTTTCCTGGAATAGCCCTAAGTGCCACTGACAACGAGCAGACAGCCGTTTCACAGCTTTTTTTTTTTCTTATATTTTAGGGAAAAAAGGCTACGTATTGTTTGTGTTCTCAAAAGGTGGTTCCAACGAGCACCCAAAACCTGTCTTTGGAGTATAAATATAAAGAAAAATACCACAAATTTTCTTCAGAAAAATTACCTTTTCCGGAGGTATGAAAGAATGCACTTTCTTTCACACCAGATAAGGAAATCCGTGATTTTACCCTGGGATAGAAATTTATGTTCTGACCCTGGTGTTCCGACCCAGGCAACTAACATAAATGCGCTTCAATTCTATTCAACTGCCGGAACTACTTCCGCACTACTTTTATTTTGTAAACAATATACATGTGCGAGCTGTCACAACTAACCGGAGGTGTTGTGCAAGAAAAAGAATCCAATATGGGGTTCTGTTGTAGATGGGTGTTTCCAACCCTTGAGATGACTATGCTGAGCGGAACCTTGGCGTAGCCAGGGTTTCCCTCAGCACGGTCATCCCTCGGGTTGGAAACGCTAATCTACAACAGAACCCCACATCAGATTCTTATAATATCACACAGATGTGTTATGGTAATGCCCTGCCTGTTTTACAGACTGTTGGTGAGAAAGTAACAACACTTTTAATGGAACAAGATGACATTCTCAGTTATATGTTTACGCTGCTGGCACAGAAGAAAACATTTATCAACTCTTGTCAACTTATAGAAGATATGTTACAGTCGAAGAAGATACTGCTAGATCTTAATAAAATAAGTAGGTATCTCTGTATTTATTGAGTGATATAACAGGCCTCAGTGGCTTAGTGGATAAGAGCACTGTCTCTTAATCATTAGGTCTCCCACAGCTGTGGGTTCATGCCGCATGGGTCACATGTGAGATGCCAAGTTCTGCAACAGAAGGTCATGTGTAATTTCACCAGTTACACCAGTTCTCTGAATAAATATCTTCACAAAACAAGGGAAATAATCTTGAAAGGTCCGAAAAAGAAAAAGAAAAACAAGTGTTTATTGCTGATGTTCATTGCACTAAGTGTTCAGTAAAGTTCAGACGTAATATTTGGTATAGCAATATCTCAAACAAGTTTGACTCGCAGGATGCTGGGCACAATTGTCATTACTCCAGCACACATGTTTATAAACAGATTTTTATATACTGGTAAATTCATAAAAGCAGTGGGTTTAACAATTTCAGGGAGGCTTCAATACCTGGTACCGTATCATTAAGTATGAACCATTGCAGCATTGTTCGAGTAATTTTCACATTCATCTAGCAGTGACTAACAAATTTATTTCTGCACATAAATATTGTTGATGATGCCAACTCATTTTGGATGCTGCAGTGAAGGTCACCCTGGGACCAGTTGTTCAAAGCATCGTTAGCTTAACAAGCTCGTTAGTGGTCATATTGTTAACTGTTCTAGCAAGTTTAATGTGTAAAATTTTGGTGTTTTTGCTGAAAAAATGTGAGTAGCTTTTGCAGATTCAAAAGCTGCTCACATTCACATTTTTTCAGCAAAAAAATTTTGCATATTTGCCCTAACAAATGATCAAAATTTTAACGATACGTTAACTAACAACGTCGTAAGTTTCCAACAACTGGCCCCAGAAGTGTTGGATACATATTAAATACATGGTTAATGTCTTTAATAATAAAATATAATCGTTGAGCCCGAGACAATTTTATAGGGGTGAGCTTTAGTGAGCCCCTATAAAATTGTAGCGGCGAACCAATTATGTTTTATTATTAAAGACACTAATCATGTATTTAGTTCAAACCGCAAAGGGTTTTGCAATAATTTAGCAAATTTAAGCAAAATGAACAGCAAACAGTGTGGCTTGTTAAACGACATACAGTTACACGGCGCGCACAAGTAGTATAACGTGACGTCAACGAGTGCTAAGCCGCCCCAAAGAGATGTGGGAAACAACATGAATGCTCGAATAAATGTTTCTCAGCGCTTTACATTCTGTTTGAAAATCTGCAAATAAATAGTTTATTTTAGCTTTCGAAAATATTTTCGAGGTTGAGACGCAACCACAGTAGTAGTGCGCAGTTATTTCAATGGGCCATTCAAACTAGGAAATGCCGAGAAGGTAAGAATTTAGCTGAAATTTCTGAAAATCTGTTTAAATAAATATTGCAAAGATTTTAACTCGCAGTTTTGTTGTTTTCCCGTGAATAAAAGGTTGCATGTTATTGTTTATACTTGTAAATTATGGACTGAAAAGTAGGTCCGGTCTATAAACGGTCACAAGATGTATTATAGGTCAGTAGAAGGTATTATAGGTCACTACCGATTATAGTGTGCAGTTATTCAACCCCCTTTATCAGGTCACTAGAATGCCTGATTGCAGTATAATAAAATATAATGTGACAGCCTGAAAATCTGAATGTTTACAGTACTGCTCCTTACTTTTAGGTTATATATGACCTTTACATTAAGGTCACAGCTTTTTTGTTTCTGCATGCACATAACTACAGTGGAATTCCGCTGTTAAGACCACCTAAAATGAAGACTAATTCTGCTTTAAAAAGCTTACATTGAACGCTCTTTGTGTTTTCTCCCAACAGTGTCCTCTGGTCAGGGACCACCTTTGGGACTATTCAAAAGTGGTCTTAAGACCACTTTTGAATAGTCCCAAAGGTGGTCTTAAAATGTGGTCTTAATATGTGGACTATTCAAAAGTGGTCTTAAAACCACTTTTGAATAGTCCCAAAGGTGGTCTTAATATAGGAATTATACTTTATTGTATGAGCTGGCGCTTGACAAAACCTACTCAGGAGATGACCCATATAAGCCACAGTGCTTTCTGTCAAATCCTGTTCACATTTGCTTGTAATATGCTTGCCAAATTGTATATTGAAGCAAAATAAATATTGTTTAAACCGAAACCTACCATAAACCTGTGCTATGGTTGAGGACCCTGTTCAGCTCGCCCGTCAGGTCATCCTGGTCGGAGCATTCTCTTATTGCCCTTTGAATAGCCCGGACGCTATAGAAGGCTCATGTGAACAGCAAAGACTCTGATCAGACTGTGTGAATGTGCCGGCTGATCTGAATCTTAGCTGTTTCTTTATAAAAACAGGCAATTTGAACAAGAACCTGCAATATACATTTCTTGCAAGAAATATTACCGTATTCACCCTAATTACCGCACATGCTCCTATAAGCGCACACCAAAGCTATTTTTGAAAAGGAAATGCATAAGCGCACACTTTACAGTAACCACCCCTTGATGCTCTCACAGTTAATCTATTAAAACTTACCGTTATTTCTTCAACAGTGAAGGCAATGCTTAAGTATCCTTTTCCGTCTTCCGTCCCATTAAATATCAGTATGCATCATCGCGGAAGCTATTGTTTTCGTATCAAGTGTGCGCTCATTAGGTAGATTTTTCACCTCGATTTTTTGACACGATTTTGAAAAAACTAAGGGCATGGTGCGGTAATTAGCGTGAATACGGTAGTTATTTTGATTCTTGAGTGGTAACCCGGGATCACATTACCCACCTGAGTAATAGTTGCCCGAGTCGTAATGAGGAGGTAAATATTGCTTTCAGGCGGGTAATGTGATCCTATGTTCCCCATCAAGAATCAAAATATCAAATTTGTTATACCGGAAAGATGATGACATTTTAAACATTCGGTCCCCGCCCGTCGGGGCTTGAAGAAATAGACCGGCTGCATGATGCTTCCACGCAGAGCTTAATCCGACCTGCACACAAGTACTGGTAAACCGCTTAGAGGATCCGAGCCTGCCCAGGCAAAGCGGTCCGACACTCGGACCGTCGGACCGTCCATGCTTATAAACCCAATTCAGAATTGGTTCCATTGGGCGATGGCTTGATTTGTCATTTCATCTCAATGTCGGGTAAATGTCCCACAAATTGGAAGCAATATCTCCAAAATGACCTTTATAGTGTTGATGGGGACATTGAACCTCAAATCAAACAAACAAAACAAAACATTTTAAACATTGCAATGTTTTCAAAAAGTCTTTTACAGCGCAGGAATACAGAAGTACAGTGAAATCCCGCTATTAAGACCACCTAAAATTAAGACTAATTCTGCTTTAAAAAGCTTATTTTTAATGCTGTGCTTAATCTTTCTTTGTGTTTTCTGCCAACATTGTCCTCTGGTCAAAGATCACCTTTGGGACTGTTCAAAAGTGGTCTTTAAGACCACTTTTGAACAGTCCCAGAGGTGGTCTTAATATAGGAATTTTACTGTACATGATTACATTTGACGTGATCAAACATGCCCTTCTGCATGCACTACCTTGGTCACGGTGCTCAATGGGAAAAAGTTAATGTCATGTTAGCCCTTCTCTTGCTGAATATTCATTTTAGCCACACCCATTTCTGACTTTGAACCAATCAGATTACTTGATGTAATTTATTCCTACAAATTCATGTATTGAATGTCAAACAGTGTAGATCCTGATCAGATGGCTTCTTCAGAAGCCATCTGATATGGATCTACACTGTTTCCAAAAATAGGGGTTGTCGTGAACAGCATGATAAGAGTTAGAATGAGAGTTTTATAATGGAAAACAACTAAATAATGTACCGAATGAATGAAAAACAGCCAAAAGTCTTTATACATCTATTTATACTCCCGGAATACGAAGTATGCTATGGGGGTATAATGTTTTCGTCCTGCTGTTCGTCCGTCTGTCTGTCTGTCCATTCGTGTGTCCATCTGTCCGTCCGTTAACATTTTGGTTAAAGTTTTGCGTCAAAGTTTCTTAGAGATTGTATCTTCTGAGCCCTTTGACAGATTTAGTTGTTACTTACACTGAAGTTACATACTGGCCTAAAAATTTCATTGATGCATGTCCCACCCCCCACAGTGACCTTGAGGTCAAGGTCACAGACTTAGAAGTTTTACATTTGGTTAAAGTTTTGCGTCAAAGTTTCTAAGTGATTGTATCTTCTGAACCCTTTGATAGATTTAGTTGATACTTACACTGAAGTTACATACTGGTCTAAAGATTTCATTGATGCATGTCCCACCCCCCACAGTGACCTTGACGTCAAGGTCACAGATTGAGAAATTTTACATTTGGTTAAAGTTTTATGACAAAGTTTATAGATGCCTGTATGTTCTTAACTCTAAGACAAATTCAGTTTATATTTGCATCAGTGTACCAGTCCAAACATTTCGTGATGTATGTCCCTTCCCCCACCCATGGTAACCTTCACCTCAAGGTCACGGACTTAAGAAATTTTACATTTGGTTCAAGTTTAATGACAGAGTTTATAGATGCCTGTATGTTCTAAACTCTAAGACAAATTCAGTTGATGCTTGCATCGATGCTACATACCAGTCAAAAGATTTCATTGATGCATACCCCACCCTGCTGCTTCAGTAACATTGAGACCCCCGCCCCTTCATTAACTTTGATGCCCTCACTCCCTTCCTCCATTTAGAAATTTTATGTTTGGTTTAGCTAATTTATTTTTGCTTACAGGTATATGGACAATATTTGCGCTTGCGCTGTCCAATGAAAAACCTGGAAGTTTCTTTGCAGTATCACAAAGAAAATTATCACTTAACCCTTGTCCTACTGAGCCCGGATATATCTTATCTTTCAAACAATGAAGATCCAGATCAGATGGCTTCTAAAGAAGTCATCTGATCAGGATCTTCATTGTTTGTCATTCAGCTTATGAATTTGTTGCAATAATTTGCATCAAGTAATCTGATCGGTTGATAATCAGTAGTGGGTGGGGCATATATAAATATTCAGCAGGTCAAGGGTTAATTGCCCTTGTATGGAGCCGTGATCATCTCATTTCACATTCTTTGACTTGTCTTGTTCCGTTTTTACCTTAGATAACATCCGAGCCCTTATTGGTTGTTTGAAGGATGAACAGCTGGCAAACTTCTGTCGGATATTAGCTGTAGCCATTTCAGATTTAGATATCTATGACAACAAATCATCACGTAAGTACACAGTAACAAAGCAGGCAGAAATTCACCGTAACTCTTCAAGTACTAATCCTGAGTTTGACATTTCATGTGATTCTGTTGGGCATAATGAGCCAGTTTGGATCTACACTGCTTGCATACTTACTTGTCCACCCCCGCCCATAGGGGCTTGAAGAAATACATGGGCTGCACGATGCTTCCACACAGAGCTGAATCCGGCCCGCACACTAGTACTGGTAAACCACTTAGAGGATCTAAGCCTGTCCAGGAACCGCGGTGCGAGGCGGACCGTCCATGCTAATAAATCCTATTAGTTTCATTGGGCGACAGGGTTTGAGATGTCATTTCATCTCAATGTCGGGTAAAAGTCCCACAAAATGGGAAGCAATGTCTCCAAAATGACCTTTACAATGTTGACGGGACGTTAAACCTCAAATCAAACAAAATACTTACTTGTACTATGCCCCCCCGGCCATTGGGGCTTGCCGGCCATTGGGGCTTGGAGAAATAGATTTGACTACATGGTGCTTCAGCGCACTGCTGAAACTGACTGAACATTTGAGTACTAGTAAACAGCTTAAAAGGTTAAGCCTGAACAGCCAAATTGGTGCCAGTCTGACCGTCCCTCATATTTTGTGTCAGCTCATCTCAATTGATCTTCTTACCATTTTCTGCCACCCCGGCCCATCGGGGCTTGGGGATTAGATTGGGCTGCACGATGCTTCCACGCAGAGCTGATACCGACAGCACATGAGTACTGGTAATCCGCTTAGAACATCTAAGCCTGCCCAGCAAAATTGCTGCGAGTCAGCCCGTCCATGCTTATAAACCCTATTGGTTTCATTGGGCAGCAGGGATTGAGATGTCATTTCATCTCAATGTCGGGGTAGAAGTCCCACAAAATTGTTAGCAACGTCTCCAGAATGACCTAAATAGTGTTGACGGGGACGTTAAACTTCAAATCAAACAAACCATTTTCTGACTTTGTTCATGTGTGAGACATCTCAGTTCTGCAATGGAAGGTCATGGTTTTTCTGAGGGTACTGCTGTTTTTGCCGGTCTCTGATTAACTCTAGGCTGGATACCTGAAATAATCTTGAAAGGGCTGTAAACCCAAATCAAAATCTCACATTTGTCCTTATCTTAACCCTTACCTTGCTGAATATTCAGTTTAGCCACACCCATTTCTGACTTTGAACCAATCAGATCACTTGTTGTAGTTTATTCCTACAAATTCATAAACTGAATGTCAAACAGTGTAGATCCTGATCAGATGGCTTCTTCAGAAGCCATCTGATCTGGATCTACACTGTTTCCAAAGTTAGGGGTTGTCGTGAACAGCAAGATAAGGGTTAGAATGCCAAGAAAAACTGCATCTAAAATGTTATTTGTTTATGGCGTCTGCTGAATCTTCTTACAAACTTTTCAGCCGTATTTTTGCAGTCTGATCAGGGTCCACACTTTTTGCAGCAATGACTTTTGAAACACTAGACAACAGACAACAAAGCAGATGACAGTTATTGTGATTGGCATTTTAAGATTTAATCACATATTTCTGTGCTGACGGCCTCCGCCTATCGGGGCTTGAAGAAATAGATGGGCTGCATGATGCTTCCGCGCAGAACTGAAACCGACCGTACATGAGTACTGATAAACCGCTTAGAGGATCTTAGTCTGCCCAGGCAAAGCGGTGCGAGTCTGACCGTCCATGCTTATAGACCCTATTGGTTTCATTGGGCGACAGGGCTTGAGATGTCATTTCATCTCTATGTCGGGTAAAAGTATCACAAAATTGGAAGCAAAGTCTCCAGAATGACCTGTACAGTGTTGACGGGGATGTTAAACCTCAACAAAAATTTCTGTGCTGATTTCTTTTCAGTATTTGCTCAAAACAAACAGAAGAGAAGCAAAGGTTTTATAAATGTCAGAGATATTAATCAAGGTAAGCATGGCGATTATTTTGCTTAGAATAAATCTTTGAATAAAAATACCGTATTGGCCATAAGAAACGCACAGTACACTTAGGCATTTCATTCTAATCCTTACGATAACATGCCCATGTGCTAAAATGGTGGGCTTTTTTTTTTATGCCCCCGGAGAATCTTTGAATCGGGTGGGGGGGGGGCATATAGTATTTGCCATGTTGGTTTGTTTGTCTGTCTGTCCGTCACAAAAACTATAACCTTGATCATAACTTCAAAAGTATTTGATTTGTCCTAGCCCCATGAAACTTCACACACTTATTCACCATCACAAGGGCTACATTCTGACCAAGGGTCATAACTCTGTGGTCATTTTTGGCCGAATTATCTCCCCTTGAAATTTTGCAAAAACTCAGAAATGGGGGGGGGGGGGGTGGGGCATTGGTCACCTATAGTGACAGCTCTTGTTTGTCTCCAAAATAAGAATTTTTTCAGATTAAAATGTTCAAATATAGATTGTTGTTGCTTGTTAGAACTGCCTCATTGAGGCGGTTCTAACGAGTACCCACAATCTATGTTTTTAGGCAAAACTAAGGAAAATATCGAATACCCCATGTAAACCCTACTTTTCTCTTTTTAAAGTTGGGTTTTGAAGGGTCTTAATTACACAGACCTTAACCTGATGCATAAAAACAAGCCTTAGAACGTACTGCCATTAAGTGCATGGCCAGCTTTTACTCCTGGGCCCAGTTGTTCAAAGCATTGTAAGCTTAACCAGCTCGTTAGTGGTTATATTGTTAACTGTTCAAGCAAGTTTAATACCTAAAATTTTGTTATTTTTGCTGAAAAAATGTGAGCAGCTTTTGCTTTCGCAAAAGCTGCTCACATTTTTTTCAGCAAAAATTTTAGCATATTTGCCATTATAAATGACCAAAGTTTTAATGATACGTTAACTAATGACGTCGTTGGTTTTGAACAATTGGCCCCAGAAAAGTTGTACTATAGTTGCACTCCACAAAGCTGAACAAAAATTAGACATATTATTCAAGATGGAGTTCTGCAGGTCCTGACAAATCCATTGCTCTGCACAAATCCAAATTGAGGCTGAGCAAGTGATTTTTTATGCCCCCGCCATTCAAAGAATGATGGAAAGGCATATAGGGGTGCCCCTGTCTGTCCGTTTGTCCATTCGTCCGTCCGAAACTTAAACGCAGTCAATAACCTCCTTATTTCTGGATTGATTTTGTAATTACTTTGTAGAAATGTTAAGCATCATGAGACGATGTGTCACATGCAAAACCGAGGTCCGTACTTCCAAGGTCAAGGTCATACTAAGAGGTCAAAAGGGTCTGAAACTTAAACGCAGTCAATAACTTCCTTATTTCTGGATGGATTTTGAAATTACTTAATTACTTTACGTTAACCATCAAGAGACGATGTGTCCCGTGCAAAACCCAGGTCCCTGCCTCCAAGGTCAAGGTCATCCTTAGAGGTCAAGTGTAAAAAAAAAGAAGGTCAGAAACTTAAACGCAGTCAATAACTTTCTTATTTCTGGATGAATTTTGAAATTTCTTGGCAGAAATGCTGGCCATCATGAGACAATCTGCCTCACACAAAACCAAGGTCCTTACCTTCAAGGTCAAGGTCATAGTTAGAATTCAGATGTGTAAAAAAGGGACCAAAACTTAAACACTGTCAATAACTTTCTTTGGATTAATACGAACATAGACATATTTTCAGGCTGGGGCATCCGTGTCCTACGGACGCATTTCTAGTTTTTATTTCACTTGCCCAGAAAAATGTATAGAATATGTAGGAAATATTGTAATTTCAAGCTATTTCCAAGATGCTGTGGACTGCCGGGCAAGTGGTTGAAACTTGGTTTTGTCAGACCCTGAATTTCAGTACCCTTATCACAACAGGCTTAGACATTACATTCATTTTCACATTCACTGAAATTTCTAAGTTGTGCTGTTTGATTTCCAGTTGCTACAGAAGGACTATAGTTTTGCATTTCTACCATATTTAAGTTGAATAGTTGGTGATATGGCATAGTATTTTTGGCCTCAGAGTTGCAAAATGTAATTTTTTACTTCAAGAAAGGTCAGGTGTGCATGTGTTTGATTATAATCAGTTATTACTGGACACATTAGATTAGTAGAATCAAAACTAATTTTTTTTTTTGATTGATTATCGGTTATAATCGATCATCGGCACAAAACTAGTGACAAACTTTGTCTTTTTATTGCGATTACACATCCGTGTGACATAGTGCATTCTAACGTTTATATTTCTGATGAAAATTTGTAATATTTTCCTTATCGCTCCAATCATAGGTTATGGGTTCTCGTTAGAACTGCCTCAATGAGGCGGTTCTAATGAGCACCCACAACCTATGTCTTGGAGCAGAAAAATGAAAAATAATATTTACCCCTGTAAACCCCAATTTTCTCTGTGTAAAGTTGGGTTTAATTTTGATTATAATCAGTTATTACTGAACACATTAGATTGGTTGAATTAAAACTAATTTTTGATTGATTATCGATTATAATTTTGTTCAAAACGGTTATATTCCTGATGAAAATTTGTGATATTTTCCTTATCCCTCCAAACATAGGTTGTGGGTGCTCATTAGAACCGCCTCAATGAGGCCGTTCTAACGAGCACCCACAACCTATGTCTTGGAGCAGAAAAAAGAAAAATAATATTTACCCCTATAAACCCCAAATTTCTCTGTATAAAGAGGGGTTTAAGTTTGATTATAATCAGTTATTACTGAACACATTAGATTAGCAGAATTAAAACTAAGTTTAGATTGATTATCGATTATAATTATAATTTTTTCCGAAACGGTTATATTTCTGATGAAAATTTGTGATATTTTTCCCTATTACTCCAAACATAGGTTGTGTGTGCTCATTAGAACCGCCTCACGAGCACTTACAACCTATGTCTTGGAACAGAAATAAGAAAAATAATCATGTTTACCCCTGTAAATCCCAATTTTCTCCGTATGAAGTTGGGTTTAACGGGTTGTTCTTTACACAGACTTGTTAACATGATGATTTGCTCTCGTTTTTCTCTATTTCAGAATTATTACTCAGTATTCCAGAACTTCTTCCAAGATTAGTTGGTTTAGCTGTCTCCAAAGAATGTAAGTTGATAGCTGTCATCGGAATAGGTGCAAGATATTGACCCTTATACCGCTGAACACGACAACCCCTACCTTTACAAACAGTGTAGATCCAGATCAGATGGTTTCTGAAGAAGCCATCTGATCAGGATGTACACTGTTAGCCATGCAGTTTGTGAATTGAAGGAACACATTACATAGCAATAGATAAGGCAGGTATTTTGTGATAACTGAAGGATAGATTTTGTCAATTCTCCATGAAAACCTATTTTATTGTGGGTATTCATTAGAACCACCTCAACAAGGCAGTTCTAATGAATACCCACAACATAGGTTTATATGGAGAAATAAGGAAAACTATCCTTTGGTTATCATAAAATACGCACCTTATTTATTGCTAAGCTTTATGTCAAGTAATTTGATTGGTTGTTGGTCCCCAACCATTTGGGCTTGAAGAAAGAGATGTGCTGCACGATGCTTCCACGCAGAGCTGAAACTGACCGCACACTAGTACTTGTAAACCGCTTAGATGATCTAAACCTGCCCAGGCAAAGCAATGCGAGTCCGACTGTCCATGCCTATAAACCCTATTGGTTTTATGGGTGACAGGGCTTGAGATGTCATTTCATCTCAATATCGGGTATAAGTCCCACAAAATTGGAAGCAACGTCTCCAAAATGACCTATACAGTGTTGATGGGGAAGTTAAATCTTGAATCAAACCAAACAATCCAACAAAACCTTTACAGTGTAGGTCCAGATCAGATGGCTTCTGAACAATGGGTGTGGCTAAATAAATTATTCAGCAGGATAAAGGTTGATAGATCACAATAGGTGCTAATTGTTCAAAGCTAGCAAGTGACAACCTAGTTAATTTTTTACAAAGTTTAAATCACTCATTATGGCAAGAAGCTCTTAATTTTTGCTGAAAGATGTATGGCAAAAATGATTTTTCCTAAAAAGTCCCTCAAAATAGGAAGCAGTGCTCCAAAATGACCTAAATAGTGTTGACGGGGACGTTAAACCACAATTCAAACAACTAAAACTAAATAGTCCTACAACACAGGCTATGTTGACAGGGCCATAAAACTCCAAAACAGACAGATTAATAGTCTAGGATCCTTAGATGCTGTAACAGCAATTTCAAACCTGTCACAAAGTGAAAAGAACTGCTCGGGACTTTGCTGTACATGTGCAAGCATTTTCTATTCACCTCAGATACTCCTCGGTTCCGGGGCATGGTTAGTGAGTTGGATTGCTGGATGGAATGGATTGAGAACCAGATGGCTGAAGAAATGTACGACCTCCCTACAGAAGATGATATGGATGATTTCATAGGAGGTAAAGAATTACCACAACTCCAGATAAAGATGCGTATTATGGATAATTTTATGAAAACTTTTCTTATTTCTCTTTAAAAACATATGTAGTGGGTACTTGTTAGAATCGCCTCATTGAGGCGATTCTAACAAGTACCCACAACATATTTTTCAACAAGAGGTATGAAAAATGATCTTGAAATTATCCTAATTAATTATCCTCATCTTAAGCCCCGTCCATTGGGGCTTGAAGAAATAGATGGGCTGTATGATGCTTCCACGCAAAGCTGAAACCGACCCGCACACGAGTACTGGTAAACAGGTTAAAAGATCTAAGCTTGCCCAGGCAATGCGGTGTGAGTCGGCCCGTCCATGCTTATAAACCCTATTGGTTTCACAGGGCGGCAGGGCTTGAGATGTCATTTCATCTCAGTGTCGGGTAAAAGTCACACAAAATTGGAAGTAACGTCTCCAAAATGACCTTCACAATGTTGACGGTGATGTAAAACTTCAAATGAAACAAACAGTAACAAATAAGCTGTGATTACAAATGAATCCTAAGGTGTTTTGTCAAGAACTATTTTCTGCTGTCATTATCTCCCTTCCCCCGATTTTAAGAAGAGTAGTTGTCAGTTTCTAGGGAAAGAATGTACAATGTAACTGGTTAGTAGTGAATACCAGATTCGTGTCTTTTGATATCAAGTTTATCAGGCAAGGCTTTGAGAATGCTTGTAGAATCGCTAGGCGTTTTGTTTGGGTTGCAGGGCTTGAGATGTCATTTCATCTCGCATCTCATTGGAAGCAATGTCTCCAAAATGACCTTAATAGTGTTTATGCGGGTCTCAGTAGCTCAGTTGGATGCGCGTCTGACTTTTGATCAGGAGGACGCTGGTTAGAACCTGCCAGGGTCGGCAACATTCTTTCGTGGAGATCGATAATGAAATCTTTTCTACGGTCATTCTCTCCCTTCCCCTGATTCAAGAAGGACTATTGTCAGTTTCAGGTGAAAGAATGTGCACTGTACTGGTTAACCACGTACGTATAAGCCTGGCGTGGAAAAGTGTGGATAGGTAAACTGGCCGGCTCAAAACTGACCTAAAATAGTGTTGACTGGGCCGTTAAACTCCAATACAAACAAAGAAACAAATGGTGTTGGCAGGGATGTATTTTTCCTCAGTTCAAACAAACTAAAAAAATAAGTCAGAGTACCATTAAAATTTTTATCTTTAAGTATGGCATATACTCAAGTTTTGCTATAAATATGTAAGTAGTTATTCCAATGTCTTTAGGGCTATTCCAGGAAAAAGTGTAACCTCGGGTCGGGCCGCAAACGATTTTTTTATTGCTTGGGGTGGGGGGTGCAGGTAATTTAATTTTTTGTGGTCCTAGGTCTAACATTAATTTAAAATTCCTTAGGGGTAGGGTTGACCCAGCATAAATGTGATATGGAGGGGACCGTAAAATACATTTCAACCCCGCTATAGCATGATTGGTTGTAACACGAATTCAGAGTGAGTGAGTGAGTTTTAGTTTAACGTCCCACCAACAGCTAAGGTCATATGGAGACGGGACCTCGGTTTAAAGACTCATCCGAAAGTCTGGAGAAGCCCGGGATACACGAATTCAGATATAACACTGATGTTGTATGGGCCGAAATTTTCTCATAACTTCCATATTTTGTTTGCTTTGATAAAAAATCCCGACGAGTTAACACAGTACTTGGAAGTAACTCCAGGAGTAGTAACACGGTAAATCCTGTCTCTTAATCACTTGTCAAATATCCAAACAATTTTTATTCTAACGTTGTGTTAGTTAGAAAAAAGGATGGCTCTCTCAGATTCTGTATCGACTTTAGAAAATTAAATAGTCGCACCATCAGGGATGTATATACACTTCCCAGGATCGATGACACAATCGATACACTGATGGGTTCAAAATTGGACTTAAAGTCGGGTTACTGGCAGGTTGAGATGGAAGATGATAAGAAGAAGAGGGCTTTCTCTGTCGGCTCATTAGGGTTCTATGAATGTAATAGGATGGCCTTTGGATTGACTAACGCCCCTGCGACGTTTCAGCGTTTGATGGACCGTTGCATGGGCGAGCTCAATCTGAAGGACTGTCTTATTTTTCTCGATGACATCCTTATCTTCTCTGATACTTTTGAAGAACATATAAAGAGAATTCAAGCTGTATTTAGTAATATAAGGTAAAAACCTTTCAAAATTCTTCATCTCCTGAACCAGTGGGCAGATCGTGATGAAACTTGGTATGTAGCATAGTGGACTTGGGCCCATCATAGTTTGCTAAAATGATGAGCCTCGGATGACCTTGACCCATTTTACAACAAGGTCAAATTTGGTTACATAGACTTCTGTATGGGACAAAGTCAAAACAGTATATTTTAGCTCGCCTTACGAAAATAAGGGGGAGCTATTGCCATACCCCCGGGCGTCCGGCTTCGGCGTCCGCATTTGGTTAAAGTTTAGCTGCAAGCTCTTACATGTGATGTTTTACAACCCATCTTCTTTCTTATGAATGTTTTCGTTATGACCCATCTTCTTTCTTATGAATGTTTTCGTTATGACCCATCCTCTTTCTTATGAATGTTTTCGTTGCTCTTAAAGGAACTCATTTTTGATTTTTATTTATTTTGAATATATAATTAATAATTGCTAAATAAACAATATTTAACATTATCATTGTTCTTCATTTTACAGGTTTTTTGGCTTATATTGGAGTTTTTGAGAAGTTAATATTTTCCTCTGTATTACCTCTCTTACTTCTCTGTGTTAAAGTTTACCTGCAAGCAGCGTGAGTTTAAATCCCAGGGGAGGAACGTTTTTTTTGTTGTTTTTTTCTTTTCTTTTTTTCTTTCTTTTTTTCTTTTTAAAAACATACCGGGGTCTGGGGCTCAAGGTCAAGGTCACTGTGGCTATTTTTAGAAAAACATTGTCATCGCTCTAGTGCCTTCATTTATTGATGGATTTTAATATAACTTCACCCAAATGTTGGGTATAATGATATCTCGAGTGACTTTGACTTTCAGGGTCCGGGGCCTAAGGTCAAGGTCACTACTTTCAGGGTCACGGGGTCAAGGTCACTGAGGCTATTTTTAGAAAAAACATTGTCATCGTTCTTGCACCTTAATGTATTGATTGATTTTAATATAACTTCACACAAATGTTGGGTATGATGATATCTTTAGCAAGTTCGACTTTCAGGTTCCGGGGCTGAAGGTCAAGGTCACTTTGGCTATTTTTAGAAAAAACTTTGTGATCGCTTTAGTGCCTACATTTATTGATGGATTTTAAGATAATTTCATACAAATGTTGGGTATGAAGTTCAACTTTCAGGGTCTGGTGCTCAAAGTCAAGGTCTCTGTGGCTATTTTTAGAAAACTTTGTCATCACTCTTAAGTACCTACATTTGATGGATATAATGTAATTTTACACTAATGCTAGCCTAGGCCTTTTTAATTTGTCTTGCTCGAGGGGATTTGTATCGTCTGTGATACCTTGTTATTACTTGGTAGTTTGTAGATTTTTTTTTTATCAAATATAGATTTCTTTTTCATTTTTTTTTTTTTTTTGCAGTGGAAAGGCTTGAAAACAGGATGATAAGGGGTACATTTTGGTTCTCTTTCATTTGCTGCAGTCTATTGGGCTGTTTTACAGAAGAATTTTTTTTTGATAACTTGCCCTCATTCATCTAAGGCGAGCTATGTTGTCTTCTGACAACTCGTTTTTTAAATTATTGCAGCCTGTGACCTGAAATTTAGTAGATGCAGTGGGCAAAATGTGCTAATGAAACTACATTAGTTTTCAAGGTCAAGGTTATTCCCTGACCTTGGCCCAAGGTCATACAGATATGAAAATTAAAAAATTGTTTTTCATTGAAACCAGTATGCCATTTGCAACCTAATTTTGTATGAAAGCTGTTGGGAACAAGGAAATGCAATTTAATTAATTTGAGTCACATGACCAGGATGGCCGGTATGCTCATATAAGGTATAAACCCTTAAAAAATATTCTTCTCTGGAACCAGAGGGCCGATGGTGATAAAACTTGGTAAGTAGCAATGGAGACTGGGGTCCATTATAATTTGCTAAAATGATGACCGTCGCCGGATCTTGACCCATTTTTTGCCAAGGTCAAATTTGTTCACATAGACTTGTATGGGAAAAAGTCAAAACAGCATGTATGTTTTTAATTATTGCATCCTGTGACATGAAAATTAGTATATGCATTTGGCAAAATGTGCTAGTGAAACTACATTAGTTTTCGAGGTCAAGGTCATCCCCTGATTTTGGTCCAAGGTCATTCAGATATGAAAATTAAAAATTGTTTTTCTCTGAAACCACTAGCCATTTGCAACCAAATTTTATAAGAAAACTCTTAGGAACAAGGAAATAAAAAAATAATTAGTTTAAGTTTGGTCACGTGACCAGGATGGCTGCCAAGCCCATATAAGGTAAAAACCCTTAAAAATCTTCTCCTTCTATACCAAAAAGCCGATTGTCATGAAACTTGGTATATAAAATAAGAAACTTGGGTCCATCATAATTTGTTCAGATGATGACCCTCGGATAACCTTTTCAGATGATGACCCTCAGATGACCATGACTCACTTTATACCAAGGTCAAATTTATGTGCGATACAGACTTTGTTGAGCAATAAAAGTTCAAAACCAAGTATTTTCTCAAAACTATTGTAGCCTTTGATTTTAAACTTTGTAGATGCAATGGCATCCAGGGACGGGCCATTTTCTCCAACTTGACCTCTGGTGAGCGTAGTGGCCCGTTGGCCTCTTGTTTAATGTTTGGTCGACACCCCAGACAAGCTGTGGATGCCTTTTTAGGATTATCTTCATCCCTGGATCCACCCATTGCCAGCATTATGCAACCAAGCTTAAGAAGCAGTTGCAGTTTGCATACAAGATGGCTTCTAAGGAAGCAGAAAAGTCTGCTCTTCAAAGTTAGAGAGTCTTCTGTCGACATAGGAGACATATTTTTAATTAGAAAACTTGGACTCAAGGGCAAAAACAAATTAGCATACAAATGGGATAAATACCCATATATTGTCATTGCTCAACCAGAGAGAAGTATTCCTGTTTTCACTGTGAAGAGGGAATGGCTGATTATGGCTCTGTAAAAACCTTACACAGGAATATGCTTCTGTCGTTCAGCTCCATTCCGTCGTTCTCTGAGGCTGACTAATCTTTGTTGTCAAACAGAGAGCATGTGCCTCGGACAAGGAATGGGGGGAGCAGACGGCCGGAATGTATTTTGGCTGAGGTTTCTTCAGAATCAGAGTCTGAACCTGAAATATATATTCCTTCAAACAGGAGAAAACAAAGGCCAAATTTGTTGACAGATACATCAGATAAATCAACAAGCAATCATTCTGCTAGTGGAAATATAAATTTACCACTTGACAGTGTATTTCTGTTAGTTCTTCTAACAGTAACACTATAGAGCAATCTAGCTCACCCTCAACTGGTGTTGAGTTTGCTGGTGCTAGCTTGTCTGCAGAATCATCCTCAAATGTAACGTCTCCTGTGTATGATCCAGCTCCCAGACATACAGGTCGAGCAAGAAAGCCACCGGACAGATATGGAGAATGGATTCTCAATCAGGCTATGGCAGAGACATCCAGAGATGATTTAGAAGTTTTTATGTAACTTCAGGTTTTAGTATCTTCTGTATTGTGTTTTTATCTTCTAGTACATGGGAGATTGTCACAAGAGCTATTAATTATTTTTCTCTTTCGTAAAATCAATATCACAGCCTAATAAACTGAAAGTTTGTTTCTCTTAACTCATATTCTAGATTGACGTTTTCATTGGATTTTGTATATAAATTATTTTTCATGTTTTGTATGAAGTATGCAAGTTGTGTTTATCTTTGCAATGAAAGAAGTGAATCTATATAGGCAATTTAAATGATTTTATTGGATATGATATTCATTGAGAGATAATTGAAGCTGTGGAGTGAATGTGGATTTCTGAGTTTTAGAATTCCTTGTTCCTTGGGAAGTAGAAGTAAAACAAAGATCAGGAATTGATACAATTAACTTACTCCACCCATAAAAGACACCAAAGGGAAAGAAATACAAACAATAAGCTACCAGACCATTATGGAAACCTAAACAAAGGAAGGCCATAAGGACAGTTACTTTCCCACAAAATGGCCATATGGCCATCCAAAACCAAAAGACACAAGTGCTACACACAGTAAGTAACAAACAACAACATAAATAAATCGCCACAGAAGAGCCCCCTTGGAACGGTCAGTGGAAGATTTCCACTGGGGGGCTTAAATCGATTTTACGTGGCCACAATCCTCGCCTTTACTTCCGTCGCGATTTAGACAAATAATTTATTCAGTCCGCATGAAGGAATCCATTTCTTCATGGATATCTATCTATATATATATATATATATATGGATAGTGTTGTTGCAGATGTAGTTTTTGCAATATTAACAAATGTTCAGAAGTATTGCATTTTTTGAATTCACCAATATTTCCTTAATAAGTTTCCCTAAGTGCTGTGATTTTGGTTTCTCTCATTGTAATAAATTATTATTGTGTTTTTAACAAAATGTCAGGAGAAATTTTCCTTAGCAGGGGAGAATGTCACACAGTGACTTTGCAGAATACTTTTTGAGCATCCCTCAGGCCTCTCCGAATTCTGATTATTGGGAATTTAAGTCTATTTTTAGATCCATATAAAAATAGGAGTGTAATAATATAACACCCAACTGCATTTGCATGTTTATCTCACGTGGATGCATTTAGTTGTATTGTGCATTTTTCAAATCCAATACTGAGTGTAGAGACAACATTAAAGATCATATCTGTGTAGACTATCGTCAAATTCACCTTGACATGGCTGATCAGTATAGCCTATAGGGCTGATTATTTACTCTCCAGGTAAATTGTCTAATAGATATTCTGTTTATATTTGTTGTGTGGAAATTTGTGTATCTATAAATAGTTTACACATCGCGAATGGTGAAATGTCATCTTCAGTGTCTATTACAGTTGAGGATTTATAACACCCATATGAGAGAATTCTGTTAAAGTCAAGTAAGACCATTTATGTTGTTTTATCATATTCTTGTCTGTATTATTGACAGCCAGTATTCTCCGGGTTTGGGTTTTCGACACTGACATATTTGTGTACGTCTTCGTACATGAGGTCAAACAATGTGTAGTTTATGTCTTTTTAGGGATGCTCTTTTTCTTGTATAATAAAGAAATGACAAACAACTGAGGCTCGTAGTTCTGCCTTGAGCACCGGGTAACAAATATATACACTTCTGTAAATCCCTTTTACTTTATAAATTGGGTTTACAAAGGTCTTTATTGCATAGACTTGATATCATGACCCTCAAAAATCGGAAATCTATAGTGTTATTCTTGCACAAAAGTTAAGCATTTTATAAAAGTTCCATCTTGGTCTATGGACAAGATTGCAACCATGGCCCAGGTCTTCCAAGCCATCTGATGCAGCAGCGGCTTGTTACGACTGAAAGTAAATATCTATAAATTACAAAAATTAAATTCCTTGGGGTGGGGGGTTCCATACAATTTTTTTTCTTTGGTGGTGCCCTTCAGTTAATTTTTAATTCCTAGGGGGTACCCCATAAAAAAAGTTGCGGCCCACCCCCTGGTGACACTTTTTCCTGGAATAGCCCTTAGCAAAAATACTACAGTATCAGATTTTACATACTAGAATAGCCCACATCTTGGCCCCTAATGGGCTTCCTAAGGGGAATGGGAACACTTTCAGGGGAGGCAATTCCTGCAAAAGTATTTTTGTCTCTCATGTCAATAGGGGTCAATTCTTAAAGGAATGAATTTGCTCCTAAGGAGTAAATTCTTTCCTTTAAGAGTAGACCCCCTTTTTTAAGTGGGACAGGGTTTATAGAAAAGTGAACAGGAAGTTCTGAAAGTTGTCTCCCTGTGAAAAATGGTAGAAAACTCTGCCTGGTGTTCCCATCCCCCTTAATCTAACAGTGCTTTGAAAAGCCGAGTTCTGGGGTTGATTAACTAACAGCCTAAAAGATGTGTTATGAAATACTGCATTGTTTTCCTTCTTCTTAAAGGTATTACAATTCCCACAACACAAGGAAGCCCAATGGTTGTACAACAAGGTCTAAAAATCACAGAAGAACTGGTACAGAGGGTTGAGGTCGTGTATGTGTTAGGTCTTTTCTTGTTGGGCAAACATCGGAAAAAAGTAAGTCACCAGTCAAAAGAAGAGATAAGATTGATCGATTGTGTTCGGGTTTAATGAAACGTCAACCCTTGTGGGTCATTTCGTGTCCTCGTTCAGAGTAATGGAGGAAAGAGATAGAAGAGGCAGTAGAGATGAAACTGAGGGATGAGGAAAATGAATGGAAGTTTAGAAACTGAAGAAATAGCATTCCCCACCCCACCCCCCGCTGCGCTTACCTGCTGCAGTGACAGCAGGCCTTGTCCATCCATAAGCCAATATTAGTTGGAGGCGTACGCCTCAGTGAGATATACATGACACCTTAACCCATTTTGTACAGGAAACCCCAAAATGGGTACCCTGGTAAACAGTGCAGGTCCAGATCAGACGCCCAGGGCTTACACTCTTTCGCAAATTTAAGCCATTTTCCAAGTAAAATTTGAAGGAAAACACAACCTGACAACCCTAAATTTTGAATTGGACTGCTATATATATATATATGGTGGAAGATTCCATTTGGTACAAAAAGGGTTAAAGAGCAGACACATGACAAAACCTGCTTTTTGGACCAGCAAAGACTGATCTGATCAACCTGCACATTTGAGCAAGTCTACCATAATGATCCTAAGTATTGGGACATACATGCCTAAGCAAACAGTGTAGACCCTGATCAGACTGCTCCTTCAGGAGCAGTCTGATCAGGGTCTACACTGTTTGCCAATCTGTCGGCAACTTTTATTTCTGGATTGTGAAATTTTAGGAGAATTACAGCAAGTTCTCAAGCTGTCAGAATTGTTAGGATTTTTGTGGTAATCAGAGCGTATTCTGTTCTCTAGAGCCTTCTGTCCCTGAACTATCCAAGGAGCTAAAAGTGAAGACTGGTTGCAGGTTGGACTTGTTCATGACACAGGCAGATCAGCACCCCCCCCCCCCCCCCCCCCCATCAGATCTTGAAGAAATAGATTGGGCTGCATGTTAAAGCTGAAACTGACTGCACAAGTACCAGTAAACCACTTATAAGGTCTTAGCCTACCAAGACAAAGTAGAGCATGTCAGACCAGTCATTTATACAGACAATTCATGCATACAAACATATTGGTTTCATTTGGCGGCGGGCTTGAGATGTCATTGTCGCGCCTGCTATTAGCATGGCGCGATATAGGCGCCCGGTTTTCCGTCCGTGCGTCCGTTCGTCTGTTTGTCAAGGCGTCAACATTTGCGACCACCCTAGCGTTCACCCTGAGGTTCAAGTTTATTTCTCAAGAACTATAAGAGCTTCATTAATGATATTTGGTACAAACTTGTATCTGGGGATGACAACTTACATGCAAGCATCCATATTTGACCTTGACCTACATTTCATGGTTCACTGACTTTGTAAAATATTGCAACCACCCTAGCGTTCACCCTGAGGTTCAAGTTTATTTCTGAAGAACTATAAGAGCTTCATTAATGATACTTGGTACAAACTTGTATCTGGGGATGACAACTTACATGCAAGCATCCATATTTGACCTTGACCTACATTTCATGGTTCACTGACTTTGTAAAATATTGCGACCACCCTAGCGTTCACCCTAATGGGAAAGTTTATTTCTCAAGAACTATCAGAGCTTTATTAATGATACTTGGTACAAACTTGTATCTGGGTATGGTAACTTAAATGCAAGCATCCATATTTGACCTTGACCTATATTTCATGGTTCACTGACTTTGTAAAATATTGCAACCACCCTAATGGTCAAGTTTATTTCTCAAGAACTATAAGAGCTACATTAATTGTATTTGGTACAAACTTGTATCTGTGGATGGCAACTTAAATGCAAGCATCCATATTTGACCTTGACCTACATTTCATGGTTCACTGACATTGTAAAATATTGCGACCACCCTAGCGTTCACCCTAATGATTAAGTTCATTTCTCAAGAATTATTAGAGCTTAATGATACTTAGTACAAGCTTGCATTTAAGAATGGAAACTTTTGTGCAAGCATCTATGTTTGACCTTGACCTACATATCATAGTTGGGTGACTTTGCGCCCCCACAGGCTCGACATAGCCTTCGGCGGAATTCTTGTTTTCTCTCAGTGTCCTAGCGGTCTCGGTAACTCAGTCGGATGCGCGTCTGACTGGTGATCAGTAGGAAGCGAGTTTGATACCTGCTGGGGTCCGCAACATTATTTCTGTTGAGATTGATCATGAAATTTTTTCTATGGTGATTCTCCCCCTTCCGCTGATTCAAGAAGGGCAGTTGTCAGTTTCTGGTGAAAGAATGTGCACGTTACTGGTTAACTGCTTAAGTATAAGCCTGCCCAGGAAAAGTGTGGATAGGTAAACTGACCGGCTCTAAAAGGACCTAAAATAGTGTTGACTGGGCTGTTAAAACTCCAAAACAAACAAACAAACTCAGTGTCCTAGCTCATTTTATACTTATTCCCCAGCTTATATTGTGGATAAATAGAATCCTTTAATGTTTTTCTGTGGGGATAGAGATCTCAACCTCGGTCCAGCAGTCACATGGGAAACTCGGCTATGCTGAGTTTCCCTTGTGGCCGCTGTACCGGAGGGTTGTGACCCTTGCACCTGAGGGTTAGGATTCCTCTGTCCCACTGTTCAGCAAAGAATTTGTGAATGTCTTAATCTTTTGTATCTTCATTTGTAACATTTTTTTCAGGTGCAACGAAAGCTAGCAGAGTTAAAGTTAGCCCCTGGCCTTAGTGAACTTTTTGACCAGTTTATATGGAAATGTCAAGTGTAAGTACATTGGAGATGCAATAAATGATTCAAGACCCGGGGCCAGTTGTTCAAAAACTAACGACATACATATCATTAAATAACTTTGATCATTTAATATGGCAAATATGCTAATAATCTCATTTTTTTTCAGCAAAAATAACCCTGTGTTAGATGTTGAATTGCTGGAACAGTTAACAATATGACCACGCAGAGCTGAAACCAACCCACACACAAGTACTGGTAATCCGCTTACAGGATCTAAGCCTGCCTAGGCAATGCGGTGCTAGTTGCCCGTCCACGTTTATTAACCCTATTGGTTTCATTGGACGGCAGGGCTTGAGATGTCATTTTATCTCAATGTCGGGTAAAAATCCCACAAAATTGGAAGCAACATCTCCAAAATGTGGTCCTTTACAGTGTTGACGGGGATGTAAAACTTCAAATCAAACTAACAAAGATCACTAACGAGCTTGTTAAGCTAACCAGGCTTTGAACAACCGGCCCCAGGTTTTCTGTGTGACATTGTTAACACATGCAGTCAGGGGCCAGTTGTTCAAAACCTAACAATGTTGTTAGTTAACATGTTAAAACTTTGCATTTTTGCTGCAAAAATGTAAGCTTCTAACATATTGTACTTACTAGAACAGTTAACAATTT
Organism: Lucinisca nassula; assembly: GCA_963580285.1. Taxonomy (NCBI): domain Eukaryota; kingdom Metazoa; phylum Mollusca; class Bivalvia; order Lucinida; family Lucinidae; genus Lucinisca; species Lucinisca nassula. The sequence continues at coordinate 60,175,080 of OY757017.1, forward strand.
GTTAAGTTCACGATGCTTTGAACTACTGGCCCCTGCTTTTTATTTGGGCCACAACAAGCAAAAAGGAGTGTTTGGAAAGAAATTTTTGGGTCACCGGGCATGCAAAAACTTGGATAAAGCAAGTTGTTTGGAAATCTCATGCTCAATAGCTTGAGTTTCTGTAGGTTCGATTTCGGGATGTACCTATGGTTACAAATAGTAACATGTCACATGGCAAACAGTGCAGATCGGGTCATTAGTAGGCAGCAGGAGGGGTAATTATGTCTCCCCCCGAAAATTTTTTTTTTGGAGAGACATATTGTTTTTCCCCCGGGCGTCTGTCTGTCCATCTGTCTGTCCGTCTGTCGCACATTCGTGTCCGCTCTATAACTTGAAAACCGTTAGAGCTATCTTCACGAAACTTCGTATAAATATTAATCAGCATTAGACGACGTGCAGTGCGCAAGAACTATAACTCTCGCATTTATACTTTTTGAATTATCTCCCTTGGAAGTGTGTCAGTATGTATATAGGTATGGGCAAATCGTGTCCGGTCAATAATTTTCTGATGGATTTTAAAATTACTTGGCAGAAATATTAACAACCATAAGACGATGTGTGGTGCGCATGAGGCAGGTCGGTACCGCAAAGGTCAAGGTCATACTTAGAGGTCAAAGGTAAAAAAGGGGCCTTTTTTTCGTATTTGGTCAATAACTTTCTTATTTTGAGATGGATTTGAAAATTACTTGGCATAATTATTAACAACCATGAGACAATGTGTGGTGCGCATGAGGCAGGTCGGTACCTCAAAGGTCAAGGTCATACTTAGAGGTCAAAGGTAAAAAAAGGGGCCTTTTTTTCGTATTTGGTCAATAACTTTCTTATTTTGAGATGGATTTTAAAATTACTTGGCCAAATTGTTAACAACCATGAGATGATGTGTGGTGCGCATGAGGAAGGTCGGTACCTCAAAGGTCAAGGTCATACTTAGAGGTCAAAGGTCAAAAAAGGGGCCTTTTTAGCTCACCTGAGCCTTTAGGCTCATAGGTGAGCTTATAGTATAGCCATGGTCCGTCGTCCGTCCGTCCGTTCACCATTTTCAAAGATCTTCTTCTCCTATACTGCAGGGCCAATCAAAGCCAAATTTCATATGGAGCCTCAGTGGGATGGGGGAACGAAAGTTTGTTCGCGGGGTCTGGATCACATGACCAAGATGGCCGCCATGCCCATATATGGTAAAAAGCCTTCAAAAATCTTCTTCTCCAGAACCATAAGGCCAGTGGCCTTGAAACTTGGCATGTAGCATATGGTACTCAGGCTCATCATGATTTGTACAAATGGTGACCCTGGGTTGACCTTGACCTATTTTACAGCAATGTCAAATTTGCCGACTTAGGCTTTTGCATGGGGCAAAGTGAAAATTGGAACAAGTTTTCTTTTTGTTTCATTTGCTTCTGTATACAGTATACCATTTATGTCCAATGGACAGTTCCTCATATTTTCCCTTTCTGTGAGCCAGGCACCGAGGTTATAAAACTTTTTTCACGCTCAACTCACTTCAGCATGAAATTTACCCTGCTCATAAGTTTTAAAATGCCAACAAATATTGAGATGGCATTTTAAAATTTATGAGCAGGGTAACTGACATTTTCTGCTGATCTAAGTAGGAAAATTGTCACCAGACAGGTGAGCGGTTCAGGACCACTGGTCCTCTGGTTTCGCATTTGGTCAATAACTTTCTTATTTTTTTTTAGATGGATTTTGAAATCACTTGGCAGAAATGTTAACCAATATAAGACGATTTGTTGCGTGCATAACCCAGGTTGGTACCTCAAAGGTCAAGGTCATACTTAGAGGTCAAAGGTAAAAAAGGGGCCTTTGGGGGGGGGTGTTGTCAATAACTTGCTTATTTTTAGATAGAATTTGAAGTTACTTTGCAAACAAGTTAACTATCATGAGATGATGTGTTGCATGTATGATTCAGTTTGGTACCTAAAAGTCATACATAGAGGTCTAAGGTAAAAAAGGGACCTTTTTTCGTGTTTGGTCAATAATTTTCTTGTTTTTAGATGGATTTTGAAATTGTTAGGCAGAAATGTTAACCACCATGAGATGATGTGTTGCACGCATGACCCAGTTTGGTACCTGAAAGGTCAAGGTCATACATAGAGGTTAAAGGTAAAAAAGGGGCCTTTTTTGTGTTCTGTAAATAACTTTCTTATTTTTATACCCCCGGCGTATGCCATGGGGGTATATAGTTTTTGTCTTTTCCGTCTGTCTGTCTGTCTGTCTGTCTGTCTGTCCGTAAACAATTATTTTGTGTCAAAGATATCTCAGGAACTGCTTCACATAGAAACTTGAAATTTTGCACACATGATCAGTATGACTACTTGTATTGTGGGAAAGAAAATAAGGGCCAAGGGGTCAGGCCTTTTAGAGTTATTTCCCTTTGTAGTTCGGCACTGGCCGGGGGTATACGTGCCCCACTGGGCACTTTTGTCTAGTTTAGATGGATTTTGAAATTACTTGGCAGAAATGTTAACCACCATGAGACGATGTGTTGTGTGCATGACCCAAGTTGGTACCTCAAATGTTAAGGACAAAAGGTCAAAGGACAAGAGGTTAAAAGACAAAAGGGGCCTTTTTTAGTGTTCAGTCAATAACTTTCTTCTTCCTGGATAGATTGTGAAATTACTTGGCAGGCGTCAAGTTACCTATATTTACCTATATTTTCCTATATTTTAGGCCTTTACCTATATTAACCTATAAAATCCTATATTTCACCAAAATACCTATAAATACCTATAATTTGGAATTTTGGATAAGCAAGAAATACCAAGTTTGTATAAAATCTTTAACAGTAGATGTTACCATAATATTTGAGCTTAATAAGCTGTTTCCTTGTAGGAATTTGTATTCCTTTCGGGTGTAGTGACCCACTCCAGCCCAGCCTATGAAAAGTTTAGCTAGTGGAAGTTCTGTTATTTTGTAAATTTGAAATTTTCCATTTCAATTTTGTTTTTACTATTGTTTCTTTATGAATATCAAACAAGCTTTGCTGTTATTTTTAGCAGGGGAGCTATTGTGATCAGTCGACGTCCCCCATTGTCCTCCACAGCTGGACCTCCATCAATTCCTTTAAACAACATCTCCTAAACCCCTGTGTAGATTTTGAACAAATTTGCCAGAAATCATCTTTGTGTGGTCCTCTCTCAAATTTGTTCAAAGAATTTCAGTCCATGCTGAATTCTGGTTGCTGCGGCAAACAAATAGGGGAAAATAAGAAAAAAAAAAACTTTAAAAATCATCTTGTCTGAAACCGGAAGGCCCAGGTCTTTGATATTTGATATGAAGCTTCATCTAGTGGGTGTCTACCAAGATTGTTCAAATTATAGCCCTAGGGCCAAAATTGGCACTGCCCCAGGCCCCACTGGTGTTACATAGGCTTATATAGAGAAAACCTTAAAACATCTTCTTGTCCGAAACCAGAAGGCCCAGATCTTTGATATTTGGTATGAAGCTTCATCTAGTGGGTCTCTACCAAGATTGTATAAATTATAGACCTATGGCCAAAACTGGCACTGCCCCAGGGCCCACTGGTGTTACATAGGCTTATATAGGGAAAACCTTAAAAAATCTTCTGGTCTGAAACCAGAAAGCTCGGGTCTTTGATATTTGGTATGATGCTTTGTATAGTGGACCATGACCAAGATTGTGCAATTTGTAGCCCTGGGGCCATCCACGGGGCTAACGTGTTACACTATGGATCCAGGCCCTCTTGTTTAAAGGGAAGAATTTCTTATGTTTTGATTCTGCCTAAATTGCCAGAAAGACACAGTTGGGTTTTGTTATCTCTTGTTTCATTGTTTTATCTAAGAAATAGATCAGGTGGTTATCTGATGATATTAAAGTAGATCACTCAGTTTTGTATAAAACATACATTGAGGGCATTCATTAGCTCGCCTGTACGAAGTACATGGAGAGCTATTGTTATCACCTCATTTGTGCATTGCGTTTGCGTGTGCGTTCCCGTCACACTGCATTAAAGTTTTTCGAATGCTTATATCTCAACAGTCACTCATCACAGAGCACTTATACACCCGAACCTCGTTATAGCACGATTCGTTACAGCACGAATTCGGATATAACACGGTTTTGGTTTGGACCCCAAATTTTCTCCAACCAACATTTATAAATATTATCCATGGATTGTATCAGGTTTTAAGCACAACAACTTTATTTTCCTCTCACTTTTGACTGCGGTAATACGGTAGCTAACACGGTAGCTAACATGGTTTATAACGGTACTTTTTGATATTTATTGCAGGCCTCCCGCAGAGTTGAATATACAGTATATAAACTTGTTTAGCTTGACACGCATGATAAACATGAACTGCCATCGGCACAATAAGACGTGATGGCTTAGTGAGATATAGAGATTAAAGAATTCAGTTACCCAACCGGAAAAAAATATTTATCACGCTCTGTTAAGGATCACTGCTCAGCAGAAATTTTAAACATCAATGCAGATGATGTGATCGGTCAACTGCAACAAAACTCATTTTTTAGAGCCGCATGTAAAAGAAAGTCAAATATATTCCAGCTTAAAAGCAAATGATAAAACATATTCAAGATCGATTTTCGCGGTAAAAAATTGATTCAAAGACCATGTGGGCCATTAAAAATCGTTTCATATGGCTAAAATATTAAGGGTTAGTCATTTCAAGGGAAGTAATTCAAATTTCTTGTAAGCTTTGATCATTGTCCGGCTCCAAACCCTACCCGGTAATTTCACCATTGAAATGTATTAACGGTACTGTAGTTCGGTACGGTTCCGGACGCTCAGTTACAACAAAGATAGCCTGGAACCAGCTATCAAAATGGCGTCATACTCGCTGTCAGATCGGACGATTTCTGGATATAAAACATGGTTTATCAGCTGGTTTCGATTAAAGTGACTTGTTTGACTTGATGGGCCATGGTATTTACTGCCATTGATTAGTTCTAAACATATTTTAATCGGGAAATATGGTCATTAACCGGACCGCATATCATCATGTTTGGGAAACTATTGATCACCATAGTGTCAATGGTTGATCTGTGACAAATACGGTCGGTGTTTATAACACGATTCGGTTAACTAACACGGTCCGTTGGTTGGACCCGGAGTTCCGTGTTATAACGAGGTTGAGGTGTATTTGGAACTTAAGTACCTGGGAGGGTCTTCTGACGTTTAAAGGCAACAGACCCCAGATTTCATGCCCCGGGGTGGGGCTAGGGGTCACAATCTAGAACATCTCTGTAAAACTGTGTTAAAGTTTTTGGAATGCTTATTTGTCAACAGACACTCATCACAAAGCATTCATAATTTACAACTTGGATAGCTGGGAGTTTCTTCTGAGAGTCTAAGACAACACACCCCTGGGTTCATGCCTGGGAGGGGGGATGGGGTGGGGCTAGGGGTCAAAATATAGGACTCCTTTGTAATTTGTTATATACATTTCCATTATGCTAACAAGTTATAGACACAGTTTGTTATATATCAGCCAACCATGTGACATTGGTTCAAGTGTAAAAGGGTGAAGGTCATCGTGACCTACATTTCACGGTTCAGTGATTTTTCCTGTTATCTTGAATACTGTTTGAAGGAGAAAGCCTTAACTGGATTATTAGTTCCATGTGACCAGATAATTGACCACCAAATATATCTAGGTCAGTGTGACCTATATTTTATGGTCCATTGATTTTGCCTATTATCTTGAATACTATTTGATGGAGAAATGTCATACCTTGATTATTAGTTCCATGTGACCCCATGATTGACCTATAAAATATATCTAGGTCAGTTTGACCTAATTTCATGGTTCAGTGATTTTGCCTATTATCTAGAATACTGTTTAATGGAGAAATGTCACACCTGGATTATTAGTTCCATGTGACCTGATGGTTTACCTCAAAGTATTTCTAGGTCATTGTGACCTATATTTCATGGTTCAGTGATTTTGCCTATTATCTTGAATACTTTTTTGATTATGAAATGTTATACCTGGGATATTACTTCAATGTAACCAGATGATTGACCTCAAAATATATGTAGGTCAGTTTGACCTATTTTTCATGGTTCAGTCAGTTTGACTTATAACTTGAATACTATTTGATGGAGAATCTTCATATCTGGATAATCAATTCCATGTGACCAGATGATTGACATAGAAATATATCTAGGTCACTGTGACCTTTTTTCATGGTTCAGTGGTTTTTGCCTTGTAATTCAGACACATGTAATACCTGGAATATATGTTCCATGTGACCTGATGCTTGACCTCAAAATATATGTAGGTGAGTGTGATGTATATTTTATGGTTCAATGGTTTTACCTTATATCTTGAAGGTGCAAAACAGGCGAGCTATGCTGTCATGCGCCAGCTCTTGTTAGAATCATCTACTAAGTACTGATTTTTATGGAGATATATTAAAGATTTTTTCTGTAATTATAACCAGCTGTCCACCTTATCTATTTCTATATGTTGTTTTAATATCAAATATAACTACCCATCACTACAATTATAGCCTTTTCACCAGACGCAGGTCTGGGACAGTCTGACACAAAAAAAATCTAGCCAGAAATGCCACCGGCATGTCCCTTTTCCCGTGACCTCCCCAGCATCGAGTCCTGATTGGTCGCTGATGTCACATGACCTATCAGACCAATAGGCAGACGATACAGGTCACGTGACCGCGATTTTCGCGCCGAGAAGGTCATTATTTTTTCAGACTTGCTTGGGATAGGATGGTCAAACTACATTCCATGGAAGAATGAATAAACGGATAAGTGTTTTATTCTTTTTTGATTTTGCACTTACCTTGAGTTTCCACAACGTACTTAGGCTTTTTAAGCTTACTGTTTATTCCGAAATTCTTAGAGACTTTATTTCGTGTTTTTCTGCCGACATTACATGTGTAGTGGTTGTCCGCCATTTTGAAATTTCACTTGGAAGTTTTGTTTATCATGTGATCAACCGTTTTTGGTTTTTGATAAGCACCACACTTCTTTTCATGTTATGTGCCAGGGTATACGCTCGTATTATTCCTGGTAATGTTTTAATAGAAGTCGGCGTTGTGGAAACTTAAATTGCCAGAAAAGAGGACGTTTTTTGTACGTGTTCCTTCCACTTCCGGTATCGGAAGACGTTGTATCGCTGAATAAAAATTCTCTGCATTAATTTAGTTTTGAACATGTGCAAGACCCGTCTTTGTTTAGCACTTATAAATCCCACGATGCAGATGGATAATATTCAGGTCCCTTTGTGGCCTTTCTATAGTATCTTCTAAACAGAATCCATCCAATTCGTGTGGGTCACCATTGCCGAATCAAGATGAGCCAGTCTATGTCCCCTCCTCCCATTTGGGCCTGGGTTGACTAGGATAGGTTCGTCGACCGCCCCGTAGAGACCCTGCTCATAATTGCGGGGACTCCGGGGTGCGGGGAACCTATGCCCAAAAACTTTTTCCGAATCCATGTTACATACGAATTTTGGTACGGTTCCGATCCCGGTTTTTATCGGGTAACCTTTCCGGACCTTCGGTACTTAGTTTACCTTGGTCATATGCTTCTTTCCTCTTATTATGATAAATTTTTGTTATCATAATCATTAAATTGGATTGTTTTCCCTTGTAAAACATACAGATTTGGGCATCGTTTATTGGAATACCGTAACTATTGCAAGTGAATCCGGGACGTTTCGGTACTGAGTCGTTTCGGCCTGGGTCGTTTTCGACCCGAATTTGCACCTGGATCGATTTGGCCTATTTCGGTGGGTCGTTTCGGCCTTGGGCCGATTCGGCCTTGATCGTTTTAGGCACGGCTCCTTGAATGCTCAATTTTGATTCGGCAATTTCGCATGTTCAGTGCACTATATACAATAAAGGGCCTAACACTGGGGAAGTTTAATTGAGCCTCAAGTGTTTTGCCCCTAGAGCTGAATCTGGGCCTAGTGATTTATCCTCTGGGGATATATCAATACTCAGAGGTTGGTCCTTTTTCGTCCTTACTATTTAGCGATTATGAGAAGGACATATTTAGAGCCTCATCACCTATTGATTCTAAAACTATAAGCGGACCATGTCTTCCCAACGTTTTCAGAATCAAGCTTCAAGACCGGGGGCACTCGTGCGAAAAGAACTTGGAACATTGGTTCTAACAACAAAAAAACATCAATTTTTTGTTCTTATGAAATTCCTAAATTCGACCCAGATTCAGTCTCTGTATATATGACGTCAGGGAAATTGGCATTACTTCCTGTTTCGACGCTCTAACATTGGAGCTTCTTACCAGGACTATTATTAAGTGGGTTCTCATTATGACTGGTATTCTAGTTCTACCCACTTTGCCTTCAAACAAGAGCATTCCGACCATATAGCTGCTATTCTAATGCTTTTGTTTATTTCCCGGTCATTTTTTACATGCCATGGCTGTCTACCACCATGTTGCATGTTTGGCGCAACTCTGCTCTTGATAACTGGTTCAGTTTTTACTGAGCATAGTAAATGAAAACTTAGAGCCTCAGCGCCTCTTGATTCTAAAACTATAAGCGGACCATGTCTTCCCAATGTTTTCAGAATCAAGCTTCAAGACCGTGGGCACTCGTCGTTTTTGAAGTCTTCGGAGAGCGTATCAAGTACAGGTACCGCAACCAAGAGACGCTCTTCGACTACTTCCGATGACTTTTAAGTGCTTATCACCCTCGACTAGAAGATCTCAATCAGTCCCCATCTACTAGTAGATCATTCTCAGATCAGGGTACACGGTCCTTTCGTTCCAGAGGTCGGACTGGAACGAAATCTCCCAATTGAGGAAGACACAAGTCTAACAAATGACTTCTTCCTTCCCCTCCTCTTCATCTTCTTCCAGTAGGAGCCGAGCTATTTCAGTTCTATCAAGCCTTGGCTTCTTTTATCAAATATATTTTGAGTTTTATGAGTTTGGAGAAAGGGTTACTGGATTGAGTTCGTTAGGAATCCTTTCTCTTTCTCATATGCAAATACTATTTCTGGTAAATAGTATCAAGAAAAGAAATCTTTTTATTGGAAGAGGAAGGGTTCTTCTCCAAAAGAAAGCCGTGTAAGTAGAAAAACTTCTCCTTTCCCCAGGCTTCTACAGGCGGATCTTTCTGGTCGAGAAGAAAATGGGAAAATCGACTCATCATCGACTTCTCACACTTAACACAGATGATGCAAGTCGATCATTTCAAAATGGAAACTTCGTCCTCGATTAGTCAGGTCAATTCTCCCAAAGTCGGGGACGATTTCCGTAGTTTTAAAGGACGCTTACCTTCACATCTCCATCCATAGGTCATTACGCAAATACCTTCGTTTCACCTTGGATGGAATTTTGTGTATCAGTCCGTTGCCTTTCCTTTGTTGGATTTGTCAACGGATCAATGAAAAGAAAAGAAGAAAATGGGAAAATCGACTCATCATCGACTTCTCACACTTAACAAGATGATGCGAGTCGATCATCTCAAATGGAAACTTCGTCCTCGATTAGTCAGGTCAAATTTCCCAAATTCGGGGACGATTTCCGTAGTTTTAAAGGTCGCTAACCTTCACATCTCCATCCATAGGTCATTACGCAAATACCTTCGTTTCACCTTGGATGGAATTTTTGTGTATCAGTCCGTTGCCTTTCCTTTGTTGGATTTGTCAACGGATCAATGTTTTCCCTGTTCACCAACTTAATAGAAATTAATTAAGCAGCTCTCATCATAGAATTAGGCCCCAATCTTGTGTAGTGTTCCGATGATGGGTTTTGTCATCATTTTTACAGATACTGTTTATCATACCTTGTCTTAACGTGTACAGGTTATTGTGAATTTAGATTTCATACACTTTATCGAGAAGTTGAAATTGATTCTACCTCAGAGATACTTCTCCAATTTTTTCATGCCCCGAAAAACTTTCGATTTATGTCAGGGGTTTGTTTCCCCTTTTTTTAGAAACTTAGTAATTGGATCCAGTTTCCCTGGACAATCTCATCTTAGACCTTTCCAGTTTTTTTTTGCTAACATTATCACTGGAAATACCATACGGTCTATAGGAGCAATAAATTCCATTATCAAGATTGCTCTCTACGATTTATGAATCCCTCAGTATCAAATGGGGTCTCCTCTTTTAGAGACTATTCCCTATTTGTTTTTTTCGCATGCCAGCCTTTCAGGTTGGTTTCCCACTTCGAACCTCAGGGATTAGTTGTTCAGGGAACGTGGGGCCTATATTAGGCGGGGCTATATATATATATATATATGTGTGTGTATGCGTATATGTATGTATATATGTATATGTGTATAAACATTCTGAAACTTCAGACAAATTTCCTTGGTTTATCAGTTCTTCATAGCTCCAAACTGAGGAACAGCTTCATTATTGTTACTCCAGACAAATGAATAGTGTAGTTTTTTCTACTTATCAGGGAGTGACTCATTACTCTTCCCTGTTGGCTTTTACATGGAAGATTATAACTTGGTGTCTTCAGGAAGGTATGTCTATCCTTGTCGGACACCTCCAGGGCAGATTACGTCATTGGGATCGCCCCTATAGACCAGTTCACCATCCGTTCTCTACAGGGCGTTTTCTCAAATGGAGAGAACCTTTATTGGGCCTTTTTTAATCAAATGTCCAAACAACTCGGTTCTCCAATCAACTTTCATTATGTTTCAAGTTTCAGATCACCTGGAACGTGCAGTTGATTTAAAATCTCTAGATTGGGGGAATCTTTTACATATGCGTTTACACCATTCAACTGAATTCCTCTAGTTCTAGGAAAAAATTCAAGCGTCCAAAAGCCGAGCCATTCTGATTACGCCTCCTATGGCCTCAGAGATCTTGGTTTTTTAGTCATTCTGAGCCTAGTCTCAAGACTTGCAACCCGTCTTCTAGTAGTTCCAGATCAAATATCTTAAAGGTGTGGGTCAAGCATTCCATTTCAATCCAGAAATGCTTTACTTACACATCCAGATGTTGTCAGGAATCAAACCAGAGGTAGACACTTTTCTGGTTTCTCTGCCGAGTGTATCTTCAAATATAGAAAGATCTCCACTCTCAAGTTTTACTCTGGAAGATGGAAGATATTTTCTAGTTGGTGTAGAAAAAGGGAAATAAATCCAGACAATTCCTCTAGGGAGGTTTTTTTACTGGATTTCTTTTTCTGTCTGTTCTCTACCCTTCAATTTCTATTTCATCTAAGAGAAGGGTACAGATCAGTAATCTCGAACATGTTAAAATTTTAGTCGGCTTCACACTTTTTCATTAAACCCTACCATCACCAGCTTATTAAAGGGGTTTTTCACTATGCCGACAGGTTTCCAGGACTTTGAATCCAAATGGAATCTTGCATGAGTGTTGTGGTCTTTTCTAAACCACCTTACGATCCGGTGAATTCAGCTTCTTTTGTTCATTTGATAATCAAGCTGTATTTCATTTGACATTTGCTTCAGTTAGTAGAAGTTATAGTCATGCTTTGCCAATTGCAGAGGGTTGTTTTCAGGTATGAGAAGAACAATGACTTCTTTTTCTCTTCTCATTCAACCTATTTTTGTTTCAGGCTATAAATCACCTTGTCTGAAACTATTATTTATCCTGTCATTTCCAGGATTCGTGGATCGTAGACTAATGTGATTTTTTGTATACATTAGAACGTTTAAAACGTTTCGAGATTATCATGAGAATTTTTTCTTTCCAATCAAGGGGTTTTGGATATATTTCTAACCATCCTTGATTGCAAAGTGGATTTGTAAAGTGATAAAGCTTCTACCAGTATATGCTAATTTCACTTCTGCCCTATTATCATTCAGAATACAGTATGAGGTTAGAACCTTCTACATTTTGGGCATATTGGAACTCCATTTTTTCTTCAGAATGTTTTTTCTTACTGCGTAATGGATGTTCCAACGCTACTTTTCATCCCTTCACCTAAGGAGCTTGGTTCCCATTCGTAGTGGTACTCATTCCTTGGGTAGTTTAGTAGCTTCTCAATCTATTATGAGCAGCACTTATTTTGGGATTTTATTTTCCTTGGTTGTTTGTTAGCCTGTTTGAATAGGTATGAACCTTCTATTTTGACTCCGGTTCCTGTCCATTTATCTTCTCCACTTGTGAATTTTGGATTTGGATCCCTTGCAGTCATGGTGGATACTCCCTTACGTTACCATCATTGGATGGTTTTAAAAGGGGTATAAACAACCAAGGTTGGAGGAGTTAGGTATGTGTAACTTTATTTTTCATCCAACCCTCCACTTGCTTTGAATTCAGGCTATAATTGTAGTGATGGGTAGTTATATTTGATATTAAAATGATATTTTTAATGTAAAATTAATTTTAATTAATAATATACCTACCCATCACTACAATGGTATGTCCCGCCTCCCAGCCCCGCCTGAAATATTTGTTTTCCTGAAAGAAATAATGACCTTCTCGGCGCGAAAATCGCGGTCACGTGACCTGTATCGTCTGCCTATTGGTCTGATAGGTCATGTGACATCAGCGACCAATCAGGACTCGATGCTGGGGAGGTCACGGGAAAAGGGACATGCCGGTGGCATTTCTGGCTAGATTTTTTTTGTGTCAGACTGTCCCAGACCTGCGTCTGGTGAAAAGGCTATAATTGTAGTGATGGGTAGGTATATTATTAATTAAAATTAATTTTACATTAAAAATATCATATTATTAATAAAAGAGAGAGCTGGTAGGTGGTGGTGGTGGAAAAATACAAATCTGGCTTGTTTTCTTCAGTGTAGGCAACCTATAATATCCTATATTTCTGGCCGCTAGATACCTATATTTCTGGACCTAACCTATATTTTTGACTCCTAATATCACTTGACGCCCTGATAATTTTAACCATCATGAGACGATGTGGTGCACGCTAGACCCAGGTCGATGCCTCCAAGATCAAGGTCATACTAAGAGGTCAGAGGTAAAAAAGTTTTTTTTTTTTTTTTTTTGTGTCCAGTCATTAACTTTTTTATTTCTGGATGGACTTTATAAAGTAACCATGCAGAAATGTTCACCGTCATTAGACGATGAGTCATGTGCAAGACCAAGGTCCATACCTCCAATGTCAAGGTCATACCTAGAGGGGACAGTCAATAACTTCCTTATTCTTTGATGGATTATGAAATTACTTGGCAGAATGTTAACCATCATGAGACGATGTGTTGTACCTCAAAGGTCAAGGCCATACTTAGAGGTCAAAGGTAAAAAAGTGCTTTTTTTGTTTACGGCCAATAACTTTTTTATTTTTCTATGAACATTTTTAAAGTTACTATGCAGATATGTTCATCTTCATTAGATGATGTGTTGCACACAAGACCCAGCTCAATACCTCCAATGTCAAGGTTATACTTAGCAGTCAAAAACGGGGGAGACATCTGTGTTTTTGTAGAACAAATTCTAGTTGCCTTCTGCTCTTCAAACACAGCCTTCTACTTCTTGCTCTTCTTTAAACTAGCCTATGCAGTCTATTCTTTAAACTAGCCTATGCAGTCTTTCTTTAAACTAGCCTATGCAATCTATTCTTTAGACTAGCCTATGCAGTCTATTCTTTCTTGAAGAAATGTATGGGCTGCATGATGCTTCCACGCAGAGCTGAATCCGGCCCGCACACTAGTACTGGTAAACCGCTTTGAGGATCTACGCCTGTCCAGGAACCGCGGTTTGAGACAGACCGTGCTGATAAACCCTATTGGTTTCATTGGGCGACAGGGCTTGAGATGTCATTTTCTCATTGTAGGGTAAAAGTCCCACAAAATTGGAAGCAACATCTCCAAAATGACCTTTATAGTGTTGAAGGGGATGTTAAACCTCAAATCAAACAAACAAAACAGTCTATTCTTTAGACTAGCCTATGCAGTCTATCCTTTAAACTAGCTTATGCAGTCTATTCTTTAGACTAGCCTATGCAGTCTATTCTTTAGACCAGCCTATGCAGTCTAAACCCTCAAGCTGCTGAGAAAAACTACGTCTGAAAATGCTGTCTGCTTATGTCGGCTGCTGAATCTTCTTGAAAACATTTTATAAATGTTTTTCATACAGGCAAACAGTGTGGACCCAGATCAGACTGCTCCAAGAGGAGCAGTCTGATCTGGGTCCACACTGTTTGCAAAAATGACTTTTTAAGTAACCGGCAGACGACAGAGCAGACGTCAATTGTTGTGATTGGCATTTTATTGGTTAAAGGAATGGACACTTTGGCGTAGTTTCTCAGCCATTGAATATGTAGGGAAGAAGCTCCACCAGTTTCCCAAAAAAAGGTTTTAGTAGTAAAGTTGTCAGAGTAGAGCTGTAATCAGATGGAGATTCCTGTAATGTCAAGCAAAAATGTTAAAAAAAAATCGACCCTAGTATCTTCATTCTTCGATAAATAGAATTCACTATTATTGTTCAGCAGGCACATAGATATCCGAACCCATTACGAAAACGTGTCTATTCAAATATGTTGGTAAAATTTTACCATCAAAAACCAAAAAAATGAAAAATTACAGATAAAAATGCTGATATTTTATATATTTCTGCTCAAAAATTAGATTGTGGGTACTCGTTGGAGCAGCCTCACAGAGGCGGTTCTAATGAGTACAGTATAGCTCCAATATATCGCGTTCTGATATCATGACTTTGTGCATTTGCAACCCGAGGGAAGCGCACACCGCTCGAAACTGAGGCTAAGTCTTTAGCTAAGTAGTCATTCCATTCAAATTACCATTATAACGAGTTTTGCCATCATAACGAATGTCGGTATAAAGAGTGTTGACTGTATTTACCCCATCTATTGCTATGCCTTCTCCTCAGCCGGCCCCCACCCATCAGGCCTTGAAGAAATATATTGACTGCATGATGCTTCCACACACAGCTGAATCCGACGTGCACATGAGTACTGGTAAACTGCTTAGAGGATCTAAGCCTGCCCAGGCAAAGCGAGCGAGTCGGCCCGTCCATGCTTATTGGTTTCATTGGGCGGCAGGGCTTGAGATGTAATTTCATCTCAATATCTGGTAAAAGTTCCACAAAATTGGAAGCAGTCTCCAAATTGACCTTTACACTGTCGGCCCCCGCCCATAGGGGCTTGAAGAAATATATGGGCTGCATGATGCTTCCACACACAGCTGAATCCGACCCGCACATGAGTACTGGTAAACTGCTTAGAGGATCTAAGCCTGCCCAGGCAAAGCAGTGCGCACGAGTCGGACCGTCCATGCTTATAAACCCTATTGGTTTCATTGGGCGACAGGGCTTGAGATGTCATTTCATCTCAATGTTGGGTAAAAGTCCCACAAAATTGGGAGCAGCGTCTTTAAAATGACCTTTACAGTGTTGACGGGGACATTAAAACCTCAAATCAAACAAACAAAACAAAGCATTCTCTTCAGTACATAAATATCATCTTGTTTTCATTTCAGTGGTAGATACAGTAGTCGGCATAGAATGAGAGGACACAATGCTGCTTGTGAATGTAGCCCTGTAAGTTGTTTATAATCACTAGTGATTCCATTTTTCCTTAGCATGTTTTATCGTGACCGTGACGATTGGAGTGCTAGGTATAAATTAACCCTTATCTTGCTGAATATTCATTAAAGCCACACCCATTTTTGTCTAGCAACCAATCAAATTACTTGATGTAATTTATTGCTACAAATTCATAAACTGAATGCCAAACAGTGTAGATCCAGATCAGATGGCTTCTGAAGAAGCCATCTGATCTGGATCTACACTGTTTGCAAAGATAGTGGTTGTCCTGAACAGCAAGGTTAGAATTACCAATTGCAAAGCCCAAGTGAAGTACAGTAAACTTATGCTATTAAGACCACTTAAAATGAAGACTAATTCTGGTTTAAAAGCCTATTTAGAAGGGTCATGTGATTATTCCTTTGTGTTTTCTGAAAACGGTGTCTTCTGTGCAGGGACCACCTTTGGGACTGTTCAAAAGTGGTCTTAAAAGACCACTTTTGAACAGTCCCAAAGGTGGTCTTATTATAGGAATTTTACTGTATTATTTGGATCTGCAAGATAACAGGATGCTTTGATCACGGTAAAACGCAGTTAGGAAAAATTATTTTGGTTTCCACATGAGTAATAGAGGATCCGACGTGAGTGTTCGTGAACTATTGGATTTATTAAACGAGTTGAGAAGAGATAAAATACGAGACTTAGCCGAGCATTTTATCCCTTTTCCTCGACGAGTTTAATAAATTCAATACATGAACACGAATGCAAGATTCTATTTATCATATGTCATTTATAACGCATTTAATTCACGATTTGTTTAACAAAAATGTCAATATCCTTCAATTAGTAAATGCGACGTCATAGGTGTAATGTTACGGGGCATATCTAACTAATTTGCATATTTAATCCACTAGTGGAATATCGAATGATTTATATTCTCAGACGCAACGTCTGTGATAAAAAGGGAAAGCAAATGTTTAATTTTTCTCTGAGAAAATAGGTTTGACATTTCGTTTCAATTGTGATTTCCAACAGATGATTCACATATATTGCCAAGCCTTAAAAACAAGGAAAAAAAACATTGAAAATGTTATCTGCTAGTCATGATTAGTGCATGTAGAATTAACCCTTAAGACGCTGAGAAAAACTGCATCTGAAAATGTCATCTGCTTATGTTGTCTGCTGAATTTTTTGCAAATTTTTCAAAAAAATATTTTTAAAATCAGGCAAACAGTGAGGGCCCAGATCAGACTGCTTCTACAGGAGCAGTCTGATCTGTGTCCACACTGTTTTTACAAAAAATCACTTTTAAGGTAACCGGCAGACGGCAAAGCAGACGACAGTTGTTGTGATTGGCATTTTAAGGATTAAGAAAATGTCAACATTGGTACTGTATGGCAGCATCTGATCTTGGTCTGCGCGGTTTGCAAATGTTCCAGTACACAAGCCCAGATAACTAGCCCTTTTATGTCAGCTTTTTGATGTCATGGGGACAAGATCAGCATGACGAATAACCGTTACCTGGATTTCATACATAGAGGATCTTACATTCTTGCTCATGTATTATTGAATTTATTAAACGAGTTGAGGAAAAGGGATAAAATGCAAGGCTTAGCCGAACGTTTTATGGCTTTTTGTCAACAAGTACTTGGAGTTTAACAAATTCAATAATACTTGAGCACGAAAGCAAGATTCTGTGTATAATATGACATTTAAAACACATTTTGTTCACGATTGTTTTACAAAAGTGTCAATATTCTGCCATTAGTAAACATGACCCTGTTAAGGACGTAATATATTTAATGTTGAGGGACATATCAAACTAATTTGCATATTTAATCCACTAGTGGATCACTGAATTTATTATGGTGTTATTACATTCTCAGACGCGACATCATACGATAAAAATGCTATTTGCACAGTCCATTATGGACTCTTGGACATTAGCAGCAGAAATCAGATTCACGCAGATGATAGGTAATTTAGGTCAATTGATAAACTGTTTTCTATTTAATGCTCTGCGTGATGGGTATTTTTTTTTCGCAGCAGAGGACATTTTGTATTATTTTTCTAATTTTCCCAGAAAACAGGATTTGACATCTCATGCAAATTGTCTCCATTGGAGACAATTTGCATGAGATGTCAAATCCTGGGAGGAGTTGCATAAGGGGAGCGCTACAGAGCACTTTATGGCGCTTCGTTATGCAACAGGTATGTTTCAAAAAAGCGCTTCGTAACAATGTTTGGAGCTGCCTCATTCTACGTTGCATAGCAACCAGGCGAAACAAAATGGCGGCGCCTGACGTCGCGACGTATTGGGTGTCCATTTTAAGCCATTATTTTTTCTTCTCGAATTTTAGCAGAAATGACACCAGAAAACAAAAACAATTACTGAAGCAAGTGCCACCACATCTTTTTTTCTTGGAAATTTTTGGGTTTGAAAATCGTTCTATTTTGGCAGACATTTTAGAAAGTGCCTCCATCGAGCGGAGTGTTGCATAGAACGGACAAAGCGCTCGCCTTATGCAACTCTCGTCAGTTTTTAAAACTGGGGAAAAATAAGAAATTTTGTCATCTGCTGAAATAGCCTGGAGAGTGGTAATGGTTAGTCAGTACCAGAATCAGCCATAACTGGCTTCTGTCCACTTTATTAATCTGATTACCATTTTGAAGTTAGAAGCCTACATGGTGTGGCCTCATATACTTAGTGGTCATGGGTCGGATCCCGAGCTTCTCCAGATTTTCGGATAAGTGTTTATCCCAAGGTTCTGTCTCTGTCTGACCTTATTTGTGCCTTAAGATGCTGAGAAAAAGTACAGCTGAAAATGTCGTCTGCTGAATCTTTTTGCAAACTTTTTAGAAGTATTTTTGCATACAGGCCGGTACAGGCAAACATTGTGGAGCCTGATCAGACTGAGAGGGAGAAGTCTGATCTGGGTCCACACTGTTTGCAAAAACTACTTTTAAAGTGACCGGCAGACGACAAAGCAGACGTGATTGACATTTAATGGGTTAATTCAAGTTGAGTAACTCTTAATTTTCTCTTTCAGGAGGTAGCATTGAAGATACAATTCTTACGACTTGTACATAGTTTCTGTGATCACTCAGAGTAAGTTTTTTTCCTTGAGATAATAAATTTCTAAGATACATGAAAATCTATGTTAAGCATATATACACAACTTTTCTGTCTACTCTAAGCCTGCCCAGGCAAAGTGGTGCTCTTCGGAAAGTTCCTGCATATAAACCTGATACAGTCAAACTTCAATGGCTCGAACACCTTTGGGACCACGAAAATCTGTTCGAGACAGGGGTAGTTTGAGCCACTGAGGGTTACTGCCAGGAGGCATAACGAGATACTTTTTGACATCTTTTTGGCATTCTATAATGAAAATGTATGCTGTGTGTACTCATTAGAATCGCCTCATCGAGGCGATTCTAATGAGTACACACAGCATACATTTGCAAGATAAAAGACTAAAATTTCCTTAATTATCCCCCCACTATTTCTTATGTAGAGGATTTTGCAAGGGGCTCAAGAATGGGTTCGACACATCCATGGTAAAGGAGCCATCGGTGTTAGACTGTACGTTGTTTGGACAGTAGGTGTTGAGATGTCATATCATTTCATTGTAAGGTAAAAGTTCCACGAGATTTGAAGCAACATCTCCAAAATGACCTAAACAGAGTTGCCTGGGATACAAAACCTCACTTCTTATGCACATACGAATGTAACACGCCGTCTGATTGGATAACGTAAAAAAATTGCGACTGTATATTTTGCGATATACTGCTGGAAACCCAACTTCATGTAACGCTGCTTTTCAATGGCTGGCATTTGGTTTTACACACACACAGTGCAAAATAGTACAGTTTTAGCAAAACAACAGGATAAGTGCATTAGAATGGGGATAACTGTTTTGGGGAGGTTAATCGTTGGTTTTACGGTCACAAATTTAGTTTTATGGCGACGCATATTTCCGATCGTAAAACTGCCGATTTACCTCCCCAGATGACAATTTTGAATATAGTTACCCCCAAATTCAAACAAACAAATTGTAACTATAGATAAGGAGGATAATGTAAAGATAATTTTCCTGGGGCCAGTTGTTCCAATCATCGTTAGCTTAACGAGCTCGTTACTGGTCATATGGTCAACTGTTGTAGCAAGTTTAATATTTAAATTTTTGGTATTTTTGCTGAAAAACTGTGAGCAGCTTTTGCATTTGCAAAAGCTGCTCACATTTTTTCAGCAAAACTATTAGCATATTTGCCATAATAAATGATCAAAGTTTTAACGATACGTAAATTAATGACATCGTTAGTTTTGAATAACTGGACCCTGCTCTTATGTCTGAAATATGCATTGTGGGTACTCAGCACGGCAATTGTAACAAGTACCAGCAATATATATATTTTAACGAAAATGTAACCTTTATCCCGCTAAATATATTAATTAAGCCATACCCGTTACCAGCTATCAGCCAATCAGATTTCTTGATATATAATATTCTTTCAGTTCACAAACTGCATGACAAATAATGTAGATCCTGATCAGATGGCTTCTTCAGAAGCCATCTGATCTGGATTTACATAGTTTGGAAATGTAGGAGTTGTCATGAAAAGCAGGATAAGGGTTCAGAAAATTTTTTCTTTATTCTGTTTCTTCACCTTTGTTCATTTTCCTCTCTATCTCATCTCATCTCATCTCAACTTTTCCTCCAATTCTCTGGAAGAAGACACAAAATGACCCACATTACTCCTTGCTAGAAGCTGTGACTGTTGACTGTACCTTAACCCATTTTGTACCAGAACCCCCAAAATGGGGAACCCTCGCAAACAGTGCAGGCCCAGATCAGACGCCACAGAATGTGGCGTCTGATCAGGGCCTACACTATTTGCAAAAAGTTCAGCCATTTTCCAAATAAATTTTGAAGAAAAAACAACCTGACACCCCTAAATTTTGAAATGGACTCCTGCTACATATAAGGAGGAAGATTCCATTTGGTACAAAATGGTTTAAACACAATCTGTGTTAGCTATAAACCAGCTGTTGTGAATCCCAACAAAAAATGTATTGAGTGCTGTACCTGCTCTATCAAGGTAAAAGTTTCTTCACATTAACACAGTTGTTAAAGCATTTTAGCTTAATGAGCTCATTAAAATCTTTTATCAGTTAACCCCTATATTGTATGCATTGTAACACCTTGACTTGGTAAAGATATGCTATCTCAGGACACTTGAGCTTAACAAGGTCAAATAAAGGCGTAACTGTACCAAATTTAGTGACACAGAGGCCTTTCTGATATTAAAAATTCATCAGTATCTCTCAACCCCAAAGTTCTGAAACTGAAACGGATGATGGACAAGACTTAGCAAACACAAGACATCCCCCTCCGAGCACACACCAACCGACGTAGCTCATGAGACAGGTCAACTGGAGGCATCAGGCAAGAGATGCCTACCTTAGGACTTACAAGTGTCCCCGCCCGAGCCAACATCAGCAAACATGGCCCCCTCTCCACGGATGTCCCGGTGAAAGTGACATTGCACTTTTATGAATGAATCGGAGCTCAGCTTCCAGAATGCATGTAGATTCTACAAGCGTTCTTGAAGCCTTGCCTGATTAACTTGATATCAAAAGACACGAAGTCACGAACCTGGCCCCGGGGTTATAAAAGAATTTTCATGCTCAACTCAGCTGAGCATGAAATTTGTAATGCTCATATCTATTGAAATACAAACAAATCTGGCAATTATCCTACTTCGATCAGCACAGAATGTCATTTATCCTGCTCATAAATTTTAACATGCCAAAATTTGTTGGCATTTTAAAATTTATGAGCCAGATAAAGTTCGTGCTCAAGTGAGTTGAGCAGGAAAGTTTTATAACCATGGGGCCTGGGGCCAGTTGTTCAAAGCATTGTTAGCTTAACGAGCTTGTTAGTGGTCTTATTGTCAACTGTTCTAGCAAGTTTAATATTTAAATTTTTGGTATTTTTGCTGGAAAAATGTGAGTAGCTTTTGCGAATGCAAAAGCTGCTCACATTTTTTCAGCAAAAATATTAGCATATTTGCCATAATAAATGATCAAAGTTTTAACCATACGTTAACTAACGACGTTGTTAGTTTTGAACACTGGCCCCAGGTAATCTCTATATCTGTTCCAGCAAGTTCAAGTAAACTAGCATGTATTTTTGCTGAAAAAATGTGAGTAGCTTTTGCAAAGGCACAAGGTACAATCAGGCCCCATATTTATCATGCATTTGCAGGATTTCAGGCTTTTAGATCTTGATATTTTTCTTGATTTCGGGCTTTTAAATTTTGATTTTTTGTTCCTTAAATCTGTTTAAAAAACTATTTAACCCTTATCCTGCTGAATAAATTTATTTACCCACACCAATTTCTGACTATAAGTCAACTAAATTACTTGATATTTTCACAAACTGCATTACAAACAGTGTAGATCCTGATCAGATGGCTTCTTCAGAAGCCATCTGATCTGGATCTACACTGTTTGCAAAGGTACTAGTTGTGTCTTGTTCAGCAGGATAAGGGTTGAAGCTGCAAAAACAGGCTTTTCAGGTATGGTGAATCATGGTCAGTATGAGGCCTGAAACTAGCATGTATTTTTGCTGAAAAGAAAATGTGAGTAGCTTTTGCAAAGGCACAAGTTACATGAACTATCCTCTCATGGTTAGTTGATTCTGTTTCAGCTACAAGCATTTGCTTTTGTCAAAGAATGAATTAAATGAAGTGAAAAGAATAAATGGTAGGTATAAAAGAAGTACCCTCACCGATGGTATGTAATTGTTTATGTATATAAGCTTTTATCATATGACGTCCCATCTGAGATTGTAATAACCCCATGTGTCTGTGAAATTAATATGCAACTCAATGTCAGCATACGACACCAAGATATTATATGCCTATTGAGTGGCCTTTTCACGTGAATTGACCTTTAGTAGGAAAAAGAACCGAGAAAAAAAATAGAAAACAGACAATAGCTCGGCCTGATTACCCCGCCTCCAAGCGTCGCATTGCTATGTGCAATCAACCGGGAACCAATGCATTGTGTTCCCGGGAACCAACGCACTGGTTCCCACACACAGACCGCCCCAAGCCAGCCAGTGAAATGACAACAGGCGACAACACCCGCACTTGCATTTTTTTTTCAAAGATGGCAGCTTCTAAATGAATAATCATTCCGCTGTGGCGGTTGATAAGTTCATTTCTTATGCTGTCGAAAGAATTCCTAAAATTTAACATTTTTGGTGACATTTTTATCATTTCAATGACAGTTGGAATTGTCATTTTTGTGGGTTTTATCAGTGTGTAAACTTTGGCAAATCACTCACAAACTTAGCATGAAACCTGAACGGGCTTCATGCAGTTTATGAGTGATACGCCGGAGTTTACACATTGATAAAATCCACAAAAATGGATTTCATTCCTAAAGTGATCACAAACCCTTATCTGGAGCACGGATTATGTTAATGTGCAATAGAGTGAAAACGCAACCTCACACATTCAGTTCCCATTTTGTATCGGAAACCCCGAAAGGGGTACCTTGGCAAACAGTGCAGGCCTAGATGAGGTTGTCTGCGGGGAGCTTAACACTAAATATTTTCCATAGGCGACAATAGTAACCTTTTACATGCTCCCACAAAAACTACACATACAAAACTTTTCAAACCTTACTTATTTATAGAGCCATCCTAGCTCAACAAGTTGATGAGAAAAAATCCACATGTTGCCCATCTCCTTTTCAAGTTATTGTCCGGCATGTTTGTTTACATGCAGATTCGCAGTGAATACAAGCCAGCTTTTTAACGGATAGGTGACAATATAAAATCAGCAACAATTTCTTTGAGCTTGCAGATATAATTATAAAACACACATCATTTTATTTCCTTATAACAATAATTTTCTCACATTGAAATGAAACATGGGATATTTATCCAATGGAGGAAGCCTGCCTGGTATTTAGACTGCAACTAAAAGCTCTGTCCCAAAGTGATAAAACCCAGTACCTCCAGTATTTAGTGCAAAGCTACCTGCGGCGTCTCATCAGGGCCTACACTATTTGCAGGAAGTTCAGCCATTTTCCAATTCAATTTTGAAGATACCACAACCTGTCATACCTAAATTTTGAAATGGACTCCTGCTATATGTTAGGAGGGAGATTCCATTTGGTACAAAAATTGTTAAACAATATAAAAGAAATGAGCATTTCTTGTCATACCTTTCAACTGAACAGTTTTCTGTTATTCACAAGTGAGGCATCGAACATAATTTGATGTCTTCCACATAGTACCAGTATCTTGCATGTGTGTTCATGTATTATTGAATCCATTAGAGTTGAGGAAAAGGGATAAAATATAAGACTTCGTCGAGCATTTATGTCTTTTCCTCAATGTGTTTAATAAATTCAGTAAAACATGAGCACAAATGCAAGATTCCATTTATCATATGGCATTTAAATGCATTTTATTCACAACTCTTTTTCAAATATTCAATATTCCACCATTAGTAAACGCAACGTCATAAAGGCTGGCATACGTGTAACGTTAAGGGGTCTAGCTAACTAATTTGCATATTTAATCCATTAGTGGATTACCAAATTTAATACTATAATGTTATTAATCAAATAATTTCGTATTGGCCCAGTTACATGTCCGAGATCTGCTGTATTGGCACGAGGCCGACGGCCGAGGCCAATACAGCCGACTGAGGACCTGTAACCTGGCCAATACAAAATTACTTGATTAATGACAATTTTATTAATTGACACAATTCAAAACATGGTTTATGATTTTTGAATATTGGTTGACCTGGTGTAATACAGGATAATCAATTAATAAATAGAATTATTACATTCTCAATTCGCCCCCACCCATCGGGGCTTGAAGAAATAGATTTGGCTGCATGATGCTTCCATGCAGAGCTGAAACCCGACCGCGCACATGAGTACCGGTAAACCGCTTAGAGGCTGTAAGCCTGCTGACGCAAAATGGTTCGAGTCGGCCCATCCATGCATATAAACCCTTTTGCTTTCATTGGGCGGCAGGGCTTGAGATGTCATTTCATCTCACTGTCAGGTAAAAGTCCCACAAAATTGGAAGCAATGTCTCCAAAATGACCTAAATAGTGTTGACGGGGACATTAAACCCCAAATCTATCAATCAATATTACATTCTCAGACCTGGCGTCATATGATAAATTGTATTATGCTATATCTTTTGAGCACATTCATTCATCACAAATTATTGAAAAGGTCATAAACAAATCTGTTTGAAGCTTATAGCACCTGATTGAAGCCTATATGCAAAAAATAAAAATTCAGCATTTGTTCAAAACTAACAATGTAGTTTAACCCTTATCATGCTGTTCACGACAACCCCTATCTTTGCAAACAGTGTAGATCCAGATCAGATGGCTTCTGAAGAAGCCATCTGATCAGGATCTACACTGTTTGGCATTCAGTTTATGAATTTGTAGCAATAAATTACATCAAGTAATTTAATTGAATGATAAAGAGAAATGGGTGTGGCTTAAATGAATATTCAGCAAGATAAGGGTTAACTTATCATTAAAATTTTGATTACTTAATGTGACAAAGTAGAAGTATGCTAATACTTCTGAACGGCCCCCGCTCATCGGGGCTTGAAGAAATCTATGGGCTGCATGATGCTTCCACGCAGAGCTGAATCTGACCCACACACAAGTACTGGTAAACCACTTAGAGGATCTAAGCATACCCAGGCAAAGTGGTGTGAGTGTTCGACCGTCCATGCTTATAAATCCTATTGGTTTCATTGGGCGACAGGGCTTGAGATGTCACTTCATCTCAATGATGTCACTTCATCTCAATGTCGGGTAAAAGTCCCACAAAAGTGGAAGCAATGTCTCCAAAATGACCTTGACAGTGTTGACGGGGACGTTAAACCTCAAATCAAACAAACAAACAAAATACTTCTGAAAAAATGTGAGTAGCTTTTGCAAATGCAAAATGAGCCAGCGCATGACAAAACCTACAATAAGACGTGCGCCCAACGAAGACTCAGATCAACTCGGCATACACACAGTCTGATCAGAGTCTTCGTTGTGCGCTCTAAGGATAGCTAAGGGCCCAATGCTACTTCATGCAGCAAGACAAGACTGGTTAGACTATATAGATGCCCAGGCTGATCTGAGTCTTCGATGGGCACACATGTCTTATTGTAGGTTTTGTCATGCGCTGGCTCAAATATCTGTATATTTGATATTATGCCAGACCATGCTTTATTTTGGCAACTAACAAGCTCATAAGACTTGGAACAAGCAGGTTCAAGGGGTTCAGTTGAATGGTATAAGTTCTGCCCTAAAGTTTTTGAGAGGAATATAAGAATCTTATATGGGTGTGAGGGGTGGATGGAAAAATCCATCCTGAGGGTCACTGTCCGGCATCACGAGGCTTGTTGAGAGATGCCGGACAGTGATCCCGGTGGACGAGTTTTAAGCTCACCTGTCACGTAGTGACAAGGTGAGCTTTTGTGATCACTTTTTGTCCGTCATCCGTCGTGCGTGCGTCTGTGCGTCCGTAAACTTTTTCTTCAAACAACATCTCCTCCTAAACCACTGATAGGATTTTGACCAAACTTCACAGGAATGATCCTTAGGTGGTCCAAGTCTTTGATATTTGGTGTGAAGCTTCATCTAGTTGACCTCTATCAAGATTGTTCAAATTATAGCCCTAGGGCCAAAAAAATGCCCCCTCCCAGGGGCCTTTTGATTTTACATAGGCTTATATAGGGAAATTATTTAAAAATATTTTTCTCTGAAACCACAAGGCCCAGGTCTTTATTATTATTTGGTATGAAGCTTCATCTAGTGGACCGCTACGAAGATTGTTCAAATTATAGCTCTGGGGCCAAAAATGCCCCCAACCCGGGGGCCTTTGGTTTTACATAGGCTTATATAGGGAAAATCTTTACAAATCTTCTTCTCTGAAACTGCAAGGCCCAAGTCTTTGATATTTGGTGTGAAGCTTCATCTAGTGGACCTATCAAGATTGTTCAAATTATAGCCTTTGGGCCAAAAATGCCCCGGCCCCGAGGGCCTTTGGTTTTACATAGGCTTATATAGAGAAAATCTTTAAAAATCTTCTTCTCTGAAACCACAAGGCCCAGGTCTTTGATATTTGGTACGAAGCTTCATCTAGGGGACCTCTTCCAAGATTGTTCAAATTATAGCCCTGGGGCCAAAAATGCCCCCGCACCAGGGGCCTTTGGTTTCACATAGGCTTATGTAGGGAAAATCTTTAAAAATCCTCTTCTCTGAAACCGCAAGGCTCAAGTCTTTGATATTTGGTGTGAAGCTTCATCTAGTGGATCTCTATCAAGATTGTTCATATTATAGCCCTAGGGCCAAAAATGGCCCGGCCCCGGGGTCCTTTGGTTTTACATAGGCTTATATAGGGAAAATATTTAAAAATCTTCTTCTCTGAAACCACAAGGCCCAGGTCTTTAATATTTGGTATGAAGCTTCATCTAGTGGACTTTTACCAAGATTGTTCAAATTATAGCTCTGGAGCCAAAAATGCCCCCGCCCAGGGGGCTTTTGGTTTTACATAGATTTTTATCGGGAAAATCTTTAAAAATCTTCTTCTCTGAAACCGCAAGGCCCAGTTCTTTGATATTTGGTGTGAAGCTTCATCTTATGGAATTTTACCAAGATTGTTCAAATTATAGCCCTGGGGCCAAAAATGCCCCCGCCCCGGGGGGCTTATTTTTTAGATAGCCTTATATAGGGAAAATCTTTAAAAGCTTCTTCTCTGAAACCGCAAGGCCCAGTCCTTTGATATTTGGTGTGAAGCTTCATCTAGTGGACCTCTATCAAGATTATACAAATTATAGGCCTAGGGCGAAAAATGCCCCCACCTGCAGGCCCTTTGGTTTTACATTGGCTTATACAGGGAAAATCTTTAAAAATCTTCTTCTCCAAAACCTGATGGCCAAGTTCTTTGGGTTTGGTGTGTAGCTTCATCTAGTGGACTTCTACCAAGATTGTTCAAATCATAGCTCTTGGGTCAAAAATGCCCCCGCCACGGGGCCCTTCTTTTCTACATTGACTTATATAGGGAAATTAAAAAAAAAAATCTTCTACTCTGAAACTGCAAGGCCCAGGTCTTTGATAGTTGGTGTGAAGCTTCATCTAAATTGTTCAAATTATAGTCCTAGGAAATAGAAGTCAAGGCAATGAAAATCTTTGAAAATCTTCTTGTCTGAAAGCAGAAGGCCAAGGTCTTTGGTATTTGGTATGAAGCTTTGTCTTGTGGATTTCTACCAAGATGGTTCAAATTATAGCCCTGGGGGAAATGGCCCGCCCCGGGGACCCCAAGGTTTATATAGACTTATATAAGGAAAACCTTTAAAAATCTTGTCTGAAACCAGAAGTCTCCATTCTTTGATATATGGTATGAAGCTTCACCTTTTAGACCACTACCAAGATTAATCATATTATGGTCTGGGGCCAATAATGGCTCCCCCAGGGGCCCACTTGATACCCTATGGCTCAGGTGAGCGATCCAGGGCCATCATGGCCCTCTTGTTCTATCCACCCCTCACACCCATATAGGATTCTTTTTCTTGCATACCTTCCATTTCTTAGCGCGCATTTTTAATGCTGCTGTCACTTCGGTTACTGACGTCCGCCATATTGTGATGCCACTGCAGGAATGTTTTGTGGCGTCGCCTAACTTGCTGTGATGTCAACCTTAACGACAGCGCATACGAGGTCCTAATCAACCAGTGTATTTATCAAACACGCGATTATATTCGATTTTGGGTAGGAACACCAGGGTCAGAACATAAATTTCTATCCCAGGGTAAAATCATGGATTTCCTTGTCTGGTGTGCAAGAAAAGTTCTGCCAGAGGAACATATTTTGTTCTGGAGTTTTAACAGCCCAGTCAATACAATTTAGGTCTTATTGAACCAATCAGTTTAGTAACTTTACCATTGGCAGGCTTATACATAAGGCTAAGCAGTTAACCGGTAAAATGCACATTTGACAAGTGTCCTTCAATAACTAATGATATTGTTAGTTTTGTACAGGGGGCCCTAGAGTTTTAACAGATGTTGGGTTGATTAGAGCTCTTATTAGAAGGTATATGTAAATTTCATTACACTCCTATTATCTTATGTTTGCAGGCAAAGCTGGTTCCTTAGCCCTTACAAATCTAGATAACATAAATAAGTAAGTATTGTTTAATCCATTTTGTTGGCCCTCCCCCATCGGGGCTTGAAGAAATAGATGGGCCGCACAATGCTTCCACGCAGAGCTGAAACTGACCACACACGAGTACTGGAAAATCACTTAGAGGATCTAAGCCTGCCCAAGCAAAGCGGTGCGAGTCAGACCGTCCCTGATTATAAACCCTATTTGTTTTATTAGCTCCACTGGCCGAAGGCCAGCGGGGCTATTGTCATGGCCCTGTGTCCGTCGTGCGTCCGTGCGTTAACTTTTTCTTTAAACATCTTCTCCTCCTAAACTACTGGGCCAATTGTAACCAAACTTCACAGGAATGTTCCTTACATAGTCCTCTTCTAAATTCCTTCAAAGAATTTTGTTACACCAAGAACTCTGGTTGCCATGGCAACAAAACAAAAAAAAATTCAAAATCTTTAAAAATCTTCTCCTCCAAAACCACCTGTTGGATTTCATTTTTATTTTGCATGACTGTTCCTTGGGTTGACCTCTTTCAGATTCCTTGAAGAAATTTTGATCCGACAAAAAACATGGCCGCCATGGGCGGGGCTTATTTTCCCTATTTAACATATAGTGTAATGCTAAAACATCTTCTCCTCCTAAACTATTGGGCCCATTGTAACCAAACTTCACAGGAATGTTCCTTACTTAGTCCTCTTCTAAATTCCTTCATAGAATTATGTTACACCCAGAACTCTGGTTGCCATGGCAACAAAACAACACAAAATATTAAAAATCTTTAAAAATCTTCTCCTCCAAAACCACCTGTTGGATTTCATTTTTATTTTGCATGAATGTTCTCTGGGTGGACCCCTTTCAGATTCCTTGAAGAAATTTTGATCCGACAAAAAACATGGCCGCCATGGGCGGGGCTTATTTTCCCTATTTAACATATAGTGCAATGCTAAAACATCTTCTCCTCCTAAACTACTGGACCAATTGTAACCAAACTTCACAGGAATGTTCCTTACTTAGTCCCCTTCTAAATTCCTTCAAAGAATTTTGTTACACCCAGAACTCTGGTTGCCATGGCAACAAAACCACACAAAAAAATTAAAACTCTTTAAACATCTTCTCCTCCAAACCCACCTGTTGGATTTCATTATCCCCTCGCACAACATAGTTGTGAGGGGGGATATAGCATTTGTCCCGTACGTACGTACGTAAGTACGTACTTTTGTGATCGCTCTAGCGCCACGTACGTACATACTTTTGTGATCGCTCTAGCGCCACGTACGTACATACTTTTGTCATCGCTCTAGCGCCTACATTTCTTGACCGATTTTAATATAACTTCACACAAACGTTCCTTATGACAATATCTGGAGCAAGATTGACTTTCAAGGTCATGACCTCAAGGTCAAGGTCACTCTGGCTATTTTTTGAAAATCTTTGTCATGGCTCTAGCGCCTACATTTCTCCCCCAATTTCAATATAACTTCGAACAAATGATCCTTATAAAAATATCTCGAGCGAGTTGGACTTTCAAGGTCATGACCTCAAGGTCAAGGTCACTGTGGCTATTTTTAGAAAAACATTGTCATCGCTCTAGCGCTTACATTTCTTCACCAATTTTAATATAACTTCACACAAATGATCCTTATAAAAATATCTTGAGCGAGTTCCACTTTCAAGGTCATGGCTTCAAGGTCAAGGTCACAGTGGCTATTTTTAGAAAAACTTTGTCATCGCTCTAGCTCCTACATTTCTTCACTGATTTCAATACAACTTCACACAAATGTTCCTTATGACAATATCTTGAGCGAGTTGGACTTTCAAGGTCATGACCTCAAGGTCAAGGTCACTGTGGCTATTTTTAGCTCACCTGTCACGTAGTGACAAGGTGAGCTTTTGGGATCACTTTTTGTCCGTCGTGCGTCATGCGTGCGTGCGTCCGTAAACTTTTCTTCAAACGACATCTCCTCCTAAACCGCTGATCTGATTTTGACCAAACTTCACAGGAATGATCCTTAGGTGGTCCCCTTTCAAAGTTGTTCAAATGGTTCCGGTCCGTTGTACATATAGGTCACAGTAGCCAAAAATAGATTTTTTTCACCGAAAACTTAAAAAATCTTCTTCTCTGAAACCGCAAGGCCCAGGTCTTTGATATTTGGTATGAAGCTTCATCTAGTGGACCCCTACCAAGATTGTTCAAATTATAGTGCTGGGGCCAAAAATGCCCCCGCACGGGGGCCCTTTGGTTTTGCATGGGCTTATATAGGGAAAATCTTTAAAAATCTTCTTCTCTGAAACCGCAAGGCCCAGATCTTTGATATTTGGTATGAAGCTTCATCTAGTGGACCCCTACCAAGATTGTTCAAATTATAGTGCTGGAGCTAAAAATGCCCCCGCACAGGGGCCCTTTGGTTTTACATGGGCTTATATAGGGAAAATCTTGAAAAATCTTCTCCTCTGAAACCACAAGGCCCAGGTCTTTGATATTTGGTATGAAGCTTCATCTAGTGGACTCCTACCAAGATTGTTCAAATTATAGTGCTGGGTCCAAAAATGCCCCCGCACAGGGGCCCTTTGGTTTTACATGGGCTTATATAGGGAAAATCTTTAAAAATCTTCTTCTCTGAAACTGCAAGGCCCAGGTCTTTGATATTTGGTATGAAGCTTTATCTAGTGGACCCCTACCAAGATTGTTCAAATTATAGTGCTGAAGCTAAAAATGACCCCGCCCCGGGGCCCTTTGGTTTTACATGGGCTTATATAGGGAAAATCTTGAGAAAAATCTTCTTCTCTGAAACCGCAAGGCCAAGGTCTTTGATATTTGGTATGAAGCTTCATCTAGTGGACCCCTACCAAGATTGTTCAAATTATAGTGCTGGGGCCAAAAATGCCCCCGCACCAGGGCCCTTTTGTTTTACATAGGCTTATATAGGGAAAATCTTTAAAAATCTTCTCTGAAACTGCAAGGCCCAGGTCTTTGATATTTGGTATGAAGCTTCATCTAGTGGACCCCTACCAAGATTGTTCAAATTATAGTGCTGGGGCCAAAAATGCCCCGTACGGGGGCCCTTTGGTTTTACATGGGCTTATATAGGGAAAATCTTGAAAAATCTTCTTCTCTGAAACGGCAAGGCCCAGGTCTTTGATATTTGGTATGAAGCCTCATCTAGTGGACCCCTACCAAGATTGTTCAAATTATAGTGCTGGGGCCAAAAATGCCCCCGTACCAGGGCCCTTTTGTTTCACATAGGCTTATATATGGAAAATCTTGAAAAATCTTTTTCTCTGAAACTTCAAGGCTTAGGTCTTCGATATTTGTTATGAAGCTTCAGCTAGTGGACCTCTATAAAGATTTTCAAATTATAGCCCTGAGACCAAAAATGCCCCCACCATGTGGCCCTTTGGTTTTACATAGACTTATATAGGGAAAATCTTTAAAAATCATCTTCTCTGAAACACAAGGCTTAGGTCTTTGATATTTGTTATGAAGCTTCAGCTAGTGGACCTCTACCAAGATTGTTCAAATTATAGCCCTGGGGCCAAAAATGCCCCAGCTCTGGGGCCCTTTGGTTTAACATAGACTTATATAGGGAAAATCTTGTTTTACATAGACTTCTATATGCAGGGTAAACCTTTAAAATCATCTTCTCTGAAACTGCAAGGCCCAGGTCTTTGATATTTGGTATGAAGCTTCATCTAGTGGACCCCTACCAAGATTGTTCAAATTATAGTGCTGGAGCTAAAAATGCCCCCGCACAGGGGCCCTTTGGTTTTACATGGGCTTATATAGGGAAAATCTTGAAAAATCTTCTCCTCTGAAACCACAAGGCCCAGGTCTTTGATATTTGGTATGAAGCTTCATCTAGTGGACTCCTACCAAGATTGTTCAAATTATAGTGCTGGGTCCAAAAATGCCCCCGCACAGGGGCCCTTTGGTTTTACATGGGCTTATATAGGGAAAATCTTTAAAAATCTTCTTCTCTGAAACTGCAAGGCCCAGGTCTTTGATATTTGGTATGAAGCTTTATCTAGTGGACCCCTACCAAGATTGTTCAAATTATAGTGCTGAAGCTAAAAATGGCCCCGCCCCGGGGCCCTTTGGTTTTACATGGGCTTATATAGGGAAAATCTTGAAAAATCTTCTTCTCTGAAACCGCAAGGCCAAGGTCTTTGATATTTGGTATGAAGCTTCATCTAGTGGACCCCTACCAAGATTGTTCAAATTATAGTGCTGGAGCTAAAAATGCCCCCGCACGGGGGCCCTTTTGTTTTACATAGGCTTATATAGGGAAAATCTTTAAAAATCTTCTCTGAAACTGCAAGGCCCAGGTCTTTGATATTTGGTATGAAGCTTCATCTAGTGGACCCCTACCAAGATTGTTCAAATTATAGTGCTGGGGCCAAAAATGCCCCGTACGGGGGCCCTTTGGTTTTACATGGGCTTATATAGGGAAAATCTTGAAAAATCTTCTTCTCTGAAACGGCAAGGCCCAGGTCTTTGATATTTGGTATGAAGCCTCATCTAGTGGACCCCTACCAAGATTGTTCAAATTATAGTGCTGGGGCCAAAAATGCCCCCGTACCAGGGCCCTTTTGTTTCACATAGGCTTATATATGGAAAATCTTGAAAAATCTTTTTCTCTGAAACTTCAAGGCTTAGGTCTTCGATATTTGTTATGAAGCTTCAGCTAGTGGACCTCTATAAAGATTTTCAAATTATAGCCCTGAGACCAAAAATGCCCCCACCATGTGGCCCTTTGGTTTTACATAGACTTATATAGGGAAAATCTTTAAAAATCATCTTCTCTGAAACACAAGGCTTAGGTCTTTGATATTTGTTATGAAGCTTCAGCTAGTGGACCTCTACCAAGATTGTTCAAATTATAGCCCTGGGGCCAAAAATGCCCCAGCTCTGGGGCCCTTTGGTTTAACATAGACTTATATAGGGAAAATCTTGTTTTACATAGACTTCTATATGCAGGGTAAACCTTTAAAATCATCTTCTCTGAAACTGCAAGGCCCAGGTCTTTGATATTTGGTATGAAGCTTCATCTAGTGGACCCCTACCAAGATTGTTCAAATTATAGTGCTGGGGCCAAAAATGCCCCGTACGGGGGCCCTTTGGTTTTACATGGGCTTATATAGGGAAAATCTTGAAAAATCTTCTTCTCTGAAACAGCAAGGCCCAGGTCTTTGATATTTGGTATGAAGCCTCATCTAGTGGACCCCTACCAAGATTGTTCAAATTATAGTGCTGGGGCCAAAAATGCCCCCGCACCAGGGCCCTTTTGTTTCACATAGGCTTATATATGGAAAATCTTGAAAAATCTTTTTCTCTGAAACTTCAAGGCTTAGGTCTTCGATATTTGTTATGAAGCTTCAGCTAGTGGACCTCTATATGGACCTCTATATGGTTTATATAGACTTATATAGGGAAAATCTTGTTTTACATAGACTTCTATATGCAGGGTAAACCTTTAAAATCATCTTCTCTGAAACTGCAAGGCCCAGGTCTTTGATATTTGGTATGAAGCTTCATCTTGTGGACCTCTACCAAGATTGTTCAAATTATAGCCCTGGGGCCAAAAATGCCCCGTACGGGGGCCCTTTGGTTTTACATAGACTTATATAGGGTCTTTGATATTTGGTATGAAGCTTCATCTAGTGGACCCCTACCAAGATTGTTCAAATTATAGTGCTGGGGCCAAAAATGCCCCGTACGGGGGCCCTTTGGTTTTACATGGGCTTATATAGGGAAAATCTTGAAAAATCTTCTTCTCTGAAACGGCAAGGCCCAGGTCTTTGATATTTGGTATGAAGCCTCATCTAGTGGACCCCTACCAAGATTGTTCAAATTATAGTGCTGGGGCCAAAAATGCCCCCGCACCAGGGCCCTTTTGTTTCACATAGGCTTATATATGGAAAATCTTGAAAAATCTTTTTCTCTGAAACTTCAAGGCTTAGGTCTTCGATATTTGTTATGAAGCTTCAGCTAGTGGACCTCTATATGGACCTCTATATGGTTTATATAGACTTATATAGGGAAAATCTTGTTTTACATAGACTTCTATATGCAGGGTAAACCTTTAAAATCATCTTCTCTGAAACTGCAAGGCCCAGGTCTTTGATATTTGGTATGAAGCTACCTCTATATGGACCTCTATATGGTTTATATAGACTTATATAGGGAAAATCTTGTTTTACATAGACTTCTATATGCAGGGTAAACCTTTAAAATCATCTTCTCTGAAACTGCAAGGCCCAGGTCTTTGATATTTGGTATGAAGCTTCATCTTGTGGACCTCTACCAAGATTGTTCAAATTATAGCCCTGGGGCCAAAAATGCCCCGTATGGGGGCCCTTTGGTTTTACATAGACTTATATAGGGAAAATCTTGAAAAATCTTTTTCTCTGAAACTTCAAGGCTTAGGTCTTCGATATTTGTTATGAAGCTTCAGCTAGTGGACCTCTATAAAGATTATCAAATTATAGCCCTGAGACCAAAAATGCCCCCACCATGTGGCCCTTTGGTTTTACATAGACTTATATAGGGAAAATCTTTAAAAATCATCTTCTCTGAAACACAAGGCTTAGGTCTTTGATATTTGTTATGAAGCTTCAGCTAGTGGACCTCTACCAAGATTGTTCAAATTATAGCCCTGGGGCCAAAAATGCCCCCGCTCAGGGGCCCTTTGGTTTAACATAGACTTATATAGGGAAAAACTTGTTATACCCCCACAAATGAAATTTGGGGGGGTATATAGGAGTGAGCTTGTCGGTCTGTCTGTCGGTCGGTCGGTCGGTCTGTTGACTTGGTTTCCAGACGATAACTCAAAAAGCGCTTCACCGATTTTTATAATTTTTGGTACACTGATGTAACATCATAAAATACAGGTCAAGTTCGATTTCCACTACAATTCGTCAATTTTCGACATAGTTATGGCCCCTTTCAAGTGAAAAAATTGCAAAATGCGCTGATGAACTATCAAGGCAGTTTGCAAAATGCGCTGATGTACTATCAAGGCAGTTTTTGTGGGGGTATTCATCACCTTTAGTGATAGCTCTAGTTTTACATAGACTTCTATATGCAGGGTAAACCTTTAAAATCATCTTCTCTGAAACCAGAAAGCCCAGGTCTTTCATATTCGATATGAAGCTTCATCTTGTGGACCTCTACCAAGATTCTTCAAATTTTAGCCCTGGGGCCAAAATTGACCCTGCCCGGGGCCCACTTGTTATGCTTTGGATCAGGTGAGCGAACTAGGGCCCTCTGGGCCCTCTTGTTAGAAAAACATTTTCATCACTCTAGCGCCTACATTTCTTCACCAAGGAGCAGTCTCTATAAGGCTATTTTCATGGCCACAACCGATTTCCTTTAAACTTTGTAGCTTCAAATGGGTACATGTTGGCTGTCTAATGGTGAATTTTTAGACTCTTTGGTCCACTGGTTTTTGCTGTATACACTATTAAAGTGGGTGGGGTAATGTCACCCCATCAAGGGTATACCAACAAAAATGCTATTATTTTTGTTCAAAGTGCATGACTGGAGGCGATGTTTGCCGTATGCTTACTACCCTTTTAGGCATAACAGCCGGTGATAACAGTCTTATAAATATTAAACAAGAGAAGAGTTTATACGCGCTTGTAAGTTGTACCCAAATATTAGTAATTTTTATTCCCCAACTTTACGAAAAACCACAACACCTTAACAGTTTTCAACTTATTTCAAAGATCTTTCATAAATATAATGTTGATGTAATAGTCATTCTAGGTATATGTCAGAATTATTGTTAGTTCATAAAACTTAAGAGTTACCTGCCCCTGAAATTGAATTTTACCCATTTTTTTAAATCGGAGTGCATTTATCCGTTTGTAGTACTCACAACTTCATTTGGGAGTGAATAAACCGATTCCATGCAAATATAATTAAATAGATGTGGACAAAGAAGTCATTTGATAATAGATTTAATAGTGCATGCTAGTAAGCACATGAGCACAACATCCCACGGTACGAGCGCCGCTTCTTCACCAACAGTACCATCCAGTGATTGGGTTCAGTCCTTGTGGTCTAAACACATTGCAAAACGAGCAAACAATTCTTACATAGTCGCCAACATATGGTATTTTACTATTGGATATTTTGTTGCTAAGCCTTCCACTTTGTAATTCTCCCATTAGCTGATTCGACAACCTATCTCACTTTGTACCTAGCCTCGAATCATTCGCCTCTTCAGTCGTATATTGCTTCTGAGATTTGATTAGGAAGTGAAGCATATGAGAATTGATTTCATAACCCTTTAGTATTTCTCTAACATCCCTGAATCATACACCAACTTTTGCAAATGTCCTATTTGGGGATTCAAATTCTGATGTTGCAATCGCAGTGGCTGATGGAACATACATATATATTGAGAAGAGTGGAAACTACTCATTTCAGAGAAGATCTTATTCCGTACGTTAAGGACAGCCTTTGCTGAAACCTATGATGCTTGTGGCCACTGATGGTTACATTTTGACTGTGATGGGACCGTATCTTGCAGATGGGAAAAACACAGATGCTAAGATTACCGAACACATGTAAAAGACTAATACAGAAAATATTACTGACTGGTTTGAAAAAGATGATGTTCTCGTTGTAGACCGCGGCTTCAGGGATGCTATAGATATACTAAAGGATTTTGGAATCAATTCTCATATGCCTTACTTCCTAAACAAATCTCAAAAGCAACATACGACTGAAGAGGCGAATGAGTCAAGGCTAGTTACAAAGGTGAGATGTGTTGTCGAATCAGCTAATGGAAGAATTAAAAAGTGGAAAGCCCTTAGCAACACAATGCCCAATAGTCAAATACCATATGTTGGCGACTTTGTAAGGATATTTTTGCTCATTGTGCAATGCATTTAGACCACCTTTGGTAACAAGCAAAGATTCAGGCAAAGTAATTGCGAGAAGAATGATGGCCCTAGCAATAGCTCCAAATAAGCTGCCGGATAAGGTCGTAACAAGAATTCCGCCGAAGGCTATGTCGCGCATGTGGCGCGCAAAGTCATCGAACCATGATATGTCAAGGTCAAGGTCAAACATAGAAGCTTGCTCAAAAGATCCCATTCTCAAATGCAAGCTTGTACTGCGTATCATTAATGAAGCTCTAATAATTCTTGAGAAATTAACTTAACCATTAGGGTGAACGCTAGGGTGGTCACAATATTTTACAAAGTCAGTGAACCATGAAATTTAGGTCAAGGTCAAATATGGATGCTTGCATTTAAGTTGTCATCCCCAGATTCAAGTTTGCACCAAATATCATTAATGAAGTTCTTATAAATCTTCAGAAATAAACTTGACCATTAGGGTGAACGCTAGGGTGGTCGCAATATTTTACAAAGTCAGTGAACCATGAGATATAGGTCAAGGTTAAATATGGATGCTTGCATTTAAGTTACCATCCCCAGATACAAGTTTGTACCAAGTATCATAAATAAAGCTCTTATAGTTCTTGAGAAATAAACTTGACCATTAGGGTGAATGCTAGGGTGGTCGCAATATTTTACAAAGTCAGTGAACCATGAAATGTAGGTCAAGGTCAAATATGGATGCTTGCATTCAAGTTGCCATCCACAGATACAAGTTTGTACCACTTATCATTAATGAAGCTCTTATAGTTCTTGAGAAATAAACTTGACCATTAGGGTGAACGCTAGGGTGGTCGCAATATTTTATAAAGTCAGTGAACCATGAAATGTAGGTCAAGGTCAAATATGGATGCTTGCATGTAAGTTGTCATCCCAAGATACAAGTTTGTACCAAGTATCATTAATGAAGCTCTTATAGTTCTTGAGAAATAAACTTGACTATTAGGGTGAACGCTAGGGTCGTCGCAAATGTTGAAGCCTTGACGAACGGACGAACGAACGAACGGACGGAAAACCCGGCGCCTATATCGCGCCATGCTAATAGCAGGCGCGACAAAAAATGGCTGGGATAAAAAACGGGTTATTTGGATAAAGATCGATGATGAGAAACTTGAGAATTTCCCAGAGATGACTGAGGATGAACTCAGGGATTTGAAACTGGGTATTTACCGGCTGAAACAAGCCAAATCCTACACAGATGAACATTTTGACGACAATGGATCATATGAGATAATGGCACACAAAGAAGAAGATGGTGTTCTCAAAGCACAGATACGTTCTTGCCACACGTCTAATAAAACATATAACATGTGGGTTGAATATACACAAGGACTGAACCCAATCACTGGGTGGTATTGTTGGTGCAGAAGTGGAGCTCGTACCGTGGGATGTTGCGCACATGTGGCTTCTGTTCTCTGGTATTTGGGATATTATCGGAACATAACAGAAAATAGTGAAGCAAAACCAAGCCGGGAACATATTGATTTTGTTTATGATGCTGCTGTTGACACATGGAGTACATCTAGCGATTCAGAGGGAGACCATGTCGTGAGACCATACAGGTTTATATTTAAGCACAGTATCAGTCTAAAATGAGGTTTCACAACATGAGCAAAGCCTGCTTTGGTGGTCAAAAATGTTTGACAGTTGACAAATTTCCATTTGCACCTGGAAATTAAGAGTTCATATATAACCAAAAAAAAAGGAAATACTAGCATGCACTATTAAATCAAATGACTTCCTTGTCCACATCTAATTAATAATAATTGCATGGAATCGGTTTATTCACTTTCAAATGAAGTTGTGAGTACTACAAACGGATAACTGCACTCCGATTTAAAAAAATGGGTAAAATCCAATTTCAGGGGCAGGTAACTCTTAAATTTCATGAACTAACAATAATTCTTACATATACCTAGAATGACTATTACATCAACATTATATTTATGAAAGATCTTTGAAATAAGTTGAAAACTGTTAAGGTGTTGTGGTTTTTCGTAATGTTGGGGAATAAAAATTACTAATATTTGGGTACAACTTACAAGCGCGTATAAACTCTTCTCCTGTTTGAAATTTATAAGACTGTTATCACCGGCTGTTATGCCGAAAAGGGTAGTAAGCATACGGCAAACATCGCCTCCAGTCATGCACTTTGAACAAAAATAATAGCATTTTTGTTGGTATACCCTTGATGGGGTGACATTACCCCACCCACTTTAATAGTGTATACAGCAAAAACCAGTGAACCAAAGAGTCTAAACATTCACCATTAGACAGTCAATATGTACCAATTTGAAACTACAAAGTTTAAAGGAAATCGGTTGTGGCCATGAAAACAGCCTTATAGAGACTGCTCCTTTCAATATAACTTCACACAAATGTTCCTTATAAAAATATCTCCAGCGAGTTCGACTTTCCAACTCATGGCCTCAAGGTCAGGGTCACTGTGGCTATTTTTAGAAAAAACTTTGTCATCGCTCTATCGCCTATATTTCTTCACTGATTTCAATATAACTTCACACAAATGTTCCTTATGACAATATCTCAAGCGGGTTCCACTATCAATGTCAAGGCCTCAAGGTCAAGGTCACTGTGGCTATTTTTTAGAAAAACTTTGTCATCGCTCTAGCGTTTACATTTCTTCACCAATTTCAATATAACTTCATACAAATGTTCTTTATGACAATATCTCTAGCGAGTTCCACTTTCAAGGTCAAGGTCACTGTGTCTATTTTTAGAAAAACTTCGTCATCCCTCTAGCGCTTACATTTCTTCATCGATTTCAGTATAACTTCACACAAATGTTCCTTATGACAATATCTCACCATTTCGACTTTCAAGGTCAAGGTCACTATGGCTATTTTTAGAAAACTTTGTTATCGCTCTAGCGCCTACATTTCTTCACTGATTTCAATATAACTTCACACAAATGTTGCTTATGACAATACCTCGAACGAGTTTGACTTTCAAGGTCAAGGTCACTGTGGCTATTTTTAGAAAAACTTTGTCATTGCTCTAGCGCTTACATTTTTTTCACCAATTTCAATATTACTTCACACAAATGTTCCTTATAACAATATCTCTAGTGAGTTCCACTTTCAAGGTCAAGGTCACTGTGGCTATTTTTAGAAAAACTTTGTCATGGCTCTAGCGCTTACATTTCTTCATCCATTTCAATATAACTTCACACAAATGTTCCTTATGACAATACCTCGAGCGAGTTTGACTTTCAAGGTCAAGGTCACTGTGGCTATTTTTAGAAAAACTTTGTCATTGCTCTAGTGACTACATTTTTTCACAAATTTCAATATAACTTCACACAAATGTTCCTTATGACAATATCTCGAGCTATTTAGACTTTCAAGGTCAAGGTCACTGTGGCTATTTTTAGAAAAACTTTGTCATCGCTCTAGTGCCTACATTTAATGATGGATTGTAATAGAACTTCACACAAATGTTTCTTATGATAATATCTCGACTTACTTCGACTTTCAAGGTCATGACCTCAAAGTCAAGGTCACTGTGGCTATCTTTAGAAAAACTTTGTCATCGCTCTACCGTCACAACAAAACAACACAAAATATTAAAAATCTTTAAAAATCTTCTCCTCCAAAACCACCTGTTGGATTTCATTTTTATTTTGCATGAATGTTCCTTGGGTGGACCTCTGTCAGATTCCTTGAAGCAATTTTGATCAGACAAAAAACATGGCCGCCATGGACAAGCCCATTGGCTAATTAGCTTCCATAGACTCATAAAGGGATCTTTTTTTTTTTTTTTTAATCTTCTCCTCCAAAACCGCTAAATGGATTTCGTTCTTAATTTTAATGAATGTTCTTTGTGTCTACCATTGTCAGATTCATTGAAGAAATTTTTATCAGACAAAAAACATGGCCGCCATGGCCACCACCTTTGGCTCATTAGCTTCCATAGACCAATAAACGGAAAAACTTCTTCTCTGAAACCATAAAGCCTAAAGCTAAGACATTTACATGTAGTATGTAGCAAAGTTATGTGGTCACCTACTAAGTCCTGCGAACTATGACTCTTGAGTCCAAATTGGCAACGCCCCGGTGCTTAGTAGCTCCCATAGACTAATAATGACAAAATCTTGAAAACTTTTCTCATCTGAAACCATAAGGCCAAGAGCTTAGTATGTAGCAACTTGAAGTATTCATCTGCATAAATCCTGCCAACTATGCCCCTGGGGTCCAAATTGGCCACACCCTGAGGCCCATAAGCTCCCATAGACTTATACTGGGAAAAACTGACAAAAATCTTCTCTGAAACCATCAGTGCCCA
The DNA here is from genome assembly GCA_963580285.1 of Lucinisca nassula. Taxonomy (NCBI): domain Eukaryota; kingdom Metazoa; phylum Mollusca; class Bivalvia; order Lucinida; family Lucinidae; genus Lucinisca; species Lucinisca nassula. The sequence continues at coordinate 60,216,972 of OY757017.1, forward strand.
GAGCTTAGATATTAAGTATGCAGCAACGTCAAGTGGTCACTCAAATAAATCCTGCCAACAATGCCCCTGGGGTAAAAAATTGGTCACGCCCAGAGGCATATTAGTTCCCATAGACTTATAATAGGAAAAACTTAAAAAAAGTCTTCTTCTCTGAAACCATAAGGCCCAGAGCTTTAGATATTTAGAACGGAGCAATGCCAAATGGTCACTCACATAAATCCTGCCAACCATGGCTCTGGGGTCCAAAAAATATAGAATGGACATTCCTTGGGTGGATCACTTGTTTCTTTTTTACCCATTGCATGCGGGAAAACCCTAAATGGGTACCTTGGCAAACAGTGCTGGCCCAGATCAGACCCCACAGAACACCATGTCTGATCAGGGCCTGCACTATTTGCTAACAGAATTTTCCATCAAAAATAGAAAAAAATAGGCCTGACACCCCTTATATGACAAATGGACTGGTCCAACATATAGCAATAGAAGAGTCCACTAGTATACCATTGGTTAATGTAATAAATATGACAATTGTCTGAAGTTAGCCGGTGGAGCGACAGGCCCTCTTGGGCCTCTTGTTGTGACAGGGCTTGATATGTCATTTCATCTCGGTGTCGGGTAAAAGTCCCACAAAATTGGAAGCAACATCTCAAAAATGACCTATACACAGTTGAGGGGGACGTTAAACTTTAAATCAAACAAAAACCCATTTGTGCTGGAAACTCCAAAATGGGTACCCTGGCAAAAAGTGCAGGCCCAGATCAGATGCCATGATACAGGCCTACACTGTTTGCAAAAAGTTCAGCTATTTTCTGAATAATTTTTTAAAGATGACACAACCTCCCACCCCAAAATTTCAAAATAAACTCCTGCCATATATATGTATCAGGAGGAAGATTCCATTTGGCATTTGGTACAAAAAGTGTTAAGTGTTGCACCTGTTTCAAGTATTGTACTACCCCCGGCATCGGGGTTGACATTGGGGAGTCGGCGTCTGCATTTACGGTAAAGTTTTTTAACCCTTTTTGTACCAAATGGAATCTTGCTCCTGCGTAGTGGATTAAATATGCAATTTAATATCAAATATAACTACCCATCACTACAATTATAGCCTTTTCACCAGACGCAGGTCTGGGACAGTCTGACACAAAAAAAAATTTAGCCAGAAATGCCACCGGCATGTCCCTTTTCCCGTGACCTCCCCAGCGTCGAGTCCTGATTGGTCGCTGATGTCACATGACCTATCAGACCAATAGGCAGACGATACAGGTCACGTGACCGCGATTTTCGCGCCGAGAAGGTCATTATTTTTTCAGACTTGCTTGGGATAGGATGGTCAAACTACATTCCATGGAAGAATGAATAAACGGATAAGTGTTTTATTCTTTTTTTTGATTTTGCACTTACCTTGAGTTTCCACAACGTACTTAGGCTTTTTAAGCTTACTGTTTATTCCGAAATTCTTAGAGACTTTATTTCGTGTGTTTCTGCCGACATTACATGTGTAGTGGTTGTCCGCCATTTTGAAATTTCACTTGGAAGTTTTGTTTATCATGTGATCAACCGGTTTTGGTTTTTGATAAGCACCACACTTCTTTTCATGTTATGTGCCAGGGTATACGCTCGTATTATTCCTGGTAATGTTTTAATAGAAGTCGGCGTTGTGGAAACTTAAATTGCCAGAAAAGAGGACGTTTTTTGTACGTGTTCCTTCCACTTCCGGTATCGGAAGACGTTGTATCGCTGAATAAAAATTCTCAGCATTAATTTAGTTTTGAACATGTGCAAGACCCGTCTTTGTTTAGCACTTATAAATCCCACGATGCAGATGGATAATATTCAGGTCCCTTTGTGGCCTTTCTATAGTATCTTCTAAACAGAATCCATCCAATTCGTGTGGGTCACCATTGCCGAATCAAGATGAGCCAGTCTATGTCCCCTCCTCCCATTTGGGCCTGGGTTGACTAGGATAGGTTCGTCGACCGCCCCGTAGAGACCCTGCTCATAATTGCGGGGACTCCGGGGTGCGGGGAACCTATGCCCAAAAATTTTTTCCGAATCCATGTTACATACGAATTTTGGTACGGTTCCGATCCCGGTTTTTATCGGGTAACCTTTCCGGACCTTCGGTACTTAGTTTACCTTGGTCATATGCTTCTTTCCTCTTATTATGATAAATTTTTGTTATCATAATCATTAAATTGGATTGTTTTCCCTTGTAAAACATACAGATTTGGGCATCGTTTATTGGAATACCGTAACTATTGCAAGTGAATCCGGGACGTTTCGGTACTGAGTCGTTTCGGCCTGGGTCGTTTTCGACCCGATTTTGCACCTGGATCGATTCGGCCTATTTCGGTGGGTCGTTTCGGCCTTGGGCCGATTCGGCCTTGATCGTTTTAGGCACGGCTCCTTGAATGCTCAATTTTGATTCGGCAATTTCGCATGTTCAGTGCACTATATACAATAAAGGGCCTAACACTGGGGAAGTTTAATTGAGCCTCAAGTGTTTTGCCCCTAGAGCTGAATCTGGGCCTAGTGATTTATCCTCTGGGGATATATCAATACTCAGAGGTTGGTCCTTTTTCGTCCTTACTATTTAGCGATTATGAGAAGGACATATTTAGAGCCTCATCACCTATTGATTCTAAAACTATAAGCGGACCATGTCTTCCCAACGTTTTCAGAATCAAGCTTCAAGACCGGGGGCACTCGTGCGAAATGAACTTGGAACTTTGGTTCTAACAACAAAAAACATCAATTTTTTGTTCTTATGAAATTCCTAAATTCGACCCAGATTCAGTCTCTGTATATATGACGTCAGGGAAATTGGCATTACTTCCTGTTTCGACGCTCTAACATTGGAGCTTCTTACCAGGACTATTATTAAGTGGGTTCTCATTATGACTGGTATTCTAGTTCTACCCACTTTGCCTTCAAACAAGAGCATTCCGACCATATAGCTGCTATTCTAATGCTTTTGTTTATTTCCCGGTCATTTTTTACATGCCATGGCTGTCTACCACCATGTTGCATGTTTGGCGCAACTCTGCTCTTTATAACTGGTTCAGTTTTTACTGAGCATAGTAAATGAAAACTTAGAGCCTCAGCGCCTCTTGATTCTAAAACTATAAGCGGACCATGTCTTCCCAACGTTTTCAGAATCAAGCTTCAAGACCGTGGGCACTCGTCTTTTTTGAAGTCTTCGGAGAGCGTATCAAGTACAGGTACCGCAACCAAGAGACGCTCTTCGACTACTTCCGATGACTTTTAAGTGCTTATCACCCTCGACTAGAAGATCTCAATCAGTTCTCGTCTACTAATAGATCATTCTCAGATCAGGGTACACGGTCCTTTCGTTCCAGAGGTCGGACTGGAACGAAATCTCCCAATAGAGGAAGACACAAGTCTAACAAATGACTTTCTTCCTTCCCCTCCTCTTCATCTTCTCCCAGTAGGAGCCGAGCTTTTTCAGTTCTATCAAGCCTTGGCTTCTTTTATTAAATATTTTTTGAGTTTTATGAGTTGTGAGAAAGGGTTACTGGATTGCGTTCGTTAGGAATCCTTTCTCTTTCTCACATGCAAATACTATTTCTGGTAAATAGTATCAAGAAAAGAAATCTTTTTATTGGAAGAGGAAGGGTTCTTCTCCAAAAGAAAGCCGTGTAAGTAGAAAAATTTCTCCTTTCCCCGGGCTTCTACAGGCGGATCTTTCTGTTCGAGAAGAAAATGGGAAAATCGACTCATCATAGAGTTCTCACACTTAACACAGATGATGCAAGTCGATCATTTCAAAATGGAAACTTCGTCCTCGATTAGTCAGGTCAATTCTCCCAAATTCGGGGACGATTTCCGTAGTTTTTAAAGGACGCTTACCTTCACATCTCCATCCATAGGTCATTACGCAAATTCCTTCGTTTTCACCTTGGATGGAATTTTGTGTATCAGTCCGTTGCCTTTCCTTTGTTGGATTTGTCAACGGATCAATGAAAGGAAAAGAAGAAAATGGGAAAATCGACTCATCATCGACTTCTCACACTTAACAAGATGATGCGAATCGATCGTCTCAAAATGGAAACTTCGTCCTCGATTAGTCAGGTCAAATTTCCCAAATTCGGGGACGATTTCCGTAGTTTTAAAGGTCGCTAGCCTTCACATCTCCATCCATAGGTCATTACGCAAATACCTTTGTTTCACCTTGGATGGAATTTTTGTGTATCAGTCCGTTGCCTTTCCTTTGTTGGATTTGTCAACGGATCAATGTTTTCCCTGTTCACCAACTTATTGGAAATTAATTAAGCAGCTCTCATCATAGAATTAGGCCCCAATCTCGTGTAGTGTTCCGATGATGGGTTTTGTCATCATTTTTACAGATACTGTTTATCATACCTTGTCCTAACGTGTACAGGTTATTGTGAATTTAGATTTCATACACTTTATCGAGAAGTTGAAATTGACTCTACCTCAAAGATACTTCTCCAAATTTTTTCACGCTCCGAAAAACTTTCGATTTATGTCAGGGGTTTGTTTCCCCTTTTTAGAACTTAGTAATTGGATCCAGTTTCCCTGGACAATCTCATCTTAGACCTTTCCAGGTTATTTTTGCTAATATTATCACTGGAAATACCATACGGTCTAAAGGAGCAATAAATTCCATTATCAAGATTGCTCTCTACGATTTATGAATCCCTCAGTATCAAATGGGGTCTCCTCTTTTAGAGACTATTCCCTATTTGTTTTTTCGCATGCCAGCCTTTCAGGTTGGTTTTCCACTTCGAACCTCAGGGATTAGTTGTTCAGGGAACGTGGGGCCTATATTAGGCGGGGCTATATATATATATATATATATGTGTGTGTATGCGTATATGTATGTATATATGTATATGTGTATAAACATTCTGAAACTTCAGAAAAATTTCCTTGGTTTATCAGTTCTTCATAGCTCCAAACTGAGGAACAGCTTCATTATTGTTACTCCAGACAAATGAATAGTGTAGTTTTTTCTACTTATCAGGGAGTGACTCATTACTCTTCCCTGTTGGCTTTTACATGGAAGATTATAACTTGGTGTCTTCAGGAAGGTATGTCTATCCTTGTCGGACACCTCCAGGGCAGATTATGTCATTGGGATCGCCCCTATAGACCAGTTCACCATCCGTTCTCTACAGGGCGTTTTCTCAAATGGAGAGAACCTTTATTGGGCCTTTTTTAATCAAATGTCCAAACAACTCGGTTCTCCAATCAACTTCCTTTGTGTTTCAAGTTTCAGATCACCTGGAACGTGCAGTTGATTTAAAATCTCTAGATTGGGGGAATCTTTTACATATGCGTTTACACCATTCAACTGAATTCCTCTAGTTCTAGGTAAAAATTCAAGCGTCCAAAAGCCGAGCCATTCTGATTACGCCTCCTATGGCCTCAGAGATCTTGGTTTTTTAGTCATTCTGAGCCTAGTCTCAAGACTTGCAACCAGTCTTCCAGTAGTTCCAGATCAAATATCTAAAAGGTGTGGGTCAGGCATTCCATTTCAATCCAGAAATGCCTTACTTACACATCCAGATGTTGTCAGGAATCAAACCAGAGGTAGACACTTTTCTGGTTTCTCTGCCGAGTGTATCTTCAAATATAGAAAGATCTCCACTCTCAAGTTTTACTCTGGAAGATGGAAGATATTTTCTAGTTGGTGTAGAAAAAGGGAAATAAATCCAGACAATTCCTCTAGGGAGGTTTTTTACTGGATTTCTTTTTCTGTCTGTTCTCTACCCTTCAATTTCTATTTCATCTAAGAGAAGGGTACAGATCAGTAATCTCGAACATGTTAAAATTTTAGTCGGCTTCACACTTTTTCATTAAACCCTACCATCACCAGCTTATTAAAGGGGTTTTTTCACTATGCCGACAGGTTTTCAGGACTTTGAATCCAAATGGAATCTTGCATGGGTGTTGTGGTCTTTTCTAAACCACCTTACGATCCGGTGAATTCAGCTTCTTTTATTCATTTGATAGTCAAGCTGTATTTCATTTGACATTTGCTTCAGTTCGTAGAAGTTATAGTCATGCTTTGCCAATTACAGAGGGTTGTTTTCAGGTATGAGAAGAACAATGACTTCTTTTTCTCTTCTCATTCAACCTATTTTTGTTTCAGGCTATAAATGACCTTGTCTGAAACTACTATTTGTCCTGTCATTTCCAGGATTCGTGGATTGTAGGCTAATGTGAATTTTTTGTATACATTAGAATGTTTAAAACGTTTCGAGATTATCATGAGAATTTTTTCTTTTCAATCAAGGGGTTTTGGATATATTTCTAACCATCCTTGGTTGCAAAGTGGATTTGTAAAGTGATAAAGCTTCTACCAGTATATGCTAATTTCACTTCTGCCCTATTATCATTCAGAATACAGTATGAGGTTAGAACCTTCTACATTTTGGGCATATTGGAACTACGTTTTTTTTTCTTCAGAATGTTTTTTTTTTCTTACTGCGTAATGGATGTTCCAACGCTACTTTTCATCCCTTCACCTAAGGGCTTGGTTCCCATTCGTAGTGGTACTCATTCCTTGGGTAGTTTAGTAGCTTCTCAATCTATTATGAGCAGCACTTATTTTGGGATTTTATTTTCCTTGGTTGTTTGTTAGCCTGTTTGAATAGGTATGAACCTTCTATTTTGACTCCGGTTCCTGTCCATTTATCTTCTCCACTTGTGAATTTTGGATTTGGATCCCTTGCAGTCATCGTGGATACTCTCTTACATTACCATCATTGGATGGTTTTAAAAGGGGTAAAAACAACCAAGGTTGGAGGAGTTAGGTATGTGTAACTTTATTTTTCATCCAACCCTCCACTTGCTTTGAATTCAGGCTATAATTGTAGTGATGGGTAGTTATATTTGATATTAAAATGATATTTTTAATGTAAAATTAATTTTAATTAATAATATACCTACCCATCACTACAATGGTATGTCCCGCCTCCCAGCCCCGCCTGAAATATTTGTTTTCCTGAAAGAAATAATGACCTTCTCGGCGCGAAAATCGCGGTCACGTGACCTGTATCGTCTGCCTATTGGTCTGATAGGTCATGTGACATCAGCGACCAATCAGGACTCGACGCTGGGGAGGTCACGGGAAAAGGGACATGCCGGTGGCATTTCTGGCTAAATTTTTTTTTGTGTCAGACTGTCCCAGACCTGCGTCTGGTGAAAAGGCTATAATTGTAGTGATGGGTAGGTATATTATTAATTAAAATTAATTTTACATTAAAAATATCATATTAGTTAGATACACCCCATAACATTAGGCGTACGATGTCCTTAACGACGTCGTGTTTAGTAATGGCAGAATATAGACATTTATGTACAAAAATCGTGAATTAAATGCGTTTTAAATGTTATATGATAGAATCTTGCATTCTTTCTCATGTATTATTAAATTTATTAAACTCGTTGAGGAAAAGAGATAAAATGCTCGGCAAAGCTTCGCATTTTATTCCTTTTCCTCAACTCATTTAATAAATTCAATAATACATGAACACTCTTATTATTGAATGAGTTGAGGATTTTACATGATTGTTCATGTATAACTGAATTTAATGAATGAGTTGAGGAAACTGGATAAAATGCAAGTTTATTCTTTATCCAGCTGCATAAATAATTTCAACCAATCAAATTACTTTATGCAATATATTCAGTTCACAAACTGCATGACAAACAGTGTAGATCCTGATCAGATGGCATCTTCAGAAAGCCTCACATTTTAGCCCTTTTCCTCAACTCGTTTAATAAATTCAATAATACATGAACACTCATGCAAGATCCTCCATATAATGTCAAGGCATGTATGTATTTTTTTATTTCAGACAATTAATGTGTAAAGGAAGTAAAGGGTTGTTAACCAAAATTGTTGAAGTCATGAAGAAAGAACCAACTACGTCAACTTTCAGGTAATGGCCTAATGATAAACTGAGACCTGCTGAATAAATTATTTAGCCGCACCCATTTCTGTCTATCCACCAATCAAATTCGGCCCCTGCCCATCGGGGCTTGAAGAAATATATGGGCTGGACGATGCTTCCACGCACACGCAGACCTAAATCCGACCCGCACACGAGTACTGATAAACCGCTTAGAGGATCTAAGCCTGCCCAGGCAAAGCGGTACGAGTCGGACCGTCCATGAATATAAACCTTATTGGTTTCAATGGGTGACTGGGCTTGAGATGTCATTTCATCTCGACATCAGGGGGAAAAGTCCCACAAAATTGGAAGCAACGTCTCCAAAATGACCTTTACAGTGTTGACGGGTACGTTAAACCTCAAATCAAACAAACCACCAATCAAATTACTTGATGCATTCTTTTCGTTCAGTTCACAAACTGTATGACAAACAGTGTAGATCCTGATCAGATGGCCATTTTACTGTTTGCAAAGGTAGGTGGTGTTGTTTCTGACGAGATAAGGGTTAAATGTACCGGTATGTGCACTGCCAATCAATGAGGCGAGAAACGACTTTTTGCATGAAGCCTCGCTGTCTCCTCTAGATATGGGTGGGCACTAAAGGTTTAGGTGAGAGTGCGCTTCTGTCAGCCTATGCTGGTCGCACTTGTGGTAAATATCCTTTTTCTTCTGAGCTTGCTCAAATGTCTTTTCTCAGAATCCAAGAGATGTATGAGCCGGCACATGACAAAACCTACAATAAGACCGGTGCGACCAGTAGACTCAAATCAACCAAATTAATTTCACTCAAAGAAACATGTGTTGGATATTTGTTAGAATGGCCTCCCTGAGGTGATTCTAACAAATACCCACAACATTTGTTTTGTGAGGTATAAACTACAATAATCTTGAATATCTGTATTAAGGGGATGCACACACCTAGAAGATTTTTCCGCTATTTTTCAAAACGAGACAACTTTAAGGACTTCCTGTTCGCTTTTCTATAAAATGTCTCAGGGAAAAGAGGTCAACTTTTGATCACTATTGACATGGGAGACAAAAATACTTTCACGGGAGTACTACGGATTTGTTCCTTTAGAATTGTCATTATAACAAGGTTTGTCTTTGTATTCAGTGTTGGTATAAGGCGGCTTGACTGTAACTGCTGGCCTTTGCCGACTGTAACTTTGTCGACTGTAACTTTGCTCAGTCGAATGCGTGTCTGACTGGTGATTAAGAGGATGCGAGTTTGATACCTGTGGGGGTCGGCTACATTCCTTCGCGGAGATTGATCATGAAATCTTTTCTACGGTCATTCTCTCCCTTCCGCTGATTCAAGAAGGGCAGGTGTAAGTTTCTGGGGAAAGACTGTGCACTGTACTGGTTAATCACTTGACAAAACCTACAATAAGACTGGTGCGACAAGTAAACTCAAATCAACCTGCGCACCCATCCACTATGACAAGACCATTTGCTTATGTCTCTTTGCATAGATATTAGCCTATAGTAGGTACATGCGATCAGCGAAGACTCTGATCAGTCTGCATGAATGTGCAGGCTGATCTGAGTCTTCCCTGGTCGCCCAAGACTTCTTGTATATTTAGTCATGCGCTAGCTCATATAATATGAGTTCTAGATCCAGCTCTTGAAAGCATATGATAATTTTACTTGAGAAATGACGGTAGTTTTTAGCATTCATTGAAGTATGAGCAACATTGGTAAATATTTTAAATACACTGCAACCTCGTTATAACGCGGGTGGTGGGGTCCAAGAACCCCAACCGCGTTAGTGGTGATCACCGCGTTATAAATTTGGGGGCACCGACAAACGTCATATCGTCGTCGAGCAATGGGTACCCCACCCACCAACAGTATGAAATTTCAAAATGTTAATTTCAGTGTATTAGTTGTTGAAAAAAGAAAGATCTAATATTACTGGTTGTTTATCTTTTTAATCCCATTTATTATCCTTGTCAGACATATGAATCATAATCCCCTATTCACCGTAAGTGTGTAACGGTCCATATGAATGACACTGCTAATGTGTATTATTGGTTTTTTTATCCGCACTATTGTGTATTGGAGATTTGGCCGTGACATTTAGTGCACCGACTTACTTTCAAGGTTAAGTAATGACAGGTCACAAAAAACACAGGTAAGGTGACCGCTGGGCAATTTTTTTTTTTTTATCATTTTTCGCGCCAAAACAGAGCAATGCAGACGCTGTTTTCATCTGTGCATCTGCATGTGGTAAATCCGTGGGGCCGTTTGTTGGGAGGGAAATCATTATAACGCTGTTGGTCTGTCGCTCCATTTTTTTGCTTTTGTCCGCCAGTTTTGAAAATGGTCATTTTTTTCCCATTTTTCCGCCGAACTCGGCAGTCAAAATACCATCAGCCAAGACAATGCCTGTATTCTCGCTTATTTACTCAAGTTGTCAATACTATTAAACTGTGAATGCTTATTGATAAGACGGCAATTAACTGTGTGGTAAGGTGTGAAAACTAGGTAATCAAGGTATTTGTACCTGTTTGTCTCAATTAATCCCTTTGTAATTGTCACTTGCAGACGCTAAACAGGTAGATTTAGTGCAGTGGACCGTTAACCCACTTGATTGACTGAAATTATTACAGCTTTTTTTTCACAGGTTTGAAACCAATACACAATAGTTTTTACCATAATTCATGGGGGCAAAAAGTGTTTTTTTTGCCTTAAATTATGAAAAAAAACGGGAGCCATGGAACACCCGCGTTATACTGATTTCCGCGCTTAAACGATCAGCGCTATAACGAGGTTGCAGTGTAATATCAAAACATCCATTACATAGTGAGGCAAGTACAGGTATACTTCCATTTGCGCTGAGAAATATCAATGGCAGTAATAATAATAAGCTCACCTGTCACGTAGTGACAAGGTGAGCTTTTGTGATCACTTTTCGTCCGTTGTCAGTGCGTGCGTGTGTGCGTAAACAATTTCTTCAAACGACATCTCCTCCTAAACCACTGATCTGATTTTGACCAAACTTCACAGGAATGATCTTTAGGTGGTCCCCTTTCAAAGTTGTTCAAATGGTTCCGGTCCGTTGCACATCTGGGTCACAGGAGCCAAAAATAGATTTTTTCACCGAAAACTTAAAAAATCTTCTTCTCTGAAACCACAAGGCCCAGGTCTTTGATATTTGGTGTGAAGCTTCACCTAGTGGACCTCTACCAAGATTGTTCAAATTATAGCTCTAGGGCCAAAAATGCCCCCGCCCCGGGGGCCTTTGGTTTTACATAGGCTTATGTAGGGAAAATCTTTAAAAATCTTCTTCTCTGAAACCAAAAGGCCCAGGTCTTTGATATTTGGTATGAAGCTTCATCTAGTGGACCTCTACCAAGATCGTTCAAATTATGGCCCTTGGGCCAGAAATGCCCCTGCCCTGGGGGCCTTTGTGTTTACATAGGCTTATATAGGGAAAATCTTTAAAAATCTTCTTCTCTGAAACCACAAGGCCCAGGTCTGTGATATTTGGTGTGAAGCTTCATCTAGCCGACCTCTACCAAGATTGTTCAAATTATGGCCCCTGGACCTGAAATGCCCCCGCCCCAGGGGCCTTTTGGTTTACATAGGCTTATATAGGGAAAATCTTTAAAATTCTTCTTCTCTAAAACCACATGGCCCAGGAAAGGGCAAGGCTCAGATCTTTGATATTTGGTGTGAAGCTTCATCCAGTGGACCTCTACCAAGATTGTTCAAATTATAGCCCTGGGGCTAAAAATGTCCCCGCCGCGGGCGCCTTTGGTTTTAAATAGGCTTATACAGGGAAAATCTTTAAAAATCTTCTTCTCTGAAACCGCAAGGCTCTGAATTTAATATTTGGTGTGAAGCTTCATCTAGAGGACCTCTACCAAGATTGTTCAAATTATAGCCCTGGGGCCAAAAATGCCCCCATCCCCGGGGCCCTTTGGTTTTTTATAGGCTTATATAGGGAAAATATTTAAAAAACTTCTTCTCTGAAATCAAAGGCTCAGGTCTTTGATATTTGGTATGAAGCTTCAACTAGTTATAGCCCTTGGGCTAAGAATGTTCTAGAGACACTTATTGTCAGATGAGCGATTCAGGGCCCTCTTGTTTATAGAGGGTAACACATTTAGTACTAGTACTAATCACGGCCCCCGCCCGTAGGGGCTTGAAGAAATATATGGGCTGCATGATGCTTCCACGCAGAGCTGAATCCGGCCAGCACACTATTATTGGTAAACCGCTTAGAGGATCTAAGCCTGTCCAGGAACCGCGGTGCGAGGCGGACCGTTCATGCTAATAAACCCTATTGGTTTCATTGGGCGACAGGGCTTGAGATGTCATTTCATCTCAATGTGGGGTAAAAGTCCCATAAAATTGGAAGCAACGTCTCCAAAATGACCTTTACAGTGTTGGAGGGGAAAGTTAAACCTCAAATCAACCAAACAACTATTACTAATCTGCCATGTGGCCCTCTTTTCCTGGGAAGGAACCAGTACTAAGCAATGTAGATAAAGTTTCTTGCTCAAGGAAACAACATGTACCGCTTGCGGGCATCGAACCTGCTACCTCTCGATCTCAAATCCGATGCTTTACCATTGCACCACAGCGCTCCAACACAGAACGCAGAACACGAGTTGTCCATGACACAGTGCAATAATCAATGCATTTTGTGCAGGCTCCATGTAATACCAACTTTCTATGGAGAAATTGCAATGAGAAAAGGTCATCCGATAAAGAGAATCTCATTTTGTCATCTCACATGTTGTGTATGAAACTCGCCAAAGCTTGTTTCATAAACTTCATATGAAATGTCCACCCTGACATGTAAGAGCCTCCATACTTCGACTAACTGTGATTCTATGCATAAGATGGCACTTTTGAAAAGGGCATAAGCTTTTGCTGAATAACGTTCTTCATTTGTGTGTGCTTAGCCAGCTAATATGCCTAGGTCTGACCTCTTGTATGAAGTTATATCTAGGTTTCATCTACATTGCTGCGAGCAGCAAATGCTCTGGCCAGACTGCGCTGATGCGCAGTCTGGCCTGGGCATTTGCTGGTGGCCTGTGCAGTATTTATAGGTTATTGACTTTATATCGTGAAATATGCAGCACTAGTTCATATGGCAAAGGACGCACCCAAAAGTTTACTGTCTTCTAAGAATTGGCCTAGTCTGGCTTAGAAATCAGAATGCAAAATCAGATTAAGCAACTTTAAAAAGGACAATAATGCAGACCGTTAAGTGTCTTCTTACACATTAAAAACCAAGCCCAATGGCTCCAAAGTGAAAATAAAGTTCACGTTGGATGTGATGTCATTAAAAAAGTTCACCAACGCAGGTCACCATTTTTTCCGGATTGCCCGTTTTATTTCTTTCAAATTACTCCTGATTTCCAAGAAAAAATTATTCAAAACCTACACAGATTGCAGGTAGGTCATATTTGACAGCATAAAATGCACTCTTTGGCAGCCTGTTTTCATTTGTTTTACTTTCTGTCACAACAAGATGGCTGCTGATTTTTGTCTTGAAATGGACAAATTTGGGAGTCGTTCTGTTGTAATGGAGAATGCTTATCTATGAGAAATATGCACTTGACTACGGGCAATATGGAAAAATATTGACCGGTAACTTCCGTAAAAAGTAAACGGGACATTTTCTAGATACAGTCGAACTTCAATGGTTAGAACACATTTAGGACCATGAAAATCTGTTCGAGACATGGGTAGTTCGAGCCACTGAGGGATCTTGCTTGAGACATATCGGGAATGATTTTGCGACTTCTTTTCGGTGTTCCATAATATAAATGTATGCTGTGTGTACTCATTAGAGTCGCCTCATTTAGGCGATTTTAATGAGTACACACAGCATACATTTGGAGGATAAAAGACGAACATATCCTAAATAATCCCTCACTGTTTCTTATGGAGGGAATTCCCTAAGGACACGAGAACGGGTTCGACTCAGCCATGGTAAAAGAGACATCGGTGTTCGAGCCATTGAGATTCTACTGTATATAGTAAGAGTCTTTTCTCACGAGTTTGCTGGTCTGATTTGTAGGTTCTGGCTGGCCAGAGCTGTTGAGAGCTACCTGAGGGGTAACACTTCCTACTGTGATCAAGTCTTCCTAATGAGAAGAGGACTGCTTCAGGTATATATAGCGTATTTGTTTGTTTTACTTGAAGTTTAACATCACCATCAACAATGTAAAGGTTATTTTGGAGATGTTGCTTTCAATTTTGTGGGACTTTAACCCAACATTGAGATGAAATGACATCTCAAGCCCTGCCGCCCAGCAAAACCAATAGGGTTTATAAGCATGGACGGGCCAACTCACAACGCATTGCCTGAGCAGAGCGGTTTACCAGTACTGGTGTATTGGCCGGTTTCAGCTCTGCATCAGGTAGCCCATCTATTTCTTCAAGCCCCGATGGGCTGGGGCTAATATAGCATATTTACCATAAGAATTCAGACACTTCTGCTTCTTACCATACTTGTTCTAAAATTTGAACAAGTACAACTTACTACCCAATGTTTCTAAAAATAGCTGCATGAGAGGCAAACAGTGTAGATCCTGATGAGACACCGTGTTTTGAGGTTCTACACTGTTAGAAGCCCCCGTCGTGTAGTGGTCACATTCTCACCTTGTAAACCCTGGGGTGCAGGATCGATCCCGGGCTTCTCCAGACTTTCGGATGAGTCTTTAAACCGAGGTTACGTCTCCGTATGACCTTAGCTGTTGGTGGGACCCAAAACTCAAAACACTCACTCACTCACTGCTTGTTGTTTGCGCCCCCGCCCATCGGGGCTTGAAGAAATAGATGGGTTGCATAATGCTTCCACGCAGACCTGAAACCGACCCGCACACGAGTACTCGTAAACCGCTTAGACTCTAAGCCTGCCCAGGCAAAGCGGTGCGAGTCGGTTCATCCATGCTTCTAAACCCTATTGGTTTCATTGGGCAGCAGGACTTGAGATGTCATTTCATCTCAATGTCGGGTAAAAGTCCCACAAAATTGGAAGCAATGTCTCCAAAATGACCTTTACAGTTGATGGGGACATTACACCTCAAACAAAACATGTTCTGTGGTGTCTCATCTGGGTTCTACACAGTTTGCTTAGGCCTGTATGCCCAATTACATAAGGTAAAACTTGTTGGGCCCCCTCCCATTGGGGCTAGGAGAAATAGATTGGGCTGCATGGTGCTGCCGAGCAGAGCTGAAACCGACCGCAAACGAGAACTGGTAAATCACTAAGAAGGTCTAAGCCTGCCCAGGCAAAGTGGTGCGAGTTTGACCATTCATGCTTATAAACCCTATTGGTTTCATAGGGGGACAGGGCTTGAGATGTCATTTCATCTCAATGTTGGTTAAAAGTCCCTCAAAATAGGAAGTAGCATCTTCAAAATGACCTACATAGTGTTGACGGGTACGTTAAATCTCATTTCAAACAAATAAACAGTAAAGCTTGTCATACAGTGGCGATCATGTATTACCGTAAAAATCCTAATAATTAGGACACCTTGTAATCCAGGGAGTGGCAGATACTTTTTCACATTGCAATGCTCATGGATGTTTTGGCCTGTATACAGGTTACTTGTGTGTTTGTTGACTTTTTAGCTCACCTGTCACGTAGTGATAAGGTGAGCTTTTGGGATCACTTTTTGTCCGTCGTCTGTCGTGTGTCCGTGCGTGCGTCCGTAAACTTTTCTTCAAACGACATCTCCTCCTAAACCACTTTTGACCAAACTTCACAGGAATGATCCTTAGGTGGTCCCCTTTCAAAGTTGTTCAAATGGTTCCGGTCCGTTGCACATATAGGTCACAGTAGCCAAAAATAGATTTTTTTCCCCGCAAACTTAAAAAATCTTCTTCTCTGAAACCGCAAGGCCCAGGTCTTTGATATTTGGTATGAAGCTTCATCTAGTGGACCCCTACCAAGATTGTTCAAATTATAGTGCTGGGGCCAAAAATGCCCCCGCACGGGGGCCCTTTGGTTTTACATGGGCTTATATAGGGAAAATCTTTAAAAATCTTTTTCTCTGAAACCGCAAGGCCCAGGTCATTGATATTTGGTATGAAGCTTCATCTAGTGGACCCCTACCAAGATTGTTCAAATTATAGTGCTGGAGCTAAAAATGCCCCCGCACGGGGGCCCTTTGGTTTTACATGGGCTTATATAGGGAAAATCTTGAAAAATCTTCTTCTCTGAAACCGCAAGGCCCAGGTCTTTGATATTTGGTATGAAGCTTCATCTAGTGGACCCCTACCAAGATTGTTCAAATTATAGTGCTGGATCTAAAAATGCCCCCGCACGGGGGCCCCATTGGTTTTACATGTGCTTATATAGGGAAAATCTTGAAAAATCTTCTTCTCTGAAACCACAAGGCCCAGGTCTTTGATATTTGGTATGAAGCTTCATCTAGTGGACCCCTACCAAGATTGTTCAAATTATAGTGCTGGGGCCAAAAATGCCTCCGCACCAGGGCCCTTTTGTTTTACATAGGCTTATATAGGGAAAATCTTTAAAAATCTTCTTCTCTGAAACCGCAAGGCCCAGGTCTTTGATATTTTGTATGAAGCTTCATCTAGTGGACCCCTACCAAGATTGTTCAAATTATAGTGCTGGAGCTAAAAATGCCCCCCACACGGGGGCCCTTTGGTTTTCATGGGCTTATATAGGGAAAATCTTGAAAAATCTTCTTCTCTGAAACCGCAAGGTCCAGGTCTTTGATATTTGGTATGAAGCTTCATCTAGTGGACCCCTACCAAGATTGTTCAAATTATAGTGCTGGGGCCAAAAATGCCCCCACACCAGGGCCCTTTTGTTTTACATATGCTTATATAGGGAAAATCTTGAAAAATCTTCTTCTCTGAAACTGCAAGGCCCAGGTCTTTGATATTTGGTATGAAGCTTCATCTTGTGGACCTCTACCAAGATTGTTCAAATTATAGCCCTGGGGCCAAAAATGCCCCGCTCCGGGGCCCTTTGGTTTTACACAGACGTATATAGGGAAAATCTTGAAAAATCTTCTTCTTTGAAACCACAAGGCTTAGGTCTTCGATATTTGTTATGAAGCTTCAGCTAGTGGACCTCTATAAAGATTGTTCAAATTATAGCCCTGAGACCAAAAATGCCTCCGCCATGTGGCCCTTTGGTTTTACATAGACTTATATAGGGAAAATCTTTAAAAATCATCTTCTCTGAAACACAAGGCTTAGGTCTTTGATATTTGTTATGAAGCTTCAGCTAGTGGACCTCTACCAAGATTGTTCAAATTATAGCCCTGGGGCCAAAAATGCCCCTGCTCCGGGGCCCTTTGGTTTAACATAGACTTATATAGGGAAAATCTTGTTTTACATAGACTTCTATATGCCGGGTAAACCTTTAAAATCTTCTTCTCTGAAACCAGAAAGCCCAGGTCTTTCATATTCGATATGAAGCTTCATCTTGTGGACCTCTACCAAGATTGTTCAAATTATAGCCCTGGGGCCAAAATTGACCCTGCCCGGGGCCCACTTGTTATACATTGGATCAGGTGAGCGAACCAGGGCCCTCTGGGCCCTCTTATTATGTCCCACCAGCTAAGGTCATACGGAGACAGGACCTCGGTTTAAAGTCATCCATAAGTCTGGAGAAGCCTGGGATTGAACCCAGGTTTCTGGTCGGTAGTAGCATAACCACTACACCACAGAGGCTTCTTTAGAAGCCTCAGTGATGTAGTGGTTACCCTACTCGCCTCGTAAACTGGGGGTCGCAGGATCGATCCCAGGCTTCTCCAGACTTTCGTATGAGTCTTTAAACCGAGGTCCTGCCTCCGTATGACCTTAGCTGTTGGTGGGACGTAAAACTCAAACACTCACTCACAGAGGCTTCTAAGGTGACTCTTGTTATGAGGACAGTATTTGTTACTTAACATTTTGCTGTCATGAAGAATTTGCCACTATAAAGAATCCCAATTAGGAGTAGTATAACAGGTTATAAAGGGTCTTTGCTTCTTAACCCTTGTCCTGCTGAATACTTTAATCCACCACACCCACTACCGATTATCAGCCAATCAGATTACTTGATGCAAACTATTGCAACAAATTCACAATCTGAATGACAATGTAGATCCTGATCAGATGGCTTCTTCAGAAGCCATCTGATCTGGATTTACAATGTTTGAAAGGTAAGACATATCCGGGTTCAGCAGGACAAGGGTTAATTTCGCTCCAAGAAACATGTGTTCTGGATATTTGTTAGAATGGCCTCGCTGAGGTGATTCTAACAAATACCCACAACATTTGTTTTGCGAGGTATACACTACAATAACCTTGAATATCTGTATTTAGGGGATGCACCTGGAAGATACTTCTGCCATTTTTCAAAAGGAGACAACTTTTGGATTTACTTTTCGCTTTTCTATAAAATGTCCCACAGAAAAGGGGTCAACTTTTAAAGGAAAGAATTTCGACCACTGTTGACATGGGAGACAAAAATACTTGCACGGGAGTACAACAGATTTGTTCCTCTGTCATTGTATTCAGTGTTGGTATAAGGCGGCTTGACTAACTCTGCCAGCCTCGGTAGCTCAGTTGGATGTGCGTCTGACTGGTGATTAGGAGGATGCGAGTTTGATACCTGCCGGGGTTGGCAGCATTCGTTCGTGGAGATTGATCGTAAAATCTTTTCTACGGTCATTCTCTCCCTTCTGCTGATTCAAGAAGGGCAGTTGTCAGTTTCTGGCGAAAGAATGTGCACTGTACTGGTTAACCACTTACATATAAGCCTGCCCAGGAAAAGTGTGGATAGGTAAACTAACCGGCTCAAAAATGACCTAAAATAGTGTTGACTTGGCCGTTAAACTCCAATACAAGCAAACAAAGACTTTAACTCTGTATGCTTTCTAATTTCAGCATGTTGCAACGAACATTGTTGACCATGAAATCAGACACAAGGAGATCTTACAGAGCAGTTTTGATTTGCTCGGAGAACTAGTCAAGTTTAATATCGAAGCCTTCCAGACTTTTGATAGCATCTTTACAACACAACAGAAGGTTGGTATCACAGTTGCACTAACTGTTTCGGAATTTTTTTGTTGGCTACATAGCTGCAGATATCTTCAAAATTTATTCAGAAAATAGCTGAACTTTTTTCAAATAGTGTAGGCTCTGATCAGATGCATTCTGCAGCATCTGATCTGGGCCTACACTGTTTGCCAGGGTACCCGTTTTGGGGTTTCCGGAACAAAATGGGTAAAGGAGTTATGAGCATAGTTTGGGATAATGTTTAGCTCACCTGAGCACAACATGCTCAAGGTGAGCGGTTGTGATCGCCGTATCAATCGCGCGTCATGCATATTTTGCACATCTAAACCATTGAAAATATTGTGAAATAATTTCACAGGAATGTTCCTTGGGCGACCTTATACCAAATTTGTTAATTGTCTAATCACACCTGCATGATTTCTTTATTCATATGCGAGCAGTGCGCAACAAAATATATGGTAAATCATGTACCACCTGGGGAAGTTCCAGATCAGACAGTATGGTAAACGTCTTTGCTTGTTGATTTGTTTGATTTGAGGTTTAATGTCCCTGTCAATACCGTATAGGTCATTTTGGAGACGTTGCTTCCAATTTTGTGGAACTTTCATCCACCGTTTAGATGAAATGACATCCCAAGCCAGATGAAACCAAAAGGGTTTAAAAGCATGGACGGTCCGTCCCGCGCCGCTTTGCCTGGGCAGGCTTAGATCCTCTAGAGGTTTACCAGTATTCCTGTGCGGTCAGTTTCAGCTCTGTGTGGAAGCATCATGCAGCCCATCTATTTCTTCAAACCCCGGTGTGTGTGTGTGGGGGGGATGGGGGCGCACTCTGCTTGTTGTTCTTTGGATAACCCTGAGGCTGTAGAAGGCTCTGTAGGCAGTGAAGACTAATCAGACAGCTTGAATGCCAGGCAGATCTATTTCTTCATTTTTGCACAAGTCTTGTCAGTTTCCCTTCTGCTGATTCAAGAAGGGCAGTTGTCAGTTTCTGGTTAAAGAATGTCCACCATACTGGTTAACCGCTTATCTATAAGCCCATAGCTCCAGTTAAGGTGCTTTTTTTTTTTTTTTAATAAAAAAATATTAATATTTTTCTTATTTCTGCTTGAAAACATACGTTGTGTGTACTCATTAGAAGCGCCTCAGTGAGGCACTTCTAATGAGTACACTTCTAATGAGTTTTTGGTGCAGAAATAAGAAAAATAATCTGTAGTTACCCCTTCTTATCTTGGGCTATGATATTAAGCCTGCCCAGGAAAAGTGTGGTTTGCTTAACTAACTTGCTGGATATGACCTAAATAGTATTGACTAGGCCTTTAAACCCTAAACAGACTTATTGTAGGTTTTGTAGTGTGGAGGCTCAGGTATTATGTCTATTTCTGTTGAAGTTTATGTCCCTGTCAACACTATTTAGGTCTTTTTGGAGACTTTGCTCCCATTTCTGTGGGAATTTTACCCGACATTTAGATGAAATGACGTCTCAAGCCCAACCGCCCAAAGAAATGGCTAGGCTTTAGATTCAGAGGCTACTCCAACTCATGCTACAGTGCATGAAGTTTAAGCCTCCTAACCTGTTTACCAGACTCTTGTTTGGTTGGTTTAAGCTCTGTATGGAAAAACATTTGTCCAAGCCCTGATGGGATAGGCAAATTATGTTTGTTGCCTTAACGCTTTGCATGCTGGGTATTATTCTGCATCAGATGACATTTTGAAATATTTTTCTTTTTTTCCCCAGAAACAGGACTTGACATCTCATGCAAATTGTCTCCATAGGAGACAATTTGCATGATTGACATCTCCTGCAAATTGTCTCCATAGGAGACAATTTGCATGAGATGTCAAATCCTGTTTTCGGGGAAAAATAAAAATATCAACAATTTGTTGTCTGCTGAATTAGCCTAGAGAGTGGTAAAGGTTAAAAGTTTATTATGTATTTTCCAGTTTGACAAGTTTATCAACACAGTAAACAGAAACTTGGTTGATTCCAACATGTTCATCAGAAGTCTAGTTCTGTCATTAGAACACTTTGTCGACGAGGAAGAGATCTCAAAAGGTAGGTGTGCAGTAAACTGTACGAATTCATACAGTATTCTTGCATAAATACCTATGCACATTGCTGTTTGAAGCCATTGTCAAATGGACCGAAAGCTGTGCTCAAACAGCAAAAACCATGTTCAAATTATGAAATTCGCGTGCTGTTTGAACATGGATTTTGAGCTTTGGATATCACAAGAGGGGCCTTGCTTTGTTACCTTATGGTGAGCGACATAACATTATCGCCCTGAACGTAGCGTTTTAGGGTTCTATGATGACGTCAGATGGTTACTGCATAACAACGTCATTGTAAACAATATTCTGAACTGGCCGCTGTGTTTGTTCGCCGGTCGCATTTGAAGAGCTTATATGGAGTTTATATAGAGCTTTTGGGTGTTTTCGTCAGCATTTGCTGTCGGAATCTTAAGTTATGCAAGAACAACGATCATCCATGGTTATTTCATTGCATTAACATTTGCTGGATCCCTCGGAAAATATTTGAACATTCGGTCTAGCGGCCTCATGTTCAAACAGCTTCCTCGGGACCCGGCGAATGTTAATGCATGAAAAACCATGGTTGATCCCTATAATTTATCCTATACAGTAAAATTCCGCTATTAAGACCACCTAAATTAAGACTAAATCTGCTTTTAGAAGCTGATTTAGTAGGTTGCAGTTATTCTTTCTTTGTCTTTTCTGCATACAGTGTCCTCTCATCCCAGACCACCTCTGGGACTGTTCAAAAGTGGTCTGAAAGACCACTTTTGAACAGTCCCAAAAGTGGTCTTAATATAGGAATATTACTGTATCTTAAGTTATTTAAGAAATGGATTTTATTTTTCTGCTGGTCATGAAAGTTTGAACACAGTGGGTCGCGTGCAAAGAAAATGAACCCGAAGGGGTTCATGTAAACTTAGCTGTCGTTCATACTTTCATGAAAAGCAGAAAAAATTATGTTTACTTTTTTAGCTCACCTGACCGAAGGTCATGGTGAGCTTTTGTGACCGTAAGATGTCCGGCGTCGTCGTGCGTCGTCCGTCGTCCGTCGTCCGTCGTGCGTAAACTTTTTCTTGTGAACAAACTAGAGGCCACAGTTTTGGTCCAATCATCATCAAACTTGCTCAGAATGATCATCATGACAATATCTCGGTCAAGTTCGAATATGGGTCATGTCGGGTGAAAAAGTAGGTCAGTAGGTCAAATCATAGAAAAACCTTGTGAACACTCTAGAGGGCACAGTTTTGGTCCAATCATCATCAAACTTGCTCAGAATAATTATCATGACAATATCTCGGTCAGGTTCGAATATGGATCATGTAGGGTCAAAAAGTAGGTCAGTAGGTCAAACCATAGATAGTCCTTGTGAACACTCTAGAGGGCACAGTTATGGTTCAATTATCATCAAACTTGCTCAGAATGATCATTGTGACAATATCTCGGTCAAGTTTGAATATGGGTCATGTCGGGTCAAAAAGTAGGTCAGTAGGTCAATTCATAGAAAAACCTTGTGAACACTCTAGAGGGCACAGTTATGGTCCAATCATCATCAAACTTGCTCAGAATAATCATCCTGACAATATCTCAGTCAAGTTCGAATATGGGTCATATCGGGTTAAAAAGTAGGTCGGCGGGTCAAATCATATAAAAACCTTGTGAACACCCTAGGGGCCACAATTTTGGTCCAATCTTAATCAAACTTGCTCAGAATGATCATCATGACAATATCTCGGTCAAGTTTGAATATGGGTCAAATGGTTCCGGTCCGTTGCACATCTAGGTCACAGGAGCCAAAAACAGATTTTTTTCACCAAAAACTTAAAAAATCTTCTTCTCTGAAACCACAAGGCCCAGGTCTTTGTTATTTGGTATGAAGCTTCATCTAGTGGACCCCTACCAAGATTGTTCAAATTATAGTGCTGGGGCCAAAAATGCCCCCGCACGGGGGCCCTTTGGTTTTACATAGGCTTATATAGGGAAAATCTTTAAAAATCTTCTTCTCTGAAACCACAAGGCCCAGGACTTTGATATTTGGTATGAAGCTTCATCTAGTGGACCCCTACCAAGATTGTTCAAATTTGAGTGCTGGGACGAAAAATGCCCCCGCCACGGGGCCCTTTGGTTTTACATTGGCTTATATAGGGAAAATCTTTAAAAATCTTCTTCTCTGAAACCACAAGGCCCAGGTCTTTGATATTTGGTATGAAGCTTCATCTAGTGGACCCCTACCAAGATTGTTCAAATTATAGTGCTGGGGCCAAAAATGCCCCCGCCCCAGGGCCCTTTGGTTTTACATAGGCTTATATAGGGAAAATCTTCAAAAATCTTCTACTCTGAAACCACAAGGCCCAGGACTTTGATATTTGGTATGAAGCTTCATCTAGTGGACCCCTACCAAGATTGTTCAAATTATAGTGCTGGGACAAAAAATGCCCCCGCCACGGGGCCCTTTGGTTTTACATTGGCTTATATAGGGAAAATCTTTAAAAATCTTCTTCTCTGAAACCACAAGGCCCAGGTCTTTGATATTTGGTATGAAGCTTCATCTAGTTGACCCCTACCAAGATTGTTCAAATTACAGTGCTGGGGCCAAAAATGCCCCCGCCCCGGGGCCCTTTGGTTTTACATAGGCTTATATAGGGAAAATCTTAAAAAATCTTCTTCTCTGAAACCACAAGGCCCAGGTCTTTGATATTTGGTATGAAGCTTCATCTAGTGGACCCCTACCAAGATTGTTCAAATTTTTAGTGCTGGGACAAAAAATGCCCCCGCCACGGGGCCCTTTGGTTTTACATAGGCTTATATAGGGAAAATCTTTAAAAATTTTCTTTTCTGAAACCACAAGGCCCAGGACTTTGATATTTGGTATGAAGCTTCATCTAGTGGACCCCTACCAAGATTGTTCAAATTTTAGTGCTGGGACAAAAATGCCCCCGCCACGGGGCCCTTTGCTTTTACATTGGCTTATATAGGGAAAATTTTTAAAAATCTTCTTCTCTGAAACCACAAGGCCCAGGTCTTATATATTTGGTATGAAGCTTCATCTAGTGGACCCCTACCAAGATTGTTCAAATTATAGTGCTGGGGCCAAAAATGCCCCCGCCACGGGGCCCTTTGGTTTTACATAGGCTTATATAGGGAAAATCTTTAAAAATTTTCTTCTCTAAAACCACAAGGCCCAGGACTTTGATATTTGGTATGAAGCTTCATCTAGTGGACCCCTACCAAGATTGTTCCAATTTTAGTGCTGGGGCCAAAAATGCCCCTGCCCCGGGGCCCTTTGGTTTTACATAGGCTTATATAGGGAAAATCTTTAAAAATCTTCTTCTCTGAAACCACAAGGCCCAGGACTTTGATATTTGGTATGAAGCTTCGTCTAGTGGACCCCTACCAAGATTGTTCAAATTATAGTGCTGGGACAAAAAATCCCCCCCTGCCACGGGGCCCTTTGGTTTTACATAGGCTTATATAGGGAAAATCTTTAAAAATCTTCTTCTCTGAAACCACAAGGCCCAGAACTTTGATATTTGGTATGAAGCTTCATCTAGTGGACCCCTACCAAGATTGTTCAAACTATAGTGCTGGGGCAAAAAATGCCCCTGTCCCGGGGCCCTTTGATTTTACATAGGCTTATATAGGCAAAATCTTTAAAAATCTTCTTCTCTGAAACCGCTAGGCCCAGGTCTTTGATATTTGATGTGTAGCTTCATCTAGTGGACCTTTGACAAGATTGTTCAAATTTTAGCCTTTGTTGATGTTTGGTATGAAGCTTCACCTTTAAGACCTCCCTCAACATTATGTACATTAAAGCCCTGGGGCCAATAATGGCCCTCTCTGGGGCCCACTTGTTACACTATGGATCAGGTGAGCGATCCAGGGCCATCATGGCCCTCTTGTTATATTTAAGTTCTTTGTCCCTCATCACTGGGTGAAAAATGCTTATAGTGCAAACTTTTAAAGCTGAAAAACATTTACACACTGTTTTTCTACAAAGAGCGGAACAGCGTTGACGTCACCAACACCTGTAGAGCAACCATGGTTTAGTCTGAAGGCACTTGACATCACAGAAAATCATATGACCCAATGCATTCATGGAAATATGAACTACTTTGTTTTCTGTAGGTTTACATTCGGCTTTACACTGGAAATGTAAATATTTGTGGATAACGTCATGTCACAGGAATGATTTGACATGATAACACATGTAACATAATGATGCCATCCATGAAACTCTGTCATTTGAACCTCTTGGTTATAAAAATTGAATTAAAATTGTTATATGATAAACAGAATCTTACACTCTTGGCTATTTCATATGAAATGAACACTTGTATAAGATTCTCTATCATATGACGTCACGTCTGAGAATGTAATAACGCCATGTATTAAATTCAGTAATCCACTAGTGGATTAAATATGCAAATTAGTTAACACATCCCATAACGATACACGTATGATGTCATTTACCACGTCTTATTTACTGATGGCGGAATAGAAACATTTTTGTAATGAAAATTGGGAATTTTGCATTTGTGCTCATGTATTATTAAATTTATTAAACTCGTTGAGGTAAAGGGATAAAATGCTCAGCAAAGCCTCGCATTTTATCCCTTATTCTCAACTCATTTAATAAATTCAATTATACAAGAACACTTATTTAAAATCCTCTATGTCCACTTACTGTGGATGTTCCTACAGTTAGCCGATTTACAACACATACAATCATCAAGTTTGATGAAGCCAGTCCATTACAAATTTAACCCTTATCTTGCTGTTAACGACAACCCCTATCTTTGAAAACAGTGTAGATCCAGATCAGATGGCTTCTGAAGAAGCCATCTGATCAGGATCTACACTGTTTGACATGAAGTTTATGGATTTGTAAGAATGAATTACATGAAGTAATCTGATTGGTTCAAAGTCAGAAACGGGTGTGGCTAAACTGAATATTCAGCAAGATAAGGGTTAAGGGTGTTAGGTTAATTTCGATTTTTGTACATTTTACAAATCTACTGTTGCTTAGCTTATGGGGAATGGGAACACCTGGCTCATTTTCCGCCATTTTTTCAAAGGGAGACAACTTTCCGGACTTCCAGTTCGCTTTGCCATAGGCTCAGTCCCACTGAAAAAGGGGTCTACTCTTAAAGGAAAGAATTCGCTCCTATGGAGCAAATTCTTTCCTTTAAGAGTTGATCCCTATTGACATGGGAGACAAAAATACTTGTGCAAGAGTTGCCCCCTCCATGCCCCCTCCTCCTCCCCCCCCCCCCCCCCTGAAGGTGTATCTTAATACTGTAGACCTGAATCATGAGACCATATTCTGCATATTCACTGTTTGCCAAAAGCCAAATCAATTTTGGAATGAAACACAACCTGACACCCCTGAATATTGAAATGGACATGTGCTCTATATATAAGGAGGAAGATTCAATTTGGTACAAAAAGGGATAAGCATACTATTTTCTGGCTTTCAGAATATATTAGGAAGGAGAGCAAGTTGCTGATGTATATTGGTGACTTCAGTCGACAGCTCGACTACCTACACAAACTAATCACCATAATAGATGTTCATAATCTCACACAGGTAAGGCATATATATTCCGCCCATTTGAAAAACGGTCGTATTATGTTATGCCCCCAGCATCCATTCGTCCATCTGTCTGTCCGTCTGTAAACTTTGTTTCCGGATAACGCCTACTACATTTTATGTCCGATCAAGCTGAAACTTCATACATAGACCATGATGAGAGGCAGCGCATATTGTTTCGAGGTTACAGTCCACCAAATATTAATAGAGTTATGCCCCTTTGAAATTTTTTTGTAAACTTTTCGTTTCCGGATAAGTCCGACAGTTTACATCCAATCAAGCTGAAACTTCCCACATAGTAAGACCATGATGAGGGACAACGCATATTGTTTCAAGGTTACGTTCCACCAAATATTTATAGAGTTATGCCCCTTTGAAAAATTCTGTAAACATTTTGTTTCCGGATAACTCCTACATTTTAGATCCAATGATGTTGACACTTTACATACAGTAAGACCATGAAATGGAACAGTGCATATTATTTTGAGGTTACGGTCTGCCAAATATTACCAGAGTTGTACCCCTTTAACAGATTTTTCTAAACATTCCGTTTCCGGATAACTCGTCTTACATTTTACATCTGATGAAGCTGAAACTTTACATATAGTAAGACAATGATGTGGAACAGTGCATATTATTTTGAGGTTACAGTCCACCAGATATTAACAGAGTTATTCCCCTTTCACATATTTTTCTAAACATATTTTGTTTCCGGATAATGCCTCCAACATTTTACATCTGGTGAAGCTGAAACTTAACATATAGTTAGACTATGATGTGGAGCAGCACATATTATTTCAAGGTTAAAGTCCACCACTTATTGCCAGAATTATGCCTATATTATTTTGAGGTTATGGTCCACCAAATATTACCGACCATGAAAATTTGCTGAGACAGGTAGTTTGAGCGATTGAGGGTTATAAATAGTGCCAGGTACAGAGCGGAGCTCTTGTTTTAACCCTTAAGATGACAGTCACAGCAATTGCTGCCTGCTTTGTTGTCCTCTGGTTACTGAGACATTGCTGCAGTGTGGACCCAGATCAGAGGAGAGTCTGATCAGAGTCCACACTGTTTGCCAGTTTGTGAAATACTTTTGAAAAGTTGTATCAGACGCCATAAATAAACAACATTTTTCTTAGCATCTCAAGGGGAATGGGAACACCTTCAGGGGAGGCAACTCCTGCTAAAGTATTTTTGTCTCCAATGTCAATAGGGGTCAACTCTTAAAGGAAAGAATTTTCTCCTGTCAGAGGAAATTCGTTCCTTTAAGAGTAGACCCCTTTTTCAGTTGGACAGGGCTTATAGAAAAGAGAACAGGAAGTCCCGAAAGTTGTCTCCCTTTGAAAAATGGTGGAAAAATCTGCCAGGTGTACCCATTCCCATTCCTGCAAACAGTGTGGACCCAGATCGGACTGCTTCTCTAGGATTCTGTTGGTAGATTTTAAAAAAAAATAAAAATTCATTTTGTTCAGTAACTTTCATGTTTGTGGTCCTACCACAATAAAAGATAAACCACGTTGGTCTTTAAAGTAAGGAAGGTGTAATGGCAGAACAGTGGCCAAGGGCCCATAACTCATGGAGCTTTGTTTGTTTGTTTGTATTTGAGTTTAACGGACCAGTCAACTCTATTTAGGTCATTTTTGAGCTGGTTAGTTTACCTATCCACACTTTTCCTGGGCAGGCTTATACGTAAGCGGTTAACCAGTACAGTGCACATTCTTTCGACAGAAACTGACAACTGCCCTTCTTGAATCAGCGGAAGGGAGAGAATGACTGTAGAAAAGATTTCATGATCAATCTCCACGAAAGAATGTTGCCGACCCTGCCATAAATGGAACCCGCCTCCTTCTTATCACCAGTCAGACGCGCATCCAACTGAGCTCCCGAGGCCGGCAATTCATGGAGCTATGTCCCCATTTAAGTAGGTTTTCAAATTTTGCAATTCTTGAAAATTTTTGTTAATGATTAGATGTATTTTGTATACCAGAATAAGTCAGTGATCCATAACTTTTGGAGTTTTGTCCCCTGGTAGGTTTTCAAAATAAGTGTTATGACTGCGTCCTACTTTATGAAACTTGTAACCAGTCTCAAGAACTGAAAGGGTTACAAATTTTAAACCTGAAACACGCATAGACAAGGGGTTGATGAATCATGTATACTGTTATGGGGCTTATGGAGTTAAATCCCTTGATAAGTTTTATGTTGCCATGTACCATGTCCTATAATGATGTTATCTGGTAAGTAAGGCTGACACGATTAATCAGATAATCAGTTAATCCATCGATAAATTCCACAAAAATGATTATCAATACTGATTTGCTTGTAATCGATTATTTGATAAGTACAGTTTACTACCCAAAGTTGTGCCTAAAATAGCTGTAAGAGTGGCAAACAGTGAAGACCCTGAGAAGATGCCGCATTTTGTTGATTACTAATCAGTTATCAATTGGAATGGCAGGACTTAATCGATTATCTTTTCAGCTCCGATTAGTCAGCCCTACTGGTAAGCGTGAATTCAAAATATTTCAAAGCTATGGGTCTTTTTCCTCTAACAGTGCTGTCGTTGGGCTATAGTCAGATACTCTGACAGCTTTAGTTGATACCTGTAAACCAAAATTTCGACCCCCCATCGGGGGTTGGAGAAATAGATAGGTTGCATGATGCTTTCACGCAGAGCAGAAACTGACCGCACCCGAATACTGGTAAACCACTTAGAGGATCTAAGCCTGCCCAGGCAAAGCGGTGAGAGTCGGACCGTCCATGCTTATAAACCCTATTGGTTTCATTGGGCAACAGGGCTTTAGATGTCATTTCATCTCAATGTCGGGTAAAAGTCCCACAAAATTGGACGCAATGTCTCCAAAATGACCTATACAGTGATGACGGGGACGTTAAACGTCAAATCAAACAAACAAACAAAATCCTCTAATAGTGCTGTGGTGGGGCTATAGTCAGATCTCTGACAGCTGTAGTTAATATCTGGAAACCTAAATTTTGATATCTTTTTACAGGAAAATGTCAGCTGTTTAAACACAACGCTCGTGTTCCTGATGTTTGCCAACAGAAAGAATCATCTCAAAAAATATCTCCAGGCTCTAAAAGATGAGAAAGAAGGAATGCTGGATGTTAATGGCTCTGTGTCTTTCATGACGAATTTCCGAGATCTTCTGCTGTTCTGGCAGGACCACTACCTCCACAAAGACAAAGACTGTAGTGCTCTTGAAAAGGTAAACTAACCCTTTTTGTAGCAAATGGAATCTTCCACTTTGCATATAGCAGGAGTCCATTTCAAAATGAAGGGGTGTCCGGTTGTGTTTTCTTAACAATTTAGTTCGGGAAATGGCTTGACGTTTTGCAAACAGTGTAGGTCCTGATCAGACGCCGCGTTATGCGGCGACGCCGCGTTATGCGGCGTCTGATCTGGGCCTGCACTGTTTGCCAAGGTACCCCTTTAGGGATTTCTGACACTGAATGGGTTAGGCAGTGATTTGTTGAGTATAATAAATCACTGTTTGGAGGTAAGTGGCGGAGTAGATCAAATCAGTATTACACCACCATCTCTTTATAACACTATCATCGGTGTCCAAAGCAGAAACATTGTTAGTTAAACAATATTGTTATATCAAAACAAAAATGTATTGGTTATATAGAAAAATGACCGCTTGTGGTCATTTTTCTGTATCACCTGTACATTTTTGGAGCCATCTTTAAACCATGTTATATCCAAAACCTTGTTATAATGAACAGTGTTATAAGGCAATTTAGGAGTATAAAGAAAAATGATTATTCTAGAAAAGAGAAAAAAATGCTTATAGTGAACATCCAACACTTCTCCTGCAATGTCAAGCCAGATTTTATCGAGAAGTAGAATGAAATATTTAAGAATGCCTTTTGCTAAAGTCGATTCTTTATCTTTTTTTGCCGTGTTTTTTCGGTGATAACTTCTTTATTTTTGATTTTTTATCAACACATTCAGCGGGAAAGTTGTAGAGGAGAAGGTCCGCCAACTTCTCAAAAATGTTCCGTGCCCCTAATTTATATGCTTGACTGACGGATAATTACATGGGTCATTCCAACATCCTGCATATAAACAATGTGCAGATTCGAGAGAATGACTGGAGTAGTATTTTAAAAAAAAAATAACGATATAGATCGAAGGCGTATGATCTGTTTTAGTCTATACAAATGGTTTGCCGACTAAAACGACGTATTTCATGTTTTTTACCGTCTACACTCTAATGATTTGTACAACGTCCCTGCTTGAGTTGGACGCTTTGTTGGCTGCACAGGATTTATCCATATATAGATATTGGCCAGTTATTATACCCCCGGCATACGAAGTATGGAATGGGGGTATATAGTTTTTGTCTTTTCCGTCTGTCTGTCTGTCTGTCTGTCTGTCCGTAAACAATTATTTTGTGTCAAAGATATCTCAGGAACTGCTTCACATAGAAACTTGAAATTTTGCACACATGATCAGTATGACTACTTGTATTGTGGGAAAGAAAATAAGGGCCAAGGGGTCAGGCCTTTTAGAGTTATTTCCCTTTGTAGTTCTTGCTGTTTAATAGTGTATATTTTTATTTTGTGTCAAAGATTTCTCAATAACTACTGTACATAGAAACTTGAAATTTTGCACACATGATCAGTATGACTAGTTGTATTGTGGGAAAGAAAATAAGGGCCAAGGGGTCAGGCATTTTAGAGTTATTTCCCTTTGTAGTTCTTGCTGTTTAATAGTGTATATTTTTATTTTGTGTCAAAGATTTCTCAATAACTACTGTACATAGAAACTTGAAATTTTGCAAACATGATCAGTATGACTAGTTGTATTGTTGGAAAGAAAATAAGGGCCAAGGGGTCAGGCCTTTTAGAGTTATTTCCCTTTGTAGTTCTTGCTGTTTAATAGTGTATATTTTTATTATTTTGTGTCAAAGATTTCTCAATAACTACTGTACATAGAGACTTAAGATTTGGTAGCAACAACCAGTATGACTACCTGTTTCAGCTGAGGTGATGGCACTGGCCGGGGGTATACGTGCCCCACTGGGCACTTTTGTCTAGTTTGTTTACATTTGATCGTGTGAGTGACAGAATTGAACTTAGTTTTTATCAAAAAATTCAGAAAATGTAAAAAGTCCATCTGATTAGAGCAAAAATTCAACCATTCAGGAGGCTAACGAGAAGTTGGCGGAGCTTCTCCTTCGCAACTGTCTCGCAGGATGTATTGATCAAAAATAAAGAAGCCGTGCCGAAAAACGCGACGAAAAAAAAAGATAAAAAAAATTGACTTTAGGTGGATTAACGATTCCAGCTGTATAAGAAAATGCTTTGAAACTACCACCTACTAGTTGTGACACGTGAAGAGTTAAGCTTGGAGACTTGGCTTACATTGTTTTTTGGGAAGTTCTATTTATAGAATGGTTTTGCTTTGTTTTTCAGAGTTCACGGATCAGCTTTGAATACTGGAAACAGACTGTGTCAACGCTCGTGTCAGACGACAAAGACTGTGAATGTGCTATTGTTCATTACTGTACGAGACCGCCCTGTGAACGGACCATCTGAACGTTATTTTGTGCAATAAACCTAGGGTTATCGTGAAGCGTTCTGCTGATTCGCCAGGGAGATTGAAATTATATAAAGGAAAAGTGCAGAACTCGATCACACTGCTCCTAAGGAGCAGTGTGATCTAGCTTTGCACTTTTTGTCATTCTGATCCAGTCTCCCCTGGGAAACGTAATGGAATGCTCCATGTTCAGAGATGGTGGTGTCCATTACTAAAGTGCAGCCCGGTCAGGGATTTTACCAGCTGAGCTGTTGTATTCATAAATCTTTGTGATTTTGGTGCTTGCAGATCATGTGAAGGTAATATTAGCCTATCAGAAGAGTGGATACATTCAGACTGAAATATTGGCCAATCAGATGAATGGATATATTTATTGCAGATCAGATTATGTTATCACATTGTAAGCTGACCTGTGATTGGGCAATACTATGTCATGTGATGTCAGTAGAGCAATATCATAGAACTAAATTGCCAGCTCAAAGCAAATGGAAGGGAAATGATTCCAGAGAAATGTTTTTATTCTTGTGCTTTTATTGAAATGCAATAGGTGATACAGCCAGTTGCAAGAAATTATTCAGTGATTTACATAGAATAAAATATGGTCATTGCATTGTAGAGCTAAATCCCATGATGGCACACACTTGGTCAGTACAGAGTTATCTGTCTTTCCATGGAGATACGGGTAGAGATTAAGGTGTATTTTTGGAATTTACACCCATTTGTACTAAACAGAATCTTTCACCTTATATATAGCACAAATCCATTTAAAAACTGAGTTACGGGTTGTGTTATCTTTAAAATTTATTGTGAAAATGGATGAACGTTTTGCAAACAGTGTAGGCCCTGATCAGATGCCGCATTTTGCGGCATCTGATCTGGGCCTTCACTGTTTGCCATTTACCCGTTTTGGGGTGTCCGGTACAAAATGGGTTAATTTGGAATTTTTATCCACAATTTAACTGAATTCAAGGAAAACCTTCCTGCATTGTCACGTTCAATTAATTTAAACATCCCGCCAATGATTTCTGAGATTGTATGATTTCTGACATGTTTAAAGTAAACAAATCTTAATAAGTAATTCGACAAGGATATTTGCAAGGTACTTCAATAAAATCGGCATTTATCTAGGATTTAATCCAAATAAAGTAATAAATTATCAAATTTAATTATTTTTTCATTTTCTCTGACTGTGTGACAGAATTTTAATCTGTTCAGCCCCAAAATTCGTATATTTTGAATTTTTAATTATTTCTCTCTGTTCAGATTATAGACTTTTTATCTTCTCACTAATATGGATAACTCTGTAAATACCTGTTCTGTGACATCACGCCACAAGCTCTATATGTATACATTGCCTGCTCAACTTAAGGGAAATGGTTCCAGAGAAATGTTTTTATTTTTGCGCTTTTATTGAAGGAAATAAGATAGATAATGAAGCTTACGGCAACGTGTTATTCAGTTATTTACAAAGTATAATAGTCTGTGATGAAATTAACAGGGTGAAGCTATTGTTTGCATCTGCCTTTGGAATATTCTATTAACAAAAAGGTAAATCAAGTCGCCTGATTGTGTGTATACAACTGTAACACAAACAAAGCTGTAGCATATTATGGACATACGGGCCTCCGTGGCCTAGTGGTTATGAGCGCTGACTCTTAATCATTAGGTCTCTCACCACTGTCGTTCGAGCCTCGCTCGGGTCACATGTGAGACGCCAAGTTCTGCTACAGAAGGTCAGGTGGTTTTTCTCCGGTTTTCGCCCACCTCTGATTAACGATCGGCTCGATATGAAAGGGCCGTAAAACCAAACCCCCCAAAAAAAGTATTATGGACATTTGGTCTGTGGGCAAAAAGCATGTGTAAGACACTCCACTGAATCTTCTTGTGGACTCGGAGAATTCGACATATATTGACAACACCTGAATAGCTCCACACGGTCTATCTTATCTGCGACTACTATACACATGTAGCAGGGAGGCATCCACATTGATAAGAAAACGTAGCCAGGAAATAAAGGGATAATTGCTTATTTTTACATAAAAAAAAACATATGTTGTAGGTACTTGTTAGAATCGCCTCACTGAGGCGATTCTGACAAGTACCAACAACATATATTCTGACTACAAATAAGGAAAATTATCCCTAAATTGTCTTTGTTTTGCCTCTTTTTCTGGTGCTATGTACAAGCATGGTCAATGTACTAAGGTGGTGGCCATTTGAGGTGTGTGTTTGTTTGATTTGAGGTTTAACGTCCCCGTCAACACAGTAAAGGTCATTTTGGAGACGTTGCTTCCAATTTTGTGGGACTTTTACCCGACATTCAGATGAAAAGACATCTCAAGCCCTGTCGCCCAATGAAACCAATAGGGTTTATTAGCATGGACGGTCCGCCTCGCATCGCGGTTCCTGGACAGGCTTAGATCCTCCAAGCGGTTTACAAGTACTAGTGTGCGGGCCGGATTCATCTCATTTGAGGTGTGTGGCTATTTGAGCTGGGAGAAGCCAATGTCTTTGGAAGAGTTTGTTTGTATTTGAGATTTTAGGGTCCCTGTCAACAGTTTGGGCCATTTTGGAGCTTCTGATTTTGTGGGGCTTTTCTCCCACATTGAGTGGAAATGACTGTTTATATACAAAAAATGACCGTATAGTTCTGTCTATCAGAACACTCTGTTGCCTCAGAAGTCCTATTATTGGCAGTAAGAGCCACAAAATATGATTCGCTGCTGCTTATTTGCCATTTTAATGCGTAAGAGTGGTTTACATGAGAATTATGACTAGCAGTGCAGTAATTATTGGTAAATTTAATAAAACTTTACCATGAACAGACTCATTTTAGTTTCAGTTCAGTCTGATCAGGGTCCACACTGTTTCCTTGTGACTTTGGGCATTATTGTTCAAGGATGATCTCGCTTTGTTGGCTGTCAGCTTACTGAAAGCTGATTATAAACTAAAAAAAAAATGCCTGTATATAACAAAAATTATCTGGACATAAAGATTTGCCGTAAAAGCATCATACTTGTTCAGGTAATACAAAATGTGGAAATTTCTAGCCGTAAGAACTGTGTCATGATTCGCAAAAAAGTCATCACAGCTGTTTCAGGCATGGCAAAGGTGGAAATTTGTAGTCGCAGAAACTATATGTAAAATTAATTTAAGTATTAATACCTTTTTTGCTGGTACTAATTTTTTTAGCTTGGCTGTTTTCGAAGAAAACGACGAGGTATTGTCATAGCTCTGGCGTTGACTACAATGTCGTAGTCGTGCCAAAACTTGGACATTTTTATCCCCCGACCGAATAGGTTCGGGGGATATAGCGATCAGCCTGGCGTCCGTCCGTCCGTAGACGCAACCTTGTGATGGCCATAACTCCTATACCCTTTGAGATTCATTGATGGTTCTTGGCACAATTGTTCACAAGGCCGAGACGGCGTGTCATGCGCAAGAACCAGAACTCTGGATGCCATACTTTTTTAGTTATCTCCCCTTTTAATAAAATAGAATGACTGCTT
The DNA here is from genome assembly GCA_963580285.1 of Lucinisca nassula. Taxonomy (NCBI): domain Eukaryota; kingdom Metazoa; phylum Mollusca; class Bivalvia; order Lucinida; family Lucinidae; genus Lucinisca; species Lucinisca nassula. The sequence goes on from OY757017.1 coordinate 60,252,623, forward strand.
TGTGATGGCCATAACTCCAATACCCCTTGAGATATATTGATGGTACCTGGCACAGTTGTTCACAAGGCTGAGACGGCGTGTCATGCACAAGAACCACAACTCTGGTTGCCACGGTTTTGGAGTTATCTCCCCTTCCAATAAAATAGAGTGACAACCTTGTGATGACCATAACTCCTATACCCTTTGAGATTCATTGATGGTTCTTGGCACAATTGTTCACTAGGCTGAGGCGGCGTGTCATGCGCAAGAACCAGAACTCTGGATGACATACTTTTTTAGTTATCTCCCCTTTTAATAAAATAGAATGACTAGTTTGTGATGGCGATAACTCCAATACCCTTTGAGATATATTGATGGTACCTGGCACAGTTGTTCACAAGGCTGAGACGGCGTGTCATGCACAAGAACCACAACTCTGGTTGCCATGGTTATTGGAGTTATCTCCCCTTCCAATAAAATAGAGTGACAACCTTGTGATGGCCATAATTCCAATAGACTTTAAGATATATTGATGATACCTGGCACAGTTGTTCACAAGGCCGAGACAGTGTGTCATGCACAAGAACCACAACTCTGGGTGCCGTGTTTTTTTAGTTATCTCCCCTTCCAATAATATAGAATCACTACCTTGTGATGGCCACATCTCCAATACTCTTTGAGATATATTGATGATACTTGGTACAGTTGTACATGAGGTTAAGCAGGTGTGTCACGTGCAAGAACCACAACTCTGGGTGCCCTGGTTTTTTAATTATCTCCCCTGACAATATAACCTTGTGATGGCCATAACTCCAATACCCTTTGAGATATATTGATGGTACTTGGCACAATTGTATACAACTTTGAGACGGCGCTTCATGCCTAAGAACCACAACTCTGGGTGCTATGATATTTGAGTTATCTCCCCTTCCAATATAACAGTATGACAACCTTGTGACCACCGTACCTCCAATACCCTTTGAGACATATTGGTGGTACTTGATGCAGATGTACATGAGGTTAAGCAGGTGTGTCACGCTCAAGAATTACAACTCTGGGTGCTCTGGTTTTTTAGTTATCTCCCCTGGCAATATAACCTTGTGATGGCCATAACTCCAACTCCCTTTGAGATATATTGAAGGAACTTGGCACAATTGTATACAAGGTACAGAAGGGATGTCATGTGCAAGAACCACAACTGTTGTTGCTTTGGTATTTGAGTTATCTACCCTTCCAATATAACAGTATGACCAGCTTATGATCACCATATCTCCAATACCTTTTGAGACATATTGATGGTACTTTGTGCAGAAATACATGAGCTTAAGCAGGCATGTCATGCGCAAGAACCACATTTCTGAGTGCCCTGGTTTTTTAGTTATCTCCCCTGACAGTATAATCTTGCAATGGCCATAACTGCAATACTTTTGTGATATGTGGTTTAATTCTGGTGCACTTTCTATTGGTGAACAATCTTCTGAAGGCCATATTGGCTTTTGGTCGGGGAATTTGCCATCTCTTCCGATGGCTATTTTGTAATATTTCTGTCATTACTGAACATATTTACTTGAAACTCAGACTAGTTGCTCATTATGAAAAGGGGAACTTATACCAATAGGCGAGGTAACCCTCAAAATAATTTTGGCACAGTTAAGCCTCTTTTTCGACTTAGAAATTTTGCATCATCGTCATGCAAAAATTTGGACATTCGACTTAAAAATTTTGCATCATCGTTGTGCAAAAACTTGGACATTTTGTAATATATCTGTTATTACTGAACATATTGAAACTTGGACTAGTTGTTTATTATGAAAAGGGGAACTCATACCAATAGGTGAGGTAACCCTCAAAATATTTTTTGCACAGTTATGCCCCTTTTTCAACTAAGAATTTTTGCCGCCGAGCGTTGGGACCAGCATGAAACCATGCACATGGCACCTGTTAGTCAGTTGCAACCATTCCTGGTCATTGTTCAGCTCCTTGGTAGGGCAACTTTGTTTCATACAGATTGAGCGTGAATTTTTTTTCTACCATCATTCTCTTCTTTCCTGGGATTCAAGGCAAAAATTAAGAGGAATGGGAACACCTGGCAGATTTTGCCGCCTTTTTTCCAAAGCTAGACAACTTTCGGCACTTCCTGTTTGCTTTTCTATAAGCTCTGTCCAACTAGAAAAGGGGTCTACTCTTAAAGGAAAGAATTTGCTCCTTGGGAGCAAATTCTTTCCTTTAAGAGTTGACCCCAATTGACATGGGAGACAAAAATACTTTTGCAGGAGTTGCTTCCCCTGAAGGTGTTTAACAAATTACTTTACAAGTCTACCCTTCAGTCCTTGCTCTGTACATGTGAGTTGCCAAGTACTGTAATGGAAGGTCAGGTGACTTTTCTTCAGGTACTCCAGCTTTCTCCCGCCTCAGATTAATGACCAGCTCGATATAACCACATGACCTTAACTCTGACGACTGGGCCGTATTTCGAATAAGCTAGAGGTCTCCCAAGACTGTTCTGACACAAACCCAGTTTGAGCCTATGCTGATTCCATATGGGGTGAAACCTTTTTTCTAATATTGCTCATTTGTTTGCATAGAGTCTTTAACCCTTATTCCGCTGAACATGACAATTCCTACCTAAAAATGCAAATAGTGAAGATCCAGATCAGATGGCTTCTTTAGAAGCCATCTGATCAGGATCTAAACAGTTTGTCATGCAGTTTGTGAACTGAACGAAAACGAATCCAAGTAATTTGATTTGTTGATAGTCAGAAATGGGTGTGGCTAAATTAATGTATTCAGCAGGATAAGGGGTAAGGCAAGTGGATATACAGTTAAACTTAAGTAACTGGATATCTGGGGCTATGTATGGGGAGCATTCTCTAGACCCTCCTGAATGAGTTCGAAGTAGCCATGGAAAACAAGCCATCCGTGTTCCGAGTTTTCAAAGTTTTGTTGTTATTTATTTTCTGTCATTTTATAAGGGAGATAACTTCAATTTCCTCCTGTTGATTTTTTTACACACCGGGCCCCTCAGAAGAAGGGGTATACTGTTAGCAAGAGTAAAGAATAGGCCCCTTTTAGGGGTCTTCTCTTGGAGCAAAGAAATGCTCCAGAGGTGCAAATTCTTTACTGTAAGAATAGACCCCTTTTGACTTGGCAAACAAAATATTCTTGAGTTGCTCCCCCTGAATGAGTATCCATTTCCCTTTAAAAACTAGTTTTACTGGCAATAAGATTGTCATTGTTTATACATGTATGTTGGGCATTAGTTGAAATTTATTTAGTATTATGTCAGTTAACGGTAAACCGTACCCGGCTGAACATGACAACCCCTATCTCTGCCAACAGTTTAGATCCAGATCAGGTGGCATCTGATCAGATCTACACTGTTTGTCATCCAGTTTGAAAATTGAACAAATACATTATATCAAGTAATTTGATTGCTTGATATGGAAACGGGCATGGGTGAATTAATTTATTCAGCAGGATAAGGGTTAAACTTAAGATTTTTTTCAGATGTGTAACAATGGTAATAGATGGATAATTTTCATTACTTCTTGTCATTTAGGTTGTGGGTACTTGTGAGAATCACCTCATTAAGGCGATTCTAACAAGTACCTACAATAGAAATAAGAAACATTATCCCAAAATTGTCTTTGTTACTCGTTGTTAGCTTGTGCTATGAAATTTACTAGAATACTCGTAAGTTACTCTACAAAACCAGACACCTTGCCCCCATTATTGTAATGAACGCAGATTGCGAATGATGTTACTGCTATTTTGTGAATGGTTGAGCCTGGATATGCCTTACCTTTAAAACAATGTAGATCCAGATCAGATGGCTTCTGAAGAAGCCATCTGTTCAGGATCTACATTGTTTGTCTTTCATATTGTGAATTTGTTGCAATAATTTGCATCAGTAATCTGATTGGCTGCTAATCAGTAGTGGGTGTGGCATATTTAAATATTCAGCAGATGAAGGGTTAACAATGGGGCTGGCAGAAGAGGATCCAGTACACACCATGGTCTATATTCTAACAGCTCTTTTAGATCTGATCTAACAGCCCTTTAAGTTTCTCCTTCAAGGTGCGATTTTGGGACCCAGTTTTGAGCAGTTTATGCTATCGAGGTTTCTTGAAATTTTAGGGAAACCAAAAATATTTGCGAAACACTCTGAGCAACCTTAGTCACAGAACTTTACCTTATTCATAGTGCGCCCCACCCATCAGGGCTTGGAAAAATAGATTGGGCTGCATGGTGCTTCCACGCTGAGCTGAAACCGACAACATGAGTACTGGTAAACCGCTTAGGTCTAAACCTACCCAGGAAAAGTGGTGTGAGTTGGATCACTCCCTAATCCCTAGCGGTTTCTTTTGGGCGATAGGGCTTGAGGTGTCTTTTCATCTATGTTGGGTTAAAGTCCCACAACATCAGAAATACCGTCTCCAAAATGACCTAAATGGTGTTGACGGATGTAAAACCTCAACACAAACGAACAAAAGCCTTATTTATAGTGTGGTGTCACATTGTTCATTTGTTTCTGGTGTTCATTATTATTAGTGAACCATTATTTTTGTGGACAGTGTGATGGTGACCCATAGCAACAGATAAGGTGGGTACACCACAACGTCGTTATAACACGGTTCATTATAAGACCGTTTTGGATATAACACGGTTTCAAGATGGATTCGAAAAATGTATAGATTATACAGAAAAATTGGTTACACCATAACCTGGTTATAATCCGGTTCATTATAAGACGGTTTTGGATATAACACGGTTTCAAGGTGGATTCGAAAAATATATAGATTATATAGAAAAATGACCATAAATGGTCATTTTTCTATATAATCTATACATTTTTGTTTGGATATAACAGGGTTGTGTACGGCCCCCCGCCCATAGGGGCTTGAAGAAATATATGGGCTGCATGATGCTTCCACCCAGAGCTGAATCCGGCCCGCACACTAGTACTGGTAAACCGCTTAGAGGATCTAAGCCTGTCCAGGAACCGGGGGCGAGGCGGACCATCCTTGCCAATAAACCCTATTGGTTTTATTGGGCGACAGGGCTTGAGATGTCATTTCATCTCAATGTCGGGTAAAAGTCCCGCAAAATTGGAAGAAACGTCAACAAAAGGACCTTTACAGTGTTGACGGGGATGTTAAACCTCAAATCAAACAAACAAGCAGGGTGTGTAGCTAACACGGTTTCCGCTTTGGTCCCCATCAATAGTGTTATAAAGAGGTTGTGGTGTATTTTGTGATAATTGAAGGATATTTTTTCCTTATTTCTCTATATCAACTGAAGTTGTTGGTATTCATGCACAATTTATTTATTTATTTAAAAGGTACATTAAAATTCCTATATTAAGACCAACTTTGGGACTGTCTTTAAGACCACTTTTGAACAGTCCCAAAGGTGGTCTCGGACCAGAGGACACTGTATTCAGAAAGCACAAAGAAAGAGTAACTGCAACCTCCTAAATAAGCTTTTTATAGCAGAATTAGTCTTAATTATAGGTGGTTTTAATAGCAGAATTTTACTGTTTGTCAAAATTTAAGAGTTTGATTCAGATGTAACGAGAATAGTGCTATTTGTAATCCCAGTCAAAGAAGGTCACTAGAGCATTACCTACACCTGTGGACACAAATCCGTTCTAACTTTGATGGGCTTCATTTCATTTTGATTTGATGTTTCTTACATCCTGACAGTCAACTGCAAGCCAGGAATAAATTCAAAACACAAAGTGTTGTACATTTCTTTGCAGACTCCTGCACTGTCCAATCAGAATACATCTCAAATGTCAACCAGACCTAAAAATGGAAAAAGTGCTTGCCAAAATGTCAGAGACCAATGTATATTTCTTGTTCCAGTTTTAGACTACTTTGATGAATGACATTTGCTTGTCAAACTAACTTGATTCAAAGAGATTCGTTGAAAGGTACTTTATAGGCGTTCGAAAGGTTTTGTGTCCACAGGTGTAATAACAACATGTTTTCCTTGTAAATGAGCCAAGTCATGGGAAAGTGTTGCTTACAACATGGACGGCCAGGGCAAGTACAGACTGCGATCAGTCTGCACATACACACCGTCCAATCATCGCCCCCACCCATTGGGGCTTGAAGAAATAGATGGGCTGCACAATGCTTCCATGCACAGCCGAAACCGACCGCACACGAGTACTGGTAAACTGCTTAGAGAATCTAAGCCTGCCAAGGCAAAGGGGTGCGAGTCGGACCGTCCATGCTTATAAACCCCATTGGTTTCATTGGGCGACAGGGCTTGAGATGTCATTTCATCTCATTGTCGGGTAAAACTCCCACAAAATTTGAAGCAACATCTCAAAAATGACCTATACAGTGTTGACGGGGACGTTAAACCTCAAATCAAACAAACAAACACAGTCCAGTGAGAACCTTTTGTTGTCCGCAAAAAAAAGCAAAATTATCCTCCTCATTCCATCTGACCTCTTTAGCTCAGTCGAAAGCTTGTCAGAGTGGTGATCAGGAGGTCCCGGCTTTGATCCCTACTAGGTCGGGAAGCCTTCTTGTGTGGAGATTGACAATGACATACTTAAGTTCCTAAGTTCTCTGCTGATGCAAGAAGGACAGGCATGACCTAATTAGTGTTGACTGGGCCATTAAACTCCAAACTTAACCAAAAACATCATTACTCCACTGTGGCTGGTGCTATGCAAGGGAAACAACTTCTATGACTTCCTGTTTGCTTTCCCCCCCCTGAAAACTGTTCTATTCTTCATAAGTATAGAAGTCATCTGTTAACCCATTTTGAACTGAATGGAATCTTCCACCTTATATATAGCAAAAGTCATTTAAAATTTAGGGGTGGCAGGTTGTGTTTTCTTCAAAATCTATTTGGACATTGACTGAACTTTTTGCAAACAGTGTAGGCCCTGATCAGACACCGCTTTCTGCAGCGTCTGATCTGAGCCTACACTGTTTGCCAGGGTACCCGTTTTGAGGTTTCCGGTACAAAAAGGGTTAACCCATTTTGAAATGAATGGAATCTTCCAACTTATATATAGCACAAGTCTATTTCAAAATTTAGGGGTGGCAGATTGTGTTTTCTTCAAAATCTATTTGGACATTGGCTGAACTTTTTGCAAACAGTGTAGGCCCTGATCAGATGCCACATTCTGTGGCGTCTGATTTGGGCCTGCACTGTTTGCCAATTACCCGTTTTAGGGTTTCCGGGTTAAAAGTGGAGAGGTAAATATTGTTTAGTCGCCTGCCCAGAAGGCCTATCCATTCCCCTTAAAATTTATGCTATATTAGGAAAATAATGCTTTAACTGTATAAAAGAAAAGAATTTTATTTTGTACATATGTACATGTAGAACTGAGATTGTAATAGTTTAAAGTCTAGACATAATTTAATATGAACACATTTATGGGTAAATTTCAGTTTCTTATTGATTTCTTGATTAGTACCTGTATGTATTTTAGAAAATCAATGTCTTGCAATGAATTTATTCTGAAGGAGATCAGTTGCCAAAAAAAAAAATGCAAATGTATTACGCAAACACACCTATACAAATACATTGCCACTTTTATCGCCGAAAAAATGAAAATTTTAAGATGAAAAATTGTGATATTTTTCTTATTTCTGCTCAAAATATAGATTGTGGGCACTCGTTAGAACCGCCTCCTCGAGGCGGTTCTATCGAGTACCCACAATCTATATTTTGGAGCAGAAATAAGAAAAATAAGGTATACCCCTGTAAGCCCCAGTTTTTCTATATAAAAGTGGGGTTCAAGGGGGTCAACTTTATATAGGCGTGTTTTCGTGATGGTACATGCTTATTGTATTACTTTCAGTTACACCTGTGGACACAAATCCGTTCAAACTTTGATCAGCTTCATTTCATTTTGAGCTAATGTTTCATTCATTATTTCCTTACATCCTGTCAGTCAACTGCAAGACAGGAATAAATTCAAAACACAATGTGTTGTACATTTCATTGTAGACCATGCACTGTCCAATCAGAATACATTTCTAATGTCAGTCAGATTTAAAAATGGAAAAATGTGCTTGCCATAATAAGACCAATCAATGTATATTGCTTGATCCAATTTTAGACTACTTTGATGAATGACATTTGCTTGTCAAACTAACTTGATGCAAAACGATTCATTGAAAGGTACTTTATCGGAGTTTGAATGCTTTTGTGTCCACAGGTGTATGTGTTATAAAATGACATTTTTCTTAACTGTTAAAAACTCCAAACACAAGGGTGTAGCAGACTGCTAAACCTTTTGATTTCTGCGAGACGGGCTGGACATTTCATGTGAATTGTCTGCCAAGCAGAGGATTCACATGAAATGTCAAGCCTTAGTTATCTTAGAAAAAAAAACATAATGATCCTGAGTATTAGGACAGATTAGACCAAAGCAAACAGTGCAGACCAAGATCAGACTGCTCCTATAGGAGCAGTCTGATCAGGGTCTACACTGTTTGCCATTCCGTCTGCACCTTTAGGACTAATTGCTGGATCTTGAAACAAATTTGTCAAAATTTTAGGAGAATTACTGCAAGTCCTTAATGTGTCCGAATTTTTAGGATTTTTACAGTTGTTCTTCGGTTCTTCGAGGGTTTTGCATCCAGCACATCTGCTCATAACTCAAGATATTGAGGAGTATTCAGGATTCTTTATCCTCTTCAGAAACTTACGTTGTGGGTACTTGTTGGAATTGCCTCATTGAGGACATCTGACAAAAGATTCACATTAACTGTCAAGCACAACAATCCTGATTTTCTTTGAAGAATAGAAAGAAAGAAATGTCAACTGCTATGCTGTGCTTGGTGCTATAAGAATTCATATTACCCCACAGTTAGTCTTTAACCACTTTTCAAAAAACAGTGTGCTTTTCCAGTATTGAATTCCTTTCTAAATGGTGGGTATAATGGGACCTCCATGGCTAGTGATAAACATTAGGACTCTCTATGCTGTTGGTGCGAGCCTTGCTAAGGGTCACATGTGAGAAAGTTCTGCAACAAAAGATCAGAAGGTTTTTCTCCGGGTTCTCTAGTTTTCACCCACCTCTGACTAATGATCGGCTTAATATTAGTGAAATAATCATGTAAGGCCGTAGAACAAGAAGAAAAAATTGGTGACTGTTCAAACTACCCAGTATTTTCAATAGAAACACAAAAACAGGACACTGAGGAAGAACACTGCAAAATTTGCAGTATGTGAGTGGTGAAGGCTCAGAACAGACAGTCCGTAAGCACAAGTTTACCATATGTATTGGCACAGACAGGCCTGTGCAAACAGTAGACCCTGATGAGATGCTGCAAAATGCAGCATCTCATCAGGGACTACACTGTTTGCCACCCATCCAGCTATTTCTAGACACAACATTGGGCTCTAGATTATACTTGTTAAAATTTAGAACAAGTACGGTAAAGGGTTGAGGTGTCTTTCTCCATTGGTGACACATCACAGCCGAGTTGTTCAAGGCAAATATCAGTTTAACCCATAAAATGCCAATCACGACAATTGTCATCTGCTTTGCCGTCTGCCGGTTACCTTAAAAGTTTTTTTTTTTTTTTGCAGTGTGTACCCAGATCAGACTGCTCCTGTAGGAGCAGTCTGATCTCAGGAGCAGTCTGATCTGGGCCGACAGTTTCCTTGTTTGCAAAAATATTTTAAAAAAGTTTGCAAAAAAAATTCAGCAGACGACATAAGCAGACAACATTTTCAGATGTAGATTTTCTCGGTGTCTTAAGGGTAAAGTCAAATTGTTAGCTGTTCTATCTAGTTCAATATCTAATACACAGGTTGTTTTTGCTGTAAAAATGTTAACAGCTTCAGCTTTTGCTGGGTAATCGGGCCTCCACGGCCTAGTGCTGAAGAGTGCTGACTATCTAACATTGGGTCTCTCAAGGTTTGTTTGGATCACATGACGTTGTGAGTTGCTGCCACGTAAGGTCAGAATCTGATGGTTGTCCACCTGATTAACGATTACCACACTATAAGTGAAATGTTGAAATGGCTGTATAAGCCCAATCAAAGTTGTTTTTTTTAATGGGCTGTAATGGCAAATCAGAATTAAAAAGAAAATAAAAAAGAAATAAATAAACAGGGTAGTGCCCCAGTTTGGCAGCAAATATTTTTAAGGGTAGCTCCCATCCAAAAGGCACTTCAGATGCTGGGTAAGGCACTGTTTTCTTAAGGTTGTCTCCCTTTGAAAAATAATGGCTAAAGATATTCATCTTCTGTTCACATTAAAGGAAATGGATAAACTTCCAGCATGCAAATCTTTAACTCTTATCCTGCTGTTCACGACAACCCTTTTCTTTGCAAACAGTGTAGATCCAGATCAGCTGGCTTGTGAAGAAGCCTTCTGATCAGAATCTACACTGTTTGACATTCAGTTTATGAATTTGTAGGAATAAATTACATCAAGTAAACTGATTGGTTCAAAGTCAGAACAAGGTGTTGCTAAACTGAATTTCAGCAAGAAAAGGGTTAAAAAAAAATATTTCTGCCTCCCTTAGAGTAGGTGTCTACTATGAAAGGAAAGAATTTGCTCCTTAGGAGCAAATTCTTTCCTTTAATAGAAGACACATCAGTTTTCAGAAGAGCGAAGTTTTCGAGAAAGGAAACAGGAAGTCACGTAAGTTATCTCCCCTGTAAAACAAGGGAGAAAGTAAGTCTGGTGTTTCGGTCCCCCTTAAATACTTACATAGTTTCTACATATTCTGATGTAATTTTTTTACATTTCCATATTTTTATTGTTGATATCTGCGTGTAAATGAGTGGGTTAGTTATAAGTTACCTGGAATGTTGATAGGTTTTATTTGTCTGAAAGATGGTGATTTATTGTCTGAAAGTACATTAAAATTCCTATATTAAGACCACCTTTGGGACTGTTCAAAAGTGGTCTTAAAAGACCAACTATGGGACTGTTCAAAAGTGGTCTTCAAGACCACTTTTGAACAGTCCCCAAGGTGCTCTCTTTCTAGAAGACACTGAGTGCTTAAAACGCACAGAAAGAATGACTGAAACCTTTTAAATATGCTTTATAAAGGTGAATTGGTCTTAATTTTAGGTGGTCTTAATAGCGGAATTTCACTGTACTGTCATGATGTCAACCCCTATATAAACTGACATTCATTACAAAAGTTACCCCTTTATGTCCCAAATGGAATCTTCAGCCTTATATATGGCAGGAGTCCATTTCGAAATTTAGGGGTGACAGGTTGTGTTATCTTTAAAACGTATTTGGAAGTTAGCTGTACTTTTTGCAAACAGTTGTGCGGCATCTGATCTGGGCCTGCACTGTTTGCCAGGGTACTGGTTTTGGGGTTTCCGGTACAATATGGGTTTAACTCCTAAACGACGATTTCAGTGGACTGAATCTTTTGCTCAAGATGACATGAATTTATGAAGGTAAACTGATCAGAATTTATGAAGGTAAACAGATCAGCTCACCATGACCTGTATAGTGTTGACTGGGCCAATTAACTCGAATCGAACCAAGCTGATTCACCTGTGTATTGGTTAAGAGTATTGTTTCCTACATGTATGCAGGACATCATGTTTGGCAATGGAATGGCTGGGCCTAATTGTTCACAGCATTATTAGCTTAACGAGCTTGTTAGTGGTCAAAACATTAACTGTTTGGGTAAGCTCAACAGTATCAGGGGTACGTTAACTGTTCGAGGAAGTACAAATTTGCCGAACCAAGATATGCTGAACCTTGCATCAAACAGTGTAAATCTAGATCAGATGGCTTCTGAGAAGACATCTGTTCTGGATCTTCAATGCTTGTCATTTATTTGGTGAATCTATATACATAAATTACACCATGTACTTTGATTGGTTGATAGTAAAATATGTGTGGTTGCTGTGGCAAAATTAATTAGGGTAAATAAATCCATTCTGTTATAACGGTTTAGCAAATATATCAGCTAAGTTTTAGCAGTCTTTCAATGTTGTCATAATATTTTTGTTTCCTTTTGAAATTTGAGGTTGTTTGAATTTCAATCAACCCCAAGTTACATAAACAAGTTCTGACACTGCTGATGTCCACATGTCCAACACTGACCAATCAACTTGAACCACGCCCAAATTAAGCTTAAGTTTTTGGAGAGGTCCAGTTGCAATATATGTGATATCAGGCTAATTTATTTGTTGAGTTTTACCATTGACATCCTTACTTTAAGCAAACAGTGAAGACCCTGATCAGACGATTCTGCGGCGTCTGTTCAGGGTTCACTGTTTGCCAAGGTCTTGTGTTTGGAACGCTACGCATATATGGGTTATTAAGCAGCGCAATAAAAATGATGGCGGGCAAGTACTCGGAGGTGTGTTTGAATATTGAACAGTCCCAAACCCATGTTTCGGACCATTTTCCTGCCTACACTCAGAAATGATCGTCACATTAACCTACCAGTACTCTCAGTGCTTTGATTCAGTGACAATACCAGTATATTTGCCATAGTGTGTGATAGCATCGCTCTGAAGGCTTTCGCTACTTGCTTTGAGGCCTGTTTAAATAGTATAGTTGAGCTTCAATGGCTCAAACGCCGTTGGGATCATGAAGTATTGGGACAGATAGGCCTAAGCAAACAGTTAAGACCCAGATCAGACTGCTCCTGCCATTCCATCTGCATCTTTTGGACTTCCTGCGGGATCATGTGACAAGTTTGTTGAAATTTTAGGAGAATTACAGCAAGTCCTCAAAATGTACACATTTTTGGGGGTTTTACGGTAGTCCTAGCCTCTGAGGGTTACTCATAGAGTCAAGGGGAATAATGTTCCCCATCTTCCATAAAATATGGCTAATTTGTGTGTACTCGTGAGAATCGCCTTCTTAACCTTCACAACTCAAGGCTAAATCAGCAGACCACATAGCCCCTGCCCATCGGGGCTTGAAGAAATAGATGGGCTGCATGATGCTTCCATGCAGAGCTGAAACTGACCACACACGAGTTCTAGTAAACCGCTTAGAGGATCTAAACCTGCCCAGGCAAAGTGGTGCAAGTCGGACCGTCCGTGCTTATAAACCCTATTGGTTTCATTGGGCAACAGGGCTTGAGATTGTCATTTCATCTCAATGTCGGGTAAAAGTCCCACAAAATTGTAAGCAACGTCTCCAAAATGACCTTTACAGTTTTGAGGGAGATGTTAAACCTCAAATCAAACAAAAAACAAACCAGCAGACCACAAATTTGTGTTTTTTTTTTTTTTTTCCAGAAAACCATATTTGACATCTCCTGCAAATTGCCTACATAGGAGACAATTTGCTTTTTGTTTTCTGGAAAATATAAGAAAAATAATCTAAAATGTCATCTGCTGAAAAAATACCCAGCATGCAGAGGGTTTAAGGTGAGACGATTTCCACAATAGAATAAGAAAAATCTTAAATATTATCTGCAGCTGTGGACGGAAGAATTTATTATTAGGTACTTAAGGATGGGTTTGACACGAGCCATTGGTGTCTGAGCTGTTGAAGTTCTGTTGTTTATGCCCTAGCTCAATGTTCTCGTTAACCCTCAAACCCTCACCATGCTATATATTTCAATATGCTACACTCCTCCCCTATTTACAGCCATTTGTGTTACATGATTTACCATCAGTTCAGAAGCAGAATGAAAAACAGTATAGATCCTGATCAGCTGGCTTCTGAGAAGCCAGCTGATCTGGATCTATACTGTTTTCAAATAGAATATATTCTGGGTTCAATATGGTGAGGGTGAATTAAGTTTCTATAAGGGTTCATATAATGTGCCATTTGTACCTCGGTTTTAAGTGTATATTTTAGAATTCTTACTATTGGATTACCAGAAGTGTGCATGTAAATGCATTTTACTCATGTTGAAATGTAAATAAAGATTTTGTAAAAAATGGAATTATGTTGGCGTTTAATTTTTAACCAGTTTTGTACTAAAAAGATACATGGTACCAGTCCTTTAAGAAATTTAGGGGCACTAGGTTGAGTTGATTTTAAGTTAATTGGAAAATGGTTGAATTTTCTGCAAACAGTGAAGCCTCTGATCAGAAGCCGCTTTCTGCAGCATCAGATTTGGGCCTGCTCTTTTTGTCTGTGACACGTTTTGGGGTTTCCTGTGTCAAAGAGGTTAAAAGATGAATGTTGAAAAAAAGCATCTTAACATCGCTTTCTTATGCAGACAAATTAAAACCTGAGAGTCAAATGGTTTTCTCAGAAACAAGATAACCGAGTTTCCAATTTTATCCGTTGACCTCAGGGTTTGGGTTCCTGTAAATGACTGGTAAATTTTCCTACAAACTGCATAAACATTACTTTTACATTGTTTCTTTTATTGTAGCAGTTTTACGCATCCAACAGCCGGCCTCAGTAGCTCACTCGGATGCACGTCTGACTGGTGATCAAGAGGACGTGGGTTGGATACCTGCCGGGGTCGGTAACATTCTTTCTTGGAGATTGATCATGGTCATTCTCTCCCTTCTGCTGATTCAAGAAGGGCAGTTGTCAGTTTCTGGCGAAAGAATGTGCACTGTACTGGGGACAGGTCAACTGAGCGGCTCAAATATGACCTAAATAGTGTTGACCGGGCCGTTAAACTCCAATACAAACAAACAATTAACACATTTGATCTTGAGCAGTTTTACATATCCGAAAATAATTCTGGTGTGCAAGAAAAATAGTGTAGACCCACATCATATGTCTCATAAGGCAGAGTAGAAGCCTCCGTGGTCGAGTGGTTACGCTACTCGCCTTGTAAACCAGGGGTCGCAGGTTCGATCCCGGGCTTCTCCAGACTTTCGGATGAGTCTTTAAACCGAGGTCCCGTCTCTGTATGACCTTAGCTGTTGGTGGGACGTAAAACTGAAACACTCACTCACTCACTCATAAGGCAGCATCTGATGAGTCTACAGTTTGCTTACAGTACTTTTCATAAAAATAAAAAAAAAAACAAAAAAATAAAAAACAATAAACTAAAATAAATAGACCAGACACCCCTTAAATGACAAATGGACTTGTCCAGCATAAAACAATGATAAGACTCCACCAGACTGGGAGTAAGGGAGTATACAATTGGTTATGATAAGATGCGCTTAAAGAAGGTCATAAATGCGAACCCTTAAAGGTTTCTGTGGGACCATCAGATATGGCTTTCCATCCTGGGCTGTCATTCTGTTGCTGCTATTAGCAGTTGTTACAACTCGGTGACGAGAAAAGCAGACAACAAAAAAACCATGACCAGCTGCTTTCTCCTTTAAATTATTGTCCCACTTTCTTTAAATGGACAGTATTATATTACCATTGATGCTATTGCCTTGAAACTTTGGGTTAGGACCCCACCCATAGGGGCTTGAAGAAATATATGGGCTGCATGATGCTTCCATGCAGAGCTGAATCTGGCCCGCACACTAGTACTGGTAAACCGCTTAGAGGATCTAAGCCTGTCCAGGAACCGGGTTGCGAGGCGGACCGTCCATGCTAATAAACCCTATTGGTTTCATAGGGCGACAGGGCTTGAGATGTCATTTCATCTCATTGTCAGGTAAAAGCCCCACAAAATTAGAAGCAACGTCTCCAAAATGACCTTTACAGTGTTGACGGGGACGTTAAACCTCAAATCAAACAAACAAACAAAACTTGAAACTTTGGCAGTTGCTACATCTCAATGAGGAGAGGTGTAGAGTATAATAACTAGAATAAAAATCAAAAATGGGTTCCTTTAAGAGCAATGTAAACATTCATAAGAAAGTAGATGGGTCATACCACGTAGTTTCGGCTAATAAAGCCTCATCAGTGACCCTGTAATGATCCGGCAAAAAAGCCAGAGGAAACATACTGCAATTTTGCGAATTTGAATAGGCAGTCGATTCAAAGACAAATAAATCAAAATTGGGTCCAAATAATTATAAACCTGTCTAGAATATGAGTCTAAACCAATAACTTATTTCCGATTTCTCAGAATATTCACGCTGATTTCAAAGGACCAAAAGTAAAATATAAACTGCACTATGGTTGATGTACGGGGAGACGTTTTACGGCCGCCACACGGCACAACACCAGCTGCAGTGAAGGCAAATAAAAATAAAAAAACTCTAGCTACTTTGTACTGTGACCCCATTTTGTACTGAATGAAATATGTTTATTTCTTGCTTCGTCTGTCTGTTCCCACTTATTTTGTCCCCACTTATTTTGTCCAGACTTCCATTTTTAGCACACCCTAACCCAAGCCTGGAAAGGTGAGTTTATAGTATAAGCAGGTGTCCGTCTTTCCTTCCTCCAGACTTCTGAACTTTGAATATCTATTACCAGCAGGCCAATCTTGATCAAAATTTTGTGTGCAGCATTACTGGGTTGTGGTGATGGGGGGGGGGGGGGGGGGGGGGGGGTTGACTGCATTAGGTTTTGTACCAGTTTTGATCAGAACTGGTTGCCATGGAAACAAACACATTCCATAGACTTATAATGGGGAAAACAACCCGTCAACTTTTTCTCAGCCATTTCCGATTGGATCTTGATCAAAATTGCAGATAACCATAAGTGGCATACAGTATATGTTGAGTTCGGTCTCAAAGGACCAATGGCTTGAGCATAAATGAGTGAAAAATGGTGTCTCCTTTTTAAGCTCACCTGTCACATAGTGACAAGGTGAGCTTTTGGGATCCCTTTTTGTGCGTCAGTGCGTCCGTAAACTTTTCTTGTGTACACACTAGAGGTCACAGTTTTGGGCCAATCATCATCAAACTTGGTCAGAATGATAATCATGACAATATCTCTGTCAAGTTTGAATATGGGTCATGGCAGGTCAAAAAGTAGGTCAGTAGGTCAAATCAAAGATAATCATCAAACTTGCTCAGAATGATTATCTTGACAATATCTCGGTCAAGTTCGAATATGAGTCATGTTGGGTCAAAAAGTAGGTCAGTATGTCAAATCAGAGAAAAACCTTGTGAACACAGAGGCCACGGTTTTGGTCCGATCATCATCAAATTTGCCAAGAATGATCATCTTGACAATATCTCAGTCAACTTCGAATATGGGTGTTGGCGGGTCAAAAAGTATGTCAGTAGGTCAAATCATAGAAAAACCTTCTGAACACACTAGAGGCCACAGGTTTGGTCCAATCATCATCAACATTGCTCAGAATGAGCATCTTGATAATATTTTGGTCACGTTCGAATATGGGTCATGTCGGGTCACAATGTAGGTTGGTAGGTCAAATCATAGAAAAACCTTGTGAATACACTAGAGGCCACAGTTTTGGTCCAATCATCATCAAACTTGCCCAGAATGATCATCTTGACAATGTCAGGTTCGAATATGGGTCATGTTGGGTCAAAAAGTAGGTCAGTAGGTCAAATCAGAGAAAAACCTTCTAAACACACTAGAGGCCACAGTTTAGGTTCAATCATCTTAAAACTTTCCCAGAATGATCATCTTGACAATATCTCGGTCAAGTTCCAATACGGGTCATGTCGGGTCATAAAGAAGGTCAGTAGGTCAAATCATAGAAAAACCTTGTGAACAAACTAGAGGCCACAGGTTAGGTCCAATCATCATCAAACTTGCTCAGAATGATAGTCTTGACAATATCTCGGTCAAGTTCGAATATGGGTCATGTCGGGTAACAATGTAGGTTGGTAGGCCAAATCATAGAAAAACCTTGTGAACACACTAGATCTTGACAATATCTCGGTCAAGTTCGAATATGGGTCATGTCGGTCAAAAAGTAGGTCAGTAGGTCAAATCATAGAAAAACCTTCAGAACACACTAGAGGCCACAGTTTAGGTTCGATCATCATAAAACTTGCCCAGAATGATCATCTTGACAATATCTCGGTCAAATTCGAATATGGGTCATGTCGGGTCATAAAGTAGGTCAGTAGGTCAAATCATAGAAAAACCTTGTGAACACACTACAGGCCACAGTTTTGGTCCGATCATCATCGAACTTGCAAAGAATGATCATCATGACAATATCTCAGTCAAGTTCGAATATGGGTCATGTCTGGTCAAAAAGTAGGTCAGCAGGTCAAATCATAGAAAAACCCTCTGAACACACTTGTGAGGCCACAGCTTTGGTCCGATCATCATCAAACTTGCTCAAAATGATCATTTGACCATGTCTCGGTTAATTTCAAATATGGGTCATGTCTGGTCAATAAGAAGGTCAGTAGGTCAGATTGTTGAAAAAACCTTGTGAACACACTAGAGGTCCCAGTTTTGGTCCAATCATCATCAAACTTGCTCAGAATTATCATCTTGACAATATCTGGGTCAAGTTTGAATATGGGTCATGTCGGGTCAAAAAGAAGGCCAGCAGGTCAAATCATAGAAAAACCTTGTGAACACACTAGAGGCCACAGTTTTGGTCCGATCATCATCGAACTTGCCAACAATGATCATCTTGACAATATCTCAGTCAAGTTCGAATATCATTATAGGGGTCATGTCTGGTCAAAAAGTAGGTCAGCAGGTCAAATCATAGAAAAACCCTCTGAACACTCTTGTGAGGCCACAGTTTTGGTCCGATCATCATCAAACTTGCTCAAAATGACCATTTGACCATGTCTCGGTTAATTTCGAATATGGGTCATGTCTGGTCAATAAGAAGGTCAGTAGGTCAGATTGTTGAAAACCCTTGTGAACACACTAGAGGTCCCAGTTTTGGTCCGATCATCATCAAACTTGCTCAGAATTATCATCTTGACAATATCTGGGTCAAGTTTGAATATGGGTCATGTCGGGTCAAAAAGAAGGCCAGCAGGTCAAATCATAGAAAAACGTTTTGGACACTCTAAGAGGCCACAGTTTTAGTCAAATCACCATTAAACTTGCTCAGAATGATCACCTGGACAATATCTCAGTTAAGTTCGAATATGGGTCATGTCAAATCAAAAAGTAGATCGGTAGGTTAATTTGTCATAACTTTTGAACCATTTGTGATAGAGCCTTCATATTTGGCAGATAGGTTCCTTGTGACAAGGGCTTCCCACTCATATAAAGATTTGACCTGTGACCTACTTTATCATAACTTTTGAACCATATGAGATAGAGCCTTCATATTTGGCATGTATGTTCCTTGTGACAAGGTTTTCTCAACCATTCAAAACTTTTGACCCATGACTTTGACCTTTGACCTACTTTGTCATTACTTTTGAAGCATTTGAGATACGGCCTTCATATTTGGCATGTAGGTTCCTTGCGACAAGGGCTTTCTATTCATACATAAAATGATCTTTGACCTTTTTCCTTGACATTTGACCTATTTTATTTTAACTTTTGAACCATGTTGTGTAGATGACCCTCTAGGAAAATAGCATAAACGATTAACAAATGGTCACAAGAGCTAAAAATAGAAAAAACATTGTAAATTTGCTTCAAATGCAAACTCCTTCTAAACCCTTGGGCCATTTGGATTTAAAACTTCACCGGAATGTTGCCTAGATGACTCCCTACCAAAATAGTTAAAACTCATTCCACTCAAATGAACAAGATGGCTGCCAGAGCTAAAAATAAAAAAAAAATCTTCAAACAACAATTCCTTCTGTACCCTTTGGCCAATTTCATTCAAACTTCGAAGTAATGTTGCTTAGATGACCCTCTACCAAAAAGGCTAAAACGATCCCACTCCGATGAACAAAATGGCCACCGGAGCTGAAAATAGAAAAATATTGTAAATTTGATTAAAACGTGAACTCCTCCTAAACCCTAAGGCCAATTTGATTCAAACTTCTCAGGAATGTTGCCTAGGTGACTCCCTACCAAATAAGCTAAAATCACTCTGCTGATGAACAAGATGGCCACCAGAGCTAAAAATAGAAAGTACTCCAGACAGTGACAAACAGGTGAGCGAACCAGGGCCCTGTGGGCCCTCTTGTTTCTTGGCTGTTTTCCATCTATCCTTTTGAAATTTTTAGTAAACAAGAGAACTATGATGGTCCTATATCACACACCTGAGCTAAGACATTTACATATGGGTCCCAGGGCAGGGCAATTTTTGGCCCCAGGTCCATAATTTGAACAATTGAGGCAGAGGTGAACTAAATGAAGCTTAATAATAAAGTCCTGGGCCTTCTGGTTTCAGACAAGAAGATTTCTAAAAGTTTTCCAAATATAAGTCTATGTAAGACCAGTGGCCCCCATGGTGGGGTGAATTTTGGCCCTCGGGAAATGATCTGAACAATCTTGGTAGAGGTCCACTAGATGAAGCTTCATACTAAATATCTAAGACCTGAACCTTTTGGTTTCAGACAAGATTTTCAAATGTTTTCTCTATGTAAGTCTATGTAAGTCTATGTAAAGCCAGTGGGCCCCAGGCCGGGGCAATTTTTGGCGCCAAGGCTATAAGTTGAACAATCGGGCTAGAGGTCCACTAGATGAAGCTTCATACCAAATATGTCAAACCAGGGGGCCCTGGTGCCGGGGAATTGTTGGCCCAAGGGCTATAATTTGAATAATCTTGGTAGAGGTCCACTAGATGAAGCTTTATATCAAATATCAAAGACCTGGGCCTTCTGGTTTCAGACAAGAAGATTTTTAAAGGTTTCCCCTATATAAGCCTATGTAAAACCAGTAAGCCCTGGTGTGGGGGCATTTTTGGCCCCATGGCTATAATTTGAACAATCTTGGTAGAGGTCCACTAGATGAAGCTCCATACCAAATATCAAAGACCTGAGCCTTCAGGCTTCAGACAAGATTTTTAAAGGTTTTCCCTGTATAAGCCTATGTAAAACCTGTGGGCACGGGGCCATTTTTTACCCCAGGGCTATAATTTGAACAATCTTGGCAGAGGTCCACTAGATGAAACTTCTACCAAATATCAAAGACCTGGGCCTTCTGGTATCAGACAAGAAGATTTTCATAGGTTTTTTTCTTATTTTCCCCTTTTTGTTGCCATGGCAACCAGAGTTCTGCATGGGATGAAATTCTTTGAACAACTTTGAGAGAGGAGCACTGAAAAATCATTTCTGCCAAGTTTGGTCAAAATATGTTCAGTGGTGTAGGAGGAGATGTCGTTTAAAGGAATTGCTGACGGACGGACGACGATGACAATGGACCGTGACTGATCCCAATAGCTCCCCCGGAGCCGAAGGCTCAGGTGAGCTAACAAGGACAAACATATTGGCTTGAATCTGACAACTGGTTTTACAGTTACATTCCCTCGAGCATGAAAAATCTGACCACAGGCTTACAATGGAAAAACGACATCTGCACCTTTTGTCATTGACAAGATCTGTACACTTTTTGGACCAGTCTTTAACCCATTGCATGCGGGAAACCCCTAAAGGGGTACCTTGGCAAACAGTGCAGGCCCAGATCAGACACCGCAGAACACTGCGTCTGATCAGGGCCTGCACTATTTGCTAGCAGAATTTTCTGTCAAAAATAGAATAAAAACGGTAAAATAGGCCTGCCACCCCTTATATGACAAATGGACTTGTCCAACATATAGCAATGGAAGAGGCCACTAGCATACAACATGTTAAATATGTTATATAATATTTTAATGATCAGATTATTTGTTTGGAGATTGACAGCCCAGTCAACCCTATTAGGTTTTATTGAGCAGTCAGTTTACCCAACCAAACTTTACCTGGGTAGCATTACGTGAACAAGTCAGTGAAATACAGACCCCCCTAAACCCCACTTTAATTCGAGCAAACTGGGGTTTACAGGGGTAAACATTATTTTATTTTCCTTATTTCTGCTCCAAGACATAGGTTGTGGGTACTCGTCAATGAGGCAGTTCTAACGAGCACCCAAAACCTATGTTTGGAGTATAAATAAGAAAAATATCAAATTTTCATCAGAAAAATTCCCTTTGTGGAGGTTTGAAAAATGTACTGTAACACACAGATGTTATCGTAATGGCTTATACCTTACTTTGCCACAAACTGACAAGGGAGAGAATGAACACAGAAAAGATTTCATGATCTACCTTCACGAAAGAATGTTGCTAAACAGGCATGTATTGAACCCATGACGTCCCGATCACCAGGGACACCAGAGGCCAGCTATTATGATCTGTGTTACAAAGTGTTAAACTTGAATTTCACAATTTGCCCTCTATCTAACAACATGCATTTGTCCAGCAAGAAAAAACTCAAGCATTACAATAACACACCCGTGCGCCATAGTGCATTTTTCACATCTCCAAAACAAGTCAATTTTCTGAAGAAAATTTGTGATACACTGCAACCTCGTTACACCGCGGGTGGTGGGTGCCAAGAAACCCAACCACATTAGTGGTGATCACCGCTTCATAAATTTAGGGGTACCGACAAAAGTCATGTCGTCGTTGAGCAATGTGTACCCCACCCACCAATAGTACATGTATGAAATTTCAAAATGTTAATTTCAGTGTATTTGTTGTTGTCAGTTGAAAAAAGAAAGATCAATAAAAAGTGTTAATTTCAGTGTATTTGTTGTTGTCAGTTGAAAAAAGAAAGATCAATAAAAAGTGTTCTTATATTACTGGTTGTTTATCTTTTAAACTCATTTATTATCCACTATCCTTGTCAGACATATGAATCATTTTCCCCTATACACCATAGGTGTGTATCGGTCCATATGAATGACACCGCTAATGTGTATTATTGTTGTTTTTTTTTATCTGCAATATTGTGTATTGGAGATTTAGCCGTGAGGTTTAGTGTACCGATAAATTTGCAAGGTTAAGCAATGACATGTCATCGAAACACAGGTAAGGTGACCGCTGGGCAAATTTTTTTTTTTTTTTTTTAATTGTCTGCTCAGAATAGCGTTAGAGACAAAGAATTAAAATAAGGGATAATATCATGTCGGAAACATACATTCTTGTTAGAAACATACATTTTTCCAATTATGTTGTGGGTACTTGTTAGAATCGCCTCAGCAACATGCTTTATGGAGAAATAACACTTCCAATACATTGGCGCAGCGGCTCCCGCTCATCAGGGCTTGGAGAAATAGATTGGGAACAGCAATTCTAATAAGATTCCAGGACATTTGCCCCCCAATGAATTAATCTAAAAATGAACATTTGCCCCCCAGTTGAAAATGCCAGAGCTTATTTTTGGTATGGACATCTGCCCCCCAGTGCTTATTTTACAGGTGGAAATTTGCCCCCCACTGCTTATTTCAGAAAGGGACATTTGCCTCCCCCCCCCCCCCCCCCCCCAGATAGACCAGGGCTAACACATAGGAGGACAAGAGGGCCCAATGGCCCTATATCGCTCACCTGTGTACCAGAAAATCATTACTATGGGAGCTAAGGGGGTCCCAGGGTGTGGCCCATTTGGACCCCAAGACATGATTGGCAAGATTTATGTAGGTGACCACTTGTCATTGCCTCATGCTAAATATCTAAGCTCTGGGCCCTGTGGTTTCAGAGGAGAAGATTTTTGGAGCTTTTTACCATTATGAGTCTTGGGGAGCTAAGGGGCCCGGGGGCATGGCCCATTTGGATCCCAGGGGCATGATTGCCATTGCTACATGCTAATTATCTAAGCTCTGGGCCCTGTGGTTTCAGAGAAAAAGATTTTTGAAGCTTTTTTTCCATTATGAGTCTAAAGGAGCTAAGGGGCCCCGGGGCGTGGCTCGTTTGGACCACAGGGGCATGATTGGCAGGAATTATGTAGATGACCACCTGCTGTTGCTACATGCTAAATATCTAAGCTCTGGGCCCTGTGGTTTCAGAGAAGAAGATTTTTTAAGCTTTTTTCTATTATGAGTCAATGGGAGCTGAGGGGCCCCAGGGCGTGGCCAATTTGGACCCCAAGGGCATGATTAGCAGGAATTATGTAGGTGACCACTTGCCCTTGCTACATGCTAATTACCTAAGCTCTGGGCCCTGCGGTTTCAGGAGAAGATTTTTGAAGCTTTTTTCCATTTTGAGTCTTTGGGAGCATAGGGGCCCCGGGGCGTGGCCCATTTGGACCCCAGGGGCATGATTGGCAGGAATTATGTAGGTGACCACTTGCCGTTGCTACATGCTAAATATCTAAGCTCTGGGTCCTGTGGTTTCAGAGAAGAAGACTTTTTAAGCTTTTTTCCATTATGAGTCAAAAGGAGCTAAGAGGCCCCAGGGCGTGGCCTGTTGGACCCCAGGAGCATGATTGGCAGGAATTATGTAGGTGACCACTTGCCGTTGCTACATGCTAAATTTCTAAGCTCTGGGCTCTGTGGTTTCAGAGAAGAAGATTTTTGAAGCTTTTTTTTCCATTATGAGTCTATGGGAGCTAAGGAGCCCCGGGGCGTAGCCCATTTGGAACCCAGGGGCATGATTGGCAGGAATAATGTAGGTGACCACTTGCCATTGCTACATGCTGAATATCTAAGCTCTGGGCCCTGTGATTTCAGAGAAGAAGATTTTTGAACCTTTTTTTGTCATTATGAGTATATAGGAGCTAAGGGGCCCCTGGGTGTGGCCAATTTGGACCCCAAGGGCATGATTGGCAGGAATTATATAGGTTACCACTTGCCATTGCTACATGCTAAATATCTAAGCTCTGGGCCCTGTGGTTTCGGAGAAGAAGATTTTTGAAGCTTTTTTCAATTATGAGTCTATGGGAGCGAAGGGGCCCCGGGGTGTGGCCCATTTCGAACCCAGGGGCATGATTGGCAGGAATAATGTAGTTGACCACTTGCCCTTCCTACATAGTAAATATCTTAGCTCTGGGCCCTGTGGTTTCAGAGAAGAAGATTTTTGAAGCTTTTTTCCATTATGAGTCTATAGGAGCTAATGGCCACGGGGCGTGGTCCGTTTGGACCCCAGGGGGATGACTGGCAGGAATTATGCAGGTGACCACTTGCAGTTACTATTGCTAAATATATAAGCTCTGGGCCGTGTGGTTTCAGAGAAGATTTTTGAAGCTTTTTTTCCATTATGAGTCTATGGGAGCGAAGGGGCCCCGAGGCGTGGCCCATTTGGAACCCAGGGGCATGTTTGGCAGGAATTATGTAGGTGACCATGTGCCATTGCTACATGCTAAATATATAAGCTCTGGGCCCTGTGGTTTCAGAGAAGAAGATTTTTGAACCTTTTTTTCCATTATGAGTCTATGGGAGCGAAGGGGCCCCGGGGCGTGGCCCTTTTGGAACCCAGGGGCATGATTGGCAGGAATTATGTAGGTGACCACTTGCCATTGCTACATGCTAAATATCTAAGCTCTGGGCCCTGTGGTTTCAGAGAAGAAGATTTTTGAAGCTTTTTTCCATTATGAGTCTATGGGAGCGAAGGGGCCCCGGGGCGTGGCCCATTTGGAACCCAGGGGCATGATTGGCAGGAATTATATAGGTGACCACCTGCCATTGCTACATGCTAAATATCTAAGCTCTGGGCCCTGTGGTTTCAGAGAAGAAGATTTTTGAAGCTTTTTTTCCATTATGAGTCTATGGGAGCGAAGGGGCCCCGAGGCGTGGCCCATTTGGAACCCAGGGGCATAATTGGCAGGAATTATGTAGGTGACCACATGCCAATGCTACATGCTAAATATATAAGCTCTGGGCCCTGTGGTTTCAGAGAAGAAGATTTTTGAAGCTTTTTTTCCATTATGAGTCTATGGGAGCGAAGGGGCCCCGGGGCGTGGCCCTTTTTGAACCCAGGGGCATGATTGGCAGGAATTATGTAGGTGACCACTTGCCACTGCTACATGCTAAATATCTAAGCTCTGGGCCCTGTGGTTTCAGAGAAGAAGATTTTTGAAGCTTTTTTTCCATTATGAGTTTATGGGAGCGAAGGGGCCCCAGGGCGTGGCCCATTTGTCACCCAGGGGCATGATTGGCAGGAATTATGTAGTTGACCACTTGCCCTTGCTACATGCTAAATATCTAAGCTCTGGGCCCTTCGGTTTCAGAGAAGAAGATTTTTGAAGCTTTTTTTCCATTATGAGTCTATGGGAGCGAAGGGGCCCCGGGGCGTGGCCCATTTGGAACCCAGGGGCATGATTGGCAGGAATTATATAGGCGACCACCTGCCATTGCTACATGCTAAATATCTAAGCTCTGGGCCCTGTGGTTTCAGAGAAGAAGATTTTTGAAGCTTTTTTTCCATTATGAGTCTATGGGAGCGAAGGGGCCCCGGAGCGTGGCCCTTTTCGAACCCAGGGGCATGATTGGCAGGAATTATGTAGGTGACCACTTGCCATTGCTACATGCTAAATATCTCAGCTCTGGGCCCTGTGGTTTCAGAGAAGAAGATTTTTGAAGCTTTTTTTCCATTACGAGTCTATGGGAGCGAAGGGGCCCCAGGGTGTGGCCCAATTGGCACCCAGGGGCATAATTGGCAGGAATTATGTAGTTGACCACTTGCCCTTGCTACATGCTAAATATCTAAGCTCTGGGCCCTGTGGTTTCAGAGAGGAAGATTTTTAAAATTTTTCCCTTTATAAGTCTATGGGAGCTATATGTTGCCATGGCAACCAGAATTCCAATCTGATCAGCCCAAAAACCTTATGCAGCCTTTCCCCCTACCTGATGATGCTTCACATGAAATTTGATCAAGATTGGCCGTGGGGTATTGGAGATATTCTTATTTTAAATTGTTTACGGACGCACGGACGCACGCACGACGGACGACGGACAAAAAGTGATCCCAAAAGCTCACCTCGTCACTACGTGACAGGTGAGCTAAAAACAATGTATTTATTGGTTTAATTATTATCATCAGAAATACAAAATGTTAAGCAATAAATTACTGCAGCTATATAAATATGAATCTCATAATAACCTGCTGTTATGGACAACCCCTGCGTTAGAAAGCAGTATGGATCCCGATCAGATGCCATTTCTGATGGGGATCTATACTGTTTGTCATGCAATTTGTTAAGTTAACAAAAATATACCAAGAATGTGATGGTTAAAAGTCAACAATTGGAGATGCTCAATTTATTCAGCAGGATAAGGGTTAAGCAAGTCAGCTACAGAACCATATATTGAGTTTTGCCTCACTGAGGGTCCAGTGTCAGACGCCTATACTCAAGTGGTTTTTACACTGGATACACTGATGGTTAATTCTTGAAGAAATTGAAATGATCTTGAATGGGCTGTTAAACTTCAACCAAAACGTTATCATGTAAATTATGTAGCTATATGCAAGTCTGTGTAATCATATCCTTGTCTAGCCAGGTTGGGGGGCAAATGTCCCTTTCTGAAATAAGCAGTGGGGGGCAATTGTCCACCTGTAAAATAAGCACTGGGAGGCAGATGTCCATACCAAAAATAAGCTCTGGGGGGCAAATGTCCGGGTCGCATTTTCAACTGGGGGGCAAATGTCCATTTTAAGATTAAGTCATTGGGGGGCAAACGTCCTGGGGGGCTAACGTCCGGAGACCTAATACACATGTACATTTTGCACAGCGGCCCCCGCCAACAGGGCTTGGAGAAATAGATTGGGAATAGCACTTCCAATACATTTGCGCAGTGCCCCCCCTCTCCCCTGCCCATCGGAGCTTGAAGAAATAGATCAGGAATATCAATTCCAATGCCATTAGTCGGCATTCAATACACTTTTATAAGGGCCGAATATTAGGGCAGAAATTGCTCAACTTTGTGACACTGAAATATGTTCGCTAAATCGACATGATCAAAGCGCTAGTGAATTTGTTTGTTCTAATGCTTATAACTCAGTTTTGACACCATAGGTAATTGTTTGAACATGTATCATGTAAAGGTGGTAGTTTGATTGACAATTACCGTTACATGTGTTCACGGTCGTACGTCAACAGATAGATTAAGTGCAGTGGACCGTTAATCCACTTGACTGACTGACATTTTTACCGCTTTTTTTATCACAGGTTTGAAACCAATACATAGTTTTTACCATAATGCATGGGGCAAAAAGTGTTTTTTGCCTTAAATTATGAAAAAACAAAAACAAAACGGGAGTCATGGAACAACCGCGTTATACCGATTTTCGCGCTTAAACGATCAGCGCTATAACGAGGTTGCAGTGTATCATTCTTATTTATACTCAAAACAAAGGTTGTGGGTACTCGTTAGAACCGCCTCATTGTCAGCCTATGTCTAGGAAAAATAAGGAAAATAATGTATACCCCCGTAAACCCCAGTTTTCTCCATATAAAGTGGGGTGTAAGGGGGTGTTAATTTCACAGACTTGTTCATGTGATGTAAAACATAAAAAAAAACTAATTTTCGGGGTATATTTTAAAGCATAACAAAACTAGAATAAAAATCTAGATTTATTATGATATTTCAATCTCAATACTAGTTTAAGTATCTATTAAACAAATGTTTTGTATAATTATATAAAAATTGATATATACTGGTACCCACAAAGTACCTATATTGATTATAAAGGTATTTGTGACAAAGTTTTTGGTATCTTCTTAGGATTTCCTTAATAGACTTCTATATAAGCAACGACAAACAAAATTGTCTTAAGACAAACTGTTACAGATGACACTTGTTATAATGACAGTATTTGTTCCCTAACAGTTTGCATAGTAGTCGCAGATAAGATTGACTAGGTGGGGCTATCGTTTGTACCTGCCTTTGGAATGTTCTATTAACAAAATGTTAAACCAAGTCACCCAGTGGCGTGAATTCAACTGTAACACGAACAAAGCTGTGGCATGTTTAGTCATTTGGTCCACTTGCAGAAAGCATGCGAAAGGCACTCTACCGAATCTTCTGGTGGACTCAACGAATTCGACATATACTGACAACACCTGAATAGCTCCGCCTAGTCAATTTTATCTGCGACTACAATAACTGCCCACAACCTCTTTATAACACTTTTAATTGAGCCCAAAGCAGAAATCGTGTAAGTTAAACAATTGTGTTATATATCCAAAAATATAGAGTTTATATAGAAAAATGGTCATTTTTCAACCAAAATGCATAAATTATATAGAAAAATGACCAAAGCAGAAATCGTGTAAGTTAAACGATTGTGTTATATATCCAAAAATATGTAGTTTATATAGAAAAATGGTCAATTTTCAACCAAAATGTATAGAATATATAGAAAAATGACCATTTATGGTCATTTTTCTATATAATCTATACTTTGACCATTTATGGTACCGTATTCGGGCGTGTATTACCCGCAGTTTTTTCCCTCAAATTACAGGCCTAAGTTTAGGGTGCGGGTAATCCGCCCGAATTATTTTTGGACCATTTTATTTTTACTTTGTCAGCTGAAAATACGATGTATCTCATTGTTATGCTCTATCCTTTTACGATTCCCGACATAAATAACGTTTAATTGTCCACTCAATTTTACTTACACATGAGTAATATAACAATCTCCATTACTTTACTAGCAAGCCCGATTTTGTGAGTATTAATCCTAAAACTCAGATTTTAAACAAAATAAACAAGCAAGTTCAATGCGAACATCAAAGTTTTCCGGCATCCAAACTGCCGCCCACAAATCACCGCTACAGTTTTTTCTACACGCGATCGGTAAATAACGTCATGGGACCCCAGCGACCCCACACGTGTCTATTGTTTTATCTTAATGGGGCGTATCTCTCTCATAAAAATGTTTGGAAACGGTAAAAAAATTCTCGATAGCAAAACGGTTGTCGAAAACTGCGCTTTCCGTAAGCTCCGTGTCAATAACCAACAACCGCATACAAATGTGTTAACACATATTAAAGAGGTCAACTTTTCTCGCCAAGCGTCTGCTATTTGGCGCCAAAACATAACCATTCACGAGATAGTAGAATAGTCGTAGCAACTCGTCTAAGGAGCAATTAAATAATTTTCACACTGATTGCGGATTAAATTTTATGATAGGGGAATAAACGCAAATTAGAGACATAACTTGACCATATTTTCACACCTTATCGACACGCACTGCAGGGTGGCAATTATATGACAGGGATTAAGAATAGTGTCATAATTGAACCGTTATAAATCAATAAACAGTGTAAATCCAAATCAGACATCTGCGGCGTCTTTCTGAGGTGTCTGATCTGGGACTGCACTGTTTGCCGATGTCCCAAAAAAAGAAACGCCTGCAGCGTCTTTCTTAGGTGTCTGATCTGGGACTGCACTGTTTGCCGATGTCCCAAAAAGGGCCGCGGGCATATGAGGATTAATAAATAAATAAAAATGGTGAACAGGTAAAGTTTTTTCAACATTTTAATGCAAAACACATGCTTTCTGGTGATACTCGCACGCACGTGCATTTTCCCGCCTTTTGAAGACGATCGCGCGTTCCGTTGTGTGTTACAAAAACTGGCCAAATTCTTACTTTTTCTCACTTACGCATCCACCAAAATTTCAGCAAATGTTCCATGCGGGTAATACAACAGAATAACAGTTTTCCCCCAGATTTTGGCAAAAAAAGGGGGTGCGGGTAGTACGCAAATGCGGGTAATACACACCCGAATACGGTAATTTTTCTACATAATCTATATATTGACCATTTATGGTCATTTTTCTATATAATCTATACAGTGACCATTTATGGTCATTTTTCTATTTAACCTATACATTTTAGGGATCCCTCTTGAAACCACCTTATATCCAATCCACGTTATAATGAACAGTGTTATAATGAGGTTGTGGTGCATAAAGAATTTTTTAGCAAATCTCAATAGTAAAGGAGTGTGTAAAGAATTTGCTGCTAAAAATAATCCCAATAAGGAGTAGTACAGTATAGCTCCAATATATCGCGTTCCGATATTTCACGATGTCCAATCTATCGCGGTCGCGCCGTGGATCCCGTTTTTTTCCCTTAAAAATTCATAATAAAAAAAAATAGAGTTTTAAGTTGTTAAAATTTATTTAAAACCAGGTTAAACCAGGCCCCAACAGCGTTTGACTTTTCCCGGCCAGCGTCTGCTATTTGGCGCCAAAACATAACCATTCACGAGATCGCAGAAAAGTCCGTTTTTATGATGCAAACATATACTGTAGATGTAGCTAATTGTCTGAGGAGGGATTAAATCATTTTCACATTGATTGTGGATTAAATTTTATGATTGGAAGATAAACGCCAATTAGAGACATAACTTGACCATATTTTCACACCTTATCGACACGCACCGCAGGGTGGCAATTATATGACAGGGATTAACAATAGTGTCATACCTGAACCGTAATAAATACACAGATGGTTTGTCTCTCAATTGACAGTGCAGCAATTAATGCGATTTACTTATTGGTCTAGTTTTACCTTATTTCAGACTGACAGTTGTAGACGATTTTTTTTTTACACTTGCCCGCAATCAAAACACAATAAAATGATAGTTTTGTTGTTGTATAGTTTTTCGGCCCGTGGTAGACGTTAAATAATTTTTTTCCAACCGCTACTTTTAATGCAAGCCAAGGGAAACAACTAGAATTGCTTTAGCGCTTAGCGCTTATGGTAGTTGCGCCCCTTGGCCGTCACCCGCTACGCAAATCCAAAATGGCGTCCTGTTTTGACATTTTAGCAATCACGTTTTCAGACACAGTTTTCAGCTGTTCTCGAATGTAAGTTAATTGGTAGACACAGTCCCCTTTATTTTTTCTGTCACTGAGTAATTCTGAACCTTTTTAATGGTGAAATACGGCCGATAGCATTACTGACAGCCATTAGTGTGGATTGATAAACGGTTCTCACCAAACTATCACCAGGCATCTTGGCAAACTACCGCGACTTATATCGCGCTCGGACCACATCGCGGTTTTCGGGCTATGGCCCCCGACTACCGCGATATATTGGAGTTATACTGTACTGGTAATAAAGGACCTTTTTCCATTAATTACTCCAAAAATAAATATGAAGGACATTCAGCCCTGCAATTCTTGGAACAAATATCCACAACATTTTGTTCCTTGGAGCATTAAACACAATATTTTTGAATATCTCAGTACACCACAACCTCATTATAACATGGTTCATTACAACACAGTTTTGGATATAACACGGTTTAAAGATGGATCCCCAAAATGTATAGATTATATAGAAAAATGACCATAAATGGTTTTGTTTGGATACAATGCGGTTGTTTAAGTAACACAGTTTCTGCCCAAACAATAGTGTTTTGTTTGATTTGAGGTTTAACATCCCCGTCAACACTGTAAAGGTCATTTTGGAGACGTTGCTTCCAATTTTGTGGGACTTTTACCCGACCTTGAGATGAAATGACATCTCAAGCCCTGCCACCCAATGAAACCAATAGGGTTTATTAGCATGGGCAGGTTTAGCTCCTCTAAAAGGTTTACCAGTACTCGTGTGCGGGTTGGTTTCAGCTCTGCGTGGAAGCATCATGCAGCCCATTTCTTCAAGCCCTGATGGGTGGGGGCCGCCAACAATAGTGTTATAAAGAGGTTGGGGTGTATATTAATCCATCTCATCTTAGCTGAGGATTCAGTCCTTGGATTTGGTCCATTGAAATCCGTAATAACGAGTTTGCCATCATATCAAATGCTGGTTTTAACAGGGCTAACTGTAAAAACACAGCAAAAGTTCAGTTTAGCCAGTGCAACCACATAATCTTTGCTATGTGCTAAATAGTAGCCAGTTGACCCAAAATTGACAAATACATACGGGGTAGGCTTGTACTCTTGACTAAAGGGGTTGATCTGAGCTCATACTTCAGTTGAGTATGACTGAAGACATATTATTGCTTGGCGCCGCTAAATTATAAGACTGAAACACCATCACCATTTGGAGAACTATGGAAACCATCCCATTTACCCATTTTGTCCAAAACAGAATCTCCCAATATATATAGCAGGAATACATTTTAAAATTCAGGGGCATACTGTTCACAGAAGCTTATAGTTTGATCAGAAATGCAAGTTAAAATGACCCAAATCTACTATCCTATAAAGCATGCCTCGCAGGACAGTAGATTAAGGCCATTTAAACATGCATTTCTGGCTGAACATCAAGCCCCTGTGGTCTGGTTGAGTATTTTTGAGAATGGCCGAACTTTTTGCAAACAATGCAGACCCAAATCTGGATCTACACTGTGTGCCAGTGTCCGGTTTTAAGTTTTCTTTGAACAAAATGAGTTAACAAGTATGGTGATAGAAATGAGATAAAATTTAAACAGGTGAACCATAACAGGTCATTTGTGTCTAACAAGCTTCAAGGTTATAGAACTTTTTTCATACTCCAAACTAATTAGGCATGAAATTTTAATTGCAAGTATATGCATTTGAACCAGGAATAAATGCCTTTTCATGCTCCAAATTCCAAGTATATGCATTTGAACCAGGAATAAATGCCTTTTCATGCTTTAACTCTTCTGTTCATAATTTTTAATACTAAAATGCCCACAATATCTGAATATTTTTGAGCAGGATAAATTTTGTGCCCGATTCAGCTAAGCATGACAAAATTTTCTAGACTTTGGCCCAAATTAAAATTGTTTAAACAGAATTTATATTGAACATTTACATACACATCACGAAAACATGCCTATATAATTTTGACCCCCTTGAACCCCACTTTTATATAGAAAAACTGGAGTTTACAGGGGTAAACCTTATTTTTCTTATTCCTGCTCTAAAATTTAGATTGTGGTGTTACCTCCCTTCCATTATCTACCTTGGTAGATCATATGCATAGCTTCTAGGTTTATAACCACTCTCTGACAACTGCGTCAGGGAGTCGACTCTTTGGCTCAGCAGTTAGAGCACTGGACTATCACCCGAGCGGCCCGGGTTCGAATCCCACCATAGGCGGGGATTTTTTCAGGCTATGCTTTATTCCTTTGTTAAGGCTTGCATGTCATAAGAGTGGATACTCATTAGAACGAGGCGGTTCTAATAAGTACTCACAATCTATATTTTAAGCAGAAATAAGAAAAATATCACAATTTTTCATCTTAAAATTTTCATTTTTTGGATGATAATGGATACCATGTATTTGTATAGGGGTGTTTTCATAATGTAATTATGGAGTATACCACATGACCATAAATGGTCATTTTTCTATATAATCTACGGCATTTTTTGTTCGGCTATAGCAAGGCTGTTGAACAACACGGTCTCTGCTTTTGACCCCATCAAACATCCACTGATAAACAATCTTACACTTATGGCCATTTCATATGAAATCTGAGCCAGCGCATCATTGTGCGCTCTATGGATAGCTAAGGGCCCAATGCTCCTTCATGCAGCAAGAGAAATCTCTGGTCAGACTATATGGATGCGCAGGTTGATCTGTTCTTTGGTGAACGCATATGTAAGTTGTAGGAAATGTTGTGCCCCAGCTCATTTAACCCTTGTCTTGCTGAATATTGATATATGCCACATCCACTACCGATTATCTACCAATCAGATTACTTGATGCAAATTATTGCAACAAATTCACAATCTGAATGGCAAACAATGTAGATCCTGATCAGATGGCTTCGTCAGAAGCCATCTGATCTGGATCTTCATTGTTTGGAAAATAAGGTATATCCGGGTTCAGCAGGACAAGGGTTAAGAAAGGAGCCAAAGGATTGTTTCATGATTTCTGATGAAATGACCTGGGTCCAGTTGTACAAAGCCTTGTTAGCTTAACGAGCTAGTTAGTGGTCAAATTGTTAACTGTTCTAGCAAATATAATATCTAAAATTTTGTTATTTCTGATAAAAAAAAAATGTGAGTACCACTCACATTTTTTTCAATAAAATATGAACACAGTTGACATAATAAATTATCAAGTTTTAACGATTCATTATAAACTAACGACATCGTTAGTTGTGAACAACTGGCCCCAACTGGCATCACCAGCTAAGAAAGTGAGCCCAAAGGGGTACAATTAACCCATTTAGTACCAGAAACCCCAAAACGAGTAGTTGGCAAACAGTGCAAGCCCAGATCAGACACCGCAAAATGTGGCGTCTGATCAGGGCCTAAACTGTTTGCAAAAAGTTCAGCAATTTTCTTAACAAATTTTGAAGAAAACATAACCTGACACCCCTAAATTTTGAAATGGACTCATGCTATATAAGGAGGAATATTCCATTTGGCACAAAAAGGTTTAAAGTTCTTGACGCAATGTTGTTCCTTCTTCAATATTTACATTTCCAGTGTAAAGTCTGATGTAAACCTATAGATAACAATGTAGTTCATACTTCCATGAACGCATCGAGTCACGTGATTTTCAGTAACGTCAAGTAACATCTGTCTAAACCATGGTTCTCAATGGGCGTTGGTGATGTAAACGCTGTTGGGCTCTTTGTAGAACAACAGCATAAAAATGTTTCAGCTTTAAAAGTTTGCCCTTTAAGCATTTTTTTGCCCAGTGATGAGGGGCAAAGAATGTAAATATAAAAAAATAAACTCAATATTTCTGCTTTTCATGAAAGTATGAACGACAGCAGGTCGCTAGGAAAGTTTAAATGAACTCCGAATTTACTTTGCACGCGACCCACTGCGTTCATACTTTCATGAACAGCAGAAAAATAAAATTCATTTCTTCAATGATGAAGCATGAACAACATTGCATCACAAGCAAAGAAAATGAACTAAAACTTTGTGCTTCATGCAATGTTGTTCATACTTCAATGATGAAGAATGAACAACATTGCATCACAAGCAAAGAAAATGAACTAAAACTTTGCGCTTGATGCAATGCTGTTTATACTTCAATGACAAAGCATGAACAGTATCACATCACAAGCAAAGAAAATGAACTAAAATTTTGCGCTTGATGCAATGCTGTTTATACTTCAATGATGAAGCATGAACAACACTGCATCACAAGCAAAGAAAACTTTCATGAACAGCAGAAAAATAAAATTCATTTCTTCAATGATGAAGCATGAACATAATTGCATCACAAGCAAAGAAAATGAACTAAAACTTTGTGCTTGATGCAATGTTGTTTATATATCAATGATGAAGCATGCACAACATTGCATCACAAGCAAAGAAAATGCACTAAAGCTTTGTGCTTGATGCAATGTTGTTCATATTTTAATGGTGAAGCATGAACAACATTGCATCACAAGCAAAGAAAATGAACTAAAACTTTGTGCTTGATGCAATGTTGCTTATACTTCAATAAATGTTATATAAATTACCTTTATTACTTATATTTAATTATTTTCTATCCATTATTTGATGGAAAACTCAGGGATAAAATTGAAACAAGAAAGCAATTGCAAAAAGTTTTCCCATTAACCCATTTAGTACCAGAAACCCCAAAACGGGTACCCTGGCAAACAGCGAAGGCCCAGATCAGACGCCGCAGAACGCGGCATCTGATCAGGGCCTCCACTGTTCGCAAAAGGTTCAGCTATTTTCCAAATCAATTTTGAAGAAAACAGAGCCTGACATCCCTAAATTTTGAAATGGACTCCTGTTATATATAAGGAGGAAGATTCCGTTTGGTACAAAAAGGGTTAACAATGGAACAGTTGCAATACTGATGTCACAAAGTTGGTGTTGTCTAATCATATACTGGACAGAACATAAATTTTGATGTCAACGTCACTTAATGGTCATGTGTCATCAGTTGAGTCCATGTATTCATTGAAATACGAACAAAATTTTGTCCCAAGGATTTTTTTTTCTGTAAATGCATTAAGAATGTAAATATGGATGATTAAATAACATACAGTCGAACTTCAATGGCTCGAACACCTTTGGGACCATGAAAATCTGTTCGAGACAGAGGTAGTTCGAGCCACTGAGGTTACTGTCAGGAGGCATAACGAGATACTTTTAGACATCTTTTCGGTGTTCTATGATGAATATGTATGCTGTATTAGAATCGCCTCGATGATAATGAGTACACACAGCATACATTTGCAAGATAAAAGACTAAAATCTCCTTAATTATCCCCTCTATTTCTTATGTAGAGGATTTCGCTAGGGGCTCAAGAATGGGTTCGACTCATCCATGGTAAATGAGTCATCGGTGTTTGAGCCATCGAAGTTCTACTGTAGCAGGAAAAATGGCTTGGAAATATTCATACTTGCCAATCTTGGCAAGTGGAATTTCCAAGTCATTAGTCAAAGTAAATTTGCACTTGCCCAAACTCTAAAGTGTATGCTTCAAAAATCATGAAAGTCCATATCAGACCCTGCTGTTTCAACTGGAAACTAAGGTTTTGTTCCATTTACCCTAAGTATTCAGACACATCAAGTCCTTACAATACT
Organism: Lucinisca nassula; assembly: GCA_963580285.1. NCBI lineage: Eukaryota > Metazoa > Mollusca > Bivalvia > Lucinida > Lucinidae > Lucinisca > Lucinisca nassula. The sequence goes on from OY757017.1 coordinate 60,289,620, forward strand.
TGTTCTAAATAATAAGTACAGTTTACTACTCGATGTTGTATATGGAGGTGGCTGGATGAGTGGCAAACAGTGTAGACCCAGATGAGACGCCGCATTGTGTGGCGTCTCATTTGGGTCTACACTGTTTGCTCAGACCTGTCTGTCTGAATACATACAATAAATATGGTATACTGTTTACACCTTGTAAGCTTCCACAAAATGACGACCAAAACTAAACCCCACTCCCCACCACCACCACACACACACAACCTTGACAGATTTGGAGAGTAACTGGCTTTTCCCTCGCCAACACAATTTTTGACTCTGTTTTGGCGATGGTTAATTTCCTCCCCTGACACAAATTTGTTCTCTTAACACAAATTTGTTCTCATAAGGTAGATTTGATCAACAAAGTATAGTAATGACTAGCATTTAAAAATATTCAAAGACTGCATAGAGTTAAGAGTTGAAATATCACTAATATCGGGAGACAGGCACTGTGTTAATGTTATTAATGAGCTGTTGGTCCACAACATCGAGAAACTAAATACTGGTCTTCGTCACAATTCCTCGTGCTTATCCTGAAAAATAAGAAAAAGTAGCATTATCCCTTGTCCTACTGAATCAAAACAAGCATTACCTTTTGTAAACAGTATGTTTGTTTTGTTTGACCCTTTTTGTACCAAATGGAATCTTCCACCTTATATAGGGCAGGAGTCCATTGCAAAATTTAGGGGTGTCAGGTTGTGGTTTCTTCAAATTTATCTGGGAAATGGCTCCCTAATAGTAACTCCCTTTCTGCAAACATTGTAGGTCCTGATCAGATGCCGCTTTCTGTGGCATCTGATCTGGGCCTGTACTGTTTGCCAAGGCACCCTTTAAGAGATCCTGGCACTGAATGGGTTTAATTGAGGTTTTACATCCCTGTCAGCACTATTTAGGTAATTTTGGAGACGTTGCTTCCAATTTTGTGGGAATTTTACCCAATACTGAGATGAAATGACATCTCAAGCCCTGCTGCCCAATGAAACCAATAGGGTTTATATGCATAGATGGACAGATTTGCACCACTTTGCCTGGCCACGCAAAGATCATCGAAGGGGTGTACCAGTACTCATTTGTGGTCGGTTTCAGCTCTGCCTGGAAGCTTCATGCAGCCCATCTATTTCTTAAAGCCTCGATGGACAGGGGCCAGGCTAAGACCCTCTAAGTAGTTTACCAGTACTCATGTGTGGTCGGTTTCAGCTCTGCATGGATGTATCATGCAGCCCAATACAGTATAGATACAGATCAGTTGGGTTCTGAAGAAGTACCGTTAACCCTTGTCTTGTTGAGCCAGAACATGCACTACTTTTTGTAAACAGTGTACAGATCAGACGGCTACTCACTAAGATAACACACCTGTGTGACATAGTGCCTTCTTTCATATCACCAAAATGGCTATTTTTCTGAATAAAATTTGTTATACTTTTCTTATTTATACTCCAAACATAGGTTGTGGGTGCTCGTTAGAACTGCCTCATTGAGGCAGTTCTAACGAGTACCCACAACCTATGATTTCGAGCAGAAATAAGCAAAAAATATATACCTCCTGTTAACCCCAGTTTTCTTTATGTAAAGTAGGGTTTAGAAGGGTGTTCATTTCACAGACTTGTTAACATGATGTACAGAAGCCATCTGATCTGGATCCTTTTTTTTTTCAAAGGTAGGGATATTCCTGTTCAGCAGGTTAACTCTTTTGGCGCCAAATTGATTTCTAAACAAAACTCCTAGCACCAAATTTATGTTTAGTCCCTGGCATTTTCTACTACTAGAACCATGCACAGGATCTGATGTTGTTACATCATATAGCCCACAAAAACTGTAAAGAAAGAAAAGCCGAAAATAGCGTTAGCGGCCTTTGGCTCGCTAACGTTATTTTTTTTTTTTTACATTTTACGGGTTGTATGATGAAACAACAAGTTCCTGTGAACCATGTAAAAAAAACAACTTTTTTTTTTTAAGTAAAAGCTTGTTTTTTTTACCAAAAACAGGTCTTACCTAATGATTTGCAACATATTTTAGCTATTTATTTCACTTTATTGGTTGACCTAAAAGGCAGAATCACATCAATACTCCAGGTCACAAAAATGTGACTAGGGCGCTCTGTTAGGCAGTAGCAATTATGCGACTAGGGTGCCATAAAATACAAATGTAAACAGTATTCATTATCAGTTTTGAAGTGTGCAATTCATAATGTGTTTTTTGTTTGTTTGATTTGAGGTTTAATGTCCCTAACAACACTGGAAGGGTCATTTTAAGGATGTTGCTTCCAATTTTGTGGGACTTTTACCCAACATTGAGATGAAATGACATCTCAAGCCCTGTTGCAAAATGTAAACTAGAGCCAGTGTTTATGAAACACAATGCCCCCAACTGCTTGACCCTAACACTGCTTGTCCCTAACAGTAATTGAGATATCTTGTTTTTATGTGGCTGTAATGCTGAAATTACACAAGAAAAGCTGTAGTTAATCATCTACTCATCATCCCTGACCAGTCTGTGAAGTTTCGGGGAAAAACCTAAAATAGTTTTTTAGATATCTTGCTTACAAACTTAAAACGCGAAAAATTTCAAAGGGCCATAACTCAAGAAAAAAATTTCGGATTTTTTTCAAAAGTTAATCAGTTCATCTACTCATCATCCCCAACCAGCCTGTAAAGTTTCAGGGCAATAGCTCAAACAATTTTTGAGATATCTTGCTTACAAGCTGAAAACACGAAAAAAATCAAAGGGCCATAACTCAAGAAAAAAAAATTGGATTTTTTTCAAAAGTTAATCAGTTCATCTACTCATCATACCCAACCAGTCTGTGAAGTTTTGGGGAAAAACCTCATATAGTTTTTGAGATATCTTGCTTACAAACTTAAAACGCGAAAAATTTCAAAGGGCCATAACTCAAGAAAAAAATATAGGATTTTTTTTCAACAGTTAATCAGTTCATCTACACATCATCCCAAACCAGCTTGTAAAGTTGCAGGGCAATCGCTCAAACAATTGAGATATCTTGCTTACAAGCTGAAAACACGAAAAAAATCTAAGGGCCATAACTCAAGAAAAAAAATCGGATTTTTTTCAAAAGTTGATCAGTTCATCTACTCATCATCCCCGACAAGTCTGTGAAGTTTCGGGGAAAAACCTCAAATAGTTTTTTAGATATCTTGCTTACAAACTTAAAACGCGAAAAATTTCAAAGGGCCATAACGCAAGAAAAAAATTTCGGATTTTTTTCAAAAGTTAATCAGTTCATCTACTCATCATCCCCAACCAGCATGTAAAGTTTCAGGGCAATAGCTCAAACAGTTTTTGAGATATCTTGCTTACAAGATTTCATAGTATTTTTTGCAAAGGGGCATAACTCAAAAAAGGGGCATAATCCTGACGAGAAAAAAAACACGGGTCAATTATTTTTTCATGAGGAATCCATATATGAAATTTCAAAAACCTAGCACCCATGGTTCTAAAGTTATGCTATGCAGTAAAAAGTGGGACGGACGTAAGGACGGAAGGACGGAAGGACGGACGGACGAACAGGGCAAAACCAATATGCCAAAACGCGAAAAATTTCAAAGGGCCATAACTCAAGAAAAAAATTTCGGATTTTTTTCAAAAGTTAATCAGTTCATCTACTCATCATCCCCAACCAGCCTGTAAAGTTTCAGGGCAATAGCTCAAACAATTTTTGAGATATCTTGCTTACAAGCTGAAAACACGAAAAAAATCAAAGGGCCATAACTCAAGAAAAAAAAATTGGATTTTTTTCAAAAGTTAATCAGTTCATCTACTCATCATACCCAACCAGTCTGTGAAGTTTTGGGGAAAAACCTCATATAGTTTTTGAGATATCTTGCTTACAAACTTAAAACGCGAAAAATTTCAAAGGGCCATAACTCAAGAAAAAAATATAGGATTTTTTTTCAACAGTTAATCAGTTCATCTACACATCATCCCAAACCAGCTTGTAAAGTTGCAGGGCAATCGCTCAAACAATTATTGAGATATCTTGCTTACAAGCTGAAAACACGAAAAAAATCTAAGGGCCATAACTCAAGAAAAAAAAATCGGATTTTTTTCAAAAGTTGATCAGTTCATCTACTCATCATCCCCGACAAGTCTGTGAAGTTTCGGGGAAAAACCTCAAATAGTTTTTTTAGATATCTTGCTTACAAACTTAAAACGCGAAAAATTTCAAAGGGCCATAACTCAAGAAAAAAATTTCGGATTTTTTTCAAAAGTTAATCAGTTCATCTACTCATCATCCCCAACCAGCATGTAAAGTTTCAGGGCAATAGCTCAAACAGTTTTTGAGATATCTTGCTTACAAGATTTCATAGTATTTTTTGCAAAGGGGCATAACTCAAAAAAGGGGCATAATCCTGACGAGAAAAAAAACACGGGTCAATTATTTTTTCATGAGGAATCCATATATGAAATTTCAAAAACCTAGCACCCATGGTTCTAAAGTTATGCTATGCAGTAAAAAGTGGGACGGACGTAAGGACGGAAGGACGCCAAAACGCGAAAAATTTCAAAGGGCCATAACTCAAGAAAAAAATTTCGGATTTTTTTCAAAAGTTAATCAGTTCATCTACTCATCATCCCCAACCAGCCTGTAAAGTTTCAGGGCAATAGCTCAAACAATTTTTGAGATATCTTGCTTACAAGCTGAAAACACGAAAAAAATCAAAGGGCCATAACTCAAGAAAAAAAAATTGGATTTTTTTCAAAAGTTAATCAGTTCATCTACTCATCATACCCAACCAGTCTGTGAAGTTTTGGGGAAAAACCTCATATAGTTTTTGAGATATCTTGCTTACAAACTTAAAACGCGAAAAATTTCAAAGGGCCATAACTCAAGAAAAAAATATAGGATTTTTTTTCAACAGTTAATCAGTTCATCTACACATCATCCCAAACCAGCTTGTAAAGTTGCAGGGCAATCGCTCAAACAATTATTGAGATATCTTGCTTACAAGCTGAAAACACGAAAAAAATCTAAGGGCCATAACTCAAGAAAAAAAAATCGGATTTTTTTCAAAAGTTGATCAGTTCATCTACTCATCATCCCCGACAAGTCTGTGAAGTTTCGGGGAAAAACCTCAAATAGTTTTTTTAGATATCTTGCTTACAAACTTAAAATGCGAAAAATTTCAAAGGGCCATAACTCAAGAAAAAAATTTCGGATTTTTTTCAAAAGTTAATCAGTTCATCTACTCATCATCCCCAACCAGCATGTAAAGTTTCAGGGCAATAGCTCAAACAGTTTTTGAGATATCTTGCTTACAAGATTTCATAGTATTTTTTGCAAAGGGGCATAACTCAAAAAAGGGGCATAATCCTGACGAGAAAAAAAACACGGGTCAATTATTTTTTCATGAGGAATCCATATATGAAATTTCAAAAACCTAGCACCCATGGTTCTAAAGTTATGCTATGCAGTAAAAAGTGGGACGGACGTAAGGACGGAAGGACGGACGGACGAACAGGGCAAAACCAATATGCCCCCACAACTTCTTCGAAGTTGGGGGCATAAATAGGGTCTATAAGCATGGACAGTCCAACTCAAACCGCTTTACCTGGGCAGGCTTAAATCCCCTAAGCAGTTTACCAATACTCATGTGCGGTAGGTTTCAGCTCTGTGTGCAAGCATCATGCAGTCCATCTATATCTTCAAGCCCCAATGGGCCGGGGCCATTTTTTTTTTTGTTGTTGTTGTTGTTGTTGTTTTAAATAAAAGCTTGATTTCTGCCAAAACAGGTCTTACCTAACGATTTGCAGCATACTTTAACTAGTTATTTCACTTTATTGGTTGATCTAAAAGGCCGAATCACATTGGTACTCCAGGTCACAGAAATGTGACATCACGATAACAAGTCCATGAAACGAAGACCCCTCTAAACCCCACATTATATAGAGAAACATGGGGTTTACGGGGGTATACGTTATCCGCCTTATTTTTGCTCAGAAACATAGGCAGTCGTTAGAACCAGCTCATCGAGGCGGTTCTAACGAGCACCCATAATCTATGTTGAAAGCAGAAATAAGAAAGATGTTATCATTTTTACACAAATATTGTCACTTCTGACACCATGTTGGACACCATTATTTCACACGAACATGTTTTCCTAATGACTAGGGCACTCTGTTAGGCAGTCACTATTCTGCAACTAGGGCACCAAAAGTGTTTATTTTATTTGTTTTGGAGTTTAATGGCCCAGTCAACATTGTTTTAGGTCATTTTTTAGCAGGAAAGCATTAAGGGTTAAAATACAAATGCGAACAGTATTCATTATCAATGGAAACCTGGCAGATTAATGTGTTAACTGGGTGCTAAAATTGTTTGTATTGGATTTTAACGGCACAGTCAACACTATTTTAGGTCATTTTTGAGCTGGTCAGTTTACCTATCTTCACTTTCCTGGGCAGGGTTATAAGTAAGCGGTTAACCAGTATAGTGCACATTTTCGCCAGAAACTGACAACTGTCTTTCTTGAATCAGCAGAAGGGAGAGAATGAACGTAGAAAAGATTACATGATCAATCTCCATGAAAGAATCTTGCTGACAACGGCAGATATTGAACCCACATCCTCCTGATCACCAGTCAAATGCACATCTAATTGAGCTACCGAGGCCGGCGGGTGCTAAAATGAAAAACTATATGATCCACCTTCAGGGGAGGCAACTCATTCAAAAGTATTTTTTGTCTCCTATGTCATCAATAGGAGTCAACTCTTAAAGGAAAGAAGTTGCTCCTGAGGAGCAAATTATTTCCTTTAAGATTGGTCCCCATTTTTCTGTGTGACAGGGATTATAGAATAGCGAACAGGAAGTCCCAAAAGTTGCCTCCCTTTGAAAAATGGTGGAAAAATGTACCAGGTGTTCTCATTTCCCTTAACTCTGATCGGTGTTTGCATTCCGACATAAATGTCTTGATTCGGTGCCTGATGCTTGAGGTGTTATTTTGAGGCATATCTGTTTACACCAAATGCATCTGATAGGACATCTAGCAGTTTGCACCTCGGAACTAATACTCCAAAACTGATGCATGTTATACACACAAACCATACCTTTTCCCACCAATCAAGCGGGTGTGATAAAAAATCGGGTGTGCATTACTGATTGACTGTGTTTGGTTAAACGATAAGTCAAGCCTTGTGGGTCATTTTGTATGGTCTCAGAGACAGAGAGAGAGAGAGAGAGAGAGAGAGTTAGCAGAGCTGATGAAAATGGGGGACAGGGGAGAAAGAGGAAAATGAATGGCAGTGTAGAGACAGAAGAAAAAAAAACAACATTCTGCCTCTACCCTTACCTGCAGCAAGGACAACAGGCCTTGCTCAAAATTGTTAACCGAAATCAGTTGTGATGCCCCAGTGACACAAGATACATCACACTTATGTCTCACCCAACCACTTCCTAGGGTGCACATTATCCATGCATGCATGCTATACATGGGAAAATACAGTAATCTGTTGAAAAGGTGTATATACTAACCCACAAAATGCCAATCACTATAACTGCCGTCTGCTTTGCCATCTGCCGGTTACCTTAAAAGTAATTTTTTGCAATGTGTACCCAGATCAGACTGCTCCTGTAGGAGAAGTCTGATCTCGGCTCACACTGTTTGCCTATATGCAAATTTTTTTTTAAAAAGTTTGCAAAAAAATTCAGCAGATGACATAAGCAGACGACATTTTCAGAAGTAGTTTTTCCCGGCTAAAACACTAACCTTAACTTTATTTCTCCTACATTCACATTTAGAATCATAATCATCTGGGTGTTCCACGAGCTCCCAGCTATCATCTGGTGGTAGTGGCCCAGATTTTAATCTCTTTGAATATTCCTGAAAAACAAAAGAAATGAGGCACTCCATGAGCAATCCTGTTATTATCCCCACGTTTTTAAAAAAAAGTGGGGATATTGCAATCGCCTCCGTCCGTCTGTCTGTCTGTCCGTCTGTCCGGCTATCTCCTCCTAAACCGTTAGCCGGAATTCAACCAAATTTGGTATGCGAGTTGCTTACATGAATGGCTTGCGCAAGAGCACATTTTTTTTTGTCCCCGCCCCCAGGGGCCCTGGGGAGGGGTCAAAAGGTCAAATATCAATAAAATTCAATTACAAAGTCAATTTTGAAGATTTTGATGCCAAACTTTGCACATGTACTTAGTTATGAAAAAAGTAAAACATATTGAACGGGATTTTGGCTGTGACCCCTAGGTCACGCCCTTGGGGTCGGACTTGGGGGGTCATGTTGCATATCTATGCGAAGGGGATAATGGGTAGAATAAACTACAAGTAAAATTTTGACCCTGGGGTCAGATTGGGGCCCTGGGAGAGGGGTCAAAGGGTCAAAATTTAAGTTTTTTGGAACATAGTCATGTGGCATATGAAATTGAAGGGCATGATTAGTAGAATATAATACAGGTAATATTTTGACCATGGAGTCAAATTAGGGCCCAGGGTGAGGGGTTTTCGGTACTTGGCCCCTCTGTAGAAAGCGTGGGGACTTGCGATGGCGCGCCATCGACAGTATTCTAGTTCAACATGTGATCATAGATCCAGCCCTGAGATTATAAATAGACGATAATTTAAATTTTTGAGGTGAATACTGAAAATATTTCATCAAGGGCGTTGAAAGTTCTGATGTTTTCAAGACACGAGATGAACTAATTTTGGTATTTATTTAAAAAAAAAAGTAAATTTTCTTTTTATTTTGCACATGACTTTGGCAAAAAATAGTACATTGTAGTTTGGGCTGCTACTCTGGAAATAACATGGTCATGTTGTGTGTTAAAATGTGAAAATAGCATATCTTTTCACAATATGAAAATATCATTTAACTGCTACGTGGGCCGGCCTCAGTAGCTCAGTTGGATGCGCGTCTGACTGGTAATCAGGAGGATGCGGGTTCGATACCTGCTGGGGTTGGCAAAATTAATGCTCTGCATGCTGGGTATTTTTTTTTTTACAGCAGACGTCATTTTCAAATATTTTTCTTATTTTTCCCAGAAAACAGGATTTGACATTTCATGCAAAATGTCTTGAATGGAGACACTTTTCATGAAATGTCAAATCATGTTATGCCTCAGCTATACAGGCAAGTAAGTTGTTTGAAATTAACACTCTGAATGCTGGGTAATTTTTTCAGCAGACGTCATTTTGAAATATTTTTCTTATTTTTCCCGGAAAACAGGATTTGACATTTCATGCAAATTGTCTCTAGTTGTCTCCACTGGAGACAATTTGCATGAAATGTAAAATCCAGTTTTCAGGGAAAAATAAGAAAAAAATATCACCATTTTGTCGTCTGGTGAATTCATTTTGTCGTCTGGTGAATTATCAAAGAGAGTGGCAAAGGTTAAGCTACAGATTTTGTTTGTTTGATTTGAGGTTTAACGTCCCCGCCAACACTGTAAAGGTCATTTTGGAGACGTTGCTTCCAATTTTGTGGGACTTGTACCCGACATTGAGATGAAATGACATCTCAAGCCCTGTCGCCCAATGAAACCAATAGGGTTTATTAGCATGGACGGTCCGCCTCGCACCTCGGTTCCTGGACAGGCTTAGATCCTCTAAGCGGTTTACCAGTACTAGTGTGCAGGCCAGATTCAGCTCTGCGTGGAAGCATCATGCAGCCCATATATTTCTTCAAGCCCCTATGGGCGGGGGCCCTTTTTAAGCTACAGAAACTAGAGGTATTGTACTGTTCAAAAAGAAAATATAGCAGGAATTCCGCTGAAGGCTATGTCACGAAAGTGTTAACTTAACCCTTATCCTGCTGAATAAATTAACTTAGCAACACCCATTTCTGACTATCAAACAATCAAATTATTGAATATAATATATTTGTTCAATTCACAAACTGCATTACAAACAGTGTAGATCCTGATCAGATGGCTTCTGAAGAAGCCATCTGATCTGGCTCTACATTGTTTGCAAAGGTAGGGGTTTGTGATGTTCAGCAGGTTAACCCTTTCCCACTCAGATACGTGTTTTTATGTGTCTGCACCCCCCACCCCCATTTGAAGCCCCAGAAACACCTAAAATCTGCATTTCTACCCCTGGATAGTTATGTTTGCTTTAGGATTTGTTGGGCAAAACAAGAGGGCCCAGAGGGCCCTGGTTCGCTCACCTGATCCAATGTATAACAAGTGGGCCCCGGGCAGGGTCAATTTTGGCCCCAGGGCTATAATTTGAACAATCTTGGTAGAGGTCCACAAGATGAAGCATATCAAATATGAAAGACCTGGGCTTTGTGGTTTCAGAGAAGAAGATTTTAAAGGTTTACCCTGCATATAGAAGTCGATGTAAAACAAGATTTTCCCTATATATGTCTATGTAAAACCAAAGGGCCCCGGAGTGGGGGCATTTTTGGCCCCAGGGCTATAATTTGAACAATCTTGGTAGAGGTCCACTAGCTGAAGCTTCATAACAAATATCAAAGACCTAAGCCTTGTGTTTCAGAGCAGATGATTTTTAAAGATTTTCCCTATATAAGTCTATGTAAAACCAAAGGGCCCCGGAGCGGGGGCATTTTTGGCCCCAGGGCCATAATTTGAACAATCTTGATAGAGGTCCACAAGATGAAGCTTCATACCAAATATCAAAGACCTGGGCCTTGCTGTTTCAGAGAAGAAGATTTTTCAAGATTTTCCCTAATATAAGCCCATCTAAAACCAAAGGGCCCCCGTGCGGAGGCATTTTTAGCTTCAGCACTATATTTTGAGCAATCTTGGTAGGGGTCCACTAGATGAAGCTTCATACCAAATATCAAAGACCTGGGCCTTGCGGTTTCAGAGAAGAAGATTTTTAAAGATTTTCCCTATATATAAGCCCATGTAAAACCAAAGGGCCCCAGTGCGGGGGCATTTTTGGCCCCAGCACTATAATTTGAACAATCTTGGTAGGGGTCCACTAGATGACGCTTCATACCAAATATCAAAGACCTGGGCCTTGCGGTTTCAGAGAAGAAGATTTTTTAATTTTTCGGTGAAAAAAATCTATTTTTGGCTACTGTGACCTATATGTGCAACGGACTGGAACCATTTGAACAACTTTGAAAGGGGACCACCTAAGGATCATTTCTGTGAGGTTTGGTCAAAATCCGATCAGTGGTTTAGGAGGAGATGTCGTTTGAAGAAAAAGTTTACGGACGCATGCACGGAATGACGCACGCATGGACGCACGATGGACGACGGACAAAAAGTGATCCCAAAAGCTCACCTTGTCACTACGTGACAGGTGAGCTAAATCAAAGTACTGAAAGTACTGAGAGGCGGGCGAGTAATGTCGTCTATTTACAACGCTCTTTCGTTAAAACTTGAAAAAAAAAAAAAATGACTACAGTCAAACGTAATTGCTCTTGAATTTGTCATTGAGTGTATCTATCTTCAAACAGGCTTTTTCAATAAAAGACCACAGACACGATGCAGGTCTCCAAGAAGTTGACTCTTTTCAAGCTGGAAGAAACTGTTCAATGATTTATTTATTTATATATTTATTTATTTATTTATTTATTAACATGCATCTTCCTGTATCTTAATTAATTTGCACCAACTTTGCTGACTATCACATTGTTTGTTTGATATGAGGTTAAATGTCCCAGTCAACACTGTATAGGTCATTTTGGAGACGCTGCTTCCAAATTTGTGGGACTTTAACCCGACATTGAGATGAAATGACATCTCAAGTCCTGTCGCCCAATGAAACCAATAGGGTTTATAAGCATGGACGGTATGACTCGCACCGCTTTACCTGGACAGGTTTAGGTACTCTAAGCTGTTTACAAGTACTTGTGTGCTGTCGGATTTCAGCTCTGCGTGGAAGCATCATGCAGCCTATCTATTTCTTTAAGCTCCGATGGGCGGGGGCCGACTGACAATCACATAGCTACACACTGGGGACAACCTACAAATTATCATTCTGTGTATTGAAAAAATCAGAAATTTCACTCGTGTATCGCACTCGTGGTAATACTGATGTTTTCAACACACTCGTATTCCGATGCATTTGATCACTGAGTCGGAACAAACTCGATTTATCCAATTTTATGTTTCCAAATGAAATCAAAATACTGAGGGAGGTTGATTTATTTGGCCAAATTATACTGTCAATTAAGCTGATCTCTAGATCCGAAATGGTTAAAATGGCTTAGTCGAAAAGGGAGACATACTAAATCCGACGGAGGAAATGCAAACATAAATAAATAAATAAATCTAAATAAATAAATAAATAAATAAATAATAAACATAAACCGAGCCTGTTCCTGTTTGTTTTTCATGCTTATACCGTAAATTCGAGATAATAGCTCAACTTTACGCCACCTGTGCAGTTAGTTAAATAACGTTTTGTTTTGTCCAGTTTTGTTCTGTTCTGTTCCCCCTCTGTAAAAATGTTAACTATCGGACTTCCTTTGGAAGTGAGGACATAAAAAGACAAAAAGTTTCGCTAAATTTACCATGTCAGTCGTTTAACCCTCTAATTTCTGGATTTTAAATTATTAGACTGTATGCCTTGATCAGACAGATGCAGCTTATCTGTCCATCAGTGCCAAGCGTCCCTTTACTGGAGCATTCGAAAATACTGAAGACCCTGATTACAGACACAGAATGTGGCATCTGATCAGGACCTTCATTATTTGCTTAAAGCACGGAACTTCATGTAAACTCACAGCAAATAAAACTAGAATACTGTCGATGGCGCGCCATCGCAAATCCCCACGCTTTCTACAGAGGGACCAAGTACCGAAAACCCCTCACCCTGGGCCCTAATTTGACTCCATGGTCAAAATATTACCTGTATTATATTCTACTAATCATGCCCTTCAATTTCATATGCCACATGACTATGTTCCAAAAAACTTAAATTTTGACCCTTTGACCCCTCTCCCAGGGCCCCAATCTGACCCCAGGGTCAAAATTTTACTTGTAGTTTATTCTACCCATTATCCCCTTCGCATAGATATGCAACATGACCATGTTCTGAAAAACTTTAATTTTGACCCCCGCACCCCCCCCCCCCCCCCCAAGTCCGACCCCAAGGGCGTGACCTAGGGGTCACAGCCAAAATCCCATTCAATATGTTTTACTTTTTTCATAACTAGGTACATGTGCAAAGTTTGGCATCAAAATCTTCAAAATTGACTTTGTAATTGAATTTTATTGATATTTGACCTTTTGACCCCTCCCCAGGGCCCCTGGGGGCGGGGACAAAAAAAAATGTGCTCTTGCGCAAGCCATTCATGTAAGCAACTCGCATACCAAATTTGGTTGAATTCCGGCTAACGGTTTAGGAGGAGATAGCCGGACAGACGGACAGACAGACAGACGGACGGAGGCGATTGCAATATCCCCACTTTTTTTAAAAAACGTGGGGATAATTAATATTTGAAATTATACATGTAATTAGACCTCTCAAAAGCGGTCGGATAGGTTTGATGTCGATCAGTACAGAGAAACGTGTCAACCCTTTCAACCTTGTACATCGCTGCAGATGCCGATTCAGGTACAGATACCGATACAAACCTTACAGATCCAGATCAGACGGCATGTGACGAGCAGTCTCATCAGATTCTACACCGTTCGCCTACTGTCAATGACTTGAACAATACACAACTCTATAAGAATTGGTTCACTGAATATCAAAGCTAGAAGGGTTCTGTTCAGAAACTGGGGGATGAAAGGGAATGATTTCTAGCATAAACAGCAACGGCGTAGGACAATAGTGCCGGATTTTTATACTTAGCTTTCAGGGCAAATTTATTCGTGAAATCTAATAAGCAGGTCTATTTTTACAAACAGTATTCATTTTTCAAACAGTCCGGTCGAACTTGGGTGGATTTTTTATGTGTACTGCTTTTTCATTTTAGTTTTTTTCTTTTTTGAGCGGAGGACTACAAGAAAGCATGTCTAAAGAGGTGCACAAAAATCTGATATACGAGGTGTACGGTGACTATAGACGGGCTACGCCCGCCTAAAAATGACCTGTTTTTTCACGCGCCTCCCCACTAAAAATATTCTAGGGGGGATTGAAACGCCCCCCTCACATCCCGAAAAATTTTGAGTTTAATGCCCAACTGGCCGCTAAAATTTTTATCTGAGGGTGTCTGGGGTCAAAAATGCCTGAAAATTGATGCTGATAAAACATGCTGCAAACAGTGAAAATGGCCAGTGCCAGACACCTCAATTGTTGCCTTGACAGCTGTGTGAAGATTAAAATGTGGTCAAAAATTCATGGGAAAACACACTTTTTGCCAACTTTGAGATGACCCCTCTTTACCATGACAACAATGATCAAGTCATGAAAGGATGCATTTGAAAGGCTACTGCCCAATGAACATTCATACCGAGTTTGGTGTAAAACAGACCATCCATTATGAAACAATGGCTAGTTATCCCCACGTTTTTAAAAAAAAGTGGGGATATTGCAATCGCCTCCGTCCGTCTGTCTGTCTGTCCGTCTGTCTGTCCGGCTATCTCCTCCTAAACCGTTAGCCGGAATTCAACCAAATTTGGTATGCGAGTTGCTTACATGAATGGCTTGCGCAAGAGCACATTTTTTTTTGTCCCCGCCCCCAGGGGCCCTGGGGAGGGGTCAAAAGGTCAAATATCAATAAAATTCAATTACAAAGTCAATTTTGAAGATTTTGATGCCAAACTTTGCACATGTACTTAGTTATGAAAAAAGTAAAACATATTGAACGGGATTTTGGCTGTGACCCCTAGGTCACGCCCTTGGGGTCGGACTTGGGGGGGGGGGTCAAAATTAAAGTTTTTCAGAACATGGTCATGTTGCATATCTATGCGAAGGGGATAATGGGTAGAATAAACTACAAGTAAAATTTTGACCCTGGGGTCAGATTGGGGCCCTGGGAGAGGGGTCAAAGGGTCAAAATTTAAGTTTTTTGGAACATAGTCATGTGGCATATGAAATTGAAGGGCATGATTAGTAGAATATAATACAGGTAATATTTTGACCATGGAGTCAAATTAGGGCCCAGGGTGAGGGGTTTTCGGTACTTGGCCCCTCTGTAGAAAGCGTGGGGATTTGCGATGGCGCGCCATCGACAGTATTCTAGTTGAAGTTGCTGTCAGGTGCAACACTGTGAAAATCAGCGAAATTCACAAAATCCCTGAGTGGTAAAGGGTTAAGGGTTAAATATTTGTGTGTACACTAGGGATGTGCCAGATGCTGACAGCTAGGCAAAGGAATAAATGGAACATGGCTCCTATATCACACCTTGCTTAAAGAATGCACGACAAAACTGGGACCTTTATAAACAATGTTGACCCAGACCAGACACCAAAGAATGCATCAGGGTCTACACTGTGTGTTAAAATATGGGATTCCTTTTTGTAGAGCTTACAGCATACAAAGTATGCCTGAACTTGGAAACTTTCTGTCCAAAGCTTTTAAAGGAATATTCTATTTGACAGTCTTACAACACAAAAGCCGTAACAAAGAAATACAGCATGGCTGGAAAAAAAAATCCCCGCCTATGGTGGGATCCAAACCCGGGTCACTTGGGTGAAAGTCCAATGCTCCAGATTCAAATGAACTCTCTGGCTTAGTTCAGTGCTGATAAACCTGCAAGCTATGCGTATCTACCAAGGTAGACAATTGAAGGAAGGCATTACAGTGCGTAACACTCCCTCTACAAGGAAGTAATCATTTGCCATGACGCAAAGTCATTTTCGGCAAAATAAACGGATGTTTACTTATAGTGACTGGTTATGAGGCATAATAGGGATCAGTTAAGGAAATCTTGACAGATCTTCTATAAAATAAAGGTATGTTGTGTGTACTCATTAGAATCGCCTCAATGAGGCGATTCTAATGAGTACACACAACATACCTTTCAAGATAAGTTCAGAAAAAAGCATATATTATCCTAAATATATGGATATCTAGAGGTTTGGGTAATAATTAACTAGTTCAAATTAGCCATGGTAAACGGAATATCCGTGTTCGAGTTATCACAGTTTTAGTTTATACTAATTTATTTTAGTTCGATTGCGATGAAAGCTTCAAGTTTATTGAATCGCTCTCGAACACTCATTCCGGGTGTTTTCACGCGCGAGAGAGAGAGAGGCAGTGGCTTTTACACCACTGCTACCCATTTACACCTGGGTGGAGTGGGGCAGTGTCATTACGTGTCTTGCCCAAGGACACACCTCGATACCGGTGGCCGGATTCGAACGCACACAGTTTTACTGTATAATAAAACAGAGATGACAGTTTGATCACCATGGCTGAGTTGAACACCTTATCAAGTCTCTAGAAAATTCTTCCCACAGCTTCATTTAAACAATAGATTGTGAATAAGTGAGTGTTTGAGTTTTACATCTCACCAACAGCTAAGGTCATACTGAGATGGGACCTCGGTTTAAAGACTCATCCGAAAGTCTGGAGAAGCCCGGAATTGATCCTGCGATCCCTGCAAACAATAGACGGTTACAAGCTAGGCAAATTTTCTTGTTTTTTCTTGAAAAGGTATGTTGTGTGTACTCATTAGAATCACCTCAGTGAGGCGATTCTAATGAGCAAACACGACATACCTTTATTTTATACAGGATCGGAAAAATATCCTTCAGTTATCCTCATTATGGGGCCTGACCTAGCTCTGCGTCTCAAACTCCCAGCCTCAAACAAATTTTCATGGTTTTGTTTGTTTGTTTGAGTTGAGGTTTAACATCCCCATCAACACAATTTTGGTCATTTTGCTTCCAATTTTTTGCGACTTTTACCCGACATGGAGATGGAATGACATCTCAAGCCCTACCGTCCAAACTAACCAATAGGGTTATATACTATATATAACCCTATTGGTTTATTTGGACGGTAGGGCTTGAGATGTAAGCCCTACTGTCCAAACAAACCAATAGGGTTATATACTATATAGGGCTTGAGATGTCTATAGTACAGTAACGGTTCGACTTGCACCACTTTGCCTGGGAAGGCTTAGAACTTCTAAGCGGTTTACCAGTACACATGTGCTGTTGGTTTCAGCACTGCATGGAAGCATCATGCAGCCCAATCTATTACTCCACGCCCAGATGGGCGAGGGCCAAAATTTTCATGGTCCGGAAGGTGTTCAAATCATTTATCTTTCACTGAATGTACAAGTTAAGGACTTTCAGGTATTGTGAATCTAAAGTAAGAATGACTGAATACGTACATCAAATAATTTTACATGATAGCAATATATATCCTTCGGCATTAGTCTTTCTCTGACGAAGTTTCTGGCATTTTTCACTATCTCCTGCACCTGAAAAGTATACCACATTTTTTCTAAAACTTTATGACACCTTATGAACATGACACATTATTGTAACCCAAAACCTCTTTATAGAGGATCTTACATGAGTGTTCATGTATTATTGAATTTATTAAATGAGTTGAGTTTGAGTTTGAGTGTTTTGAGTTTTACGTCCCACCAACAGCTAAGGTCATACGGAGACGGGACCTCGGTTTAAAGACTCATCCGAACGTCTGGAGAAGCCCGGGATCGATCCAGCGATCCCTGGTTTACAAGGCGAGTAGTGTAACCACTGCACCACGGAGGCTTCTATTAAATGAGTTGAGGAAAAGGGATAAAATGTGAGGCTTTGAACTGGACTGCTGGTAAAATTTGCAAAAATGCAAGAGTGTACAAGGGGATTAACTGATAAATAGAATACCAGATTAGTGTCATTTGATATCAAGTTTATCAGGCTCGGCTTCGAGAACGCATGTAGAATCGCGAGGCTGGCTACAAGCGTTCTCGAAGCCTTGCCTGATAAACTTGATAACAAAAGACACAAACCTGGTATTCCCTATATCCACAACATTTTGTTTCTGGAAAAATGAAACCAAAAAGAGGAAGAATCACATCCCCAGGGATATCTGACATTATTTCCTGATAGAAATCTATGTTTTGGGACTTGTTTGAATCTCCTCACTTTGGCAGTTCTAACGAGTACCTATAATTCATATTTGAAGAATAAATAAGAAAAATATCATCAAAAAATGCTAGTTCCAGATCATTGAAATGAAATGCAATATTTAACCATATAACACCACCGTAACACTGTGGATAACATCCTGTTATAAAAATCATATGACCACACTGGTGCGTAACATCATGATGCGGTCTGTGACAACCCTATGTTTTCTATTGAACTTCTTTGGCGATAAAATTTGATTTTGACTTGTTAATCTTACACTCATGGTCTTTTCATATAAAATTTATGAAACTTGCCAATGACTTGAAATGACCACTCTGGTAAGAGCCTCTATTTATGGTAAGGTAAGTATTTTGCGATAATGGAAGGATAGTTTTTGTCAATTCTCCATAAATACCTATGTTGTGGGTATTCATTAGAACCGCCTCACCGAGGCGGTTCTAATGAGTACCCACAACATATGTGTAGGTTTATATACAGAAATAAGGAAAACTATCCTTCAGTTATCACAAAATACTAGCCCTACCTGTTGCAACATGTATGTTTAACAAGTCAGCCATTTGTTCCTCTTTATCACAAAATCATTATAGCTATTTTTTTTTTGTTTGTATTGGATTTAACGGCCCAGTCAACACTATTTATGTCATTTTTTTAGCCTGTCAGTTTACCTATCCATACTTATACGTAAGCGGTTAACCAGTACAGTGCACTTTCTTTCGCCAGAAACTGACAACTGTCCTTCTTGAATCCGCAGAAGGGAGAGAATGACAGTAGAAAACATTTCATGATCAATCTCCACAAAAGAATGTTGTCGACCCCACCAAGTATCGAACCCGTGTCCTCCTGATCACCAGTCAGACGCGCATCCGACTGAGCTACCGAGGACGGCTTCAGCCTCGCCTATCTGGCTGGCCATAACTGCATTTACAGTTATAGTTATTCCTTGACTGTCGCCAAGAGTTAAAATTGTAATTTACCCATCCTGACCAATTCATTCCCTTATTTTTGAGGAAGAGCAGGAGTCAAACCCACATCCTCCTGATCACCAGTCAAACGCACATCCAACTGTACTACAGAGGCCGGTTACAATAATACCTCATGTTCAGGGCTCTAGAAAACCGATTTTGTGCCGGTCCAGGCCGATTTATGAAACTGAAAACCCGATTTGTTTGAAAAATTCTGCTGAAAGATCGGTCCCAGTAAAGTTTTAATGTGCCAAAATTTTCAACAGAGAAATAATAGCAGATATGTTAAGAGTGATCTTTCAGCAATGTTTCAACTTCAACAAACTTCAAGATCTTTCACTCTTAATGGGCATCAAATAAACTTCTTGAAAAAGTATTGGTATGCGCTTCAAAGCATGTGTACTAGTAATGGGAAATACAGTACATTAAACCATTAGGTTTCTTTACAGAGGTAAATCCTTTATTATGGTAAAAGGTTGATTACCAAATACTGTCATTGTAAGGAGGGTCCTCTTATTAATCTTCATACCTTTGCATCATTATCTTTGGCCCATTGTATTTTCTCCATCAAATCACTCAAATCTCGCTTGAACGGTATATAGTGTTCATAAGGCTTCAGATCTTTATAGAAATGTTCATAGTAATGAGAATCTTGCTTCAAAACCAAAGAATTTCCGGCTATCAGGTAAGGAAATCTGTAGGCTGCAACCGTCCCATCAATGTTGATCTGATATTTATGCTGCAACAAAAACAATGTTAACTCTTATCTTGCTGTTCACTACAACCCCTATATATGCAAACAGTGTAGAAGCCACCTGATCAGGATCTACACTGTTTGGAATTCAGTTTATGAATTTGTAGCAATAAATTACATCAAGTACAGTAAAACCTGTCTTAGTGGCCACCTCTATTAAGCAAGCAACCTGTCTTAAGCAAGCAGGCATTCAGTTCCCCAAAAAGGCAAATGTGTTTAATTGCTCCTGTATTAAGCAAGCACCTGTCTTAAGCAAGCACATTTTGGTTATCCCTTAGGTGCTTGCTTAATACAGGTTGGACTGTAATTCGATTGGTTGATAGACAGAAATGGGTGTGGCTTAAATGATTATTCAGCAAGATAAGGGTTAAGCACTGACAGCTAGTAGTATTGGTACCATTACTATTACACAATGGTGTGTGACATAGTGTATTTTTCCACATCTCCAAAATGGCTACTTTTCTGATGAAAATCTGTTTTTCTTTTCTTTTTTTTTATTAATGGCCCTTTCAAGATTATTTCACTCATATTGAGTCAATCTTTAATCAGAGGAAATGGCAAATCCATTTTAGCGCCACTTTTTCAAAGCAGTGCTATAATAAATATGCTGCTGACCCTGTAAGAATCAAACAAGCATCCTGCCGATTACCAGTTGAAAAATATAAAGAGAAAAGATCATTGTTTGTTTGTATTGGAGTTTAACAGCCCAGTCAACACTATTTAGATCATTTTTGAGCCAGTCAGTTTACCTATCCACACTTTTCATAGGCAGGCTTTTACTTAAGCAGTTAACCAGTGCAGTGCACATTCTTTCGCCAGAAACTGATAACTGCCCCTCTTGAATCATTGGAAGGGAGAGAATGACCATAGAAAAGATTTCATGATCAATCTCCACAAAAGAATGTTGCCGACCCTGGCAGGTATTGAACCCACGTCCTCCTGATCACCAGTCACAGAGTTCCCACTCTCGCACAATCTTACGTGAATCACGCAAAGAAAATAAAAATCATGCACGATTTTTTTTCCGTCGGGTGAAATTGCGCGCATAAGAAATTGACTGGGGCTAATCAACCAGTTTTTCCCGTCGGACGAAATCGGCGCATCCGAAATTGACTGGGGCAAATCGGCCGATTCCCTGAATTAGATTTGGGAAAACCCGCAGACTTGAATTCGACTTACAGCTTGACTAGCTAGTAGAGTAAGATATCGCGAAATGAAAATGTAAATACCGGTATTAAAAATGCAACCATCAAACAAGCCGCAAACATGGTGATAAAAAGCGAGAAATTCAATAATGTTCAAATGAAAGGAAGAAAAGTGATGTTCGCATACATTTATTAATAATATTATACTCTCCTGATTGCTGATTTGCTCAAGTTGTCAACACTATTAAACTGTTTACACCCGAGGCGGGCCTTATTGATAAGCCGACAATTAACAATGTGACAAGGTGTGAAAATAGTCTATCAAGATATACCAGTTACATCTTTTTATCCCTTTGTAATTGACACGTGTAGATGCTAAATATTATTCCCGCAAAAACAGAGCAAAACAGACGCTGTTTTTTTTTCTACGCGTCTGTAAACCATTATTTATTTATTAATCATAGAATGGGGGTATTACAAAGTGACATTTTCTATTTAAACCTGTTTCATGATTAGCCTGCGAGAAAAATATTTTTGCCGTTTTTAACGTATGAAAGAAATATGCCCCACGTGACATCAATGAAAATTTGTGCATGCTTTTTGGCCTCCGACAGGTGAACGCGCTAAATATGTTACCCGCCAAAACACAGCAGAGCAGATGCTGATATTTTCTAAGCATCTGTATGCAGTTTTTCATTTATTAATAAACATACAACCAGAGTTTTGCAGGTTGACATTTTCTATATCAACCTGTATCATTTTTAGCTTGTGAGAAAAAATATTTTTGCCGTGTTTTTAGTGGATCTTTATGAAAGAAATATGCCCCAATTGAAATCAATAAAAACCATGCATGCTTATTAGTTCCGACTAAGTTCCGTAGCCAGGGAAAAAGCAAGACCATTTAAAAATTTAGGCATTACAAAAACTTCCGTACTTCACGATCTTTAGCTTTGTTTACCATTAAATTCCAAAGCATTATGGACAAGTATACAGGTTTTCTCACACATTTCGTTTCATTGTAAAATTTTATACCCCCTAAATTTGATTCTTACCCCCAGTTTTTGTACCCAGGGGGTAAGTTTACCCCCAAAAACAAACATAGGTGGGAACACTGAGTCAGATGCGCATCCGACTGGGCTACCGAGGCTGAAGAGAAACTATCAGGAGATGACATAAGAAAATTGAAAAGAAAAACAAACAATGAAAGCCCATCCTACTCAGACAGAAAGACAGAGGCCAGCTACACCTAGGTATAGTGCAATGGCTCTTCCTGAACTATGTTAAAGGTGCATTATTGAGCTATCCAGAAAAAATGCTTCCAAAAATAAAATACATATAGCCCGTATTTTTCTTTAAAACAATACAAATGAATGCATTTTATGCAAAAATGCAAACAATTATGATGACAGGTAAACGAGTTTGAAAGGGATTCCCTAACTAGGTTTCGAACACTAGTTAGATCTATTTTTAGTTCGTGACACAAATAGAATCCCCACATATGACGTTATGCGACGTTCATTTTTGGCCTTGTTTCCTTAGGCCATGCCTGAATCGGAAAAAAATATGACGCTGAATACCATGCCATAAGTAACTACACTCAGAGACGATACTGTCGCCATGTATGTGTAAAGTGACAGATTTATTTTTAGAACAGAAATTCCGAACACATGTTCAGAGCGAAGGGTAAACACGAATGAAAACGACCATTTTCACAAAGTTCTGAAGCTGTATTTGGCTCCAAATGTGTACACATGACAAAGGAGTGTGCATTGAAGATAATAAAACAGAAAAAAAAAATTGAGACCCGGTAGCTCAATAATGCACCTTTAAAGTCACCTAAAACCAGCAAATTTATAACAGTTGCACTGTAAAAAGCCTAAAAATTGAGGACTTGCTGTAAAGCTACTGAAATTTTAACCTTTGGCCTGCTGAGCCCGGATACCTTATCTTTCAAACAATGAAGATCCAGATCAGATGGCTTCTGAAGAAGCCATCTGATCAGGATCTTCATTGTTTGCCACTTAGGTTTATTAATTTGTTGCAATAATTTGCACCAAGTAATCTGATTGGTTGATAATCAGTAGTGGGTGTGGCATATTTAAATATTCAGGACAAGGGTTAACAAATTTGTTTCACGATCCTGCAAGGAGTCCAAAAGGTGCAAACAGAATAGCAAACAGTGTAGACCCTGATCAGACTGCTCCTTCATCTAAGTCTACACTGTTTGCTTAGGCCTGTCTGTCCCAATACTTAGGATCATTAAGGTAAGTTTGGAAATTCATTAACTAACCTTGAAAAAGTCAAAGAAAGATATAGATTTTACAAGTTCTCCATATTTTTTGTCATCTTTCGGGAAGAAAAACATATGTGTCAACGCTGCGTCAATGATTTCCGGATGTTTCCGTGACATGATTACAACATCCAGCCTCTCCTGTCTACTATCTCGACCCCGCCAGAATGCCAAATCTGTTTTATCATTCCAATTGGCTGGCAATGACTTGGACAAAGAGGAAATGACATCCAAGCTCACCCTGAAACATACATCATACATCATATACAGCTGAAACATACATCATATACAGCTGAAACATACATCATATACAGAGGATTCGCATTATAACGACACTACCGTATTTGTTCCCTATTATTGTGCTGTCATAATGATTTTGCTGTTATAAAGAATCTCAGTTAGGAGTATGATAGGATGTAAAAGGTCGTTTCCACATCATAAGTCCAAGAAACAAATGTTAAAGACATTTGTTAGAATCGCCTTTGTGAGGTGATTCTAACAAATATCTATAACATTTGTTTCTTGAAGTATTAAATTACAAGAATTTTTCATGACTATGGATTCGATTTGGGCATTTCCAACCTGAGGGAAGCTCGCATCGCTCGGAATCGAGGGTAAGGCTTGAGCTGAGAATTCATTGCATTGAAATCGTTGTTATAACGAGTTTTGCCCTTACAACGAATGTTGGTAAAAAAAGGGTTGACTGTAAATGAGATTGACATGCTTAGAGAAATGTATACTTTTTCAAAGGTAGACTTTAGCAAAGTCTGCCACTGGTGAGAACAACAAGGGACACCAGAAAACAAATGATGATGTGACCAGTTGTACTGAGTAGTGTCTGAGTTCTTGTTTGTTTGATTTGAGGTTTAACGTCCCTGTCAACACTGTAAAGGTCATTTTGGAGACGTTGCTTCCAATTTTGTGGGACTTTCACCCGACATTGAGATGAAATGACATCTCAAGCCCTGCCACCCAATGAAACCAATAGGGTTTATAAGCATGGACAGCACTCGCACAGCTTTGCCTGGGCAGGCTTAGATCCTCTAAGCAGTTTACCAGTACTCATGTGCGGGTCGGTTTCAGCTCTGTGTGGAAGCATCATGCGGCTCATTTATTTCTTCAAGCCCCGATGGGCGGGGGCGACGTGTGTGGCTGAGTTCTGATTTAGCTTTCATGCCAATGAAACACAGACAAAAACTATGCGATTCTGATCAAATGTGCAATTTTGTTTAGTTAAAAATTTAACTAGAAATGGTGTTTGTAAATAATTACGTTGTATGCCCTTAACAATGAGCTTGAAAATTCTGAAAAATTTTCTTCAGTTATAGCATCCAACTAGAAATTGTGTTTGTAAAACACTAAACCCTAAATGATATGCTTGAAAATTCTGAAACTTTTACTTCAGTTATAGCCCTTTGAAAATTTTGGCATCTAGATGCAAAAATTTTCAAAGGGCTATAACTGAAGAAATATTTTCAGAATTTTTTCAAAAGTTGACCAGGTCATCAATTCATCATTCTCTTACAGCCCGTCAAGTTTCAAGGTCAACAGCTTAAACAGGTTTTGAGATATCTTCCTTACACGCTTAAAATGCCGAAATTTTCTGTGTGTAACGAGAAAATATGCCCTAGATTTTTGCTCATTATGTAACAATGACATATCCAAGAATATGTTCATTACGCTTGTTATGGCCACAATGAAGTACAGAGTGTTTTTGCCCTATATAGTTCCTTCGTTACGTTTGTTACATTATGTTAGGAGAAAATATGACCTACATTTTTGCTTATTACGTAACAAAGACATGTTCAGGAATATGCGTTACACTCGTTACGGTCCAAATGAGGTGCACAAATGTTTTTTCCCTAAATATTTCCTTCTTTACATTTGTAACGTTACGATGGAAGAAAATATGCCCGAGATTTTTGCTCATTATGCTCGTTACGTAACAAAGACATGTCCGAAAATATCCTCGTTACGCTCGTTAGGGTCCACATGAGGTGCAGAGTTTTTTTCCCTATATATTTCCTTTGTTATGTTTGTTATGTTACATTGGGAGAAAATATGCCCCATGTTTGCTCGTTATGCTTGTCATGTAATGCAGACATGTCTGAGAATATCCTCTTGATGCTCGTTAAGGTCCAAATGAGGTGCAGAGTGTTTTTTCTCTATATATTTCCTTTGTTACATTTGTTACAGTACATTGGGAGAAAATAATCCCCAGATTTTTGCTTGTTAGGCTACAAAGACATGGCCAAGAATATCCTCGTTATGCCTGTTACGGTCCAATTGAGTTGCTGAGTGATTTTCCCTGTATATTTCATTTGTTACATTTGTTACATGTAATGTAGCTCACCTCTGGAAAATTTTACATACTTTTTGTGAAGTATCAAGCCAGTGTCCTTATAAAATAAGGTTAAGGTCACTAAAACTAATCAAATCTTTGTTTGGTCACTTGCAATGATATATTGTACCAAGTTTGACCAAATTTCAATGATTTGTTCATGAGATAAGGTGCAAACACGGCATTTTGACAGTTTATTTTTATTTTATTTTTTTTTGGGGGGGGGGGGGGGGGGGGGAAGGCTTCAAACTGACTACATAATAGAAATGACTATGTTAAATGTTTAAGGGGCAATTACTCCAAAAGTAGGAAAATCAAAGTTACGCCTCATATGTTCTGCACGACCTCTCAAAGTGCTCTACATATCTGTGAAGTTACATGAAAATATCTCAAATGGTATCAGAGTTATGGCACAGACACGAAACTATGATAGAAATGGCTATTCAATGTCAAAGGGCAACTAGAGCTGTCAGTGAAACTGACTAGGGCCCCGGCAGCGCTATCAGAAATTTGTGGACGGACAGACAGAGTGATTACTATAGGGCACCCACACTTTCAGTGCGGGGCCCTAATAATTCCAAAAGAAGGAAAATCAGAGTTATGGTTCATATGTTCTGCATGTCATCTAATGGTGCTCTACATATCTGTGGAGTTTCATGAAAATATCTCAAATGGTATCAGAGATATGGAGCTGACATGAAACTATGATAGAAATGGCTATGTTCAATGTTCAAAGGGCAATAACTCCAAATGTATGAAAATCAGAGTAACGGTTCATATGTTCTGCATGTCGTCTCATGGTGCTATACATATCTGTGAACATTTGTGAAAATATCTCAAATGGTATCAAAGTTATGGAGCGGACACGAAACTATGAGGCGCTGACAGAAGTACATACAGGTGGACGGTGTCGGAGGGTATAACATAATACCCTGACACTTTTTGAGTTGTGGGGCATTAAAATGACCCAAAAAGGTTATTTCACATACTGTTTCTCCCATGGAAATTCCTGAAAGTTGACAGGTCTGCTAACAGAGTAAACCTTATGTTTAGACTGTTTATGACAGGAGCCTACCGGTAGATAATAATTAAATCAGATTCAATCTATTACTCATACAGAATAGGTTGGGCCCATCCTAGAAATATCCCTGATTGATCTGCTCACATCTGTACTAATTAATAAATAATTAATCAAAGAGAATCAGAGGAAACTAATAATGGGACATTGATTATCCCAAATTGTCCTGAATGGAATCTTCCACCTTTAACCCTTTTGTACCAAATGGAATCTTCCTCCTTATATATAGCAGGAGTTCATTTCAAAATTTAGGAGTGTCAGGTTGAGTTTTGTTCAGGTTGAGGAAAATGGCTGAACTTTTTGCAAACAGTGTAGGCCCTGATCAGATGCCGCATTCTGCGGCGTCTGATCTGGGCCTGCACTGTTTGCCAGGGTACCCGTTTGGGGGTGTCTGGTCCTAAATGGGTAAATTAATACCTCTAGCAGGAGTTCATTTTGAAATCTAGGGATGTCAGGGTTGAACTATTTTTTTTTTTTAATTTATATACAAAAAGAGCTGACCATTTTGCATACAATGAAGGCGCGCAGAGTCTGATCTCGTCCTGCAATGTTTGCCAATATCTAATTTTGGGGTTTTTCAATATAAAATGGGCTATGCTAACAGAGCTAAAGAAACAGGTGATAAAAATACATCACATTTACCCATATAGAATTAAAGTAGAATCTTCCACTTACAAACTTTGGACAGCTCCATTTCCAACTCATCTCATAAGTACAAATGCATAGATTTTTTTTTTGTTTAATGTTTTTGCTTTTTCAATTGTAACTCTCGAAGCAGACTTTTCTCTTCAAATAATGAATCAAAAATAAGGTAGATATAAGTAATAAAGGTTTTTTTAACGTTCATTTAAGTATGAACAAGAAAGCAGTCTGAGGGGCAGCCAAATCCCCATCGCACTTTATATCAAGGCTCAACCTTGTGACCTTCAGTTGTGACCTTGACCTTGAGTTGGCATGGTTTATTTATGGGTTCTGCAAATCAGCTCAATGAGGGGGATATTTCCACAAAGTTTAATGAAAATCCTTCCAGAGGTAAAGGAGATATGAAACAGACACAAAATTCAGTTTCATACTCGTGACCTTCACCTATGACCTTGAACTTGAGTCGGCATGGTTTATTTATGGGTTCTGCACATCAACCCACTGAAGGGGATATTTGACTAAAGTTTAATGAAAATGCTTCCAGGAGTAAAGGAGATATGGAACGGGCATAAAATTCAATGTTTAAAACTCGTGACCTTTAAATGTGACCTTGACCTTGAGCCGGCATGGTTCATTTATGGGTTGTACACATCAGGTCACTGATATGGATATTTTACCAAAGTTAAATGAAAATCCTTTGAACGGTTTTTAACTTGTGACCTTCAAATGTGACCTTGACCTTGAGGTGGCATGGTTGATTTATGGATTCTGCACATTAGCTCATTGAGGGGGATAACTGACCAAATTTTAATAACAAGAGGGCCCAGAGGGCTTTCTTGTTTCGGACAAGAAGATTTTTAAATTTGTTGTTGTTGTTGATCTTTAAGCAATATCATGCTGCTTATGGCCTCCTTGAGCTTTTCTTCTTCTCATATGTGCCAAAACTTGTGGTACCGTATACTAATGTTGCTCGTGTGCATGCGTAACTCAGTTTAAATTTTGAAAATTAGTTAAACATATTAGTGCACTTTATATATTCTAGCAGTGCACCAATAAGATCGTTTTGTCCCTCCTTGCTTATGTCCTCAATACAGCCATTTAGAACTTGTATATCAATATCTCAAATTATATTCAGACCTTCTCTCTTTAATATTCCCTCCACAGTACTTTGCAAAGCCTCTCTCTGTTCTTTGTATGTTTCACATTGGAATATATAGTGGTTTAAGTCTCCAGTTTCCTGGCACTTACTATATAGTTTAGATTTGGTCCTATCTCTCCTTGCTTTATGGCTGTTTAGGTTCGAATGGCCTGACAACAGTTGATTCAAAACACAAAAATTTGATCTATCACCCTCCCCATAACATTTTCTCTTTCCTGCCTCTTTAAACACATGTTGTACATGATCCACCTTCTCAGACAACTGATACTTTCTATTCCACTTATCTTTCATCTGTTTCTTGATTTCCTGCACAGCTTCCTTCTTATCCATACTGATTGGCACCTCCACATTTTCTCCTGTCATCTCCATAGCCCCTTCTTTTGCTTGTCTGTCTGCCAATTCATTCCCTTCAATGCTCTTGTGTCCTGGGACCCAGTGGGCAGTGATTTCGTTCCTATTTGCTCTTAGTTTCTCTGACGCTTCTTTAATATGGAGTATGATATCCACCTTATTCTTTGGAATCTGGTTCGCGAATGCAGAAATTATTGCAGATTGACAGTCGGTGAAAATGTGTATACTCCTGTCAAATAGTTGTCTCGCATCTAACAGCTCTGCTAGGAACTCCAATGCTAGCTGAATACCTACAAGTTCACCAGTGTAGTTATTGCTGAGTGGACTAACCCCTCTCTTTAAACCTGGGGAGGAACCATAGCCTTCCAAATAGATCACTGCCCCTGCTCCTGTAGGTCCCGGATTGCCTAATGCTGAACCATCTGTAAACACCACAATCTCATTTTCTCTTATCTGACTTAAAATGTCTCTGACTCGCTGTTCTTGAATTTCTTTGGTATTATAGAATTCCTCTGTCTCCGCTTTTGCCATAACTTTCATCAATCCCATCATATCCTTTTCATACCTAAAATTCTTCTCTATACTGTCAACTTCCAGCTTTCCACTCATCTCTCTGAACCGTGCGTAAAGGTTTTTTCCTATATATGCCTATGTAAAACTAGTGGGTCCCAGCGCAGGGACATTTTTGGCCAAAAGGCTATAATTTGAACAATCTTGGTAGAGGTCCACTAGATGAAGCTTCATACCAAATATCAAAGACCTGGGCCTGGCGGTTTCAGAGAAGTTTTTCTAAAGATTTTCCCTACATAAGCCTATGAAAAACCAAAGGGCCTTGGGGCCGGCGCATTTTTGGCCCCAGCACTATAATTTGAACAGTCTTGGTAGGGGTCCACTACATGAAGCTTCGTACCAAATATCAAAGACCGGGGCCTTGCAGTTTCAGAGAAGAAGATTTTTAAAGATTTTCCCTATATAAGCCCATGTAAAACCAAAGAGCCCCGGGGAGGGGCATTTTTGGCCCCAGCACTATAATTTGAACAATCTTGGTAGAGGTCCACTAGATGAAGCTTCATACCAAATATCAAAGATCTGGGCTTTGCGGTTTCAGAGTTGAAAATTTTTGAGAGATTTTCCCTATATAAGGCCATGTAAAATCAAAGAGCCCTGGGGTGGGGGCATTTTTGGCCCCAGCACTATAGCATGAACAATCTTGGTAGGGGTCCACTAGATGAATCTTCATACCAAATTTCAAAGATCTGGGCCTTGCGGTTTCAGAGAAGATTTTTAAAGATTTTCCCCATATAAGCCCATGTATAACCAAAGGGCCCTGGAGCGGGGGCATTTTTCACCCCAGCACTATAATTTGAACAATCTTGGTAGAGGTCCACTAGATGAAGCTTCATACCAAATATCAAAGACCCGGGCCTTGCTGTTTCAGAGAAGAAGATTTTTAAAGATTTTCGCTATATAATCCTGTAAAACCAAAGGGACCCAGGGCGGGGGCACTTTTCACCCCAGCATTATAATTTGAACACTGTTGGTAGGGGTCTACTAGATAAAGCTTCATACCAAATATCAAAGACCTGGGCCTTGTGGTTTCAGAGAAGAAGATTTTTTAAGTTTTCGGTGAAAAAATCTATTTTTGGCTCCTGTGACCTAGATGTGCAATGGTCCGGAACCATTTGAACAACTTTGAAAGGGGACCACCTTAGGATCATTCCTGTGAAGTTTGGTCACAATCCGATCAGTGGTTTAGGAGGAGATGTCGTTTGAAGAAAAAGTTTACGGATGCACGCACGGACGGACTCACAACGGACAACGGACAAAAAGTGATCCCAAAAGCTCACCTCGTCACTACGTGACAGGTGAGCTAAAAAATACTTTCAGTGACAAAAGAGATATGGAACAGACACAAAAGTCAAAGTTTTAAACTTGTGACCTCCAAATGTGACCTTGACCTTCAGTCGGCATGGTTCATTTCTGGGTTCTGCACATCAGCTCACTGAGGGGGATAATTGACCAAAGTTTAATGAGAATTCTTGCTGGGTTAAAGGAGATATAAAACGGACACAAAATTCAAAGTTTCAAACTCGTGACCTTCATGTGTGACCTTCATCTTCTGCATATCAGCTCACTGAGTAGAATGTTTGACCAAAGTTTAATGAAAATCTATCAAAGGGTTCAGGAGATACGGAGTGGACAAGAAAGCGTTACGGACAGACAGACGGACGGATTTTCTTACAAGACGTACATTGTGGGGTTCACAATGTTAAGTCTATGGAGATTTTAACCCCATAATGTAGCATTGTACAGCCACTAACCCCACAATCACTCAAATTTTAACCCCATAACACATTTTTTATGGAATAAACCTCATTATGTATCAACTGTACTGAACATATACCCCATTATGTATCTAGGGCATGTATGGACAGATGGATGGACGGATGGACAGACAGACAGACAAATGAAGGCCATTTCTATAATTCCTGCTCCGCTTCGCGGCAGGGGATTAACAAAACTGGGTGACCAGAAAAGTTGGGGGTTCACTAAATCTTCTCGAGACCCCATGTTTTGTTTGCTTGTTTGTTCGCATTGAGGTTTTACGTCCCCATCAAAACTATTTAGGTCATTTTGGAGACATTGCGTCTGATTTTGCGGGACTTTGACCAGACACTGAGATGAAACACTATTCCTCAAAGAAACTGCCAGGGTTTATGGAACGTCATACTTGCACCATTTTCCTGGGCATGCATATAAGAATCTTATACGGGTGTGAGGGGTGGATAGAAAAATCCGTCCCAAGGGTCACTGTCTGGCATCACGAGGCTTGCCGAGTAATGCCAGACAGTGATCCTGAGGGACAGATTTTTCTATCCACCCCTCACACCCATATACGGTTCTTTTTCTTGCATACCTTCCATTTCTATTGCACATTTTTAATGCTGCTGTCACTTCGGTTACCGACGTCTGCCATTTTGTGATGACACAACAGGAATGTTTAGTGACGTCACACATGACGACGCCGCGCATGAGATTGTAATCAACCAGTGCATTTATCAAACACGCGATTATATTCAATTTGGGGTCGGAACACCAGGGTCAGCATATAAATTTCTATCCCAGGGTAAAATCGCG
Organism: Lucinisca nassula; assembly: GCA_963580285.1. Classification (NCBI taxonomy): domain Eukaryota; kingdom Metazoa; phylum Mollusca; class Bivalvia; order Lucinida; family Lucinidae; genus Lucinisca; species Lucinisca nassula. The sequence continues at coordinate 60,321,441 of OY757017.1, forward strand.
GATTCCCTTGTCTTGTGTGCAAGAATAGTCCTTCTAAACTGTTTACTGATAGGTTCTAGCTCTGTGTGGAAGCACCATGTAGGCCAAGCTCTGATGGGCAGGGGCGCCACCCAATGTTGTTCATAGTTCAATGGATGTTAAAAAATTACCTTCAATTCTTAATAACAGGGATGAACCCAGGACATGAGATACTTGGTCCACCCCTTTTAAAAAGGTTTAGGATGGGACTGTTGCAGAGTAAAGTCTGAACCACCACTTATCCTAGACAATGGTGTTCACATATCAAGAATTTACCCTTCCATCATTTTCACGGAGGCCTTAGTGATGTCATAGGTTGGCATCACAATGTCTCTTGTATCATCTGACCCACACCAAGAAAACAATGGCGTCGGCCCCTTGTCATCCTTTCTCTTCTCTAAGGGCCAGTCTCCGAGGTTTACAAAGAATTCCATGTCAGGTAATCGTACCTAGAAAGGGAGGTAATTGTACTGATAAGCTTCAAGCTTACTTGCAGATTCTGAAACATTATTTATATATCAGTTGTAATCATAACTGTAGCTATTACAGTCAAATATCAGTGGCTTAACCCTTTTTGTACCAAATAGAATCTTCCACCTTATATATAGCAGGAGTCCATTTCCAACTTTAGGGGTGTCAGGTTGTGTTTTCTTCAAAATTTACTTTGAAAATGGCTGAACTGTTTGCAAACAGTGGAGGCCCTGATCAGACGCCACGTTCTGCGGCGTCTGATCTGGGCCTGCACTGTTTGCCAGGGTACCCGTTTTGGGGTTTCTGGTACTAAATGGGTTAAATACCTTTAGGATCAGGCAAATTTATTCGAGCAGCTGAGGGTTAGTCGCAGTGCCACATCATGAGAGTAATATGGGTATATCTTTTCAATGTTCTGTAGGGAAATTAATGCATGTCATACATGTGTACTCATAAGAATCATGTGCATCATCAAGATCATTCTAATGAGTACACATAGCATACATTTTTAAAATAAATTTAAGAAAATATCCCTTTTTATGGTCATGAACTAGATGTTAGTGGAAATATTGGGGCTCAAGGAGTTTGAATGAAAATAGGGTAAAAGAGCCGTCAGTGTTTGAGTAATATGAGCTACATCATGAGCTATATGAGTTATGTCATGAGTTATATGAGCTGTCATGAGTAATATGAGAAATGTCATGTCATACGAGCTATGTCATGAGTCATATGAGCTATGTCATGTCATATGAGCTATGACATGAGTCACATGGGCTATGCCATGTCATATGAGCTATGCCATGAGTCATAATTTATGAGCTAAGTCATGAGTCATATGAGCTATGTCATGTCATATGAGCTATGACATGAGTCACATGAGCTATGTCATGTCATATGAGCTATGACATGAGTCACATGGGCTATGCCATGTCATATGAGCTATGCCATGAGTCATAATTTATGAGCTAAGTCATGAGTCATATGAGCTATGTCATGTCATATGAGCTATGACATGAGTCACATGAGCTATGTCATGTCATATGAGCTATGACATGAGTCACATGGGCTATGCCATGTCATATGAGCTATGCCATGAGTCATAATTTATGAGCTAAGTCATGAGTCATATGAGCTATGTCATGTCATATGAGCTATGACTTGAGTCATATGAGCTAAGTCAATAGTCATATGAGCTATGTCATGTCATATGAGCTATGACTTGAATCATATGAGCTAAGTCATGAGTCATATGAGCTATGTCATGTCATATGAGCTATGTCGTAAGTAAACATTCTTTGTGACATGAGTGGCCAGCTAAGACACAGATCAGACTGTGCTTACACACAGTCTGATCAGGGCCTTTTCTGTCCACATGTAGATTCAAACATCAAGATTTCCGCCTTCAGCTTTGTCACACCTGTAATTGTACTTCCGGGTACTTGAGAAATGGATTTGATTATTCGGAATGACGCAAATGATGACCGATTGACAAACGGACATTCTAACAAACTAAGAAACAAAGGAAAACATGACTACAATATCCCGCCAAGCTTAAATCATGATAAAAAGGCTCTTTTTTGGCTCCACGTACATGCAAGATGCAAGCTGTTCACTGGTGGAACGACCTGAAACATATTATCTCATGACGCACCTCATATGTTAAAACCAAGGGGAGGTAATATCTATAGCATGCTGAGTTTTCCGAACCTTGACATCATTTCCATCGACGACTCAGTAAGGTCGTAGGTTGGCATCACAATATCTCTCGAGTCGTCGGACCCACACCAGGAAAAAATAGGCAAAGGTCCATCATTAAGCTTTCTATTCTCCAATGGCCAATCACCGAGGTTAACAAAGAATTCCATATTAGGTAACCACACCTACAAATTAAGGGAGGTACATATAACGCTAAAAAAAAACCCTGTCACCCAGGAATACTGACGCTTTAGACCTTTCACCCTTTAGTGTCTGAAGTGGACTTTTCAATTTTTAAGGGGAATTGGAATACCGGGCTGATTTTTCTCTCTATTTTTTCAGAGGGAGACAACTTTCAGGACTTCCTGTTCGCTTTTCTATCAGCTCTGTCCCGCGGAAAAAGGGGACTACTCTTATAGGAAAGAATTTGCTCCGACTACTCTTATAGGAAAGAATTTGCTCCTGAGGAGCAAATTTTTTCCTTTAAGAGTAGTCCCTTATTGACTTGGGAGACAAAAATAATTTTGCAGGAGTTGCCTGCCCTGAAGGTGTATCCATTCCCCTTAAATTTGGACACATCCATTCTTGCAAACAAGCGATTCAGCTGAAATCTTTAACAGGATGGCAAACAGTGTTGATCCTGATGAGATGGCTCATTTAAGGGGAATGGGAACACCTTCAGTGGAGGCAACTCCTGCTAAAGTATTTTGTCTCCCATGTCAATAGGGGTCAACTCTTAAAGGAAAGTAGACCTTGCATGATTGTGTTTCACAGGTCATTAATCGGAGTCGATCACAAACCACTGGCTAAAAAACACATGAACCTCAGTTGCAGAATCTAGCATCCCACATGGTCTATCACAGAATTCTATCTACCGGTATATATATACAACCTGAAAAAGTTCAAATCTGTCAGATGGTTAATAAATTTTGATCATAGTCACTTTTTTGCTTATAAAGCCCACAACATTTTTCATTTCCAAACAAAAGCATTACTGTTGACCCCTATCAAACTCAGAAACCCTTTAACCCCCAAGTTGCTAAATTAGACTTCTTCATCTTTAAATTTTAAATTTGGAGTTCAGCCAAAATCATTAAGAACATGGCAAATAGTGCGGATCCTGGTAAACAGCTTGTTATGAGTTGTCTCATCAGGCTCTAGATTATATGCAAAGGAATCGTATAAGAATATTAAATGTGTGTGAGGGGTGGATAAAAAAATCTGTCCCGAGTATCACTGTCCGACAACACGAGTGATCCCGAGGGACGAATTTTTCTATCCACCCCTCACACCCATGTAGGATTCTTTTTCTTGCATACCATCCATTTCTGAGTGTGGAATTTCAATACTGCAGTCACTTTGGTTGCCTGCGTCCACGATATTGTGATGACACTACAGTGCTGTTTAGTGACTTCATATAACATGCTGTGCCGTCAACTTTAATGACGGCGCATATGAGGTCGTATTCAACCAATGCATTTGTCAAACATGCAAGAGTGTTCGATTTTGGGTAAGAACACCTGCTTTAGAACATAATTTCTTTCCCAGTCCCAAACTAAAACTATGGATTTCCTTATCTAGTGTGCAAGAAATATTGGTCTACAGGACTGAAAGGGTTAAGAAAAAAAGGCTTACAGCTCTGAGGCTATAAAACATTTTTTATGCTGAACTCAGATGAGCATGAGATTTGTGCTGCTCATAAAAACCTGGGCCCAGTTGTTCAAAGCATCGTTAGCTTAACGAGCTCATTAGTGGTCATATTGTTAACTGTTCTAGCAAGTACAATATCTAAAATTTTGGAATTTTTGCCGAAGAAATGACAGCAGCTTTTGCATTTGCAAAAGCTGCTCACATTTTTTCAGCAAAAATATTAGCATATTTGTCATATTAAATGAACAAAGTTTTAACGAGACGTTAGCTAACGGCGTCGTTAGTTTTGAACAAAATTAATAGGCCCTGATGTAAAATGCCAACAAGCAGGACAAAATGTCATTTTCTGCCTGGCTGAGCATGAAAGAAGTATCTATTGTTGGTACTTTGAAATATGAAATTTACGAGCAATTAAATTTTTATGCTCATCTCATCTGAGCATCATTATGATAACACACATGCAACATAGTGTATTTTTCACATTTCTTATTTATACTGCAAACATAGGTTGTTGGTGCTCGTTAGAACCACCTGGACGAGGTGGTTCTAACGAGTACCCACAGCCTATCTCTCTGTGCAGAAAGAAAAAAATAATGTGTATCCCTGTAAACCCCAGTTTTCTCTATATAAAGTGGGGTTTAGAGGGGTTTTCATTACACAGACTTGTGTTTTGTGATGGCAAACAAGTTTTATAACCTCGGAAACACTTAGCTTTACTGGTCCCATTGGAGCCTCTGTGGCCTAGTGGTTAAGAGCACCGATTCTTAATCATTAGGTCTCTCAACCCTGTGGGTTCGAGCCTGGCTCAAGTCACATGTGAGACGCAAAGTTTTGCAACGGAAGGTCAGGTGGTTTTTTCTCCGGGTACTCCGGTTTTCGCCCACCTCTGATTAACGATCGGCTCGATATGAGTGAAATAATCTTGAAAGGGCCGTAAAACCATAAAAAAATAAATATCACAAGAAAACATAAGAACTACAGATATTGGTCTTTTGTTTGTTTGCATTGAGGTTTTACCTCCCCATTAACAGTGCTATTAGGCATTGCATCCAATTTTGTGGGACTTTTACCCGACACTGAGATGAAATGATATCTCAAGCCCTAGGTATAATTGTATGCATACCCATTATAAATAGTGAAAATGAGGTCAAAAACAGATATTGAGATAAACTGAATAAAGTGTGTTTTATTGTTGGTTGACAGCCTTGTCTCTCTAACAGCAACCATTAGAATGGTGTAAGCATGGTTATATAAGGGGAGTGATAAAACAAGGGTGACATACATAGGGTGGTATAAGGAGGGTGATATAGTATGAGAGACATACAGAGGGTGGTATAAGGAGAGTGATTAAACAAGGATGACAGACATAGGGTGGTATAATGAGGGTCATATAATAATTTCTGTAGTCTGTGCCAATGACTATATTCTTAGAAGGTGTGCAAGAATAATGGTTACATACGTGTATATCGTAATGATTCTAAGTACTGGGACAGACAGGCCTAAGGAAACAGTGAAGACCCAGATCAGACTGCTCCTGAAGGAGCAGTCTGATCAGGGTCTACACTGTTTGCCTTTCTGTCCCCACTTTTTGGACTCCTTGTTGGATGGTGAAACAAATTTGTTAAAATTTTAGGATAATTACGACAAGTCCTCAAGGTGTCCAAATTTTTAGGACTTTTACGGTTCATATATCTATGTACATTATATACAGTAAAACTTCGATAACTCAAATACTGAATATTCGTTTACTATGGCTGATTTGAGCTAATTTTTGGGTCACTAGAAAATTGTTCCTATAGCCTCAGATAGCCATATGCTTAGGTTAATTTATAAAGCTTGATTTTAACTTGAAGATGTATGTTATGTGTACAACTTAGTATCGCTTCATTGAGGCGATTCTAATGAGTACACACAACACAAATTAACCCATTGTATGCTGGTGGACTCTTCCATTGCTATACCTTGGACAAGTCCATTTCTCACAAAAGGGGTGTCAGGCCTTTTTGGGGGATTTTATTCTTTCTTTGACGGAAAATTTTGTATGCAAATAGTGCAGGCCCTGATCAGACGCCGGGTTCTGCGGCGTCTGATCTTGGCTTGTGCTGTTTCTCAAGATACCCATTTAGGGGTTTCCCGCATACATTGGGTTAATCTTGTAAAAAGTCGAAAATATATCCCAAGGTCATCCCCATCGTCTCATGGACTGACAGCATGAGTAACCCCCAGTAGTTCGATCTACCCCTATCTCGAACAAAATTTTATGGTCCCGAAGGCGTTTAAGTTATCGAAGTTCGACTGTATATATAGTATATACACATGTACTAGTGATTTAAAGGTAGTGGACACACCGTACATATTCTCTGTCATTTTAACACCGGCCCCGATAGCTCAGTTGGTAGAGTGTCCGCTCCAGGGAACGGGAGGTCACGGGTTCGATCCCGGGCTGCGACATACCAAAGTCGTTAAAAATGGTACTAGCTGCTCCTCAATTGGCACTCAGATTTACGGGGAAGAGCTAGGACTGGTCAACCCAGTGTCAGGATAATGTGACTGGGTGTAGTATCATGTAATGTGTCTGGGACATGATACTTCAGTGAGGCAGCACTATAAAAGAGAGAATTGAGCTCCTTGTCGCAACCAGACACTGTAGTGATATGACTGAAAAATTGTTGAAAGCAACGTTCAACCCGAATTCACACACACACACTGTCATTTTAACAAGGGAGACTACTTTTGTGACTTTTTCTAGTTTTATAAGGAAGACAACTTTTGAAAGAACTTTTGTGAGGTCAGTTTGCTTTTCTGTGAACTGAGTACCTCCGAAAACTGATCAACTCTTAAAGGAAAGAATTTGCTCCTCAGGAGCAAATTCTTTCCTTTAATAGTGGATTGCAGTTTAGAAATATTTTTGAAAGAGCTGGCACTCCCTGAAGGTGTGTCCCATTTCCTTTAAAAATTGTCAAACGCACGAGAAATCTGCATTCTTTTAAACTATCAGATGCTTTTGTTTGTTTGTTTGATTTGAGGTTTAATATCCCCGCCAACACTGTAAAGGTCATTTTGGAGACGTTGCTTCCAATTTTGTGGGACTTTTACCCGACAATGAGATGAAATGACCTCTCAAGCCCTGCCGCCAATAGGGTTTATAAGCATGGACGGGATGACATGCACCGCTTTGCCTGGGCAGGCTTAGATCCTCTAAGCGGTTTACCAGGACTCGTGTGCAGGTTGGTTTCAGCTCTGCATGGAAGCATCATGCAGCCCATATATTTCTTCCAAGCCCCAATGGGCTGGGGCTGAAACTATCAGATGCAACAAAATGATAATGCACAAAACTCAAGCTCTTTAACAAATTGTTTTACTCTAAAAGCACCAAGCAAAATTAAAATGTTTGTTTGTGTTGAGATTTTATGAGATTTTATGTCCCTGTAAACACTATTTAGGTCATTTTAGAGATGTTGATTCTGGTTTTGTCGGACTGTTACCTGACACTGAGATGAAATGACATCTCAAGCAAACCGCCTTTGGTCTGACTTGCACAACTTTTCCTGGGCAGGCTTATTACTTTCTAAGCGGTTTCCCAGGACCCAAATTCAGTTCTGCCTGGAAGGAACATGCAGCCCAATCTATTTCTTCAAGCCCGATGGGCAGGGGCGACCAGTCTACCTTCTTTTGTATAATAATCCATGATTTTAAAAAGAAAACCATGCTTTTCATTTTAAGATTATTATACCTGCTTTTTTGAAAAAAAAAAAAAACGGGTATATTATTTTCGTCACGGGTGTCCGTCCGGACGTCCATCTGTCCGTCCTTCCGTCTGTCACGTTTCTTGTGAATGCAACTCCTTTTTTATTTCTTTACCTACAGTGACCAAACTTGGTACATACATTGCTTGGGGACTGCAGATGTGCATGAAGTTGTCGAATTTTTCATCTGACCCCCTGGGGTCATGGGGTGAGGTCAAATTTCTAAGAAAAGGCTTGTGAATGCAACTACTTTTTTATTTCTTTACCTACAGTGACCAAACTTGGTACATACATTGCTTGGGGACTGCAGATGTGCATGAAGGTATCGAAATTTTCATCTGACCCCCTGGGGTCATGGGGTGAGGTCAAAGGTCAAATTTCTAAGAAAAGGCATGTGAATGCAACTCCTTTTTTATTCCTATACCTATAGTGACCAAACTTGGTACATACATTGCTTGGGGACTGCAGAAGTGCATGAAGGTGTCGAAATTTTCATCTGACCCCCTGGGGTCATGGGGTGAGGTCAAAGGTCAAATTTCTTAGAAAAGGCTTGTGAATGTAACTTCTCAATTGTCCTATTCAGTGTACACATGCATTTCTAAGTGTGTTGTCCATAGAAAAAGCGGGTATTTGCGATGGTGCACCATCGACTGCGCGATTCTAGTTGATTGTTTTAAGTTAATGACACTTCAACCCTTGTGAGTCATTCTGTGTCGACAGTCGCTCCCACATAAAGGGTGAAAAGTTGAGTAGAGTCTGATTTATATAATGGACCATAGTTTGGCATGATAAAACAAATATGTTTGAACATGTTATATTAAATGTCCGTTGAGGATTAGTAGACATTGACATCACCACGTTTCTGTATGACAAGTGCAAAGCTTACGGCAAAATAGCTAAAATGGTCAGCTTCATCATTGCCATCTATTTGTCGGCAGACTGTACCTTATACATACAAACATATAGTGTATATGTACCTAAGTGACGGAAGCTTAATTTTGATTTAAGAAATAGATCAGCTCTAACTGTGATTTGTTGAGTAATAAATCACAGTTTGGAGGTCAGTTGTAAAGTAGATCAAATCACGAGCGCGTAGCCCGCGTGATTTGTTTACTTACAACTGACCAACAAACTGTGATTTATTACTCAAAAAATCACAAACTAGAGCTGATCTATTTCGATTCTAACAGGCTGAAAATCACAATAATGCTGTTCTCACAACTTTTGGCCATTGTTAGAAGAAATCCCGCTGAAATTATTGACTGAAACACATGCATTTATATCCTTTATCTAACTTTTTTGATGCGAGAATATGACGTTACATCGTCTAACATCAAGGAAATCGACTAGTGACGTCATAAAATCGCAGTTTTTAATGACGTCAATCATCATGCTCTTCCTTGCGGTGATTTGTTGTAGAATAAAACACAGTTATTTTCCATAGCCTATATAGGCGCGCTGTGTTAGAATAAACAAGAGGCCCATGGGCCACTATGCTCACCACAGCTCAGGGGGCACTGCCGACTGGCAGCAAAGTATTTTATTTACCATGGAAGGCCTGCACCCAATGATGCTTCAGATAAAATTTGGACCCAATCGGCCTAGTGGCTTCAGAGGTCTGATGTCGCTTGAATGTGTTGTTGCAGGACAACTGACATTTTCCCATCTGTGGCAACCAATAGGCCTAAAAGAACATTATTAAAGGAACATTTCTATGTAAGTTTGACAAAATATCTTGAAAGGCATAAATGTCATTTTTCAATTTTCCCCCATTAGAAGTCAATGGAAACTCTTAACTTGCCATAGCAAACAAACCAAAGAGCCAAATTTCATAAACCGTAGCTCAGATGGGCACTGCCTAATGGCAGACTGTATTTTAACATGGTATGATTTTAATCTACCAAATATAAAGTCTCCCAAACAAACCCCATTCCCAAATGAGCACTCATGTGGACTGTATCTGAAATATTAGGTGTTTTATACAGTAGAGAGGGTGGGGCATGAACCCAATTGAGCCCTGGTTGGTGTCACTAAATGTGTCTTATAAAAAAGAACAGAGCCATATATGGTTTAGCGGTGGGATATGTATGGCTCCTGAGATGTAAGGCCTTTCAACCAGTGGAGGGATTCGGGCATGGTGGATTCCAGAAAAGCCCAAGATTGTTGCAACCTAATGCTGAACAGTTTTCTGAGATATGAGGCCCTTTTGTGAAGTGGATGGGAGAGAAATGGCCCCTGCAGACCCCACAAGATGGGGTGACTGAATGTGTCTAATAACAATGAACAAGAATATATGTGATTATGTGGTGGGGATTTGAATAGTTTCTGAGATATATGGCCTATTATGAAGTGGAGAAGTATTATGAATATATATGGTTAAGAGGTGGGGATCTGACCGGTTTCTGAGATATATGGCTTTTAATGAAGTAATGGGGTGGAGCATGGCCCGTGGCATCAGAGGGTGGGGGGGGGGGGGGGGGGGGGGGGGAACCCATGCTGGTGTCACTGACTGTGCCTTAACATAAGGAACAAGAATATATATGGCTTAGAGGTGGGGCTCTGAACAGGTTCTCAGATATATGGTCTTTTGTGAAGTTAAAGGGTGGAGCATGGCCCGGGCGAGCCCTGGGGGAACCCTACGTTGGTGTCACTGAATGTGTCTTATCGCAAGGAACAAGAGTATATATGGTTTAGGGGTGGGGATCGGTAAGGTTTCTGGAATATTTGCCCTATTATGAAGTGGAGGGGTTGAGGCATGACCCCAGCACGTACCGGGGGACCCCCAGGTTGGTGTCACTGAGTGCGTCTTATCATAAGGAACAAGAATATATTTGGTTTAGGGGTGGAGATCTGAATGGTTTCTGAGATAAATGGCATTTTGTAAAGTGGAGGGGGTGGGGCATGTCCCTGGCACATCTGGGGGGACCACTTAATGCTTCTAATCATAAGGAACAAGAATACATATGGTTTAGGGGTGGGGATTTGTAAGGTTTCGGAATATTTGGCCTTTTATTATGTTTTGTTTGTTTGTTTGATTTGAGGTTTAACCTCCCCGTCAACACTGTAAAGGTCATTTCGGAGACATTGCTTCCAATTTTTGGGGTTTTTTACCCGACATTGAGATGAAATGACTTCTCAAGCCCTGCCGCCAAATGAAACTGATAGGGTTTATTAGCATGGACGGTCTGCCTCGCACCGCGGTTCCTGGACAGGCTTAGATCCTCTAAGCGGTTTACCAGTACTAGTGTGCGGCCAGATTCAGCTATGCGTGGAAGCATCATGCAGCCCATATATTTCTTTAAGCCCCTATGGGCGGGGGACAACCTTTTATGAAGTGGAGGGGGTTGGGCATGTCCCCGGCACATCCCTGGTGTCCCCCAGGTTGGTGTCACTGAATGCAACTTATCATAAGGAACAAACATATATTTCATTTAGGGGTTTGGATCTGTTAGGTTTCTGGAATATTGGGCCTGTTGTGAAATGGAGGGGTGGGGCATGGCCCAGGCACATCCTGAGGGACCCCCAGGTTGGTGTCACTGGGTGCGTCTTATCATAAGAGACAATAATATATATGGTTTACGGGTGGGGATCTGAATGGTTTCTGAGATAAATGGCATTTTATGAAGTGGAGGGGGTGGGGCATGTCCCCGGCACATCCGGGGGGATCCCCATGTTGGTGTCACTTAATGCACCTTATCATAAGGAACAAGAATATATATGGTTTAGGGGTGGGGATCTGTAAGGTTTCTGAGATATAAGGCATTTTATGAAGTACTGGGGGCTTGGCATGGCCCCGGCACAACCTACTGGACCCCCAGGTTGACATAAAAGCATATGGCTAAGAAATGTTTACTAAAGGACCGTTTGTCAAAATATCTGCAAAGGCTTTGTAGATAATGCCATTTTTCAATTTTCCCCATTATAAGTCTATGGAAAATCTTAAGTTGTCATAGCAACTAAACTAAAGAGCTGAATTTCATAAAAAACACAAAACCTGTAAAGGCAAATATGGTGAATATTTTCATAAACTCTCAGCCACATAGAGCATACGGTTTCTGAGGAGACGATTTTTTAAGTATTTTTTTTTTTTCTATTTTTTTTTCATTTTGGTTTCCATGGCAACCAATACAAACTAGAGCTATCACTGAAGGTGATGAATACCCCCACAAAAACTGCCTTGATAGTACAACAGCGCCATTTTGCAATTGTTTCACTTGAAAGGGGCCATAACTATGTCGAAAATTGATGAATTGTAGTGGAAATCGAACTTGACCTGTATTTTATGATGTTACATCAGTGTACCAAAAATTATAAAAATCGGTGAAGTGCTTTTTGAGTTATCGTCTGGAAACCAAGTCAACAGACCTACCGACCGACAAGCTCACTCCTATATACACCCCCCCCAAATTTCATATGTGGGGGTATAACGAGCAGTAGGCCTAAAATAATATGGCAGATAGTAGATTGCCTAAGGAATATTTCTATGAAAGTTTTGTCAAAATATCTGCAGCGGCTTGCCAGTTAATGCCATTTTTCAATTTTCCCCATGATAAGTCTATGGAAACTCTAAGTTGCCATAGCAACCAAACTAGCTAGCTCCAAAACCTAATGCAGCCTATCCCCTTGCCCAATGGTGCTACACATAAAATTTAAACAAGATTGGTCGACTGCCTTCTGAGATATGCTTCATTGAAAGTGTGGACGACGGATGGACGGACGACAGATGACGGACTCTGGAGCCTTGGTATACTATCAGCTCACTGGAGCCTTTGGCTCAGGTGAGCTAAAAATTCAAGTCGCTATTTCTGTCACAACATTTTCCCTACGTTAAGTCTATGGGCAAATTTTTTTGTCTCTCAAGGTCACGTAACTCCGAGGTCAATATTCCGATTCGGCCCAAAATCGAACTTAACCGAGATTTTATGCCTGTCCTCGTTACCTGCAAGTTTGAAGCTGATATGAATAAAAATGTTTGAAGCTGATATGAATAAAAATAAAGTTGCTATCGTGGTCACAACGTATTTTTTTATGCTCAAGGGCAGGTAACTCCAAGGCAAATATTCCGATTCGGCCCAAAATCGAACTTAACCGAGACTTTATGTCTGTCCTTGTTACCTGCAAGTTTGAAGCTGATCTGAAAAAAATTCAAGTCGCTATCGTAGTCGCAACATTTTCCCTAATTAAGTCTATGGGCAAATTTTTTGTCGCTCAAGGTCACGTAACTCCGAGGTCAATATTCCGATTCGGCCCAAAATTGAACTTAACCGAGATTTTATGCCTGTCCTCGTTACCTGCAAGTTTGAAGCTGATATGAATAAAAATAAAGTTGCTATCGTGGTCACAACGTATTTTTTTATGCTCAAGGGCAGGTAACTCCAAGGCAAATAATCCGATTCGGCCCAAAATCTAACTTAACCGAGATTTTATGTCTGTCCTCGTTACCTGCAAGTTTGAAGCTGATCTGAAAAAAATTCAAGTCGCTATCGTAGTCACAACATTTTCCCTATGTAAAGTCTATGGACAAATTTTGTCGCTCAAGGTCATGTAACTCCGAGGTCAATATTCCGATTCGAACTTAACTGAGATTTTATGCCTGTCCACGTTACCTGCAAGTTTGAAGCTGATCTGAATAAAAATAAAGTTGCTATCGTGGTCACAATGTATTTTTTTATGCTCAAGGGCAGGTAACTCCAAGGCAAATAATCCGATTTGGCCCAAAATCTAACTTAACCCAGATTTTATGTCTGTCCTCGTTACCTGCAAGTTTGAAGCTGATCTGAAAAAAATTCAAGTCGCTATCGTAGTCACAACATTTTCCCTATGTTAAGTCTATGGGCAAATTTTTTGTCGCTCAAGGTCACGTAACTCCGAGGTCAATATTCCGATTCGGCCCAAAATTGAACTTAACCGAGATTTTATGCCTGTCCTCGTTACCTGCAAGTTTGAAGCTGATATGAATAAAAATAAAGTTGCTATCGTGGTCACAACGTATTTTTTTATGCTCAAGGGCAGGTAACTCCAAGGCAAATAATCCGATTCGGCCCAAAATCGAACTTAACCGAGATTTTATGTCTGTCCTCGTTACCTGCAAGTTTGAAGCTGATCTGAAAAAAATTCAAGTCGCTATCGTAGTCACAACAATTTCCCTATGTAAAGTCTATGGGCAAATTTTTTGTCGCTCAAGGTCATGTAACTCCGAGGTCAATATTCCGATTCGAACTTAACTGAGATTTTATGCCTGTCCACGTTACCTGCAAGTTTGAAGCTGATCTGAATAAAAATAAAGTTGCTATCGTGGTCACAATGTATTTTTTTATGCTCAAGGGCAGGTAACTCCAAGGCAAATAATCCGATTTGGCCCAAAATCTAACTTAACCCAGATTTTATGTCTGTCCTCGTTACCTGCAAGTTTGAAGCTGATCTGAAAAAAATTCAAGTCGCTATCGTAGTCACAACATTTTCCCTATGTTAAGTCTATGGGCAAATTTTTTGTCGCTCAAGGTCACGTAACTCCGAGGTCAATATTCTGATTCGGCCCAAAATCGAACTTAACCGGGATTTTATGCCTGTCCTTATCTGCAAGAATGAAGTCGATCAGAAAAAAATTGACGGAGCTAGAGTGATGACAAGCTTTTTCCTATGTTAAGTCTATGGGAGCTATATGTTGCCATGGTAACCAGAGTTCCACTCAGATCTGCATGAAAACCTTATGCTGTCTTTCCACTTGCCCAATAATGTTACACATGAAATTTGATCAAAATCGGCCAAGTAGTCTTCAAGATATACATTTTTGAAATTCACATTAACCCTTATGCAAAAATGCACAAGGGTAGGTAACTCCTAAGTGTATGATCCGATTCTGCCAATTATCGAACTTGACCGAGATTTCATGGCTGTGCTGGTTATCTGTAAGAATGAAGCCAATCCGAACAAAATTGAAGCAGCTACAGTGATGACAACATTTTCCCCATGTTAAGTTGATAGGCAATTTTTCGGGCGCTCAAGGGGACGTAACTCAAGTGAATTATCTGATTCGGCCCAAAATCGAACTTGACCGAGATTTAATGCCTGTACTGGTTATCTGCAAGAATGAAGTCGATCAGAAAAAAATTGACGGAGCTAGAGTGATGACAAGCTTTTTCCTATGTGAAGTCTATGGGAGCTAGATGTTGCCATGGCAACCAGAGTTCCACTCAGATCTGCCTGAAAACCTAATGAAGCCTTTCCACTTGCCCAATAATGCGACACATGAAATTTGATCAAAGTTGGCCAAGTAGTCTTTAAGATATACATTTTTGAAATTCCCATTAACCCTAATGCAAAAACACACAAGGGCAGGTAACTCCTAAGTGAATGATCCGATTCTGCCAGTTATCGAACTTGACCTAGATTTCATGGCTGTGCTGGTTATCTGCAAGAATAAAGACAATCTGAAAATAATTGAAGCAGCTACTGTGATGACAACATTCTCCCCATGTTAAGTCAATAGGCAATTTTTTCAACGCTCAAGGGCACGTAACTCCTGAGTGAATAATCCGATTCAGCCAAAATCGAACTTGATCGAGATTTCATGCCTGTCCTCATTATCTGCAAGAATGAAGTCAATCAGAAAAAAATTGACGGAGCTAGAGTGATGACAAGCTTTTTCCTATGTTAAGACTATGGGAGCTCTTTGTTGCTGTGGCAACCAGAGTTCTCATCCGATCTGCACGAAAACCTAATACAGCCTTTCCCCCTACCTGATGATGGTTCATATGAAATTTGATCAAGGCCGGCCCACTGGTTCCAGAGATATACTTCGTTGAAAGTGTGGACGACGGACGACGGACGCCGGCTCGTGGTATAGTAATACCTCACATGAGCCTTCGGCTCAGGTGAGCTAATAATAAAACGTAATTACACAAAAAATAAAACTGCAAGCACTGCATGATGTCCAACCACTACAATTACATCAAGCAAGTGGCATATCACAGTGAATAAAAGCACCGAAGACACTGCATAATACCCCGCCATTGCTAAGCAATGTGACTTATTTGAAAATATATCAAGGCTAAATAACTAGAAAGGGGATAGCAGAGATATGATCCGCAAGTGTAATGTCTTAATGTGAGTGGATGAAGTTGTTAGAAGATGTAGGAAGCATATGTAAAAATCCATTTTTCAGACATTTGATGGGAAGGCAACTCAATAAGTTGACATTATTAGAAAATTATGGAGGCAAGTATTTACCTTAAATGGCTGTGGAACATGTATCTTTATGTGGTACATGTAAGAATTTCATGTTTTTCGATGTACTGCCTGTCTGACTATATTCTTTCCTGAAGACTGATCATGAAGTAATTTCTAGGTCATTGTGCTCCTTCCGCTGATTCAAGAAGGGCAGGCATGAAGTATGTGCACTAAGTACTGGTTAACCACTTAGAAGGGCCTTTATTTTAGGCATCTATTTGGTAAGGCTTTTACTACACATTCCAAGGGTGAGGTTGATTAGGCTTCAATCAAAAGGATTAAGCATAAATGGCAACCAATCATAAATTAAGATGTTTGTGGGTGATCTTTTGGCATTCTCACAGGGTCAAAATCCACAAATTAATTCTAGCATGGGTAGATGTACTATCTCACCTTTTTCACTATTAGATAGCAGCAGCTTCAGCAAAGAATGTTCAAATTAAAGACTGGAAATAAAACACAGATGGCTGGATGGATTTCCATTAAGTATGCACTGACCAACAGACACAAATTCCGTTTTGTATGCACTGACCAACAGACACAAATTCCATTTTTCAGACTTATCAAGGGCAGGGACAGCCAGAGTCATGTACCTTTGCCACAATATGCAATATTTAGTCTGCTGTACATCTATAAAATTTCAGCAAGATATTGCAAATAATAAAGGAACTAGTCTAAAATCGATTTTTAATACATCAAGGGCAAATAACTTAAGAACTGAAACAGCCAGAGAAGTGGTCCTTGGCCACAATATGTACCCTTTACTCCTCTATATGGTCCTTGGTCACAATATGTACCCTTTAGTCCTTTATATATCTGTAAAGTTTAATCCAAATATTTCATATAGTAAGGGAACTAGAGGCCAAAAACTATTTTTCAGATACTGAAAAGGGACAGACAGACAGATGGACAGACATACAAATGGATGGACTGACGCAGAGGGTGTAGAAGTTTTATCCATATATTTCAAATGATAAATGAACTATAGGCAAAAAATCCCTTTTTTTATATATTTCAAGGGCAGATAACTCAATTGCTGGGAAAGCCAGAGTCATGTTCCTTTGCCACAGTATGAAACATGTAATCTACTACATATCTATGAAGTTTCAGCAAGATATTGTAAATACTAAAGGAACTACAGTCTAAAATGCATTTTAAATACTTCAAGGGCAGATAACTCAAGAACTGGTACAGCCAGAGTAGCGGTCCTTGGCCACGATATGAACCATTAAGTCCTCTATATATCTGTGAAGTTTCATCGAGATATTCCATATAGTAAGGGAACTAGAGGCCAAAAACCATTTTTCAGATATTTCGAAGGCAGATAACTCAATCGCTGGGAAAGCCAGAGTCATGTTCCTTTGCCACAGTATATAACAATTCATCTACTACATATCTATGAAGTTTCAGCAAGATATTGTAAATGATAAACGAAATACAGTCTAAAATGCATTTTTTAAATACGTCAAGGGCAGATAACTCAAGAACTGGAACAGCCAGAGTAGCAGTCCTTGGCCACAATATGAACCGTTTAGTCCTCTATATATCTGTGAAGTTTCATCCAGATATTCCATAAAGTAAGGGAATTAGAGGCCAAAAACCATTTTTCAGATACTGAAAAGGGCAATAACTCTGCTAAAAATTAACGGATTTTGCCCATTAACAATCCCAAACCACTCATCCCCGATACCAATATGTATGCAAAATTTGAACAAAATCCGTGAAAAAATACTCAAGTTATCGATCGGAAACGAAGTGCGGACGGACGGACAGACATACGGACGGACGGACGTTCGGACGGACGGACGGACACCGGAGGGTATAACATAATACCCCGCCACTATCCTGTGGCGGGGTATAAAAAGGAATTCAAAGTAAGGATGCATTACTATTTCCCTTAATAAAGTTGACAGGAATACATGACTGAGATGACTATTTTCAATGTTCAAGAGTCATGGCTCCAAAAGGAAGTAAACCAGAATTAAAATTCTCATTTTCAGTTTTTGGGGCCCTTTAAACTGGAGTCAAGGTCTTCGAAATCTAGTCAATTTTTTTATCAATTGCAATGATATTTTGTACCAAGTTAGACCACATTTCTTTGATGTGTTCATGAGACTGGGTGCAGACAAGCCATCTTTGGCCCAAAATTGACAGTTTTTAGGGGCCTGTGCCCTTGAAAATAAGGTCAAGGTCACCAAAACCTAAATGCTGTTTCCCCCATCCTAGTTTTTGTTTTTTGTTTGTTTGATTTGAGGTTTAACGTCCCCGTCAACACTGTAAAGGTCATTTTGGAGACGTTGCTTCCAATTTTGTGGGACTTTTACCCGACATTGAGATGAAATGACATCTCAAGCCCTATCCCCAAATGAAACCAATAGGGTTTATTAGCATGGACGGTCCGCCTCGCACCGCGGTTCCTGGACAGGCTTAGATCCTCTAAGCGGTTTACCAGTACTAGTGTGTGGGCCGGATTCAGCTCTGCGTGGAAGCATCATGCAGCCCATATATTTCTTCAAGCCCCTATGGGCGGGTGCTTTTCCCCCATCCTAGTGATGTAACCATGCGAGTGTGGTCAGAATCAATCATTAGGTTCAAGAGATATAGTGCTTCAGACTACATGATAGAAATGGCTATGTTCAATGTTCAAGGGGCAATAACTCCAAAAGTAGGATAATCAAAGTTATGGTTCATATGTTCTGTACTTCATCTTATTCTGCTCTACATATCTGTAAAGTTTCATGGAAATATCTCAAATGGCATCGAAGTTATGGAGTGGACATGAAACTATGACAGAAATGGCTATGTTCAAAAGGCAACAAATCCAAAGGTAGGAAAATCAGAGTTATGGTTCATACGTTCTGCATGTCATCTCATAGTGCTCTATATACAGACCAGCTACCGGTAAAAACCCATATTATTTTTTTCTCCGCGGTAATAGGCTTTTTTTTCTCGGAGAACAAGCGAGAAATGTCTCCGAGAAGAAAACAATTTCCGTTTCAAAGCGGTTAATTTCAACGCGAAACGCCGCGAAATTTCTCCGCAAACATCGCTTTTTCTCTGAGAAAGCCAATTAGTACAGGTGAAGTCGTTCACGGTGTTTCTCCGCGAAATCTGCCTATACCTACATATATTTGTTCATGTGCATGTATTTTTTTCATGCATTAAAATTTGGTACACAAAGTTTGAAGCATACGACGAAATGCATTGTAAAGTATGATTTTGATCCGGTTGGAATCATAATGATTTGCATCTTATGCGCTTTACTACGCAGTATGAACATGATGAATGTTTTCTGTGTTCCTTTTTTTACTGTTGTGTAAACGCTTCATAAATTGAAAACTGTTAATTTTCTATCAGTTCACCATATTGGGAGTACTTTATTTTTTTCTCAAGTAAATACTTTAGAAAAATCAAACTCAATGTATATAATAACGGGGATCCTGCTTGTACATGTATGTGTGGGGGCTGATCTCACTCTACATTTTGGTTGATATTTTTCTTACACTGCGAGTAATTGAACATCACTGATGCTTACACTTAAGCTCACATGTAGCCCGAGTGAGAGATCTAACGTTTAAGAGTAGGCCACGGAGGCCCGCTTGTGTTTCTTGCCTTTACAATTCAATTTTGCTCATACATGTACATTAACCCATTTCAAATTGGAAACCCCTAAATGGGTACCGTGGCAAACAGTGCAGGCCCAGATCAGATACCGCAGAACGCGGCGTCTGATCAGGACTCACACTGTTTGCAAAAAGTTCGGCCATTTTCCTAATTTTGAAGAAAACACAACCTAAAACCCCTAAATTTTGAAATGGACGCATGCTATATATAAGGAGGAAGATTCCATTTGGTACAAAAAGGGTTAATATGGGGAAATTGCGTTGCAAGCATTCCAGGGCTGCACATAAGTCTGATCTCTAACTTGGAGCAGAACTACAAAATTCTCCAATATAATCAGCGAAGTTTGTACAGACATGCAACCTGGGTATCTGGTTAAGTCTACTGTTCACCCCGAAGGTAACTGGCCCCCGTGTCCTAATGGGTAGGAGCACTGACGCTTAACCCATTCAGTACCAGAAACCCCTAAATGGGTACCTTGGCAAACAGTGCAGGCCCAGATCAGACACCGCAGAACGCGGCGTCTGATCAGGGCCTACACTGTTTGCAAAACGTTAAGCCATTTCCCGAACTAAATATTTAAGAAAAAACAACCTGACACCCCTGAGTTTCAAAATGGACTCCTGTATGTATAAGGAGGAAGATTCCATTTAGTACAAAAAGGGTTAATTATTGGGTCATTAGGTCTCTCCGCTGTGGTTTGCGCCTCGCACGAGCCACTGCCATGTAGTTGGTAACGAGTACCCACATCCTACATTGGAAGTCTAGGAACAGATTGAGGAAAATGTATACCTTGTAAACTCCAGTTCTCTCTATACATGTATGTGTGCATGTAAAATGGTGAATAGTGGTTCGTTCATAACATGGGCTTTATTAACATGTTGATGCACCACCTGTTTGCTCCAACTGGGAGTATTTATTAGTTAGGGGTGGGTGAGGGGTCGAGGAAGTAGACTTGGTAGACTTAAATGCAAGGTAGCATGTCCTTTTTTCACGCGCCTGCATGAAGAATGGCCCGGTATAGGTGTCTGGTTTTTCGTCCGTTCGTTCGCGACATAGACCTAGCCGCCGATGGAATTAATGTGTTCCTCGTTAACTGGTCACTAACTTTGCATTCAAAGCACCGCTTGCTGTACCAATTTGACAGTTTGTAATCATAAATAAATGAGGCGAATCTGACCTTTTGGTTTTGTTTGTTTGAGATTTTACGTCCCCGTCAACACTGTAAAGGTCATTTTGGAGATGTCTCTTCCAAATTTGTGGGACTTTTACCGGACATTGAGATGAAATGACATCTCAAGCCCTGCCACCCCATGAAACCAACAGGGTTTATAAGCATTGACGGTCCGACTTGCACCACTTTGCCAGGGCAGGCTTAGATCCTGTAAGCGGTTTACCAGTACTCGCATGCGGGTCGGTTTCAGCTCTGCGTGGAAGCATCATGCAGTCCATCTATTTCATCAAGCTGAGCTTTTGGTAAATGTCACACATCATTATGGTGTTAATAACCTACATGTACGACTCATTATGAGAACTCGCCTATTCAAATATATTGTAAAATTTTACCACTAAAAACGGAAAATTTTCAGATAAAATTCTGGCATTTTTTCATATTTCTACTCAAGATTTTGGGTACACTTTAAAACGACTCGACGAGGCGGTTCTAAAGAGTACCCACAATCTATGTGAGCAGAAATAAGATAAATAATGTATACCCCTGTAAACCCCAGTTAAAAGTGGGGTTTAAGAGGGTAACAAATAAATAGGCGTATTTTCGTGATGTGAATAAAAGTTGTCATGAGACTTTTAAAAAATATATTACTAAAAGGAATTTTTAACATGAAAGAATATTTGATTATGATTTAACAATGACTACAATTTGCCTTCGTTACAAAACAACGCCAAACAAACGAAGAAATAATGATGAGCCCAAATTTTCACGTAAGCCCAGTTGTATTTTTTTTTCTACGCGAAACGCCCGTAATTTCATTTTCAATGAAAGCAATCGGTCAAACTTTCGCCGAGAATCTCCGAGAATTTTCTCTGCGAAACCGGGCTGAAATTTCTCTCTCATTTTATCTTTTCTCGCTGTTTTCGGAGAAAATAGCCAATTTCGCGTTAGGCAGTTTCTCTGCGAAACAAAACAAGAGGGCCATGATGGCCCTGTATCGCTCACCTGATCCATAGAGTAACAAGTGGGCCACGGGATGGGCCATTATTGACCCCAGGGCTATAATGTGCATAATGTTGAGCGAGGTCTAAAACGGTGAAGCTTCATACCAAAGCGTATAATTTGAACAATCTTGGCAAAGGTCCACTAGATGAAGCTACACGCCAAATATCAAAGACCTGGGCCTTGCTGTTTCAGAGAAGATTTTCAAAGATTATCTCTATATAAGTCTACGTAAAACCAGAGGGCCCCGGGGCGGAGGCATTTGTGGCCCAAGGGATATAATTTGAACAATCTTGGTAGAGGTCCACTAGATGAAGATCCATACCAAATATCAAAGACTTAGGCCTTGCAGATTCAGAGAAGAAGATTTTTAAAGATTTTCCCTATATAAGTCTACGTAAAACCAAAGGGTCTCAGGCGGGGGCATTTTTGGCCCCAGGGCTATAATTTGAACAATCTTGATAGAGGTCTACTAGATGAAATTTCACACCAAATATAAAAGACCTAGACCTTGAGATTTCACAGAAGAAGATTTTTAAAGTTTTTCCCTATATAAGTCTATGTAAAACCAAAGGGCCCCAAGGCAGGGGCATTTTTGGTCTCAGGGCTATAATTTGAACAATCTTGGTAGAGGTCCACTAGATGAAGCGTCATACCAAATATCAAAGACCTAGGCCTTGTGGATTCAGAGAAGAAGATTTTTCAAGATTTTCACTATATCAGCCTATGTAAAACCAAAGGGCCCCAAGGCAGGGGCATTTTTGGTCCCAGCACTATAATTTGAACAATCTTGGTAGGGGTCCACTTGATAATGCTTCATAGCAAATATCAAAGACCTGGGCCTTGCAGTTTCAGAGAAGAAGATTTTTAAAGATTTTCCCTATATAAGCCCATGTAAAATCAAAGGGCCCTGGGGCGGGGGCATTTTTGGCCCCAGCACTTTAATTTGAAAAATCTTGGTAGGGGTCCATTATATGAAGCTTCATACCAAATATCAAAGACCTGGGCCTTGCGGTTTCAGAGAAGAAGATTTTTAAAGATTTTCCCTATATAAGCCCATGTAAAACCAAAGGGCCCCTGGGCGGGGGCATTTTTAGCCCCAGCACTATAATTTGAATAATCTTGGTAGGGGTCCACTAGATGAAGCTTCAAACAAATATCAAAGACCTGGGCCTGGCGGTTTCAGAGAAGAAGATTTTTAAAGATTTTCCCAATATAAGCCCATGTAAAACCAAAGGGCCCCGGGGCGGGGGCATTTTGGCCCCAGCACTATAATTTGAACAATCTTGGTAGGGGTCCAATAGATGAAGCTTCAAACCAAATATCAAAGACATTGGCCTGGCAGTTTCAGAGAAGAAGATTTTTAAAGATTTTCCCTATATAAGCCCATGTAAAACCAAAGGGCCCCGGGGCGGGGGCATTTTTGGCCCCAGCACTATAATTTGAACAATCTTGGTAGGGGTCCAATATTTTCCCTCTATACGCCCATGTAAAACCAAAGGGCCCAGGGGTGGGGGCATTTTTGGCCCCAGCACTATAATTTGAACAATCTTGGTAGGGGTCCAATAGATGAAGCTTCAAACCAAATATCAAAGACATCGGCCTGGCAGTTTCAGAGAAGAAGATTTTTAAAGATTTTCCCTATATAAGCCCATGTAAAACCAAAGGGCCCCGGGGCGGGGGCATTTTTGGCCCCAGCACTATAATTTGAACAATCTTGGTAGAGGTCCACTAGATGAAGCTTCATACCAAATATCAAAGACCTGGGCCTTGTGGTTTCAGAGAAGAAGATTTTTTAAGTTTTCGGTGAAAAAATCCATTTTTGGCTCCTGTGACCTACCGTACTCGGGTGTGTATTACCCGCAGTTTTTTTCCCTCAAATTACAGGCCCAAGTTCTGGGTGCCGGTAATCCGCCCGAATTATTTTTGGACCATTTTATTTTTACTTTTGTCAGCTGAAAATACGATGCATCTCATGTTATGCTCTATCCTTTTACGATTCCCGACATAAATAACGTTTAATTGGCCACTCGATTTTACTTACACATGAGTAATATAACAATCTCTATTACAAGTAAGCCCGATTTCGTGAGTATTATTCCTAAAACTCTGATTTTAAACAAAATAAACAAGCAAGTTCAATGCGAACATCAAAGTTTTCCGGCATCCAAACTGCCGCCCACAAATCACCGCTAGTTTTTTTCTGCACGCGATCGGTAAATGACGTCATCGTACCCCAGCAACCCCACACGTGTCTATTGTTTTATCTTAATGGGGCGTATCTGTCTCATAAAAAAATGTTTGGAAACGGTAAAAGTATTCTCGCTAGCAAAACAGCGCTTTCCGTAAGCTCCGTGTCAATAATACAGATGTGTTAACACAAAGAGTTCAACCTTTCTCGCCAAGCGTCTGCTATTTGGCGCCAAAACATTATCATTCACGAGATAGCAGAATAGTCGTAGCAACTCGTCTTAGGAGCAATTAAATAATTTTTACACTGATTGCGGATTAAATTTTATGATTGGGGAATAAACGCAAATTAGAGACATAACTTGACCATATTTTCACACCTTATCGACACGCACCGCAGGGTGGCAATTATATGACAGGGATTAACAATAGTGTCATAATTGAACCGCTATAAATCAATAAACAGTGTAAATCCAAATCAGACATCTGCGGCGTCTTTCTGAGGTGTCTGATCTGGGACTGCACTGTTTGCCGATGTCCCAAAAAAGAAACGTCTGCGGCGTCTTTCTGAGGCGTCTGATCTGGGACTGCACTGTTTGCCGATGTCCCAAAAAAGGGCCGCGGGCATATGTGGGTTAAAAAACAAATAACAATGGTGAACAGGTAAAGTTTTTTCAACATTTTAATGCAAAATACATGCTTTCTGGTGATACTCGCACGCACGTGCATTTTCCCGCCTTTTGAAGACGATCGCGCGTTCCGTTGTGTGCTACAAAAACTGGCCAAATTCTTACTTTTTCTCACTTACGCATCCACCAAAATTTCAGCAAATGTTGCATGCGGGTAATACAACAGTATAACAGTTTTCCCCCAGATTTTGGCAAAAAAAGGGGGTGCGGGTAGTACGTAAATGCGGGTAATACACACCCGAATACGGTAGATGTGCAACGGACTGAAACCATTTGAACAACTTTGAAAGGGGACCACCTAAGGATCATTCCTGTGAAGTTTGGTCAAAATCCGATCAGTGGTTTAGGAGGAGATGTCGTTTGAAGAAATTGTTTACGGACGGACGGATGGACATTCTCACGGACGGACTGACGACGGACGAAAAGTGATCCTAAAAGCTTACCTCTTCATAACATGACAGGTGAGCTAAAAAATGGGTTATTACCGGTAGCTGGTCTGTACCTGTGAAGTTAAGTGAAAATATCTCAAATGGTATCAGAATTGGACACAAAACTGATAGCAGCAGCTATATTCAAAGTTCAAAAGCAATAACTCCAGAAGTAGGAAAATCAGAGTTACCGTTCATATGTTCTGCACGTTGTCTAATGTATGTATGGAAGGATGGACGGACAGACACTCAAAACTTCGGAGGGTATAACATAATACCCTGCCATTATTTGAATGGCGGGGCTTAAAAATCACAGGCATTAGTCTGAGGCCTTCGACCGTATTTACGATATGTATTCAAACAGATAGACCTAAGCAAACAGTGTAGACCCAGATGAGACGCCACAGGATGCGGTGTCTCATCAGGGTCTACACTGTTTGCCATTCATCCCACTATTTTAAGACACAACATTGTGAGTAAATTTTATAACAAGTATGGTATGGAGTTGCGGTGTACAAATACTTAGGTTAAATATGATACATCAGATTGTGTGTGGGAATTCGGGTTTAACGTGGCTTTCAACAATTTTTCAGTCATATCACGACGGTGTCTGGTTGCGACAGGGAGCTCAATGCTCACGTTTATAGTGCTGCCTCACTGAAGTATCATGTCCAAGACACATTACATGATACCACACCCAGTCACATTATCCTGACACTGGATCGACCAGTCCTAGGTCTACCCCGTAAATCTGAGTGCCAAGCGAGGAGCAGCTAGTACCATTTTTAACGACTTTGGTATGTCGCGGCCCGGGATTGAACCCGAGACCTCCCGTTGCCCAGAGTGGACACTCTACCAACTGAGCTATCGGGGCCGGTACATCAGAATGTATATTAATACTCCTTTTGTATTGAAATAATGATGGGCAGCACGATGCTTCCACGCAGAGCTGAAACCAACCCGCACACGAGTACTGGTAAAAGTCTTAGAGGATCAAAGCCTGCCCAGGCAAAGCGGTGTGAGTCAGACCGTCCATGCTTATAAACCCTATTGGTTTCATTGGGCGGCAGGGCTTGAGATGTCGTTTCATCTCAATGTCGGGTAAAAGTCCCACAAAATTGGAAGCAACGTCACCAAAATGACCTTTACAGTGTTGAAGGGGACGTTAAACCTCAAATAAAACGAACAAAAACAAAACAATGATGTAACTGTGACACAGGCTACTAAGGGGAAATATTGCCTTACCTTCCTGGTGAGAGATAGTAAAATACTGTCACTGAACATTTTAAACCCAACATGTTGTCCATACGTTTTTCTGTAAATCTGAAACGACAATGTATATGTGTATTACCCTTAACCCTTTTTGTACCAATGGAATCTTCCTTTTTATACATATTAGGAGTCCTTTCCAAAAATAAGGGGTGTCACTGGTCGTGTTTTCTTCAAAATTTATTTGGAAAATGGCTTAACTTTTGGCTAACAGTGTAGGCCCTGATCAGAGGCCCCATTCTGCGCCATCTGATCTGGACCTGCACTATTTGCCAGTTACCCATTTTAGGGTTTCCAGTACAAAATGGGTTAAAACACTGTAGAAATTCAAGAGCAGACACTCAGACAGAATTTTTTTTTTTCAGAGGAAAACAACAGCTTAAAGCTTAATTTTTCATGTCAGCCGACCACTAGCCTTGCTCCCCAGCTATGAGTTTTAAGTTTAAGATCATTGATTCCATTGTGGAAATTTGAAAATATTTGAGGGTCACTGATGAGGCCTAATTGGCTGAAACTAGCTAATATGCCCCAGAAAAACTTGAACACTCCATAGTTTTCAGTTCTATGGTATTTTCCTTACTTCCAAAGGATATTCCTTTAATAGAACCTATTTGAAGTCACTACAGCTGGTGTTAAAGAATATGTGGCAGCCATAAAAAGCCTCCCTGCCATCCCTCATAGTGTACTTAATATCTCCATCTCGTTTGGTGTCATTGATTCTATTGTGGAGATTTGAAAATATTTGAGGGTCAATGATGAGGCCTAACTGGCTGAGACAAGCTAGTATGGCACAGAAAAAGTTGTTCCATCACGAAAACACGCCTATATACTTTTGACCCCCTTGAACCCCACTTTTATATAGTAAAACTGGGGGTATACCTTATTTTTCTTATTTCTGCTCTAAAATAAAGATAGTGGGTACTCGTTAGAACCGCCTCGATGAGGCGGTTCTAACGTGTGCCAACAATGTATATTTTGAGCAGAAATAAGAAAAATATCACAATTTTTCATCATAAAATTACCATTTTTTCGGCGATAAAGGTGGCAATGTATTTGTATAGGCGTGTTTGCGTAATGACTCCTTACTTTTCAGTTCTACTGTGTATTCCTTGCTTCCAAAGAAGTTCAAGTCAATATCAGTTTAACGCCCCATTGACGTTAGATACACGGCATCTTCGCCTTGGAAAAATAATGAGGATAATCTAGGAGTTTTGTTAAAACATATCCTACCTTAAAATCCTAACAAGAGCACCGAATGCGGGTGCCCACGCTCGGCTGCAGTTACTTCTAGAAAACAAAAATTCTAAGTCGAAAAAGGGGCATAACTGTGCCAAAAATATTTTGAGGGTTACCTCACCTATTGGTATGAGTTCTCCTTTTCATAATGAACAACTAGTCCGAGTTTCAAGTAAATATGTTCAGTAATGACAGAGATATTACAAAATTTCCAAGTTTTTGCACGACGACGACGACACAGACGACGCCAGAGCTATGACAATACCTCCTCGTTTTTTCGAAAACAGCCAAGCCTTGTGGACTGCTGATAAATTTTGGCAGATTTGTTTCACGATCCAGCAAGGAGTCCAAAAAGTGCAGACCGAATGGCAAACACACAGTGATGACCCTGATCAGAGCAGTCTGATCTGGGTATGCACTGTTTGCTTAGGCCTGTCTGTCCCAATACATATGATCATTATGGTATTATGTGTACTCATTATAACTGCCTCCATACTGTTCCATTCATCCAATGTTTATAACCCTTAACCCTTGTCCTGCTGAGCCCGGATGTGCCTTATCTTTGAAACAATATAGATCCAGATCGGATGGCTTCTGAAGAAGCCATCTGATCAGGATCTTCATTGTTTGCCATCCAGTTACTGAATTTGTTGCAATAATTTGCATCAAGTAATCTGATTGGCTGATAATCAGTAGTGGTCGTGACAAATTTAAATATTCAGCAGGACAAGGGTTAAGACACCCATAAAACCTGCATCTGAAAATGTTGTTTCTTTTTGGGGCCTGCTGATTCGTCTTGCAAACTTTTCAAACATATTTTTGCATATAGGCATACAGTGTGGACCCAGATCAGACTGCTCCTTGAGTAGCAGTCTCTGGGTCAACACACTGTTTGCAACAATGAGATTTAAAGTTAGTAGCAGACAACAAAGTAGATGACAACATGCATACAGGCATACAGTGTTGACCCAGATCAAACTTCTCCTGGAGGGGCAGTCTGATCTGGGTCCACACTGTTTGAAGCAATGACTTTTAATCCTTATCCTGCTGTTCATGACAACCCTTACCATTGAGAGGTTTAACGTCCCCGTCAACACAATTTAGGTTATTTTGGAGACGTTGCTTCTGGGACTTTTACCCGGCACTGACATCTCAATCCCTGCCGCCCAATGAAACTAATAGGGTTTATAAGCATGGACGGGCAGACTTGCAGCAATTTTCCTGGGCAGGCTTAGACCTCCTAAGCAGATTACCAGTACTCATGTGCGGTCGGGATCAGCTATGCGTGGAAGCATCGTGCAGCCCAATCTATTTCTCCAAGCCCCAATGGGCGGGGGCGGAAGAATTAATTACATCAAGTAATTTGATTGGTTGAAATATACATGGGGGTGGCTAAATTAATTTATGCAGTAGGATAAGGGTTAAAGTTATAGTGGCAGACAACAAAGAAAATGACAACAGCTACTGTTGTGACTGGCATCTTAACCCTTGACCTGCTGAATATTTATACATGCCACACCCACTACTGATTATCAACCAATCAGATTACTTGATGCAAATTTTTGCAAAAAAAATCATGAGCTGAATGACAAACAATGAAGATCCTGATCAGATGGTTGCTTCAGAAGCCATCTGATCTGGATCTTCATTGTTTGGAAAATAAGGCATATCTGGGCTCAGCAGGACAAGGGTAAAACGGGTCAAACATAATGTGATTATTGATGTCAATCAAACAAAGTCCCAGCTAACACAAAAACAATCTTGTACATTTCAAAGGACACTTGTTATGTGTTGCCACTTAACATTAATGTTTTGTTTCTGATGGTTCCATCACATTATTTTTCTCTATACATTCACAGCTGCCAAATGTGGCATGTGTTTTCTGCAAACAAGTGGTATGAAGCTTTATTATATACACCAAAATCACTTTCCTAAATCACTTTGTTTTGTATGGGAGTTTATCAGCCCAGATAACACTATTTTAGGTCATTTTTTAGCTGGCCACTTTACCTATCCACACTTTTCCTGGGCAGGCTTATATGTAAGCGGTTAACCAGTACAGTGCACATTCTTTTGCCAGAAACTGACAACTACCCTTCTTGAATCAGTGGAAGGGAGAGAACGACCGTAGAAAAGATTTCATGATCAATCGCCACAAAAGAATGTTGCCGACCCCGGCAGGTATCGAACCTGTGTCCTCCTGATCACCAGTCAGACGTGCATCCAACTGAGCTACTGAGGCGCGCATAAATCACTTTGTTAAACATTGTTTATTGAAACAAGGTTTGGGTTATAACAAGATTTAAGGACGTCATTAGAGGTGCATGTTTACATGTGACGTCATGTCATCAAACCCGCCCTTCTATAAGCAATATGTTGACCGCAGTGCTCGCAGTGCTTAGTGGGGAAAATGTTTACATCAAGTTAAAATGAGAGTTTTATGTCAGAAAACAATAAAATAAAGTACCGAACAAAAAAAAATAATGAAAAACAATCAAAGATTTTTAATATATTTGTTAATTGGCTGGAAATTACTGTGGTGTATGAAATTATTTTGGTTATATTTCTTATCAACTGCAGTAAATTCAAGATGGCGCACATTGCAATTCAGCGAAGGCAAGCATGAGAGGGTAATATAGTTTTGCTTGCTCACAGGGTATATAGAAAATAATTGCCCTTCCGCTATCCAATCAAAAGCTTTGAAATTTCTTTGCAGTGATCTGACTGTGCACTTAACCCTTATCCTGCTGAATATTCAGTTAAGCCACACCCATTTCTGACTTTGAACCAATCAGATTACATGATGTAATTTATTCTTACAATCCATAAACTGAATGTCAAACAGTGTAGATCATTATCAGATGGCTTCTGGAGAAGCCATCTGATCTGGATTTACATTGTTTCCAAAGATAGGGGTTGTTGTGAACAGCAGGATAAGAGTTAACTGAAAGACTTTTGTAGGGCTTGTTTGAAATGTCTACGGTAATTTGTTTGTTTGATTTGAGGTTTAACATCCCTGTCAACACTGTAAAGGTCATTTTGGAGACGTTGCTTCCCATTTTCTGGGACATTTACCCGACATTGAGATGAAATGACATCTCAAGCCCTGTTGCCCAATGAAACCAATAGGGTTTATTAGCATGGACGGTCCGCCTCGCACTGCGGTTTCTGGACAGGCTTAGATCCTCTAAGCAGTTTACCAGTACTAGTGTGCGGGCCGGATTTAGCTCTGCGTGGAAGCATCATGCAGCCCATATATTTCTTCAAGCCCCTATGGGCGGGGGGCATTGAAATGTCTAAGCACTCTGAGCTCATATTAGAGGGAATATGGTATATAATTTATTTTCATTTCTACAGTTTAATGGGTATACATACACCCTGAAGTAAATATGTTTGTAAATGATTGTAGAAAGTGATTAAGTGATGTAATAAAAACATATTTGTCTGTTTAAAATAAAAAATATGTACAGCTTCAGGACAAAGACTGTCACTGAAAGCAAACATATAAACAACCAAGAAAACAATTATGAAAATGCTTGGAGCGATATACACTGTTAAAGATTCTGGTTTCCCACATTGTATGTCAGATTATGCCTGCAGGGAAACAGACACTTCTGACATATTTTCTGCCTTTATTTATTTTTGCAAAGGAGAAAACTTTTATGACATTCAGTTACACATAGCTTAAAAATATTCATGTAATCTAAACTTCTCATTATGAAAACACACCTCTTCAAATGCAGTAAAATTCCTATATTAAGACCACCTTCGGGACTATTCAAAAGTGGTCTTTAAGACCACTTTTGAATAGTTCCAATGGTGGTCCCTGACCAAAGGACATTTTGAGCAGAAAACATGAAGAAAGAATAACTGCACCTTTCTAAATAAGCTTTTAAAAGCAGAATTAGTCTTAATTTCAGGTGGTGGTATTAATAGCAGAATTTCACTGTATATTAAAAATCACCGAAAATTGAAATTTTTCAGATAAAAAATTCTGGTATTTTTGGGTTGATTGTCAATCGACCCAAAGTTGCTAAGCATAAAAGCTCTTCAGTGCTGGAGTCCATGTGACTATCACTGACTTGTCGGAATAATGGTTATTCATAGAAAACAACCACTTTGGGGTCAGAGATTATCTATAAAACCTGGATTATATTTCTTGTCCTTTGGGATCATTGATTCCATTGTGGAATTTTGAAAATATCTGAGGGTCACTGATGAGGCCTAATTGGCTGAAACTAGCTTGTCCGGCCCAGAAAACATGCACACTCCATATTTTTCAGTTCTGTGGTGTATTCCTTGCTGCCAAAGGATAACCCTTTTATAGAACATATTTAACTTCACTACAGCTGGTGTGTGGGAATGTGTGGCGGCGGTAAAACGTCTCCCTGCCCTACATCATAGTGTAGATTATATTTTCTTGTCCTTTGGGATCATTGATTCCATTGTGCAATTTTGAAAATATCTGAGGGTCACTGCTGAGGCCTAATTGGCCGAAACTAGCTAGTCTGGCCCAGAAAACATGCACACTCCATATTTTTCAGTTCTGTGGTGTATTCCTTGCTTCCAAAGGATAACCCTTTTATAGAACATATTTAACTTCACTACAGCTGGTGTGTGGGAATGTGTGGCGGCGGTAAAACATCTCCCTGCCCTACATCATAGTGTAAATTATATTTTCTTGTCCTTTGGGATCATTGATTCCATTGTGGAATTTTGAAAATACCTGAGGGTCACCGATGAGGCCTAATTGGCCGAAACTAGCTAGTCTGGCCCAGAAAACATGCACACTCCATATTTTTCAGTTCTGTGGTGTATTCCTTGCTTCCAAAGGATAACACTTTTATAGAACATAATTAAACAGTGGGTTGGGCTTGGCAAACAGTGCAGACCAAGATCAGATGCCGCAGAATGCAGTGTCTGTTCGGGGTCTACACTGTTTGCTAAAGAAAACAAACTGGAATTTAAGAGTTTACAAAAAAATTTTAATTTCCCCATGGACCCAATCTATCCAATAGTATACTCTCTGTGCTTTGACATACATTGCTGTACAAAACAGATATTGTGGGTACTCGTTAGAACCCCCTCGCAGAACTGCCTCTCATTACAAAAACAGGCCTATACAATTACATTGTAACCGCTATCGCCAACAAAATGAAAATTTTAAGATGAAAAATTGTGATATTTTTCTTATTTCTGCTCTAAAATATATACATTGTGGGTACTCGTTAGAACTGCCTAATCAAGGGGGTTCTAACGAGTACCCAAAATCTTTATTTTAGAGCAGAAATAAGAAAAAAAAGATTTACCACTGTAAACCCCATTTTTACTATATAAAAGTGGGGTTCAAGGGGGTCAAAATTGTATAGGCGTGTTTTCGTGATTGCCAGGTGGTTCTAAGAAGTACCTACATGTACAATATATGGTTTTGAAACTCAAGTCAGCGATGAAAAGTGTCCTTTTTTACACTGCTGTTTATAATAAAGTTATAACATTTATAAGCAGGGCAAATAGTGTTCCACAGCTTGAAAAAATCTTACAGTCTTTCATTTTGTTTTGGTTTTACAGCCCTTTCAAGCCTATTCTACTACCATTAACACTCACATAATCTGTTGCCATGGAGTAGATACCCTCCAATCGGGGCATGAAGAAATAGATTGGGCTGCATGGTGCTTCCACGCAGAGCGGAAACTGACCACACACAAGTACTGGTAAACTGCTTAGAAGCACTAAGCCTGCCCTCGTAAAGTGTTGTGATAAAAATCCCACAAAAGCAAGGCGCTTCTAATGGAGCAATGACTCCAAAATGACCTAAATAGTGTTAATGGGGACATAAAGCCTCAATTCAAACAACAGACAAACAATAAGTACTATACCTTGTTGTTGATAATTCTGTAGTGAGAAAGACTATGCATCCCCCTCCTATTATATCGAGAGATTGTCTGGTTGGCAATGTCCTCTAGGTCAAGATCTTTGAATATTGATAGATCTTGTTTAATTTGGCGGTACGATGTAGGACATTCCATGGATGTCAACCAGTTTTGTATATCAGGCTCTGGACAGTTACATTTCTCATGGTAAATCAAACCTGCAACAAAAAAGAAGAAACAAATAAAGTTTTCAGAAGAGAAAAACTTTACAGTCAAGCTTCAACAGCTTGCACACCCTTGGGACTGCATAGTTCCAGAAAAGGTGCTTTTTTCATCCAAAAAGCACCGATATTTTCTTATTTCTGCATGAAAACATATGCAGTGAGTACTCATTAGAAGTGCCTTGGCAAGGCACTTCTAATGAGTACACAAAAATGCCCTGGCAAGGCGCTTCTAATGAGTACACAGAAATGCCTTGGCAAGGCGCTTCTAATGAGTACACAGAAATGCCCTGGCAAGGCGCTTCTAATGAGTACACAGAAATGCCTTGGCAAGGCCCTTCTAATGAGTACACAGAAATGCCTTGGCAAGGCGCTTCTAATGAGTACACAGAAATGCCCTGGCAAGGCGCTTCTAATGAGTACACAGAAATGCCTTGGCAAGGCACTTCTAACGAGTACACAGAAATGCCTTTGCAAGGCGCTTCTAATAGTGCTGGGTATCGATGAAAATGATCGATACGATATGTGTATCGATACAAAATGATCGATATTCGATATATCATTTGATACATCCTCAGAGACACAAAACTGAACAATTTGCCAGTTTCGTAGCTTATGTACCCCTTAATTCCATGTCTCATCCATTTGTAACCTAGAGCTTTGTATTACCTAGTCATTCTAAGTTTTGGGACACCTAAAATGTTGCTGTAATTATTCTAAAAGTTGGACAAATTGATTTTACATTACAGAAATGAGTCCAAAAGATTTAGATGGAATGACAAACAGTGAAGACCCTGATCAGACTGTACCTCAAGGAGCCGATGATCGACTATAGTCGAAAGTCAGTTGGTTTTGGCTTCCGATAACGATAATCGATTGAGAATTCTCTAGTCGATTGTAGTCGGTTCCGGTACTTGGTGTTCTGAGATTTAGTGCATTCCGGTATTCCGTCGCACTTTTCTAGTATTTGGGCGTGTATTACCCGCAGTTTTTTTCCTCAAAATACAGGCCCAAGTCCAGGGTAATCCGCCCTAATTATTTTTGGACCATTTTATTTTTACTTTTGTCAGCTGAAAATATGATGCATCTCATGTTATGCTCTATCCTTTTACGATTCCCGACATGATAAGTAACGTTTAATTGTCCACTCAATTTTACTTACACATGAGTAATATAACAATCTCCATTACTAGCAAACCCAATTGTGTAAGTATTATTCCTAAAACTCTGATTTTAAACGAAATAAACAAACACGTTCAATGAGAACATCAAAGTTTTCCGGCATCCAAACCACCGCCCACAAACCACAGCTACAGTTTTTTTCTGCACGCGATCGGTAAATGACGTCATCGGACCCCAGCAACCCCACACTTGTCTATTGTTTTATCTTAATGGGGCGTATCTTAAATAAAAAAATCGTTTGGAAACAGTAAAAATATTCTCGATTGCAAAACGGTTGTGGAAAACAGCGCTTTCTGTAAGGTCCGTGTCAATAACCAACAACAGCATACAGATGTGTTAACACAAATTAAAGCGTTCAACTTTTCTCGCCAAGCGTCTGCTATTTGGCGCCAAAACATAACCATTCACAAGATAGTAGAATAGTGGTAGCAACTCGTCTTAGGAGAAATTAAATAATTTTCACATTGATTGCGGATTAAATTTTATGATTGGGGAATAAATGCAAATTAGAGACATAACTTGACCATAATTTCACACCTTATCGACACGCACTGCAGGGTGGCAATAATATGACAGGGATAAACAGTAGTGTCATAAATCATCAAACAGTGTAAATCCAAATCAGACGTCTGCGGCGTCTTTCTGAGGTGTCTGATCTGGGATTGCACTGTTTGTCGATGTCCCAAAAAAGGGCCACGGGCATAGCTGCCTCTGTTGCAGACAATAACATCCGTTGCAAATAGAGACTTAGTTTCGATTTGCTTCTTACAAAACGAGTGGGTTTTATGAAAAATTGAAGGCTTAAAGCAGCAGAAAAACAGGTAGTAAATGATTTGATACTTTGATCGATACACGAAGTGTTCGATTCGGTACATTGATCGAACGTGACAAACCGGTATGTCGATAAAACCGCATACCGGTACACACCACTAGCTTCTAATGAGTACACAGAAATGCCTAAGCATGGCACTTCTAATGAGAACACAGAAATGCCTTGGCAAGGCGCTTCTAATGAGTACACAGAAATGCCTTGGCAAGGCACTTCTAATGAGTACACAGAAATGCCCTGGCAAGGCCCTTCTAATGAGTACACAGAAATGCCTTGGCAAGGCGCTTCTAATGAGTACACAGAAATGCCTTGGCAAGGCACTTCTAATGAGTACACAGAAATGCCCTGGCAAGGCCCTTCTAATGAGTACACAGAAATGCCTTGGCAAGGCGCTTCTAATGAGTACACAGAAATGCCTTGACAAGGCGCTTCTAATGAGTACCCAGAAATGCCCTGGCAAGGCGCTTCTAATGAGTACACAGAAATGCCTTGGCAAGGCACTTCTAATGAGTACACAGAAATGCCCTGGCAAGGCGCTTCTAATGAGTACACAGAAATGCCTTGACAAGGCGCTTCTAATGAGTACACAGAAATGCCTTGGCAAGGCGCTTCTAATGAGTACACAGAAGTACCTTGGCAAGGCACTTCTAATGAGTACCCACATTGTATGTTTTTTGGCAGAAATAAGAAAAATAATATGCGAATATCCCTGCATATATAGGGGCTATGGGACCATGAAAATCTGTTAGGGACATGGGAAGTTCGAGACACAATGGAGGTCACTTAAAGCACTAGGTCAGGTGTTTAAAGGGAAATAATTTAGAGATATCCTTCTGGGTCCAGTTGTTCAAAGCATCGTTAGCTTAACGAGCTCGTTAGAGGTCTTATTGTTAACTGCTCTAGCAAGTTTAATATTTAAATTTTTGGTATTTTTGCTGAAAAAATGTGAGCAGCTTTTGCGAATGCAAAAGCTGCTCACATTTTTTCAGCAAAAATATTAGCATATTTGCCATAATAAATGATCAAAGTTTTAACGATATGTTAACTAACGATGTCGTTAGTTTTGAACAACTGGCCCCTGATCTTCTATAAAATATGGGTATGTTGTGTGTACTCATTAGAAAATCATCTCAATGATGCCTGACACTCACTGCGATTCTAATAAGTACACATAACATACCTTTTCAAGATAAAAATAGAAAGACCTCCCTCATGCAATTATCCAAAATATGAAGGTTATATACTAATTTGTCCCAGAAGTATTTAGATTCCTCCATAACTCAGTTATCTGGTCACATATTGATACCAGAATGTAGCGTTATATACGTGAAACTGAATTTATCATTGATGCATGCAGAGTGGCAGGTCTTGCAATTGACACACCTACATGTACTCAACTGCCTGTACAATTGCACTGTGTACCATCGATATATCTCAACGTGTATTACACATAGCTATGGTGAACACAATGTTGTGCTTACAGACAGACAGACAGACAGACATGTACAGGAAACATGGCAGGATACAAGGCTGATCTCACTATCCGGATTATCCCGGAATTTTGGTCGTGGGGATAAAACAAGAGACTCAATGAGTCTAAACCGCTCACCTGAGGAAC
The DNA here is from genome assembly GCA_963580285.1 of Lucinisca nassula. Taxonomy (NCBI): domain Eukaryota; kingdom Metazoa; phylum Mollusca; class Bivalvia; order Lucinida; family Lucinidae; genus Lucinisca; species Lucinisca nassula. The sequence continues at coordinate 60,358,576 of OY757017.1, forward strand.
ATTTTAACCCTTTAAGTACCACACAGAATCTTCCTCCTTATATATACATGTAGCTGGAGTCCATTCCAAATTTACGGGTGTCAGGTTGTGTTTTCATCAAAATTTATTTGGAAAATGACTGAATTTTTAGCAAACAGTGGAGGCCCTGATCAAACGCCGCATTCTGTGGCGTCTGATCTGGGCCTGCAATGTTTGCCAGGGTACCTGTTTTGGGGTCTCTGGTACTATTAACCCTTATCTTGCTGTTCACGACAACCCCTATCTTTGCAAACAGTGTGGATCCAGATCAGATGGCTTCTGAAGAAGCCATCTGATCAAGATCTACACTGTTTGACATTCAGTTTATGAATTTGTAGCAATAAATTACATCAAGTAATTTGATTGGTTGATAGACAGAAATGGGTGTGGCTTAGATGAATATTCAGCAAGAGAAGGGTTAAATGGGTTAATAAGCTGTTTGTCTCTTGTTTCAGAGCAGAAGATTTTTTTAAATTCTTCCAATTATAAGTTTATGGGAGCTCATGAGCCCAGGGCCATGTGTTCTGTGTTTCCAAAGGCAACTTTTAGCTCTTTATTGTTCCATGATCCTGCAATAAGTCCAAAAGGTGCAGATGCTACAGCAAACAGTGTAAACCCTGATCAGACTGCTCCTTAAGAATCTGGGCCTGCACTGTTTGCTTAGGCCTATCAATTCTTTGGATGGTTATGGTACATCTAATATTTCTATTTGTAGAACTACTAAACAATTGCTAAAGTGAAAACAGTATTGCCGATACTATTACTCATAACTTCCACTTTACTATCACAATAGTACTATGACAACTAAGCTGGTTATTATTGTTTGTTGTTATACTGCAAAGAAATTTCCAGGCTTTTGATTGGGCAGTGCAAGGGAAATTATTTTGCATACACACCGTGAGCAAAAATATGTTACCCTCACGCGCTTGCCTTCGCTGGATTGCGATATCCACCATCTTGGATATACTACATAGTTGGTAAGAAATAAAAGCACCTCACTTATTTCCAGCCAATAAATAAATAAATAAAAACTTTTGACTGATTTTATTTCTTTTGGTATCTTATTTCATTGTCTTCTGCTTTAAAATTCTCTAACATGCTGTGAACTTTTTTTCACTGAGCAACATTATCAACATAATGTGTGGATAATGGCCTGATTGATAACGTCACAATGCAAACATGTACTTTTCGAGATGTCCGCTACAAAGACATTGTTTGGAAAACAGTGCAACAATGTACAACATGCCATGAAAAACGCTTTGAAGTATAACAAATTTGTTATTTTGATTCTTGACGGGAAACATGGGAATATGATCACATGTTCCCCGTCAAGAAATAGAGGATCTTACAGGAGTGCTCATGTATTATTGAATTTATTAAACTCGTTGAGGAAAAGGGATTAAATGCGAGGCTTTGCCTTGCATTTTATCCCTTTTCCTCAACGAGTTTAATAAATTCAAAAGCCTCGCATTTAATCCCTTTTCCTCAAAGAGTTTAATAAATTCAATAATACACGAGCACGAATGCAAGATTCTATTTATCACATGACATTTAAAACGCATTTTATTCACGATTGTTTTCAAAAATGTCAATATTCCGCCATTAGTAAACGCGACGTCGTTAAGGACGTCATAAATGTAACGTTACGGGACGTACCTAGCTAATTTGCACATTTAATCCACTAGTGGATTATCAAAAATATTACATGGCGTTATTACACTCTCAGACGTGACGTCATATGATAAACAAAATAACATATAATGTATCACATCCAACATTACCGACCAGATTGGCAGTAATTATCCCTACAAACACTGTGCAGAATCCAGCGTCTGATCACGACTATCACTTTTGTAGCAGAAAAAAATATATGCACATTTTCTAACAAAGTTTCAAAACTAATTCAACCTGCCACCCTTAAATTTCAAAATGGACCCCAGCTATTTATAGTGAGGAAGATTTCAGTTTGTTTGTTTTATTTGAGGTTTAACATCCCCGTCAACACTGTAGACGTTGCTTCCAATTTTGTGGGACTTTTACCCAGCAATGAGATGAAATGACATCTCAAGCCCTGTCGCCCAATGAAACCATTAGGTTTTACAAGCATTGAGGGTCCGACTCGCACCACTTTTCTGTGCAGGCTTAGATCCTCTAATTACGCGGTTTACCAGTACTGGTGTGCAGTTGGTTTCAGCTCTGCATGGAAGCATCCTGCTCCAAGCATCTAGAAGAGTTCAGTTAACTATTTTCATTACTACTCCTTATCTTGTGTGTAGTAGGAGTGACTCACCTTCTAGAGTGTATGGTGATTTGCCCACATGTTTGTTCTGGTATAAAATGCTGATTTTCAAAGTATCATATGTTTGCCAGAGTCTGTATCTAAATATATAAGAACCATCTCTGATATCAAACAATTGTCTGTACACCCGCATCCTCTGTGTCGATGAGCTTGTCACTGAGATGTCAAAAATATCTTCTCCAAGAGATTCTGTTATGCTGAAAGGTACCAGAAAAAGGATTTTGACTATGGCTGGCACAAAAATGATTATCGATACGGATTTAGTAATAAATGATTAGGCCATCCTTAGAAAATTGTTTGCTTGCTGTCACCCAACCCATAGTTTTCAAGATGGGTAGGTAGGCAGGTAAAATATTTTTTTTATAAATTTTATTTATTTGATATTCTATAAATCTATTTAACTATATTCTTTTTTCTTGTAGTAATTCTATGTCCACATACTAGTTTAACATCCCAAATACTAATTGAGACTTTTTGAAAGAAAATTAACCCTTGTCCTGCTAATTCCGGATATGCTTTATCTTTGAAACAATGTAGATCCAGATCAGATGGCTTCTGACGAAGCCATCTGATGAGGATCTACATTGTTTGCCATTCAGATTGTGAATTTGTTGCAATAATTTGCATCAAGTAATCTGATTGGTTGACAATCGGTAGTGGGTGAGGCATATTTAAATATTCAGCAGGACAAGGGTTAAGAAGTGCAATTAACCCTTATCCTGCTGTTCAGTTTTCACCACAACCAATACCTTTGCAAACAGTGTACATGTAGATTGAAGAAGCCATCTGATCAGGATCTACACTGTTTGTCATTCAGTTTGTGAATTTGAACTTAAATATTATTTCATGTAATCTGGCTGGGAAGGGGCCATTTTTCACGGTAGGTAGGGTGACAGCAAACAGAATTTTTTTATGGTCAGTCTTAGTGTTAAATAATTTTCATGGATCCCAAATGGTACATATACATCCACTCCTTTGCACTCTGATTTGTACTTTAGATGTTTTGGACAAATAACGCATTCAAAAGATACATGTACATTAAACATGCTATATGCACATAATGGTTCCAAATATGTTCTGCAAAAAGGTTATCCTTTGGAAGCAAGGAATACACCACAGAACTGAAAAATATGGAGTGTACATGTTTTCTGGGCCAGACTAGCTAGTTTCGGCCAATAAGGCCTCATCAGTGACCCTCAAATATTTTCAAAATTCCACAATGGAATCAATGATCCCAAAGGAAAAGAAAATATAATCTACACTATAATCTGCACCAAACCCCATATTAATGGTTGAGGTGTCAAATAAAGTACATGCACATGTATGCATGTGTGTAAGAGTCATGCTCAGACATACATGTACCGGTACATGTAATGCCAGAAAGGTGATTACTAATCTAATATCGATCACAATGAAACAACTGATAACCAAGTACATGTACATGTATCATTTCAGCTCTGTTAGCCAGCCCTAATTTTGACAGTACTCAATTTGATCAGCTGTCATTCCATAACATGCCTATTTCATAGGAGCTGTGAAAGTGTAAATGGGCTTGGTTCAGCAAAGATGTGCATAGGCATTAACCCTAATCCCTTCCTTTGAAAACAGTGTTGATCATGATCAGATGGCTTCTTCTTCAGAAGCCATCTGATCAGGATCTACACCGTTTGTCAATTAGTTTGCGAATTTCAATGAAACATTTTAATTTTTATCAAGTATTTTGATTGAATGACAGTCAGAAATCTGTATGGCATAATCAACTTATTCAGCAGGATAAGGGTCAAAATTCATACAAATCAGACAATTTTCTGGCTTAAACCATCTGATATTGGTCTACACTATTTGCAAAGATAGGAGTTTTATTCATATGATAAGGTTTAAAAGTGAAATGGAAGCCATAACATGGGAAAACATACCGGTAGACTTTTATGGGGAATGGGAACACCACCATTTTTCAAAGGGAGACAACTTTCGGGACTTCCTGTTCACTATTCTATAAGCCCTGTCCCACTGAAAAATGGGTCTACTCTTAAAGGAAAGAATTCTTACCTTTAAGAGTTGACCCCTTTTGACATGGGAGACAAAAATACTTTTCCAGGACTTGCCTCCCCTGAAGGTGTATCCATTCCCCTTAAGCTCAGAGAAGACCAGGATAAGTCTCCAGGGATACAGACTAACAGGCGCCCAGTTGCCCAAGACGCCTAAGTTTTGGCCTGGGCGCCTAAGTTTCGAATAAAAACGCCTATTAACCTACTGTAAAATTTGGATTTAAGGCAATCAGGGCGCCTAAAGCAAAATGCTTTGTCTGTATCCCTGGTCTCCATAGCAACTCAGCCAAACCACACCCTTTTCGGCTATCAAATCAGTCAGCACTGTGCACTCCATATAACAATTACATATATATGTCGTGGGTACTTGTTAGAATCGCCTTGATGAGGCAACCCTTAACCCATTGTATGCGGAAAACCCTAAAGGGGTACCTTGGCAAACTGTGCAGGCCCAGACCAGACATCGCAGAAAGCAGCGTCTGAACAGGGCCTGCACTATTTGCTAACAGAATAAAAACGAAAAAAAAATAGGCCTACCACCCCTTATATGACAAATGGACGTGTCTAACATATAGCAATGGAAGAGTACCCTAGTATACAATGGGCCAACAAGTACCCACATATTTTTATGATGTAAACATCCCTGTTTGGAGGTGTAACAATGATAATTCAGGGATAAACCTCCTTTATTTTCCTATCAGAAGTATATGTTGTGGGTACTGTTAAGAGTTGCCTCATCTGAGGCGGTTATAACAAGTAGCCACAACATATACTTCTGACAAGAATAAGGAAGCTATCTTTGTCACACCTCCTAACAAGTGTTTTACGTCATATAAATATGTTGTGGACTTCCAAACATTATACATAGCTCCAGATAAGGAGATGTTACATCATAACAACATATGTTTTTGGAACTGTTAGAGTTGCCGCATGTGAGGCGATTATTACAAGTAGCCATAATACATGTATATACTTCTGACAAGAAATAAGGATGTTTACCCCTGAATTACCTTTGTTAAGCCTCCAAACTAGTTTTTTACATCATAAAAATATGTTGTGGTTACTTGATAAGAGTTGTCTCATCAAGGCGATTCTAACAAGTACCCACAACATATACTTCTAATAGGAGATAAGCAAGTTTATCCCTGAATTATCTTTGTTACGCCTGCTTATCTTCAGATACGATTAGTTATTTCATTTTGAAATAGATGTTAAAAGCCATTGTATGTGGGGAAACTCCCAAACGGGTACCTTGGCAAACAGTGTCGGCCCAGATCAGATGCCACAGAATGCGACATCTGATCAGGGCCTACACTATTTGCCACCAGAATTTTCTGTCAAAAATAGAATGCAAATGAAAAAAAAAACATAGGCCTGATACCCCTTATATGACAAAGGGACTTGTCATATATATAGAAATGGAAGAGTCCACTAGTATACAATGGGTAAATTATGAGCAGAAGTTATATTTGTAACAACAAAATACAAATTCTAATTTACTAAAATCTTCTTTTAATGTCCCTTCCACGTATTCAACCATTCCTGTATATTAGAAACAAACCCTTAATATTAAATTGTCAAATTGAACCAGCCATATATTAATCTGGCCAAATTGTCCTAGGCCAAATCATCCTAGATTCATTTCAGACACTTTTTAGTAATAAACTGTTGCCTATATGTCAGCCCACCCCTGTTTATTATACTTAATTATGTCACTTAAAGAAGTCATAACTGTGCTCTGATAACAAGTGTGAGTAACACCAGTTAAACAAATGAAGTGTGAAAGTGTGCCTGAACAGTGTCATGCCAGTTTTTGAGTGTATTAGAGAACAGGAGCTGTGGCCCAAACATGTAACAAATTCATATTGTTTGAATCTGTGATCAGCTTGGTTACAAAACATACCATTCTTGTCACCAATGGTAAATGTAACATATCACTACACTTAGTATAATAAACAGGTAGTATAATTTATTATTATATACCCAGAAAATGTCCCATTTACTTTCTACAGAAGTTACCGGTCAATATTTTTCCATATTGCCCGTAGTCAAGTTCATATTGCCCGTAGATAAGCAGTCACGTTCACAATAGAACTACTTTCAAATTTGTTCATTTCGAGGGCCTGTCTAAAACGCTGAAAAACCTGCTGAATTCAGCAGGTTGCTGATCAGCAGATAGTGACTAAAACGCTGATCTGCTGAAATGCTGAATTTTAGTATATTTTATTGTTTTGGGCCAGAAAACCGGCCGTGCATGTTAATATTATGTTTATTTATAATATTTATTAATTTAATTAATTTGTTTTACGTCACAGACATTAATATTGTTGCCATATCGAGCTGCATGTATGCAAATATAACAGAATATAAACAGTGAGATGCTGAAGGTTTTGAAGTAAAAGGTTGATCTAGACATATTACTGGTGACACGTCTTGAAGCAATTTTATAGAAGAAATTATATTTGCTATAGTTGCTGCTGCTGCTGCTGTTTGTTTGCATGGTTTACGTACCGGGCGGCGAAATATTTGTTACAAAAGGTGAGAACCTTGAGTCCCTGTTCTATACGTATAGAAATGAAATACAGTACTCCTTCACTGATTTTGTTGTGGATAAATTTGCCTTGACACAACACTTGCCAAATATCTATCTATCTATCTATCTATCTATCTATCTATCTATCTATCTATCTATCTATCTATCTATCTATCTATCTATCTCACAGACTTTCGGATGAGTCTTTAAACCGAGGTCCCGTCTCAGTATGACCTTAGCTGTTGGTGGGACGTAAAACTAAAACTAAAAATCTATCTATCTATCTATATATCTTGTGAACTTGTGCGTAATTTAACCCCCTACACCCATTTTATAGAGTAAAATGGGGCTTACTAGGTTAAAAAACGTTTTTTTCTGAATCCTCCTCTAAGACGAAGGTTGTAGGTACTCGTTAGAACCGCCTCACAGAATTAAAGAAGTTAGTTCAACGTAAGTTAATTATGTTATTGTAAGATATCTATGTTGTACTTGTTTGGCATTAGAAACAGACATTTATAAAGATATGATGTATAAATAAGCTTATTTAGTACACGTAAAAAGAAATAGAAATTATCAATCGGCCGGGCCACTTAATACTTTTCTATACGCAGTCGCTTTACATCAGGGAAACACGCCTATAAAAATTTGACATAGTAAAACCTTGGTTACAGGGGTAAGGCGTGCTTTTCGTAATGAATATCTGTCTACATGTTTGTATAGAGAGAGAGAGACACCTCTATAATCTTATTATTACACTTACCACTCACCATTCATTTTCTACTTCTTTCGCTCATGCAGAACATGCAGTTAATGTTTTAGCAAGAAAGCAATTTCTGATGATAACAAGCCTTCAGCTGCCAGAAAAGGTCCCATAATATCTCCCGAATGAAAGACGTTGACATGTCCAAAAACAAACAGTTATGAATTCTGTTCCAAATGACAAAAGTCTAGCTTGCCAGATTCATCACACTGGTAGAGATCACTGGGTAATCTCATTTAGGGATGAGACAAACAGTATTTTTATGTTTGACAGCCTTGGATTCGACAGAGAGGCCCGCTTCATAATGACACCGAGCTTGTCCCTCATATTAACTGAGACCCAAAAGCAGACAAATGGTGTTGATTGCGGTGTTTTCGCAATCGCACACTTTGTAGAATTTTGCACAAAGCGCGTCCTTAATCCGACAGTCTGTTTTGACACGAAAAAAATGTGATCATATTTACTGGCTTGCATTACGTCTGAATATCCAGGTAATAGAAGGAATTCAGTATGTAAACAATCACGCATTGATTTGATCAAACACCTGATTTAAAGACGGCCCGCCAGTCAGTCAGGTGTGAATTGGTATGAAAGCGTGCTGTCAATTACTCAATTACTGATTGATTTATGTTCATGCACAACGAAAAGTACGCCAGTATTATAACCACTTTTATGCTTTGTTTTATTTGATTTGAGGTTTAACGTCCCTGTCAACACTGTAAACGTTTTGGAGCTTGTCAATTCAGTTAGGTTTAATGTATGTGGAACACACAGATCATTATTTGGAAGTCACATTAATTGAGACCCAAAAGCAGACAAATGGTGTTGATTGCGGTGTTTTCGAAATCGCACACTTAGTAGAATTTTGCACAAAGCGCGTCCTTAATCCAACAGTCTGTTTTGACACGAAACACATGCGATCACATTTACTGACTTGCATTACGTCTGAATATCTAACCTGTTTCCCAATAGTTCCAAAACGGCCCATAAGAAAATTGTTTGATTTGATTTGAGGTTTAACGTCCCCGTCAACACTGTAAAGGTCATTTTGGAGACATTGCTTCCAATTTTGTGGGACTTTTACCCGACATTGAGATGAAATGACATCTCAAGCCCTGTCGCCCAATGAAACCAATAGGGTTTATTAGCATGGACGGTCCGCCTCGCACCGCGGTTCCTGGACAGGCTTAGATCCTCTAAGCGGTTTACCAGTACTAGTGTCCGGGCCGGATTCAGCTCTGCGTTGAAGCATCATGCAGCCCATATATTTCTTCAAGCCCCTATGGGCGGGGGCGACCCATAAGAAAAGGAAACAGGACCAAATCTAAGTCAGTTCCTATCAATTTACATTGTTATTGCCGATTACCAAACTGCGTAGGAGAAATGGTGAAATGCGAAGGATGCCGAATTTCATATCACAAGTTTTGTGTAAAAATACGTCCGACTTTTCCTGCACAACTAATAAATTTGTATGCGATAAATGTTTAAAGTAATTATGATCTTACTCGTTTTTAAAAAAGATACTCAACCACCAGGGTCCTTTGATGGGAAACCACCTTTTGGACTGTTCAAAATGGTCTAAGAGAACATTTTTGAACAGTCTCTAAGGTGGTCTTTGGGACTGTTCAAAATGGTCTTAAAGAACATTTTGGACAGTTCCAAAGTTGTTCTTAACATAGAGTTTTACTGTCTATTATCCGATTCAGTACCATAAAGTAGAAGTAAAACAAAGATCAGGAATCGATACAGTTAACTTACTCCATCCATCAAAGACACCAAAGGGGAAGAAACACAAACATTAAGCGACCAGACCATAATGGAAACCTAAACAAAGGAAGGCCATAAGGACAGTTACTTTCCCACAAAATGGCCATATGGCCATCCAAAATAAAAAGACACAAGTGATACACACAGTAAGTAACAAACAACACCATAAATAAACCGCTACAGAAGAACCGCCTTGGAACGGTCAGTGGAAAGACTTCCACTTGGGGGCTTAAATCGATTTTACGTGGCCACAATCCTCGCCCTTACTTCCGTCGCGATTTAGACAAATAATTTGTTCAGTCCGCATGAAGGCCTCCTAACTCATCAGTGCAACATCTCCGTGAACACAAAAAATCAAAGAACCATAGAGGTGAGACAAAGGTGAGGACTCGACAGCAAGAAACCACTGAAATGCTGGAGCAAAAGAAAACCAACAGTTAGACTCCGATGGGCCCGACCAGAGACAGAGCATCAGGCAACCAACATTACCTTGAATTAGCTCTCTAATTCCCAATAAGCCTTTACTTTGGAGCCGTCATAGAATCTGAGGCCTGACCCACCGGCGTGCAATTAGAGAGGGAAGCAAAGTTGCCAACCGTGATTGGGTTAACTACCATGCATGCAGTCTGTCATATAACATCCATGTTGTACCCAATGTTTGCGTAGTTTATGGTACCGATAACCCTGATTAAGGAGTTTAGCTGTTAATAATTTATTACGATTATTGAAGTCAGTTACATGACTACACACTCTGGCAAATCGAATTAATTGCGAAATATAAACGCCATAGGATGGCGCACGAGGAACATCACCATCCAAACAAGATGTGTTTGTGAAACACAAATGCCCCCGGACAGCGCAAGGTGAAGGTCACGAGGTCAAAATTTATGGTACCTCTTGAAAGGTCTTGTGACAAGGAATGCACATGTGAAGTATGAAAGCTGTACCACTTACCATTCAAAAGTTATGCCCAATGTTAAAGTTTTTGCAGACGGACAAACGGACAAACAGACAAACGGACAAACAGACGGACAGACCAAAAACTATATGCCCCCCAGAATCTTAGATTCCGGGGGCATAAAAAGGAAAATTTACAATCTTAAAATCAAAGTCATCGCGTTTATCATAAATTTTGCACGAAACAAACCCATAAACAATAGACAGATGTAAATCCAGAAACGGGGCCTCGGTATCAGAAGAATTTGCTTTATTTAAACCCCTATTTAAGGGGTAACTTGGCAAACAGTGCAGGCCCAGATCAGACGCCGCCTCCACTGTTTGCAAAAAAATCAGCCATTTTCCTAATAAATTTTGAAGAAACAGCCTGACCCCCCTAAATTTTGAAATGAGCTACAGCTACATATATGGAGGAAGATTCCATTTGGTACAGAAAGGGTTATTTACTATAAATGAATCAAATCTCATTTGTAGATTGCATCATGTTTAAGCAGCCCTTATAAGCCTTTATCCAGGTAATAGGTGGAATTCAGTAGAGTTGATTTCATTGAACACCGGATTAAAGACGGCTCGCCAGTCAGTCAGGTGTGAATTGGTATGAAAGCGTGCCGTCAATTACTGATTGATTTATGTTGATATTGGAGTACGCCAGTATTTTTACCACTTTTATACTTTAAATTTTTTATTTGATTTGATTTGAGGTTTAACGTCCCTGTCAACACTGTAAAAATTTTGGAGACGTTGCTTCCAGTTTTGGGGGACTTTTACCCGGCATTGAGATGAAATGTGGGACTTTTACCCGACATTGAGATGAAATGACATCTCAAGCCCTATGGTCCAATGTTACCAATAGGATTTTTAAGCATGGGCGGTCGAACTCGCACCGCATTGCTAGGCTGGCTATAATCCTCTAAGCGGTTTACCAGTACTCGTGTGCAGGTCGGTTTCAACTCGGCGTGTGTGTGTGTGTGTGTGTGTGTGTGTGAATTCGGGTTTAACGTCGCTTTCAACAATTTTTCAGTCATATCACGACGGTGTCTGGTTGCGACAGGGAGCTCAATGCTCACGTTTATAGTGCTGCCTCACTGAAGTATCATGTCCCAGACACATTACATGATACCACACCCAGTCACATTATCCTGACACTGGATCGACCAGTCCTAGCTCTACCCCGTAAATCTGAGTGCCAAACGAGGAGCAGCTAGTACCATTTTTAACGACTTTGGTATGTCGCGGCCCGGGATCGAACCCGAGACCTCCCGTTCCCCGGAGCGGACACTCTACCAACTGAGCTATCGGGGCCGGTCAGCTCGGCGTGGAATCATCATGAAGCCCATCTATTTCTTCAAGCCCCGATTGGCGGGGGCTTTAGGTTTATACGGTTAAACTGGGGTTAACATTGTATGCATTGTTTTTCTTGTTTCTGCTCCAAACATAGATTGTGACCGGTACACGTTAGAATTGCCTCGCCGATACTGCTCTACAATACCTAGAATCTTAGAAATTTGCAATATATCAGATGATTTTCTGATTTTTCTGGTGGTAAAAAATTCAATATACTTTGACTAGGCATACTTTCTTATTCGTAATCAGAAACGAATAAAATATGATTGCATGAATATGTTACTGCATTTGGTGATGTTGTTATTAAAATACTAAATGATACTAAAAATCAGCAGCCATCTTGTCGTGCATATCGACTGAAAGAAAGTAAAACAAAACGAATATAGGTTCTGACAAAGTGCATAAACCGCATTTTATGTTGTCAAATAAGACCTACCTGCAATCTGTTCAGATTTTCAATAATTTCTTCTAAGAAATCAGGAGTATTTTGAAAGAAACATAACCAACGCTTCGGAAAAAATGGCGTCCTGTGTTGGGAAACGTCAATGTTTTTAATGACGTCACATCCACCAGCGTTAACGTCGTCTTCACTTTGGCACCATTGGGCGTGGTTTTTCAACGTGTAGGGAGACACTTAACAACATTCATTATTTTCCATTTCAAACCACTTAGAGATGCATTATCTGATTTTTCGTTCAGAAATTCATACCAGGCAATCCTGAATTCTAGCCGACATTTGAAATTTTGGGTATTTAATAAAAAGGTTATTGACTTTATATTGTGAAATATTCGGCACTCGTTCATATGGCGAAGACGCACTCGCAAGCTTGTGCGTCCTTCGCCATATGAACTCATGCCGAATATTTCACAATATAAAGTCAATAACCTATAAGTACTGAAGACAAAGGGTAAGCGAAGGATTTTTTTTATTTCAAGTTGAGAGATCATCAGATGTGCCTTTTTAGCTATCTTTCTATCTATATACCTACTAATACTGCAGCACCCCCCTCGCAGGGATTATGTGCAGGTAGATTTAGCAAGGTGCTACATGTGAATGTGCCTTTATTACATGGCTGTTTGTATTTAAAATGCCCTTTTTACATAATTTTGTGTGCTGAAAGTGCCCTTTTTCCTAACCAGAACACTAACACTTGGTTCACCTGTACGGTAGCATTGCACTAAATCAAGGTTGGATGGCAAATTCCAACCCCGGTATTTACCAGTGGCATTTACCAGACTGGAAAATACTCATCAATTGTCAAATACTGGCAAATTGAAATTTTTTGCCTTAAAACAGTTGCAGAAATCTTAACAAAATTGACTTTGTAGTAGTAAAATCAAACTTAATGAGCTAAAAATGTTAAAATTTAATATTCATATAAGGTTATCTACCTACAGAATAAAATATTTCTCAATTTAAAATAAATATGTTGAACTAGCCAAAATGTGAATCTAAGACTAAAAATTGTGAAATTATTTAAACAAAACCAACAAAAGTTTCTTTTTAAATCAATGGTAGAAAAATACAGGTAGAAATTGCCTGTGCACCTGGTTAATGTCACTTTTCATAATGGTTCTTAGTTTTAAATTTGTATTGATCAAGATAAGACTGAGCACTGTTAGTCAATCCACCTGCATCTTTTGAACACACTTTGTACGGTAAAACCATGTGCTCAAATTTTAGTATATTTGTAGCATTTTATTATTGTCCAACACTTTAGTTTTAGAGTGAATTGCCAGACTACGAAAACAACAACTCTTGACACATTGTTTATTTAAGAGAGCACAAGATATCCAGGGGCAAGGTTGGACAAAAGGATGTCATTAATTGCTCCATTTTTTATGTGACTTAAAACAATCAGTCTACGTAAAAGTAAACATATGAGTACAGTAGCAGATAATAAATAGGCCTTTTTATTCTAACATTATATTAAATAAGATAACAACAAATAAAACTAGAGAAAGTGCCCAGTGGGGCATGTATACCCCCGGCCAGTGTCATCCCCTTTTAGTGGAAATGAAAATTTGTTTGTAGCATTGAACCTTTCCATATAAACTTTCCATTTAGTCACTGTCAGAGAATAACTATTGCATTTCAACAAATATAGTATAATTTATCATATCCAAAGATGAAACTGCTTGTCTTTGCTGAATAATAAAAATTAAAGAGAAAATATTATGCAAAATTTAACAGTTCTAGTCGCTGTAGTTTCTAAGATCACAAGGACCAATTTACAAGCTGACAAATCCAACAAGGGTCATAGCATAAAGAAAGAACAAACTAACTAATAATGAACAGATGGAAAGACAAAAACTATAACCTTTGATATACTTTGTATGCAAGGAGTATAATGAAAACAGTTATCAAATCCTGTACATATACTATAATGCGATGTATACATGTGAATTTATTCTAATAAATATTGTTTAAACCAAAACAGTTAACAAAACTTGGACGTAATCAAAATGTGTAAGTCCTAATTATTGACCCTAGCCCCACCCAGGGGCTTGACCCAGGAGTTTAAATATTTCATATGAAAGTTAATACTATAGCTATATTCTGTAACAAATATGAGGAGAATCTAACATAAGGTTACAGAGATATGAGCAATCAAAAAGGTTTAACACAAAACTTTGACGTAAAAGTTGACAAACTGACAGACAGCCACCCAGGGGCTTGACCCAGGGGCTTAGATATTCCATATGAAAGGTTATGCTATAGAGATATCCTTTACCAAATATGAAGAGAATCTAACATGTAGTTACAGAGATATGAGCAATTAAAAAGGTTTAACTGTTGGAGTCTAACTGTTGGTTTTCTTTTGCTCCAGCATTTCAGTGGTTTCTTGCTGTCGAGTCCTCACCGTTGTCTCACCTCTGTGGTTCTTTGATTTTTGTGTTCACGGAGATGTTGCACTGATGAGTTAGGAGGCCTTCATGCGGACTGAACAAATTATTTGTCTAAATCACGACGGAAGTAAGGGCGAGGATTGTGGCCACGTAAAATCGATTTAAGCCCCCCAGTGGAAATCTTCCACTGACCGTTCCAAGGCGGCTCTTCTGTGGCGATTTATTAATGTTGTTGTTTGTTACTTACTGTGTGTATCACTTGTGTCTTTTGGTTTTGGATGATCATATGGCCATTTTGTGGGAAAGTAACTGTCCTTATGGCCTTCCTTTGTTTAGGTTTCCATTATAGTCTGGTCGCTTAATGTTTGTATTTCTTTCCCTTTGGTGTCTCTTATGGATGGAGTAAGTTAATTGTATCAATTCCTGATCTTTGTTTTACTTCTACTTTTTATGGGTGGAGTAAGTTAATTGTATCAATTCCTGATCTTTGTTTTACTTCTACTTAACACAAAACATTGACGTAAATGTTGATGAACTGACTGACGGGTGGACAGACCACCCAGGGGCTTGATTCGCGAGCTTAGATATTTCAAATGAAAGGTAATGCTATAGAGATATCCTGTACCAAATATGAAGAGAATCAAACATGTGGTGGTGACAGAGATTTGAGCAGTCAAAAAGGTTTAACACAAAAATTTGACGTAAAAGTTGACAAACGGACAGACAGCCCACTCAGGGGCTTGACCCAGGGGCTTAGATATTTCATATGAAAGGTAATGCTATAGAGATATCCTGTTCCAAATATGAAGAGAATCCAACATGTGGTGACAGGGATATGAGCAATCAAAAAGGTTTAACACAAAACTTTGAAGTGAAAGTTGACAAACGGACGGACAGCCCACCCAGGGGCTTAGATATTCCATATGAAAGGTTAATGCTATAGAGATATCCTTTACCAAATATGAAGAGAATCTAACATGTGGTTACAGAGATATAAGCAATCAAAAAGGTTTAACACAAAACTTTGACGTAAAGGTTGACGAACGGACGGACAGCCCACCCAGGGGCTTGACCCAGGGGCTTAGATATTCCATATGAAAGGTAATGCTATAGAGATATACTTCACCAAATATGAAGAGAATCTAACATGTTGTTACAGAGATATAAGCAATCAAAAAGGTTTAACACAAAACTTTGACGTAAAAGTAGATGAACAGACAGACGGACAGACAGACAGCCCACCCAGGGCTTGACCCAGGGGCTTAGACATTCCATATGAAAGGTAATGCTATAGAGATATCCTTTACCAAATATGAAGAGAATCTAGCATGTGGTAACAGAGATATGAGCAAACAAAAAGGTTTAACGCAAAACTTTGACGTAAAGGTTGACGAACAGCGGGACAGACGTAAGTACGAACGAACGAACAAACAAACGAACCAACGAACGGACGGAAAGACGAAAACTATATACACCCTGACATACTTCGTATGTCGAGGGTATAATAATATCAGAGTCGTTTAAACTATATTAGTATTATCCAATATTAAGTCAACTATTATTGAATTGATCCATATAACACTGCTGAGTGTAGGGATTTGTTTTAATTCCAGGGTGGTAAATTCAATTTTCCAGTATTTGCCGGTATTTTCCAGTATTTACCGGTAAATGCCATCGACATGGAAAATACTCATATTTGCCCGCATTTTGCCAACCTTGCACTAAATACTGGGAGGTACCGGGTTTTATCACTTTAGGACAGCACTTTTAGTTGCGTTCTAAATATCAGACTTGCTTCCATTGGATATATATCCCATATTTTATTTCAATGTGAGAAAATGATAGGTATAAGGGACTAAAATGATGCAAGTTTTATAAATATATCTGCAAGCTAAAAGAAATTTTTGATGAATTTATATGGTCACCCCTCCTTTAAAAATGTTGGTTTGTATTTACTCCGTTCTAGTATGTAAACAAACATGGTTTACTGTAACTTGAAAAGGAGCAGACCAACATGTGGATTTTTTCTCATTACCTTGTTGGGCTAGGATGGTTCTATAAACAAGTAAAGTTTGAAAAGTTTTGTATGTGTAGTTTTTGTGGGAGCAGGTAAAAGGTTACTATTGTCACCTATGGAAACATTTAGTGGAAAGCTCCCATACCTATCTTACTTTCTCAGTATGGCAGTTTCTCATATCTCCATGCAACCTGGTATCTCCGTGCACGTTCTAAAGATGGTTTATTTTCACATGTGTTTCACGCGTAATTTTGCTCATATGCCATTGTTATGACAAGAAAAACCTACCTGTATTGAACACCCAAGTAATCATGCACAGAAAACAGGTAAATATCCTTTCCAATGCTCAATCAGAGTCTCGCATGTGCCTATTGAACATAATTTTTTTCAAATTCGACCCATGAATTTGCCTAATTACAGCTAATTCTCGAAAGAAAACCACTCTTTCCTGCTGAACAATGTCTGTGTTTTTATGTGGCAGGGCATTTTCTGCATGTTCAGCAGGCCCAATTCCCAATGCCAAATAGCCCGAATTTTTCCCAATTTCACCATATTTTTACCCCCAAAAATGAAGAAATAAAAACCACAACAAAAGGAACAGAGAAATCAATACTTAACATCAGAGGTTAACATGAAAATTCACCACAGTGAAGCTACAGCTGTACTGCACTGCTTAGCTATCAAATTCATAAGACTATCATGAGCAACATTCATTGTTCTGGCATTTCTCTGATGAAATTGTGTTCCCTATTTTGGTATTTTGTCGGTAATTTTTTCCCAATTTTGCCCAGGGGTCTTTCCCCAAAATAACCGGATAAAGCCCTGTGTGGAAGTTCCCGGATGTAACCGGTGTCAGGGTAAATATATATACAGCCCCGAAAAAGTTAGGCACCACATAGGAAACCAGTTCTATCACAATCAAATAATAAATATACACCAACAGAGTAAAATAATATTTTAGTAAAAATTAATCAAGCAAGTTCCTGTTCTTGTGTGTGTGTGTGTGTGTGTGTGTGTGTGTGTGTGTGTGTGTGTGTGTGTGTGTGTGTGTGTGTGTGTGTGTGTGTGTGTGCGCTTGAAAATGAAAAATACTTCAAAACTCTTTACATGTATAATTTCTCTACTGGCATACATTTTTAAACAATGTCAAGACTCAGTGACTTATAAACATAGTATTTACATGTGTATTTGATATTTTTCCCAGCATCCTGACTTTTACCCAGCAGGCACACAATGTATAAAATATGTCGTATCAAAGTCAATGCAAAGTCTTTTCAACGTTGTGTGTCCGTTGGGTATAGCCCAGCTTTTGCCTAAAATTAGACAGCACCCATCTACCCTTATTTTAATCATTCGATTTCAGGAAAAACCAATGAGGATTAAAAGAAAGAAGAGACAGTATCTAAAAGAAAGCCTAGAAAAGGCGTTTGATTACCTCAAGGAGAAACAAGAGTTGTCAGAAGACAACATAGCTCGCCTTTGGGGACCTAAGATGGAAGAGGACAAGTTATCGATTTTTTTTCTTCCTTTAAAAAGCCCAACAGACTTCAGCAAATGAAAGAGGACCAAAAAGTACCCCTAATGATCCTGTTTTCAAGCCTTTCCACTGTAAAAAAGATGAAAAAGAAATCTATATAAAATAAAATTTTTTTACAAACTTACAAGTAATAACAAGGCATCACAGACGATACAAATCCCCTCGTGCAAGACAAATTAAAAAAAGCCTAGCCTAGCATTTGTGTAAAATTACATTATATCCATCAATAAATGTAGATACATGTACTTAAGAGTGATGACAATGATCAAGTTTTTCTAAAAAATAGCCTCAGTGACCTTGACCTTCAGCCCCTGACCGGGAAACTCAAAGTCACTCAAGATATCATCATACCAAACATTTGTGTCAGGTTATATTAAAATCCATCAATAAATGAAGGTGCAAGAGCGATGACAAAGTTTTCCTAAAAATAGCCACAGTGACCTTGACCTTCAGCCCCAGACCCTGAAAGTCGAACTCGCTCGAGATATCATCATACCCAACATTTGTGTAAAGTTATATTAAAATCCATCCATAAATGTAGGCACTAGAGCGATCACAAAGTTTTTCTTAAAATAGCCAGTGACCTTGACCATCAGCCCCAGAACCTGAAAGTCAGTCACTCGAGATATCATCATACCCAATATTTGTGTGAAGTTATATTAAAATCCATCCATAAATAAAGGTGCAAGAGTGATGAAAAAGATTTTCTAAAAACAGCCACAGTGACCTTGGCCTTCAGCCCCAGACCCTGAAAGTCCCACTTGCTAGAGATATCATCATACCCAACATTTGTGTGAAGTTATATTAAAATCCATCAATAAATTAAGGTGCAAGAGCGATGACAATGTTTTTCTAAAAACAGACACAGTAACCTTGACCCTGTGACCCTGAAAGTAGTGACCTTGAGCTTAAGCCCCGGACCCTGAAAGTCAGTCACTCGAGATATCATTATACCCAAGTTATGTTAAAATCCATCAATAAATTAAGGCGCTAGAGCGATGACAATGTTTTTCTAAAAATAGCCACAGTGACCTTGACCTTGAGCCCCAGACCCGCTATGTTTTTAAAAAGAAAAAAAAAAGGAAAAGAAAAAAAAAAAAGATGTGTTTGTGAAACACTGATGCCCCCGGACAGCGCATGTTAAATATGAAAGCAGTATCACTAAGCAATCAAAAGGTATGGCCAATGTTCAAGTCTTAAAAAAGTAGGTCAAGGTTACAAGGTAAAAAATTATGGGATTGTTGAAAAGGTCTTGTGACATAGTATGCACATGTGAAATATGAAAGCCCTATCACTTACCAATTGAAAGTTATGGCCAATGTTAAATTAAAAAAAAAGGTCAAACATCAAGGTAACTAGAGCTGTCAGTGAAACTGACTATGGCCCCGGCAGCGCTATCAGAGGAGTAGGAAAATTTGTGGACGGACAGACAGACGGACAGACGGACAGACAGAGTGATTACTATAGGGCACCCACACTTTCAGTGTGGGGCCCTAACTAGGTAAAACTAGAGTGATGACAATGTTTCTCTTAAAATAGCCATAGTGACCTTGACCGCGAAAGTAGATCTTGCTCAAGATATTATCATAAGCATCTTTTGTGTGAAGTAATATTAAAATCTGTTAATAAAAGTTTTTCTAAAAATAGCCACAAGGACCTTGACCTTGAGGTCATGTCCTTGAAAGTCAAAGCAACTCGAGATGTCATCATAAGAAACATTTGTGTGAAGTTCTATTAAAATCCATCAATAAATGTAGGTGCTAGAGCGATGGCAAAGTTTTTCTAAAAATAGCCACAGTGACCTTGATATTGAAAGTCAAAATCGCTCGAGATATAAGGAACATTTATGTGAAATTATATTGAAATTGGTGAAAAAATGTAAGCGCAAGAGCAATGACAAAGTTTTTCTAAAAATAGCCACATTGACCTTGACCTTGAAAGTCGAACTCGCTCGAGGTATTGTCATAAGGAACATTTGTGTGAAGTTATATTGAAATCAGTGAAGAAATGTAGTCGCTAGAGTGATGACAAAGTTTTTTCTAAAAATATCCACAGTGACCTTGACCTTGAAAGTCGAAATCACTTGAGATATTGTCATAAGGAACATTTGTGTAAAGTTATATTGAAATTGGTGAAGAAATGTAGTTGCTAGAGCGATGACAAAGTTTTTCTAAAAATAACCACAGTGACCTTGACCTTGAAAGTCGAACTCGCTAGAGAAATTGTCATAAGGAACATTTGTGTGAAGTTCTATTGAAATAGGTGAAGAAATGTAGTCGCTAGAGCGATGACAAAGTTTTTCTAAAAATAGCCACAGTGACCTTGACCTTGAAAGTCGAAATCGCTTGAGATATTGTAATAATGAACATTTGTGTGAAGTTATATTGAAATCGGTGAAGAAATGTAGGCGCTAGAGCGATGACAAAGTTTTTCTAAAAATAGCCACAGTGACCTTGACCTTGAAAGTGGGACTCGCTAGAGATATTGTCATAAGGAACATTTGTGTGAAGTTATATTGAAATTGGTGAAAAAAGTAAGCGCTAGAGCAATGACAAAGTTTTTCTAAAAATAGTCACAGTGACCTTGACCTTGAAAGTGGAACTCATTTGAAGTATTGTCATAAGGAACATTTGTGTGAAGTTATATTGAAATCGGTGAAGAAATGTAGTCGCTAGAGCGATGACAAAGTTTTTCTAAAAATATCCACAGTGACCTTGACCTTGAAATCGAAATCGCTTGAGATATTGTCATAATGAACATTTGTGTGAAGTTATATTGAAATCAGTGAAGAAATGTAGGCGCTAGAGCGATGACAAAGTTTTTCTAAAAACAGCCACAGTGACCTTGACCTTGAAAGTGGGACTCGCTAGAGATATTGTCATAAGGAACATTTGTGTGATGTTATATTGAAATTGGTGAAAAAAAGTAAGCGCTAGAACGATGACAAAGTTTTTCTAAAAATAGCCACAGTGACCTCGACCTTGAAAGTGGAACTCGTTAGAGATATTGTCATAAGGAACATTTGTGTGAAGTTATATTGAAATCAGTGAAGAAATGTAGTCGCTAGAGCGATGACAAAGTTTTTCTAAAAATAGCCACAGTGACCTTGACCTTGAAAGTTGAAATCGCTTGAGATATTGTCATAAGGAACATTTGTGTGAAGTTATATTGAAATAGGTGAAGAAATGTAGTCGCTAGAGCGATGACAAAGTTTTTCTTAAAATAGCAACAGTGACCTTGACCTTGAAAGTCGAAATCGCTTGATATATTGTCATAATGAACATTTGTGTGAAGTTATATTGAAATCGGTGAAGAAATGTAGGTGCTAGAGCGATGACAAAGTTTTTCTTAAAATAGCCACAGTGACCTTGACCTTGAAAGTGGGACTCGCTAGAGATATTGTCATAAGGAACATTTGTGTGAAGTTATATTGAAATTTGTGAAAAAATGTAAGCGCTAGAGCAATGACAAAGTTTTTCTAAAAATAGCCAAAGTGACCTTGACCTTGAAAGTGGAACTCGTTTGAGGTATTGTCATAAGGAACATTTGTGTGAAGTTATATTGAAATCGGTGAAGAAATGTAAGCGCTAGAGTGATGACAAAGTTTTTCTAACAATAGCCACAGTGACCTTGACCTTGAAAGTCGAAATCGCTTGAGATATTGTCATAAGGAACATTTGTGTGAAGTTATATTGAAATTGGTGAAAAAATGTAAGCGCTAGAGCAATGACAAAGTTTTTCTAAAAATAGCCACAGTGACCTTGACCTTGAAAGTGGAACTCGCTAGAGATATTGTCATAAGGAACATTTGTGTGAAGTTATATTGAAATCGGTGAAGAAATGTAAGCGCTAGAGTGATGACAAAGTTTTTCTAAAAATAGCCACAGTGACCTTGACCTTGAAAGTCGAAATCGCTTGAGATATTGTCATAAGGAACATTTGTGTGAAGTTATATTGAAATTGGTGAAAAAATGTAAGCGCTAGAGCAATGACAAAGTTTTTCTAAAAATAGCCACAGTGACCTTGACCTTGAAAGTGGAACTCTTTTGAGCTATTGTCATAAGGAACATTTGTGTGAAGTTATATTGAAATTGGTGAAAAAATGTAAGCGCTAGAGCAATGACAAAGTTTTTCTAAAAATAACCACAGTGACCTTGACCTTGAAAGTCGAACTCGTTAGAGATGTTGTCATAAGGAACATTTGTGTGAAGTTATATTGAAATCGGTGAAGAAATGTAAGCGCTAGAGCGATGACAAAGTTTTTCTAAAAATAGCCACAGTGACCTTGACCTTGAGGCCATGACCTTGAAAGTCAAATTCGCTCAAGATATTTTTATAAGGAACATTTGTGTGAAGTTCTATTGAAATAGGTGAAGAAATGTAGTCGCTAGAGCGATGACAAAGTTTTTTCTAAAAATAGCCACAGTGACCTTGACCTTGAAAGTCGAACTCGCTAGAGATATTGTCATAAGGAACATTTGTGTGAAGTTATATTGAAATCGGTGAAGAAATGTAAGCGCTAGAGTGATGACAAAGTTTTTCTAAAAATAGCCACAGTGACCTTGACCTTGAAAGTCCAAATGGCTCGCGATATTGTCATAAGGAACATTTGTGTGAAGTTATATTGAAATCGGTGAAGAAATGTAAGCGCTACAGCGATGACAAAGTTTTTCTAAAAATAGACACAGTGACCTTGACCTTGAAAGTGGAACTCGTTAGAGATATTGTCATAAGGAACATTTGTGTGAAGTTATATTGAAATCGGTGAAGAAATGTAAGCGCTAGAGCGATGACAAAGTTTTTCTAAAAATAGCCACAGTGACATTGACCTTGAAAGTCGAACTCGCTAGAGATATTGTAATAAGGAACATTTGTGTGAAGTTCTATTGAATTAGGTGAAGAAATGTAGTCGCTAGAGCGAAGAAAAAGTTTTTCTGAAAATAGCCACAGTGACCTTGACTTTGAAAGTCCAAATCGCTTGAGATATTGTCATAATGAACATTTGTGTGAAGTTATATTGAAATCGGTGAAGAAATGTAGGTGCTAGAGCGATGACAAAGTTTTTCTAAAAACAGCCACAGTGACCTTGACCTTGAAAGTGGGACTCGCTAGAGATATTGTCATAAGGAACATTTGTGTGAATTTATATTGAAATTGGTGAAAAAATGTAAGCGCTAGAGCAATGACAAAGTTTTTCTAAAAATAGCCACAGTGACCTTGACCTTGAAAGTGGAACTCGTTAGAGATATTGTCATAAGGAACATTTGTGTGAAGTTATACTGAAATCACTAAATCAGTGAAGAAATGTAGTCGCTAGAGCGATGACAAAGTTTTTCTGAAAATAGCCACAGTGACCTTGACCTTGAAAGTCCAAATCGCTCGAGATATTGTCATAAGGAACATTTGGGAGAAGTTATATTGAAATCGGTGAAGAAATGTAAGCGCTAGAGCGATGAAAAAGTTTTTCTAAAAATAGACACAGTGACCTTGACTTTGAAAGTGGAACTCGTTAGATATATTGTCATAAGGAACATTTGTGTGAAGTTATATTGAAATCGGTGAAGAAATGTAAGCGCTACAGCGATGACAAAGTTTTTCTAAAAATAGCCACAGTGACCTTGACCTTGGGGCCATGACCTTGAAAGTCGAATTCGCTCAAGATATTTTTATAAGGAACATTTGTGTGAAGTTATATTGAAATTGGTGAAAAAATGTAGGCGCTAGTGCGATGACAATGTTTTTCTAAAAATAGACACATTGACCTTGAGGTCATGACCTTGAAAGTCAAACTCGCTCGAGATATTGTCATAAGGAACATTTGTGTGAAGTTATATTGAAATCAGTAAAGAAATGTTGGCGCTAGAGCGATGACAAAGTTTTTCTAAAAATAGCCACAGTGACCTTGACCTTGAGGGTGGGGGTGTCTGGATGGACAAAAATTATGGTACCACTAGAAAGGTCTTGTGACAAGGAGTGCACGTGTGAAATATGAAAGCCCTACTACTTAACCAATCGAAAGTTATGGCCAATGTTAAAGTTTATAAAAGTAGGTCAAATGTAAGGTCAAGGTCACGAGGTCAAAAATTATGGTATGACTAGAAAGGTCTGGTGACAAGAAGTGCACATGTGAAATATGAAAGCCCTACCACTTACCAATCGAAAGTTATGGCCAATGTTAAAGTTTTTAAAAAGTAGGTCAAACATCACGGTCAAGGTCACAAGGTAAAAAATTATGGTACCACTAGAAAGGTCTTGTGATAAGGAATGCACATGTGAAATATGAAAGCCCTATCACTTACCAATCAAAAGTTATGGCCAATGTTAATGTTTTTAAAAATTTTGTAAAAAATAGGTCAAAGGTCAAGTTCAAGGTCACAAGATCAAAAAATATGGTACCACTGGAAAGGTCTTGTGATAAGGTATACACATGTGAAATATGAAAGCTCTATCTATTACCATTCAAAAGTTATGCCCAATGTTACTTAAGGTTTTTGTAGACAGACAAACGGAAAAATTTTGTAAAAAATAGGTCAAAGGTCAAGTTCAAGGTCACGAGATCAAAAAGTATGGTACCACTGGAAAGGTCTTGTGATAAGGTATATACATGTGAAATATGAAAGCTCTATCTATTACCATTCAAAAGTTATGCCCAATGTTAAGGTTTTTGTAGGCAGACAAACAGACAGACAGACCAAAAACTATATGCCCCCGAATCTCTTAGATTCCGGGGGCATAAAAAAACATGCCATCCCCGGGATTTGAACTCACGCAGTTTGCAGGTAAACTTTAACACAGGGTAATAAGGGCGGTAATACACAGGAAAATATTAACTTCTCAAAAAGTCCAATTTAAGCCAAAAAACCCTGAAAAATGAAGTACAATGATAATGTTAAATATTTTTTTTTACCAATTGTTAATTATATATTCAAATAAACTTGTAAAACATCACATATAAAAGCTTGCAGGTAAACTTTAACCAAATGCGGACGCTGACGCCGACAACGGACGCCCGGGGGTATGGCAATAGCTCCCCTTACTTGCGTAACAGCTAAAAATGTGCAGTAAGGGCTGCAGCCAGAATATTTGGCGTTCCAGCTCAAACACTGAGAGACATATTGGCCTTGTAGACCCCTTAAATGATGCATGTGGACCAGAGACTCTGTTAAGTGAGGAGGAGGAGGAGCTAATGCTAGTGTAACATGTACATGTAGAAGTATTGGCACAGTTAGGTTATGGCTACACTAATAGCTCTTTAAAAGTATTAGGTGGAGATCTAACTTTTCATTTGAAGAGAAGGAATGTTCAAAAACCACTAAGTAATAATTGGCTAGAATCTTTTTTGAGATGGTCTGACAGACTGAAATCCATAAATCCAAGATCTCTTGAAAGCGCATGTGCTAAAGGTTCAACACCAGAGATTATTGATAAATACCACCAGCAGTTAAATGAAATTTTGATTAAATATGACCTGAAATCTCATCCAGAGTGTATTTATAACTTAGATGAAACTGGATTACAGCCTTATCACACTCCTCCGAATATCATTGGACCAATGGTCCTGTTAATACCAAAGCAGAATCTTTGATATCTCCAAAGTCCTCCACAACAACTTTGATCGGATGCGTAAATGCTATAGGGAACAGTCTTCCTCCATATTTTATATTCAAAGGCAAACAATTCAATCCCTTATTATTGGAAGGACCATCAGCCGGTTCGAAAGCAAACATGAGTGACTCTGGATGGTCCAACTTAAATATTTTTGAAAGCTATCTTAAGGAACACTTTCTGCCTTATGCAAAGCCAATATCAGACAAGCCTGTGCTTTTGTTGTATGACGGACATTCTTCACATGTATCACCAAATATTATTAACTGGGCTAAGTCAAATAACATAATTTTATTTGTTCTCCCTCCACACACATCCCATCTTTTACAGGCTACAGCCCTTAGATGTAGCTGTCTTTGGACCTTTAAAGAAATTCTACAATCATGAGTGTGCCATATATATGAGATACAATTTAGGTAAAACTATCAATAAATATAATGTAACAGAGCTAGGCAATAAAGCGTAGTAAGGCAATGACATCATCAAACATTCAAGCTGCCTTTAAAAAAAACAGGAAAAATTTAATGCTCAAGTTGTTGAGGCACAGAAGTTATTTCCAGATGAAGCATTCAGCGAGGTGAAGCCAATAGAGAAAGTGAAAGCCCTTAAAAAAGGCAAAGAAGTAGTAGAAAAATTTCTTAAGCTAAAAGCTGATCAAATGCAAAACTGTGAACTGGTCTCATCTGAAAAGAAAATTAAAAGTGAAGAGTCAGTTAGATCCAAAAAGCCCTCTTCAGGAGGCACTGCAATAACTGAAAACAAATTTACAGAAAAACTTGGAAGATTATGAAAACAACAAATCAACATCAAAAGACAAATTAACCAAAAATGATGATCAAATGCCTCTACAGTTTGTTTTGTTTGATTTGAGGTTTAACGTCCCCGTCAACACTGTAAAGGTCATTTTGGAGACGTTGCTTCCAATTTTGTGGGACTTTTACCCGACATTGAGATGAAAATGACGTCCCAAGCCCTGTCGCCCAATGAAACCAATAAGGTTTATTAGCATGGACGGTCCACCTCGGACCGTGGTTCCTGGACAGGCTTAGATCCTCTAAGCGGTTTACCAGTACTAGTGTGCGGGCAGGATTCAGCTCTGCGTGGAAGCATCATGCAGCCCATATATTTCGTCAAGCCCCTATGGGTGGGGCCTTAAATGCCTCTACAGATAAAATCTAACAAGTGTAAAAGTATCAGTTCTTCACCAAAACCAAGCACAAGTGGTACAAATAACTCGAAACTAAAAATGTCAGTACAGCCTAGTGAGGAAGAGTTTGTGTCAGATGATGATGACAATGACAAATGTCTTGTTTGCAAAAGAAGTCCCCCAGAAGGCATTAGTAAGCTTCCATATTTAGTAATTGTAAATGGGTACAATGCAGCATCTGTTCTGGGTGGGTTCATCTGAAATTTTGTACACCTGAGTCTTTCATCAGATGGCATGCTGAGTATATACGTCCGAATTGTAAATTTGATTTAAGTCTTACTGCAGTTTATTTTTGCATTCAAATAAGTATTTTTTTCCAAATGTGATGAAATTTATCTTCCAGATGGTACCATTTCATTGGTTGTTATTCCCTCAAGAAAATAAAAAAAAAGTATGGCCAAATTATGTGTTGCATTTCTTTTTTCCAACAGTATACACAGAGCACGAAGTTATGGGTAAATTTCAAAACAATAATGGCCGCCACCGTAAGGCATGAAACCAATACAAATGGGTGTTTAAGAGGAAAGTTTTGACAAATAATTTATCTCAGGTTCAAGGTAAGACTTTGTTTTATCACTTTTTCTCATGACTAGAGTTTTTGCAAGCTTGTTATAAGACACGATAGCGTCCGAATATTAAGGTGCATGGAGATATGGGTTTCCAGCATATAGCCTGGCACTGCCTATTTCCGCGGCACTTACGACCCTACAGTCAATAATAAGAGTTTGTTGTATTCATTAATGTATGTTTGTATTTCTTTCCCTTTGGTGTCTTTTATGGGTTGAGTAAGTTAATTGTATCAATTCCTGATCTTTGTTTTACTTCTACTTTGCATTTAAGTATCAATAAAATTATGCATTAATGTTGTCACTATATTTATTCAAATCCTCCTTACATGCCATCAATTGTCATTTTTCAGTAACAATTCCTGACATTTCCCCATGCAAACAATACCACCCAGACAGTCCCCATATTGGAAGCTGACGTCATATTCCCGCGTTAAGTACAAGCATCTGTCTGCGGTGACCTTGATGTATCTAGTCGAGTCGTGTTTACTTTTCATAAGTGCTGGCTAATCCGAGCTAAAAAAACGATTATCAGTCTTACCATTGCGATCGAAAATCGATTAGTAATTTCTAAGGTGTCTGTCATAATTTTACCTGTCTGGCTTTCTGTCTGAGCATGACTCTTCCCATATGTTGCACTTTACGATATGTATATTTGAACAGACAGGCCTGAGCAAACAATGGAGACCGAGATGAGGCGCCGCATAATGTGGCGTCTCATCAGGGTCTGCAATGTTTGCCACTCATTCAGCTATTTTAGGCATAACTTTGGGTAGTAAATTGTACCTATCAAGTAATCGATTAAAAGCAAATCAGAAATGATAATCATTCTTGTGGAATTTATCGATTGATTAATCGTGCCAGCCTTACTTTTCATTCATAAATATTAATATGCATACGATCAAGATGCATCAAATTTTTAAGTTATTTTCTGTTTATTTTTAATAAAAAAATAACCTGGAGTGTATGTAATATACACCTGCGTAAATGGTCAAATATGACCGATGCAGTATCAGTAGATAGATAGATAGGATATTTGTAGGATGGATTTGCA
Organism: Lucinisca nassula; assembly: GCA_963580285.1. NCBI lineage: Eukaryota > Metazoa > Mollusca > Bivalvia > Lucinida > Lucinidae > Lucinisca > Lucinisca nassula. The sequence continues at coordinate 60,387,138 of OY757017.1, forward strand.
TCTTGATCGTATGCATATTAATATTTATGACGTTAAGAGCCATTACAAACGGTTCAGAGCACATGTATAAAAGGTAATAAGAGATGCATATTGGAAGCATGTTTCCAGCATCTTTACCTTTGAGGATGATAATACAGATCCCGACAGTCCCCAGAAGAATGGTAAAGTAAAAAAGTTTTGGTCATTCGTAAAGTCCCTGAAAAAGGAAGCTTTTGGGATCACTTCGTTAAGAGATAACTGTATTCTCAAAACAGATGCGTGCGATAAGGCCAACATATGTAACAAACAGTTTCAATCTGCATTTACGCGTGAAACTGATGGTGAGCTATCAACTAAAGGTAATAGTCAGTTCCCCTCAATGGGGGACAAAACAGTTGACCCAAACGGGGTCGCCAAACTGTTAGGTAAGCTCAAAATACATAAGGCCTCTGAGCCGGACGACCTGAATGCCAGGGTGCTTAAAGAATGTGGTGCTGAAATTTCACCTGTGCTGGCCTTTATCTTCAATGAATCACTTGCCCAGGGCACTGTACCAGATGACTGGTGACAAGCTAATGTTACCCCGGTCTATAAAAAAGGAGAAAAATACATTGCAGCAAACTATAGACCAGTGTCGCTAACATGCATCTGTTGCAAAACCCTGGAGCATATAATAGTTAGTAACATCAACAAGCACCTAGCCTTTGAGAGCATTCTTGCTGACTGTCAACATGGTTTCCGAAGTCAAAGGTCTTGCGAAACTCAATTAGTTCAGTTTTATCATGACATTGTGAGCAATCTGGATGGGGCCACAAACAGACTGACTTGATTATCATGGACTTCGCAAAGGCCTTTGACAAGGTACCTCACAGGAGGCTATTGTATAAATTGGATTACTATGGGATAAGAGGATCCACACACAGGTGGATTAGCTAATGGCTGTCAGTGCGCTCACAACAAGTTGTACTTGATGGCCAAGTGTCTGATCCAGTCCCTGTTTTATCTGGTGTTCCCCAAGGTTCGGTCCTTGGACCGGTCCTTTTCTTGGTATTCATTAATGATCTCCCTGATAACATCAGGTGATCTGTCCGTTTGTTTGCTGATGATTGTGTCCTTTATAGGAATATATATTCTTATTCTACAAGATGACCTGAATCAACTAGCATAGTGGGAGGCCGATTGGCAGATGAAGTTCAATGTGGCCAAACGTCATTCAATGAGGATGTCGCGACACCCTCCGGACAAACAAATTAAGTTTGACTATAAACTACAACAGCAAATCTTGGAGCAGGTTCAATCCGCCAAATATCTTGGTATCACCATCACTGATGATCTTGATTGGGGTCAACACGTGTCAGAAATAACATCAAAGGCAACTAGGACTTTAGGATTTCTTAGACGAAACTTGGCTTTTGCACCTAGGCAGTGTGTGTGTGTGTGAATTCGGGTTTAACGTCGCTTTCAACAACTTTTCAGTCATATCACGACGGTGTCTGGTTGCGACAGGGAGCTCAATGCTCATGTTTATAGTGCTGCTTCACTGAAGTATCATGCCCCAGACACATTACATGATACCACATCCAGTCACATTATCCTGACACTGGATCGACCAGTCCTAGGTCTACCCCGTAATTCTGAGTGCCAAGCGAGGAACACTTAGTACCATTTTAACGACTTTGGTATGTCGCGGCCCGGGATCGAACCCGAGACCTCCCGTTCCCCGGAGCGGACACTCTACCAACTTAGCTATCGGGGCCTGTTTGCACCTAGGCAGACAAAGGATGTTGCATATAAAACATTGGTTCGCCCTCAGCTAGAATATGCATCACCCATTTGGCATCCCTATGTTAAAACTCAGATTCAGCAGGTGGAGAAGGTGCAGAGGACAGCTGCTCGATGGACCTGCCGACGATGGCGCAATAGAAGCAGCGTCGGTGACATGCTTAACGAGCTAGAATGGCCGTCCCTAGAGGCCCGTCGGGAGCAGTCCTCTTCAACCTTCTTCTATAAGATATATTCAGGTACAGTGGCCGTTAATAAAGATAAATACTTGACCCCTGTGACCGTTTCAACTCAAACAAGGGCATCAAAAGTAAACAACTCACAGTATCACAGGTACCAGTCCTACAGTGATGCCCTGAAAAATTCCTTCTTCCCTAGGACTTTTCCCCAGTGGAATAGTCTTCCCTCTTCTGGGGTGAATGCTAAGACTGCAGAGGAGTTCAAAGCCCATACAGTGTAAGATTGAGACTCAGAGGTAAGCGTTTTAGTATACCTCTGTTATTCAGATTGTAACTAGTTTTTAGGACTCATCCAGTGATTTCTCCTTTTTTTTTTTTTTAAGCTAAATTCTAAATTTAGCTATGCACCCAACTGAGGTAATGGCCAAATATGACCGACTCAGTATAAGAAGATAGATTGATATTAGTTGGTGTGTTTTGTACTATTGTTCTCCACAATTTTTTTCCAATCACAACTTTTGATTTATATCAGTCTTTGAATCGACTGCCTGTTCGGAGTTCCCAAGTTTGCAGTATATATGTTTCCTCTGGCTTTCGTTGCCGGATCATTACAGGGTCACTGGTGAGTCTTTCTTAGCCGAAACTACGTGGTATGACCCATCTTCTTTCTTATGAATGTTTTCATTGCTCTTAAAGGAACTCATTTATGATTTTTATTTGCCGATGAATGGAACATTTTGGATTTTATATGGATGGCAGATTAGTGCAACTGTTCCATGCAGATTTGCATACCGCTGGGTAGCGCTTCCATTTGTTTACTGGGAAAACACGGTTTGCCGCGAGAACCCGCACGCCGCGAGAATATGCAGTTCCAGTATAAGATAGATAGTTTCCTATAGGAGGTTTTTTCGTGACGTACTTCTGGTTCTAAAAATTGAACGGGAAAAGCCCTGGCCGTCATCTGTCGTATTGCTTCAAAGGCAGTGGGACGGATGAAGTGTAAATTACAGCGTAAACCAGTGGAATTCTTTTAAACTTTTGGCGAATTCTAATGTAAGATAAAGGGAGAAACACCGATATGCTGCCAGATATGAAATTTCGCATTACGAAAATGATATATTGTACATACGACCCAACAGGGTCCTTTCTCTCTCTCTCTCTCAGCGCACCAACGCTTAGCGAGCGCAGGCAAATGTAAATCACAGTTTGCCGTTAAATGACGCCACGTCAACCGATATGTAGCGTGTCAACAAGGTCGTGTCTGCATCAAACCAACTTCAAAGCAATGCATTGAATTTGACATTTCACCGTCGATGAAATGTCAGAATGTTGCGTTGGCGATAATACGGCGTTGCTTAATAAAATGACATTTGCCCAGTGCTCGGACCCATCAAGACTCAGTGGGATTGGAACATTAAATTCAAAACTAGAATACTGTCGATGGCGCGCCATCGCAAATCCCCACGTTTTCTACAGAGGGGCCAAGTACCGAAAACCCCTCACCCTGGGCCCTAATTTGACTCCATGGTCAAAATATTACCTGTATTATATTCTACTAATCATGCCCTTCAATTTCATATGCCACATGACTATGTTCCAAAAAACTTAAATTTTGACCCTTTGACCCCTCTCCCAGGGCCCCAATCTGACCCCAGGGTCAAAATTTTACTTGTAGTTTATTCTACCCATTATCCCCTTCGCATAGATATGCAACATGACTATGTTCTGAAAAACTTTAATTTTGACCCCGACCCCCCCCCCCAAGTCCGACCCCCAGGGCGTGACCTAGGGGTCACAGCCAAAATCCCGTTCAATATGTTTTACTTTTTTCATAACTAAGTACATGTGCAAAGTTTGGCATCAAAATCTTCAAAATTGACTTTGTAATTGAATTTTATTGATATTTGACCTTTTGACCCCTCCCCAGGGCCCCTGGGGGCGGGGACAAAAAAAAATGTGCTCTTGCGCAAGCCATTCATGTAAGCAACTCGCATACCAAATTTGGTTGAATTCCGGCTAACGGTTTAGGAGGAGATAGCCGGACAGACAGACGGACAGACGGACGGAGGCGATAACAATATCCCCACTTTTTTTTAAAAACGTGGGGATAACAAACGTAGAACACCCTTTCAGTGCATAAAAATGAAACACTCCTTCGCAAGTGCAAGATTTTACAGTAAAATCTAGTAGATTGGTTCAACCTGCCCAGCCCTTAGGTCTATATTACCGTATTCGGGGGTGTATTACCCGCAGTTTTTTTCCCTCAAATTACAGGCCCCAGTTCAGGGTGCGGATTATCCGCCCAAATTATTTTTGGACCATTTTATTTTTACTTTTGTCAGCTTAAAATACGATGCATCTCGTGTTATGCTCTATCCTTTTACTATTCCCGACATAAAAAACGTTTAATTGTCCACTCAATTTTACTTACACATGAGTAATATAACAATCTCCATTACTAGCAAGCCCGATTTTGTGAGTATTATTCCTAAAACTCTGATTTTAAACGAAATAAACATGCAAGTTCAATGCGAACATAAAAGTTTTCCGGCATCAAAACCGCCGCCCACAAACCACCGCTACAGTTTTTTTTTTCTGCATGCGATGGGTAAATGACGACATCGGACCCCAGCAACCCCACACGTGTCTATTGTTTTATCTTAATGGGGCGTATCTCTCTCATAAAAAATTGTTTGGAAACGGTAAAAATATTCTCGATAGCAAAACGGTTGTGGAAAACAGCGTTTTCCGTAAGCTCCGTGTCAATACCAACAACAGCATACAGATGTGTTAACACAAATTAAAGTGTTCAACTTTTCTCGCCAAGCGTCTGCTATTTGGCGCCAAAACATAACCATTTACAAGATAGTAGAATAGTCCTAGCAACTCGTCTTAGGAGCAATTAAATAATTTTCACATTGATTGCGGATTAAATTTTATGATTGGGGAATAAACGCAAATAAGAGACATAACTTGACCATATTTTCACACCTTATCAACACGCACCGCAGGGGGGCAATTATATGACAGGGATTAACAATAGTGTCATAATTGAACCGTTATAAATCATCAAACAGTGTAAATCCAAATCAGTGGTCTGCGGCGTCTTTCTGATGTGTCTGATCTGGGACTGCACTGTTTGCCGATGTCCCAAAAAAAGAGACGTCTGCGGCGCCTTTCTGAGGTGTCTGCTCTGGGACTGCACTGTTTGCCGATGTCCCAAAAAAGGGCCGCGGGCATATGTGGGTTAATAAATAAATAACAATGGTGAACGGGTAAAGTTTTTTCATCATTTTAATGCAAAATACATGCTTTCTGGTGATACTCGAACGCACGTGCATTTTCCCGCCTTTTGAAGACGATCGCGCGTTCCGTTATGTGTTACAAAAACTGGCCAAATTCTTACTTTTTCTCACTTACGCATCCACCAAAATTTCAGCAAATGTTCCATGCGGGTAATACAACAGAATAACAGTTTTCCCCCAGATTTTGGCAAAAAGGAGGGTGCGGGTAGTACGCAAATGCGGGTAATACACACCCGAATACGGTAACTCATTTGGTACCGGAAACCCCAAAAGGGGTAAGTGACATACAGTGCAGGCCCAGATCAGACGCGGCGGAACACGGCATCTGATCGGGGCCTACACTGTTTGCAAAAAGTTCGGCCATTTTCCAAATAAATTTGGAAGAAAACACAACCTGACACCCCTAAATTTTGAAAATGACTCCTGCTATATATAAGGAGGAAGATTCCATTTGTTACAAAAAGGGTTATGGGCTTCTTTGATACAGGGATCAGTCAAACCATTCTCTCATCTCAACCGTCACGTGACATTGGAGTGGTTGTCGACGGCATGACGTCGAGCCCACATTGACTCGACGCCCGTCTGTAAGTCCACTCATTGGTTGTTTTTTTTTCGACTGTCAGTATGTTTATTTGTCTGTCTAACAGTCCGTCCGTTCGTCTGTAAGTCAGTCATTCATTCATTCCGTCGGTCTGTGTGTCGTCTGTCTGTCTACTGTCAGTCAACCCCCCGTCTCTCTCTCTCTCTCTCTCTCTCATGCCAACAGTCATGTGACAATGAAGTGAGTTGGAGTGGGTGTCGACTGCATGACGTCGAACCAACATTGACTCAACGCCCCTCCGTCAGTCCACTCATAAGTTTATTTCAACTGTCAGAATGGACATTTAAATTGCACATGTAGACAGATCGTTGGACAGATTTCTAAAGAAAGATAGATAGATAGATAGATAGATAGACTTGGAAAGCGAATAAAACGAAAGTTACGTAAAAACTTATTTTGTAAGTAAGCTTTCGTGAATAACGGTATCTCAAGCCATTGACATGGGCCATTCACGAAAAGATTTTCGTCAATTAAAAACGGATTTAGGATAAATGAATTTCGGTAATAAAAGCGAAATATCATTCTTTCCTTCTCGATGCATTATTTCAATGAAAACGGGTATATTTTCTCTCAAAATGTCTAAATATTGTTACCATATTACGTTCCGCCAATACATTTGAATAGCGATGGCCGTTTCAATTGACGGCCAGTACTTTGCGCAAGAATGACGTCATAAACGGAATTCCTAAAACCTCCTATAGATAGACTGCACAGTATTGTAGTGACTGTAGTGGTTGGTCGAAGTCTCCGGTCAGCGTAGGCCGATTTACGGACGTCGTGCATTGGTTGGACAAAAGCAAGAGATCCGGCTCTGGGGCATTCTGGGATTGACAGCGAGCGGGAAAAACGTAGACTAACGAAAGAGACGACCGAGAAGAATATTCTACAAGTATTTGGGACCTAGACGCTACCAATCTTATTCAGGTAATACCCAGATACTTTACTGGTGGCAGCGTTCGTCGAATTCCGCGCTGAAATTGTGAAATTTCATTTTTTTTGTGTCATTTTATTGCCACAAATGCCCCGCCTGGAAAGTCAGTGGTCCGTCGGCATCCGACGGCCCTACTAAAACAAGGTGTTGGTGGAGGTAGTCTAGCATTCTAGGCCCTCATAACACCTCCAAAAAAGAAACAGTCAACCCCCTGCCCCTTGTTGCTGTGAACAAGACAGTTTCCAGAAAAGAAAATTCACTTGGTGGATAGAGCAAGACAAGACTACATGGCTGTGGGCTCTGACAAGTGCAGGTATTTTTCTGGGAGTTGTGGAGTGGGACAGTAACTGGTAAGTAATACATTCACCGTATTTATCGCAAATTTCAAGACCTTGGTGGCCTCAAAAATCAGTTTGTCCATCATCTGCTTTTGAAATTTACCTGCAACTTCATTTTGGGTAAATTTTCTGACTTTTGTAAAATATTAAATAATTCAAAATGCATCAAGATCTGTCAGAATTACCGAGTGTCCCCATAATAACGGGATTATCGAGTGTCCCCAAAATAAAGGTCAATTTCGCAGATGCTAATGAGTTGCAACTGATCCCAGGTGTAGGCATCAAGCTTGCCAAAGTGCTAATTGATTTGCGAGAGGCGCAGGGCAATGTAGATGCGTCCTTGCTTGCTAGCTTGTTGCGTAGAAAACTGGAGCCTGAAGTCCTGGCATGTCTTGATTTTATGCCGAATCCTACCTATGGGGAGGGAGAGGATGAGTATAGGATTTATGGGGAAGGTGCTATGGGGGGTAAGATAGACTCTGACACTGAGTTAGTGAAAACTCAGATTAAGAAAGAAATTGAAAGAAGTCTCTGGCCTGGTGGGACTGGGAGGGGGTATACCCAGCCGTCAAAAACAGAGCGATACGATGATTTAGGAGCACTTCCTGTTTCATTGTCGGTCCCAACTAGACCCAAGATAGCTCCAAAGAAGGCTGCAGATCTCAAGCTTGAGGACAGTTCCTCAGCTGAAAAGTCAGTCAACTTGCACCGGGCGAAGGAGATGAAGGATGAATTAAGGCGAAAACTTCGGCTGAGTGACATTTCATCAGTCGAAGAGAAGCCGCGTTTGTCAAGGGGAAAGTCTCGGAGGAATCGTGACAAGAGTAGTCAGTCCGAGGACAGCTCCTCGGCTGATGATGAGTCGCTGATGAGAATTTCCAAGAAAGTAAAAGGAAAGAAGGGAGATAATTGCACTGAGGAGCCTGTAGAAAGAAGGAAGAAGAGTTCCAAGGCAAAAGGGAAAAAATACACTTCTTCTGAGGAGTCAGAATCTGACTCAGATGATGCACAGGTTAGAAAACAGAAAAAGCATAAGAAGAAGAGCAAGAAGGGAGATAACTCTGATGACCAGCCAGCCAAGAGGAAAATAAAGAAAAAGTCACAGAAGAGGGTGGAAACAGACACTTCGTCGGAAGAGTCGGACACAGAGTTAGACTCTTCCGATGACATGTCTAGGAAGAAGAAGAGGAGACCAGCCCTCCGGTCGGCCCCAAAGTTGACGTTCGATGGAAAAGGTGATTGGGATGTCTTTGAAGAAAAGTTTCAGGACTATGCGGAACAGATGGACTGGACTCCCCGGGAATGCAAGAGCTGCTTGAAATGGTGTTTACAGGGGAAAGCTTCAAAGTTTCTAAAGTCCTTGCTGAAAACTAACAAAGATATCAGCTATAAGAAAATGCTGAAGAAGCTAGGTGACCGGTTTGGGGATGATGACATCAGTACGGCTGTATATGCCCGGTTCAACCGAGCTATACAGAAGAAGAATGAATCCGTGGAAGATTGGGCTGACCGCGTGCAGGAACTGGCAGCCAAAGCATTCAACACCTTGCCGGATGAGTATTGTCGAAGCATGGCTGTTGACAGATTTTGCCAGGGCATGTTAGATTGCGAAGCAGGTCATAATGTAAATTTGCAAGCGCCTAAAACTCTAGAGGATGCTGTGAAACAAGTCCGCTTGTTCCAGCACATAAAAGAATCCTGCTATGAGAAGAGGCGAGGCCGAGGCAGAGATGTCGGAGTTACAGCCGAGGATTACAATGAGGTGCCGGAAGTCTGTGCTGTCGCAGAACAGTCAGAAATGAAAGCACTCATTTCAGAAATGGCAGAACAGAGAAAGATCTTGGAGAAGTTGTTGGTACGTGACCATCCCCAACAACCACCTGTGCAGTCGACAAGTGAGGCTCAGGGAAGAGACCCCAAGCGTGAGGGGAGAGTTTGCTTTTTCTGCCATAGGAAGGGACATGTGAAGAGAAATTGTAAGAAATGGCAGGAAGAGTTAAACAAGACTGGGGCGAGTCAGGGGGCCATGGCCCGTACCCAGAAAGAAGAGGGCCCAAGCAAGGGCCAGCAGTCTTAAAAACAACAGGGTGTGAGAGCAGAGATGCAGGGATACAGGCAACAACGGATGTTTCACTGTCGCAGGGCAGTATTGCTTCAGATTCCAGCGCAAGCTTGCCACAGCATTGTGGTATGACTGCAACTTCGGAGAAAAACCCTGCAAAAATTGAAGTTCCTGTTGCTGAAACAAAGACACCGGTGAAGGTTTGCATGCTGAAGTCCGTATCAAAATTCACCGTGCCGGTACGAGTAGAAGATGTAAATATAGAAGCAGTGGTTGATTCTGCGGCGGAGGTTACTATCATCTCTGATAAGATCTACGAGTCCATGGCTGTACCACCTGGGAAACTCTATGATGTGCGACTGGATACGGCGGGCAGACAGATGTCCATAGATGGGTTTGTGGCTGGACCGATAAAGATGAAGATCGGTGGGAGCTACTATGATGGACCGATCTGTGTTGCCCCTATTGAACAAGACATGTTGTTCGGAGTTGACATCATGAAGAGGGGTTCAGCGGTTATTGACATGGGCAGAGGGATTTTCAGGTTCAAAGGCCATGACATCACCATGAATGTGGGAAAGGAAGACGGTGCCCCACGGGTGGCAAGAGTGAGCGTGGCAAAGCGGATGGTGATACCTCCTAACTCAGCAGCTCAGGTTAGATGCAAGATGGACCAGTCTATGCCTGACTATGTGATTGAGCCTACTCAAACCGAGAAAGTCTATGGCCCCAGGGTAGTGCGTTCTGCTGGGACTGACCCAGTGGTTTGCATTGTGAATTGCTCCGACAGGTACAAGCTACTACGGAAAGGCAAGGAAATTGCGAGAGCCAGCCCAGTGGAAGAATACCTGCCGGAGGAGGAGTTTGAGGAAGAGGCGGTTGCTGAAGTCTGTGAAGTGTCACAGGCGTCAGTCCAGGAGGCAGATGCAACATCAGTTCCAGACCATCTGAAGGAAACCTTCAGTGAGTCTGCACAACATCTGTCTGCAGATCAACAAACCCGTTTAGCAGCATTGTTGAACGAGTTTGGAGATGTCTTTGCCAAGGATGAGTTTGACCTTGGTACCTTTACAGAGATCGAACACGGTATCGACACCGGTGCCTCCGCGCCAATCAAGCAGCGAATGCGTCGAACTCCTGCATGTTTTGTGGGAGAGGAAGAGGCTCATTTAAAGAAAATGATAGACGCGGGTGTGATTCAAGAGTCCACATCCGAATGGGCCTCCGCGCCAGTTCTAATCAGAAAACGCGACGGAACTGTTCGTTGGTGCATTGATTATCGCAATTTGAATAAAGTTTTTTTTTTTTTTTTTTAAATCTTGCTCATTTTATTTTCTATAATCCCGTTACAAAGATCTCTCAGAGATCCGGGCAATCTCTGGGAGGTATACATATGACATATAAGTACATTTTATATTAGGTCATTAGCTTTCATTCTTCAGCTCTCGCTATCCATCAAAATCAATGATACTTATTTTTGAAACCCCTATCCTGTACAACTTATTGGTTAAGCTAAACCCATCACCAGCCACTAGCCAGTCAGACCACATGATATACACCACAACCCCCTTATAACACGGTTCATTATAACACTGTTTTGGATATAACACATTTTCCAGATGGGTCCCAAAAAATGCAAAGATTATACAGAAATAAATGGTCATTTTTCTATATAATCTATACATTCCTGCTTGGACGTAGCACGGCTATTTAACTGACATGGTTACTGCCTTGAACCCCATCAATAGGGTTATAAAGAGGCTGTGATATACTATATTCATTCAGTTCACCAAATGCTTGATCAGATGGCCACTTCAAAAGCCAGCCTATCTTGGTCTGCACTGCCCACAAAGGCAAATGTGGCGGTGAACAACAGGACAAAGGTTAATAATTGTACGTTTTCAGTAAATCATCATGAGATCTCCAATTTGAATGTTAGGATGTATTAAGCAAGATTTAGAAAAGGCAAAAGAGAGAGAAAGAGAAAAAAAAATAGAAGAGAGAAAGACAGATTTTTACTATTTTGACCTGGCAAGACATTTCAATTCTGGAGGTTTTTTTTTTATTTTTAAACTGTGTAAAGGGGTGTAGACAACGGACATATTCTGATGGAAAAATGTATTTTCATTTTTAAGAAACTCTCACTTCAGTCTTTCAAAGGTTTAAATTATACTGTTTATCAATGAAAGATATGGGTTCCAATCCTTTTTAAAATCTGGCAGTTTGTTATTTGTTATAGCTATTTCCATATGTATCTTGTATATCTGAAGTAGTTTTTTCTTGAAAACCTCAAAATACAAGATTTGTTGGTTACACCGAGTAATGAATATGAAGTATTTTGCATATAACAGTATAAAGCTCAATATTGTAGTAGTATTAGTATTTTCATCTATTCCAAAAATAAAGCTTTCTTCTTTTATGTCACAATTTATTTGATGCATGTTAAGCCACCTAGTCAAGTCTTTTAAAAACTGCTGAATCTTGTTACATTGCCAAAATAAGTGTATGATTGATTCTTCTTCTAATTGACAAAAATAGCAAAGTGGGTCATTTCTAAGTTTTATTTTGTAAAGATAGCTGTTTGTTGCCAAAATGTTGTGGTTGATACAGGTTTGAAACCATTGTATTGCAGGGTATTTGGTTATTTTAAAAGGAAAAGCATATATCCTCTTCCAATTTTCTGTACTAATTGCATACTTTTTGTTCCAAGACACCATTCCAGTTGGGTTGTCATCATTCTTATTTAAAATGTTATATATAACTTGAGCTCCTGTCTTTTGCTGTAGAATAGGTTTTAAGCAAATAGGTATAAATGGTGTTTCTATTCTTGTGTTCACATTAATTTTCAATTTATTTAAAAACATTTTCAAAGCTCTTTTTATGCCTTGGTAATGCAAATAATTTGTTGTTATATTATACTTTTCTGTTAATTCTTCTTGGCTGTAAAATTCTCCATTTTCATTCACTAAATCATTTACAAATCTAATTCCGTTATTATACCAATCTTTCCAGAATATGCATTTTCTGTCCATGCAAATGTCATTGTTACAAAAAATTGGAATTTTGCAAATATTTTCTTGAGTTATTTCAGTCTTTTCATTGATTTTTATTAATGAATATAACACGTCTTTCCAGAAATCATTTTTGAAATTTTTTATTAGCTCTTCTATGTAATGCGAGTCTAACGAAAACAATTTCTCCAAGTTAATAGAGTTTGAAATTAACATTTGCCATTTACAATTACTGGTTATGAGTCTTCTTATCCAGGTTGCTTTCAATGCATAACTAAAAGCTTGTATATTTACCATTTTAAGCCCTCCCTCAAAGTATTGTTTAACAACCACTGATTTTTTTATCTTTGCTTTTTTGTTCCATAAAAAGTTAAAGAAAATTTCGTTAATTGAGTCAAATACTGAATTACTTGGATTTGGTAAAGACATAAAGAGATGATTAAAACGCGGTAGGATCAATGTTTTAATTACTGTTATTTTACCAATTGGTGATAGACTTCTCTTTCCCCACCCATTAATTTGCTTTTCTGCTTGCTGAATTTTTTCTACGTAATTTTCTTTGACCATTTTTTCCAAGTCAGTATTAAAGCTTATTCCTAGTAGTTTAAAGGTTGTCTTGCCCCAACAAAGTTTCCATTTTGTTTTGATGGACCGAGTACTAAATTTTTCTGAGCCTATCCAAACTAACTGAGTCTTATCAAAATTAACATTTAAACCTGATATTCTTGAAAACCTTTCAAGTTCGGAAAGTGTCTGATTAAGAGAGTGTTCTGTTCCATCTAAGATTATAGAAGTATCATCTGCATACTGTGAGATTAGAAATTCTGTATCATTAATTGTGATGCCCTTGATAGTTTTTTTATTTCTAATTTTTGCTGCAAGGAATTCTGCACATATTATAAACAAGTAAGGTGAAAGAGGATCTCCTTGACGGCAGCCACGATTCACACTGAAAAAATTGGAAATAAAACCGGACTGGATTACTGCAGAAGAGATGTCTTTATAAAATACCTTGATCCAGTGTTGCATTGATTCCCCAAAATTAAGAAATTTCAGGCACTGATGTAAAAAATTCCAGGAAAGAGAGTCGAATGCTTTTTCAAAATCAATTAGCAGTACGAGGCCAGGAATATTATGCTCTTCTGTAAATTTCATGACATCATAGATTATTCGCACATTTTCAACAATTGAACGACCTTTTATAAAACCAGTTTGATCTTTATTTATGATATTATCTAATACTGTTTTTAATCTGTTTGCAATGGTTCCTGATGCTATTTTATAAACAGTGTCAAGTAGTGTAAGAGGCCTCCAGTTTTTTAGGAAATTCTTCGGTTTATTTTCTTTTGGAATACATGTAATTAATCCTTGCTTCTGTGTGGTAGATAATTCTCCTTTCAAATACCCATAATTTAAGGCCCTAAGTACAAAATTTCCCAATTGCCTCCAGAAAACCTTAAAAAACTCAGCAGAAAAACCACTTAGGCCAGGGCTTTTTTCATTTTTCATTGATTTTAAGGTTGCTGAAATTTCAGGTAGTGTAAGTATTCCTTCTAAACTACTTGACTGTTTTGGTGATAATTTATTCATACTTTGATTTTCAATATATTCATTTAAGTCAATGCTAGCCAAAGATGTGTCCCTGCTTGTATATAAACTCTTATAATAATTTTCTGTTTCTTGTAAAATTTCTGACTGTGTGTTCAAAACTGTTCCATCTCCCAGTTCTAATTTTGGCATTGATTTTGACACAAAATTGTGTTTTTCAAGACCACAAAAGTATTTTGTAGGTTTTTCTCCTTTGTCTATATACTGTGCTCTTGACCGTATTATATGGCCTTTTAATTTCTCTTGTCGTATCTCAAATAGCTCTGTATTAAGTATCTCAAGTTTTTCAAGATTGCATTCAGTAGCCTGTCCTTCTATTTCCTGGATTTCTTTTTTTAATTCATTTTCTCTATTATTTCTAATCTTATTTTTATGGCTTGCAAAAGATATTGATTCACCTCTAAGTTCCATCATTAGCACATCAAGGAAAAGCTGATCGTTGATTACAAACTGGATTTCACTATCTGGTATACTTTCAATTTCATCAACATTATAAACAGGTAGCATGTATTGTTGTTTAATTTCCTTGATTTTCTTATTCATTGTCTTAAGGTATTCTTGATCAGTCAAAAGAGAATTGTTGTGTTTCCAGTAAGATTTACCATGTTTCATTCCTGTTAAATTTAATAGTAAAGTGACTATAGAGTGGTCTGATCTGTAGCTTGATTCTATCTTACTCTGCTGAACGAACTGCATAGCTGTTTCCGATGTCAAAAAATAATCTAGCCTAGCCTGCTTTAAGGGGTTTCTTTTTCTCCAGGTATATCTACGTAAATCAGGGTTGTTTTCTCGAAAAGGGTCTATCAAATTGTTTTTATCTATAAATTCTAAAACTTTAGCTCTGGCTCTACAGTTATTAAGATGCTTGTAATTTGAACAGTCTTTCACAGGATCTAAGATGAGGTTGAAATCTCCACATATAATGTATTCTCTATTCCCTATTTCTTCAATCTTTTTGAAAACCTCAATAAAGAAACCAGGAGTGTCCAGGTTTGGACCATAAATATTTACCAGAGATAAACGTTGATTATGTATTGTCATGTCTAGTAGAATGAAATTTCCCTGGTTATCAGATATCTGTTTGTGTACTTTATATTCAAGATTTTTATTATTAAATAATATTGCCACACCTCTTGCATTTGATTTATAGTTACTGAAAAAGCAGTCATTATTCCAATGTGTTCTAATTAAAATTTCATCCTCTGCCTTAAAATGAGTCTCTTGCAGACAGTAAATATCAAAATTCATACTTCTTAAGTAGTCAAACATATCAGTTCTTTTACCAATTCCCCCAATCCCTTGTACATTGTAGGTCAGTAGTTTTAAATCAGCCATTCTCTGTGTTTGGAAAGTACTGCTTAAGTAGTGTTGCCAGGTCAAAAATAGAAAAAATACAAGAAAAAATAAACACAAAAGATGTAACAATACAAAAACTCAACATCCAACAGAACATTTTCAGGTATATATGTGAACCAAATCTTGGAGTTTTGCTTTATGTCAATAGAATTACTAACACAAACAAATAGGATACAAATATCAAAGTAGTCTCATTGCAAACTATTGTAATGATTCAAAGAAGGCAACCTAAAGGTGTCTGAAATTTTAGGATTTTTACGGTAACAAAAAAATTTTTTTTCTATAGGGAAAATGTCTTTGCCAAAATGATTCTTAATTTGGACAAATTGAAACATGTCTGAGTAAAATCTGGAGACCCTGATCTGGCTTATCAAGTAATTCACAGTTTCCCAGTTTGTCATTCCTTCTACCTATATATATTTCTTTAAAGTAAGTCAAGTCAATGTCTTTTGTGTAAGTGAGAAGTTTTTGTCCCAAGAGACCTACATGCCAAATATAAAGGCTCGAAAGTTTTGTCTGATGTAAAGTAGGTAACGGATCTAACTGTTTTGTGTGGGTGGCAATCTCTTGTCACAAGGAACCTGCATGTCAGATATGAAGGCTCTATCTGAGATAGTTCGAAAGTAGTGACCAATTTAAAGTAGGTCAGATATCCAGGTCACCGGTCAAAAAAAAAAAAAAAAAAAAAAAAAAAATTTTTTTTTTTTTTTTTTTGTATGAGTGGAGACCCTGCCGCAAGGAACCAGGGGTACAGGAGATGAGAAACAGATACAAAATACATTCAAGTCCAAAACTCGCGCCCCTCAACTGCGACCCTGACTCTGAGTCAGCATGCCCCACATACGTGCTCAGCACATCAGCCAATTGAGGGGGACATTTGACCAAAGCTCAATGAAAATCCTTTGAAGGGTAATTGAGATATGGAACGGACACAAAATTCAAAGTTTCATACTCATGACACTCCTATGCGACCCTGACCCAGCGCCGACACGATTCACCCATGAACCCCGCACACAAGCTCACGGAGGGGGGCAACTGACCAAAGTTCCATGAAAATCCTTTGAGGGGGTAAAGGAGATATGGAACACACACAAAATTCAAACTTTAAACTTGTGACCCTAAAATGTGACCCCGACCTTCGAGTCGACATGGTTCATTCAAGGGCTCCGTATCCCACCTCACTGAGGGGGATAATTTACCAAAGTTTAATGAGAATCCTTGCAGGGGTAAAGGAGATATTGATTGGACACAAAAATTCAAAGTTTCAAACTCTTGACCTTCCAATGTGGCCTTGACCTTGAGTCAGCATGTTTCATTTATGAGTTCTGCCCATCAGTACAACGAAAAGAATACTCGACCAAAGCTCAATGAAAATCACTCCAAGGACAAAGGAGACATGGAACTGACAAGAAACTCTAAGTTCCAAACCCGCGACCCTCAACCGCAACCCCAACCTTCGTTTGGCTTGGTTCATCCAAGGGTTCTGCACATCAGTTCACTAAGACGAATAATTGACCAAAGTTTAATGGAAATCTGTCAAAAAGTTCAGGAGATATGGAGTGTTAAAAAAAAGTGTTATGGATGGACAGACGGATGGACAGACAGACAGACGAAGGCCATTCCTATAATCCCTGCTCTGCTTCGCAGCTGAGGATTAACAATATGTCCTCAGTATTGCTACTGGGGATCAGTCTTGGGTAATTACTGCAAATTTTAGGAATTTACACTTAATTCCTTTGGTCATGTGCTTTTTGCTTATTTAGATCACTGCATGTGTCACATACCCACACTAAGCCACAGTTACCCTGTATTATTTCTATGCCTCAGTTTTGACTTAACATTACTGTTATATTACATAACAAACATCCATCAGCCCATGTGTGACTATAATGTCCATTGATATGAATAAGATATACCATAATGCTACCAAGCTTTTGAAAAAGACATGGTTGACATGGCAAACAGTGAAGACCCAAATCAGACTGTCTTTCTTTTACAATATTTTGAGAGAAAGAAAAAAAAAATATATATAATTAGTGGCAATGTTGAAAGTTTTGGCTGTTTACAATAGTTTTCAAGGTGCCTCCAAAAAAAAAAAACAAAAAAAAACAATAGGGGCTTACAGTTTTTATGAGTATAGTTTTGCTGTTGGGGGTCATCTCACTGTTTACCATATCTAACCAAAGTACTGACAGCCCTGGAAGATTTACTGTTAGGGAAGGACATAGACTATTTAATTTAGCCCTAAAAATTCCTGTTCTTTGGAAGAAAAAAAAAATTTCAACAACAGTGTGGTCACTGATCAGATGCAATATTCTACTGCATCTGATCTGGTTCCACAATTTCAACCAAGTTAAACATACAAAATCAGTCCAGGGCCTCTTTAACTCTGATCTAATAATGACAAAAACCAAACAAAAACCAGTACTGAAAAAAAATTGACAACAACAACAACAACAGTGTGGTCACTGATCAGATGCAATATTCTACTGCATCCGCTCTGGGTCCAGACTTTCAACCAAGTTAAACATACAAATCCTGTATTTTAAGCCCCTAAAAATACAAATTAAAAAAAAAATATATATATATATATATCTGCTGCATCTGCTCTGGGTCCACACTTTCTGCCAAGCCCAACATACAAACCCAGTTCAGTGCATCTTTCTTTCTGATCTCACAGACTCGACCACAAAAACAGCACTGCAACCATAAGTAAAATGCATATTGGATTTTCTACACCTCATGCAGTGATAGTCATAAGGACGCTAGCCATCACAAAAAAAAACACGCCCATGCAAATACACTGCAAATCCTTGTAGAAAAAAAACAACAACAAATTTTAGGGTGAAAATACTGTGATACTCCCTCCATTCCCACCCAAAACGCAGGTTGTAGGTACTCGTTAGAAACCGAGGTGGTTTCAACAAGCACCCACAATTCACGTCCTAGAACAGAATTAAGAAAAATAAGGTTTGCAGGGAAGGTTTACCCCTGTGGACCACAGTTTTACTATGTAAAAGTGGGGTTCAAGAGGGTCAAAAATTATATAGACCCGTTTTCTTAATGAAGGTAAAACTACTACACTTAGTAACATTTGGTTGACAATCTTCCCAAAAATTAATGTAAGAAATTTTTCATTATGAAAGAAAAAACACCCATGTACTTATGCCCCAAGATGCTGAGTAATTCTGCATCTGAGAAAACTGTTCTTTGTCCATGTCATCTGCTGAAACTTCTTACAAACTTAAAAAAAAAGAAACAAAAAGTATTTTTGTATACAGGCACACAGTGTGTACCCAGATCAGACTGCTCGTAGAGGGGCAGCCTGGCCCAAGGCAAATGCTGTCTGCAATAATATAATTTTAAAGTAACTGGCAAATACCAAAGATGATGACAGATGTCATGATTGGCATTTTATGGGTTAAATGTCCTCTTTCTTGCCTCCAATATAAGAGTTTATTATGTCTCCAAGGATATATATGCCCCTTCCATGCTCAACCCGACCAAGTATGAAGTTATTCCCACTCATACATTTCAAAAAGCCAAAGATTGTTGGCATTCAAAAACTTATTAGTGGGACATATAATTTTGTGTGCTGATCTGATCAGGACAAAATGCCTCCTTATGTATCTGTCACGCTCATCCTAGCCGAGCATGAAAAAAGCTTTATACCTTGGGACTTGATGTGAGTTCTTTGCTCTTGTTTCTGTTATGTCACCACTGTAATCATATCTAGGAGTGGAAAAAGCAGTCTTTTGGAAATTCTGTCTATTTGTTGCCTTTTTCTTTTGTAGCATTAACCTATTTTGTACCAAAAAACCCCCAAAAGATTACCTTGGAAAAAAAGTGCAGGCCCAGATCAGACACCACAGTATGCGGCATCTGTTCTCGGCCTACTCTATTGTCAGAAAGTTTAGCTATTTTCCGAATAAATTTTTAAAGATTACATAAACAGTCATCTCTAAATTTCCAAATGGACTCCTGCCATTTTCATGGAGGGGGGATTGAACCGTTTGGTACAAAAAAGGGTTAAATTTTGATTAGGAATGTCTGTCCGATTGTTCATGTTCTTTTCAAATGTATATATATTTGTATATAAAACATTTTTGTCTATCTATTTGTCCTTTTCAGCACTCTTGGTTTCATCCGGTTTTAGGTTTAACCTTAATGACCTGGCTAATGTCACTGTACAGGTCAAACTTGTGTCTCTGTCCTGCTGTTGTTTTGCCATACACACTTCCATTGAAGAACCAGGCAGAAGCAATGCTTGTATGCCCAGTCAGGCGGTTGATGAGCTCTGTGTTCTGTTTCGTTACGTCATCTACCAAACGGTAGCCTGCTTCTTTCATTGCCTTTCTCTGTCTCATTATCTTGGTTTTTTCATGGTTGTTTCTCATTTTAATGAGGACAGGCTTTGGCATACCGGATTTGCCAGGAATTCGATGTATTGCTTCAATGTCTCTAGGATTTATCTGTAGGCTTGCCTTAGTGTGTAGGATTTCACACATTTTGTCCTCCAACATTTCTACTGTTTCATCTTTCAATTCGGGCACCCCCATTACTTTGATATTATTTTTACGACTATATTGCTCATTATAGTTACTTTTCTGCACAGCCTTCTGCATTAGTGACTCACTGGTTTTCAACTGTCCCTCTACTGTATCAAGTCTCTCTCTGAGTTTAATATTTTCAAGTGTTAATGTGTCCAGCCTATCATTAACCTCTGAAACCCTCTCTCTAATTTCAATATCAATTTTAGTGTCTATTTCTTTCTTTAAATTCTCCTGAAGTGTTTTCTTCATTGCATCTATTGCTGTAGTAATGAACTCTTTCATCTCATCTTTGCTTAACATGCCCTTGACCTTTTCTGCTGTGTTCTTTGTGGCCTCATTCAGCTCCTCTAACTGTTTATTTATCATAGCAATTTCATCCCCAAAGCTACTATTATCCATCTCTGTGTGTGCTCTCTTTTCTGGCTGTGCTCCTACGGGCTTGTGTGATGACTTTTGAAGGCTTGAAGAGCCCTTGCCAGTTACTGTTTTGTTTTTGTCAGCCATTCAGGAAAAACAGACTATAATCCACTCTATTGAAATCACAGAGATCAGGGAATGTCTCAATAGCTATATTCTCAATCCTTACTACACTAAGCTTGAATTTTGACTAATCCTTTGTTAGTTTTGACAATGGGAAAATTGATATTGTTTTTTTTTCTCACCAAAATACTTCTAACTAAATCCACAGATTCTGTTTTTTTTTTCACCACTATATTTTGCAAATGTTAATAAACAATGCTATCCAAAAAGTTTGTATTAGAAACCACTATTTTTAGGAAGAAATGCAATATTCCAAGACAAGAAATGAATCACATCTTTTCAGAAAATACCATATATACTACCTGGCAGAAATGGCAGAACAGAGAAAGATCTTGGAGAAGTTGTTGGTACGTGACCATCCCCAACAACCACCTGTGCAGTCGACAAGTGAGGCTCAGGGAAGAGACCCCAAGCGTGAGGGGAGAGTTTGCTTTTTCTGCCATAGGAAGGGACATGTGAAGAGAAATTGTAAGAAATGGCAGGAAGAGTTAAACAAGACTGGGGCGAGTCAGGGGGCCATGGCCCGTACCCAGAAAGAAGAGGGCCCAAGCAAGGGCCAGCAGTCTTAAAAACAACAGGGTGTGAGAGCAGAGATGCAGGGATACAGGCAACAACGGATGTTTCACTGTCGCAGGGCAGTATTGCTTCAGATTCCAGCGCAAGCTTGCCACAGCATTGTGGTATGACTGCAACTTCGGAGAAAAACCCTGCAAAAATTGAAGTTCCTGTTGCTGAAACAAAGACACCGGTGAAGGTTTGCATGCTGAAGTCCGTATCAAAATTCACCGTGCCGGTACGAGTAGAAGATGTAAATATAGAAGCAGTGGTTGATTCTGCGGCGGAGGTTACTATCATCTCTGATAAGATCTACGAGTCCATGGCTGTACCACCTGGGAAACTCTATGATGTGCGACTGGATACGGCGGGCAGACAGATGTCCATAGATGGGTTTGTGGCTGGACCGATAAAGATGAAGATCGGTGGGAGCTACTATGATGGACCGATCTGTGTTGCCCCTATTGAACAAGACATGTTGTTCGGAGTTGACATCATGAAGAGGGGTTCAGCGGTTATTGACATGGGCAGAGGGATTTTCAGGTTCAAAGGCCATGACATCACCATGAATGTGGGAAAGGAAGACGGTGCCCCACGGGTGGCAAGAGTGAGCGTGGCAAAGCGGATGGTGATACCTCCTAACTCAGCAGCTCAGGTTAGATGCAAGATGGACCAGTCTATGCCTGACTATGTGATTGAGCCTACTCAAACCGAGAAAGTCTATGGCCCCAGGGTAGTGCGTTCTGCTGGGACTGACCCAGTGGTTTGCATTGTGAATTGCTCCGACAGGTACAAGCTACTACGGAAAGGCAAGGAAATTGCGAGAGCCAGCCCAGTGGAAGAATACCTGCCGGAGGAGGAGTTTGAGGAAGAGGCGGTTGCTGAAGTCTGTGAAGTGTCACAGGCGTCAGTCCAGGAGGCAGATGCAACATCAGTTCCAGACCATCTGAAGGAAACCTTCAGTGAGTCTGCACAACATCTGTCTGCAGATCAACAAACCCGTTTAGCAGCATTGTTGAACGAGTTTGGAGATGTCTTTGCCAAGGATGAGTTTGACCTTGGTACCTTTACAGAGATCGAACACGGTATCGACACCGGTGCCTCCGCGCCAATCAAGCAGCGAATGCGTCGAACTCCTGCATGTTTTGTGGGAGAGGAAGAGGCTCATTTAAAGAAAATGATAGACGCGGGTGTGATTCAAGAGTCCACATCCGAATGGGCCTCCGCGCCAGTTCTAATCAGAAAACGCGACGGAACTGTTCGTTGGTGCATTGATTATCGCAATTTGAATAAAGTTACCGTGAAGGACGTTTTTCCATTACCCCTCGTAGACGACTGTCTAGATACGCTCGCCGGAAGTGTCTGGTTTTCGAAGCTCGACGCTAATTCCGCGTATTGGCAAATTAACATAAAACCGGAAGATCGTCACAAAACTGCATTTCACACGCGATACGGTCTATACGAGCATGTAAAAATGGGATTCGGTCTCTGTAACGCGCCGGCAACTTATGCGCGCGTGATGAATTTAGTTTTGCGCGGACTGAACTGGAAAACAGTTCTCGCGTTTTTGGATGATGTCCTCATCATGGGCAAAACCTTTGAGGATCACCTAGCCAATCTAGGTGATGCATTGAAGCGGTTTCGGAAGTTTGGCTTGAAACTCAAGCCGAAGAAATGCGTCTTTTTCCAACAAGAAGTCGAATTTCTTGGTCGGATGGTTAGCGGTGACAAGTTATCTATGACTACAGCGGACACACAGTCCGTGGCATCATGGCCTGTCCCAACTTGTTCTAAAGATGTCGAACGTTTCATGGGATTAGCGAATTATCACCGTGGCTTTGTGAAGAACTTCTCGAAACTAGCGGAACCTCTATACAGTGTGGTTGGAAAGCACAAGTTCAGGTGGAAAGAAGAGCAACAAGAAGCCTTTGATTCACTCAAAGAAGCCCTCGTCAATCCACCAGTCCTGGCTCTTCCGAATCATCAAGATAGCTTTATCCTGGATACTGATGCCTCAAATGAAGCTATCGGAGCCGAATTACTTCAGGTCCAAGATGGTGTAGAGAAAGTTATCGCATACGGTAGCTATGCTCTAACCAAAGAACAGAGGAGGTATTGTACCACTAGAAAAGAACTGCTGGCGATTGTAAGATTCTGCAGACAGTTCCGGTACTACTTACTAGGCAAGCCATTTACAATTAGAACTGACCATTCGAGTTTGACATGGTTATTGCGTTTTAAAGAGCCGCAAGGACAGTTGGCTAGATGGATGGAAGAGCTGTCACAGTACAACATGGTTTTGAAGCATAGAGCGGGATCCAAACATTCCAATGCTGACGCATTATCCAGGATTCCCTGTGCCGAGATGACCTGTGACCAGTTTCTTCAGGGGGTGAGGCCTACAGATTTGCCTTGTGGGGGATGCAGCTACTGCGTAAGGGCTGATAGCCATTGGGGAACCTTTACCCGGGAGGTTGACGACGCGGTTCCATTGACGTCGCTGGTTACTACTGGTGCGGGGGGCGTAGTGCACAACGCTGGGGTACCAGGAGCCGGGGGCGGCGATCATGGGGAACTGGGGGGCCCATTGGTTAGAAATACGCAACTGGATGTGCAACAGAATCCAGGGAAGCAGCAGTCGTATCAGGGGATATCAGCGGAGACAGTTGGTGTCGGGGCGAATAACCAGGTTAAAAAGAATGGCAAGCCGGTCAATTGTGATGGCGCAGCTGGTAATGTAGACAGACAGCCGCCAGGAGCACAGTCGCTGACAACTATCCGTGACTGGGTGAAAACCAGATCATTGTCAGAAGAGGAGCGACCAGCAGTAAGCCAGATGTGGAACAAAGAAGATGTGTTCATAGAGATTACATCCAGCTCGAATGCATTTGATGTAAATTTGGTTAAACCGGTAGTCTCAGTCTGTGATGTCACTGCGCGAGGACAGCAATCTGTCCTATCTTGTTGGGGTTTCGATGTCACAGAGGTTCAAAAGTTACAGCATGAAGACTCGAACCTCACCATTTTGTTGGAATGGTTGGAGTCTAATGTCACACCCAGTGAGGCAGACCTGTTCATTGCAAGTCCTGCTGCAAAGTACTATTGGTTGGCCAAAGAAGAATTCCTCATCATTGGCAATCTACTATATCATCAGCGACCTGATAAATCGGAAAAAGATTTGGTGATGCCAGAAGGTCTAAAACAAGAAGCTCTGAGGCTCAACCACGACCTTCCTTCATCTGGGCACCAAGGCATTGAAAGAACTAAGGCGAAGATGAAGGAAAAGTTCTTTTGGCACGGCATGGGCAAGGATATCACACAATACGTGGTGACTTGTGCAGCCTGTAGCCAAAACAAGAAGGCCAAAGCCTATGGACGTGTACCTATGCAGGAATACCAAGCCAGTGCCCCTATGGAGAGGGTGCACCTTGATTTCTTGGGACCACTCCCTAAAACTCCAAGAGGGAATGAACATGTATTGATGATGGTAGACCAGTTCACCAAGTGGGTGGAGTGTGTGCCATTGCCTTCCCAGACAGCTGAAGTAACAGCTAAGGCGGCAGTCGACAGCTTCTTCTCCAGGTTCGGCTGTCCCTTCCAGATCTTCACAGATCAGGGCAGGAATTTTGAGTCCAAGCTGTTCTCTGCTCTATGCGAGGCCTTGGAAATACACAAGGCAAGGACCACGCCATATCGACCATCTGCCAATGGTCAGGTGGAGCGATACAACAGGACACTGATGAACGCGGTCAGGTGTTACATCAAGAACTCCCAAGATCAATGGGATTTGCACCTGCAACAAATTGCAGGAGCACTGAGAAGTTCCGTCAATAGGAGTACAGGTTATACGGCAAACCGTCTAATGTTGGGCAGAGAAGTAAACACTCCGGCTTACTTGATGTTCCCACAACGAGCTGTTCAAGGGCAAACTACAGATGAGTATGTGGCCACTTTGACCAAGAACATCCAGGCAGCCCACAACGCAGCCAGGATGCAGCTGAAGACGTCACTGAAGCGGATGAAGAGAGACTATGACTTGAAGGGCGTCCTCCAGAGAGTTTTCCAGAAGGGTGATGTCGTGTACCTTCTGGACACTGCTGTATTGAAGGGTAAATGCAGGAAGCTGTGTGCACCCTGGAAAGGGCCAGCAGTGATTGTGGAGAAAATCTCCTCTTCACTCTTCCGTGTGCAGCTGCGAAAGTCTATGTTTGTCGTAAACCACGATCGGATGAAGTCCTGCAAGGATCGCGACCTACCAGATTGGGTTATCAAATGGCTGGAGAATCCTGATGATACTCAGAGTGTGGCAACTGATGATGCCACGGTGTACTGCTCCTGTAGAAGGCCATGGCAGGGCAGATTTATGATCCAGTGTGACGGCTGTGATGAATGGTTCCACGGTGCGTGCGTGAACATCACACCTACGGAGGCACTGGATATAGACGAGTTTCATTGCAAGGGATGCAGAGGGAACCAGCCGAGTTAATGGGTACCCCTAGCGCAGGGGTAGGGCAGTATAACCTAGTCTTCTTTATATTTGCAGACACTACAGCATGGCAGGTTCAAAGGAGCCCACTACTATCCTTCAGCCAAGGTTCATTCGTTCCCTCAACGAGATGACAGATAGACAAGAACTATATAGTTCCAGCAGTATTGTGAACGAGCTGATGCTCTGCATGGAGGCTACTCCCAACATGCGTTTGGAGGCTCTTGAGGGACAAGCGAGACTGGCCCGGCGCCAGGGAAACAGACAGTGGCTGAGGAGTGTGGCAAGGCAAGCTGAGGACCTGCAGTTTCATTCCGCAGAGTGGATCGACCAACATTTATGTTCTCTGCAGCGTCAGCTAAAGAAACCGTCTGCGATGCCGTCTGGTCCAGTGAGGGATATACGTCTGGACACCGACCCATCCATTGAACGTCACATGTACGACGCGGCCAGAGACATTGTCATCTCTGCGGAGGAGGAAGTCTCCTTATTAGCATCTTCTCCTGGTAGAAGTGATTCCCCACCAATCCAAGAGTGTGATGTGGATGTGTTACTTAGGCCTGACATTTCAGGCTGTCCAGTATCCAAACGCCAGATTGTGGGGAGGGATATCCCCGGCAGCAGCATTGTTGTCGAGGAGACTAGCAAGGAAACCACCAAGGAGGACGATGCTTGGAGAAGATCGCCAGTGCGCTTTCCCAGCCCAGAACCACTGAAGAAGCCTGTAGAAGGACCGCCGACCTCTAAAGCCTTCCCTGTATCTTCAACCCATAGACAGGAGAGTGGCAGTCGTAGAACCTCACCTCGGAGGAAGAAGGAGTCAGTGAGCAAGCCAAGGGATCCATCACGGAGACGACCCAGGAGTAGATCACCTGCGAGACCTGTGAAGAGACCATGGTCCCCTGCAGGCCGTAGGGAGGGTCGTAAGAGGTTCACTAGATCTCCCGTTCGTCGGACCCGCCACGAAAGTCCCAGAGGCTTGCCTGAGAGGAGGGTGGAGCATTCTCCACTGCCAGCCAGGAGTCAGGGAAGGCACACAGAGCATCGCCATAGGAAGCCGGAGAGGTCAGAGACAGCGACTTCAGCGACAAGTTTGGGAAGCGCTGCGGCTACATTGGCAAAGACAACCGCGACCTCTGACAAGATTGAACATTGCCCTATCGCCAGATGTCAGGAACAAGTGTCAAGGATGCATGCGGCTACACATCTGCCTGGTATTTTTGACGACCAGCTGGAGCCGACAGAAGAACTCATCAGGAGACGGATCAGCGCCCTGAAGATCTGCGAGAGCAAGATATTGGGCTCAGTGTCAGACCTCAGTTCGCTGACTAATTTCGTGAACGACCTGAGACAGATTCGCTGGGGACAGTACCATGCGTCCATTCAGCAATCCAGAGCTATGGCTGCGATGTGCCAGCTTCAAGGGGATCCCGTTCCTGAGGAGTTTACTTTGGTGCCTGCAAACTCTCCGGCCGTTCTTTTGCATTGGAGAGTTCTTCTGGTGATAGTTGCCTGCTTAAACGACAGGGATAGACAGGACCTGGTAGAGAGATACCCAATCAGCGCCATGTGGATTGAGGAAGAAAGTCTTCCAGAGGGAATTGATAGCCACTTCCACCTCGACAGGACCCGAAAGAACCTGAACAAACCCGACGCTTCCGTGGAGGAGATCTGCAAGACAATTCGTCCAGACAGGGACTTCCGCTTCAAGCTGACTGGTGGAATTGCTGTGTTCTGCGATCCAGGCACATACCCATCCCGGGTAGCCGTGCAAGAGTTGAGGACACAGGGTTTCGCCGTCGCCATCGGAATGCACCCGAAGTATGTGACTTCTTACAAGGAGGCAGATTTCAGAGCCTTTCAGACATGTCTGACGTACCCGGAAGTTAGGGCCTTTGGAGAGGTAGGATTGGACTACACATCTGATCCATCCACATGGGGACTCCAGCATGTGATATTGGACAGGGTACTGAAGCACCTTCAGCCCTCACACGTCCTAGTTCTTCATGCCAGAGGGATGCCAGGAACCCAGACAGGAGTTGGTTATTACCAGTTGTTGTACCAAATGAAAGGAGTGGTGTCTTCTGACCAGAGGATTCACCTTCACTGCTTTGAAGGTAGCCGGGAATTGATGGAGAAATGGCTTGGTGAATTCCCAAACACCCGCTTTGGATTCACAGGACTGGTCAAGAACTTCAGTGCTGCCAGCAGAGAAGCTCTACGACATGTACCAGAGGACAAGCTCCTACTAGAGACTGATTCTCCATATTTCCACCTTGGCGGGAGAAGACATTCATCACCAGCACTACTGGGAATGGTTGCCAACTTGGTTGCTGATGTCAGAGGTCAGGCCTGGACAGAGGTGTTGGAGGTAGCCTCGCGCAATGCGAGTCTCCTCTACTTCGACAACTAGAAGACGTTTTGGTAGCCTCGCGCAATGCGAGTCTCCCATATTCCGACAATGGGGTCCTTCCTTCTCAGCATTGAGGAGGGGGGAGAGGTGAATGGAGTGCTCCAGCAGATGGGCAAATTTCTGAATTTTTGCCAAACCAGCATATTCCAGCTTCAACGACGACGCCAGGTTGCACTCCTTAAAAATAAAGTGGGGAGGAGTGTAGTGACTGTAGTGGTTGGTCGAAGTCTCCGGTCAGCGTAGGCCGATTTACGGACGTCGTGCATTGGTTGGACAAAAGCAAGAGATCCGGCTCTGGGGCATTCTGGGATTGACAGCGAGCGGGAAAAACGTAGACTAACGAAAGAGACGACCGAGAAGAATATTCTACAAGTATTTGGGACCTAGACGCTACCAATCTTATTCAGGTAATACCCAGATACTTTAGTATCAAAGCCACTTAAACATGTTCCCAACCATGTAAAAATATAATAAATACTTACTTAGCTCCATTTGTGTCGACTAGCTGAATAAAAAAGTATTTCGCTGGAACTGAGAAATCCGGATTTAAGCCTGGACCCCATACCAAAGTTTTGGAAACATCCACATGTGCAGACGACGTGAGACAAGAAAGAAATATTACCGATAAAAGTGTATAAATCAACATGGAAACGTTCATGACAGCAGATTTTTTAACTACCAAACAAAAGCTTATATCATACGTCAAAAATTGAAACATAAAACTGTAGTCGTTATGACTTAGACAGATATTTACACGAAACGCCTCCAACTGTCCGACTGTGTTCCTATTTACTACCAACTTGATTGGCCAAAGTTTAATGATCCGGACAAGATATGGGGTACATATAGATTGGTTCCCCTTCGTTATTACCTCCCCTTCGGTACGCACATAACATGTTGTAGCCACCTAGCGGAGACATTTACGACAAGGGAACCAATCTAGGGTACATAATAATCTACGGTATTGCCGGTATCGGAAGGGGGGAGGGTTACCCTAAAATGCGAAAAGGACTTACCCTAAAATGCGAACAGGACTTTTCTATATATGAAAAGGAGTCATTGCATTGAAAAAGTCTGTCAATTTAGTGAAAAGGAGCTTGATTTTTCGCCCTGCCACGTCAGCCAGAGGATAAAAGTTTATCCTCTGTTTCCAGCTGGCACCGCACAGTTCTATCTATCTATCTACTGATACTGCATCACCCCCTCGCGGGGATTATGTGCAGGTGTCTGGTGTGCTTCAGACCGGGGGTCAGTGCAGTGAATGGTTAAAAATAGAACAGAATGCTAAAACAGGTGAAGGTGAGATAAAGATGATAGGTTAAAATGTTAAAAGTCTAATGAAGACAAAGTGCAAAGATAAAAAGTTAAAAACAATGCTTCCGGTCTATGGCATGGAGTAGGACAGACTGCTGACTGCCAGTCTGAAAGATTCAAGATCTGGCAGTAATGCTACAGCATGGGGCAGCCTTTTCCACTGGACAATGGCGAGGGGAAAAAATGAGAACTTGTAGTAGTCAACAGCTGTGTGAATTTGGATAAATGCTAGAGGGTGTGAACTTGAACGTCGTGTAGTTACTCTTGGATGCACAACATATGGTGGCATTGTCACTGCAACAAGACCGTGCACTATCTTGTAAAATAGGCATAACCGTGCATCTGTGCGCCTGTCCTCAAGGGATCTCCATCCAAGCTGCCCAAGCATGCGGCTGACACTGTCATAAGTTGAATAGCGGCTAAGGGTCCAGCGAGCAGCACGCCTCTGAACCATTTCCACCTTATTGATTTGTGTTGTATGGTGGGGGGGGGGGGGGGGGGGGCAGACGGGAGAAGAGTATTCTATGACAGGGCGCACTAGTGTTTTGTAAGCAACTTCTCTGATGCTAGGGTCTTTGGTGCGGATGTTTCGTCTGATGAAACCTAGGGTCTTGTTAGCAGAAGTAACAGTATTTTGGATGTGGTCATTCCAGGTAAGATGGTCATTGATCGTTACGCCTAGGTACTTGGAGCTCGTAACAGATTCTAGGACATGGTCATAAAGGGTATATTGGGATGGGACTGGATCATTGCTACGTGCCACATGTATAACTGTGCACTTACTGGGGTTGAATTCCATATCCCATTTTCGGGACCATGTCCCTAACCTGTCTAGGTCTTCTTGGAGCACCGTGGTATCTTTTAGGTTGGATACTGCAAGGTAGACTGCAGTATCATCTGCAAACAATCTTACCTTTGAGCGTATGCTGTCAGGAAGGTCATTTATATACACTAGAAATAGTATAGGCCCCAATACCGAGCACTGCGGCACTCCAGATGTAACTGCTACTTTAGAGGACTTTTCATTTTCTAAGACTACTGTCTGGAAGCGGTTTGAAAGAAAGGCTTTGATCCAGTGGAGGACATTTCCTCTAATGCCATACTGGAGGAGCTTAAGTAGCAACTTTTCATGACTGACCTTATCAAATGCCTTACTAAAGTCTAGCAAGACAAGGTCCGTCTGCTGACCCTTTATGGCATTTCGAGACATATCCTCCACTAGTGATACCAGCTGCGTCTCGCATGATTTCTTTGATCTGAAGCCATGCTGAAGATCATAAAGCAGATTATGGGAGTCTAGCTGGGTAACAAGGTTTGATGCAACTATATGTTCCAGGACTTTGCATAGTATGCAAGTCAGGGAAATAGGCCTGTAATTTGAGGCAATGGTCTTGTCACCTTTTTTGAATAAGGGACATACATTTGCATCATTCCAGTCTTTTGGAACCCTCCCAGTTCTTTTTTTAGTCAGAATCAGAATCAGTTTTGTTACTGGTGACACGCCAAATAACATTCATACACCAGGACCTGTGATATGGGAAGTCAGTCCCTAGCTCTAACCAAAGATGTAAACTTAGCTACACAATCCTCAGCACCTTCAGTCGTCGAAATAATAGAATCGGGAAGAGCATTCCAATCTCTAATGGTTCGGAGGAAGAACGATTCTTTATAAATATCCGTTCTTGCAGTAAGGGTCTGAAACTTCATTGAATGGTGCTTTCTACAGTGCCTAGCCGGGGGAACAAGGTCATCTGTTGGAATGCTGGCAGCACCCTTTAGACCTTTTTATAAGAGTATGAGCCTACTGTCTCTTCTCCTTTTCTTGAGAGACTCCCATCTTAATTTTCCTAGAATTCCAGTCATGCTCCCAGTTTCAAAGCAGTAATTTCCAGTTACAAATCTAGCCGCTCTATTCTGAACTTTTTTCAATTTCTTCATTAAGGACCACTTCGCTTGGGTCCCAGATGCAACTACCATATTCCAAGATTGGGAGATTAAGTCCCCTGTATGCTGTCTCTTTCACATCCTGAGGACACTGATGAAGTTTTCGCCTCAGGAAACCAAGTGTTCTATTCGCCTTTGTACACATATTGCTAATGTGTGCATTCCATCTCAAATCGTGAGTGATTGTCACACCAAGGTATTTAATGGAATTCACATTTTCGAGGACCGTTCCCTCTAAAGTGTAAGAAGCCTCAACTTTATTAGATCTCTTCCTTGTTATCTGCATAATATTGCATTTAACTGGCTGAAATCTCATGCCCCATTTTCGGACCCAACATCCTAATCTATCTATGTCAGCCTGAAGTTTCAGTGAGTCATCTGTATCTATAATTTCCCGGTAACAAACACAGTCATATGCGAACAGTCTTATTTCTGAGTCAATGTCAGTGGGAATATCATTTATGTACAGGGAGAACAATAGAGGACCAAGAACAGTCCCGTGTGGGACTCCAGACAAAACTGGCAGCCATACTGAAGATTCACCATTAACAACAACCCGCTGTTTTCTGTATCAAAGGAAGGAATCTATCCATTTAATAGTCTTCCCTTCAATTCCATAACCAAATAATTTCGATTTAAGCAGTTCATGGGGAGGGGTGTCAAAAGCCTTCTCGAAGTCCAGAATAAATGTGTCCACCTGCCCCCCTTTGTCTAGGATTTTTGCCCAATCATTAATAGCCGTGCTCAACTGAGTTTCGCAACTATGCCTTTTTCTAAATGCATGTTGTCTGTCTGACAAAAGTTTATGTTCATCCAAGTGGGCCATGATGTTTGAGCAGACTATGTGTTCAAGCAATTTACATAGAACACAGGTCAGTGACACCGGGCGATAATTACAGGTAAGAGCCCTGTCCCCTTTTTTGAAAAGTGGACAGATGTTCGCTAGGAGCCATTCTTTTTCACCCGTATCGAGAGATTGTTGGAAAAGATTAGCAAAAACTGGACCTAACTCATTTGCTAGTTCCTTCAGGACTCTAGGATGAAGCTCATCAGGCCCTAAAGATTTTGAAGGGTTCAAGCCTTTAAGTAACTTGATCACTCCCGCCGAGGATACAACAATATTTTCAATGAAAGGGGCCGATCTTCCAGTCAATGGAACCTCGTTGAACTCAGTTTTATTAAATGCATCATTGAATTGACCAACCAATTCCTCTGCCCTTTCAGAGTCCGATTCAGCGACCCCGTTCCCTCCTCTTTTATTAAGGGGTGGGATACCTTGCCTATCTTTCTTCTGGCTATTGATATATCTGTAGAAGTCTCTGGGGTTTGCCTTTACATCACCTACCAAGTTATGTACATACTGATCATGCTGATTTTGATGTCATTTTTAATTTCTCGTCTCAAGTTTTCAAATTTTGCTCTGAGTTTACCACTTCCCAACTTTTTTGCCTTAACATGAATCTTATTTCTCCTCCGAATTTTTCTTCTTATTTCTGGTGTGATCCAAGGAATTGAAGATACAGACCTGCTAGTTTTGAAGGGGATATGATTTTCGGACGAAGCTTGAATGAAAGACTTTATCAAATCAAAGTTTAATACTATGTTGCCTTCGGTATTGGTTAGACCCTTAAATTTGTCTTCTGTAACTTCAATTAATCTCAATGGAGCAGGCAATACCAATGTTTTTGGGAGTAGTCTTCGTATAAGACTATCTCCTCTCAAATCGCCCATCCTTCGAAAATATACTAATCCGTGGAAGAGAAGTGGAATGTATCCTAGTATTTCTAAATGCAATGCCAAGAGGTGCAGATGTTGTTCGCATTTAAGCACTGTGTCTACCGTTACTTCATCTGTAAACGGTAGACGCTTCTCTGTAGTTAACATGTCTGGTTTGACATGACAGTCTACAGATTTAATTTATCTAATTACATGACGTGCTGCAAACTGTAATATGCAGTACGTCGGTCAAACTAACCGCATGCTTAAAACTAGATTGAACGAGCATTATCGTAGAATGAGTAAACCTAAGAAAACTGACACTTTCTTGTACCGTCACTTTCGACGTACAGGTCATTCTGTAAATAACATTGTTATACAACCAGTGGAAAAACTTTATTACGATGCAAATTCTACATCTAGATTCAAAATAATCAAAAGACATGAAGCTGAACTGAAATGGATTAAATTTTTACAGACCTCTTTTCCACTGGGATTTAATGACAACATTTATCATGAGGGTAATATTTCCAGAATGCCGGACTTTGATATTTTCTCGCTCCTGGAATGTCGAAAACGCAGAACTAGATCTCACGGCACCAGGAAAAATGGTAACTTTAAACGTAAATCACGTGCGTTTAAACGTAACAATACTAGACTGAAGTGACTGTCAATTATATTATTAAATCATGGACGCCACTCTATGCTTTCGTTTTTAAGTTCATTACCCGTTTCTGTTTTACGTCTTCTGGACACCGAGGCGAATAAATTCTACGATGGTTCTCATCAGTTATATGATGCGGCTCTCTTAACTAGAGGCTATACTCAGCATACTCTCCGTCCTTACATTGATTCTGAAATTAATCATAAACGCCATTTCTTCAAAATATCCTTCATTAATAAGGGTATGGATTTTATAGATTTGCCCAGTATCTTCCGTGAGAGATCGGTGCTTTCTTCCATTCCTGCTTATTTTCGAAATACTGAAACACCTATAATTTGCTATAAATATAACATACCTGTTAGATCTATCATTTTTAATTTCAATAAACTTGTTTCAGATCTTGATATTGATACTAATACTCCTGATTCATGTGATTGTAATAACTCAAAGTATTGCTATCCTGCTGCTGGTCATGTAATAACTGGCAATTTGAAAATCATTCCTGATTCTAGGATAAGGAATATAATTTCTAAAGGACCGAAATATCGGTTTCCTTCTAAAATTGATTTCAGTAAATGTAGAGATGAAATCGCTGCTTCCTTGAATGAATTCTGTAATCGATGGTGTAAGCGAGAGTATGTTGAGCATAAAGCCCCTACGGACTGGAAACTTAGCATTTTAAAACTAGTGAATAAACGCATTTCTTTCTATTCTCAAAATACTAACTTATTACCTCCTAAGCCCAAGACGTCTTCACGTCATCTTAAACTAGGTATTCAAGAATTTCATAAGAAGTTTGTTTTGGCCCCTGCAGACAAAGCCGCTAACAACGTCGTCGTTGTGTGACGGCTCCACTATGTTAACACGCTTAAGAAGGAGCTTGGTGGTACTAAGGCCTATGAACTTCAGCCTTTAGCTGGTGAGAGAGTTAGTTTATACTAATTTATTTTAGTTCGATTGCGATGAAAGCTTCAAGCTTATTGAATCGCTCTCGAACACTCATTCCGGGTGTTTTCACGCGCGCGCGAGAGAGAGGCAGCGGCTTTTTACACTACTGCTACCCATTTACACCTGGGTGGAGTGGGGCAGTGTCATTACGTGTCTTGCCCAAGGACACACCTCGATACCGGTGGCCGGATTCGAACGCACAACCTCTCGATTATAAGTCGAACGCGCTAACCACTGCGCTATCGAGGCTGACTAAGTGAGAGAGTTGATAAACATGTTTGTCATTCAGCCACCAAGTTTGCTGTGTGTGTTAACGAAGGCCAAGAAAAGCTTCCTACGCTATACTGGTTACCAAAACTTCATAAAAGACCTTACAAAGCACGGTTTATTGCAAATTCTAGCTCTTGCACTACCACTGAACTTTCTAAATTATTAACTTCCTGTCTTACTGCTATTAAAACGCATGTGATTAAATATTGTGATAAAGTCTTTGAAAGATCAGGAAGAAATCTGTTTTGGTCTATAAAAATTCGAATGAGGTTTTGAGTGCCTGATGCTCTGTCTCTGGTCGGGCTCATCGGAGTCTAACTGTTGGTTTTCTTTTGCTCCAGCATTTCAGTGGTTTCTTGCTGTCGAGTCCTTACCGTTGTCTCACCTCTGTGGTTCTTTGATTTCTGTGTTCACGGAGATGTTGCACTGATGAGTTAGGAGGCCTTCATGCGGACTGAACAAATTATTTGTCTAAATCGCGACGGAAGTAAGGGCGAGGATTGTGGCCACGTAAAATCGATTTAAGCCCCCCAGTGGAAATCTTCCACTGACCGTTCCAAGGCGGCTCTTCTGTGGCGATTTATTTATGTTGTTGTTTGTTACTTACTGTGTGTATCACTTGTGTCTTTTAATTTTGGATGGCCATATGGCCATTTTGTGGGAAAGTAACTGTCCGTATGGCCTTCCTTTGTTTAGGTTTCCATTATGGTCTGGTCGCTTAATGTTTGTATTTCTTTCCCTTTGGTGTCTTTTATGGATGGAGTAAGTTAATTGTATCAATTCCTGATCTTTGTTTTACTTCTCTTTTATGGATGGAGTAAGTTAATTGTATCAATTCCTGATCTTTGTTTTACTTCTACTTTAAATAAATTGAAATCCAGACATTTTCGTGCTTCAAGTCTGTCTTTTTTTTTTTTTTTTTTTTTTGGGGTTTGGGTTTTACGGCCCTTTCAAGATTATTTCACTCATATCGAGCCGATCGTTAATCATAGGTGGGCGAAAACCGGAATACCCGGAGAAAAACCACCTGACCTTCCGTTGCAGAACTTGGCGTCTCACACGTGACCCGAGCGAGGCTCGAACCCACGGCGGTGAGAGACCTAATGACTAAGAGTCAGCGCTCTTATCCATTAGGCCACGGAGGCCCGTTTCAAGTCTGTCTACTTAAGATTTTTCCACTCTTTACACTACACTTCCTCATAATCTTATAAAAGAAAAGCTTAATGATTGAATTGAATGGGCTTTTCACAGAGAAGATTCTCTCTACCTTGCATGTAATGTCAGAAATGCATTTTTCACTTCTAAAGAGCATAAGAATTATACACTTTGGTCATGTCAGAAAGTGTGTGACGCCCTCACCTTTCTACTTGACAATATTTATATTAGATTCGGTACTAAGTTATTTAGACAAATTGTGGGTATTCCGATGGGTACGAATTGCGCACCTCTTGTGGCTGATCTGTTCTTGTATTGTTATGAAAGAGACTTCACGTTGTCGCTTTCCATTGATAACCAATCTGAAATTATTGAAGCTTTTAGCTCCACTTCTAGATATTTAGATGATTTATTAAATATTGATAATACCTATTTCGATGGTTTGATCGGTCAGATTTACCCCCCAGAACTTCAGTTAAATAAAGCAAATTCTTCTGATACCGAGGCCCCGTTTTTGGATTTACATCTATCTACTGTAGATGGATTTGTTTCGTGCAAAATTTATGATAAACGCGATGACTTTGATTTTGAGATTGTAAATTTTCCTTTTTTGGATGGTGATGTTCCTCGTGCGCCATCCTATGGCGTTTATATTTCGCAATTAATTCGATTTGCTAGAGTGTGTAGTCATGTAACTGACTTCAACACTCGTAATAAATTATTAACGGCTAAACTCCTTAATCAGGGTTATCGGTACCATAAACTACGCAAAGCCTTTTCAAAATTTTATAGACGCCATTCTGATTTAATTTCAAAATTCAATATTGGACTTAAATCTCTTCTGCAACAAGGTCTATCGGAACCCGAATTTTATGGTGACTTAGTATATAAATTCAGAAAAATATATAACCGCAATGACTTCAGCACCCAATTTCGTAAACTCATTCTTCGATATAAAAAGATTGGGTACAACATGGATGTTATACGACAGACTGCATGCATGGTAGTTAACCCAATCACGATTGGCAACTTTGCTTCCCTCTTTAATTGCACGCCGGTGGGTCGGGCCTCAGATTCTATGACGGCTCCAACGTAAAGGCTTATTGAGAATTAGAGAGATCTAATTCAAGGTAATGTTGGTTGGTGCCTGATGCTCTGTCTCTGGTCGGGCCCATCGGAGTCTAACTGTTGGTTTTCTTTTGCTCCAGCATTTCAGTGTTTTCTTGCTGTCGAGTTCTCACCGTTGTCTCACCTCTGTGGTTCTTTGATTTTTTGTGTTCACGGAGATGTTGCACTGATGAGTTAGGAGGCATTCATGCGGACTGAACTAATTATTTGTCTAAATCGCGACGGAAGTAAGGGCGAGGATTGTGGCCACGTAAAATCGATTTAAGCCCCCCAGTGGAAATCATTCCACTGACCGTTCCAAGGCGGTTCTTCTGTGGCGGTTTATTTATGGTGTTGTTTGTTACTTACTGTGTGTATCACTTGTGTCTTTTTATTTTGGATGGCCATATGGCCATTTTGTGGGAAAGTAACTGTCCTTATGGCCTTCCTTTGTTTAGGTTTCCATTATGGTCTGGTCGCTTAATGTTTGTGTTTCTTTCCCTTTGGTGTCTTTGATGGGTGGAGTAAGTTAATTGTATCGATTCCTGTTCTTTGTTTTACTTCTACTTCTCCTGGACAGACCGAGCGTCTGAATGACACGTGGAGGTGTGGATTAGAATAAACATACTTTATTGCAAAATAAATCAAAGGGATTGGACACAAGTTATACACAACGTTCGATAATCCTCCCCTAATACAGTTTAACAACTCATTTTAAAGTTGAGTTGTTAAACTGTATTAGGGAGGCAAGACAGTCGTTTCGTAGCAACCATTTGCCAGCCATTTTTATTATTATTATTTTTTGTTGTTGTGGTTGTTTAAGTTTTGACAAATATAAATATGTATATTTTGGGGAATTATTTTCCTTTCTCTTTATTTATTTATTTATTATTTATTTTTCTTTCGTATAACTTTTCTA
This sequence comes from Lucinisca nassula, assembly GCA_963580285.1. Classification (NCBI taxonomy): domain Eukaryota; kingdom Metazoa; phylum Mollusca; class Bivalvia; order Lucinida; family Lucinidae; genus Lucinisca; species Lucinisca nassula. The sequence goes on from OY757017.1 coordinate 60,424,874, forward strand.
CTCCTCATCTCTCAGATACAAGTGTTTCCCTTATTATCAATTACAACTAACTATTTGATCGAAATACTGAGCGTTAACAGGTTTCTGATAGATGTCAACAGGACAGCAGCCCTGTCCTGTACATGTGTTGAGATTCGGCAGGCGAATACGTACCTGATGGAATTCTGGTAGAAAAAATAGTAATCTGCTTATTTTGACAAGAAGCGAACCCAGCAAGGTCATTTCAACGTAATGACGTTTCACTGACGTTTATTCGATGTTCCATACACGTTGTGTGCCCACAGGGAAAGTTTTTGCATCGCAGGCTTACGATATAAAAGATTGGATACAACATAAATGTTATACGACAGACTGCATGCATTTTGTTGGCCCAATCACGGTTGACAACTTTGTTTCCCTCTTTAATTGCACGCCGGTGGGTCAGGTCTCAGGTTATATGACTGTTCCAACGTAAAGGCTTACTGAGAATTAGAGAGATCTAATTCAATGTAATGTTGGTTGGAGCCTGATGCTCTGGCTCTGGTCGGGCTCATCGGAGTCTAACTGTTGTTGTTTTTTTTTTTGCCCCAGCATTTCAGTGGTTTCTTGCTGTCGAGTCCTCACCTCATCTCTTTGGTTGTTGGAATTTTTGTGTTCACGGAGATGTTGCACTGATGAGTTAGGAGGCCTCCATGTGGACTGAACAAATTATTTGTCTAACTCGCGACGGAAGTAAGGGAGGGGATTGTGGCCACGTAAAATCGATTTAAGCCCCCCCCCCCAGTGGAATTCGTGTCACTGACCGTTCCAAGGCGGTTCTTCTGTCGCGGTTTATTTTTGTTTTGTTATGGTTTGTCTTTGGGTGTTTGCTTCGCTTATATTATTTTGTTTTGGATAGCCAGTTGGCCATTTTTTATATTTTTTTTTTTTATTTTATTTTATTTATTTATTTATTTTTTTTTTTTGGCTTTCCGCTGTTGATGTTTCCATTAGGGTCTGTTGTTTCATGTTTGTGTTTCTTTCTTAAAGGAGCTGTGGTTAATTGTATCGATTCCTGATCATTGCTACCACTTCTATTTTACATATCCCAGCAGGCACACGTTGTTAGGGCAACGTCAGATCAACGTCGGTGCAACATCATGACGTTGCACCGACGTTGATTTGATGTTGCATCAACGTCATGACACTGAGCCGAGTGACGTCACAATTACGTCATGTGTTCGCTGGGATGAACTTTTATGGAACATACATTTAAGAATCAAACTTTCGCTTACCGAGACATAACAAAAACAATTTACATGCCTCAACAAAAACGTTATATAGCCACTAATAGTTATCACAACAGGTCTTATTTATTATCGCCTTCCAAGAATCATTCAAAATGCGTATGATGCAGTCTCCGACGGGGGATGCGCACCGCTGTAAACCATTCTTTACAATATTGTCTGATGCTATCCCCGACGGGGGATAAGCATCGCCATCGAGTCATTCGAGATGTTTATGATGCTATCTCCGACGGGCATACGCATCGCCGTGAAGTTCATTAGTGTTCCGTTTGATGCTGTCCCCGACGGAGGATACGCATCGCCATTAAGAGTTCTTTACAATCCTGTCTGATGCTATCCTGACGGTGATAAGCATCTTCACCGAGTCATTCAAAATTTCCAGGCCTTGGCGTCAGAACGGTCAATGTTGTGGCATCCATAGTGAAACCACTTGGCGCATGTCTGGAACATGAAAGCAAAATAATGTTTTTTTTTTTTTATTATTTTTTTGTTATTTACAATCGAACTTCGATGGGTCGAACCCTTTCGGGACAATAAAATTTGTTTGAGAGAAGAAGTAGTTTGCCCCACTGTGGGTTACTGATAGTGCCACACACAAAGCATAATGTAGATAATTTTGGGAAATATTTTCAGTGTTATGTAATATCCATCAACCTATCCATCACTATATCGAAGCTGAAGGAATTCCACAGGGACTAAAATATGTTTCGACGTATACATGGTAAATGAGCCATCTGAATTCTAGCCATAGATGTTATGCTGTATTTTGGAGTTTAATGGCCGCGTCACAACTGACCATCGAAGTTTTGCTGTGTTTTTTTGAGTACGGCACGTGTATTCAAAATAGTATTAATAAAGCTGTTGACATTAATTCTTACTTTAACCGCCGCTTATGCAATATAATGTAGTTTAGGTCCTAGTACCAAAGCGTTAATCCAAAATCATTAATCCATAGACAAATAGCAAATATTATTGTTCAGACCAACAGACGTGGACCCCAGAAGCGTGTAATCAGTGTAATATCAATTTACCTACCCACACTTTTTCTGGGCACGCGTATGGTTTCTTTCAAGTATGCATTCTTCTATAAGCTTTTACTGTAATAACGGATTATAACAAACGGCACGTGTCATCAAAATTGTATTAATAAAGCTGTTGAAATTAATGACTATCTTACTTTAACCGCCGCCCATGGATGCAATATAATTCGAATTTAATATAAGAAATGTGATTTTTTTATTTCTGCTCTAAATATAGTTTGTGGATACTCGTTAGAACTGCTCATCGAGGCGGTTCTAACGAGTACCCACAATCTATATTTTGGAACAGAAATAAGAAAAATAAGGTTCACCCTGTTAACCCCAGTTTTACTATATAAAAGTGGGGTGGGTTTAAAGGAGTCTATAGGTGTGTTTTCGTGATGAAGAGAACGAAAGAAGAAGAAACCATAACAAAACAAAAATGAGAGAGAGACAGACAGACAGACAGACAGACGGGCATAGATATGTATACATTATTTTTCTTCTTATTCAAGCTGTTGTGTGTACTCGTTAAAACCGCTCAATCTTTTTTTCAAAGCCCCGATGGGCAGGGGCGAGACAGATAGTATAGTCGGGGAGAGAGAGAGAGAGAAAGAAAGAGAGAAAGAGAGAGAATTAAGCATACACAACTATATGTAACGACTGAAATACGAGGACGGCACAGAGAGAGACTAACTTCTCGAAATATACAATTCGCGAAGTTAAGGGTACTTGTTAGATCCGCCTTAATTAGTGAATTCTAAAGAGCACTTACATCGCGAACACGCTTTTATAATTGTGAAACCATAAAACTCACATCTTTTATATGGTAAAAATGAGGTTTAGGGGTATACATTATTTTTATTTATTTATGTTAAAAAAAGATTGACGGCACTCGTTAGAACTAACTCGCCGAGAAGAAATGTGGAAAATATCAGATTTTTAGCTCACCAGAGCCGAAGGCTCCGGGGGAGCTTATAGGATAGGCAGTTGTCCGTCGTCTGCGTCTGTGTCGTCTGCGTCTGTGTCTGCGTCTGCGTCTGGTGACGTCAACACTTTTAAACGACATCTCCTCTGAAGCCGCTGAGCCGATTGGGTCCAAATTTCATCTGTAGCATCATTGGGTTGGGGGATTGAAAGTTTGTGTTTTTTTATGAAATTCGGCTCATTAGTTTGATTGCTATGGCAAATTAGAGTTTCCATAGACTTATAATGGGGAAAATTGAAAAATGGCATTTACTGCCAAGCCGCTGCAGATATTTTGATAAAACTTTCATAGAAATATTCCTTAGGCAATCTACTATCTGCCATATGATTTTAGGCCTCTGCTCATTTGTATTGGTTGCCATGGAAACCAAACTGAAAAAATATAGAAAACAAAATACTTAAAAAATCATCTTCTCAGAAACCGTACGCTCTATGAGGCTGAGAGTTTATGAAAATATTAACCATATTTGCCTTTACAGGTTTTGTGTTTTTTTTTATGAAATTCTGCTCTTTAGTTTGGTTGCTATGGCAACTTAAATTTTCTATAGACTTATAATGGGGAAAATTGAAAAATGGCATTAACTACAAAGCCTTTGCAGATATTTTGACAAAACTATTATAGAAATGTTCCTTTAGTAAACTTCTGTCAGCAATATGCTTTTATGTCAACCTGGGGGTCCAATTGGTTGTGCCGGGGCCATTCCCCGCCCCCAGTACTTCATAAAATGCCTTATATCTCAGAAACCTTACAGATCCCGAACCCCTAAACCATATTCTTGTTCCTTATGATAAGGTGCATTAAGTGACACCAACCTAGGGATCCCCCCGGATGTGCCGGGGACATGCCCCACCCCCTCCACTTCATAAAATGCCATTTATCTCAGAAACCATTCAGATCCCCACCCGTAAAGCGTATATATTCTTGTCTCTTATGATAAGACGCACTCAGTTACACCAACCTGGGGGTCCCCCAGAATGTGCCTGGGCCATGCCCCACCCCTCCATTTCACAACAGGCCAAATAATGCAGAAACCTAACAGATCCGAACCCCTAAATGAAATATATTTTTGTTCCTTATGATAAGTTACATTCAGTGACACCAACCTGGGGGACAACCGTGATGTGCCGGGGACATGCCCAACCCCCTCCACTTCATAAAAGGTTGGCCCCTGCCCATAGGGGCTTGAAGAAATATATGGGCTGCATGATGCTTCCGGGCAGAGCTAAATCCGGCCCGCACACTAGTACTGGTAAACCGCTTAGAGAATCTAAGCCTGTCCAGGAACCGCTGATGCCCCCGCCCATAGGGGCTTGAAGAAATATATGGGCTGCATGATGCTTCCAAGCAGAGCTGAATCCGGCCCGCACACTGGTACTGGTAAACCGCTTAGAGGATCTAAGCCTGTCCAGGAACCGCGGTGCGAGAAGGACTCTCCATGCTAATAAACCCTATTGGTTTCATTGGGCGACAGGGCTTGAGATGTCATTTCATCTTAATGTCGGGTAAAGTCCCACACAATTGGAAGCAACGTCTCCAAAATGACCTTTACAGTGTTGACGGGGATGTTAAACCTCAAATCAAACAAAAAAAAAAAACCAGGAACCGCGGTGCGAGGCGGACCCTCCATGCTTATAAACCCTATTGGTTTCATTGGGCGACAGGGCTTGAGATGTCATTTCATCTCAATGTCGGGTAAAAGTCCCACAAAATTGGAAGCAACGTCTCCGAAATGACCTTTACAGTGTTGACGGGGACGTTAAAACTCAAATCAAACAAACAAACAAAACTTCATAAAAGGCCAAATATTCCAAAGCCTTACAAATCCCCACCCCTAAACCATATGTATTCTTGTTCCTTATGATAAGAAGCAGTAAGTGACACCAACCTGGGGGTCCCCCCCCCCCGCCCCCAGATGTGCTGGGGACATGCCCCACCCTACACTTCATAAAATGCCATTTATCTCAGAAACCATTCAGATCTCCACCCCTAAACCATATATATTCTCGTTCCTTATGATAAGACGTACTCAGCGACACCAAGCTGAGGGTCCCCCGGGATGTGCCGGGGTCATGCCCCAACCCCTCCACTTCATAAATGGCCAAATATTCCAGAAACCTTACCGATCCCCACCCCTAAACCATATATATTCTTGTTCCTTGTGATAAGACACATTCAGTGACACCAACATAGGGTTCTGGACTTGAAGAAATATATGGGCTGCATGATGCTTCCACGCAGAGCTGAATCCGGCCCGTACACTAGTACTGGTAAACCGCTTAGAGGATCTAAGCCTGTCTATGAACCGCGGTGCGAGGCGGACCGTCCATGCTAATAAACCCTATTGGTTTCATTGGGCGACAGGGCTTGAGATGTCATATCATCTCAATGTCAGGTAAAAGTCCCACAAAATTGGAAGCAACGTCTCCAAAATGACCTTTACAGTGTTGACGGGGATGTTAAACCTCAAATCAACCAACCAACCAACATAGGGTTCCCCCAGGGCTCGCCCGGGCCATGCTCCATTCTTCAACTTCACAAAAGACTATATATCTGAGAAACTGTTCAGAGCCCTACCCCTTAGCCATATATATTCTTGTTCCTTATGATAAGATGCAATCAGTGACTTCAGCATGGGGTCCCCCCTCTGGTGCCACGGGCCATGCCCCACCCCTTTACTTCATTGAAACCCATATATCTCAGAAACCGGCCAGATCCCCACCCCTTAACCATATATATTCTTGTTCCTTATGATAAGACCCCATAATAGGCCATATATCTCAGAAACATATATTCTTGTCCATTGTTATTAGACACATTCAGTCAACCCATCTTGTGGGGTCTGCAGGGGCCATTTCTCTCCCATCCACTTCATAAAATGGCCTCATATCTCAGAAACTGTTCAGCATTAGGTTGCAACAATCTTGGGCTTTTCTGGAATCCACCATGCCCGAATCCCTTTATTGCTTAAAAGGCCTTACATCTCAGGAGCCATACACATCCCACCGCTAAACCATATATGTCTCTGTTCTATTTTATAAGACACATTTATTGACACCAACCAGGGCTCCATTGGGTTCATGCCCCACCCTCTTTACTATATAAAACACAATATCTCAGATACAGTCCACATGAGTGCTCAATTGGGAATTGGGAGACTTTATAATTGGTAGATTAAAATCATACCATGTTAAAATACATGTCTGCCATTGGGAAATGCCCATCTCAGCTCCGGTTTATGAAATTTGGCTCTTTGGTTTGTTTGCCATGGCAAGTTAAGAGTTTCCATTGACTTATAATGGGGAAAATTGAAAAATGACATTTATGCCTTTCAAGATATTTTGTCAAACTTACATAGAAATGTTCCTTTAATAATGTTCTTTTAGGCCTATTGGTTGCCACAGATGGGAAATTGTCAGTTGTCATCTGTTGTCCTGCAACAACACATTCAAGCGACATCAGACCTCTGAAGCCACTAGGCTGATTGCGTCCAAATTTTATCTGTAGCATCCTTGGACGCAGGGCTTCCATGGTTAATTAAAATACTTTGTTGCCAGTCGGCAGTGTCCCCTGAGCTCTGGTGAGCATAGTGGCCCATGGGCCTCTTGTTTATTTTCTCTCTGTGTGTGTGTGTGTGTGTGTGTGTGTGTGTGTGTGTGTGTGTGTGTGTGTGTGTGTGTGTGTGTGTGTGTGTGTGTGTGTGTGTGTGTGTGTGTGAGAGAGACTGACTGACTGGCTGACTGTTGTTTTTAAGGTAACCAGGCGCCAAGAGCACATAGGGGCTACCCTCAGTTCGCCAACTGAGATTGGTTGTGGGTACTGCTTTTTTCCCTAGGCTGCCAATATGCTGACTCCTGACAATTTGACAGTTACCAGCTAGCCGATTGGGGATGAGGTGACTTCCTTCGCGGATGATGTAAGAAGTAGGTCAATCCCACCTCTCACATTCCCCGCTCAAGATGTCATGTAGGCACAGAACGCACCCAATGACAAGCGTTTGTACTGTAAAAATGAGCAGTCCTCTGGCGGCTTTTGAATTTTGAATGCAGATGCAGACCAATGGTCGGGCTCTAGAATGTGGTGACGAGTTGCCAAAATTCCGGCTGCAAAATGTGTCAGCACACGGCCCTTTGTCTGATCGAGTAAAAAAGCTTCCCATGCATTATCCGGTTTTGGCTTCCATTAGACTCTACCCCTACCCCTGTCATGGTAGAGAAAACGCCTGCGGGCACGGTTCTTGTTAAAGGGTGATAATGCATGTAATTTTGAATTTTGAACGGCGGCCAAAAGTGAGCCAGGAAGGGTTACTCATCGACGTAGGACGTCGTGTTCTTATAAAATTTTAAGTGGGTCAATTGGGACCGGACCGCCATGTTTGCATATCATTATCTCATCCTGCTGAGGGAAAGTTAAGACAGACAATTTGTGGAGTTCAAGGATGTTGTCTTTCCGAAGGACTACGACACAGACCTCGTCCATATGAACGCATTGGAAAAACTTCGCCATAGCAGCGGTATGAGGAAGTACGGAAACAGAATCAGAAGAATATTCTGTAGTTACCGGCACCGCCATTAAAAAGAAAAATATACGAATGTCCCTTAAGGGCCATACAATTGCTTTGAAAGATTACCTTTATAACTGTCATAGCCCCCGCCAATTGGGGCTTTAAGAAATGGATTGGGCTGCATGATGCTTCAACGCAGAGCTGAAAGCGACCGCGCACATGTATTCTGGTAAACAGCTTATAGAGGATCCAAGCCTGCCCGAGTTTATATTTATAAACCGTTTTGGTTTCATCGGGCAGCAGGCCATATGAGATGTCATTTCATCTCAATGTCGGGTACAAGTCCCACAAAATTGGAAGCAACCTCTCCAAAATGCCCTGAATATTATTGACGGGGCCGTTAAACCCCAAATCAATCAAAATGCAAGGAACATCATCAAAATAAAATTAAAAAAGATATATATTCATTTTGATGAAAGAGATTACTACAAGAACTTCCATGTCCCATCTCGTCCGCAACAAAAGTATAGTGCAGTCCTTTTCGCTAACAGTAATTGTCCTTTTCGTATAGTCTAGCTCCTAGACCTTGATGTCATATTGACCAGTGACCAACCTTCTTGTGTGTTTTTTATCAAATATGAAACCTTGTTAGACTTTAATCTTGTCTCAGATATCAAGATCTTCCCAAGATAAAACAAGTTGCTATCAGAGAGGGAAAAAGAAGCAGAAGAATATTACTTATTAACTTTAATGTATGATATCCGACTAATAGTTAGTCTACTTTTCGTATATAAAAAAGTCCTTTCGCATTTTAGGGGAAGTCGTTTTCGCGAAAAGGAGGCCTTTTCGCACTTTAGGGTAACCGTTTTTTTTTTATTAACGGTATCACTAAAACACAAAATGGGCTTTTCGGCGAATAGGGCCTTTCGGGCGAAATAGGCTTTTTGGGGCGAAATGGGCAAAACTGAACCTTGGAAATGACTAATTAGTGAGACCTATGGAAATGCTTGGCAAACTAGTTTTGAAAAAAATGTCATTTTTGTACGAAATTAGGAAATGACCATTAAAGGGCGAAATGGTTATACTTGCGTTGATTGTGTAGACTAGAGAAACAACCAAAAGAAAAATAAACCATCACGTGAACAAGCCCGTGAAATAAAGACCCCCCTAAACCCCACTATATATAGAGAAAACTGGGGTTTACGAGGGTAAACATTATTTACCTTATTTCTGCTCCAAGACATAGGTTGTGGGTATTCGTTAGAACCGCCTCAATGAGGCGGTTCTAACGAGTACCCAAAACCTATGTTATGAGTAAAAATGAGAAAAATATCCTTAATTTTCATCAGAAAAATTACCTCTTTTGAGGTATGAAAAAATCCACTATATCACACGGATGTGTTGTTGTAATGCATAGTACAGAATCACCTATGAGATCGCATGTCTACAAAGAATTGACTCAGATTAGCCTGCGCAGAAACTCAAGCCGATCAAAGTCCTTGCTTGGCGCTTTGCGTATAGCCAAATATCCGCAAAAAATCCTTAGACGTCAGACACATTGATGATATGCATTCTGCTAGGACTGTGTCGGTGCACAGGCATACATTATACAGTAGAACTTCGATGGTTCGAACACCGATGGCTCGTTTACCATGGATGTGTCGAACCCATTCTTGAGCCCCTAGCAAAATCCTCTACATAAGAAATAGTGGGGGATAATTTAGGAGATTTTAGTATTTTATCTTGCAAATGTATGCTGTGTGTACTCATTAGAATCGCCTCGATGAGGCGATTCTAATGAATACACACAGCATACATTTCATTATAGACCACCGAAAGGATGTCTAAAAGTATTTCGTTATGCCTCCTGACAGTAACCTCAGTGACACGAACTACCCCTGTCTCGAACAGATTTTCGAGGTCCCAAAGGTGTTCGAGCCATTGAAGTTCGACTGTATCTTAGTCTTCACCGGATGCACACCGAATATTGAAAGGATTGTTATCTCCCGGCTCACCTGTCTCCTCATTATGGATTTATTTATTTATTTATTTATTTATTTATTTAGAGCGACTTTAGCATCTGTCCACCACTTCATATAACCTAACCATTGCCCATTCCATAACCCTAATGCCCAGACTACCCTAACTAACCATATCCCAAACCTAACCATCATTGACCTACTCCTAACCCTAACGTCACCCTTTCCACCAGTGTCCTACTCCTATCATACTAACGTTAGTAAGCAGTGGCGGATATATTATAATTTTTTTTTTTTTTTTGGTTTGGGTTTTACGGCCCTTTCAAGATTATTTCACTCATATCGAGCCGATCGTTAATCATAGGTGGGCGAAAACCGGAGTACCCGGAGAAAAACCACCTGACCTTCCGTTGCAGAACTTGGCGTCTCACACGTGACCCGAGCGAGGCTCGAATCCACGGCGGTGAGAGACCTAATGACTAAGAGTCAGCGATATTATAAATATGTTCTATAAAAGGGTTATCCTTTGGAAGCAAGGAACACACCACAGAAGTAAAATATATGGAGTGTACATGTTTTCTGGGCCAGACTAGCTAGTTTCGGCCAATTAGGCCTCACCAGTGACCCTCAGATATTTTCAAAATTCCACAATGGAATCAATGATCCCAAAGGACAAGAAAATATAATCTACACTATGATGTAGGGCAGGGAGACGTTTTACCGCCGCCACACATTCCCACACACCAGCTGTAGTGAAGTTAAATATGTTCTATAAAAGGGTTATCCTTTGGAAGCTTTATTATTATTATTAACTTTGCATTGTTTTCTTAAATAATTAAGTACACTAAGCGGAGCCTTCACATTTTTACCCTGTAAATTTGATTGGAACAAGTTTATAACAGATCTATAGCGTAATTATAAGATCTATTGAAACAACTTATCAATTATGATTGAAGTAATTTTTTCCTGGATCAAATAAGAGTAAAAGTTTCGCCGAGACGCATTACCGTGATAACAAATTCATGTAATGAACAGCCTTGTAAACCGAACTTTATGAAGAGAAAAGTATGATTTACATAGAGGATCTTACATGATGCTCTGCCGAGCATTTTATCCCTTTTCCTCGACGAGTTTAATAAATTCAATAATACATGAGCACGAATGCAAGATTCTATTTATCATATGACATTTAAAACGTATTTTAGGCACGATACCGCCATTAGTAAACGCGACATCGTCAAAGACGTCGTACATTAACGACGTCGTACATGTAACGTTACGGGACGTATCCAGCCAATTTGCATATTTAATCCACTAGTGGATTATCGAAAATATTACATGGCGTTATTACACTCTCAGTCCCGACCTCATATGATAAAAGGCTATACTTTCCTTTTTTATTTCTGCTCACAAATAGATTTGTGGGTACTTGATGGCACCATCTTGATAAGGCTATTCTAACGAACACCAACAATCTACGTTTGGGTGGTTGTAAGGAAAAATCTCAGTTTTTCATCATAATATGTTATTAATGAAACGAACACCAACGATCTATGTTTTGAGCAGTGTAAAGGGAAAGATCGCAATTTTTCATCTCATAATATTTCATTAACACCGACAATCTATGTTTTGAGCAGTGTAAAAGGAAAAGATCGCGTTTTCTCATTTCATAATATATGTTATTAATGGAGCCAATAAATATTGCAATTACAAGACACTGATGAGTTAGGAGGCCTTCATGCGGACTGAACAGCGACGGAAGTAAGGGCGAGGATTGTGGCCACGTAAAATCGATTTAAGCCCCACTGTGGATTTTGTTTCCGCTGACCGTGCCAAGGCGGTTTTTCTGTTGCGGTTTATTTTTGTTATGGTTTGTCTTTGGGCGTTTGTGTCGCTTGTATTATTGTATTCTGGATAGCCAATTGGCCATTTGGTGGGAAACTAACTTTCCGCTATTGATGTTTCCATTAGGGTCTGTTGTTTCATGTTTGTGTTTCTTTGCCTTTGGTGTCTCTGATCGGAGCCGTGTGTTAATTATATCGACTCCTGATCATTGCCTCCACTTCTATAGGCATATTAGCATAATAATATGAAGATAGTTTATTTTTAATACACATGTTCAAAAAGTATGTTTAAATACATGAAATGCCATTTCAAGCCCTGTCGCCCAATGAAACAAAAAGGCTTATACGCGTGCATTGGACGGCCTGACTAGTTTAACACCACTTGGCCTGGGCAGGCTTAATCATGTATGGTCAGTTTCAGCTCTCCGTGGAAGCACCATGCAGCCCGATCTATTTCTCCAAGCCCCGATGGGCAGGGGCAGCATCGGTGACTGTAGGGAAAACGTCACGTGCAGGGTAAGAGACAACGTCTCATATAAAGCTTGGCAGACGCTCGCATTATCAGTCCTAGGAAGATAAATGAAGGCAGGTAAGTAGTTGTTACAGGATACTTCGTTTATCGAGCTTATGTTATTTGTTTCCGTTATGCGACGTTTAATAAAGTATTTTTACCTTTATCTTTACAGAAAACTGCAAGACGGATTGCAGTTTATGTGCGGTAAAGTTTTGAGCAATGCATCCTTAAGTTGCGGGAACAATGATTTAAAATTAAAGAGGTTACAATTAAGGTTCTGAAAGTAGTGGTAACTCCTCAAAAAAGCAATATATGTATCCTCAATGTAAAAAAACATTCTGAACTAGTCATGCGGAAAAAAGAGGCCATGTTGGTTTGCCGGCCGCAGTTGAAGAGTTTATATTGGGTTTAATTTGTCTGGTTGCTTAATGTTTGTGTTTCTTTCCCTTTGGTGTCTTTGATGGGTGGAGTAACTTGATTGTATCGATTCCTGATCTTTGTTTTACTTCTACTTTGCATATCAGGGCTGTATTGTTTGTGCCGTGTGGCGGCTGTAAAAGGTCTCCCCGTACATACATTTAATGCTCTTATTTTTCCAATCCTCAGGGATTGCTTATGCAATTTATGGTGTTGTTTGTTACTTACTGTGTGTATCACTTGTGTCTTTTTATTTTGGATGGCCATATGGCCATTGTGTGGGAAAGTAACTGTCCTTATGGCCTTCCTTTGTTTAGGTTTCCATTATGGTCTGGTCGCTCAATGTTTGTGTTTCTTTCCCTTTGGTGTCCTTGATGGGTGGAGTAAGTTAATTGTATCGATTCCTGATCTTTGTTTCACTTCTACTTTTTATATGGAGTTTTTGGGCGTTATCGTCAAAATGTGCTGTCGGAATCATAAGTTATGCAAGAACCACGATCATCCATGATTATTTCATTGCATTAACATTTGCCGGGTCCCTCGGAAGCTATATGAACATTCGGCCTAGCCACAGGAGATTGAAGTTGTTTCTCGTTTGTTTTTTAAAACTTTATTTTACGATTTTAAAGGCATCACGAAAACACGCCTATATTATTTGGAAACCCTTGAACCTCACTTTTATGTAGTAAAACTGGGGTGTACAGGGGTAAACCTTATTTTCCTAATTTCGGCTCTAAAATATATAGATTGTGGGTACTCGCTAGAACCGCATCGATGAGGTGGTTCTATCGAGTACATACAATCTATATTTTGAGAAGAACTTAGAAAAATATTTCATTTTTCGGCGACAAAGGTTACAATGTATTTGTTCGTAATGAAATCGAATCACGGACACTACTTGGCTTATGAAATTGTTTCTGCGTTCTTTTCTCTGTATAAAAAATTGTTCAAGCATGCGAATATGCTCTGACGATCATAAGGGATTAATGGGAACATCTTCAGGGGAGGCAACCCCTACAAAAGCATTTTTGTTTCCCATGCCAATTGGGGTCAGCTCTTAAAGGAAAGAATTTGCTCCTATGGAGCAAATTCTTTCCTTTAAGAGTAGACCCCTTTTTCAGTCGGAAATAGGGCTTATAGAAAAGCGAACAGGAAGTCCCGAAAGTTGTCTCCCTTTGAAAAATGGCGGAAAATTCTGCCAGATGTTCCCATTCCCATTAAAAATAACGTTTCATGAGTTTGCATTTGTAGCATAGATATGCTACAGTTAATGTTTTTTTGTTGTTTTTTTTTTTTTTTTTTTTTTTGCAAAATTTACCTGTCGCCAGTTGTCAGATACATTCCGCAATGTTTTTAGCCCTGCAGTTAAACAAGCAACGTGCAGAAGGCACCTTCGATTTTCTTCGAACTTCAAGCTCCTGAGGGCCTAGCGGCCTCGTGTTCAAACAGCTTCCTCAGGATCCGGCAAATGTTAATGCATGAAATACCATGGTTGATCCTTATACTTGAATGGGTCGGAAGTCGAGTTCAAACATCATAGCCCATGTTCAAATCATGAAATTCTCGTGCTGTTTGAACATGGATTTTTAACTTTTGATATCACATGATGGGTCTTGCTTTGTTTATATTACGTTCGGTGCCGTAACGTTATCCTCTGCAAGTAGCGTTGATGACGTCAGAGGGTCAAAGCGTAACTAGCGTCAATGTAAACAACAGTCTGAACTAGCCGCAATGTTGACTTGCCGGTGGCATTTGTTTGTGTTTTTTATGGAGTTAATATAGAGTTTTTGGGCGCTTTCGTCAATGTGCAGTTGGAATCGTAATTTATGTGGCTGACTCAGTATAAGAAGATAGATAGTGTAATAACCGAAACCGACCAAAGCCCTTTCGTGTTATATTATTAATTCTAACACAGCGCGCCTATATAGGCAATGCAAAATAACTGTGTTTTATTCTGCAACAAATCACAGCTCGGAAGAGCGTGACGTGTGACGTCATTAAAATCTGCAAATTTATGACGTCACTAGTCGATTTACTTGACGTTAGTCGGTGTAACGTCATTTTCTCGCATCGAGAACGTTAGAAAAGGATGTAAATGCATGTGTTTCAGTCGATAATTTTAGCGGGATTTCTTCTAACAATGGCGAAAAGTTGTGAGATTTTGAAGGAAACAACAACATTATTGCCGATTTTCAGCGTGTTAGAATCGAAATAGATCGGCTCTAGCCAGTGATTTGTTGGGTAATAAATCACAGTCTGTCGGTCCGTTGTAAGTAGACAAATCACGCGCGCTACGCGCTTGTGATTTGTCTACTTTACAACTGACCTCCAAACTGTGATTTATTACACAACAAATCACAGTTAGAGCTGATCTATTTCTTAATTAAAAGACTGTCAGTTTTATGACAGATGTATTCCTCAGATGATAACAACACTGTATTCTAACACAGCGCGCCTATATAGGCAATGGAAAATAACTGTGTTTTATTCTACAACAAATCACGGCAAGGAAGAGCGTGACGAGTGACGTCATTATAAACTGCAAATTTATGACGTCACTAGTCGATTTCATTGACGTTGGACGGGGTAACGTCATTTTCTCGCATCGAAAAAGTTAGAAAAGGATATAAATGCGTGTTTCAGTCGATAATTTTAGCGGGATTAGTTTCAACAATGGCGAAAAGTAGTGAGAAGTTGAAGGAAACAACAGCATTATTGCCGAGTTTCAGCGTGTTAGAATCGAAATAGATCAGCTCTAGCCAATGATTTGTTAGGTAATAAATCACAGTTTGTCGGTCAGTTGTAATTTCGTGATTTGTCTACTTTACAACTGATCTCCAAACTGTGATTTATTACTCAACAAATCACAGCTAGAGCTGATCTATTTCTTAAACGAAAGTTATAAGCGACGTAACGTAATTAACATCACAGTTAGATCTATTAACAGACATCAATTGATAGCTGATCACAGTATATTACATCTCTCCTTTTCTTTTAAAAGACAGTTAATTTCTGTAAATCTTAGCAACTGTCAAATGAGTCACTAAAGCTATCTGTTCCTATTAAGTGTTGGTTAAAATAAGGCCTAAGATACGCACAACAATAAATGTTCATTTACATGCCACTAATGTGTCTTTGTTTGTTTGTTTGTCTTGGAGTTTAACGGCCCAGTCAACACTATTTAGGTCACTTTTGAGCCGGTCATTTTACCTATCCACACCTTTCCTGGACAGGCTTATACGTAAGCGGTTAACCAGTATTGTGCACATTCTTTCGCCGGAAACTGACAACTGCCCTTCTTTAACGGAAGGAAGATAATGACCGTAGAAAAGATTTCATGATCAATCTCCACGAAAGAATGTTGCCGACCCCGGCAGGTATCGAACCTGCGTCCTCCTGATCACCAGTCAGACGCGCATCCGACTGAGCTACCGAGGCCCATTTCTTTTTATACAGAATCTTACATGAGTGTTCATCTATAGTTCTAACACTGATCACCTATATAGCCAATCTTTAGATCTGGTGATATGCTGAGTGATAAATACCTGGGGGAAAAACGCATGACGCAAAGAGCCGCCGTTTTATGATGTTTTGTGACGTCATCGATTGTTTCCTTGACGTTAGACGGAGTAACGTCTTTTTCACGGATAAAGTATGTTACCAAAGATAACCGCATGTGTTACAGTCAAACATGTTGGCAGGATTTATTCAAACAATGGCGGAATGTTGAAAGAATATGAAGGAAACAACAGCATTTAGTTATTTCCCCAGGAAAGCCCAAGATTGTTGTAACTGAATGTGTTTTATCATAAGGACCAAGAATATAAATGGTTAAATGGTTGGAATCTGACAGTTTCTGAGATATGAGGCCCTTTTATGAAGTGGAGACTCAACAGGAGGAACGGCCCCTGTGTACCCCCCATGTTGGAGTGACTGAATATGTCTAATCATAAGGAACAAGAATATATATGATTACGGGGTGGGTATCCGAATTATTTCTGAGATATATGGCTTTTTATGAAGTCACGGGAGGAGTGGGTCATGGCCACAGCACATTGCCCCAGCACAGAGACTCCTAGTTTGACTGAATGTGTCTTATCTTAAAAAACAAGAATATATACGGCTTAGGGATGGGGATCTGAATTGTTTCTGAGATGTATGGCTTTTTATGAAGTGGAGGGGTGGGCATCATCCGCATGGCTCGGAATTTGACCCGGGGTACCCTTGGGGACCCCCAGGTTGGTGTCACTGAATGCGTCTTATCATAAGGACCATGAATATAATATGGTTTAAGGGTGGGGCTCTGAACAGTTTTTCAGATATATGGCCTTTCGTGAAGTGGAGGGGTGGGGCATGGCCAAGGCGCACCCCGGCAGACGCCTAGATTGGTATCACTGGATGCATCTTATCATTAGGAAGTAGCATATATTTAGGGGTGAGGATCTGAAAGGTTTCTGAGATATTGGGCGTTTTACAAAGTGGATGGGGTGGGACATGTCCCCGGCACATCCCTGGGGACCCCCAGGTTGGTGTCACTGAATGCATCTTATCATGAAGACTAAGGTTTCTGTGATATCGTACGGCAATTTATGAATTGAAGAGGGTGGGGCATGGCCGCAGGTTGGCATAAACGCACATGACAAAAGGAGGTTTACTCAAGGAACATTTCTATAAAAGTTTTGTCATCTTGGCAGTAAATGCCATTTTCTATTTTTCACCATTATAAGTCAATGGAAATTCTAAGATGCCGTAGCAACCAAACTAATGTGCCGATTTTAATTGAAAAAAAAAACATAAACTTTCAATCCCCCAGCCCAAGGATGCTACAGTTAAAATTACGGCTGAATCGGCCCAGTGGCTTCAGAGGAGAAAGTGTTGACGCAGACGACACCAGACGACGACGGCAACTGCCTTTCCTGTCAGCTCCCCTGGAGTCTTCGGCTCTGGTGAGCTAAAACAAAACTATCAGTTGTGTGACAGATGTATTCTTCAGATGATAACAACGTAACCATGTAACTGCAACGACGTAACGTAATTAACATCACAGTAAGATCTATTAATAGGCATCAACTGATAGGCTGATCACAGGATATTATAGATAGATTGATATGCAAGAACAACGATTTAATTGCAATAACATTCCCCGGGCCATTCGGAAGATATTTAAACTCTCGGCTTGGCAGCCTCGTGTTCAAACAGCTTCGTAGGTTATGCATGGAAAACCATGGTCGATCCCAACATTATGTTACTGTAAGTTATCCATGAGATAATACCGACTCTTTAACTTCTTTACAGGTTTTAAGGGTAACAGACGAACATGACCGAACCACTGACTTCTTCGAGTTTGGGGAGGGTGTGTCTGAGTGGAGTGGGGTTCATGAATTACATAATGTCTTATATGCTCATATAGTTTATTGCTTTTAATAATTTTCAGATAAATTAATCACCGGGAGTGTGAACTAGTTGGGTCCAGTTGTTCAAAACACCATAAGCTTAAACACCCATAGGCTTGCTGAATATTCATTTAAGCCACACCCATTTCTGTCTATCAACCAATCAAATTACTTGATGCAATTTATTGCTACAAATTCATAAACTGAATGCCAAACAGTGTAGATCCTGATAAGATGGTTTCTTCAGAAGCATTCTGATCTGGATCTACACTGTTTGCCAAGGTAGGGGTTGTCGTGAACAGCAAGATAAGGGTTAGAATCTCATTAGTGACAATACGCATACCGAAAACACGACCCCCTTTGACCCCATTTTCATGTAGTAAAACTGGGGTTTAAAGGGATGAACCTTACTTTCTTATTTCTCTTCTAAAAGGTAGAAAGTGGGTACTCGTTAGAACCGCCTCGATGAGGCGGTTCTAACGTGTACCCACAATCTATAGTTTGAGCAGAAATAAGAGAAAAGTCACAATTTTCACCTTGAGATGTTTGTTATTTATTTATTTATTTATTTATTTATTTATTTATTTTCGGTGAGAAAATTTACAATGAATTTGTATAGACGTGTCTTCATAGTAATATCTTCTAGCAAGTACAAGATCTAGAAGACTTCATGATAACATATCCGTGTGATAAAGTGCATTTCGTCATTCCTCCAAAACGGTTATTTTTCTGCTGAATATTTCTGATAGGTTTGTTGGTGCTCTTTAGAGCCGCCTCGTTGAGGCGGTCCTAACGAATACCCACACCCTATGTCTTGCATTTTCGCATTTTCTCAGCAAAAATATTCGCAAGTTTTTAGTCATACTAAATGATTAAAAATTTAATGACACGTTTTCAAACGATATTGTTGGTTTTGAACAAATGGACACAATGTACATTGAGACTGATCAAAAAGTTATTCCATTCTATTCTGTCTTGTCGCAGGGCGTCATGGTACATGTAACCAGTGATTAGCTCACACGTAATTGTCAATCCAGTTTCTGAAGCTAGAGATCCTAGTGTATACATTCGGGAGTTCTGTCCAACACCAGCTACTGCCCCAGGACGTTAGTCCGGCTAACAAGAAACCACCGTCTCATACAAACGAGAGGGCCGCCCGAATCACCCTGCAAAATACAGATTTTAAAAGATTCATACGGGCCTCCGTGGCCTGATGGGTAAGAGCGCTGACTCTGAATCAAGAGGCCACTCACTGCTGTGTTTCACTCCTGGCTCGCGCTAGGTTCTGCAAGGAAGGTCAGGTGGTTTTTGGCCGGGTTCTCTGGTCTTCGCCCACCTATTATTAACGATCGGCTTGAAATAAGTGAAATAACCTCGAAAGGGCCGTACAAAAAAAGACGATTCAAACATATAAGGTATTAAAAATAAGGCCGAGCTGCAAATAAGCAGCGTTGCGAACCCGTCTTAATAGACAGAAATGCGAAATATACATGGCAGGATCCATTCTTTGCTGGTCGAATAATACTGTCAGACTCCTAATGCTTTTGGGCACGCGACTATTGCATATTTTTTCTAAGAAAATGACACTTTTAGAAATATGATTCTTACCCAGCAGGCAAACGTCGCTAGGGCAACGTCAAATCAACGTCGGTGCAACGTCACGACGTTGCACCGACGTGGATGTGACGTTGCATAAGCGTCATGACGCTGTACCGACGTTGATGTGACGTCACAATTACGCCATATGCCTGCTAGGATAGCTTTAACTCGTATGCTTGTTTTAGCATAACGAGATTAATCAAAGATGGGACGATTGATTGTAAACTTTGGATAGCATTAGACAAAACATTTTTCATTTGAACGGCTGTTTAACCCATTGTATGCTAGTGGACTCTTCCATTGCTAACTGTTGTGCAAGTCCATTGTAATATAAGGGGTGGTAGGCCTATTTTTTCATTCTTATCCCCCCACCCCCCCACCCCCCCACACACACACTTTTTCTATTTCTGTACTAAACCTTCCTTCTACTCATACTCGGCATTGCATTAATAGACCAGAGAAAAGTAGAAGAAATCAAGTGCTCCAGCCAATTCACATGCTTGCTTTGAAACACAATTCTAACACAGCGCGCCTATATGGGCAATGGAAAATAACTGTGTTTTCTTCTACAACAACTCAGGACAAGGAAGAGCGCTACGCGCTCGTGATTTGTCTACTTTACAACTGACCTCCAAACTGTGATTTATTACTCGACAAATCACAGTGAATATTCATTTAAGCCACACCCATTTCTGTCTATCAACTAATCAAATTACTTGTTGTAATTTATTGCTACAAATTCATAAACTGAATGCCAAACAGTTTGCAAAGATATGGGTTGTCGTGAACAACATGATAAGAGAAACCCTTAAGATGCCGAGAAAAACTACATCTGAAAATGTCGTCTGCGTATGTCGTCTGCTGAATGTTTTGTAAATGTTTGCTTACAAGCAAACGGTGTGGACCCAAATCAGATTGCATATGATCAAACTGTTTGATATGTGACAAAATAATATTCTTTGTGTTTTGTGACGACTGTGATTTGTGGTGAGTAGTTTAAAATCTCTGTAACCCCCACGCCCACTTCCTTGCATCCCCACTCCCCGCCCCACTCCCTCACTGGTTTATTGTTGCAGTAGTACAAGGCGAGTCGTTTTCATTGATGAAAGTAAAAGATTGGTAGTTTAGTTTATACAATTTTGTTTCAGTTGAGGTTAAACGTCTCCGTCAACACTATTTAGGTCATTTTGGAGACACGTTGGTTCTAATATTGTGGGAGTTTCATCCGACACTGAGATGAAATGACAACACAAGCCCTGCCGCCCAATGAAACCAATAGATAGATTATATAGATTAGGAATATAACTCAATCCCAGCAGGCACACGTCACCGGGGCAACGTCAAGTCAACACCGTGCAGCGCCATGCCGTTGCACCGACGCAGAAGCGTAGCTACATAAACGTTACAACGACTTTAGAATTTCCGGACCTTACAACATCATGATCCTAAACGCACGTCGAACCAACATCGCATTAATGTCATGTGCCCGGTAGGGTAGAACACAAGATGTCAACTTACACAGTCAGCTATAGCTTTTTTTAAACTAAATGTGTATTGTAGCGTAGATCGAAGGATAGCTCTATAACTAAATGAGAGAGAGAGAGAGAGAGAGAGAGAGAGAGAGAGAGAGAGAGAGAGAGAGAGAGACTCACCAAGTAGCTAGTTCCATTGTATTTGTTTTAATTGGGGTTTATTTTGAAGCAAAACCGTGTGTGGAGGGGGGGGGGGGGGGCACTAAATGTTCTATTCAGATTCAGACGAAAAAAAAGCAACAGATGTATCAATACACCGGTTTTGATCATTTAACCAATGCACCGTAAAACATGGTGAGCGGACGACCGCTGGATCTTAAGTTATCTGAACAAGAAGGAAATCATTCCAAACTGTTTTCCCAGAAATATAAGACAAGAGGCCCATGGGCCACTATGCTCACCAGAGCTCAGGTCGGCATTGCCAAATTGCAGCCATGTATTTTAACATGATATCATTTTAATCTGCCAAATGAACCCCCTTATCCAAATGAGCATCAATGTGGACTCAGTATATGAAACATTAGGCCTTTTATGAAGTAGAGGGGGTGGGGCATGGACCCAATGGAGCCCTGGTTGGTATCACTAAATGTGTCTTATCACAAAGAACAAGAATATATATGGTTTAGCAGTGGGGATCTTCATGGCTGGAGATAAAAGTGGAGGGGTTGGAGCATGCCCTGTCGTTCCCAGGAAAGCCCAAGATTGTTGTCCCTAAATGTGTCTCATCATAAGGACCAAGTATATATATGGTTTAGGGGTGGGAATCTGTACGGTTTCCAAGATATCCTTTCATGAAGTGATAAAGGAGAGGACTGGCCCCTGCGGACACCCCTACAGTAGGTGTGCTAATAATAAGGAACAAGAACATATATGAATATGGGGTGGGGATTTGAATGGTTTATGAAATATATGGCCTTTTATGAAGTGGAAGGGCGGGGCACATTGCCTCAGCACAAAGAGACCCCCAAGTTGGTGTGACTGAATGAGTCTTATCATAAGGAACAATAATATATATGGTTTAGGGGTGGGGATCTGAACTATTTCTGAGATATGTGGCTTTTAATGAAGTCAAGCGGTGGAGCAAGGCCCGGGCATGCCCCGGGGACTCACAAGCTGGTGTCAATGAATGTGCCTTATCATAAGGAAGATGAATATATATGGTTTAGGGGTGGGGCTCTGAACAGTTTCTGAGATATAAGGCCTTTTGTGAAGTGCAGGGGTGGGGCAAGGCCCAGGGAGACCCCCAGGTTGGTGTCAATGAAAGTGTCTTATCATAAGGAACAAGAATATATATGGTTTAGGGGTGGGGATCTGTAAGGTTTCCGAGATATTGTGATATTATGAAATGGAGGGGGTGGGGCATGGCCCCAGCACATCCCTGGGGACCTCCAGGTTGGTGTCACTGAATGTGTCTCATCAAAATGAACAAGAACATATATGGTTTAGGGGTGGGGATCTGAACAGTTTCTGAGATATATGGCCTTTTGTGAAGTGAAGGGGTGGGGCATGGCTCCGGCGCACCCCGGAAGACCCCCAATTTGGGGTCAATGAATGCGTCTTATCATAAGGAGCAAGAATATATATGGTTTAGGGGTTGGGATCTGAATGGCTTGCAAGATATATGGCCTTTTCTGAAATGAACGGGGTGGGGCATGGCCCCGGCATAACCTGGAGGACCCACAGGTGGGTGTCACGGAATGCGTCTTATCACAAGGAACAAGAATATATATGGTTTGGGGGTGGGGATCTGAATGGTTTGCAAGATATATGACCCTTTCTGAAAAGAAGGTGGTGGGGCATGGCCCCGGCACAACCTGGGGGACCCACAGGTTGGTGTAACTAAATGCGTCTTATCACAGGGAACAAGAATATATATGGAATGAAGGTGGGGATCTGAACGGATTGCAAGATATATGGCCTTTTCTGAAAAGAAGTGGGTGGGGCATGGCCCCAGCACAACCTGGGGCACCCTCTGGTTGGCATAAAAGCATATGGCTGAAAGAAGTTTACTCAAGGAACATTTCTATAAAAAAATTGTCTAAATATCTGCAACGGCTTGGCAGTTAATGCCATTTTTCAATATTCCCCATTAAAAGTCAATGGAAACTCTTAAGTTGCCATAGCAACCAATCTAAAAAGCCGAATTCCATAAAAAACACAAAACCCATTGAGGCTAATATGGAGAATTTTTTCAGTAAGTCTCAGCCTCATAGAGCATATGGTTCGTGAGGAGATGATTTTTAAGTATTTTTTTTTTCTATTTTTTTGCATTTTGGTTTCCATGGCAACCATTAAAATTGAGCAGTAGGCCTAAAATCATATGGTAGATACTAGATTGCTTAAGGAACATTTCTATGAAAGTTTTGTTCCAATATCTGCAAAGGCTTGGCAGTTAATGCCATTTTTCAATTTTCCCCATTATAAGTCTATGGGAGCTCTAAGTTGCTATAGCAACCAAACTAATGGGCCAATTTTCATAAAAAAACACAAACTTTCAATCCCTCAGCCCAAGGATGCTACAGATGAAATTTGGACTCAATCGGCCCAGTGGCTTCAGAGGATATGTCGTTTGAAAATGTTAACGCCAGACGACGACGACGACAACGACGGACAACTGCCTATCCTATAAGCTCCCCCGGAGCCTTTGGCTCTGGTGAGCTAAAAACCACCATGTAAGTAAATAGCATGTCAAAAATGCCTTTTGCCTAGCTTTTAAATATTTATTTTAGTCAGAATGATATAGTAAAAGATACTGCTGCCTATCTTTATTTTAGCCTATTTTTCAAGCTCAGATTTTTTTTTTTTTTTTTTTTTTTGCAAATCCAATTTTGTCATCAACCAAAATATCTTTAAAAATAATGCATTGTCTGCAATATTTTAGACCATACAGAAAAATGCTACGTTGAATTTTTCATAAAACAAGGTTTTTTTCTCTTGGGGATGTTTTCAGAAAATAGAAAATTAAAATAAAACTAGGGCTCACCTTGCTAATTTCTGTTTTATTAAACAAACCGTTGCCCTACCCACAGATGGCATACATGGTAAAAATACATATAAATTCTATGAAAAGATGGTGAATCACACACAGATAACTTAGATTTTACTTGTAAATAGTAGCTGGCCATAATATGCATTACAGCAAATCATTTAAGAAAGTCTGTAACCATTTAGGCTGATCTGATCTTGAGTAAATGCCGAAAAATTAAAATTTTCAAAAGTCGTAATGTGTTACGAGATGGAATAGGAAACCTCTCTGGTGCTTAAGTACATCTAAATTATTTTAGTAGATATATGGCAAGGCAGTACGAGTGAAATATTTTAGGTGAAATACGGTAGGCAAAAGATGCTGCTCCACGTACAAATCATGCACATATCATACGATGTATGCATGAGTGGTTTTTGGAGAAATTATTTATCATACAGTTGGCCGCTATAATGCTGATTTCTATAAAGTTTGCCTAAAAGTCGCCAACCGCCAAATTGTGCCATATATAATTTTCATGCCAGTCACGATGTTGTGGATGTTCGTACCGACCGGAGTTATACCATTGATCTGTAGGGAAGTTTCATCATTTTTTACCTAGGGGAAATATTATTTTAACGTAAATCAATTATCTGCTGGAATTTGCTATATGGCTATGATTGTGGATGGTATCTTTACTTTTTTCACGGTCTTAGCGAGCATGATTTTCCGGTAGTATTCATAGATATAAATACAGTGGAAAACGAACATTATATCAGCAGCAGGTTAAGTGCGAACAAGTGCACACGACATCGTGACGGGCCAAAGAAAGAATCTTGAACGGTATGTTAAATCTATGTTTAGTATTATTTTTAGTATGAACAGGCTTGTAGGTTTTGGAGGGGTTTTCTTCTAGTATACCCCAACTTTCTGAAGTCTATTCTGGATTCACTTCGGAAGACTCTGTTGTGTAGTGATGAGGCTACTAGCTTTGCCAGCTAGGGGTCGATCCCAGGCTTCTCCAGAAGTAGAATTAGTCTTTTAAGCGAGGTCTTGTCTCAGCGTGACCCTAGATGTTGTTGAGACGTAAAACTTGGACACCCGTTCATTCTAGATTCATTTAGGCTTTTATAGACCCTTTTTGTAGAATATATTTATAAACGTCATGCCATTTGTTCGATCCAAAACTTTTGACTAGCGGCGGTTAGAAAACCGTGGTCCAGTCGGCAGTCTCTATATGATATTAGGTATGAGGGGACGTAAACTTAAGACGGGTTTAACCACATCTTCATCATCAGGGCAAACTCTTACAAGAGCCTGTCTGGTTATCCGTGATGATGAACCGTGATAAATTTGATATTTCAAGCATGTTCATGTTGAGTAGAAAGAATTTTGTTCAAGAAGCATTACTAGTTCATTCTGTATTGATGCCGTTTCTGTATGAGAACTCGGTTTGTACATGTATGTACATGTAAAGGACGTGATGATAATAAAGTAGAAGTAAAACAAAGATCAGGAATCGATCAGAGTCAGAGTATTTGGTCGCCACACGTTATATCGGCCTGAGCGGCGTGGATGACGTCAGCTGCGTCATCAGCGACACGAAGACGGTTATGACGTTGTGTCTACCAAATACGGAAAGAATTTTCGGCAAATTGTGTTGATCCTTATGAGACACTAACAAATGTTGTGTAGAATAGATAAAAAATCTTCCTGTTTTTAGTTTCTAGCTGTTGTTAATGTAATGAATTTGTGAATAGCTATATTTGTGAACCGAGTCGCGGAGAAGGATATGAAATGAAGTTGGTTATGTTTCCTGTAATTGGCGGGTGACCAGATAGCGCAAAGACGCGGTCTGTTTAATTGTCCCTCACTTGTGCTCATGTAGTGAGCACGAATTTGATGAATATTACGCTCATTTGTAGTGAGCATTAATTGATTACTGTAGTGCTCAGTAAGGAAGCATAAACTTTGAGTATTCTTGTGTCAAGCGCTGGGTGCTGATAATTTGATGCACAGTCAAGTTGAGTTCTGCTGTGAGGTTATTTGTCGCATGTACTGATCAGCCTGTGTGTCTGGTCGGCGCTTGCGCAATAACAGTATATGCACGTACATATTCTGACTTCTCCGGGAGGTGGGTCGTGATATAGCGTATACGTTTCGTGAACTGTGTCTTAGTCGATTATCGTAATTTGCAGGCACAACGATATGTAGTGACCTGCTGCTCCCTGCATAGTAAGAGCAGGTACTGGTACGACGCAAAGGTTCCGTTGTTCAGCAAAGGCGGACAGAACCCGTCACAGACCGTCGAGGCCATAATAACAGGTTGTGAGAAACCTCAGGTTGTGACGTCAATTGAACGAAGTAGAAGTGACCGGGACTTCAATTGTCGAAAGATTCAATTGACAATATCATATAATCGAAATTGTGGTCAACAATAAGGTCGACAGACCGCGCGCGAGAGTTCACCCTAAGTGGACTTTAGTTCTGGCCAGTCGCGTTTTTGTTTTACATTGTATTTTGGTGTTCGTTTTTTGTTATTTGCTTCTGTAGACATTCACGTCATCCCGGCCCGAGCACTGAACATACATTTGCCTTCGGGGCGGACGTCGTGAATGGGCTATAGAATCAAATAAATGTAATGTTTAGTGTTTGTGTTATTGTATATAGATGTGTATATATATGTCATCCATATGATATCTTTCTTGTGCCTTACCCCACAGCTGCCCGTCCACCTGTCGGAGATCACCCTCGGTTGTCTTGTCAGCATGGGGGTTTGCGGGACGCCGTAAACCCACATGTAACACAATGTTACTGTTTTTGTGAAGTTTATAGCCAAGCTGAACATGTTTAATAATGAAATGACCCCAAAACAATACCTGTTCCATAAATTTCAACCATTTCCTTACTCAAGAACGGTAAAATGTTGACTCTGGCATAACTTTCATTTTTGATGATCATACAAAAATGGCGAATTAGTAGCATTTGTCTTTAAAATTCCAATATTGACATCGAAATGTTAAAATGATTGAACTCGTTGAGGAAAAGGGATAAAATGCTCGGCGAGCCTCGCATTTTATCCCTTTTCTTCAATAATACATGAACACTCATGTAAGATCCTCTATGAACATAATTTGGGCCCCGTCAAGCGATTTTGGTACTTTTCGCCTATGCGATCAGCGAAGGTTCAGGTGAGCCTGCGCATCCGCGCAGTCTCGCTAGAACCTTCGCTGCTCGCTTATACAAGCAGTGAATCAAGAGAAACCTTCAGACAGAAAGCCATATCCCTGGCCCCTCTGAATGGCTGGGCATGCGCAGTTAAAAATTGTCATGACGGAATGCTCGAAGACACAAATTCGCTTGGCGGGGCTCATTTATTCTTGTAAATCACCTACCATGCAGGCTGAGCTATCACTGTTGTGGTCGTTCACACAGATGTGGAAATCGTGGATCCAGTCTGTTCCCCACGTTCCCGCGCACTCAGAATTAGTCATCACGTCCATGTCCGACTTCTTGAGCGTGTCGGCTGTGTTTCCAGTGGCTGTAATACATAAAACATACGTGCATGTACTTAGGCCCCCGCCCATCGGGGCTTGAAGAAATAGATGGGCTGCACGATGCTTCCACGCAGAGCTGAAACTAACCCGCACACGGAAGTGGTAAACCGCTTGGAGGATCCAAGCCTGCCCAAGCAAAGCGGTGCGAGTCGGACCGTCCATGCCAATAAATCCTATTGGTTTCATTGGGCGGCAGGACTTGAGATGTCATTTCATCTCAATGTCGGGTAAAAGTCCCACAAAATTGGAAGCAACGCCTCCAAAATAACCTATACAGTGTTGACGGGGACGTTAAACCTCAAATCAAACAAACAAAGCTACTTATTATGGCTCCAGAAAAAAAAATTGGGTCGATTGTCTGCCAATCGACCGAATGTTATTACAGTCGAATTTGGATGGCTCGAACACAGATGTCTCGTTTACTATGGCTGAGTCGAACCCGTTTTTGAGTCCCAAGGGAATTCCTCTGCAAAGGAAAAAGTGTGGGATAATTAAGGAGATTTTCGCCTTTTATCTTGCAAATGTATGCTGTGTTAACTCATTACAATCGCCTCAATGAGGCGATTCTAATGAGTAAACACAGCATACATTTATGTTACAGAACACCGAAAAGAAGTCCAAAAATACCCCCGTTAAGTTTTCTGGAAGTATGCAACAGTGGCTCGAACTTCCGCTGTCTCGAACAAATTTCTATGGTCCCAAAGGCGTTCGAGCCATCGAAGTTCGACTGTAACTTCAAAAGCTTTCCGCCTGCCACTATCCACGTGACTATCGCTGATTATGTACAAACTCCAGGTAAGTGTTATTTATGGAAGCGATCTGTTTGTTTGTTTGATTTGAGGTTTAACGTCCCGTCAACACTGTAAGGTTGCACTACAGTAAATAATTGGTCTTTATGAAAGCTGCACTTGCTTTGGGGAGAGCTTTCAGTACAGAATTGAATATTCTGCTGCTTCTGATTGGGTTTGGTGCTAAGCCATTATTTTTCTGAGAAGTTTTATTGTTTATTAGAAGAAATATTAGTAGGTATTTGCTATTGTAAAATGCAGCTGATTTAAATTGAACCAGAAAATTGTGCTGACTGGCCACTGGAAATGCCTGGATTTATTCGCTGCGGTATGGGTTTGTTGACACTGGCTGCCAAAAAGGCCAAAATATGCCGCACAGCACCTATATTTTTTAGCTGCTTCTGGAAGGTAAATGGTCAGCCTGTCAAATTATATGCCTCATAATGGAAGCATTAGACTTGCTGAAATGTGGTAGAACATGGAATATGCCCCAATTTACATTGTGAGTAAGGGGATTTTTTTTACTGTAGTGCCACCTAAACCGAAAGTAGAAAAGTCAGCTCTTCTCTAATGTTTTCATTCATTACATAATATTTTCACAAATAATAGGTTCCCTCCAATTCTGTATCTTAAACTGGATCTTCCTGGCATGTATTTTGTCACAGAAACTGTACAAATTGTAAGTTTAGTGCTAGTTTAGGACTAACTGGGTGTATTTTATCAGTTTTTGCTTCTGTTCCATGTAATTGGAGGGGGGGGGTACTTCAAAGCCATGTAAATCAGTTGTCTATGGTCTGTTTGGAAAGCAGACTTGCAGTAAAAGTATAAACAGGAACACAAGAAAAAGAAAATACTCCATATTGAATATAACACTGAGGTTACTTGGCATTAGGCAAGGATCTCGAGCCAATGCAAAATTTCAAAATTGTCTCTCCGAACAGCCGGCTGCAATATCGCAATGAGTTTTCTCAGCCATTGTAAGTTCTTATTGGTTGGGTTCATGTTACAAGATTTGAATAGATATATTCAGCCATTTCTCATGGCATTAAGGCATTTATAATCATTTTCTCAAAGTTTTGTCCCCAAAATATCCTCAAAATGCCAATTTTTACTGAAATTAGGGGGTATAGGTGTGAGAACAGCCAAAATTTCTAGCATGGGTGGTAATAGGACATGATTTAGTGCATTTTAGGATTAAAATATTCCAAAGACATCTGAGAAGAAGCACTGATGCAAGTCGGTTTCTGGGTTCCATTCTGGAAAGAGGTAAACTTTGCGCTTTTTCACAAAACATGGTTTGTCCGGCTTTCACCGTAGAATCTGGAAGCGATAACTTTTTCGCAAAGTTTAAAGATTTTTTGTCACTGAACATTAATTATGCATGACTATATTATTAGATATGGTCTAAACTTGTGTTTGGCAATTCCTTTGGTGGATCATAAAGAAATTAGGGTTTGGTAAACCGAAAGTAGAAAAGTCAGCTCTTCTCTAATGTTTTCATTCATTACATAATATTTTCACAAATAATAGGTTCCCTCCAATTCTGTATCTTAAACTGGATCTTCCTGGCATGTATTTTGTCACAGAAACTGTACAAATTGTAAGTTTAGTGCTAGTTTAGGACTAACTGGGTGTATTTTATCAGTTTTTGCTTCTGTTCCATGTAATTGGAGGGGGGGGGGGTACTTCAAAGCCATGTAAATCAGTTGTCTATGGTCTGTTTGGAAAGCAGACTTGCAGTAAAAGTATAAACAGGAACACAAGAAAAAGAAAATACTCCATATTGAATATAACACTGAGGTTACTTGGCATTAGGCAAGGATCTCGAGCCAATGCAAAATTTCAAAATTGTCTCTCCGAACAGCCGGCTGCAATATCGCAATGAGTTTTCTCAGCCATTGTAAGTTCTTATTGGTTGGGTTCATGTTACAAGATTTGAATAGATATATTCAGCCATTTCTCATGGCATTAAGGCATTTATAATCATTTTCTCAAAGTTTTGTCCCCAAAATATCCTCAAAATGCCAATTTTTACTGAAATTAGGGGGTATAGGTGTGAGAACAGCCAAAATTTCTAGCATGGGTGGTAATAGGACATGATTTAGTGCATTTTAGGATTAAAATATTCCAAAGACATCTGAGAAGAAGCACTGATGCAAGTCGGTTTCTGGGTTCCATTCTGGAAAGAGGTAAACTTTGCGCTTTTTCACAAAACATGGTTTGTCCGGCTTTCACCGTAGAATCTGGAAGCGATAACTTTTTCGCAAAGTTTAAAGATTTTTTGTCACTGAACATTAATTATGCATGACTATATTATTAGATATGGTCTAAACTTGTGTTTGGCAATTCCTTTGGTGGATCATAAAGAAATTAGGGTTTGGTATAGGTTGCACTACAGTAAATAATTGGTCTTTATGAAAGCTGCACTTGCTTTGGGGAGAGCTTTCAGTACAGAATTGAATATTCTGCTGCTTCTGATTGGGTTTGGTGCTAAGCCATTATTTTTCTGAGAAGTTTTATTGTTTATTAGAAGAAATATTAGTAGGTATTTGCTATTGTAAAATGCAGCTGATTTAAATTGAACCAGAAAATTGTGCTGACTGGCCACTGGAAATGCCTGGATTTATTCGCTGCGGTATGGGTTTGTTGACACTGGCTGCCAAAAAGGCCAAAATATGCCGCACAGCACCTATATTTTTTAGCTGCTTCTGGAAGGTAAATGGTCAGCCTGTCAAATTATATGCCTCATAATGGAAGCATTAGACTTGCTGAAATGTGGTAGAACATGGAATATGCCCCAATTTACATTGTGAGTAAGGGGATTTTTTTTACTGTAGTGCCACCGTAAAGGTCCTTTTGGAGACGTTGCTTCCAAATTTTGAGGGACTTTTACCCGACATTGAGATGAAATGACCTCTCAAGCCATGTCGCCCAATGAAACCAAAAGGGTTCCCAAGCATGGACCGCTTTGCCTGGGCAGGCTTAGAGTGGTTTGCCAGCACTCGTACATGTGCGGTCGGTTCCAGCTCTGCATGGAAGCATCATGCAGCCCATCTATTTCTTCCAGCCCAGATGGGCGGGGCCGAAATATCTCTATGACGTCGGAGGGCTGTGTAAAAAAGGTTGGTCATCTGTTAAATCTGGACTGGGCTCGTGTAGTCGAACATTGGCAAACAACGTAGACATAGATCAGACGCCGCAAAACGCGGCGTATGATCAAGGTCTACACTGTTTGCTTAAAACACTGGTATTTGAGAGTTAAACACAACAATAAGTTTCAGTTCCTACACGCAGAGACCTTAGAAGCCTCCGTTCTGTAGTGCTTATGCTTTTCGCCTTGTAAACCTGGCCCCGAGGTTATAAAACTTTTTTCATGCTCAACTCACTTGAGCATGAAATTTGTCCTGCACACAAATTTTAAAATGCCAACATTCTCTGCTATCTGACAAAGAAAAATCGCTCAACTTCATAGTATTTTAATTCTCATGAACACCACAAGTTTCATGCTTAGCTGAGTTGAGCATGAAAAAAGTTTTATAACCTCGGGGCCAGGTTTCAAAGGATTGATCCCGGGCTTGTCCAGACTTTCGGATGAGTCTTTAAACCGAGGTCCCGTCTCCGTATAAACTAAGCTGTTGGTGAGACGTAAAACTCAAACACTCACTCACTCACACTCAGACACCAATCAGTGTTGTCAGTGCTTTGATAACAAGAACTTCGTCACGAAGGCAATCTGGCCAAGGGATTATAAAACTTTCATGATCATGCTCAACTCAGCTGAGCATGGAATTTGTAAAGCTCAAAACTATTGCAATACAAAAAATAAGGCAATTTTTCTGCTCTGTTGCACTTGGATTGGCAGATGGTCAACTAGACAACATTCATGCACAGTTTGAATGATATTGGCTTGAGAGAAGTTGTCATTTTTTTTTTTTTTTTTTTTGCTTTTAAAGCTCTCAGCCACTTTCTTTATTGGAGAAAGACAGTTTTGGTAGAAGGTCATCTAAGCAACCTTTCTGTGAAGTTTGAGTAATTGAACCAAAGACAAAGGAGGAGTTGACATTCATTTTAAGTTATTTCTATTTTTAGCCCCAGCAGCCCAGTTTGTTCATTGGAGCAGTATTTTTGGACACGCACCTATGCAACATTCCTGTTTAAGTGGACCAGTGGTATAAAGGAAATGTCATTCAAAGTTGCTTGTTTCTGTTTTATGCTTTGTCGGCTATTTTGTTCATTGGGGCAGAACCGTTTTAGCCGTTCTGGTAGACGGTCATTTCATTACCCAAACACGCCTGTAGAAATACATTGCCACCTTTACCGCCGAAAATCGAAAATTTTTAGATGAAAAATTGTGATATTTTTCTTATTTCTGCTCAAAATATAGATTGTGGGTACTCGTTAGAACCGCATCAGCGAGGTGGTTCTAACGAGTACCCACAATCTATATTTTAGAGAAGAAATAAGAAAAAGGTATACCCCTGTATACCCTAGTCTTACTATATAATAGTGGGGTTCAGCTGGGTCATAATTATATAGGCGTGTTTTCGTGATGTTCTGTGAAGTCTGAATGGCATGGAGCCGAGTGTATAGGCGGAGTTGCGATATACAGAGGATTTTGCATGAGTGTTCATGCATTATTGAATTTTAAAAATTAAATTAGTTGATGAAAAGGGATAAAATGCGGTGCAGAAGCCTGGCATTTTATTCCTTTTCCTCAACGAGTTTAAGACATTCAAAAATACATGAGCACGATTTAAGAAATATACCAGAGCCCAGGATTACAATCGTTGCTTAAGTTAAGGTCGACTTAACGATTTCCCTAAAAAGTGCATTCGAAAGCCGCCTATTTCATTTTTAACTTCAGATGAATTCGTAATTTTGACGGAAATTTTCACGAAGATTAACTACAGATAAATGTAGGCGGCCCATAACTTTCCCGCGATCTGTCAAAATCGATTCTTCTCTTTTATTGAATGGAGACAACAGAAAATATGATGGTATGGTTGCCGTTTCACTATATAAACCATGAAAGAAATTATTTACATACTATAAAACCTGTCTCATTGAAGGATCACACTCGATCTCGATTTGTGCGGGCAAACATTTATGGAGACTATCCATGAGAAGTAGTTATAAATATTGCATAATATTCAACACAATCTGGTAGTGTCGATATTAATTCAAAAGGGCCAAGAAAATAAATATATTCTGCGCTATGGTGAATAAAAGGGAACCACCCGGCACTTAACCCCAGCTACAATATTGTTTTTGAATGTCATTATTACATGTATGTAGTTGATATAGTCATTAAGGACACTATCAAACCACGGAGAAAAACAGACAACAACAACAACAGCAACAAAACAACAGGAAAATCACTGTATTTCCCCGTCTTTTTCATGAGTTAGATCCTTATCCGCATATAACTTTACTTTTGGTGAGACTTAAAGCGCTCACTCACTTATAAACACACTCAATCACTCACATGCACGAGCTTTCAAGGGAGCCGGTGATACGCCTCAAACTTTTTATTGAGCATTTCGAGGCAGTAAAGTGAGGAACAAAGGAGAAGAGGCAGACGATTGGATGTGTAGAAACAGAAAAAATAACAACATTCCCCTTCTACCCTTTACTGCTACTAGGAAAGCAGGCGTTATCACAATATGTCAATGTCAGTTGGACGCCCCAGTGACGCAAGATACACGTCACCATTCTCTCGCCCAACCAGCCTCTGTCTTTGAACAAAAATTTATTTGGGGATCCTTTCTTGAATGATCAGGATAATTTACTTCTTTTCGGTGCTGTTCAAAAATTTATCAAAGATACTTAACGTTTCAATAATTCTTAAAAAATTACATGTTTGAACATGCATCTCAGTTGACAGATCGTGTATCTGTCTATTATTTAGTTGTTAAAAGTGGCTGCCTTGACTTACATAGTTTCCCGACATGATCAATTATTTATTTATTTTTTTTTTTTTATTTATTTATTTACTTCATTTTTTTATATATTTATTTCAACATGCTGTATTATATTTAGCCATAACCATGTGCATAAATGGCTTGTGTGTATAATTGTAGGGAAGGGCCGTAACAAATGTTGTGAGAACTTGTGGCCCAATCCCATTGCTTGCTATTATATGCAATAAAATATGATTAAACTACCCAACCAGCCCAAGCCGACCACACGTGACCTCAAGTAAACCGCCCAGGCAAATGGTGCAAGTTTGGTCGTCCATGCATATAAATCTTTCTGGTTTCATTGGGCGGCAGGGCTTGAGATGTAATTTAATCTCAATATTGGGTAAAAGTCCCACAAAATTGGAAGCAAAGCCACATGATCAGGTTTTAAATAACAGATAAAAAGAGTATGCGCCGACCCCCCCCCCCCCCCTCCAAAAAAAGAAAAAACACGCACAAAAACATACACATACACACATACCCTGACAAAAACAATCAAGTCGTTTAAGGCCCCCTCTCACGTGAAAGAACCTCCCTACATCAAACAATAAATTGTTGTCATGTCACCAGTATTATAAAAGGAAGTTTTAACACACATCACGAAAACACGCCTATATAATTTGACCCCCTTGAACCCCACTCTTATATAGTAAAACTGGGGTTTACAGGAATGAACCATATTTTTCTTATTTCTGCTCAAAAACATAGATTGTGGGTATCGCGGAGGCGGTTCTTACGAGTATCCACAATCTATGTTTTGAGCAGAAATAAGAAAAGTATTACTATTTTTCATCTGAAAAGTTTCATTTTTTCGGTGGTAAAATTTACAAAGTATTTGTATAGGCGTGTTTCCGTAATGAGCTTTATTCATATTCGTATTTGACAGACCAAGGGAGAAATACACTCCAGTAGCATAATGCCTCATCGCCAAGTTGACTTGCGGCACAGAGAGGATAAAAGGCGCGACCGGGACTCGAACCCAGAGCCTCTCGCATATCGTGCAAACACTCTATCGTAAGAGCTACCGAGCCACACTGTCGACTTATTACGCTTGCAGAAAATAAAATTCGATTGTGCTATGACGTTCCGTTTCGTGGCCGAATCAACTATACAGTGTGCGTCCCATTAGATGAGAAGAGATACCGATCCCATATTGCCGATTCGGCAATTTTGCATGTCTGTCGTCTAAAACTTTCCTTTCTTTCGTCGTAGTTGATGCCTTCTTCTCGAGCAAATAAAAGCCTTAATGTTTGCCGTTGTGAGTGAGTGTTTGCGTTTTACGTCCCATCAACAGATAAGGTCATACGGAGAGGGAACCTCGGTTTAAAGACTCATTCGAAAGTCTGGAGAAGCCCGGAATCGATCATGCGACCCCTGTTTACAAGGCGAGTAGCGTAACCACTACACTACGGAAGCTTCTAAAATGTGCCGTTGTTGATAAACTTTCATGTGTCAAGGTCAACTTTTAAAAGTTAAGGTACCTACCTGGGTTACCTTAAATATTTAAGTATTTTCTTAGGTTAATGCCACGGTCACAAATCACTATTCGTGCCCCGCCCGACTAGTCGGCGACTGATTTGGAGTGAAATCGGGCTGAAGTCCGAGGCGTCGGTGGTGGTCGGACGGGGCCTTTTGAAATTTTAACTAGCACTTAAAATTCTCACCGAATTCTCACCGAATTCTAGGTCGAATAAAAATCGAGCAGAACTCGTCACAGTACCGACGTCGGTACGATGTCGATAAAAGCGGCTGGCATCCGGTGGTCGTAGAGCGAACCCCGACCAATCAGATAATCGGGCAGTAATCGGCCGATGCCCGGCCTGCGCCCGATAGGAAATCAAACGGAATGCGCTCGACGAGTCCTGTTTTGGCTGTCGCCGCTCGATCGCCGACCGGTTTCCTGTCGGCGTCCTACTGATTGCCGCGCGACTATATAAGGGTCCGATCGCCGATGCGTGCCAGTTTCCAGCAGACCAGTAGGGATAAGAGGCATCTTGTTCCGCTTTTCTTCGAAGAAAGTTTTCTTCGACGTCAACAAGTTGAAGGATTTTCACCCGCCAACTGAGCTGACCCATTTGTTGTACAGGCAGGAGAAGATGCAGTTTATAATATACCCCTGGACAACTGGATCCTTCGGCGGGTGTAAACCCGTCCCTCGCCCGACGACCGGCCAGGCCCGGCCGGGAACTGGGCGGACATCTGCGGAACAACGACCGATGCTCGACCGGCTAGTAACAATCGCCAGGTATACGGCGGGCGTACGGCCGGTAACCTGCAGTGCACCGGCCGATTTTCGCCCGAAGTATACGCCGATTCTTCCCTGCAATAATCTGACAGACATCGCCCGATTCCCGGCGGATGTCACTCCAGGCCCCGCACGGCATACTTTCTGCCCAAACCGAGCCAGAAACCCGCTTCCGAACCCTTCTCGACTTGGACAGCTCGTCCGACCACCACGTCTAGTATAGCCCGGCCGGGGTACGCCGAATTTGTTACCGCGGCATAAGTAACGACTCAAACGAAAGAATTTCTTTGAAGTTCACTTGGAACGCCGACTGAGCCAAAAAAAACGAAAATAATTATCTACGTGACCTTGTGTTGGTTGAAGCAAAGGTGACGTGTTTCTTGCGTCACTGGGGCGTCCAACTGATATTGGTATACAGCGTGCCAAGAAGTGCTGTCGTTGCAGATGAGGATAGAGGAGGAGTGTTTTTGTTGTTGTTTTAGCTCACAAGTTGAGCTTTTGTGATCACCTTTTGTCCGTCGTACGTGCGACGTGCGTCGTGCGGTGTCAACATTTACCTTATTCATTCTGTAGAGACCAAAATTTTACTTCAATCATCATGAAACTTTACCAGAATGTTTGTCTTGATAATGTATAACCCTCCATCTACTTGCTGGTGCCAAGTTTTTCACTAAATTAGACCTAAGAAGGAGGAAGGGTGTTTAACGGTGCGGTGACATATTGGTGGTCAGTTGATCTTTGGAGTACAGCAGTGAGCTTTACGTGATCACGGAATACACATTTGTCATGAAACTCTAAACTTTGCTGAGGCAGATTTTCTGATCGCATAACTGTTGTATCTCTGCGTGGACTTCAGAAAACTGAATAACAAGACCATCAAAGATGCTTTATGCTATTCCAAGACCGGAAGAAACCCTCCATCTGCTTGCTGGTGCCAAGTTCTTCAAGAAATTAGACCTAAGAAGTGGGTACTGGCAGGATATGATCGAGGAAGAGGACAAATCAAAAACGGCCTTCCAAGTAGGGACCCTCGGATTTTATGAAATTTCATAGAATGTCCTTCGGATTGTGCAATGCTCCGGCGACATTCCAGCGCCTCATGGAGATGTGTTTGGGTGAAATGAATTTGAAAGAATGTTTGATGTACTTAGATGACGTCATAATCTTCTCTACTACTTTCGAGGATCATATTGAAAGACTTCAAGCTGTTTTCTGCAGACTCCAAGAGCACAATTTAAAATTGAAGGCTTCGAAGTGTGAATTTATGAAATCAGAGGTCACCTACTTGGGGCATATAGTATCGGAAGAGGGCATAAAGACCAGCCCAGAAAAGACTTAAAGACACATTTTTTCCTTATATAAAAGGGGTGGCCTGTTTAATGATCTCCAATAAACATTTACTTCGGACCATAGCGCACATCAAAGGCTTATCTTATCTAAGTGATTATGAGGTGATTATGAGCAGATTTCTTGTTTAATAGGGGGCTCAATAAGGGTACTTGGGTGATAGTATATTTTACTGAGATTGTTTCCAACAACATGTTGTTTAAATAACTTCTTTTTTATTTTAAAATAAAGTAAAGAAAAACACTGATATCTATTGTCTCATTTACTCAAAAGTGCAAAGAAGTAAACAAACAAGGTAAATGAATTGATTAACCTCAAAATTTAATCTGGCAATCAATTTACCTATATTTATTTATATTTATTTATTTATTTATTTTATTTTGATAGGTGATACACAAATCATATAATGTCTAAAACATTAGCATTTTATAGTTTCAGTCAATATGGAACTATAAATTAGTCTTTGTTTTAGACACAATCAAAGAGAAAAAAGAGAATTTTTTTAAGATTTTATTTTTCACCTTTTCAAGTTTAAAACTAAAATAACAAACACAAATTTATTTTTCTTTTTATATTGCAAACATAGGTTGTGGGTACTCGTTAGAGCCGCCTCGCTGAGGCAGTTCAAACGAGTACCCACAACCTATAACTCATTGAGACGATTCTAACGAGCACCCACAACCTATGACTTGGAGCAGAAATAAGGAAAATAATGTATACCCCCTTAAACCCCCATTTTCTCTATAGAAAGTGGGGTTTAGGGGATGTTCCTTTTTCCTCAAAAATATGTTTTGTGTGTCCTCGTTAGAACCGCCTCATGGAAGGCGTTCTAACGAGCAGTCACACTGTAAAAGCAAATTGTGGGCATTCGTCTGAACCGCTTCGCCGAGGTGGTTCTTATGAGTACCCACAATATATGTTTAGAGCAGAAATAATGAAGTTATCAGGATTTTATCTGAAAAACAAAAATCATTTTTGGTGGAAAAAATTTACAAAAATATTTGAATTGGCATTTTCTGTAATGATTATAAATAATGGCTACTAAATATAAAATCGGAAAAAAGTGCTGTTGTTTCTTCCATGCAAATCAAAATAAGGACTTATGTGTAAATGAATAGATGTCATTTGTCAAAGTCATATCCCTAGGTAATTTATTACCCTCTCTTGGTCCCCTACCTGTATGACAGCCTGAATACCCCAAGTGTATTTTATCTCAATGCTGGATTCTTTAATAAACAATCATTAGGATGTTATGTAATCAAAAAAAGTGTCTTTAAGCAAAATAGAAATGGCCAGTCCCAAAGACTGTTAAAGAAGTGCGCGCTTTCCTGGGATTTACTGGGTACTACAGGCGCTTTCTGAGGAACTACTTCAAGATAGCTAGACCCTTGAATGATCTCCTGGTTGGACACAGTTCAAATAAGAAAGGCAAGGCAAAAAAGAAAAAGCCAAATATGGCTCCGTTTAAATGGACCGACAGTCAACAACAAGCATTCGAGGCACTAAAGGACAAGCTAACAATTCCACCAGTTCTTGCCTACGCCGACTACCGTCTGCCATGTAAATTACATACAGATGCGTCTTCTACGGGACTTGGTCCAGTGTTGTACCAGCACCAGGATGGTCAAGACAGAGTTGTATGCTATGCAAGTCGCAGTCTGAAGCCGTCCGAGAAAAAATACCCCGCTCATAAGTTGGAGTTTTGGGCTCTAAAATGGTCAATTACCGAAAAGTTCCATGATTATCTTTATGGCACTCACTTCGAGGTATATACCGACATCAACCCTCTGACCTATGTGTTCTCCACGGCCAAGCTCGACGCCGCAGGACACAGATGGCTTGCCGAACACGCCAACTACAATTTCACTATGACTTATAGGAGTGGTAAAAGGAACTCCGATGCTGACGGCTTATCAAGACTGCATGAGAACAAGTCCACAACTACCGTCTTTCCTGAGGTTCTGAAAGCCATGAGCCAAGTGGTAACTGAATCAGAAGCAATACCTTGGGACTTCTGAAACACTGGCATCATTAGACCAGGATTTACAAGAAGATGTACCAGAGAGGCTGCTGGCATCGATGGCACTTACGTCACAGGACTGGCAGAAAGCTGAAGCGGCTGATCTAAACATCAGGTTCGTAATTGATGCTGTCCTCAAAAGAATTAAGCCGACAATAGTACAGGCAAAGAGTAAAGAAGCCGATGCCGGATACTTACCTGATTTGGATAAATATTTCTTCAGAGACGGCATTCTATACAAAGCAGAATAGATCAACGGTCAAAGGATTGATAGGTTGGTTTTGCCCGAGGTATGCAGAGACCTCATTTTTAGGGCATATCATGACGACCTTGGACACCAAGCTCGTGATCGTACCGCTTCCCTGATTCGTCAGGGCTTTTTCTGGCCATACATGAACAAGTATATCCGAAAACGAGTTCAGCAGTGCGAACGATGTATATGCCGTAAAACAGCTCCCGCTAAGTCCGCGCATTTGGTTAATATTACATCAGCCGCGCCGATGGAGCTTGTCTGCATCGATTATCTTTCTTTGGAAAGATCGAAGGGCGGGTTTGAAAGCATCCTTGTTATCACGGACCATTTCAGTCGCTATGCGCAGGCTATTCCAACTAGGAATCAGACTGCTCGAACAACGGCCCGAGCCTTGTTCGAGAACTTTTTTGTTCATTACGACTTTCCGGCAAGATTAAACAGTGATAAAGGTGCAAACCTTGAATCCAAAGTAATCAAGAAACTATGTAAGACTGCGGTGTACAGAAGACTCGTACCACGCCGTACCATCCTATGGGAATTGGTATGGTTGAACGTTTCAACCATACCCACCTGAACATATTGGGGACAATGAGCGAGAAACGGAAGAGTGATTGGAAAGCCTATGTGCCTACATTCACTCATGCATATAATGCAGCCGTTCACGAGAGCACTGGTTTCTCGCCATTTTACCTCATGTTCGGGCGCCACCCATGTCTGGCTATCGACTCGTTCTTAGGACTTCGATCTTCCGAAGAAAGAAAGTCTCACCAAGACTATGCAGACAAGTTGAAAACCCGTCTAACTGACGCGTATCAGAATGCAAGTGAAGAGGCCAGGTTAAAGGGTAAGAAATACAAGCGATACTACGATCAAGGTATACGCCACTCCGTCTTAGAACCAGGTGATCCAATGTTGGTAAAAAAGTTGGATTCCAGGGAAACACAAGTTAGCGGATATCTGGGAATCAACGCCGTTTATTGTACGAAGCCAGCCATTGCCGGATATCCCCATTTACATGGTGCAGAAGGAGAACTCAAACAGCAGGCTCAGAACACTACATAAGAATATGCTGCTTCCCTTCAACGCCCTTCCATGCATAAAAACGGAACAAGAACAAAGACGACAACGGATACCACAGCATTTATCTATTGGACCAGAAGCAGAAACCTGTGAGGATACATCGAGCGGATCCGAGAGTTCAGAAGATGAGAAAAAAGCTTCTCCGGAGTTTCCTAGGTACGTTGTGCCAGCAAGAAGATCTAGAAATCCAATTCAGTCAGAGTCTTCTTCGACACAGCAGCCGGTTATCCCTAGGTATGCTGTACTAGCTAGAAAATCTCAGTCAACTTCGTATTCTTCCCGATCGCATGGGGTCGTACAGCGTCTCTCATCCCGAACAGCACAACCACAATCTTCAGCAGAGCCAGCGATTCGAAGGGGTCAGAGAATCCGATGACAACCTGGTTGGATGCAGTCTGACCAATGGCAGATGGAAATGAAGCCAGATAATGGGGTTTGCTACCGAAAGCCATTTGTATCCACTTGGAACCAGTGATACAGTAGTGTATTTTATCTATACTTCTATTTCCACAGATTGTTTTATTCCGTTCATCCTTCTCATTGCTTCATCTCACCTTTCAATTTGTTTATCTAATTTTATGTCGACAGCATGACCACGGCTGTCTTTCCAAATTGTTATTTTATCTCCTTTAATCTAGTAGTGGCGATATCTTCATTCAGTTTTGTCGTCGCTACCTCATTTTTTTCTCTCATTTCATGTTGTTCAAATGGTGTCTGAGTAATTGCTTTCATGCATACCGTAACCAATACTTCATTGTTATTCATAATGTCGGGGACGCCATTTCATAAAGCGGGGAAGTATGTCATAGTCAGGGGTTGATTCCATCCGGTCTGTAGTAAGTTTTCGGATGACTGTCTCAGTTGATTCCATCCGGTTGATAGTAAGTGTTCGGGTGACTGGCTCGTTATTAAACGACTGTTGCACTGTTGGTCGTGTCATAATTCCAGTTAAACATGGTTTCCTCGCTATTTTACCTGTGTAAAATAAAGTGTTAAGCCTAGGGCAAAATCTAATATGCATGAGCACAACGCACGCTTCACTGCACTTGCGTTCTACGGTTTATACAGATAAGGTGTATACTTATCATTACTGAAGCTTTATTCGGCTTTATAATATATTTTGCATATATATATATATTTTTGGATTAGTTTGTTTGGTTTGAGGTTTGACGACACCGTCAACATTGTGTAGGTCATTAAGAGATGATGTTTCTGATTTTATAGGATTTAACCCGACTTTGAGATGAAATGACATCTCAAGCCCTATCGCCCAAGGAAACCAGTGGGGTTTGTGGGCATGGACAGTCAGACTCGCACCGCTTTGCCTGGGCAGGCTTAGATCCTCTTAGCAAGTTACCAGTCCTCATGTGCGGTCGGTTTCAGCTCTGCTTGGAAACATCATGCAGCCAATCTAATTCTTCAAGCCCCGATAGGCGGGGTTGATCATTTTGGTAGCTGAAACTATAGTTAAGTGTGAGTCAATGTGTAATGTGTTTTGATATCATGAAACTGCGAGAAATGAAAACCGCACCTACAATTGTGTAATATCATGTTTTGTTTGGTGGTTAAGTATTTCATAGATTCATAATTCATATAGCATTGTTTGTCTGTAAATATCATATTGCCATTAGCATTGGTGACCTCTAGGTACCGCTGCACTCGCAATCTACGGTTTATACAGATAAGGTGTATACTTATCATTACTGAAGCTTTATTCGGCTTTATAATATAGTTTGCATATATTATATATTGCAGAATGACGATGCTACTATATGAAGATGTAGAGCCATAATAGATTCATCATTCATCAATCGTCTTTGTGGTTTATTTGCTCCAAAGGACGGACTCACGTCCGGTGACACTTGTTAACACTCTAAAGGCTTTAGTTTTGGACCAATCATCCTCAAACTTGCTCAGAATGATCATCCTAACAATATCTCGGTCGAGTTTGAACATGGGTCATGTGGCTCAAAACGTAGGTCACTAGGTCAAACCATAGAAAAACCGTGTTAACACTCTAGAGGCCACAGTTTTGGTCCAATCGTCCTCAAACTTTCTCAGAATGATCATCCTGACAATATCTCGGTCAAGTTTGAATACTGGTCAAAAAGTAGGTCAGTAGGT
The DNA here is from genome assembly GCA_963580285.1 of Lucinisca nassula. NCBI lineage: Eukaryota > Metazoa > Mollusca > Bivalvia > Lucinida > Lucinidae > Lucinisca > Lucinisca nassula. The sequence goes on from OY757017.1 coordinate 60,468,261, forward strand.
CAAATCATAGAAAAACCTAGTTAACACTCTTGAGGCCACAGTTTGGGTCCAATCAACATCAATCATGTTCAGAATGATCATCTCTACAATATCTAGGCCAAGTTCGAATATGGGTCATTTGGGGTCAAAAAGTAGGTCAGTAGGTCAAATCATAGAAAAACCTTGTTTACACTCTAGAGGCCACAGTTTTGGACCAATCATCCTCAAACTTGCTCAGAATGATCATCCTGACAATATCTCGGTCAAGTTTGAATACAGGTCATGTCAGGTCAAAAAGTGGGTCAGTAGGTCAAATCATAGAAAAACCTTGTTTACACTCTAGAGGCCACAGTTTGGGTCCAATAAACATCAATCATGTTCAGAATGATCATCTCTACAATATCTAGGCCAAGATCGAGTATGGATCATGTGGGGTCAAAAAGTAGGTCAGAAGGTCAAATCATAGTAAAAACCTTGTTTACACTCTAGAGACCGCAATTTTAGTCTAATTATCATCAATCTTGCTCAGAACGATCATCTTGACAATATCTACGTCAAGTTCGAATATGGGTCATGTGGATCAAAAAGTAGGGCAGTAGGTTAAATCATAGAAAATCCTTGTTAACACTCTAGAGGCTACAGATTTAGTCCAATCTACATCAAACTTGCTCAAAATTGTCCTCTTTTGGTAATACCTTGGTCAGGAGGGGTATTTTATGAATATAATGGTACCTTTTACAAAGGACCATCCCTCTCCGACCCCCATCCCCACTCCCTTTGTCACCATTGTTAGTTAGACTGAGCGTGTTCATCTCCGTCTGGTGTACTAGGACCTAACCCTAAATGTCCACAAGAAGCCCAGATATGACATACAAGTCAGCTCCGTATTGTCAAAGGGATGGATACCCCCCACCTTCCCCTCTCGTCATCATGAGCCATAGTTAGTTAGTTAGACTGGGCCCATTCATCTCCGTCTGGTGCACTAGGACCTGACCCTCTATGTCCACAAGGTGCCCAGATAGTGACATACAATTCAGCTCTGTATTGTTAAAGGGATGGATGCCGCCCCACCCAGACCCCTTGTCACCATGAGTCATTGTTAGTTAGTTAGACTGAGTTCTTTCATCTCCGTCTGGTGCATTAGGACCTGACCTTCAATGTCCATAAGGTGCCCAGATTGTGACATACAAGTCCGCTCTGTATTATCAAAGGGATGGATACCCCTCCCCTCTCGCCATCATGAGTCATAGTTAGTTAGACTGAGCCCATTCATTTCCGTCTGGTGCACTAGGACCTGACCCTCAATGTCCATAAGGTTCCCAGATAGTGACATTCAAGTCATCTCTGTATTGTCAAAGGGATGGATACCACCCCAGAGTTCATTCATCTCCGTCTGGTGCACTAGGACCTGACTTTCAATGTCCATAAGGTGCCCAGATTGTTACATACAAGTCAGCTCTGTATTGTCAAAGGGATGGATACTCCCCTCCACCACCCCACCCCTTGTCACCAACTAGTTAGTTAGTTAGTTAGTTAGTTAGTTAGTTAGTTAGTTAGTTAGTTAGTTAGTAAGACTGAGCCCATTCATCTCTGTCTGGTGCACTGGGACCTGACCCTAAACGTCCACAAGGCGACATACAAGACGACGCTGTATTGTCAAAGGGAACTTTTAAATGACTTCTTCTTCAAAAAAGAAAACAATTTTGAAGGAATGTTCCATGAATGACACTCTGACAATTTTCCACTGAACATGATATCCACCAGAGAAAAAAAAATGTATAACACTTAAAATGACTTAAGTTCCTAAATAGCTAGATTGATTTTGAAATGTTCCTTGAGTCATTGTTCTTACCCTCCACTCCACCTTATATTACCTACGATAAGGATCAGGTGAGCGATCCGGGGCCACCATGGCCCTCTTGTTTTTTTTTTTTTTTTTTTTTTTTTTTTTTTTTGTTTTGTTTTGTTTTTGTTGTTTTTTTTTTTGTTTTTGCTGTTTTTGTTTTTCTGTTTTTCTGGAAGACGGTACAAAATAACCCACACGGGTTCAAGTGTCGTTCAACCATTCGATACTGACCTGATATTTGACCCCAGCCGCTGATGAAACATTCGTCAGATGAAGAAAACGTATCCGAGGCACTCGCATAGTCAACTTTCTGAACGTAACTGGTATAGGCAGCGGCACTCCGCAGCTTGATTAGACCAATGTCATTCGGAATCCCGTAGCCTGATCCATTGTAAGACGGATGCTGAAAAAAAAAGTTCTTGAACACCAGACAAGAAAATCCGTGATTTTACCCTGGGATAGAAATTTATGTTCTGACCCTGGTGTTCCGACCCAAAATCGAATATAATCGCGTGTTTGATAAGTGCACTGGTTGATTACGACCTCGTATGTGTCGTCGTTAAGGTTGACGTCATGCACGTTACGTGACGTCACTTAACATTCCTATAGTGTCATCACAATATGGCGGACGTTTGTAACCAAAGTGACTGCAGCATTAAAAATCCGCGCTAAAAATAGAAGGTATGCAAGAAAAAGAATCCTGTATGGGTGTGAGGGGTAGATAGAAAAATCCGTCCCTCCGGATCACTGTCCGGCATCACTCGGCAAGCCTCGTGATGCCGGACAGTGTCCCTCGGGACGGTTTTTTCCATCCCCCCTCACCCCCATATAAGATTCTTATAATCTTGAACGAAACAGCTGCACGTGACAAATTTTCCGCCATTCTTACAAAGGACATATATTTAATGAATTCCTTCTCCACTGCAGCTGGTGTTGTGCCGTTTGGCGGCCGTAAAAAGTTTCCCCGTACATCCATCACAGTGCAGATTATATTTCCTGGTCTTTTGGGATCATTGAATTCATTTAGAATCATTTTGAAAATAGAGTTCTACTTAAGCCGGTGCTAGAGGGTGTGGCCGGTGCTGCACATTTCAGTACTGGTCATGAACAGACCCAATAAAACCGAGTCTGCTATTTTCGTTTTTGGTGTATTCTTTGCTTTTAAAGGCTCTAACTATTCAGAACGTATATATCTTCACTGCAGCTGAAATTATACCGTGTGGCGGCCGTAAAAGTCTACCTGTACATCCACCATAGTGCAGATTATATTTTCTGGACCTTTGGGATCATTGAGTTCATTTAGAATCATTTTGAAAATAGAGTCTGCTTAAACCGGTGCTAGACGGCGTGGCCTGTGTTGCACGATTCAGTACTGGTCATGAACAGACTAAATAAAACCGAGTCTGCAATTTTCCTTTATTTGGTGTATTCTTTGCTTCCAAAGGATATAACTATTCAGAATATGCCTGTTGACCGAACTTTTCTTAAGGGAAATGGCAACACCTGGCAGACTTCTCCGCCATTTTTCAAAGGGAGACAACTTTCGGGGCTCCTGTTCGTTTTTTCTATAAGCCCTGTCACACTGACAAAGGGGTCTTCTCCTAAAGGAAAGAATTTGCTCCTCAGGAGCAATTTTTTTCCTTTAATAGTTTATAACCCTTTTTGACATGGGAGACAAAAATACTTTTGCAGGAGTTGCCTCCCCCTGAAGTTGTTCCCATTCCACTTAAATGTGTTAAGACTGGGGTTATTATCCCAACGCGGTTTCTTTCCTACAGGATTAGACCACTATAGTGCTTATATGAGAATATGACGTAACGTATATAGTGCTTATATGAGAAGATGACGTAACGTAAGGTCAAAGTTCCGTTATAATGTCAGGTCAGGAAGCCTTGTTTGTTTGATTTGAGGTTTTACGTCTCCGTCAACACTGTATAGGTCATTTGGATGAAAGCATCATGCTGCCCAATCTATTTCATAAAGCTCCGATGGGCGGGGGCGGACATCTGTACCAAGTATCATCGGTAGCCAAGAGATGTGGTTGTTGACATGCCTCCTCTACCTTGTACACAGTTGTGCCAAGTTCCATCAATATATCTCAAAGGGCATTGGAGTTATGGCGATCACAAGGTTATATTGTCAAGGGAGATAACTAAAAGACCAAGGCACCTAGAGTCGTTGTTCTTGCACATGACACTCCTGCTTAACCCCATGTACAACTGTACCAAGTTTCATCAACATATCTCAGAGAGTATTGGAAATATGTTCATCATGTGGTAGTGATTCTATTTTATTGTAAGGGGAGATAACTAAAAAAACATGGCAACGAGAATCGTGGCTCTTGCGCATGACACGCCGTATCAGCCTTGTGAACAACTGTGCCAAGTACCATCAATACGTCTCAAAGGGTATTGGAGATACATGGCCAGCATAAGGCAGGCGCACTATTTTATTAGCTGGTCGCTATACCCACGAACCTAGTCGGTCGGGGGATAAAAAGGCTGTAACTACTTTACGCCCTTTTGTTCTACAGGCACAATACCTTCACAATAATACTGAACACTTTCCTCTGTCTGATTTGGTTCTTTACGTGAAAAAGTTCGTTTCCGGCCCCGATATTACCACACCGCATGCGCCGGGGAAAAAGCTGAAGATTGCGACAAGTTTTCTCCGGCGCGTGCGGTGTTGTAATTCCGAGGCCGGGAACTGCCGATGATTACAGAACAAACGGGTGTAAATAGATACGGGCTCTTTTTTGTATTTTGGCGGCTCTTGAGTAGTTTGTTTGAGACTGGTCGAATTTGTGTCTCGCGAAGTTTTCTATCGTTTCGTATAGGGGAATTTTAGCAATCACAATAACTTTTATTTATTATCTTTCTTGACATGATTACGTTTGAGCTAGTGTTTCAGCAACGTTTAACTGTGGAAAAACTGTGCAGACTGTGATGAATTTATGTCAAACTGAACGTCCCCATTCACTGACCGTGAATTGCGCGAGCAGGGTACCAGCAAGCTCTGACAAATCGGTCCACCGAACAATTTTGTCGTACCTCTGTCTACCGTTTCAAAAAGCATGCTCACCTGAAAGAGCTATGTTTTTGAATCAGCATATTGTTTTGTCCTTATCTCATTAATTCTTGAATGGTCCTAGTAGTTTATGTTAAACTTATAACATTTTTACAAAATACTTACAATTATCATATACCAATAAAATATTCCGTCTGTTGACTCAGCGTTCAAGGCGGAAAAATGTGAAATGTGAGGCCGCATAAGAATCAAAGCTTTAACACTAAATGTAATGAAGTCTCAACCAAAGAAATTGTTGATGAATATAGACAAGTCTTTGAAGGGTTAGGCGGCTAACCGGGTGAGCACCACATTGAAGTGAATAAAATGTTACACCAATAGTCACACGGTGCAGAAAGGTAGCTTTTAAATTGAAAAATAAATTAAAACAAGAGTTACACAGATCGGTCGTGCCACATGTGAGACGCAAAGTTCTGTAACGGAAGGTCAGGTGGTTTTTCTCCGGGTACTCCGGTTTTCGCCCACCTCTGATTAACGATCGGCTCGATCTGTGTTAAATAATATTGAAATGGCCGTAAAACCAAAACCAAAAAAAGGAGTTATACATAATGGAAGATCAACAAGTGATATGTAAACAACATGGTTCAACTTATTGCGTAAATGCAATTACCACTACTGTAAAGAAAATGGGGATATACGAATTTGCTTAGATCCAAGACCTTGAATAAAGCAGTCAAACGAGAGCACTTCAAACTACTTACAAAAGAGGATGTAATGTCTCAGTTTGCAGGTGCACAATATGTTAGTAGACTGGATGCATCAATGTGATTTTGGCAGATGCGATTGAATGAAGAGTCGTCAACGCGAACATGTTTTAATACACAATTCGGTCGTTATAGATTGCTTAGGCTGCCTTTTGATGTCTCCTGTACTCCAGATAAATATCACAAGACAGCATATATGCTGTTTAAACATATCAAGGGAATGGTGGAGGCAATGATCAGGAATCGATACAATTAACCCACTGCTCCCATCAGAGACACCAAAGGGAAAATACACAAACATGAAACAACAGACCCCAACGGGAACACCAACAGCGGAAAGCCAAACGTAGAGTCACTTTCCCACATAATGGCCAACAGGCTATCCAAAATAAATAATATAAGCGACACAAACACCCAAACTCAAACCATAACAAAACAAACCGTGACAGAAGAACCGCCTTGGAACACTAGCATTGGTGGTATGATTGTGTATTGAAATACGCTGGAGGAGCATAATGGCAGACTAAGACAAGTGTTAAATGTGGCAAATACAAAGAATTTGAATTTTGCAAATGCCTGTTCTCTGTTAAAGAACTTCCATTCTTAGATGATGTTATCTCGTCAGTAGGACTCAAATCCAATCCAGTTAAAGTGCATGCTACAGTGGAGTTTGAGAGACCAACATGTACAAAAGATGTCCAGAGATTTTTAGCGATGGTAACGTATCAAAGGATATATTTAAATAACCTGTCTGCAAGAAATGCACCAATACGAATACTCCTTGGTGAAAAGGTTAAATTTATATGGGGTGAAAAGGAAGAAAACTGTTTCAAAGAACTGAAAGAGATCTTACAAAAGCAGCCTCTGCTGAAATTCCTAATCGTTTCCGTTTTCAATTTTGCTAGTATACGAGGGATGTTCGAAAAGAATTGTTTATTGTCTTCTAGCTCGATATCCACGTTGGGCACGATCAAGACCAATAATACTTGTATAGGGTTATTCAATATCTACATAATGGTGTATAAATGTACGTGTTAGACTATGTGTAAGACATTAAATTTGCAATTTGAACACACAGTCATTGACCACTGCAGTAAAAATGATTGGTAGAAGCGTCGACTAAAAAGTGAAATACGGGCTTACACCAAAGCTTGCTCAAAACATGTTTGTTCTTTGAAGAAGCTGATGACTGAAATTTCTACTGCTTTTGGACCTTCTTGTATGTCTTATGACACAGTTCGGCGGTGGAAAAAAGAAATTTGAGTCTGCTGTAGAGTCCATCAAAAATGCACCGAAATAAGGTAGGCCAAAATCTGCATCTCGTAAAGAAATCGTTTCCAAAATAAAGGAAATCATTGAAGGAGATGCCAGATTAACAGTTCGTGCTATTTCGCGAAAGATAGGCTCATCACTATCAGAGGTTCACCTTATTTTGAAGAAGCATTTGAAAGTCAGAAAGATTTCTGCTAGATTGGTGACACATCTGTTGACTGACAAGCAAAAGAGGTAACGGGTTAAAGTGGCCAAAAAGCTGCTTCAAATGTTTCCAAAATATGACAACAAGAGGGCCATGATGGCCCAGGATCGCTCACCTGATCCATAGAGTAACGAGTGGGCCCGAGGAGGGCTATTATTGACCCCAGGGTTATAATGTGCATAATGTTGAGGGAGGTCTAAAAAGGTCAAGCTTCATACCAAATATCAACAAAGGCTACAATTTGAACAATCTTGGCAAAGGTCCACTAGATGAAGCTACACACCAAATATCAAAGACCTTGGCCTTGCGGTTTCAGAAAAGAAGAAAAGATTTTTCCTATATAAGCCTATGTAAAACCAAAGGAACCCCGGGGCGGGGGCATTTTTGGCACCAGCAATACATAAGCCTATGTAAAACCAAATGGCCCCGGGGCGGGGGCATTTTTGGCCTCAGGGCTATAATTTAAACAATCTTGATAGAGGTCCACAAGATGAAGCTTCACACCAAATATCAAAGACCTGGTCCTTGCAGTTTCAGAGTAGAAGATTTTTAAAGATTTTCCCTATATAAGTCCATGTAAAACCAAAGGGCCCCGGGGCGCTGGCATTTTTGGCGCCAGCACTATAATTTGCACAATCTTGGTACGGGTCCACTAGATGAAGCTTCATACCAAATATCAAATACCTGGGCCTTGCGGTTTTCCTTTGTTTAGGTTTCCATTATGGTCTGGTCGCTTAATGTTTGTATTTCTTTCCCTTTGGTGTCTTTTATGGATGGAGTAAGTTAATTGTATCAATTCCTGATCGTTGTTTTACTTCTACTTTGCATATCAGGGCTGTTTTGTTTGTGCCGTGTGGCGGCTGTAAAAGGTCTCCCCGTACATGCATTTAATGCTCTTATTTTTCCAATCCTCAGGGATTGCTTATGCAATTGCTTTTCACTGTTCCATCAATTGACATCCTTTAGATACCTGTTGAAGGTCATTATTAAACCGATGTTCGTTCCTCGTTGTATAACAACTGCTTGTTTGACATCCCTGTACTTTAAGTAGACTAGGATGTTTTGTGGGCTTTTGTTGTACCTTCCTTCTATTCGAAGGAATCTTCTTCAGTAATTTTATTTATTTAATAACCGGTATGAACATCGCTTTAGTTTTGACGGTATCACAACCTTACTAACCAAAATGAGTATTACAAATACATTTAAAATATCAATATCACCCCTTAGGTTACACTCTGCTTCTTCTGTACGGATTCCCCATTCTATTAAGAACTTTAATACTATGTTGCCTTCGGTATTGGTTAGACCCTTAAATTTGTCTTCTGTAACTTCAGTTAATCTCAAAGGAGCAGGCAATACCAATGTTTTTGGGAGTAGTCTTCGTATAAGACTATCTCCTCTCAAATCACCCATCCTTCGAAAATATACTAATCCGTGGAAAAGAAGTGGAATGTATCCTAGCATTTCTAAGTGCAATGCCAAGAGGTGCAGATGTTGTTCGCATTTAAGCACTGCGTCTACCGTTACTTCATCTGTAAACGGTAGACGCTTCTCTGTAGTTAACATGTCTGATTTGACATGACAGTCTACAGATTTAATTTATCTAATTACTTGACGTGCTGCAAACTGTAATATGCAGTACGTCGGTCAAACTAACCGCATGCTTAAAACTAGATTGAACGAGCATTATCGTAGAATGAGTAAGCCTAAGAAAACTGACACTTTCTTGTACCGTCACTTTCGACGTACAGGTCATTCTGTAAATAGCATTATTATACAACCAGCGGAAAAACTTTATTACGATGCAAATTCTACATCTAGATTCAAAATAATCAAAAGACATGAAGCTGAACTGAAATGGATTAAATTTTTACAGACCCCTTTTCCACTGGGATTTAATGACAACATTTATCATGAGGGTAATATTTCCAGAATGCCGGACTTTGATATTTTCTCACTCCTGGAATGTCGAAAACGCAGAACTAGATCTCACGGCACCAGGAAAAATGGTAACTTTAAACGTAAATCGCGTGCTTTTAAACGAAACAATACTAGACTGAAGTGACTGTCAATTATATTAATAAATCATGGACGCCACTCTATGCTTTCATTTTTAAGTTCATTACCCGTTTCTGTTTTACGTCTTCTGGACACCGAGGCGAATAAATTCTACGATAGTTCTCATCAGTTATATGATGCGGCTCTCTTAACTAGAGGCTATACTCAGCATACTCTCCGTCCTTACATTGATTCTGAAATTAATCATAAACGTCATTTCTTCAAAATATCCTTCATTAATAAGGGTATGGATTTTATAGATTTGCCCAGTATCTTCCGTGAGAGATCGGTGCTTTCTTCCATTCCTGCTTATTTTCAAAATACTGAAACACCTATAATTTGCTATAAATATAACAAACCTGTCAGATCTATCATTTTTAATTTCAATAAACTTGTTTCAGATCTTGATATTGATACTAATACTCCTGATTCATGTGATTGTAAAAACTCAAAGTATTGCTATCCTGCTGCTGGTCATGTAATTACTGGCAATTTGAAAATTATTCCTGATTCTAGGATAAGGAATATAATTTCTAAAGGACCGAAATATCGGTTTCCTTCTAAAATTGATTTCAGTAAATGTAGAGATGAAATCGCTGCTTCCTTGAATGAATTCGGTAATCGATGGTGTAAGCGAGAGTATGTTGAGTGTAAAGCCCTAAAGGACTGGAAACTTAGCATTTTAAGACTAGTGAATAAACGCATTTCTTTCTATTCTCAAAATACTAACTTATTACCTCCTAAGCCCAAGACGTCTTTACGTCATCTTAAACTAGGTATTCAAGAATTTCATAAGAAGTTTGTTTTGGCCCCTGCAGACAAGGCCGCTAACAACGTCGTCGTTGTGTGACGGCTCCACTATGTTAACACGCTTAAGCAGGAGCTTGGTGGTACTAAGGCCTATGAACTTCAGCCTTTGGAGAGAGAGCTATAGTAGATAAACATGTTTGTCTTTCAGCCACCAAGTTTGCTGTGTGTGTTAACGAAGGCCAAGACAAGCTTCCTACGCTATACTGGTTACCAAAACTTCATAAAAAACCTTACAAAGCACGGTTTATTGCAAATTCTAGTTCTTGCACTACCACTGAACTTTCTAAATTATTAACTTCCTGTCTTACTGCTATTAAAACGCATGTAATTAAATATTGTGATAAAGTCTTTGAAAGATCAGGAAGAAATCTGTTTTAGTCTATAAAAAATTCGAATGAGGTTTTAAATAAATTGAAATCTAGACAGTTTCGTGCTTCTAGTCTGTCTACCTACGATTTTTCCACTCTTTACACTACACTTCCTCATAATCTTATAAAAGAAAAGCTTAATGATTTAATTGAATGGGCTTTTCACAGAGAAGATTCTCTCTATCTTGCATGTAATGTCAGAAATGCATTTTTCACTTCTAAAGAGCATAAGAATTATACACTTTGGTCATGTCAGAAAGTGTGTGATGCCCTCACCTTTCTACTTGACAATATTTATATTAGATTCGGTACTAAGTTATTTAGACAAATTGTGGGTATTCCGATGGGTACTAATTGCGCACCTCTTGTGGCTGATCTGTTCTTGTATTGTTATGAAAGAGACTTCATTTTGTCGCTTTCCATTGATAACCAATCTGAAATTATTGAAGCTTTTAGCTCTACTTCTAGATATTTAGATGATTTATTAAATATTGATAATACCTATTTTGATGGTTTGATCAGTCAGATTTACCCCCTAGAACTTCAGTTAAATAAAGCAAATTCTTCTGATACCGAGGCCCCGTTTTTGGATTTACATCTATCTATTGTAGATGGATTTGTTTCGTGCAAAATTTATGATAAACGCGATGACTTTGATTTTCCTTTTTTGGATGGTGATGTTCCTCGTGCGCCATCCTATGGCGTTTATATTTCGCAATTAATTCGATTTGCTAGAGTGTGTAGTCATGTAACTGACTTCAACACTCGTAATAAATTATTAACGGCTATACTCCTTAATCAGGGTTATCGGTACCATAAACTACGCAAAGCCTTTTCAAAATTTTATAGACGCCATTCTGATTTAATTTCAAAATTCAATATTGGACTTAAATCTCTTCTGCAACAAGGTCTATCGGAACCCGAATTTTATGGTGACTTAGTATATAAATTCAGAAAAATATATAACCGCAATGACTTCAGCACCCAATTTCGTAAAATCATTCTTCGATATAAAAAGATTGGGTACAACATGGATATTATACGACAGACTGCATGCATGGTAGTTAACCCAATCACGGTTGGCAACTTTGCTTCCCTCTTTAATTGCACGCCGGTGGGTCAGGCCTCAGATTCTATGACGGCTCCAACGTAAAGGCTTATTGAAAATTAAAGAGATAATGTTGGTTGGTGCCTGATGCTCTGTCTCTGGTCGGGCTCATCGGAGTCTAACTGTTGGTTTTCTTTTGCTCCAGCATTTCAGTGGTTTCTTGCTGTCGAGTCCTCACCGTTGTCTCACCTCTGTGGTTCTTTGATTTCTGTGTTCACGGAGATGTTGCACTGATGAGTTAGGAGGCCTTCATCCGGACTGAACAAATTATTTGTCTTAATCGCGACGGAAGTAAGGGCGAGGATTGTGGCCACGTAAAATCGATTTAAGCCCCCCAGTGGAAATCTTCCACTGACCGTTCCAAGGCGGCTCTTCTGTGGCGATTTATTTATGTTGTTGTTTGTTACTTACTGTGTATATCACTTGTGTCTTTTAATTTTGGATGGCCATATGGCCATTTTGTGGGAAAGTAACTGTCCATATGGCCTTCCTTTGTTTAGGTTTCCATTATGGTCTGGTCGCTTAATGTTTGTATTTCTTTCCCTTTGGTGTCTTTTATGGATGGAGTCAGTTAATTGTATCAATTCCTGATCTTTGTTTTACTTCTACTTTTCAAAGATTATCTCTGTATAAGTCTATGTAAAACAAAAGGGCCCCGGGGCGGGGGCATTTGTGGCCCGAAGGCAATAATTTGAACAATCTTGGTAGAGGTCCACTAGATGAAGCTCCATACCAAATATCAAAGACATGGGCCTTGCAGATTCGGAGTAGAAGATTTTTTAAGATTTTCCCTATATAAGTCCAAGTAAAATCAAAGGGCGCCGGGGCGCTAGCATTTTTGGCGCAAGAACTATAATTTGAACAATCTTGGTAGGGGTCCACTAGATGAAGCTTCATATCAAATATTAAAGACCTGGGCCTTGCGGTTTCAGAGAAGAAATGTTTTAAAGATTTCCCTATATAAGTCTATGTAAAACCAAAGGGTCTCGGGGCGGGGGCATGTTTGGCCCCAGGGCTATTATTTGAACAATCTTGATAGAGGTCCACTATATGAAATTTCACACCAAATATCAAAGACCTAGGCCATGTGGTTTCATAGAAGAAGATTTTTAAAGATTTTCTCTATTTAAGTTTATGTAAAACCAAAGGGCCACGAGGGGGGGGTCATTTTGGTCTCAGGGCTATAATTTGAACAATCTGGGTAGAGGTCCACTAGCTGAAGCTTCATACCAAATATCAAAGACCTAGGCCTTGTGGTTTCAGGGAAGAAGATTTTTTCAAGATTTTCCCTATATAAGTCTATGTAAAACCAAAGAGCCCCGGAGCGGGGGCATTTTTTGCCCAAAGCCTATAATTTGATCAATCTTGGTAGAGGTCCACAAGATCAAGCTTCATACCAAATATCAAAGACCCTGGCCTTGCAGTTTCAGAGAAGAAGATTTTTTAAAGATTTTCCCAATATAAGCCTATGTAAAACCAAAGGGCCCTGGTGCGGGTGCATTTTTGGCCCCAGCACCATAATTTGAACAATCTTAGTAGGGTTCAACTGGATGAAGCTTAATACCAATATCAAAGATCCGGGTCTTGCGGTTTCAGAGAAGAAAATCTTTAAAGATTTTCCTATATAGGACCATGTAAAACCAAAGGGCCCCGGGGCGGGGGCATTTTTTGCCCAAGCACTATAATTTGAACAATCTTGGTAGGGGTCCACTAGATGAAGCTTCATACCAAATATCAAAGACCTGGGCATTGCGGTTTCAGAGAAGAAGATTTTTAAAGATTTTCCCTATAGAAGCCCATGTAAAACCAAAGGGCCCCGGGCGGGGGAATTTTTTGCTCCATCATTATAATTTGAACAATTTTGGTAGGGGTCCACTAGATGAAGCTTCATACAAAATATTAAAGACCTTGGCCTTGCGGTTTCAGAGAAGAAGACTTTTTAAGTTTTGGGTGAAAGAAATCTATTTTTGGCTCCTGTGACCTAAATGTGCAACGGACCAGCACCATTTGAACAACTTTGAAAGGGGACTATCTAAGGATCATTCCTGTGAAGTTTGGGCAAAATCCTATCAGTGGTTTAGGAGGAGATGTCATTTGAAGAAATTGTTTACGCACGCACGACGGACGACGGACAAAAAGTGATCCCAAAAGCTCACCTCGTCACTACGTGACGGTAAGCTAAAAAGCAGTTTGCCTATATCGTCACAGGTGATGAAACCTAGGTCCTTTATTTTGAGCCCGTCAGAAAGGTTAACAATATGATCTGGGTCATTAAACACAGTAAACGCCCAATAATTTGCCAAACGTTCTTTGAGTACAAAGTAGGTTTTGTATGCAATCTTCTTCTCTGGTGAAAGCGTCGCAATTAAAGTGTCGGGGAGTACTTCGATGGCATGAAATGAGCACTTTTGGGCTGACTTGAAATTTGAAGTCTCCAGATAGAAATAAGCAATTCTTTGCGAACAGTCCTCGTATGTAGCTTTAAGTGTCCTGTCTGGTCGATAACCCAAAAGTGTTGTTTTCTCGTGAGGGATACGTGAACGTCGATGGAATGCTTTATGAAATACAGTCGAACTTCAATGGCTCGAACACCTTTGGGACCTCGAAATCTGTCCGAGACAGGGGTAGTTCGAGCCACTGAGGGTTACTGTCAGGAGGCATAACGAGATACTTTTAGACATCTTTTCGGTGTTCTTTAATGAAATGTATGCTGTGGGTACTCATTAGAATCGCCTCATCGAGGCGATTCTAATGAGTACACACAGCATACATTTGCAAGATAAAATACTCAAATCTACTTAATTATCCCCCACTATTTCTTATGTAGAGGATTTCGCAAGGGGCTCAAGAATGGGTTCAACACATCCATGGTAAACGAGCCATCGTTGTTCGAACCATCGAAGTTCTACTGTACTTACAATATATATTAACCCTTACGAGATGCATGATGAATGCTTAGAATATAGATAAACTCAGCCTCTGATGAAATTATGATGAAATGCCTCCAATATATATGAACTCTGATAAAATATTTTGATGAAATGCTTGTAATGTATATGAACCATGACGTATTGTTTTGAATAAATTCTTACAATATACATGAACTTGGATGGGCTGTTCGATGAAATACTTTCATGATTGATAGCTACTGCTTATGACGGCATATTTCTGCCACGAGGTAGCTATATAGCTATCGCGATAATATAAAAAAGGATCGCGATAACTTTGAGTTTCCTGCCAGATAACTGAAAATTTTATCGCGAAAATTTAACATTATTATCTCGCTTTTTGTGGTAACAGTGCCCAGGAAGCTAGCTAACCATCGCGTTAATAAAAAAAAATATTGCGAAACTGAAAAGATTATCTAGATAGATTGGATTTTCATGGAAATATTATCGTGATAGTTTAAACTATTTTCTTGATACGTTCAGTCATTTTAATAGCCTGTTATCTATAAATAGAAATCTATATTTCGGAATATATAATTTGTTGATACTGTACACATGTATGCGTTAAACTTCCCCACTGAGAGTTTGGATCGAGATAAACAAAAGATAGAATGTACTGTCTTGTGGTTTCTACACTTCCCGAAAAGCGATGGTTTGGGGCGGAACGACTAGGGTTTGGGGACTAAACCATTAGGGAGAGAAATAGAGGCGAAACGAATAGAAGGGAGTGACATCGGCCAGGAGTGAACGTCTTATGTCGAAACGACTCGTTACCATATACACCTGTGGTCACAAAAGCGTTCAAACTCCTATGAAATAACTTTCAATGAATCTCTTTGCATCAAGTTAGTTTGACAAGCAAATGTCATTCATCAAAGAATTCTAAAACTAGATCAAGCAATTGATTGGTCTCATTTTGGAAAACACTCACTGAGTGACATCTGAGATGTATTTTGATTGGACAGTGCAGGAGTCAACAATGAAATGTACACCACCTTGTGTTTTGAATTTATTTCTGTCTGTCAGCTGACTGATAGGATGTTAGGATATATTGAATGATGTTTCAAGTCAGAATGAAATGAAGCTTATCAAAGTTTGAACGCTTTTGTGTCCACAGGTGTAGGTTACGGAGCGGTACTGCTGTGTAGCCATCCACGTTTTGGCGAATGATCTAGTTATATATATCAAAATTTAAATGGCGAAAATATCGTAATAACAATTCACATTTTCGCGATAATATTTTCAGGAAACTTGAAACTTTTCTCGATAAGTTTTGACATTATCGCGATAGTTATCTGGTTACCTCGTGACAGTTCTGGGCATTATTACGAACAAAGCGAGATAATAAAGTTAAAATTATCGCGATGAAATTTTCTAATATCTGACACAAAACAAAAAAAAATATCGCGATACTTTCCTTACTTATCGTGATAGTTATTTAGCTATCTTGTGGCAGAAGTATGCCACCATATCTGCCTTCCCTTCAAATTTTCCGTTCAATGCGTAATGGCCAGACGCAAGTGTATGAAGTTGGCTTGGAGTTTGGAGTATGGAGTTTGGAATTCGATTTATTCCGTAGTAGTAAAGTATGGTAAAATATTGGTGAATGTTAGGCAAAATCGATATTCCATGCCGCGAATCCCAAGCCAAGTTCACACACTCGCCAGACGCCACTTCTGACTATTGCTATAGTTTATCAACGACCTTTGAGAGTTCAACGTTCAAGCTTGACAAAACTATTCCATGTTTTAGGGGAAGCAGGTTTCGGGTTTCTTTTTTCACGGGATTATGAAATTATAAATACGTTTTTTGATAATACCATTATGTAAAAGCCGTGGCCAAGAGGTTAATATAATGCAGTACGAATCTCAGTAAAACTATATCGCCCAATGTAAAATCCCAACCGAAGGCGACTTACCTAAAACACGGACTAGTCCAAAATTAAAAGTGCAATCACGTCTCACTGCGTTTTGGAAGACTATAGTGATGTTTTTTTTTTTTTTTTTTTGTTTTGTTTTTTTACGAAATACGAGTACTTATTATCAGTATATATGAACTCTGATTAACTATTGTAAAAATGTATACTCAGATAAAATATTTAGATAAAACACTTATATAAGAACTGTGAAGAAAGGTGATGAATATATTTTTATACTTTTTAAGTATATTTTTAATGTAAAGTATTCAGTATATATGAGTTCTGGTGAAATGTTTTAATAAAATCCTTATAAAATTGATATGAACTTGACAGTATGCTTTGATCAAATACTTACAATATATACGAATTCTGATGAAATTTTTTTGATGAAATACTGACAATATATGGGCTACGTCAAGCGATTTTGGTACTTATCGCCTATGCGAGCAGAGAAGGTTCAGGCGAGCCTGCGCATCCGCGCAGACAGAAAGCCATATCCCTGGCCCCTCTGAATGGCTGGGCATGCGCAGTTAAAATTTGTCATGACGGAATGCTCGAAGACACAAATTCGCTTGGCGGGGCTCATATATGAAACGTGCACGATATACACGAAATTCTGTGAAATACATATAGCATATAGCGTATATGAAATGCATCTACTTACAATATATCGGCGGCGAACGTTAATGAACTGTTCGTTGTTGCTGGTGGTGCTGAGGGTGTGGTCCCCGAGGCTTACTCGGATAGTCATACCACTGTCAGAAACAAGAAGGTCATGAAAAAACAAAGACGTACATGAAGCCAAGTTTTATAGCATAGCATTGCATAATTTTATTCGACATTAAACGATAAATTACAATGCATTGTCCCCTATGGACTCACGTTTAACATTAATTTTTAAAAGAAAATAATGCCTAATTTTATATCTGAAAATAATTAAGGTGCATAAAAATGCCATATCTTCTACCTATGTTTGTCATTTCAAGAGCTATAATTACGTACCTCACGGCTTCTAGACAGTGTGCGGCCGTCAATACCCATTGGGGAGCGATCAGACTTCCACCACAGAAATGCGACCATCCATTACCATATTTGACCTGAAGCGACGCCTGCCAAGGATACTCGTTAGCTTCAGCTTCAGACCCGCCCACAATTCGTGACGTCATTCCATTTTTACCAACGGGAATGGCATTTTCAAGAATATTCGGATACCCTCCATGTATGTTTGATAGCACCTGCACAGGGACTGCTGTAATTAAAATTATTTGTTTTAACAGCTCGCAAGAGAGAGAGAGAGAGAGAGAGAGAGAGAGAGAGAGAGAGAGAGAGAGAGAGAGAGAGAGAGAGAGAGAGAGAGAGAGAGAGAGAGAGAGAGAGAGAGAGAGAGAGAGAGAGAGAGAGAGAGAGAGAGAGTGAGAGAGAGATTAGTTACGTCAAAGTATGTGGTCTTTTTAAATATTTAATCTGCTAAGAAAAAAATGCAGGAGGGATATATTTGTCATACTTAACGCCATTTTTTTGGCGCGAGAAATAAATTCTTTCATCATTATCCTGCTGAATAAATTGGTTGAGCAACACATATTTCCGACTAATAGCCAATTAAATTACTTAATAAAACTACTTATTCCAAGTTGTAAAATGAATGTCAAACAGTGTAGATCCTGAGCAGGTGGCTTCCAAGCCATCTGTGATTGATCTACATTGTTATGACATCAGGCAAACACGCCTATATAGTTTTGACCCCCTTGAACCCCCCTTTTATATAGTAAAACTGGGGTTTGCAGGGGTAAACCTTATTTTTCTTATTTCTGCTCTAAAATATAGATTGTGGGTACTCGTTAGAACCGCCTCGATGAGGCGGTTCTAACGAGTGCCCACAATCTATGTTTTGAGCAGTAATAAGAAAAATATCACATTTTTTTTCACCTGAAAATTTGCATTTTTTTCGGCAATAAAAGTTACAATGTAGTTTATAGGCGTGTTTTCGTAATGAAATACAAGGGTAATCGTGTTTAGCGGGATAAGAGTTTGCTCTGAAAAGGGCGTATAGTTTGTACGGAACCCGGGAAGGGACATGGTGTTTTTTTATTTTATAAGTTGTGCGCACAAGATAATATCTTGTGCGGACAAGATATTATCTTGTGCGGACAACATATTATCTTGTGCGGACAACATATTATCTTGTGCAGACAAGATATTATTATCTTGTCCACACAAGATATTAAGTTGTGCGAACAAGATATTATCTTGTCCGCACAAGATAGTATCTTGTCTGCACAACATAGACCTTGTGCGCACAAGATATTATCTTGTCCGCACAAGATATTATCTTGTCCGCACAAGATAATATCTTGTCCGCACAACTTCCCAAGATCTATGTTGTGCAAACAAGATAATATGTTGTGCGAACAAGATAATATCTTGTGCGCACAAGATATTATGTTGTGCGAACAAGAACATATCTTGTCCGCACAAGATAATATCTTGTCCGCACAAGATAATACGTTGTACGAACAAGATAATATCTTGTCCGCTCAAGATATTATCTTGTTCGCACAACATAATAAAAATAAAAAATCATGTCCCTTCTCAGGTTCCGTAAGTTTGCCCCTCATGATCAAATTAATTTCTTTTGGAGTAAACCTTATACAAATTTGTTTCCCGATATTACAAAGGGAAACAAAGTATTTTAAGTGAAATATTAATAAATCCCCTCATCAAGTCCATAGACGTATGAAAATGTTATTTACTATAATATATATACCTGTGGACACAAAAGCGTTCAAACTTTGATGAGCTTCATTTCATTCTGACTTGAAACATCATTCAATATATCTTAACAGCCTAGGCAGAAATAAATCCAAAACACAAGGTGGCGTACATTTCATTGCTGACTCCTGCACTGTCCAATCAAAATACATCTCAAATGTCAATCAGAAAGTGTTTTCCAAAATGAGACCAATCAATTGCTTGATCTAGTTTTAGAGTTCTTTGATGGATGACATTGGCTTGTCAAACTAATTTGATGCAAAGAGATTCATTGAAAGTTATTTCATAGGAGTTTGAACGCTTTTGTGTCCTCAGGTGTATCAGATTCATAGTTTCCCAAACTTACTATAAAACTTATCACATAATGTTTGGTTTAGCCCGAAGTGTGTAATAACGCAGCGTTTGACCCAAATTATGGGAGAAGGCCAGGAACATTCGTAAAACTTACAATAAATGAAATGAGCCAGGCATTCCTTTGTAATCTGTCTGCCCCAAGCTTTCCATTGCGTTATATCTTGATTAAATATATAGATTCTTACACGAGTCGTCGTTTCATATGAAATATACAAAACGAGCCTTTGGCGAGTTTCATAATTTTCATATGAACATGAGTGTAAGATACTGTTTATCATATGACGATTTTAAGGGAAATGGAAACAGTTGGCATATTTTCCGCCATTTTTCGAAGGGAGACAACTTTCGGGACTTCCTGTTCGCTTTTCTATAAGCCCTGTCCCATTGGAAAAAGGGGTCTACTCTTAAAGGAAAGAATTTGCTCCTCAGGATCAAATTCTTTTCTTTAAGAGTTAACCCCTATTGACACGGGAGAAAAACATACCCGTGAAAGAGTTGCCTCCCCTCAGGGTGTTCCAATTCCCATTTAGATGGAATATATTGCAAAAGAAATTAGATTGAAATAGGGTTGTCAGGGACGACGTCATAACGTTACGCGTCATAAACCATGTGCTCATATGATTTTTATGACATGACGTTATCCACTAAACAAACAGGGACGTTATATATTTATATATATAACATTCTAATTTTGTTGACTATAGAAAAAAAACATATCGTTAATATACTAATCATTAATCATTTATCATATGAGGTCGCGTCTGAGAATGAAATAACGCCATGTAATTAATTCGATAATCTACTAGTGGATTAAATATGCAAATTAGTAAGATACGTCCCAAAACGTTACATATACGACGTCTTAACGATGTCGCGTTTGCTGATGACGGACTTTTCTGTCGCGTTTTATTTTTGTTACGGTCTGTCTTTGAGTGTTTGTATCGCTTATATTATTTTGTTTTGGATAGTCAATTGGCAATTTTGTGGGAAAGTGACTGTCCTTTTGGCTTTCTGTTATTGATATTTCCATTAGGGTCTGTTGTTTCATGTTTGTGTTTCTTTCCCTTTGTTGTCTCTGATGGGAGCTGTGGGTTAATTGTATCGATTCCTGATCATTGTCTTCACTTCTATTTTGACATCTGTGTAAAATAATCGTGAATGAAATGTGTCTAATATATCATATGATAGATAGAATCTTATATTCGTGCTCATGTATGATTGGATTTATTGAACTCTTGGAAGATTTGTTTATTTGTTTGAATTGAGGTTTGACGTCCCCGTCAACCCTATATATAGGTCCTTTTGGAAAGGTTCCTTCCAATTTCAATGAAATGAAATCTCAAGCCCTGCCGCCAAAAATGAAATCAAAAGGCTTATATAATTGGACGGTGTGACTCAAACCACTTTGCTTAGGACGACTTAGTCTTTCTAAGCGGTTTACGATTTAAGCCCCCCCCCCCCCGCCCCCTCCCCCAGTGGAATACGTTTCCGCTGACCGTTCCAAGGCGATTTTTGTGATGGTTTGTCTTTAGGTGTTTGTGTCGCTAATATTTTTTTATTTTGAATAGCCTATAGGCCATTTTGTGGGAAAGTAACAGTCCTTTTGGCTTTCCGCTATTGATGTTTCCATTAGGGTCTGTTGTTTCATGTTTGTGTTTCTTTCCCTTTGGTGTCTCTGATGGGAGCTGTGGGTTAATTGTGTCGATTCCTTATCATTGCCCCCACTTCTTTTTTACCAGTATTCATGTGTGGTCAGTTTCAGCTCTGCGTGGAAGCAACATGCAGCCCATCTATTTCTCCAAGCCCCGATGGGCGGGGGCGAAAAACTCGTTGAGGAAAAGGCATTAACTGTTCGGCATAGCCACGCATTTTATCACTTTTCCTCAACGAATTTAATAAATTCAATAATACATGAACACTCATGCAAGATCCTCTATATATTGAATGAGCCTATCAGCCCGTCATAAGAAAATATAGGCCTATTTTTGTGATTTCCGAACAATATAGATGCTGATCAGAGTATGAACAGCACATTTTTGTTCAAGAAATAGATCAGCTCTAGCAGTGATAAATTGAGTGATATATCACTGTTTGGAAGTCAGTTGTAAAGTAGATCAAATCACGAGCGCGTACACGCGATACGATCAACTTTACAACTGACCTCCTAACAGTGATATCACGAAACAAGAGCTGAATGTCGACGAAAATAATTGATTCCTTCAGATTCTCCATATCTTCCGCCATTGATGAAAGGATTCCCACAAATATAACTGACTGTATCATATGCGTTTCCCTGTTTTCATAACATATCTGATACAAGAAAACGGCGTTACATCATCAAATGTCAAGGTAACAATGATTCTAACACAGCGCACCTATATAGGCAATGCAAAATAACTGTGTTTTATTCTGCAACAAATCACAGCTCGGAACAGCGTGACGAGTGACGTCATTAAAAACTTCAAATTTATGACGTCACTTGTCGATTTACTTGACGTTAGACGGTGTAACGTCATTTTCTCGCATCGAAAACGTTAGAAAAGGATATAAATGCATGCGTTTCAGTCGATAATTTTCGCGGGATTTCTTCTAACAATGGCGAAAAGTTGTGAGATTTTGAAGGAAACAACAACATTATTGCCGAGTTTCTGCGTGTTAGAATCGAAATAAATCAGCTCAAGCCAGTGATTTGTTGGGTAATGAATCACAGTTTGTCGGTCAGTTGTAAGTAGACAAATCACGCGCGCTACGCGCTCGTGATTTGTCTACTTTACAACTGACCTCCAAACTGTGATTTATTACTCAACAAATCACAGATAGAGCTGATCTATTTCTCAAATGGGCCCCGTCAAGCGATTGTGGTACTTATCGCCTTTGCGAGCAGCGACGGTTCAGGCGAGCCTGCGCATCCGCGCAGTCTCGCCAGAACCTTCGCTGCTCGCTCATACAAGCAGTGAATCAAGAGGAACCTTCAGACAGAAAGCCATATCCCTGGCCCCCTGATTGGCTGGGCATGCGCAGTTAAAATTTGTCATGACGGAATGCTCGAAGACACAAATTCGCTTGGCGGGGCTCAAATGAAAGTCATGAAACGGGATAAAAAGGCGGCTCTTCGCGTCGCGCTCTTCCGCCCATTGATTGACCAGTCACTATATCACTAGATTTGTCTATTGGCTTTATAGGCGACCAATGTTAGAATCGTTTTTTGATATTTAAAGGAAACAACCACAAAAAATAACTTTCACTTCAGAACAAAGGTTTTGAGGAGACAAACATTTTGATACAAGTTTTATGAAAATTGACTGAGTGGTTTAGAAGTTATGACCTTTTGAACATTTCACAAATTCTGGTTTTGTTAGTCCAGAACGAGGCTGTGAGTAAATGACGTCATAAACTCACAATTGGAAAACTTTGAATTACAGCGATTCTCGTGCAATAAAACAGCAATAAATAGTTCAGGATGCATTCCATTTATTCAGTGCGATGATAATTTACTGTTTTTAAGTACAAAATCTGAAAAGTATGCTGTAAATTATTATTTTTCTATTTTGGTCACGTGACTAGATTAACAAAATGGCGGCCCTCATAGACAGCAATTGTAAAATGTTCAAAAGGTCATAATTTCATAACCGCTCAACCGATTTTCATAAAATTTGTACCAAAATGTTCGCCTCATCAAAGGCAACATTTTAAAGTGACAGTTAATTTTTGTGGATGTTTCCCTTTAATTCTAACACAGTGCGCCTATATATGCGATGGAAAATAACTGCGTTTTATTCTGCAACAAATCACTGCTCGGAAGAGCGTGACGAGTGACGTCACTTAAAAAACTGCCAATTTATGACGTCACTAGTCGATTTCCTTGACGTAATTTTCCATGCTTATAAACCCTATTGGTTTCATAGGGCGACAGGGCTTGAGATGTCATTTCATCTCAATGTCGGGTAAAAGTCCCACAAAATTGGAAGCAACGTCTCAAAAATGACCTTTACAGTGCTGACGGGGACGTTATTTACCTCAAATCACATTGACGTAAAACGCTGTAACGTCACATTCTCGCATCCAAAACGTTAGAAAACGATGCACATGCTTGTGTTTCAGTCAATAATTTTAGCGTGATTTCTTCTAACAATGGCGAAAAGTTGTGAGATTTTGAAGGACACATCAGCATTATTGCCGATTTTCAGCCTGTTAGAATCGAAATGGATCAGCTATAGTTTGTGATTTGTTGAGTAATAAATCACAGTTTTTCGGTCAGTGATAAGAAGACGAATCACGCGCGCTACGCGCTCGTGATTTGATCTACTTTACAACTGACCTCCAAACTGTGATATATTACTCCACAAATCACAGTTAAAGCTGATATATTTCTTAAATATTTTTGTGCAATCAAGCGCAGCAACACACCGTACAAATGGCGCGTTTGATGGCAGATGACTCACTCAACGACAGATATAAACATTTCTGACACAATAAGAGTAAGAAATGGTTTTATGACGGTAAACATATAGCATCACGATAATAAGTCCTCGAAACGAAGACCCCTCTAAACCCGACATTTAATGAGAAAAATGGGGTTTACGTCTAATGCGTACCCATAATATGTTGAAAGGAGAAATAACAAGAGATTGAACAGTCCCAAAGCTGGTCTCTTGTTATTGTTAAGTGTTGAAAACGCAAAGAAAGATAGCTGAAACCTTCTCAGTAAGCTTTTAAAAGCAGATTGGGTCTTAATTTTAGGTGGTCTTAATTGCGGAATTTTACTGTATTTGTCATATGACGTCGCGTCTGAGAGTGTAATAACGCCATGTAATATTTTCGATAATCCACTAGTGGATTAAATATGCAAATTAGCTAGATACGTCCCGTAACGTTACATGTACGACGTCCTTAACGACGTCGCGTTTACTAATGGCGGATTATTGGCATTTTTGTAAACAATCGTGAATAAAATGCGATTTAAATGTCATAAGATAAATAGAATCTTGCATTCGTGCTCATGCATTATTGAATTTATTAAACTCGTTGAGGAAAAGGGATAAAATGTTCGGCAAAGCCTCGCTTTTTATCCCTTTTGCTCAACTCGTTTAATAAATTCAATAATACATGAACATTCATGTAAATCCTCTATTTATCGTTCCTGAGTTAGTGAGTGTTCGAGTTTTACGTCCCACCAACAGCTAACGGGACCTCTGTTTAAATACTCATCCGAAAGCCTGTAGAAGCCCGGGATCGATCCCTGGTTTACAAGGCGAGTAGCATAACCACTGCACCACGAAGGCTTCTATTTATCATTCCTGACACCATGTGGGTCGCCATTATTTAACATGTATTCCCTAATGAAATGAAAGCATTAGGATATAGCTAAATCTTCACTAATGGCAACCTCCTTTTAATACGCCACCTCTCATTAGTAGCAACATTTAATATCAGCCCCACTCTCCAAACCCCTGTTTTTATTTATACTTAGCAGTGAAATCAATGCATATCAGAAATAAATAAAAATGATAATTTCAAACTGTGCAAAGCCTCACATTTTAACCCTTTTCCATGAGGACTCATGTAAGATTCTCTATTTACTCACCGAATGAACATCAAAAGTAGTATTTTCACGAGTAACGTAGCCACGAGTGACAATACAACTTTTGGTGTTCATGAGTGAAATAAATAGAGGATCTAACATGAGTGCCCATGTATTATTGAATTTATTAAACGAGTTGAGGAAAAGGGATAAAATGCGAGGCTTTGCACAGCTTGTAATTATCATTTTTATTTATTTCTGATATGCATTGATTTCACTGCTACGTATAAATAAAAACATGCCGAGCATTTTATCCCTTTTCCTCAACGAGTTTAATAAATTCAATAATGCACGAGCACGATGCAAGATTCTATTTATCATATGACACTTAAAAAGCATTTTATTCACAATTGCTTACAAAAATATCAATATTCCGCCATTCGTATACGCGACGTCGTTAAGGACGTCGTACATGTAACGTTACGGGGCGTATCTAGCTAATTTGCATATTTAATCCACTAGTGGATTATCGAAAATAATGCATGGCGTTATTACACTCTCAGACGCGACGTCATATGATAAAAATTGATCTTACACTAAAAAAAAACAACAAATTTTCTGTTTCTTTCATGCTGAAAACTGTAATTTGTAACGCATTTTCAAAGCAACAGCCATCACCGAAGATAATGAACTTTTTCAAGGGCGAATTCGCGTTGATTTAGAGCTGTTCAGCGTGTAAACTGGGTATAATATTAGGTGGAAACTTTTCAGGTGGAAACTGATAGTTTCCACAAACTGAAAAGTTTCCACCTGAAAATTGCTTAGAATGCTACTCTTTCAAATGATTTGTTTAAAATTTGCATTCAAATAATTTCCGCAGTTGCTACGCTCGTCTGGCGTCGCGTGTTTTAATTTACGTTGCGTAGGTGCTAAAAGTGACGTCATCAACGTCCGAACGACGTGAAAACGTGCGTGACGTAATGTCTGACACTATTTATAACGTTTAGCTAATTGACATCGAACATCCAAAGAAATTATGTGAAATTTTTCGAAGAAACATCGAATTCACAAACAGTGAAAATAAAAATCCTATTGTCACTATTTCAAACAGTGACAATATCGATTTCGATTTCACTGAGAAATCTCTATATTTCATTGAAAAGCATGTAAGAAACAGCCTTCTAAAAGGTTTCAATATTAAGACAAATTTAATTATGAAATGTTCGCCCGTAGTATTATGAAGTGTCATTCGATGTCTTCAGTTTTCAAACATCAGGAAAACACGCCTATATAATTTTGACCCCTTCAACCCCACTTTTATATAGAAAAAAAAACTGGGGTTTCAGGGGGTATACCTTATTTTTCTTATTTCTGCTCTTAAATATAGATTGTGGGTACTCGTTAGAACCGCCTCGATGAGGCGGTTCTAACGAGTGCCCACATCCTATATTTTGAGCAGAAATAAGAAAAATATCCCATTTTTTCATCTTAAAATTTTCATTTTTTTTTTTTTTTTTTTTTTTCGGCGATAAAAGTGGCAATGTATTTGTACAGGTGTGTTTGCGTAATGAGAAATATTAAAGCTAAAAATAAACAAACAGAGTAAACTGACCCGAAATTGGAAGTCTACAAAAGAAGAATGTAATATATAGAGAATACCAGGTTCGTGTCTTTTGATATCAAGTTTATCAGGCAAGGCTTCGAGAACGCTTGTAGAATTGCGAGGCTTGCCGAGCGATTCTACATGCGTTCTCGAAGCCGAGCCTGATAGACTTTTTAATACCAGGTTCGTGTCTTTTGATATCAAGTTTATCAGGCAAGGCTTCGAGAACGCTTGTAGAATCGCGAGGCTTGCCGAGCGATTCTGCATGCGTTCTCGAAGCCAAGCCTGATAAACTTGATATCAAAAGACACGAATCTGGTATTCTATTTATCAGTTTATCCCCTTGTAAACTCTTTAAATCGGCAATTTACGATCAGTCATTGCGTCCAACCATTCCGGCGCGGATAATACAATGGGGCAGTATATTTACTATCAGCTGACCGCTATTTTTATTTTTTATTATTATTTTTTTTAATCATTTTAGATGTAATTTTCCAATTTATCTAGTAATTATACTTTTTTAGCCATTTTTGCCGGTAGTCCGCTTCATTCATAAAAGTGCAATGTCACGTTGACGTGATAAAGCTCACTTGTCCTGAGATAGCATATCTTTATCACACGGGTGGTAATCAGGGGAACTAGCTCGAAAATGAGTCAACGGAAATTTGTTCCCTCGACACATCCGGGAACTCTCGAGCTAGCTCCATCACCAAGAAACTCGTAAACAAAGGTAGGTCTCGAAGAGCTTTATCACCGTTTTTTTCTTTGTAAGCTATTTATAAAAAAATCCGGCAATGCAGTTCCACATAGAAATGATTTAACCTTGTACCCCGCTAGAATTTGCCATGGAAAATTGCAGCGCTGGAGTATGAATGAAACCAAACTTTTTATCACGGACCTGAAAAATTGTCAATTTATGTCATTACGGAGATTTTGGCCGACGAGTTTTCATTTTCCGTCAAAAGTACACCCTTCACGCCCACAGAAACAACATCTCTGGTGAAATGAAACATGGAAAGTTTGAAATAAGCGAAAAAAAATTTGGCCATGATTACGTAACTTGCGACTTATGACGAAATTACTGTCCGAGCTAGTCTTCTCGACAAGGAGCTAGTTAACTCGACATGGAGATAGTCCCCTCAAAGAAAAAAAAAGAAAAAGAAACATTCATCAGATTCGATGTCTTTCTATGGTCCCACCCAGGTTATCCAACTGGTTTCTTTACCTCTGGCTAGTTGGGTAACAAGATGCTATGCCCCAAAGGCGTCCCCCAGTCGTTTCTCCCTGTTCGTTTCGCCCCCATTTTGCACTCCTAGTTGTTTTGCCAACAGAGCCTGGTCTTTTCGCCCCCTTAGTCATTTCGCCCACCAGGTTGCTTCGCCCCCTCCCATTTGGAGCGGATCAATGGATGCTGGATCGATGGATGGATGGAATGATTGATGGATGGATGGATGGATGGATGGGTACACTACAGAAAGGGATGGGTGGGTATTTGGATGGATTGGTCCATTGGAGGACGGATGGACGAACGAACATATAGACGGACATTCTCACGGATGTATACTTATGTGGCTATTTTTGGCAGGACTGATACTTAAGTGGCTACTTTTAGCCACAGAAAAGAAGTATTTTCGGTGTCTAACCGAATAAATCCCATAGACTTACATTGATTCTGTCCATTTACATAGCCACCTAACTATACATTTGTTGGTGCGGATGGACAGACGGACGGATGGATGGATGGGTCGGTGGGTAGATGGATGGAAGGATGGATGGAAAAAGAAAGAAAATATATATGCACACAAATGCCAGTGTCGTGTGAAAGAGTGATTGAATAAATGAAGTATTTGATTCCTACCGGTAATCTTTTTGATGATTTTTGTTTTACTCAATAATCACATATTGTTCCCGCAGGTGATCTGATTATTTGTGATAAACCTAAAGTCATCGTTTAAACAAATTATGTTGTGCTGCAGTCCTAGGTACTACATACCCAAGATTCTTGAAATCAGCCCACTGGTTATAGAGAAGATTTTTAATGGTTTTACCATATATGGGCGTGGTAACCATCTTGGTCATGTGACCCAGATGCCGCGAACAAACTATTGTTTCCCCTACCCATAAATGCTCAACACAGTTTTCGACTAAATTGTTGAAAGATAAGATGGTAGTTATTAGTTGCTTAATAGATCATAGACTGGAAGTCAGTCGTTAAAGTAAATAGATCTTGAGCGCGTAGCGCGAGTGATCACGGGCGCGAACCGCGAGTGATCTCTGCACTTGTGACCGACAGACAGTGATCTATTAAGCAACTAATCACCTAACAACATGAATCTATTTCAATAAGGTATCCTGCCGGTGTGGTTCGAGCCTCTCTTGAGTCATATATGGATGTCCCAGTTCTACACTACACTTCTCTCTATATAAACTACACTACGATGTGGGACAAGGAGGCATTTTACGGCCTACACACATTCCCAGACACGAGATGTAGTGATGTTCTAGAAAGGGTTAACGTTGGGAAGCAAGGAATACACTACAGAACTGGAAAATGTGGACTGTACATGTTTTCTGGCCAGACTAGCTAGTTTCGGCCAAGTTGTGGTTGCTGACAGTTTTATGTTTGTTGTGTCGGTGTTTTATTTAATTTGCCTATTATGTATGTTATCAATGTTTATCAAGTTAATTAAGTCTGGACAAATGAGTTGCCATCTGCTGGAGAAAGAGTTGCTGACTCTGAATGTTATTTGTTCGGTCAGTTTCTTGAAGTTATCTGTATTTGCTTCGTTCTCTTCGATGTTTTGAGCAGGATGTGGAATCTGATTGTATCAGTGCCTGTCGTTGCTCCCTTATTATCTACAGCTGTACTCTCCTTACACCATCTTTCAGAAACGACATTTTCGCATATTTCTTCGCTCTAAATATGGATTCAACATATTTTTTCTTTTCAGCTATTTGCATTCCGTGAGTTCTAAAATATGCCACAACAGTTTTGACAATCGGTAAGCAAATGACAATTTTATGCCGAAAATGTGCTTAAATAGGGCATTCCACATGTTAAATTTCAAGTAAAGGGAAGTCACTGTTTTCCTTGAGAAAACGTTTGTTTTGTTTAAGCAGAAATACACCAAAGTTATGTCTGTGAAATCTGAATATGGTTCATAACTCTGTCAAAATGCAAATTTTTTTTTTCTTCAATTACCTAATTTGCCCATTGAAAATCCCTACTAAGATCTAATTTAGGCATTATATTATGTCTTGACCGATTTTCAAAATTGTTGCAGTACATTTTGGGATCAAGTACTAGACTTGTAATAGCTTAAAAGAAAATTGTTGTTGCATCGTAAGTTAGAGGGAAGAAATATGCAAACATGTCGTTTCTGAAAGTAGGTTTACTTATTGATATCACTTAATCAAACTACAGTCAGATGCCAAATTAATGTCATCGAAAGCAAAAATCCCATAGGCCTTAATGTATTTAAACGTTTACAAGAAAATTAAAAATATTACTGCTTCTCATCCGATTTTGGCAAAACTGGCATAGTTAGAAACGTAAATGATGAATGCAATCATTATAATTTTCTTGCTTTTGTTAAATTTGTAGCATTGGAACAGTAACTATTTAAACCTGTTTAACAATGTTTTATCCTCATTTTTGCCGACGCCACCACTGACGTCAATGGAAAAATGACTTTATCTCAAATTGAGTTATTTTTAAACTGGTGTTATTTTTATTAAGAAAGATCACAGAAAAAAGTACAAAGATTGTTTATGTCCTAGTTAATTTAGTTTTTCAATCCAACCAGTTTCACTAACATCAGATGAGCAAAAATAATATAATTAATTTTCTTGCAGACATCAAATTACATTGAAGTCTATGGAATTTTTGCTTTCAAGGACATTTTTGGCATCTAAGTGTATGGATATCAATGGCTCGAACTAGTGATACCTACATTACGAAAACACGCCTATACAATTACATTGTAAATTTTACCGCTGAAGAAAAAGAAAATTTCAAGATGAAAAAGATGCACTACTTTTCTTATTTTTGCTCAAAATATAGATTGTGGGTACTCGTTAGAACCATCTCATCGAATATCCACAATCGTTTTGAGCAGAAATAAGAAAAAATAAAGTATCCCCTGTAACCCAAGTTTTACTATATAAAAGTGGGGTTCAAGGGGGTCAGAATTATATAGGCATGTTTTCGTAATGATTATCTATCGGATAAAAATACTCAAAATTAAGGGATGATACTTAGTCGAATGATTCACGAATAACTATAATAATCTAGGGAATACAAGTAAAGAGGCGCCCGATTATAATATACTTTTCTTTTCTAGCACAGTAATATATTTTTTGGCTGCACTTCCGGTGTTTTTTTCTACACAGGAATAGTCCTTTTGAACTTTTTCCTTGGAAAGCGAACATCTGAAAGAAAATCGAATATTCAAAATAACAATGTATTAGCACTTATCCTGCCGTTCACGACAACAATTTCCTTTGCAAACAGTGTTGATCCAGATCAGATGGCTTCTGGCTTCTGAAGAAGCCATCTGATCGGAATCTACACTGTTTGACATTCAATTTATGAATTTTTAGGGATAAATTACATCAAGTAATCTGATTGTTTCAAAGTCAGAAATGGGTGTGGCTAAACTGAATATTCAGCAAGAGAAGGGTTAAGGAACAGTCATTATTTACCAGCCTGAGGGGCTGGGTGATTTTTTTTCGCGTTTAAAAACATTATCTGACCCCTCCCCCTATCATGTGAAGTGTCAACCTATGACCCCCACCTATGAGTATGGAAAATAAAACCTTGACCCCCACCCCTGGCTCGGTCTACCCCACTCTATTGTACCCCCACCCTGCCATGGTCTACCCCAGTCTATTGTAAACTTAATAGAAATTCAAAAGTAAATTTGAAAATACTTTCCTTAAACATGTTAAATAGGCAAAAGGCATGCAGCTGCATACATTTTTATATATTATTCCATTACAAGGCTTGTCCTCCTCAAAACAAAGATTGAATACAGAAATCCTGAATATGTTATAGGTTTACTTGCTAAAATAGCCTTTACACAGCATATGTAAAGGCTATTTCAACACTTTGTTAGAAGCCTCCGTTGTGTAGTGTATAAGCTACTCGCCTCATAAATCAGTGGTCGTGGGTTCGACCCCGGATTTCTCCAGACATTCGGATGAGTCTTTTTACAGATGTTTCATCTCCGTAGGACCGTAGCTGTTGGTAGGACGTAAAACTCGAGAACACTCACTCACCGGCCTCGGTAGCTCAGTCTGATGCGCGTCTGACTGGTGATGAGGAGGACGCGGATTCGATACCTGCCGGGGTTGGCAACATTCTCTTGTGACGATTGATCATGGAATCTTTCCTACGGTCATGCTTTCCCCTTCCGCTGATTCAAGAAGGGCAGTTGTCAGTTTCTTGCGAAAGAAAGTGCATTGTACTGGTTAACCGCTTACGTATAAGGCTGCCCAGAATGAGTGTGGATAGGGAAACTGACCGGCTCAAAAATGGCCTAAAATAGTGTTGACTGGGCCGTATGGCTCCGGTACAAACAAATAAACACTCATTCACTCACTCAACACTTGGTAAAATAGACTTTGTTGTGCCATTGCATATGGGTGTGCACATAGTCTGTGGGCGTAGAGGAGGCATGTCTTCATACAACATAGATTTCTTCGACCCGCACAGAATCCGATTATAGAATTGTATAAGCAAATATGGGTGTCAAAAATACAAACACAGGACACCCATGCAAGTCATTACTAAGCAGTGTATCTCAGAACACATGTTCATCTGGTACTATAAATGTTTCAAAGAAATAATGATATACTTCAAACTCCTCCTCAAAAGTCAAATCTTAACCACCAGGCCAACTAGCCAGAGGTAAAGAAACCAGTTGGATAAACTGGGTAGGACCATAGAAAGACATCGAATCAGGCCCCAGTCATCTGATGAATGTTTCTTTTTCTTTTTCTTTTTTTCTTTGAGGGGACTATCTCCATGTCGAGTTAACTAGCTCCTTGTCGAGAAGACTAGCTCGGACAGTAATTTCGTCATAAGTCGCAAGTTACGTAATCACGGCCAAATTTTTTTCGCTTATTTCAAACTTTCCATGTTTCATTTCACCAGGGATGTTGTTTCTGTGGGCGTGAAGGGTGTACTTTTGACGAAAAATGAAAAATCGTCGGCCAAAATCTCCGTAATGACATAAATTGACAATTTTTCAGGTCCGTGATAAAAAGTTTGGTTTCATTCATACTCCAGCGCTGCAATTTTCCATGGCAAATTCTAGCGGGGTACAAAGTTAAATCATTTCTATGTGGAACTGCATTGCCGGATTTTTTTATAAATAGCTTACAAAGAAAAAAACGGTGATAAAACTCTTCGAGACCTACCTTTGTTTACGAGTTCCTTGGTGATGGAGCTAGCTCGAGAGTTCCCGGATGTGTCGAGGGAACAAATTTCCGTTGACTCATTTTCGAGCTAGTTCCCCTGATTACCACCCGTGTATCAGGTCAATGCGTTACAATGCAATATATAAGTGGGGTAACTGATAAAAGAAAATTCCAAACTGTGTAAGTTTGCAGAATAATGCTTTCGGTGATATACTGAAAACCCTAACTGCAGTTTTCGTAATTTTCAGTTAAGCTAAGGTTTTACAGTTTCGAGAACACGCAACGCAAAAAATTCAGAGGTTTGCCATTGCGTCTCATTTGATTTATGTATTCCGGTATTTCCATGCACCTGAAAATTACTCTCAAATCGCAAGTCTCGCGAAACTTGACGTTGTTTTATCATTCCGAAAACCCGTTTTCTCTATATAAAGCGGGGTTTAGTGGGGTGTTCATTTCACGGACTTGCACACATCTCGTATGACAACCTATCCGTGGATGATCCATGGCCCTTACAGTTACAATTTCGCTGTGGATAAATGTTTAATTGGCTTCATAAAGGACTTGATTTTAACCCTATTTGAATAAGCCACGTCCATTTCTGAATATCAGCCAATCAGATTATATAATGTAATGTTTTCACAAACCGAATGGGAAACAATGTAGATCCTAATGAGATATCATCTGAACTGGTGTGAGTTATCGTGAAGAGCGGGATAAGGGTTAAAGGTGTGGTTTGTGGTTTTGGTTTTATGGCAATTTCAAGATTATTTCACTAATATCGAGTCGCTCGTTAATCAGAGTGGGGCGAACACCGGAGTACCCGGAGAAAAACCACCTGAGAAGTTGTAGAACTCGGCGTCTGACATGTGACCCTAGCTAGGCTCGAACCACAGCGGAGAGGGACCTAATCAGCGCTCTTACCCATTAGGCGACCGAGGCACGCAAGGGTTAAAGGTTAAAACTACTGAGGATATTTGTTTATGTTCTGTTTTGTTTGTCTAATCATAAGATGATCTGAGATTCGACTCAAAGCTACAAAGCGCAGGTAGCTCTTCAGTGCTAAAGCCCACGTGACTGTCACGGTTTTCTTTTTTTTTTTTTTTTTTGGAAATTCATTTATGTTTAATCCTTAAGACGCCGAGAAAAACTACATCTGATAATGTCGTCTGCCTATGTCGTCTGTTTTTTTTTTTTTTTTTTTTTTTTGCTAACTTTTTAAAAATATTTTTGCGAACAGACAAACAGTGGCGACCCGAATCAGACTGCTCCTAACGGAGCAGGAGCAGTCTGATCTGGGCCACACTGTTTGCGAAAAAGAAAAATACTTAAGGTGACCGGCAGACGGCAAAGCAGACGACAGTTGTCGTGATTGACACTTTATTGGTTAACGGTTATTTATAGAAAATGCCGCGCTATAATTCTTATAGTGTTGCGGAAGAGGGTTATTTTAGACTGGAATCTGGGTTTGAGCTTGGCAAACAGTGTAGACCTAGTTCAGACGCCACAGAACGCGGCATTTGATCAGGTTCTTCACTGTTTTCTTACAGTACACAAATTTAAAGGTTAAACGGACAGCTTAAGTCTCCATTCAGCCTACACTCAGAGACAATCGACCAACCAGTACTCTAAGAACTTTGATTATAATTATTCCATGCTCTACCGAATATGATATGCATCCTCCAGTAACCTGGCAATAGAATCTTACATGGATGTAAGGATTGGGCTGAGGCTCATTGTGTGTGTGTTTGTTTGTTTGATTTGATTTGAGGTTTAACGTCCGCGTCAACACTATAAGGTCATTTTTGAGACGTCACTTCCAATCGTGTGGGACTTTTTTACCCGACATTGAGATAAAATCACTTCTCAAGCCCTGTCGCCCAATGAAACCAATAAAGTTAATAAGCATGAACGGTCCCCTCACACCGCTTTGCCTGGGCAGGTTTACCAGTACTCGTGTGCGATCGGATTCAGCTCTGCCAGAACGCATCATGCTGGAGGCTGAATGTAAGATGCCGAGTGATGCCAGACTGTGGACTCGATAGTCGGATTTTTCCACGCACCCCTCAAACCCATGTAAGATTCTTGTTCTTGCATACAATACAATCACTTTGATGGTTGCCTTACTTTACCACATTGTATGAAAAAGATAATACAATGAGCCGGCGCATGACAAAACCTACAATAAGACCGGTGCGACCAGCAGAGACTCAGATCAACCTGCGCACCCACCCTCTATGACAAGGCCTTTTGCTTATGTCTCTTTGCATATATATTAGCTTATAGTAGGTACACAGAAATCAAAGAACCACAGAGGTGAGACAACGGTGAGGACTCGACAGCAAGAAACCACTGAAATGCTGGAAACTTATTTCGTTTTCAACAGTCATATCTC
The DNA here is from genome assembly GCA_963580285.1 of Lucinisca nassula. Classification (NCBI taxonomy): domain Eukaryota; kingdom Metazoa; phylum Mollusca; class Bivalvia; order Lucinida; family Lucinidae; genus Lucinisca; species Lucinisca nassula. Next base: position 60,503,626 of record OY757017.1, read on the forward strand.
CTGTAGCTATTAGCATAAATTATGCAGCTGTAACCATTGTTCATGTAGCAATCAACATCGCTTATAAGCCTGTCAACATGACTCACACGGCTTTCTTTACGACTTCTACAGCTGTCACCATGATTACTTCAGGTGTCACCATGCCTCTTACAATGGTACCCATGACACTTATAGCTGTCACCATGACTCATACAGCTATCACCATTGCTCGCATCCCTCTCACCAAGACAAATATAGCTTTTATCTTGTCTAATACAGCGATCACTATAACTAATACAGCTGCCACGACGAGTCATATAATGACTAATACAGCCATCACGATGACTCATACAGCTGCCACCACGACACATACAGCTATTACAGTAACTCATACAGCTTTTACCATGACTCTGATATCTATCAGCACGCCTTTTTAATCTTTCACTAAGACACATACATATACCGCTATTAAACATTTAGATGTCACCTTGACTTTTAAAGCTATTGCCATGACCAATACAGCTGTCACCATTTCCAATTCAGCTGTTAACATCAATTATACCATGACTCACACATCTGTCATCATGGCAAATGCTGTCTTCAGTATGACTACTACAGCTGTCAATATAATTAATACACCTTTCAAAATGGCTCATACGGCTGTCAGCATGGCTTACACAGCTATCACCATGACAACATATTTCACCGTGACGCTTACAACTGTCACCATAATTCATGCAGCTCTAACCGTTATCACTACAGCTATCACCATTATGAATACAACTGTCATCTTGGTTCATGCAGCTATCTCCGTTACTCATACAGCCATCACTCCGTGCTCATACAGCTATAAGCATCGCTTATATTTCGACAGGTGCCATAAAGCTTACACTATGCCTGATGCATTGAATAACATGATTGAATAACATGAGTATGCCTAGAGCTGTCTTCACGCCTCATACAGCTATCAGCATGAATCAAACAGCTGTCACAATACAATGACTCATTTTGTGACCACCATGATCAATATAGCTATCACCATGACTAATACAGCAAGCCCCGTAAACCTCTATTCAGATCAACAAAGGATGGACTAATACAGCTATCGCAGTCACGCATACATCTATCACCATGATTCTTGTAGCTATTACCATAACACATACTGCTATTAAGATGACTCATACAGCTGTAACCGTGACTCACGCAGCTACCACCACGACTTCTCCAACCATCACCATGATTCATACAGTTACCAGCATGACTATAACGATATCTTAATTTCAAATACAGGTATCACCAAGACCCATAACACTTTCATCAGCCATTTTATCTCATGTACTGTCACTATGATTCGTGCAGCTGTAACCATTGGTCATACAGCTGTCCATATCAACATGATGCACACAGCTGCTGTCCTCACGACTCCTACAACTGTCACCATGACTACTTCAGGTGTCATCATGTCTCACACAGCGGTCGCCATGACACATACAGCTGTCATCATGACGCATACAGCTATCAGCATGACTCGCATAGCTCTCACCATTGCTCACACAACTGTCCCCATGACTAATACAGCTAGCCCCATGACTTACAATGTTATCACCATGACTCATTCAGCTGTCACCACTATTAAAGCCTCCGCGGGTGTAGCGGTTAAGCTACTCGTCTTAGAAACCAGGTATCTTGGGTTCGATTTGGGCAGATCATATTTTCTTAGTGCAGATTATATTTCCTTTTCCTTTGGGATCATACGCCTTGCAAACTATATTGCTGTTTCTGAAGGTACTTAATAAAACCGAGTCTCCGATTTTCGTTCTTTTATTTGATTTGTTTCCAAAGGCAACCCTTACCTCACTGCAGCTGGTGTTAAGTGCCGTGTGGCGGCCGTAAAAAGTCTCCCCGTCCTTCATCATAGTGCAGATTATATTTTCTTAGCCTCTGGGATCATTGCGTTTGAAAATCGAATATCGCTTAAGCCGGTGGTAGGAGGCGTATGCAGCCTTGCAAACTATATTGCTGTGTATGAAGAGACTCAATAAAACCGAGTCTCCGATTTTCGTTCTTGTATGTGTTCTTTATTTCCAAAGGCAACCTTTCAGCTTTTTATTCTCCAGACTTTCGGATAAATCTTTAAACCGAGGTCCCGTTTCTATATGATCTTAGCTGTTGGTGGGACGAAACATGCCCCAGCACGCACGCACACACACACACAGAGCTGTCACCATGACTTAAACCGCTGCCACCGCGACGACTACAGCAATCTCTACGACTGGTACATGTATGTATCACTACCACAGGGACACATTCATTTATTGTCATGGCTCTGGTAGCTATTACCAGGACTTAAACAGCTTCTAACATTACTCCTATAGCTATTCCCATTACTCATACTGGTATTAATATTATTAATACAGCCATCACCACAACTCACACAGCTAGCACATTGACTCCTAAAGTTATCACCATGACTCATAAAGCTGCCACTATGATTCATACAGCTGTCCCTATGACGTATAAAGCTGTCACAAGACCAATACAGTTGTCACAATGACTATCACAAGAATCACATAGCCCAGATAACCCTGTACACTATGATTTTCTGTTCCGTGTTGTAGTCCTTGCTTCCAAAGGATTATTATATATGACTTCACCACAGCTTGTATTTAGGGAATGTGTGGCGGCCGTCAAACGTCTCCCTGCCCTTGATCATAGCGTGGGTTATATTTTCAAGTCATTTTGGATCATTGATTCCACTGCGAAAATTTGAGAATAGTTGAGGGTCACTGGCTAGGCCTAATTGTGGAAACTAGCTAGTCTGTCCCAGAAAAAACTTGTACACTACGGGTTTCGGTTCCGTATTGGAGCCCTTGCTTCCAAAGGATTGCCCATTATATAGAACATCATACAGTTATTACCATGTATCAAATGGCTATCAAGATGACACCCTTAGCTGCCTTCATAACTCATACAACTATCATCATGATTCATTTAGCTGTCATCATGACTCATTCAGCTATCCCCATGAATCATATTGCTATCACGATTACGCCTGTATTACCTTTGCACATACAGCTATCACCATGACTCATACAACTGTCAACATGACTCATGCAGTTACCACAAATACTCATGCAGCTGTTAAGATTAATCTTCAAACTCTCACTATAACTCAAAAAGCCATCACCATGACTCATACAGCTTTCACCATGAATCATATTTTAGCCTTACTCTTATAATTACTCTTATAGCTATCACCATTTGTTATACAGCTATCGCCATGATTCGTACTGCTGTAATTGTGTGTCATACAGCTGTCCCCATGATTCATATACCGTCGCTACCATCATGAATCATATAACTACTCTAATAGCTGCCATCTTGGCTCATACAGATATCAGCATTGCCTATGCAACTGTCAACAAGGCCATGAATCTGTAAACATTACTTATTCAAGGCGGTTCTTCTGTCGTGGTTTATTTTCGTTATTGTTTGTCTTTGGGTGTTTGTGTCGCTAATATCATTTTATTTTGGATAGCCTATTGGCTATTTTGTGGGAAAGTAACTGTCCTTTTGGCTATCCGCTATTGATGTTTCCATTAGGGTCTGTTGTTTCATGTTTGCGTTTCTTTCCCTTTGGTGTCTCTGATGGGAGTTGTAGGTTAATGGTATCGATTCCTGATCATTGCCTCCACTTCTACATTATTATGACCAGCTAGTGTACTACATGTATCTAACAATCTTCAAGCCAAATATGCATGTTTGAGAGGTATAGATAAACACATAGTAGTTTTTCGTTACTTTTAGAATATAAAAATATGCAAGTATATAGGTATAACTTTAGCTCTATTGTGATGAATGTTACAAATTTTAAAATTTCTGTAAAATGTATAGATCTGTCCATGTTCATTATGCCCCCAACTTCAAAGAAGTTGGAAGAACATATTGATTCTGCTTCGTTCGTCCGTCTGTCCGTCCGTCCGTTACGCTTTTTATGCATAACATAACCTAAGAACCTATATGCTAGGGTTTTGAAATTTCATATATGGATACCTCATAGAAAATTAGGTGACACGTATTATTTTCTCATCCCTATCAAGAGTTTGAATTTTTCTTTTTGATAAAATCTTTTCAGCAGAATATCTCAAAACCTAGAAGAGTTAGAGCCTTGAAAATTTGTGAATAATTTGGTGGTGATGATTAGATGACTTCATTAACTTTTGACTAAATTCCGAAAAATACTTCATGAGTAATGACCCTTTGTTACTTTGGGTATTTGTACATTGTATGCTTTGTGATACATAGCATAACTTAAGAACCATGTATGCTAGGGCTTTGAAATGTAATATATGGATTCCTCATGGAAAATTAGGAGACACGATTTTTTTTCTCATTCGGATTATGCCCCTTTCAAGAGTTATTGCCTTGATTTTTATTTTGATAAAATTTTGTCAGCAAAATATCTCAAAATCCATTGAAGCTAGAGCCTTGAAAGTTGGTGAATAGATTTGTGGTGATGAGTTATGATCCGTTGTTACTTTGGACATTTGTACATTGTACCTCTGTATATTTTGTGATGCATAGCATAACTAAAGAACCGTGTATGCTAGGGTTTTGAAATTTCATATATAATCTTCTCATGTAAAATGAGCAGACACGTGTTTTTTTCTCCTTATCCGGATTATGCCATTTTCAAGTGTTATTGTCCTTTGATTTTTTTTTTATAAAATCTTGTCAGCAAAATATCTCAAAAACTATAAGAGCTAGAGCCTTGAAAGTTGGTAAATAGATTGGTTGTGATGAGTAGATGACCTGATGAACTTTTGACTAAATTCCGAAAAAATAATTCATGAGTTATGGCCTTTTGTCACTTTGGGTATTTGTACATTGTATGTTTTGTGATGCAAAGCATAGCGTAAGAAACGTGTGCCAGTGGAGTCGATAGAGTGCTGAACTACGAATCAGATTGTCGATTATGAATCAGAGGGTCGTGAGTTCAAACGCCGGTGGAGGAATGGAAATTTCTTTTTTATTCTTTTCTTTTCTTTTTTTCTTCATAAACACACATAAACAGTTATCATCTCCCTCGCACAACCAAGCTGTTTGGGGTGGGGATATTGCATTTATACATGCATACCTGTGTGTGCGTGTGCATGCATGCATGTGTGCATGTATGCGTGCCTGCATATGTGAGTGCATACATGCATGTATGTGTGCATGCTTGCATGAGTGTGTGTATGCATGCTTGCATGAGTGTATGTGTGCATGCATGTGTGCTTGTATGCTTGCTTGCGTGTGTGCACACTCATGTACATGCTGTATGTATGTGTGCATGCATGCATTTGTGTGTGCGCACGAAGCGTGTGTGCATGCATATATGTTTGTGCATGCATGCATGTTTGTGTGCATGTGTTTGTGCATGCATACATATGTGCATGTGTACATGTGTGCACGTTTGCATGACTCGCATCGCTCTCAAAAATGACCATTAGTATCTGTCAGTCTTTTATATTTAAATGGTGATGGAATTTTCCTTGTGTTTCAGAATCAACATCGAGGGGAAGAAGGACAGTAAAAGACGCTAAAGGCTGGAAGCATTGAAATGAATTATAATTAAGAAATAAATGAAATATTGTCTGGCAACGAAATTCAGTTGTTTTCTTGCTTACTTTCAGTTTTTTATCCCCCGACCGAATAGGTTCGGGGGATAAAGCGATCAGCCTGGCGTCCGTCCGTCCGTCTGTCCGTCCGTCCGTCCGTAGACGCAACCTTGTGATGGCCATTACTCCTATACCCTTTGAGATTCATTGATGGTTCTTGCCACAATTGTTCACAAGGATGAGACGGCGTGTCATGCGCAAGAACCAGAACTCTGGATTGCATACTTTTTGAGTTATCTCCCCTTTTAATAAAATAGAATGACTACTTTGTGATGGCCATAACTCCAATACCCTTTGAGGTATGTTGATGGTACCTGGCACAGTTGTTCACAAGGCTGAGACGGCGTGTCATGCACAAGAACCACAACTCATGGTTTTTGAGTTATCTCCCCTTCCAATAAAATAGAGTGACTACCTTGTGATGGCCATAACTCCAATACCCTTTAAGATATATTGATGATACCTGACACAGTTGTTCACAAGGCCGAGACCATGTGTCATGCACAAGAACCACAACTCTGGGTGCCATGGTTTTTGAGTTATCTCCCCTGACAATATAACCTTGTAATGGCCATAACTCCAAAACCTTAAAGATCCCCACCCCTAAACCATATATATTATTGTTCCTTATAATAAGACACATTCATTGACACCAACCTGGGGGCCCCCCGGATGCGCTGGGGCCTTGCCCCACCCCCTCCACTTCATAAAAGGCCCAATATCTTGGAAACCGTACAGATCCCCACCCCTAAACCATATATATTCTTGTTCCTTATGATAAGACACATTCAGTTAGACTAACCTGGGGGCCCCGGGATGCGCCGGGGCCATGCCCCACCCCCTCCACAACATAAAAGGCCATATTTCTCAGAAACCGTTTAGACCCCCACCCCTAAACCATATATATTTTTGTTCTTTATGACAAGATGCATTCATTGACACCAACCTATGGGCCCCCGGGATGCGCCGGGGCCTTGCCCCACCCCCTCCACTTCATAAAAGGCCCAATATCTCGGAAACCTTACAGATCCCCACCCCTAAACCATATATATTATTGTTCCTTACGATAAGACACATTCAATGACACCAACCTGGAGTCCCCCTGGGATGGGTCAGGGCCCTGCCCCACCCCCCTCCACTTCATAAAAGGCCATATATCTGAGAAACCATTCAGATCCCCAACTCAAAAACATATATATTCTTGTTTCTTATGATAAGACGCATTCAGTGATACCAACCTAGGGATCCCCCGGGATGCGCCATTGCCCCACCCCTCCACTTCATAAAAGGCAATTTATCTCGGCAACCTTTCAGATCCCCACCCGAAAACCATATATATTCTTGTTTCTTATGATAAGACGCATTTAGTTACACCAACCAGGGGGTCCTCTGGGATGTGCCCGGGCCATGTCCTACCCCCTCCACTCCATAAAAGGCCCAAAATTCTCAGAAACCGTTCAGATCCCCACCCCTTATCCATATATATTCTTGTTCTTTATGATAAGACGCATTCAATGAGTCCAACCTAGGGGTCTTCAGGGGTGTACTGGGGCCATGCCCCACCCTGCCACTTCATAAAAGGCGATAAATCTCAGAAACCTATCAGATTCCCACCCCTAAGCCATTTATACATTCTTGTTTTTTATGATAAAACGCATTCAGAGACACCAACCTGGGGGTCTCTTGGGATGTGCCCGGGCCATTCTCCATCCCCTCCACTTCATAAAAGGCCCAATATCTCAGAAACTGTTAAGATCCCCCCCCCCACCCAACCATAAACCGTATATTTTCTTGTTCCTTATGATAAGATGCATTCAATGATATCAAATTGGGCTCTGTTGGGTCATCTCCCACCCCTCCACTTCATAAAAGGCCTAATATTTCAGATACATAGTCCTCATGAAATGGGGGTTTTATTTGGGAGACTTTATAATCAATAAATTAAAACCATACATGGCTGCCAGTGGGCAGTGCCTGCCAGAGCTCTGGTGAGCATCGTGGCCCATGGGCCTCTTGTTTCGTTATCTCCCCTGACACTAATCTTGTGATGGCCATAACTGCAATACTTTTGTGATATATTGCTGGTTTAATTCTGGTGCACTTTCTATTGGTGAACAATCTTCTGAAGGCCATATTGGCTTTTGGTCGGGGGATTTGCCATCTCTTCCGATGGCTATTTTTTTTTTTTTTTTTTGGTCATGCCTGCTTTTAACATGGCACGACTTAGGGACCTATTTTTCTGTCCATTTGTTTGTTCATCCACCAGCACACAAACTAGATGTGAAGGCAATGATCAGGAATCGACAAATAAACCCACAAAATTGGAAGCAACGTCTCCAAAATTATCTTTACAGTGTTGACGGGGACGTTAAACCTCAAATCAAACAAACAACTCATAATTTCTCCGAGGGACTTACAAATTAAATTTTGCAAGTCCCAAGACTCACCATTATTTCGAAATACTTAGGAAAACTGTGTTTTGTTCAAATAATTTTGCAGTGGAACTTATAGATTGGGACATAGCGAGTTCACACGACTCATTAGAAAAATGTAAATAGATCACCAATATGCTCATAACCAGTGCAAGTATAGTGCACATTCGTCTTTTAGAAACTGACAACGGTCCTTAGATAAGCAGAAGAGGTCGAGATGCTATAGAACATAGTTCGTGATCAAGATCACTTGCAAGAAACATCCTCAGCCTAGAGAGGATCAATCGCACGAGCTGATCAGTAGCATATTGCGCATTCAACTGGGCCACTGAGATACTTTATGGTCACAAAGCTGCTGTTGAAATAAATTATGCCTATACTGTTAAAACAAACTAACAAGTCCGGGAAATGCATACCCATTTAGACCCCACTTCATAAAGATGAAAGTAGGGTTGGCAAGGGCATACATTTTTACCATAGTCTTATCCACAGCATAGACGTACTATGTACTCATTATACCCCCGGTATACGAGGTATGCTATGGGGTATAATGCTTTCGTCCTGCCGTTCTTCCGTCCGTCTTTCCGTCTGTCCGCACCAACAAATGGATAGTTAGGTGGCTATGTAAATGGACAGAATCAATGTAAGTCAATAGGATTTATTCCGTTAGACACCGAAATTACTTCTTTTCTGTGGCTAAAAGTAGCCACCTAAGTATCGATCCTGCCAAAAATAGCCACATAACTATCCATTTGTGAGAACATCCGTCCGTCCATCTGTCCGCCCGATGTCCGTCCATCCTTCTTCCGTCCGTTAACATTGTGGTTAAAGTTTTGCGTCAAAGTTTCTAAGAGATTATATCTTCTGAACCCTTTGATAGATTTAGTTGATACTTACACTGAAGTTACATACTGGTCTAAAGATATCATTGATGCATGTCCTAGCCCCACAGTGACCTTGAGGTCAAGGTCAAAGACTTAATTATATTTGGTCAAAGTTTTATGACAAAGTTTATAGATGCATGTATGTTCTAAACTCTAACACAAATTCAGCTGATACTTGCATCAATGTTGCAAACCAGTCCAAAGATTTCGTTATGTTTGTCCTTCCCCCACCCAAGGTGATCTCAAGGTCACAGACTTAGAAATTTTACATTTGTTTAAAGTTTTATGACAAAGTTTATAGATGCCTGTATGTTCTTAACTCTAAGACAAATCCAATTTATACTTGCATCGAGTTTGCTTAGCAGTCCAAAGATTTTATTGATGCATATCCCACCCTGCTGCTTCAGTAACATTGATGCCCCCAACCCTTCAGTAACTTTGATGCCCTCACTCGGTGGTCCATTTAGAATTTTTATGTTTGGTTTAGCTCTTACAAGCACATATATAGATTCTTATAGCTTCTTGACTTCTTCATTCATATTACATACCAGCTCAAAAGCTATATTAGAGGGTGGCGCTGTCCTGGGGTATACGTGACCCACTGGTCGTTTTTTTCTAACTGCTTCGAAGAGTCTGTTCTAATGAACACCATTTATCTAAATTTGAACCAGAAGTAAGAAAAGTGTCACAAACTTCCATAGATGGAGAAAAATTGACAGAAAGCAGTGTAAGATGTGTGTGTTTTCACAATGGGCCCCATTGACAGAAGTACTGAATTGAAGAGCTAATGCATTTTCCAATGTTTTATAATGTCATTAAAATTGTGATTAAAGCATCAAAACTAGATGGCGCAGTCGATGGTATACCATCGCAAATACCCGATTTTTCTGTGAATAACACTAAAGATATGGCAATGTCATATTTTTTACCTTTGACCCTGGGGCCATGTTGTCGTCAAGGTCACACAAAAAGTATTCCAATATGTTCTACTTCCAAGGGCTATCCAATAATCAGTTTTCGGCAGTGCAATCCCAACAGGTTAGAAGATATGATAAAGTCCTACTTTTTGACCTTTGACCCAGGGGTCATGTTGGGATCAAGGTCACACGAAAAGTATTCCAATATGTTCTACATTCCAAGGGCTATCCAATAATCAAGTTTCGGAAGTGCAATCCCAACAGTTTAGAAGATATGATAATGTCCTACTTTCTGACTTTTGACCTTGGGGCCACGTTGGGTTCAAGGTCACAAAAAGTAACCCACTGCCATCTACATACCATGAACTATCCACATGCAAAGTTTCGAAAGTGTAACTTCAGTGGTTGCAGAGGAGATCCATTTACAAGAAACGTGACGGACGGACAGACAGACGGACGGACAGACGCTCACTCAACTCTGGTACGAAAACAATATACCCGATTTTTCTTTGAAAAAGCGGGTATAATAACATTGATGAAATCATTCGCAAATGTAAGCAGAGAAACGTTTGATAATTAAGGCGTAATTATACCTAATTTAGTGACACAGAGGCCTTTTTGATATTTAATCTTCATCAGTGTGTCTCAACCCCAAAGTTCTGAAACCGAAACGGATGATGGACAGATCCGGCAAACACAGCACATCCCCTTCCCAGCACACACCGACCGACGTAGCTCGTGAGACAGGTCAACTGGAGGCATCAGGCAAGAGACGCCCTTGATAAATGACGTTTTTGAAACATTGCCGAAATATTCGCACAATAAAATGACGTCTGTAAACGTGTTAGAAACGTTAATGGAATCGAACTGAAGGCAATGATCAGGAATCGATGCAATTACGGCTTACCGCTTAGAAGATCTAAAAAGTAGAAGTAAAACAAAGATCAGAAATTGATACAATTAACTTACTCCACCCAAAAAAGACACCAAAGGGAAAGAAATACAAACATTAAGCGACCAGACCATAATGGAAACCTAAACAAAGGAAGGCCATAAGGACAGTTACTTTCCCACAAAATGGCCATATGGCCATCCAAAATTAAAAGACACAAGTGATACACACAGTAAGCAACAAACAACAACATAAATAAATCGCCACAGAAGAGCCGCCTTGGAACGGTCAGTGGAAGATTTCCACCGGGGGGGGGGGGCTTAAATCGATTTTACGTGGCCACAATCCTCGCCCTTACTTCCGTCGCGATTTAGACAAATAATTTGTTCAGTTTTTTCCAGGAAAAGTGGTGCGAGACGGACCGTCTTTTAAACCCTTGCGGTTTCTTTGGGCGGTAGGCCTTTAGATGTCAGTTGATATCAGTGTCAGGTAAAAATCCCTCAAAACAGAAAGCAACCCCTAAATCTCCTAAATGGTGTTGCCTTGGACGTAAAAACCAAAGACAAACAAATCTCAGCTATTGCCACAGTTAATATGGCTATGATCTTAGCGCACAGCTATCATCACAGCAAGAATGACTGTCAACTGTCAACTGAGTCTATGTCTACACGGGTGAGTTTCACAGCTATCACCACAGGTAATGAGGCTGTTCCCGGAGTTATACGGCTGTCACCACAGGTTGAATGGCCAGGTAGAATGGCTATCACAACTGATGCCGTACACAGCTTTTACCATTAATATTTTGGCTTGTATGGCTTTGAACTTATTCTCACAGATATCACCGCATGAAATATGGCTATCAACTGAGTTTCACAGCTATCACCACATGTGATATGACTGGAACCCAAGTTTCACTGCTATCACCACAGGTTATATGGCTAACTCTTCAGTTTTACAAATGTCACCATATGTTATTGATCAATGGCCTCTGTCTCACAAAAGTCGCAATGGGTAGTATGGTTCCTAGAGTTTCACAACTATCAACAAAGTCGATATCGCTATCACCTGAGTTTTTCAGGGATCACCACAACACGGCAGGTAATATGGCTATCACCTCAGTTCCACAATGTCACCTTGTATATTATAGCAATAACTTCAGTTTCACCGCTGTCACTAGAGGTATTATGATTATCACCTTAGTTTCACAGCTATCACCACAAGTAATATGACTAACACCTGACTTTCTCAGCTTTCCTTCACAGCAGGTAGTATGGCTATCACCAGAATATTCATATATATCGCCAAAGGTTATTTCGCTATCACATCAGTTTACAGCTGTCACCATAGGTAATAATTATAGCAATCAATTATGTTTCACCTTTTCACAACAGGAAGTATGGTTATCGGACGAATTTCAAAGCTATCACTGCAGGTAACATGGCTATCACCTAAGTTTAACAGCTGTCACCACAGTTCATATTGTTTTCACCAGAGTTCACAGCTATCACCATAGGTAATATGGCTATCACCTCCGTTTCATAGCTGTCATCTCAGGAAATATGGCTATCGCCTGAGCTTCACAACAAGAAATATGACTATCACCTGATTTTCACAGCTATCATCGCAGGTAATACGGTTATCGCCTGTGTTTTACAGATGTCAACAAAGGTAATATAGCATTCGCCTCTGTTCATAGCTGTCACTAAATTGAGTATGGATATCACCTGAGTTTCCCAGCTGTCACCACAGGTAGTAAGGCTATTAGACCTGAGCAGGTAATATGGCTTTAACAGCTGCCACCACGGGTAATATGGCTGTCATCTCAGTTTCATATCTTTCACCTCGGGTAATATGGCTGTCACCTGTATTACACAAGAAGTAGTAGGACTATCACCTGAATTTTACACCTGTCATTAACGGTAATATACATATCACCTTGGTTTGGCAGCTGTCACCACAGGTAGTGCAGCAGTCACCTCTATCACCGCAGGCTATATATGGCCGCCACCTGAATAACAGTTACCACTATATATAATATGGCTATCACCGCAGTTTCACAGCTGTCACCCCAGGTAGTAAGGCTTTCAGATTAGTCTTACAGATATCACCACAGGTAATATGGCCATCACCTGAGTTTCCAGTTTCACAGCTGTCATCACATGTGATGTGACCTAATGCGGACTTAAACAATTATTTGTCTAAACCATAAAAGAACCAAAGCCATGTACAATCGATTTAAGCCCCCGAGTGGAAGACTTTTGCTGACCGTTCCAAGGCGGTTCTTCTGTTGTGGTTTATTTTTGTTATATTGCGTCTTCGCATGTATGTATTGCTTATGTCTTTTTATTTTCTACAGCTGTTTGGCCATTTTGTGTGAAACTATTTGTGATTTTGGCTATCCGCTTGTAGTGTTTTCATTAGGGTTTAGCTATTTTATGTTCGTATTTCTTTCCCATTGGTGTCTCTGTTAGGAGATTTTGGGTAATTGTATTCGTTCCTGATCATTGCCTTCACCTCTATTTTTAAACCAAATTTCACAGCTATCACCAAAGGTGGTATGACAAACACCTCAGTTTTACGGCTGTCACCACAGATTATTAAGCAATGACCTCCGTTTCACAAATCTCAGAACAGGTAGTGTGGTTATCGCAGGTAGTATGATTATCACCTGGCCGCATCGCTATCACATCAGACTGATAGCTATCACCAAAGGTAATATAGCAATCCACTGTGTTTCACACTTGACACAACAGGTAGAATGGTTATTACCTGAGTTTCACAGCTATCACTACAGGTAACATGGCTGTCACCTCAGTTTGACAGATGTAACCACAGGTTATATTGCTGCCAACTGAGTTTCACAGCTATCATCAGAGGTAATATGGATATTACCTCCATTTCACAGCTTTTACCACACGAACTATGACTATCATCTGAGCTTCCCACAAAAAATAAGTATCACCTGAATTTCAGAGCTATCGTTACAGGCAATACGGCTATCATCTCGGTTGACATCTGTCACAACAGGTGATACAACAATCACCTCTGTTTCACAACTGTCACTTCAACTAGGATGGTTAACACCTGATTTTCCCCGCTGTCACAACAGGTAGTAATTAATGCTATCACAGGAGTTCACAGTTTTTTGTTTGCATTGGAGTTGAATGGCCAAATCAACACTATTTTGTCATTTTTGAGCCAGTCAGGTTACCTATCCAGAATTTTCCTGGAAAGAATGACCGTAGAAAAGATTTCATAATCAATCTCCACGAAAGAATACTGCCAACCCCGGCAAGTATCGAACCCGCGTACTTCTGATCGCCAGTCAGACGCATCACCGCCGGTAATATGGCTATAACCTCCGTTTTGCAGCTACCACCACAGGTTATAAGGCTGTCACCTCAGTTTCGCATCTTACACCTCAGGTAATATGGCTATCACCTGAGTTTCACAAGTAGCAGTATGACTATCATCTGAATTGCACAGCTAGCATTATAGGTTATATGCCTGTCACCTCAGTTGGACAGCTGCCACCACAGGTAATACAGCAGTCAAGTCTGTTTCACAGCTATTCCCATAGCTTGTTTGGCTATCCCCTTAGCTTGACAGCTATTCCCAGAGGCTATATGGTCATTACCTGAGTAGCAGTTACCACTACGGTATTATGGCTATCGTTTCAGTTTCACAAATGTCGCCGTAGGTGGTAAGGCTTTCAAATAAGTCTCACATATATCACCACAAGTAATATGGCTATCACGTGATTTTTCAAGTTTCACAGCTGTCATCACAGGTAATATGGCTATAACCCCAGGTAGTATGTTATCGCCAGAGTTTAACAGCCATCGCCAAAGGTAATATCGCCATCACCTCAATTTCTTAGCTTTCATCACATCACCACAGGTTATATGGCTATCACTTTAGTTTCACAGCTGTCAAACATATTATATAGCAATAATTTCAGTTTCACCGCTGTCACTATAGATAGTATGGCTATCATTTTAGTTTTCAGCTATCACAGCAAGTAATATGGCTATCACCTGACTTTCTCAGCTTTCCTTCACAAAAGTAAGATCGCTATCACCTAAGTTTGACAGTCGTCACCACGGGTAATACAGCAGTCAACTATGATTAATAATTGTCACAACAGTTAGAATGGTTATCACCCGAGTTACAGAGCTGTCCCTACAGGTAACAACGATATCACCTCAGGTTGTATTGCTTTCATCTGAGTCCCATAGCCATTAATGTATGTAATATGGCTATCACCTCCATTTCACACTGTCACCTCAGGAAAAATGGCTATCACTAGAGCTTCACAACACGAAATGTGAAATTGTGCTGAAATCAACAGAACATATGGAAAAGCTGATAAACTGTGGTGATGCTGAGTTACCTGTTGTGATGCCGAGTTGACACTATAACCTGCGGTGATAATCTGTGTAACAGCGGTGATGGACATTTGGACAGCTGTGAAACGGTGCTGAATTATAAATAACCTGTGGTAGTAGCTATAAGACGGTGGTCATAGCCACATAATCTTCGGTTACAGCTGTGAAATTGTGCTGAAATCTGATTAACCTGTGGTGATACCTGTCAAAGTTTGGTGAGAGCCAAGTATCTGTGTTACAGCTGTGAAAAAGTGCTGAAATCTTTAATCTGTGGTGACAGCTGTGAAACTGTGGTGACAGCTATGTTATCTTTTGTGAAGCGGTGAAACTGTGCTGAAATAAAAAAAAAAAGCTGTAAACCTGTGGTGATGCCGAGTTATCTGTTGTGATTGCGAGTTTTCCGTGGTGACAGTTATAAAACTATACTGAAGACTAAATAACCTATGGTGATATCTGTCAAACAGCGGTGATGGCAATTTAATCTATGGTGACAGCTATTAAACGATGCAGGATTATAAATAACCTGTGGTGAAAGCTGTGAAACTGCGGTGCTAGTCACGTAGCATGTGGTGGCAGCTGTGGAACTGCTGAATTCAAAAACACCAACCGGAAATATGTTCTATAAAAGAGTTATCCTTTGGAAGCAAGGAATAAACAACAGATCCTAAAAGCATGGAGTGCACAAGTTTTCTGGCCCAGAACAGCTAGTTTCGGCCAATTAGGCCTCATCAGTGGCCCTGAAATAATTTCAAAATTCCACAATAAATCAATGATCCCGAAGGAGAAGAACATATAAACTACCTATGACGAAAGGCGGGGATACATTTTACGGCCGCCACACACTCTCTTAATGCCAGCTATAGTCACATCAAATATGTTCCATGAAATGCATAAAGTATTCATGTATTCCTTGGCCAAACTAACTTGTTTCGTCCAATGACCCTCATCAGGACCCTGAAATAGTACAAAAAAAAAAAAAAAAAAAAAAAAAAAAATGTGAAACAGTTGCGATGGCCAGGCGACCAGTGGTGACAGTTTTGACCTGTGCTAAAACCTAAATAATCTGGGGTGACAGCTGTGAAACTGTATTGAAATCTAAATAGCCCGTGGTGATTGATGGCAAACTGTGTAGATTGCCACATATTAACCTGGGGTGACTGCTGTGAAACTGTGCTGAAATCTGAATAACCTGAGGTGATACCTGCGAAAGTTTGGTGATAGCCAAGTATCTGTATGACAGCTGTGAAAATGTACTGAAATCTGTATAATTTGTGGTAATAGCTGTTAAACTATGTTGACAGCTATGTTATCTGTTGTGCAGCTGTAAAACTGTGCTGAAATCAAAATAACACATTGAGAAAGCTGTGATACCGAGTTTCCTGTTGTGATGCTGAGTTCTCTGTTGTGAGAGTTATAAAACTATACTGAAAACTAAATAACCTGTGGTGATATCTGTGAAACAGCGGTGATGGCCATTTAACCTATGGTGACAGCTGTGAAATGAGGCAGAACTATGAATACCTGTGGGGATAGCTATGATAGTGGGTGTTAGTTACGTAGCTTGTGGTGAAAGCTGTGAAACTGCTGAATTCAAAGAGCCTACTGTGAAATATGTCCTATAAAGGAGTTACTCTTTGGAAGCAAGGCATAAACAACAGATCAGAAAAGCATGGAGTGCACAAGTTTTCTGGACCAGAGCAGCTGGTTTCGACCAATTCAGCTTCATCATTGACCCTGAAATATTTTAAAAATTCCACAATAAACCAATGATCCCGAAGGACAAGAAATTATAGACAACATAATGACGAAAAGCGGAGAGACATTTTACGGCAGCCAAAGACTACCTTAACGCCAGCTATATTCACATCAAATATGTTTTATGTAAGGTTCATCATTTGTAAGCAAGGAATATACAACATAGCCTAAAAGCATGGAATGTACACGTCCGTGGTGATTGATGGCAAACTGTGGTGATAGCCACTTAACCTGTGGTGACAGCTGTGAAACTGTGCTGAAATCTGAATAACCTTTTGTGATACCTGCGAACGTTTGGTGATAACCAAGTATCTGTATGACAGCTGTGGAAATGTACTGAAATCTGTATAATTTGTGGTGACAGCTATGAAACTGTGGTGGAAGCTATGTTATCTGATGTGAAGCTGTAAAACTGTGTTGAAAACAAAATAACATATTGAGAAAGCTGTGAAACTGTGGTGATGCCGATTTACCTGTTGTGATGCCGAGTTGTCTGCTGTGACAGCTATAAAACTATTCTGAAAACTAAATGACCTGTGGTGATATCTGTGAAACAGCGATGATGGCCATTTAACCTATGGTGACAGCTATGAAGCGATGCTGAATTATAAATAACCTGTGATGATAGCTGTGAAACAGTGGTGCTAGTCACGTAGCCTGTGGTGACAGCAGTAAGACAGCTGAATTCAAAATAACTTACTGTGAAATATGTTCCATAAAAGAGTTATCATTTGGAAGCAAGGAATAAACAACAGATCCGTAAAGCATGGAGTGCACAAGTTTTCTGGGCCAGAGCAGCTAGTTTCGGCCAAATAGGTCTCATCAGTGGCCCTGAAATATTTTAAAAATTCCATCAATTATCCCGAAGGACAAGAAAATATAAATTACATTGTGACGAAAGGCGGGGAGACAGTTTACGGCCGCCACACACTCAATTAACGCCAGCTATAGTCACAGCAAATATGTTCTATGAAAGGCTTATCATTTGGAAGCAGGGAATATACAACAGAGCCTAAAAGCATGGAATGTACAAGTCCGTGGTGATTGATGGCACACTGTGGGGATAGCCACTTAACCTGTGGTGACAGCTGTGAAACTGTGCTGAAATCTAAATAACCTGTGGCGATACCTGCCAAAGTTTTGTGGTAGCCAAGTATCTGCGTGACAGCTGTGAAAATGTACTGAAATCTGTATAATTTGTGGTGACAGCTGTGAAACTGTGGTGACAGCTATGTTATCTGATGTGAAGCTGTAGAACTGTGTTGACAGCTATGTTATCTGTTGGGAAGATGTAAAACTGTGCTGAAATCTGTATTATTTGTGGTGATAGCTGTGAAACCATGTTGACAGCTATGTTATCTGTTTTGAAGCAGTAAAACTGTGCTGAGATCAAAATAACACATTTAGAAAGCTGTGATACCGAGTTTCCTGTTGTTATGCTGAGTTGTCTGTTGTGACAGCTATAAAACTATACTGAAAACTTAATAACCTGTGGTGATATCTGTGAAACAGCGGTGATGGCCAGCACAAGTTGGAGTGCACAAGTTTTCTGGGCCAGAGCAGCTAGTTTCGGCCAAATAGGTCTCATCAGTGGGCCTGAAATATTTAAAAAATCCCACCAATGAACCCGAAGGACAAGAAAATATAAACTACATTGTGACGAAAGGCGGGGAGACAGTTTACGGCCGCCACACACACCATTAACGCCAGCTATAGTCACAGCAAATTTGTTCTATGAAAGGCTTATCATTTGGAAGCAAGGAATATACAACAGAGCCTAAAAGCATGGAATGTACAAGTCCATGGTGATTGATGGCAAACCGTGGGGATAGCCACTTAACCTGTGGTGACAGCTGTGAAACTGTGCTGAAATCTGAATAACCTGTGGAGATACCTGCCAAAGTTTGGTGATAGCCAAGTATCTGTGTGACAGCTGTAAAAATGTACTGAAATCTGTATAATATGTGGTGACAGCTGTGAAACTATGTTGACAGCTATGTTATCTGTTGTAAAACTGTGCTGAAATCAAAATAACACATCGAGAAAGCTGTGATACCGAGTTTCCTGTTGTGATGCTGAGTTGCCTGTTGTGACAGCTATAAAACTATACTGAAAACTAAATAACCTGTGATGATATCTGTGAAACAGCGGTGATGGCCATTCAACCTATGGTGACAGCTGTGAAATGAGGCAGAGTTATGAATACCTGTGGTGATAGCTATGATAGTGGGTGTTAGTTACGTAGCTTGTGGAGACAGCTGTGAAATTGCTGAATTCAAATAGCCTACTGTGAAATATATTCTATAAAGGAGTTATCCTTTGGAAGCAAGGCATAAACAACAGATCCGAAAAGCATGGAGTGCACAAGTTTTCTGGACCAGAGCAGCTGGTTTCGGCCAATTCAGCCTCATCATTGGCCCTGAAATATTTTAAAAATTCAACAATAAACCAATGATCCCGAAGGACAAGAAATTATAGACAACATTATGACGAAAGGCGGAGAGGCATTTCCCGGCAGCCAAAGACTCCCTTAACGCCAGCTATATTCAAAGCAAATATGTTCTATGAAAGGTTTATCATTTGTAAGCAAGGAATATACAACAGAGCCTAAAAGCATGGAATGTACAAGTCCGTAGTGATTGATGGCAAACTGTGGAGATGGCCACTTAACCTGTGGTGACAGCTGTGAAACTGTGCTGGAATCGGAATAACCTGTGGTGATACCTGCGAAAGTTTGGTGATAACCAAGTATCTGTGTGACAGCTGTGGAAATGTACTGAAATCTGTATAATTTGTTGTGACAGCTGTGAAACAGTGGTGGAAGCTATGTTATTTGATGTGAAGCTGTAAAACTGTGTTGAAATCAAAATAACATATTGAGAAAGCTGTGAGACTGTGGTGATGCCGATTTACCTGTTGTGATACCGCGTTGTCTGTTGTGACAGCTATAAAACTATACTGAAAACTAAATGACCTATGGTGATATCTGTGAAACAGCGATGATGGCCATTTAACCTATGGTGACAGCTATGAAAAGATGCTGAATTACAAATAGCCTATGGTCATGTTTACGGCCGCCACACACCCCATTAACGACAGCTATAGTCACAGCAAATATGTTCTATGAAAGGCTTATCATTTGGAAGCAGGGAATATACAACAGAGCATAAAAGTATGGAATGTACAAGTCCGTGGTGATTGATGGCAAACTGTTGGGATAGCCACTTAACCTGTGGTGACAGCTGTGAAACTGTGCTGAAATCTGAATAACCTGTGGTGATACCTGCCAAAGTTTGGTGATGGCCAAGTATCTGTGTGACAGCTGTGAAAATGTACTGAAATCTGTATAATTTGTGGTGAAAGCTGTGAAAATGTGGTGACAGCTATGTTATCTGATGTGAAGCTGTAAAACTGTGTTGACAGCTATGTTATCTGTTGTGAAGCTGTAAAACTGTGCTGAAATCTGTATACAGAGGACCCGCGTTATAACGACAGTATTTGTTCTCTGTTATTGTGCCGATATAATGAATTTGCCGTTATAAAGAATCCCAGTTAGGATTATGGCAGGTTATAACAGGTCTTTTCCACACAATTACTCCAAGAAACAAATGTTACAGACATTTGTTAGAATCGCCTCGATGAGGCGATTCTAACAAATGTCTGTAACATTTGTTTCTTGGAGTATATCGAGGCGATTCTAACAAATGTCTGTAACATTTGTTTCTTGGAGTATTAAATTACAAGAAACTTTCATGACTATGGATTCGATTTGGGCATTTCCAACCCGAGAGAAGCCCACGTCGCTCGGAATCTAGGCTAAACCTTGAGCTAAGAATTAATTCCATTGAAATTGTCGTTATAACGAGTTTTGCCGTTATAACGAATGTCGTTTTAACGCGGGTCCTCTGTACTTTGTGGTGATAGCTGTGAAACTATGTTGACAGCTATGTTATCTGTTGTGAAGCTGTAAAACTGTGCTGAAATCAAAATAACACATTGAGAAAGCTCTGATGCCGTGTTTCCTGTTGTGATGCTAAGTTGTCTGTTGTGACAGCTACAAAACTATACTGAAAACTAAATAACCTGTGGTGATATCTGTGAAACAGCGGTGATGGCCATTTAACCTATGGTGGCAGCTGTGAAATGAGGCAGAATTATGAATATCTGTGGTGATAGCTATGATAGTGGGTGTTAGTTACGTAGCTTGTGGTGACAGCTGTGAAACTGCTGAATTCAAATAGCCTACTGTGAAATATGTTCTATAAAGGAATTATCCTTTGGAAGCAAGGCATAAACAACAGATCAGAAAAGCATGGAGTGCACAAGTTTTCTGGACCAGAGCAGCTGGTTTCGGCCAATTCAGCCTCATCATTTGCCCTGAAATATTTTAAAAATTCCATAATAAACAAATGATCCCGAAGGACAAGAAATTATAGACATCATTATGACGAAATGCGGGAGACATTTTACGGCAGCCAAAGACTTTAACCTGTGGTGACAGCTATGAAACTGTGCTGAAATCGGAATAACCTGTGGTGATACCTGCGAAAGTTTGGTGATAACCAAGTATCTGTGTGACAGCTTTGGAAATGTACTGAAATCTGTGTAATTTGTGGTGACAGCTATGAAACTGTGGTGGAAGCTATGTTATCTGATGTGAAGCTGTAAAACTGTGTTGAAATCAAAATAACCTATTGAGAAAGCTGCGAAACTGTGGTGATGCTGATTTACCTGTTGTGATGCCGAGTTGTCTGTTGTGACAGCTATAAAACTATACTGAAAACTAAATGACCTGGGGTGATATCTGTGAAACAGCGATGATGGCCATTTAAACTATGGTGACAGCTATGAATTGATGCTGAATTATAAATAACCTGTGATGATAGCTTTGAAACAGTGGTGCTAGTCACGTAGCCTGTGGTGACAGCAGTGAAACTGCTGGATTCAAAATAACTTACTTTGAAATATGTTCCATGAAAAAGTTATCATTTGGAAGCAAGGAATAAAGAACAGATCCGTAAAGCATGGAGTGCACAAGTTTTCTGGGCCAGAGCAGCTAGTTTCGGCCAAATAGGTCTCATCAGTGGCCCAGCAATATTTTCAAAATTCCAGCAATGATCCCGAAGGACAAGAAAATTTAAACTACATTGAGACGAAAGGCGGGGAGACAGTTTACGGCCGCCACACACTCCATTAACGCCAGATAGAATAGAATAGAATTGAATAGGATAAAGTTTATTTCCAATCATGGGCCACCATGTGGCAGCATATTAATCACAATATATAATAATAAAGCAACAACTCAAAATAAACTCTGTAAATACTGTAAAACAACGAAAGCTTGATTCTGATTAGTCAAAAAACAATTAAATAAGGCACAAGTTAAGTACAGCATCCCACCATCGGGATGCGGTCAGGCAAACAATGATAACCACGACCAGTAATAACACAATGTGGCAACTAATCAGGGCCATCACTGTTCGCCTGACACGCAAATCTACTGCCACAGGTGTCAGTCACGCCCCCTACAGATATAGTCACAGCAAATACGTTCTATGAAAGGCTTATCATTTGGAAGCAGGGAATATTCAACAGAGCCTAAAAGCATGGAATGTACAAGTCCGTGGTGATCGATGGCAAACTTTGGGGATAGCCACTTAACCTGTGGTGACAGCTGTGAAACTGTGCTGAAATCTGAATAACCCGTGGTGATACCTGCCAAAGTTTGGTGATGGCTAAGTATCTGTGTGACAGCTGTGAAAATGTACTGAAATCTGCATAAAATTGTGGTGACAGCTGTGAAACTGTGGTGACAGCTATGTTATCTGATGTGAAGCTGTAAAACTGTGTTGACAGCTATGTTATCTGTTGTGAAGCTGTAAAACTGTGCTGAAATCTGTATAATTTGTGGTGATAGCTGTGAAACTATGTTGACAGCTATGTTATCTGTTGTGAAGCTGTAAAACTGTGCTAAAATCAAAATAACACATTGAGAAAACTCTGATGCCGAGTTTCCTGTTGTGATGCTGAGTTGTCTGTTGTGACAGCTATAAAACTATAACCTGTGGTGATATCTGTGAAACAGCGGTGATGGCCATTTAACCTATGGTGGCAGCTGTGAAATGAGGCAGAATTATGAATATCTGTGGTGATAGCTATGATAGTGGGTGTTAGTTACGTAGCTTGTGGTGACAGCTGTGAAACTGCTGAATTCAAATAGCCTACTGTGAAATATGTTCTATAAAGGAGTTATCCTTTGGAAGCAAGGCATAAACAACAGATCAGAAAAGCATGGAGTGCACAAGTTTTCTGGACCAGAGCAGCTGGTTTTGGCCAATTCAGCCTCATCATTGACCCTGAAATATTTTGAAAACTCCAAAATAAACCAATGATCGCGAAGGACAAGAAATTATTGACAACATAATGACGAAAGGCGAAGAGACATTTTACGGCAGCCAAAGACTCCCTTAACGCCAGCTATATTCACATCAGATATGTTCTATGAAAGGTTTATCGTTTGTAAGCAAGGAATATACAACAGAGCCTAAAAGCATGGCATGTACAAGTCCGTGGTGATTGATGGCAAACTGTGGTGATAGCCGCTTAACCTGTAGTGACAGCTGTGAAACTGTGCCGAAATCGGAATAACCTGTGGTAATACCTGCGAAAGTTTGGTGATAGCCAAGTATCTGTGTGACAGCTGTGGAAATGTACTGAAATCTGTATAATTTTGTGGTGACAACTATGAAACTGTGGTGGAAGCTATGTTATTTGATGTGAAGCTGTAAAACTGTGTTGAAATCAAAATAACATATTGAGAAAGCTGTGAAACCGTGGTGATGCCGATTTACCTATTGTGATGCCATGTTGTCTGTTGTGACAGCTATAAAAATACTGAAAACTAAATGACCTGTGGTGATATCTGTGAAACAGCGATGATGGCCATTTAACCTATGGTGACAGCTATGAAGCGATGCTGAATTATAAATAACCTGTGATGATAGCTGTGAAATAGTGGTGCTAGTCACGTTGCTTGTGGTGACAGCAGTGAAACTGCTGAATTCAAAAAGAGTTACTGTGAAATATGTTCCATAAAAGAGTTATCCTTTGGAAGCAAGGAATAAACACTAACCCGTAAAGCATGGAATGCACAAGTTTTCTGGGCCAGAACAGCTAGTTTCGGGCAAATAGGTCTCATCAGTGGCACTGAAATATTTTAAAAATTCCACCAATGATCCCGAAGAACAAGAAAATAGAAACTACATTTTGAGGAAAGGCGGGGAGAAAGTGTACGGCCGCCACACACTCCATTAACGCCAGCTATAGTCACAGCAAATATGCTCTATGAAAGGCTTATCATTTGGAAGCAAGGAATATACAACAGAGCCTAAAAGCATGGAATGTACAGGTCCGTGGTGATTGATGGCACACTGTGGGGATAGCCACTTAACCTGTGGTGACAGCTGTGAAATTGTGCTGAAATCTGAATTACCTGTGGAGATACCTGTCAAAGTTTGGTGATAGCCAAGTATCTGTGTGACAGCTGTGAAAATGTACTGAAAGCTGTATACTTTGTGGAGACAGCTGTGAAACTGTGGTGACAGCTATGTTATCTGATGTGAAGCTGTAAAACTGTGTTGAAATCAAAATAACATATTGAGAAAGCTGCGAAACTGTGGTGATGCCGATTTACCTGTTGTGATGCCGGGTTGTCTGTTGTGACAGCTATAAAACTATACTGAAAACTAAATGACCTTGGGTGATATCTGTGAAACAGCGATGATGGCCATTTAAACTATGGTGACAGCTATGAATTGATGCTGAATTATAAATAACCTGTGATGATAGCTTTGAAACAGTGGTGCTAGTCACGTAGCCTGTGGTGACAGCAGTGAAACTGCTGGATTCAAAATAACTTGCTTTGAAATATGTTCCATGAAAGAGTTATCATTTGGAAGCAAGGAATAAAGAACAGATCCGTAAAGCATGGAGTGCACAAGTTTTCTGGGCCAGAGCAGCTAGTTTCGGCCAAATAGGTCTCATCAGTGGCCCAGCAATATTTTCAAAATTCCAGCAATGATCCCGAAGGACAAGAAAATTTAAACAACATTGAGACGAAAGGCGGGGAGACAGTTTACGGCCGCCACACACTCCATTAACGCCAGATATAGTCACAGCAAATACGTTCTATGAAAGGCTTATCATTTGGAAGCAGGGAATATTCAACAGAGCCTAAAAGCATGGAATGTACAAGTCCGTGGTGATCGATGACAAACTTTGGGGATAGCCACTTAACCTGTGGTGACAGCTGTGAAACTGTGCTGAAATCTGAATAACCCGTGGTGATACCTGCCAAAGTTTGGTGATGGCCAAGTATCTGTGTGACAGCTGTGAAAATGTACTGAAATCTGCATAAAATTGTGGTGACAGCTATGAAGCAGTGGTGACAGCTATGTTATCTGATGTGAAGCTGTAAAACTGTGTTGACAGCTATGTTATCTGTTGTGAAGCTGTAAAACTGTGCTGAAATCTGTATAATTTGTGGTGATAGCTGTGAAACTATGTTGACAGCTATGTTATCTGTTGTGAAGCTGTAAAACTGTGCTGAAATCAAAATAACACATTGAGAAAACTCTGATGCCGAGTTTCCTGTTGTGATGCTGAGTTGTCTGTTGTGACAGCTATAAAACTATACTCAAAACTAAATAACCTGTGGTGATATCTGTGAAACAGCGGTGATGGCCATTTAACCTATGGTGGCAGCTGTGAAATGAGGCAGAATTATGAATATCTGTGGTGATAGCTATGATAGTGGGTGTTAGTTACGTAGCTTGTGGTGACAGCTGTGAAACTGCTGAATTCAAATAGCCTACTGTGAAATATGTTCTATAAAGGAGTTATCCTTTGGAAGCAAGGCATAAACAACAGATCAGAAAAGCATGGAGTGCACAAGTTTTCTGGACCAGAGCAGCTGGTTTTGGCCAATTCAGCCTCATCATTGACCCTGAAATATTTTGAAAACTCCAAAATAAACCAATGATCGCGAAGGACAAGAAATTATTGACAACATAATGACGAAAGGCGAAGAGACATTTTACGGCAGCCAAAGACTCCCTTAACGCCAGCTATATTCACATCAGATATGTTCTATGAAAGGTTTATCGTTTGTAAGCAAGGAATATACAACAGAGCCTAAAAGCATGGCATGTACAAGTCCGTGGTGATTGATGGCAAACTGTGGTGATAGCCGCTTAACCTGTGGTGACAGCTGTGAAACTGTGCCGAAATCGGAATAACCTGTGGTGATACCTGCGAAAGTTTGGTGATAGCCAGGTATCTGTGTGACAGCTGTGGAAATGTACTGAAATCTGTATAATTTTGTGGTGACAGCTATGAAACTGTGGTGGAAGCTATGTTATCTGATGTGAAGCTGTAAAACTGTGTTGAAATCAAAATAACATATTGAGAAAGCTGTGAAACCGTGGTGATGCCGATTTACCTATTGTGATGCCAAGTTGTCTGTTGTGACAGCTATAAAAAATACTGAAAACTAAATGACCTGTGGTGATATCTGTGAAACAGCGATGATGGCCATTTAACCTATGGTGACAGCTATGAAGCGATGCTGAATTATAAATAACCTGTGATGATAGCTGTGAAATAGTGGTGCTAGTCACGTTGCTTGTGGTGACAGCAGTGAAACTGCTGAATTCAAAAAGAGTTACTGTGAAATATGTTCCATAAAAGAGTTATCCTTTGGAAGCAAGGAATAAACACTAATCCGTAAAGCATGGAATGCACAAGTTTTCTGGGCCAGAACAGCTAGTTTCGGGCAAATAGGTCTCATCAGTGGCACTGAAATATTTTAAAAATTCCACCAATAATCCCGAAGGACAAGAAAATAAAAACTACATTTTGAGGAAAGGCGGGGAGAAAGTGTACGGCCGCCACACACTCCATTAACGCCAGCTATAGTCACAGCAAATATGCTCTATGAAAGGCTTATCATTTGGAAGCAAGGAATATACAACAGAGCCTAAAAGCATGGAATGTACAGGTCCGTGGTGATTGATGGCACACTGTGGGGATAGCCACTTAATCTGTGGTGACAGCTGTGAAACTGTGCTGAAATCTGAATAACCTGTGGAGATACCTGCCAAAGTTTGGTGATAGCCAAGTATCTGTGTGACAGCTGTGAAAATGTACTGAAAGCTGTATACTTTGTGGAGACAGCTGTGAAACTGTGGTGACAGCTATGTTATCTGATGTGAAGCTGTAAAACTGTGTTGAAATCAAAATAACATATTGAGAAAGCTGTGAAACTGTGGTGATGTCGATTTATCTGTTGTGATGCCGAGTTGTCTGCTGTGACAGCTATAAAACTATACTGAAAACTAAATGACCTGGGGTGATATATGTGAAACAGCGATGATGGCCATTTAACCTATGGTGACAGCTATGAAGCGATGCTGAATTATAAATAACCTGTGATGATAGCTGTGAAAAAGTGGTGCTAGTTACATAGCCTGTGGTGACAGCAGTGAAACTGCTGAATTCAAAATAACTTACTGTGATATATGTTCCATAAAAGAGTTATCATTTGGAAGCAAGGAATAAACAACAGATCCGTAAAGCATGGAGTGCACAAGTTTTCTGGGCCAGAGCAGCTAGTTTCGGCCAAATAGGTCTCATCAATGGCCCTGAAATATTTCAAAAATTCCATAAATGATCGCGAAGGACAAGAAAATATAAACTACATTGTGACGAAAGGCGGGGAGACAGTTTACGGCCGCCACACACTCCATTAACGCCAGCTATAGTCACAGCAAATATGTTCTGTGAAAGGCTTATCATTTGGAAGCAAGGAATATACAACAGAGCTGAAAGCATGGAGTGTACAAGTTTTCTAGGGCAAAACTAACTACATGTAGTTTCGTCCAATGAGCCTCATCATGATCCTTATATAGTAAAACAAACAGTGAAACTGTTGCGATGGCCAGGCAACCAGTGGTGAACGCTGTGACCTGTGCTAAAATCTAAATAACCTTGGCGACAGCTGTGAAACTGCACTGAAATCTAAAAGCCTGTAGTAATTGATGGCAAACTGTGGTGATAACCACATAACCTGTGGTGACAGATCAAACTGTGATGAAATCGGAATAACCTGTGGCGATACCTGCGAAAGTTTGGTGATTGCCAAGTATCTGTGTGACAGCTGTGAAAATCTACTGAAATCTGTATAATTTATGGTGACAGCTGTGAAACTGTGATGACAACTATGTTATTTATTGTGAAACTGTGCTGAAATTAAAATAACTTATTGTGAAAGCTGTGAAACTCTTGTGATGCCGAGTTGCCTGTTGTGACTGCGAGTTTTCTGTTGTGACAGCTATAAAACTATACTGAAAACTAAATAACCTGTGGTGATATCTGTGAAACATCGGTGATGGCAATTTGACCTATGGTGGCAGCTATGAAACGATGCTGTGAAACTGTGGTGACAGCTATGTTATTTGTTGTGAAGCTGTGAAACTGTGCTGAAATCAAAATAACATATTGAGAAAGCTGTGAAACTGTGGTGATGCCGAGTTACCTGCTGTGATGCCGAGTTGTCTTTCGTGACAGCTATAAAACTATACTAGAACTAAATGACCTGTGGTGATATCTATGAAACAGCGATGATGGCTATTTACTCTATGGTGACAGCTGTGAAACAGCGCTAAACTTTAAATTACCAGTGGTGATAACTGTGAAACTGTGGTGATAGTCACGTACCCTGACAGCTGTGAAACTGCTTAATTCAAAATAGTATGTTCTATAAGAGTTATTCTTTGGTAGCAAGGAATTAATAATAGATCCGAAAAGCTTTGAGTACAAACGTTTACTGTGCCAGACCAGCTAGTTTTTGTCAATAAGGCCTGAATTTATTTTCAAAATTCCACAAGAAACCAATGATCCCGAAGGACAAGAAAATATAAACTACATTATGACGAAAGGCGGGGAGACAATTTACGGCCGCCACACATTCCCTTAACGCCAGCTATAGTCACATTAGAACTGAAAAGCATGGAGTGTACACGTGTTGGCTAAACTTTCTAGTTTCGACCAATTATCATATCAGGACTCAGAAATATTATTTAACAACTGTGATACTGGCGATGGTCACGTAACCCCTGGTGACAGCTGTGATCTGTGCTAAATAACCTGCGCAAGGGTTGTGAAACTCTACAGAAATTTAAATAACCTGTGGTGATAGATGGGTAATTGTGGTTATAGCTCTACAGCTGGTGCGATAGCCACGTAATATGTGGTGACAGCTGGACCACATAACCTGTGGTAACAGATGTGAAATTGTGCTGAATTCTGAATAACCTGGGGTTATACCTGCGAGTGACAGATGTGAAACTGTGATGAAATCGGAATAACCTGTGGTGATACCTGCGAAAGTTTGGTGATAGCCAAGTATCTGTGTGACAGCTGTGAAAATCTACTGAAATCTGTATAATTTATGGTGACAGCTGTGAAACTGTGATGACAACTATGTTATTTATTGTGAAACTGTGCTGAAATTAAAATAACTTATTGTGAAAGCTGTGAAACTCTTGTGATGCCGAGTTGCCTGTTGTGACTGCGAGTTTTCTGTTGTGACAGCTATAAAACTATACTGAAGACTAAATAACCTGTGGTGATATCTGTGAAACATCGGTGATGGCAATTTGACCTATGGTGGCAGCTATGAAACGATGCTGAATTATAAATAACCTGTGGTGATAGCTGTGAAACTGTGGTGCTAGTCACGTAGCCTATGGTGACGGCTGTGGAACTGTTGAATTCAAAATAAGCTACTGTGAAATATGTTCTATAAAAGAGTTATCCTTTGAAAGCAAGGAATAAACAACAAATCCGAAAAGCATGAAGCGCAAAAGGTTACTTGGCCAGAGCAGCTAGTTTCGGCCAATACGACCTCATCAGTGGCCCCGAAATATTTTCAAAATTCCACTATAAACCAATGATCCCGAAGGACAAGAAAATATAAACTACATTATGACGAAAGGCGGGGGGACATTTTACGACCGCCACACACTCCATTAACGCCTGCTATAGCCACATCAAATATGTTCTATGAAAGGTTTATCATTTGGAAGAGCAAACTACAGAACTGAAAAGCATGGAAAGTACATGTTTGGCCAAACATTCTAGTTTCGACCAATTATCGCATCAGGATTCTGAAATATTGTAATAAAAACTGTGGAACTGGCGATGGTCACGTAATCAGTGGTGACAGCTGTGATCTGTGCTAAATAACCTGGTGTTAGAGCTGTGAAACTGTACTGAAATCTAGATAACCTGTGGTGATAAATGGGAAACTGTGGTTATAGCTCTGCAGCTGGTGTGATAGCCATGTAATCTGCGATGACAGTTGTGAAACTGTGCTGTAATCTCCAAAATATGTGGTGATAGCTGTGAAAATGTGGTGATGACCACGTACCCTGTGATGACAGCTATGGAACTATGCTTGAAACTAAACTTGTGGTGACAGCTGTGAAACTGCAGTGATTATTATGTTGCCTTCGGTGACAGCTGTGAAACTATGCAGAAATCTAAATAGCATGTGGCAAGTGGTACATAATACTAGAGCTGTTAACTCTTCAGCCTGCCATTTCCGGAAAACTGATCTGATTGGTTAGTTTCAAACAGAAAAGTTCAAATATGATCTTTAGTTATCATTACAGTGTGGTGAGACTTTAATGCCAGAAGTCATATTTCTGTTAACGAGCTTTATCATTTGAAACCGAGATGCAGATGGGCTATGCTTTCTTGAATTTACACAGTCTTTATTCTTGTTGATAGCTAAGGATGTCGTCAAAAGTAAAGGAAAGGCTGAAATGTCTTGCCCCAAAAAATACAGCAACAAAAAAAAAAAACCTAAGGAGTAAAAACATTTTGAAAATTAACTAAAGCAACCGGCCTTATCTGGAACATTGTCCCTACAAGGGACATTTTCCTTTTTCCCTTGAGTATTTGTTGAAAGGGATAACTGTCCTTGTTTCCCCTGCACTCTTTAGAATCGCCCTCGCGATTATAATGAATATCCAAGTATGGAGAAAAGTATCCTTTAATTAATTATCCTTTAATCGTATAATCAAATACCCTCTTATCTATATCAATGTTTACTTCAAACTGAAGTCGCATCAGGTAAAAACTTACCGCCAGTCCATTTAATAAAATACGATTCATTCCTTGAAAAACAAAACAAAACACATATATATAAATGAAGAACTGACCATTGATTGCATAACACTAAAGCTTTTTTATATAAACTGATCATCAATACATTTCAAATAATCTGATTCACTGGCTGTGATATAAACTCCAGATTACTGGGTAATAAAACACTTTGTGGTTTCAGCATCTGACACTTATGGCCCTTGGCAGAAACTGTTAACTGGCTGCCTTTTAAACAAGCAGATACAAATCCACGGAAACAACTGTCCGTATGTATTTAATAGAGGGGTTTGGTGCTCTCCTCTAATAAGCTCTTCACTGTGGTGATAGCTGTGACACTGTCGCAAAAAAAAAACATATAATATGTGGCGACAACAGTTGTGAAACTATAGTTATAGCCAAATAAACTTTGAGAGTTGTGAAAGCTGTGAAAGTGTACTGAAATCTATATTATCTATGATGGGAGCTGTGAAACTGTGAGGTGATTACATCTGTGAATCTGTGCTGAAATATAATTTACCTGTGGTGATAGCTGTGACCCTGTCGTAAAAGTCATGTAATCTATGGCGACAACAGCTGTGAAACTATTGTTATAGTCAAATAACCTTTGCGAGTGGTGACAGCTGTGAAAGTGTGCTGAAATCAATATTATTTGTGGTGGGGGCTGTGAAACTGTGCTGAAATATCAATTACATGTGGTGAAAGCTGTAAAACTGCCGCGATAGCCACGTAACTGTGGTGACTACCGTGAAGCTGTTCTGAAATCCAAATAACCTGTGATGATGAGGTTAAACTGTGCTGAAATCGAGATAACCTATGGTGATAGCTGTTAAACCTCGGTGATAGCCACGTAACGTGCAGTGACAGCTATGAACTGCGCTGAAATTTATAAATAACCCGTGGTAATAGCTGTGAAGCTTTGGCGATATACACATTACCTGTGCACACGTGACAGCTATGAAACTGCTGAAATCTATATAATCTGTGGGGAAAGCTGTGGAATTGGTGTGACCGGTGGTGACAGCTGTGAAATTGTGCTGCTAAAACCTATATAATCTGTGCTGCTAAAACCTATATAATCTGCAGTTATAGCTGTTAAACGGTGATGACACCCACGTAATGTGTGATGATAGCTATGAATCTGAGCTAAAAACTCAACAACGTGTGAGGAAAGCTTTGCTCTGTGCTGATTATGTCGTTACCTTTGGTAACAGCTCTGAAACTGTGCTGAAATCTATAAAAGCATTTGGTGTCAGCTGTGAAACTGTGCTGAAATCTTTAAATTCTGTGGTGATATCTGTGAAACTGTGATGATGGCCATGTAACCTGTGATGTCAGCGTTGGAACTGTGCTAAAACCTTAATGAACCGTGGAAATGCAGGGATTATCACATAACCAATGGTGACAGCTGTCAAACTATGATGAAATCTAAATAATATGTAGTGATAGATGTAACACTGTGGTGATACCAACGTAACCTACGTCGACAGCTATGAAACTGTGGTGATAGTCAAATAAACTTATGGACTGCGACATCCATGTAAATGTACTTTATAGAAGTTAAGGCATTGACCAGGAATCGATACAATTAACACACAGCTCCCATTAGAGACACCTAAGGGAAAGAAACACAAACAAATCTATATATTTTGCGGTGATAACTGTGAAACTGTGATGATAGCTGTGAAACTGTGCTAAAATCTAAATTACATGTGGTGATAGCTGTAAAACTGCGCTGATAGCCACATAACCTTTGGTGGCAGCTGTGAAGCTCTGCTGAAATCCATATAACCTGTGGTCATAGCTTCGAATTTGTGGTTATAGCGACGCAACCTATGGTAAAGGTGCAAGTGTAATGAAATTTAAATAACCCCATGGTGACAGCTGCTGTAAAAAGGTGCTGAAACCTAATAAACATGTGGTGATAGTTGTTATACTGTGGCGAAAGCCACGTATGAGACTGTGTTTAAATCTAAATAACCGTGTGATTTTAGCTGTGATATTGGCTTGATAACCATATAACGGGTGGTGAAAGAGCAAAACTGTTGTGATAGCAATATAGCTTCGGGGATAACTGTGAGCTGCTATAATAGCCATGTAATCTGTCGTGAGCGCTGTGATAGTGTCGTTATTTATTACCTATGGTTATAGCCGTGAAACTGTTGTGAAAGTAATATTACACATGTGACCTGTGGTGATAGTCATGGAAACTGTGCTGATTATCAAAATAACCAGCGGCGACAACGCTGAAACTGTGTAAATAGCTATATAGCCTATGTTGAAATTTCGATGACAGAAACGGTGGCGACACGTTTATAAGCTGCGATCCCTGGTTTATGAGACGAGTAGCAAAACCACTACACTATGTGGAGACACTTATGAAGCTGTGGTAATAGATATTTAGTGTATGGTGATAGCAGTGAATATGTTGCGAAAGTCATATAAAATGTGGTTGCATATGAGAAACTGCAGTGATAGTAATATAACATGTAGTGACAGATTAGAAATTATGGTATTTTGAACCTGAGATTGTGCTGTAAAGCTGTAATGATAACCTTAAACTATGTGGTAACAGTTTTGTAATCGAGTTAATTTCATATTCCCGATGTGACTGCCTTGAAACTGTTATAATAGCCATATCTCTTAAGGTGACCGCTGGACATAGTAGTGATAGTAAAGTAAACCTGTCGTGTTATAGCCAAATATCTTGTGGTGGCAGCTGTGAAGTAAATGTTAGTCACATAACCTGTTGTAATATTTATGTTTCAGTAGTAGTGGCCACATAACTTGTCGTGACAGATTACATATAGCTGCAAAATAGGGGGGGGGGGGTGAGGCGAAGGTGTTGCATCAACTGGGCGCCAAGTGATATTGGCTTACAGTTAGGCAAGGCTTGCTGGCCTAGCAGCAGTTAAGGATAGAATGTAACGCTGGTATTTCTTCTATTTCTTCACTTTCATTTATTTAGCGCTGTCTCTGCCCACTCTCATTCATCTCCTCTACTTCTTCTTTCTCTTTTCCCCTTTTTTCTGGGAGACGACACAAAGTGATCCACAAGGGTTGACATGTCGTTAAACCCCCAACATAACCAATCAATAGCAGCGAACTTGTAGTGGCATCCACATAGTATGTGGTTATAGCTGTTAAACTGTACATAGGCATATAACCTGTGGTGATAATTGGTAAACTGTGTTGATAACCATAATTCATGAAAAAAAAAAAACAGCTGTAAAACATTCGATAGCCATGTAAAATAGAAGTGGAGGCAATGATCAGGAATCGACACAATCAACCCACAGCTCCCATCAGAGACACCAAAGGGATGGATTAACACACATGAAACAACAGACCCTAATGGAAACACCAACAGCGGAAAGCCAAAAGGACAGTTACTTTCCCACAAAATGGCCAATAGGCTATCCAAAATAAATAACATAAGCGACACAAACACCCAAAGACAAACCATAGGAAAAATAAACCACGACAGAAGATCCGCCTTGGAACGGTCAGCGGAAACGAATTCC
This sequence comes from Lucinisca nassula, assembly GCA_963580285.1. NCBI lineage: Eukaryota > Metazoa > Mollusca > Bivalvia > Lucinida > Lucinidae > Lucinisca > Lucinisca nassula. The sequence continues at coordinate 60,538,283 of OY757017.1, forward strand.
ATTTAGGGGGCTTAAATCAATTTAACGTGGCTACACTCCTCGCCATTACTTCCGTCGCGATTTAGACAAATAATTTGTTCAGTCCGCATGAAGGCCTCCTAACTCATCAGTGCAACATCTCCGTGAACACAAATAATCAAACAAGCACAGAGATGAAACAACGCTGATGACTCGACAGCAAAAAGAAAAGCAACAGTTAGACTCGATTTCACCCTCCAGTAAAAATACTGACCGTTCCAAGGCGATTCTTCTGTTGTGGTTTATTATTGTTACAGTATCTTTTTATTTTGGACAGTCATTTTGTGGGAAAGTAATTGTCCTTTGGTCTTTCCGATTGTGGCGTTTTCATTGTGGTGAATGTTTTATGATTATGTTTCTTTCTCTTTGGTGTCTTGGATGGGGGGTGTGAGATAATTGTATCGATTCCTGGTGATTGCCTTCACTTCTATTTTGTGGTGACAGCTGTGCAACTGTGGTGATACCCAGCTAACAGTTGTGTTTTATAAACGTTTTCAAAACGTCCGAAGGGACGTCAGGTAACTTTCGCTTGGATATATGCTGCAACGTTAAACTAAAGATCAATTTTAATGTTTAACCGCCAGCTGTGAAACTGAGGTGATAGCGATATAACCTTTGGTGATAGCTGAGAAATTCAGGTGATAGTTGTGAAACAGAGATGTTTGCTATATAACCTGTTGGGACAGCTGTGAAAATGAGGTGATAGCCGTATGCCCTTTGGTGAAAGGCTGTAAAAGTAAGGTGTATCTATACTTCCTATGTTGAAAGCTGTTAGACTGGGGTGAAAGCCAAAAGACCTGTTGCGACAACTGCAAGTCTGATGTGATATCCGCACTTCCTGTGATTACAAATGTGAAACTAATGTCATAGCCATATTTCCTACAGTATATAACACAGGTGATAACCATATTATTTGTGGTGATAGCTAAACTGAGGAGAAACAATATAACCTGTTATGATTGCTGTTTAACTCACGCTATATAATCTGTGGTGAACGCTGTGAAATTCACACGATGGCCATAACACCTGTGGTGACCGCTGTGAAACCGAGGAGATAGCCATACTACCAGTAGGGAAAGCTCTGAAAGCCATACGATAGACATATTAGCTATGGTGATAGCTGCGAAACTAATGTGAAATAAAAATCAAAAATGAGTTCCTTTAAGAGCAATGAAAACATTCATAAGAAAGGAGATGGGTCATACTACGTAGTTTCGGCTAATAAAGCCTCATCAGTGACCCTGTAATGATCCGACAACGAAAGCCAGAGGAAACATACTGCAATTTTGCGAATTTCGAATAGGCAGTCGAGTCAAAGACTGATATAAATCAAAATGGGATCCAAATAATTAAAAACCTGTCTAGAATATGAGTCTAAACCAATAATTTATTTCTGATTCCTTAGAATATTCACGCTGATCTCAAAGGACCAAAAGTAAAATATAAACTGCACTATGGTTGATGTACGGGGAGACGTTTTACGGCCGCCACACGGCACAACACCTGAAAGCCATTTTACCTGTTTTACCTGTTTTGTTTGCTGCGAAACCCATGTGATAGCCATACCACCTATGGTGACAGCTGTGAAACTAATATTACTGCTACATAATCTGTGGTGACCACTTTAAAATCTTAGGGGATAGCCATATTACCCGTGGTGATATCTATAAAACGGATGTGATAGCTATACTACCTGTGGTTATAGATGAGAAACTCACGTTATAGCCTTATTATCTGAGTATTATTTATTTATCGTGCTAACAGATTTGAAAGTGAATTGATTGTCATGTCATATGTGCTGTTAGCTGTGAGACTCGGGTGATGGTTAGAAGCCTCCGTGGTGTAGTGGTTACGATAGTCGCCTTGTAAACTAGGGATCGCAGGATCGATCCCGGGCTTCTCCAGACTTTCGGATGTGTCTTAAACCGAGGTCTCGTCTCCGTATGACCTTAGCTTTGGTGGGATGTATAACTCAAACACCCACTCACTCAGTTGATGGACATTCTACCTGTTGCGATAATGGAGATACAAAGGTCACTGCTATATAACATTGATGACAGCTGTGAAACTGATGTGATAGCTAAACTTCCTATGGTGATAGCTGTGACACCGAGGTGATAGCATCTTACCTGCGGTGATAAAGTAAAACTCAGATTGTAGTCATATTACCAATGTTGAAAGCCGTGAAACGATGCGATAGCCATTCTACATTTGGTGATAAATGTAATGCTGAGGTGATAGCTGTGAAACTCAAGTGATAGCCATACTACCTCTAGTGAAAAATGTGAAACACAGGTGATTTCTATTCTGTCTCTGGCGATAGCTGTGAAACTGAGGTGATAGACATATTTCTGTGGTGACAGCTGTAACTCTGATGTAAAATCCAGCTGTGAAACTAATGTGATAGCTTTATTCCCTGTGGTGGTAGCTGTGAAACCCAGGTGATAACCATTCTGCAGGTGGTGACAATTTTGAAACACAGGTGAATGCTATATTACATGTGGTGAAAGCTGTTTTCCTGTGGTGATAGCTGTGAATACGAGGTGATAGCATATCACCCGAGGTTACAACTGTAAATGTCAGATTATAGCAAGATTATCTGTGGTGACGTCTGTGAAACTGAGGCTATAGCCATACTACCTGTGGTAATAAGTGTGATGCTGAAGTGATAGCTGTGAAACTCAAGTAATAGCCATACTACCTCTGGTGACAATGATGAAACACAGGTGATTGCTATATTACCTATGGACGACGGATGTGAAACACAGATGATAGCTTTATATCTTATAGTAACAGCTGTAAGTCTGATGTCATATGTATACCATCTTTGGTGACAGCTGAGAAAGTAATGTGATAGCCATATTACCTGTGAATATCAAACTATCAATTAAGAAAGCTGAGAAACTCAGCTAAAAATGATGTAATCTGTGGTAGAAGCTGTAAAACTAAGGCGACAGCCATGTTACCTGGTTTGATTGCTGTGAAAATCATGTGATAGCCATACTACCTATATTGCCAGCTGTGAAACTGAGGTGATTGTTATATAACCTGTGATGACAGCTGTGCACCTCAGGTGGCAGCCATATTACCTGTGGTGATAGCTGTGACTACCTCTGGTGACAGCTGTAAATAAGAGGTGTTTACTGTATTACCTTTCTTTTACGACAGTTGTGAAAACTGAGATGATAGGTTTTGTGTGCGAAACAGGGGTGACAGCAAAGTAGAAGTAAAACAAAGATCAGGAATCGATACAATTAACATACTCCACCCATCAAAGACACCAAAGGGAAAGAAACACAAACATTAAGCGACCAGACCATACTGGAAACCTAAACAAAGGAAGGCCATAAGGACAGTTACTTTCCCACAAAATGGCCATATGGGCATCCAAAATAAAAAGACACAAGTGATACACACAGTAAGTAACAAACAACCGCCTTGGAACGGTCAGTGAAAAGATTTCCACTGGGGGCTTAAATCGATTTTACGTGGCCACAATCCTCGCCCTTACTTCCGTCGCGATTTAGACAAATAATTTGTTCAGTCCGCATGAAAGCCTCCTAACTAATCAGTGCAACATCTCCGTGAACACAAATAATCAAAGAAACACAGAGGTGAGACAGAGGTGAGGACTAGACAGCAAGAAACCACTGAAATGCTGGAGCAAAAGAAAACCAACAATTATACTTCGATGGGCCCGACCAGAGACAGAGCATCAGGCACCAACCAACATTACCTTGAATTAGATCTCTCTAACTCTAACGGGCCTCCGTGGCCTAGTGGATAAGAGCGCTGACTCTTAGTCATTAGGTCTCTCACCGCCGTAGGTTCGAGCCTCGCTCGGGTCACGTGTGAGACGCCAAGTTCTGCAACGGAAGGTCAGGTGGTTTTTCTCCGGGTACTCCGGTTTTCGCCCACCTCTGATTAACGATCGGCTCGATATGAGTGAAATAATCTTGAAAGGGCCGTAAAACCCAAACCAAAAAAAAAAAAAAAAAAAATCTCTCTAACTCTCAATAAGCCTTTACGTTGGAACCGTCATAGAATCTGAGGCCTGATCCACCGGCGTGCCATTAAAGAGGGAAGCAAAGTTGCCAACCGTGATTGGGTTAACTACCATGCATGCAGTCTGTCGTATAATATCCATGTTGTACCCAATCTTTTTATATCGAAGAATGATTTTACGAAATTGGGTGCTAAATACTATCTTTAGCGACAGCTGTGAAAATTTAAAAGAAAGACCCAGGGAGCGCCACAGTCACAAGACACAGCCCACTCACGACAGGAAGAGGAAACATAGACAAAACAAGAAAAAATACGAGTGTTTATGAAACGGAACAATCAGCCCTCTCTTCCCCACAGGGGGTGATCAGACCATTAGAAAACACTAAACAACAACTCACAACAAATTCGCAGATATGCGATGATAGCCATGCTACCCGTGGTGATAGCCATATTACCTGTGGTGATAGCTATAAAATGTAGGTGAAAAACTGTGGTGACAGCTGTCAAATTAAGGTGATAGCCATAATACCTTTGGAGATAGTTGTGAAATTCAGGTGATAGACTGTGAAACTTAGTTGATAGCTTTATTACATATTTGGGCAACTATTACTCAAGTTATGGCCATATTAACTGAAACTAAGGGGATAGCCATACTAACTCTGCAAACAGCTGTGAAACAGAGGTGACAGCTGTACTACCGGTGGTGACAAGCCGAAGCGATAGGCATATTACCTATAATTATAGTTGTGGAATTCAGATGATAGTTATACTAAGCATAGTGAAACTCAGGCGAAATATGTGAAGCTGAGGTGACAGCCATATTACCTGTGGTGGTAGCTGTTAAATTGAGGTTATAGCCACATTACCATCTGTGATACCAATGAAGCCAGGTGATAACCATACTAGTTGTAGCGACAGTTGTAAAACAGATGTTATTTCTGCATTACCTCTTGTGACAGCTGTCAGCCGATGTCATAACCGTTTTACTTGTGATTATAGCTGTGAAATTCAAGTCATAGTCATATTTCTTGTTTTGAAGCTCAAGTGATAGCCATATTTCCTGAGGTGACAGCTGTGAAATGGAGATGATAGCCATATTACATACATTTATAGCTATGGAACCCAGATGATAGCAATATAACCTGAGGGGATATCGTTGTTACCTGTAGGAATACATCTGAAACTCGGGTGATAACCATACTAACTGTTTGACAATTATGTATCATAGTTGACTGCTATATTATCTGTGGTAACGACTGTCAAACTAAGGTGATAGCAATCTAACTTTTGTGAAGGAAAGCTGAGAAAGTCAGGTGATAGCCAGATTACTTGTTGTGATAGCTGTGAAACTAAAATGATAGCCATACTACCTATAGTTAAACGATTGCTATATAATATATGGTGACAGCTGTGAAACTGAGGTGATGGCGATATTACCTTTGGCGATGGATGTTTAACTCTGGTGATAACCATACTACTCAGGTGATGGCCATATAGCCTGTAGTGATAGCTGTCAAGCTAAGGGGATAGCCAAACAAGCTATGGGAATAGCTGTGAAACAGACTTGATTGCTGTATTACCTGTGGCAGCTGTCAAACCGAGGTGACAGGCATATTACAGATGATAGTCATACTGCTTCTTGTGAAACTCAGGTGATAACCATTTGACCTGAGGTGTAAAATGCGAAACTGAGGTGACAGCCATATTAACTGTGGTGGTAGCTGTAAAACTGAGTTTATAGCCATATTACCGGCGGTGATGCGTCTGACTGGTGATCAGAAGTACGCGGATTCAATACTTGCCGGGGTTGGCAGTATTTTTTCGTGGATATTGATCATTATATCGTTTCTATCATCATTCTTTCCCTTCCGCTGATTCAAGAAGGGCAGTTGTCAGTTTCTGGCGAAAGAATGTACACTGTACTGGTCAACCACTTATGTACAAGACAGCCCAGGAAACGTGTGGATAGGTAAACTGACAGGCTAAAAGATTACATAGTGTTGACTGGGCCATTAAACTGCAATCAATGAAAACAAAAACCTGTGAACTCATGTGATAGCATTACTACCTGTGGTGACAGCTGGGAAAACATGGCGTTAACCGTACGAGTTTTAGTGACTGTTGTGAAACAGAGGTGATTGTTGTATAACATGTTGTGACAGCTGTCAACCAAGATAACAGCCGTATTATCTGTAATGATAGCTCTGAAATTCAGGTGATTATGTTTGTGGGAAGCTCAGATGATAGCTATACTTCCTGTGGTGACAGCTGTGAAATGGAGGTGATATCCATATTAGCTCTGGTGATAGCTGTGAAACTCAGTTGACAGCAATATAACCTGTGGTTACAGCTGTCAAACTAAGGTGACAGCCATGTTACCTGTAGTGATAGCTCTGAAACTCAGGTGATAAACCATTCTACCTGTTGTGACAAGTGTGAAACATAGTGGATTGCTGTATTACTTGTGGTGACAGCTGTCAGTCTGAGGTGATAGCGATATGATCTTTGGTGATAGATGTAAAAGTCAGGTGATAACCATACTACCTGCTGTGAAGGAAAGCTGAGATATTCAGATGATACCATATTACTTGTGGTGATAGCTGTGAAACTAAGGTGACAGCCATACTACCATACATGGTAAAATGATTGCTATATATTATGTTATGACAGCTGTGAAATTGATGTGATAGCCATATTACCTGTGGTGATGTGATGATAGCTAAGAAACTGAGGTATTGGCGATATTACCTGCTGAAAGCTGTGAAACTCTGGTGATAACCAAACTACCTGTTCTGACATTTGTGAAACGGAGGTCATTGCTTAATAACCTGAGGTGACAGTTGTGAAACTGAGGTGTTTGTCATACCACCTTTGGTGATAGGTGTGAAACAGGATTTAAAACTAGAGGTGAAGACAGTGATCAGGAATGGATTCAATTACCCCTAATCTCCTAACAGAGACAACAATGGGAAATAATTCGCAATTGAAATAACTAAATCCTAATGAAAACACCACAAGCGGATAGCCAAAAGGACTTTTACTTTCACACAAAAATGGCCAAACAGCGATCGAAAATAAAAAGACATAAGCAATACATACATGCAAAGACGCACTGTAACAATAATAAACCACAACACAAGAACCGCCTTGGAATGATCAGCAAAAAGTATTCAACTCAGGGGCTTAAATCGATTTTACATGGCCTCAGTCCTCGTCATTGGTTCTTTTATGGTTTAGACAAATAATTGTTAAAGTCCGCATAAAGTCACATCACATGTGTTGACAGCTGTAAAACTGGAAACTCAGGAGATATCCATATTACCCGTGGCGATATCTATAAGACTAATTTGAAAGCCTTACCCCGGAGTCTAACTGTTGGTTTTCTTTTGCTCCGGCATTTCATTGGTTTAGTGCTTTCGAGTCCTCACCGTTGTTTCATCTCTATGGTTGTTTGAGCTTTTGTGTTCACAGAGATGTTGCACTGATGAGTTAGGAGGCCTTCATGCGGACTGAACAAATTATTTGTCTAAATCGCGACGGAAAGGCGAGTATTGTGACCACGTAAAATCGATTTAAGCACCCCCACCCCCCCCCCCCCCCCACACACACACACACCCAAGTGAAATTCGTTTCCACTGACCTTTCCAATACGGTTCTTCTGTCGCGGTTTATTTTTGTTATGATTTGTTTTGGGTGTTTGCGTCGCTCATATTATTTTATTTTGGATAGCCTATTGGCCATTTTGTGGGAAAGTATCTGTCCTTTTGGCTTTCCGCTGTTGATGTTTCCATTGGGGTCTGTTGTTACACGTTTGTGTTTCTTTCTCTTTGGTGTCTCTGATGGGAGCTGTGGGTTATTTATATCGATTCCTGATCATTGCCTCCACTTCTGTTTTATTACCTGGACTGACAGCTGTGAAACTGAGGTGATAGCCATATTATATATAGTGGCAACTGTTATTCAGGTGTGGCCATATATAGCCTGCGGTGATAGAGGTGAGTGCTGCATTACCTGTGGTGACAGCTGCTAAACCGAGGTGATATGTATATTACCTATAATGACATGTGTAAAAATCGGATGATAGTCATACTACTTCTTGTGAAATACAGGTGACAGCCATATTGCCTGAGGTGAAAGATATGAAACTGAGGTGGCAGCCATATTACCTGTGGTGGTAGCTGTTAAAGCCATATTACCTGCTCAGATGATAGCCTTACTACCTGTGGTGACAGCTGAGAAACTCAGGTGATATCCATACTCAATTTAGTAATAGCTATGAAACAGAGGCGATTGCTGTAAAATACAGGCAAGAACCGTATAACCTGCGATGATAGCTGTGAAAATCAGGTGATAGTCATATTTCTTGTTGTGAAGCTCAGGCGACAGCCATATTTCCTGAGATGACCGCTATGAAACGGAGGTGATAGCCATATTTCCTAAGGTGATAGCTGTGAAACTCTGTTGAAAACAATATAAACTGTGGTGACAGCTGTCAAACTGAGGTGATAGCCATGTTACCTGCAGTGATTACTTCTACTTTGAAACTCGTCCGATAATCATACTGCCTGTTGTGACAATTGTGAAGCATAGTTGATTGCTATAATTATTACCTATGGTGACAGATGTAAACCTGAGGTGATAGCGAAATAACCTTTGGTGATATATGTGAATATTCTGGTGATAGCCATATTACCTGCTGTGAAGGAAAGCTGAGAATGTCGGGTCTTAGCCATATTGTGGTGATAGCTGTGAAACTAAGGTGATAATCATAATACCTATAGTGACAGCGGTGAAACTGAAGTGATTGCTATAATATATGTGGTGACAGCTGTGAAACTGAGGTGATAGCCATATTAACTGCGGTGCTGTGGTGGTAGCTGAAAAATTCGGGTGATACCAATGTTGACTTTGTTGATAGTTGTTAAACTCCTTTAACCATACTACTTATTGTGACCTTTGTGAGACAGAGGTCATTGATTAACAACCCGTGGTGACAGTTGTAAAACTGAAGAGTTAGCCATACTACCTGTGGTGATCGCAGTGAAACTTAGGTGATCGCCATATTACCTGTGGTGATATCTGTGAGAATAAGTTCAAAGCCATACAAGCCAAAATATTAATGGTAAAAGGTGTGTGCGGCATCAGTTGTGATAGCCATTCTACCTGGCAATTCAACCTGTGGTGACATTCGTATAACTCAGGTAACAGCCTCATCACCTGTGGTGATAGCTGTGAAACTTACCCGTGTAGACATAAATGACCCAGTTGACAGTCGTTCTTCCTCTGATGATAGCTGTACTACTAAGATGACAGCCATATTAACTGTGGTGATAGCTAAGATTTGTTTGTCAATAGTTTTTACTTCCCAGGCAATACCATTTTGGATATTTGGAGGTTGCTTTAGATTTTGAGGGACTTTTACCCGACACTGAGATAAACTGACATCTCAAGGCCTACCACCCAAAGAAACCGCAAGGGTTTAACCAAGAGGACCATGATGGTCCTATATCGCTCACATGAGCTAAGAGATTAACATGTAGGCCCCAGGGCGGTGCAATATTTTTTGGACCCAGGTCTATAATTTGAACAACATAAGCAGAGGTCCACTGAATGAAGCTAAACATCGAATATAAAAGGCATGGCCTTCTGGTTTTGGACAATAAGATTATTCAAAAGTTTTCTCTTTATAAGTCTATGTAAAACCAGTGGACCCAAGGGCGGGGCCATTTTTGGCCTCCATGCTATGATTGGAACGATCATGGTAGAGGTCCATTAGATGAAGCTTCAAACCAAATTTCAAAGACCTGGGCCTTCTGGTTTCAAACGAGAAGATTTTTAAAGGTTTTCCCTCTATTAGCCTATGTAAAACCAGTGGACCCCGGCGCGGGAGCATTTTTGGCCACAGGGCTATAATTTGAACAATCTTGGAAGAGGTCCACTAAATGACGCTTCATATCAAGTATCAAAAGACCTGAGCTTTCTGGTCTCAGACAATAAGACTTTTAAAGGTTTACCCAATATAAGCTTATGTAAAACCAGTGAACACCAGCGCGGGGGCATTTGTAGCCCCAGGGCTATAATTTGAACAATCGTGGTAGAGGTTTACTAGATGAAGCTTCATAATAAATATCAAAGACCTGGACCAGCTGGTTTCACAGAAGAAGATTTTTATATGTTTTCCCAATATTAGCCTATGTAAAACCAGTGGGCCCCGGAATGGGGGCATGATTGACCCCAGGGTATTAATTTGAACAATCTTGGTAGAGATTCACTAGATGAAGCTTCATACTAAATATCGAAGACCTGGACCTTCAAGTTTCAGACAAGAAGAGTTTTATATGTTTTCCCTATATAAGCCTATGTGAAACGAGTTGGCCCCGGTGCGGGGGCGTTTTTGGCCCCAGAGCTATAATTTGAACAACCTTGGCAGAGGTTCACTAGATGAAGCTTCATACCAAATATCAAAGACCTCGGCCTTCTGTATTCTGAAAAAAAGATTTTATATGTTTTCCCTATATCAGCCTATATAAAACCAGTGGGCCCTGGCGCGGGGGGGGGGGGGGGGGGGGGGCGTTTTTGGCCCCAGGGCTATAATTTGAACAATCTTGGTAGAGGTTCAGTACCTGGGCCTTCTGGTTTCAGACAAAAAGATTTTTATATTATATGTTTTCCCTATATCAGCCTTTATAAAACAAGTGTGCCCCGAGGCGGGGACATTTTTGGCCCCAGGGCTATAATTTGAACAATCTTGGTAGAGGTCCACTAGATGAAGCTTCATATCAAATATCAAAGACGCGGCTTTTGGATTTCAGATAAGAAGATTTTTAAATGTTTTCCTTATATAAGCCTATGTAAAAACAGTGGGCCACGGCATGGAGGCATTTTGGCCCCAGTGCTATAATTTGAACAATCTTGGTAGAGGTCCACTAGATGAAGCTTCATACCAAATATCAAAGACCTATGCCTTCTGGTTTCAGAGAAGAAGATTTTTAAAGATTTTTTCTTATTTTCCCCTTTTCGTTGCCATGGCAACCAGAGTTCAGCATGGAATTGAATTCTTTGAACAACTTTGAGAGAGGACCACATATGGATCTTTTCTGCCAAGTTTGGTCAGAATCTGTTCAGTGGTTAAGGAGGAGATGATGTTTAAAGAAATTGTAAACGGACGGACGGACGGACGACGACGCCGACGTCGACGGACGGTGAATGATCACAATAGCTCACCCTGAGCCTTTGGCTCAGGTGAACTAAAAAACGGTTCGTCTCGCACCACATTATCCTGGGAAGGCTTATTTCTTATAAGCTGTAAGCCGTAATTGTATCGATTCCTGATCATTGCCTTCATTACGATTTTATTAACATTTCTAACACGTTTACAGACGTCATTTTATTGTGCGAATATTTTGGCAATGCATTTAACAAACGTTTCTCTGCTTACATTTCCGAATAATTTCATCAATGTTATTTTTGATGCTTTAATCAGCATGTTAATGACATTGTAAAACATTGGAAAATGTATAAGCTCTTCAATTCAGTACTTCTGTCAATGGAACCCATTATAACACACACATCTTGCACTGCTTTCTGTCAGTTGTTCTTCATCTATTGAAGTTTGTGGCACTTTTCCTATTTCTGGTTCAAATTTAGATTGTTAGTGCTCATTAGAACAGACTGTTCGAGGCAATTTTAATGAGTATATACGTCTATGCTGTGGGTAAGAATATGGTAAAAATGAATACCCTTGCCAACCCCTACTTTCATATGTATGAAGTGGGGTCTAAATGGGTATGTATTTCCCGGACTTGTTAATTTGTTTTAACAGTATAGGCATAATTTATTTCAACAGCAGCTTTGTGTCCATAAAGTATCCCAGTGGCTCAATTGAATGCGCAAGCTCGAGGGATTGATCATCTCTAGACTGAGGATGTTTCTTGCGAGTGAGAATGATCACGGACTATATTCTATGGTATTTCGCCCTCTTCTGCTTGTCCGTTTCTAAAAGCTGAATGCGCGCTATACTTGCACTGGTTATCAGCATATTGGTGATCTATTTACATTTTTTTTCTTATGAGTCCTGTGAACTCGCTATGTCCCCATTCTATAAGAAAGTTCCACTGCAAAATTATTTGTACAAAACACAGTTTAAACCCCCAGTGGAATTCGTTTCGCTGACCGTTCCAAGGCGGTTCTTCTGTCGCGGTTTATTTTATTTTTTTTGGCTTGTCTTTGAGTATTTGTGTCGCTTATATTGTTTTATTTTGGATAGCCAATTGGCCATTCTGTGTTAATTGATATTTCAATTAGGGTCTAGTTGTTTCATGTTTGTGTTTCGTTCCCTTTGGTGTCTCTAGATAGTGGGAGCTGTGGTTTTATTTATCGATTCCTGATCATTGCCTGCACATATATTTTGATGGCTGGTGGGTGAACAAACAAATGGACAGAAACATAGGTCCCTAAGTCGTGCCATGTTAAAAGCAGGCATGTAAGAAAAAACAAACAAAAAAACACACACACAAAACAAAAACTGATAGTAAGCAAGAAAACAACTGAATTTTGTTGGCAGACAGTATTTTATTTAATTTTTATTTATAATTCATTTCACTTATTCCTGCTTTTAGCGTCTGTAACTGTTCTTCTTCTCCTCCATGTTGATTCTGAAACACAAGGAAAAGTTCATCGCAATTTAAATATAAAAGATTGACAGATACCTATGGACATTTTTAGAGGGATGCGAGTCATGCAAACATGCACACATGCAGACATGCACATATGCATGCACACTCACACACATGCATGCATGCACATACACATGCATGCACACACACACGTTTGCATGCGCACACACACATGTATGCCATCATGCATGCACACATACATACATGAATGCATATGCGTGTGCAAACACGCAAGCATGCATGCAAGCACACATGCATGCACATACACTCATGCAAGCATGCACACACACTAATGTAGACTTGCATGCACACATACATGCATGCATGCACTCACACATGCATGCATACATGCACACAAATGCATGCACACACACACACACACACACACACACACACACACACACACACACACACACTCGTGCATGCATGTATAAATGCAATATCCCCATTCCCTAACAACTTGGCCATCAGAATCTAACTGTTGGTTTTCTTTTGCTCCAGCATTTCAGTGGTTTCTTGCTGTGAGTCCTCACCGTTGTTTCATCTCTGTGGTTGTTTGATTTTTGTGTTCACGGATATGTTGCACTGATAAGTTAGGAGGTCTTCTTGAGGACTGAACAAATTATGTCTTAATCGCGACGGGAGTAAGGGCGAGGATTGTTGCCACGTAAAATCGATTTAATCCCCCCACCAGTGGAATTCGTTTCCGCTGACCGTTCCAAGGCGGTTCTTCTGTCGCGGTTTATTTTTGTTATGGTTTGTCTTTGGGTGTTTGTGCCGCTTATATTATTTTATTTTGGATAGCCTATTGCCCATGTTGAGGGAAAGTAACTGTCCTTTTGGCTTTCCGCTATTGATGTTTCCATCGGGATCTGTTGTTGCATGTTTGTGTTTCTTTCCCTTTGGTGTCTCTGATGGGAGCTGTGGGTTGATTGTATCGATTCCTGATCATTGCCGCCACTTCTAATTTGGTTGTGCGAGGGACAGAGATTGGATCGATCCCAGGCTTTCGGATGAGTCTTTAAACCGAGGTCCCGTCCCCGTATGATCTAAGCTGTTGGTGAGACGTAAAACCCAAACACTCACTCACTGTGCGAGGGAGATGATAACTGTTAATGTGTATATATGAAGAAAAAAGAAAATAAGAACAAAAGAGAACAAATTTCCATTCCTCCACCAGCATTTGAACTCTTGAACATTTGAACCCTCTGATTCATAATCGACAATCTGATTAGTAGTCCAGCACTCTATCCACTACACAGGCACACGATACTTAAGTTATGTCATGCATCACAAAACATACAAAGTACAAATACCCAAAGTGACAAAAGGCCATAACTCATGAAGTATTTTTCGGAATTTAATCAAAAGCTCATCCGGTCATCTACTCATTATAACCAATCTATTTACCAACTTTCAAGGCTCTAGCTCGTATAGTCTTTGAGATATTTTGCTGACAAGATTTTATAAAAAAATTCGAAGGGCAATAACTCCTAAAAAGGGCATTCTCCGGATAAGATCATATATGAAATTTCAAAACCCTAGCACACGCAATTCTTAAGTTATGCTTTGTATCACAAAACATACAGAGGTACAATGTACAAATACCCAAAGTGACAAAGGGTCATAACTCATCACCACAAATCTATTCACTAACTTTCAATGTTCTAGCTCCAATGAATTTTGAGATATTTTGCTGACAAGATTTTATCCACCCCCCACAAAAAAAAAATCAAGTGGCAATAACTCTCGAAAGGGGATGAGAAAAAAAATCGCGTCACCTAATTGTCCACGAGGAATCCATATATAAAATTTCAAAACGCTGGCATACGCGGTTCTTAGGATATGTTACGCATCAAAACGGACAGACAGACGGACGAACGAAGCAGAAGCAATATGCCCCTCCAACTTCTTTAATGAACATGGACAGATCTGTACATTTTGCAGACATTTTAAAACTTGTAACATTCATCACAATATAGTCATATATATTTATATATATATTTGCATATTTTTATATTCTTATAGTGATGAAAAACGAGGTGTTTATCTGTACCTCTCCAACATGAATATTTGGCTTGAAGATTGTTAGATATATGTAGTACACTAACTGGTCATAGTAATAGCTGTATAAGTCAATTTTTACAGTTTAATGGCCTTGTTGACAGTTGCATGGGTCACTCTGATATCTGTATAAGCCAAGATGACAGCTGTAAGAGTAGTTATATGATTCATGATGGTAGCTACGGTATATGAATCATAGGGACAGCTGTATGACACATAATTACAGCAGTACGAATCATGGTGATAGCTGTATAACAAATGGTGATAGCTATTAGAGTAATTATTCTAAAATATGATTCATGGTGAAAGCTGTGTGATAGCTGTGTGAGTTATAGTGAGAGCTCGATGATTTATCTTGACAGCTGCATGAGTAGTTGTGGTAGCTGTATTAGTCGTGCTGATAGCTGTATAAGTTATGGTGATTGCTGTATGGGCCAAGGTAATACAGGCGTATCCGAGATAGCTATATGATTCGTGGGGATAGCTGTATGTGTCATGATGACAGCTGTTTGACTCATGGTGACAGTTCCATGAGTCATGATGACAGCTAACTGAATCATGATGAAAGCTGTATGAGTCATGAAGGTAGCTGCGGTTGACATAGTGATAGCAACGTAGTGTACAAGTCTTTCTGGGACAGACTAGCTAGTTTCCGCAATTAGGCCTAGCCAGTGACCCTCAAATATTCTCAAACGTTCGCAGTGGAATCCATGATCCAAAAGGACTAGAAAATATAACCCACACTATGATGAAGGCCAGGGAGACGTTTTACGGCCGCCACATATTCCCTTAACACCAGCTGTGGTGAAGGTAAAATAGCATATATAAGGGATAATCCTTTGGAAGCAAGGACTACAACACGGAACCGAAAATCGTAGTGTGTGTGTGAATTCGGGTTTAACGTCGCTTTTAACAATTTTTCAGTCATATCACGACGGTGTCTGGTTGCGACAGGGAGCTCAATGCTCACTTTTTATAGTGCTGCCTCACTGAAGTATCATGTCCCAGACACATTACATGATACCACACCCAGTCACATTATCCTGACACTGGGTCGACCAGTCCTAGCTCTACCCCGTAAATCTGAGTGCCAAGCGTGGAGCAGCTGGTACCATTTTAACGACTTTGGTATGTCGCGGCCCGGGATCGAACCCGTGATCTCCCGTTCCCCGGAGCGGACACTCTACCAACTGAGCTATCGGGGCCGGTTGTAGTAGTGTACAGGATTTTCTGGGCTATGTGATTCTTAGGGATAGTCATAGTGATAGTTGCATGACCTATGGGGAAAGCTATATGAGCCATGCTTATTGCTGTGTGAGTCAGGATGAAAGCTGTTAGGATCAGGATGATAGTTTATTAGCTATGGTGACAGCTTAAGGCGGCATGATGATAGCTCTATGAGCCATGGTGATAGCTTTATGAACCATAGTGACATATGCACGAGACATGGTGATATGAGCCAGTGGCCGATGAAGGAGTCATGGTGACAGATGTAGTGTAGACATAGCGATAGCAGCAACCTTTGAATTATGACAGCAGCTTTAAGAGTCATTGTGACAACTGTATGGGTCTTGTGGCAGCTTTATACGTCATAGGGACAGCTGTATGAATCATGGCAGCTGTATGAGTCATGGTGATAACTTTAGGAGTCAATGTGCTAGCTGTGTGAGTCGTGGTGATTGCTGTATTAGTCATAGTAATACCAGTATGATTAATTGTAATAGCTATAAGAGTCATGGTGGAAGCTGTTTAAGTCCTTTGGCAATAGTATAAGATCCATGGTAATAAATAAATCTGTCCCTGTATGAGTGATACGTACATGTATCAGTCGTCCGTCGTCCTTTCACATGTTCAACTAAGTATATCTTTAAAGCCAGTTGGCCAATCATGATTAAATTTCATGAGAGGCATTATCAGGTTGGGGGAAAAGATGCATTATGTTTTGGGGCAGATCAGATGGAAACTCTTGTTGGCATGGCAACATATAGCTCCTATAGACTCATCGGAGTCTAACTGTTGGTTTTCTTTTGCTCCAGCATTTCAGTGGTTTCTTGCTGTCGAGTCCTCACCGTTGTCTCACCTCTGTGGTTCTTTGATTTTTGTGTTCACGGAGATGTTGCACTGATGAGTTAGGAGGCCTTCATGCGGACTGAACAAATTATTTGTCTAAATCGCGACGGAAGTAAGGGGGAGGATTGTGGCCACGTAAAATCGATTTAAGCCCCCCAGTGGAAATCTGCCACTGACCGTTCCAATGCGGCTCTTCTGTGGCGATTTATTTATGTTGTTGTTTGTTAATTACTGAGTGTATCACTTGTGTCTTTTGGTTTTGGATGGCCATATGGCCATTTTGTGGGAAAGTAACTGTCCTTATGGCCTTCCTTTGTTTAGGTTTCCATTATGGTCTGGTCGCTTAATGTTTGTATTTCTTTCCCTTTGGTGTCTTTTATGGGTGGAGTAAGTTAATTGTATCAATTCCTGATCTTTGTTTTACTTCTACTTTACATCGGGAAAAACTTCTCTGAAACCACTAGGCCCAGAGCTTACATATGAAGCATGTAGCAATGTCAAGTGGTCCCCTACATAAATTGTGCCATTCATGCCTCTGGGGTCTAAACTGGCCACTCCCCGGGCCCCTTAGCCCTCATAGACTTATAATGGAAAAAAGCTTAAAAATTCTTCTTCTCTGAAACCACTAGGCGCAGAGCATATATATTAAGCATGTAGCAATGTCAAGTGGTCCCCTACATAAATTGTGCCAATCATGTCCCTGGGGTGTAAACTGGCCACATCCCGAGGGCCATTCAAGCATGACTTTTCATCAAAAGCATGTACTTGATGTACTTTCACGTATTAACAATATAGGTATGGGAAATTGCACTGATGAGTTAGAAAGCCTTCATGCGGACTGAATAAAGTATTTGTCTAAATCGCGACGGAAGTATTCGCGAGGATTGTTGCCATGAAAAATTGATTCAAGCCCCCCCCCCCGACCCCCCCCCCCCCCCGCCCCCATCGGAGCGGGGTTCATTTTACTGACCGTTCCAAGGTGGTTCCTCTGTCGCAGTTTATTTTTGTTATGGTTTGTCTCAAGTGTTTGTGTCGCGTATATTATTTTGTTTTGGATAGCCAGTTGGCCATTTTGTGAGAAATTAACTGTCCGTTTTGGCTTTCTGAGTTGATGTTTCCATTAGGGTCTGTTGTTTCATGTTTGTGTTTCTTTCCCTTTGGTGTCTCTGATGGGAGCTGTGGGTTGATTGCATCTATTCCTGATCATTGCCTTCACTTATATTTTGGCAGTCAGTACCAGTTTTCAATTTTCCACATTACAAGTCTATTGAACTTCTAAGTTGACATAACAACCAAACTAAAGAGCCGAATTTCATAAAATATATTAAACATGATATGGCAAATTTTGTGAATATTTCCATAAAGTCGCAGTCCCATATGGTTTCTGAGAAGATGTTGTTTTTTTTAAGTATTTTTCTGGCATTTCGGTTTCCATGGCAGCCAAGCAACAAATAAAAGTGATCATTAGGCCTAAAATCAGATAGATGACAGCACAAAGGATATTAATATGAAAGTTTTGTCAAAATATCTGCAAGACTTGGCAGTAACTACCATTTTTCTATTTTCACCATTATAAGGCTATGTAACCTCTAAGATGCCATAGCAACCAAAATAATGAGCAGAATTTCATGAAAAATAAAAACAAAAGAAAAACACTAAACATGTAAGGGAAAATATGGTGAATATGTCCATTGAGCCTCAGCCTCATAGAGCATATAGTTTCCGGGGAGATGATTTTTTTAGTTATTCTTTTTGGCATTTGGGTTTGGCAAAAACTAACAAGAGCTGTTACATGACAGCATAGCTCGCCTGTTTCGCGCCTTCAAGATATAAGGTAAAATTGCTGAACCATGAAATATAGGTCACACTCACCTAGATATATTCTGAGATCAATAACTGGGACACATGGAACATAATTCCAGATATTACATATCAGAATTAAATTGTGTCTGAATATAAGGCAAAATCATTGAACTATGAAAATAGCTCACAATGACCTACATATATTTCTAAGTCAATCATCTGGTCACATGGAACTAATAATCCAGGTGAGACATTTCTCGATCAAATCGTATTCAAGATAATAGGCAAAATCATTGAACCATGAAATACAGGTCACACTTACCTAGATATAATTCAAGCTCAATCATGGGGTCACGTGGAATAAATAATCCAAGCTTGACATTTCTCCATCAAATTGTATTCAAGATAATAGACAAAATCACTGAACCATGAAATATAGGTCACACTGACCTTGATATATTTTGCGGTCAATTATCGGGTCACATGGAACTAATAATCCAGGTATGACATTTCTCCATCAAAAAGTATTCAAGATAATAGGCAAAATCACTGAACCATGAAATATAGGTCACACTGACCTAGATATATTTTGCGGTCAATAATGGGATCATATGGAACTAATAACCCAGGTTTGACATTTATCCATCAAATAATATTAAAAGTAATAGGCAAAATCACTAGACCATGAAATGTAGGTCACCATGACCTAGATATATTTTGCGGTCAATTATCGGGTCACATGGAACTAATAATCCAGGTATGACATTTCTCCATCAGATAGTATTCAAGATAATAGGCAAAATCATTGAACCATGACATATAGGTCACACTGATGTAGATATATTTTGAGGTCAATCAGCAGGTCACTTGGAACTAATAACCCAGGTATGACATTTCTACATCAAATAGTATTCGAGATAATAGGCAAAATCGCTGAACCATTAAATATATAGGTCACAGTGGCCTAGATATATTTTGAGGTCAATCATGGAGTCACATGGAACTAATATCCCAGGTATGACATTTCTCCTACAAATAGTCTTCAAGGTATAAGGCAAAATCTCTGGACTGTGAAATGTAGGTCATCATCCCCCTTACCCTTTTACACGTGAACCAATGTCACTTGATTGGTTGATGTATAACCAATTGTGTCTAAAACTTGTTAGCATAATGGAAACGTATACAACAAATTACAAAGGTGTCCTAGATTTTGACCCCTAGCCCCACCCCATCCCCATTTCCAGGCATGAACACAGGGGTGTGTTGTCTTGGAATCTCAGAAGACACTCCCAGGTATCCAAGTTGTAAGTATGAATGTTTTGTGATGAGTGACTGTTGAGATATAAGCATTTCAAAAACTTAAACACAGAATTACATTGGTGTTCTAGATTTTGACCCCTAGGCCCACTCAGGGGCATAAACCCAGCGGTCGGTTCTCTTTAAACATCAGAAGACCCTCCCAGGTACTTAAGTTCCAAATATGAGTGGCTGTTGAGTTTTAAGCATTTGAATAACTTTAAGAAGTGTGACGGGAAGGATCACACAAATACAAATGCAAACGCGCACGCAGACGACCGAGATGACAACAATAGCTCTCCATGTACTTAGTACAGGCGAGCTAAAAAGGAACAGTATGCCTAAAATCAGTTTGCACATGCTAGACCACACGAGGAACATAAGTTTTGTCAAAATATCTGCAAAAGCTTTGCAGTTAATACAATTTTTCAATTTTCCCCATCAGAAGTCTATGGAAACTCAAAGTTGCTATAGCAACCACACTTATTTCATTAAAAACATAAACTTTAAATCCTACAACCCAAGGATGCTACAGATACAATCTGATCTCCATCGGACAAGTGGCTTCAGCAGAGATGTTGTCTGTAAATGTTGATGCCAGACATACTACGCAGACGACGGACAACTGCCTATCCTATAAGATCTGCCACAGCCTTCGGCTCTGGTGAGCTAAAATTCTTTAGTCTGATTTTATAACTGTATTTAACGATTTAGTATAATCCTGTAGTTACAAGTACATGATACATGGAACATCACTTTCTTGTCAATGATGGGAGGTGTGAGGCAATTGTATCGATTCCAGATCAATGCCTTCACTTTTATTTTAAAGCATAGGTCTAAAGCTTCACCTAAAATATGTATCGGCTGAGCCAATCCTACTTTAGCATATTTTCTGGTCAAGCCCCATTAACTTTAACTGGCATTTAAATGGAATCATCTAAAAAACTCCTATCAATTGGATAGCATAACATATTTGAGACTACACCAATTAATGGCACACGTCTAATTGGCAAACTGTAATCTTAAGTCAACTCACTCAAAGCTTTCCTAATTTCGAGTTAAAAGTTCTTACAAAATTCCTTTGGTTCCTCAAATATTGTACTGTACCTTCCTCATGGCAGCGATCTTTAGTCTCCAGCTTCACTATATCATGCCTAAATGTAGAAATTATACAAATTAGATCAAAAAGGCATGCTGTATGAAAACAATCAAAATGTATACTGGCCCCCCACAGATGGGGGCTTGAAGAAATAGACTGGGCTTCATGATCCTTACACGCAGAGCTGAAACAGAGGGCACATGAGTACTGGTAAACTGCTTAGAGGTTCTAAGCCTGATCAGGAAAAAGTGGTGCGAGTTGGGCCCGTCATACATATAAAATATATTGGTTTCATTCGGCGGCAGGGCCTGAGATGTCATTTCATCTCAATGTCTTGTAAAAGTCCCACAAAACTAGAAGCAACATCTCCAACAATGACCTTTACAATGTTGATGGGGATGTCAAACCTCAAATAAATAAAAAAAAAACAAGTGCAGTATGCCATCAGAAAAATTAAAGCAATGCATTATGCCTTGCCACTAATTTTCATCAAGCAAGTGCCATAACACTTGTTTGTTTGATCTGAGGTTAAGTATCCCTGTCAACACTGTATAGGTCATTCTCGAGAAGTTGCTTCCAATTCTGTGGGACTTTTACCCAAAACTGAAATGAAATGACTTCTCAATGAAATCAATAGGGTTTATAACCTTGGATGGGTCCACTCGCCCCGCCTTGCCTGGGCAGGCTTAGACCCTCTAAGCGGTTTACAAGTACTTGTGTTGGTCGATTTCAGCTCTGGAAGCATCATGCAGCCCGTCTATTTCTTCAAGCCCCGATGGGCTGCCATAAACACTGTCAAAATGAATTCAAAGTGAAGGTGCATTAGTCTTTCCCTTAATAAAGTTGACATTAATACATGAATAAGGTGACTATTTTCAATGTTCAAAGGGGCCATATCTCCGAAAGGAAGTAAACCAGAATTACAATTCCTATTTTCTGTAGAACCACTCAGGGTACGTAACATTTATGCGAATTTTACGGTAAATATCTACTGTTTACAGAGTAGATAAAAGTATATCACAATTCGCTCATGTGAAAGGGTGCTGGTAAGCCATTTCTGACCTAAAATTGACAGTTTTGGAGGGCCTGTGACCTTGAAAAAAGGTCATGGTCACCAAAAGCAAACCAAATCTTTGGTAGGTTACAATGACATATTGTACAAATAATGTTCTAGAATGTCTGGCCAAATTACAGCTATTCATTCAAGACACCTGTGCAGATAAGCCAAAATTGACAGTTTTGGGGACCTTTGACCTTAGAAATAAGGTCAAGGTCATCAAAAACTAAGGTCGGTCACAATGTCACAATGATATATGGTACCAAGTTTGAACAAATTTCAATGATTCATTCATGAGACAGAATCTGAATCATTTATGAATAATCTTGACAGCTGCAGAAGTATTTGTGGTAGCTGTATTAGTCATGGTGACAGCTGTATGAGTAATGGTGATAGTTGTATGTGCCAAGGTAATGCAGGCGTAACAGTGATAGCAAAATGATTTGTGGGGATAGCTGAATGAGTCATGATGACAGCTAAATGAATCATGATGATAGCTGTATGAGTCAGGAAGTCAGCTGCGGGTGACATGGTGATAGCCATTTGATACATGGTAATAACTGCATGATGTTCTATATAATGGGCAATCCTTTGCAAGCAACCAAGGGCTACAATACGGAACCAAGTTTTTATGGGACGGACTAGCTAGTTTCCGCATTTAGGCCTTGCCAGTGACCCTCAAATATTCTAAAATTTAAGCAGTGGAATCAATGATCGAAAAGGACTAGAAAATATAACCCAAACTATGCCGAAGGGCAGGGAGACTTTTGACAGCCGCCACACATTCCCTAAACACCAGCTGAAGTTAAAATGTCATATATAAGGGATAATCTTTTGGAAGCAAGTACTACAACATGGAACAGAAAATCGTAGGGTGCAGGATTATCTTGGCTATGTGATTCTTGGGGAAAGTCATAGTGATAGTTGTATGACCTATGTTGAAAGCTATATGAGCCATGCTTATAACTGTGTGAGTCCTGATGAAAGCTGTGTGAATCAGAATGATAGTTTATTAGCCATGGTGACAGCTTAAGGCGACATGATGATAGCTCTATGAGTCTATATTAGCTTTATGAACCATAGTGACATCTGCAAGAGTCATGGTGATATGAGCCAGAGTTGCCGATGAAGGAGTCATGGTGACAACTATAGTGTAGACATATCGATAGCAGCAACCTCTGAATTATGACAGCAGCTGTAAGTTTGTTTGATTTGAGGTTTTACGGCCCCGTCAACCCTCTAAAGGTCATTTTGGAGACGCTGCATCCAATTTTGTGGGACTTTTACCCGACATTGAGATGAAATGACTTCTCAAGCCCTGTCGCCCAATGAAACCAATATGGTTTATAAGCATGGACGGTCCGCCTCGCACCGCGGTTCCTGGACAGGCTTAGATCATCTAAGCGGTTTACCAGTACTAGTGTGCGGGCCGGATTCAGCTCTGCCTGGAAGCATCATGCAGCCCATATATTTCTTCAAGCCCCTATGGGCGGGGCTTAGCAGATGTAAGAGTCATTGCGACAATTGTATGGGTCTTGTGGTAGCTTTATACGGACAGCTGTATGAGTCATGGTGATATGAGCCAGAGTGGCCGATGAAGGAGTCATGGTGACAGCTATAGTGTAGTCATAGCGATAGCAGCAACCTATGAATTATGACAGCAGCTGTAAGAGTCATTGTGACAACTGTATAGGTCTTGTAGCAGCTTTATACGTCATAGGGACAGCTGTATGAGTCATGGTGGTATAAGCCAGACTGGCCCATGAAGGAGTCATGGTGACAGCTGTAGTATAGTAATAACGATAGCACCAACCTCTGAATTATGACAGCAGCTGAAAGAGTCATTGTGACAACTGTTTTGGTCTTCTGGCAGCTTTATACGTCATAGGGACAGCTGTATGAATCAAAGTGGCAGCTGTATGAGTCATTGTGATAACTTTAGTCGTCAATGCGCTAGCAGCGTGAGTCGTGTTGATTGCTGTATTAGTCACAGTAATATCAGTATGAGTAATGGTAATAGCTTTAGGAGTCATGGTGGAAGCTGTTTAAGTCCTAGTAATAGCTAAAAGAGTCATGGTAATAAATGAATGTGTCCCTGTGGTAGTGATACGTACATTTATCAGTCGTAGTGACAGCTGTAGTCGTCATGGTGGAAGCAGTATACATGTAAGTCATCGTGACAGCTCTGTGTGTGTGTGTGTGTGTGTGTGTGTGTGTGTGTGTGTGTGTGTGTGTGTGTGTGTGCATGCGTGCTGAGGCATGTTTTCTCCCACCAACAACTAAGATCATATAGAAAGTTGACCTCAGTTTAAAGAATTATCCAAAAGTCTGGAGAATAAAAAGCTAAATGGTTGCCTTTGGAAACAAAGAACACATACAAGAACGAAAATTGGAGACTCGGTTTTATTGAGGCGCTTCATACACAGCAATATAGTTTGCAAGGCTGCATATGCCTAGCACCGGCTTAAGTGATATTCGATATTCAAAGTAAACAAAATAGGCTCAATGATCCCAGAGGAAAAAAAATATAATCTGCCCTATGATGAAGCACAGGGAGACTTTTTACGGCCGCCACACGGCACTTAACAACAGCTGCAGTGAGGTAAAGGTTGCCATTGGAAACAAAGAACACATAAAGAACGAAAATCGGAGACTCGGTTTTATTGAGTATCTTCATACACAGCAATATAGTTTGCAAGGCGTATGATCATAAAGGAAAGGAAAATATAATCTGCACTAAGATAACATTATCTGCTCAAATCGAACCCCCAAGATACATGGTTTCTAAGTCGAGTAGTTTAACCACTACACCCGCGGAGGCTTTAATGGTGGTCACAGCTCAATGAGTCATGATGATAGCATTGTAAGTCATGGGGCTAGCTGTATTAGTCATGTTGACAGTTGTGTGAGCAACTGAGAAGACTTATGCGAGTCATGTTGATAGCTGTATGCGTCATGATGACAGCTGTATGTGTCATGACAACCGCTGTGTGAGACATAATGGCATCTGAAGCAGTTATGGTGACAGCTGTAGGAGTCGTGAGAACAGCTGTGTGAGTCATGTTGATATGGACAGCTGTATGAACAATGGTTGCAGCTGCACAAATCATAGTGACATTACATTAGATAATATGGCTGATGAAAGTGTTATGGGTCTTGGTGACAGCTGTGTTTGAAATTAAAATATCTGTATGAGTCATGTTGGTAGCTGTATGAATCATGGTGATAGTGATAGAAGTCGTGGTGATAGCTGCGTGAGTCACGGTGAAAGCTGTATGAGTCATCTTAATAGCTGTATGCGTTATGGAAATAGCTACAAGAATCAAAATTTCAAAGTGATATATGTACGAGTAATTGTGATAGCTGTATTAGTCTTCCCTTTGTTTATTTGAATAGAGGTTTACGGGGCTTTCTTTATTAGTCATAGTGATAGCTATATTAGTCATAATGGTCACTGAATGAGTCACTGTGACAGCTGTTTGATTCATGCTGATAGCTGTATGAGGCATGAAGACAGCTTTAGGCATAGTCATTTGGTTCATTGTTACAGCTGTGTAAGCTTTTTGACCCCTGACGAAAGCAATATGAGCGATTCTCATAGCTGTATGAGCACGGAGTGATGACTGTATGAGTAACGGAGATAGCTGCATGAACTAGGATGACAGCTATATTCATCATGGTGACAGCTGTAGTGATCAAGATGAGAGCTGCATGAATTATGGTAACAGTTCTAAGTGTCACGGTGAAAGCTGTTGTCATGTGATAGCCGTAAAGGCCATAATGGCAGCCATATGAGCCATTTTGAAAGATCTATTGACAGCTGTAGTAGTCATACTGAAAGCAGCAGTTGCCATGATGACATATTTGTGAGTCATGGTATGTGTGATGTTAACAGTTGAATTGGTAATGGGTCATAACAATAGCTATACAAGTCAATGTGACATCTGAATGTGTAATTGCGATATCTGAATGTGTCTTGGTGAAAGCTTAAAAGGCGTGCTAATAGATATCGGAGTCATGGTAAAAGCTGTTTGAGTTATGGTCATAGCTGTATGTGTCGTGGTGGCGTGTTGATAGCTGTATGAGTCATCGTGATGGCTGTATAAGTCATGATATGACTCGTCGTGTCAGCTGTATAAGTTATAGTGATCGCTGAATTAGACACGACAAAAGCTATATCAGTCTTAGTGAGAGGGATGCGAGCAACGTTGACAGCTGTTTGAGTCATGGTGACAGCTATAGGTGTCATGGGTTCCATTGTTAGAGTCATGGTGACAACTAAAGTAGTCATAGTGTCAGCTGTAGAAGTCATAAAGAAAGCCGTGTGAGTCATGTTGACAGCCTTATAAGCGATGTTGATAGCTACATGAACAATGGTTACAGCTGCATAATTTATAGCTACATGAGATACGACTGTTGAAAAGGAATAAGTCTTTATGGCAGCTGTATATGAAATTAAGATATCCGAGTCATTTTGGGCACCGTATGATTCGTGTAGAAGTCGTGCTGGCAGCTGTATGCGTCATGATGGCAGCTGTATGTGTCATGGGGACCGCTGTATGAGACATGATGACATCTGAAGAAGTCATGGTGACAGCTGTAGGAGTCGTGAGGAAAGCTGTGTGAGTCATGTTGATATGGACAGCTGTATGAGCGATTGGTTTCAGCTGCATGGTTCTTTGTGACAGTTTTAGAGATATAGCTATTGAATGCGCTGTGTGTCGTGGTGACAGCTGTATGTGAATAAATATATCTGTATGAATCATGGTGGTAGCTGTATAATTCATGGTGATAGTTATAGAAGTCGTGGTAATATCTATGTGAGTCCTGGTGGCAGCTGTATGAGTCATCTTAATTGCTGTATGAGTGATGGTAATAGCTACAACCTTCATGGTGATAGCTGTTTGAGTGATTGAGATAGCTCTATTAGTCTTTTCTTTGTTTGTTTGTTTGTTTAAATAGAGGTTTAAAGTCCCTGTCAACACTATTTAGGTCATTTTCGAAATGTTGCTTTCAATTTTGTGGGACTTTTACCCGACATTGAGATGAAATGAAATCCCAAGCCCTGTCGCCCTTTGAAATCAAAATGTTTATATGCATGGACGGTCCGACTCGCACCGTTTTGCCTGAACAGGCTTAGACCTATGCTGCATACCACTTCTCATGTGCGGTCGGTTTCAGCTCTGCGTGGAAGCACTTTGCATACCGATTTATTTTTCAAAGTCCCGATGGGCGGGAGCTTGCTGTATTAGTCATTATGATAGCTATATGGGCCATGGTGGTCAATGAATGAGTGACTGTGACGGTCGTTCGAGTCATCCAGGCATGAAGACAGCTTTAGGCGTAGTCATCTGGCTCATTGTTACAGCTGTATTAGACATAGTGTTTGCTGTATGAACCCTGCCGATAGCAATATGAGCGATGCTTTAAGCTGTATGAGCACAGACTGGTGGCTCTATGAGTCATGGAGATAGCTGTATGAGCTGTGGTGACAGCTGCATTCGGCATGGTGATAGCTGTTGGGATCACGTTTAGAGCTGCAAGAATTATGGTGACAGTTGTAAGAGTCACTGTTGAAGCTGTAAGCATTGGCGATAGCTATACAAGCCATGATGACGATCGTATGAGCCATTTTTAAAGATGCATTAGTCATATTGATAGCTGTAGTAGTTATACTGACACTCGTAGCAGTAGTCATGATGAAAGATTAGTGAGTCATGGGGACAGCTGGATGTGTGATGTTAACAGCTGTATTAGTCATGGTTACAGCCGTATAGGTGTTTACGATAGCTAAAAAGTCAAAATAACACCTGAATGAGTAAAGGTGGTAGCTATAGGTGTCTTGGTGAAAGCTTTAAAGGTCGTGCTGAGAGATATCCGAGTCATGGAAATAGCTCTATGAGTTATTGTAATAGCTGTTTGTGTCATGTTGATAGCTGTACGAGTTATCGTGACTGCCGTATGAGTTATGCTATGAGTCGTCGTGGCAGCTGTACTAGTTATAGTGATTGCTGTATTAGACACGATGAAAGCTATATAAGTCTTAGTGGAAGGGATGCGAGTCATGGTGGTAACTGTATGAGTCATGGTGACAAGGTGTCATGGTTACCTTCGTAAGATTCATGCTGACACCTGGAGTAGTGCTTGTAAGAGCTATAGAAGTCGTAAAGAAAGCTATTTGAGTCATTGTGACAGCCTTTAAGGTGATGTATGACCAATGGATACAGCTGCATATTCCATGCTGATGGCTATAGAAGCTATAAATGTTGAAAACAGAATAAGTATTGATGGCAGCTGTATGTGAAATTAAGATACCCGAGACATTGTGTTAGTCATGGTAACAGCTGAATGGGGCATGATAATTACTTTACTTTAGAAATAGCGACAGCAGTATGAGTCATGATGATTGTTGTAAGAACCACAGAGACAGCTGTATGATCAATGATGACAGCTCCATGGGTTATGCTTACAGCACTATGATAGTGTTGTCAGCATCGTCATGGCGATAGCTGTATGGGTGACGATGACGACTTTATCAGTCATGCTGGCAGCAGAACGAGTCATGATGATAGTTGTATCAGTCATGGTGATAGTTGTTTGAGCCATGGTTACAACTGTATCAGTCATGATGACAGCAGTATGAGTCAATGTGACAGCTGTTTGGGTTATTATGATAGCTGCATAAGCCTTGGAGACAGCTGTAAGTGTCAAAGTGAAAGCTCAATGACTCCTGGTGACAGCTATATGAGTCTGGCATACAGCTGTATGAGACATACTTATGGCTGTAAGAGTCACGGAGACAGAAGTATATGCAATGGTGACAGCTGCTTTCAGCACGGTGATAGCTGTAGGAATCACGCTTAGAGATGCATGAATCATGATGACAGTTATATGAGTCATTGTGATGGCTATCGTAGTCACGGTGAAAGCTGTATGAATGAAGGTATTAGCAGTGTTAGTCATATTGATATTTCCGTTATTTATAAATGAAATACTGAAAACAATATCAGTGGTATCATACACTGCAAAGCATACATGGTATACACAATATATAAGAAATAATAAAATAGTAAATCAGTGGCATGTGTATGTGCAACCAATTAGCACAGAAAGACTATTGGCTGTATGAGTTATGGTAACAGCTGTGTGAGTGATCTAATTGCTGTATGACTCATCGCAATATCTACAGTAGATATGGAGATAGATGTTTGCTGTATTCATGGTGATAGCTGAATAGGTCATGACAATCGCTGAATTAGTAATGCTGACAGCGGTATGAGTCATGGTGATTGCTGTAAGAACCACAGAGACAGCTGGAAGAGCCATGCTAACAGCTATGAAAGTGCTGTCCGCATACGTCATGGCGATAGCTGTATGAGTGATGATGACAGCTTTATCAGTCATGGTGGCAGCAGTACGAGTCATGATGATAGTTGAATGAGTCATGGTGATAGTTGTATGAGCCATATAGACAGCTGTATGAGCCATTGTTACAACTGCATGAGTCATTGTGACAACAGTATGAGAGTCATTATGACAGCTATATGGGTCATTGTGATAGCTGTATGAGCCTTGGAGACAGCTGTGGGTGTCACTGACCCCTGGTGACAGCTATATGAGCCATGCTTATAGCTGGATGAGACATACCGATGGCTTTATGAATCACGGAGACAGATGTTTGTGCCATGGTGACAGCTGCTTTCATCAAGGGGATAGTTTTAGGAATCACGCTTAGAGATGCACGAATCATGATGACAGTTATATGAGTCATTGAGATAGCTTTGGGATTCATGGTGAAAGCTGTCGGAATGAGGGTTTTTTGCTATGTGAGTCCTGTTGATAGTTCTTTTATTTATTTATGAAATACTGATTACAATATCAGTGGAATCATACATTGCAAAGTATACATGACTTACACAATATATATGAAAAATAACATAGTAAATCAGTTTACATGTGTATATGAAACCAATTAGAACAGAAAGTGTTAACATCACTTATACACCTGTCAACATGACTCACATCATGATTCCTACAGCTGCCACCATGACTACTACAACTGTCACCATGTCTACAACAGCTGTCAATATGACTCATACATGTTTTACTTTACGATGACTAATAAAGCTACCACTTGGACTCATATAGCTATTATTTGAACTCTTTTTTTTTAATATAATTGTTTGTGAAGAGTAACAGTACTATTTTTAATTAGATTGTTAGAACATAACTGTGGTAATGTTAATATTTACTGCTTTGTGTTTCCGGTCACGGTTATAGCTACATAAGTCATTGTGACAGCTCCATGTGTAATGGTGTCAGCTGTAAAAGCCATGATGCCAGATGCATGCATCACTGACAGCTGTATGAGTCAAGATGACAGCTGTTTGATTTATGGTGGCGTATGATTCATGGTGACAGCAGTATTAGTCATTAGCTTTATAAGTTATGCTGACAAGTGTTTAAGTAGTCGTGACAGCTGTATGATCCATGCTGTATGCAACTCGTGACAGCATGATAAGTCATGGTTACAGAAGTATGAGTCACCGTGACAGCTGTATGGGTCAAAGTGAGTCAAAGCAAGAGCTAAACGAGTCAAAGTGATAGACAGTGGCACGTGTTTGAGTCAGGACAAAAGGTATATGAGTAATCATGACAGCTATGCGAGTCATAATGACAGCGGTATGAGTCATCATGACAAGTGTATTAGGCATGATCCGATATTACTATTTAATACAATTCGGAGAAATCTGTAATTGTAATTTAGATATTTATATATCAAATTATAGATATCTATAAATCAAATTATAGATCTGTATGATTAACATTATTATCAATAATTTGACATCATAAAATGTAATCAATGATATGTAATATATATTTCTTGATATCTATAAATTTGTCTAATGATATCCATGATTCCTTTACATATATAGATATCTAAAACTCAAACTACAGATACCATTTCAAGGCTGGATAATAGATATCAAAGTTTTCAATAATGGATATCAGAAAATATATGAAGGATATCAATAAATGTAATTCTTGATATCCTGAAATGTTCATCAATATTTGATATCTCTATATCGAATAAAAGATATCTATAATTAGAACTACAGATATCCCTTAACACATTATAGATATAATAAAATAAATAATACATATCTAATATTATTTATAGATATGTAATATTTATTGATATCCTATATCTTTGTTATAGACACCTATAAATCAATTTGTAGATATCTATAAATCAAATTATAGATAATTAACATTATTGATTTTAGATATTTATTATTTATTTCATGATATCCATAATACGTAAAGGGTTGTCAATAATTTCAATATTAGATATCTATTATTTTGATATATGGATAACAAATATTGAAGAGCTTTTTAAAATATCAATAGTTTCACTTATTTATGACCATAATATATTTTATGATATCCATTATTGAAAATTGTGATATCTATAATTCAGCCTTTTAAATGATCTCTATAATTTGATATTTAGATATTTATATATGCAAAGAAATTATTGATATCAGGAAACAAATCTATTGGTATCAAGAAATATATATTACATATCACGGATTTCATTTTATGAAAGCAAAACATACAGATAATTATAGATATTAATAATGTTAATTGTACATATCTATAATTTGATTTATTGATATCTATAATTTGATTCATAGATATCTGAAATAAACTACAGTTTAATAATAATTATTGTCAGATATCGATAAATAACATCTATAATAATGACATCTATAAATCAGTTTGTAGATATCTATAAATCAAATTATAGAAAGTTAACATTACTGATATTAGATATTTATTTTTTTTTCATGATATTCATAGTAAGTAAATGGTTATCAATAATTTCAATAGTAGATATCTATTTTTTTTGGTATATGGATACCAGATATTGAAGAGCATTATAAAATATCAATAGTTTCATTTATTAATTACAAAAATGTATTTTATGATATCCATTATTGAAAATTGTGATATCTATGATTCAGCCTTTTAAATGATCTCTATAATTTGATTTTCAGATATTTATTTATGCAAAGAAATCATTGATAACAGGAAACAAATCTATTGGTATCACGAAATATATATTACATATCACGGATTTCATTTTATGAAAGCAAAACATACAGATAATTATAAATATTAATAATGTTAATTGTACATATCTATAATTTGATTTATTGATATCTATAATTTGATTAATAGATATCTGAAATAAACTACAGTTTAATAATAATTATTGTCAGATATCGACAAATAACATCTGTAATAATGACATCTATAAATCAGTTTGTAGATATCTATAAATCAAATTATAGATAATTAACATTACTGATATTAGATATATATTTTTTTCATGATATCCATAGTAAGTAAATGGTTATCAATAATTTCAATAGAAGATATCTTTTATTTTGATATATGGATACCAAATATTAAAGAGCATTATAAAATATCAATAGTTTCATTTATTCATGACCAAAATGTATTTTATGATATCCATTATTGAAAATTGTGATATCTATGATTCAGCCTTTTAAATGATCTCTATAATTTGATTTTTAGATATTTATATATGCAGAGAAATTATTGATATCAGGAAACAAATCTATTGATATCAAGAAATATATATAACATATCATGAATTTCATTTTATGATAGCAAAAAATACAGATAATTATAGATATCAATAATGTTAATTGTTCATATCTATAATTTGATTTTTTTATAATTATAATTTGATTTATAGATATCTGTAATAAACTATAGTATATCAATAATTATTGCAGGATATCAATAAATAATATCTATAATAATGATATCTATAAATAATATCTATAATAATGATATCTATAAATAATATCTATAATAATGATATCTAATATATTTTTAAATTATAGCTATCTATTTTTCAATATATAGATAAATATTATAAAATATCAATAATTGCATTTATTCATGACCAAAATGTATATTATGATATCCAATATTGAAAATTTTGATATCTATGATTCAGCCTTTTAAATGATCTCTATAATTTGATTTTTAGATTTTATATATGCAGAGAAATTATTGATATCAGGAAACAAATCTATTGATATCAAGAAATATATATAACATATCATGAATTTCATTTTATGATAGCAAAAAAAAAAAAACAGATAATTATAGATATCAATAATGTTAATTGTTCATATCTATAATTTGATTTATTGATAATTATAATTTGATTTATAGATATCTGTAATAAACTATAGTATATCAATAATTATTGCAAAATATCAATAAATAATATCTATAATAATGATATCTATAAATAATATCTATAATAATGATATCTATAAATAATACATGTATCTATAATAATATATCTAATATATGTTTAAATTATAGCTCTCTATTTTTCAATATATAGATATATACATATATAATTCCTTTGCATATATAGATATCTAAAAATCTAATTATAGATATCATTTAGAAGGCTGAATTATAGATGTCACAATTTTCAATAATGAATAAAAGAAACTATATTATTGATATCAATAAATGTAATTATATGTTCTTAAATATTTAACATCTTTCCATCGAATAAAAGATATCTATAATTTGAATTATAGATGTCCCTAAATGCATTATGTATATCATAAAATAGATAATAGATATCTAATATTATTCATACATATCTAATAATATCTATTGCAATCCAATAATTTTATTATAGATATCAGAAATTTTAATAACAAATATCTTGAAATTCAAGCTGACCTCGGTAGCTCAGTGAGATGTAGGTCTGACTGGTGATCAGAAGGACACGTGTTCGAGTCATGTCGGTGTCGGCAACATTCTTTCCTGGACATGGATCATGAAATCTATTTTACAGTCATTTTCTCCATTCTGCTGATTCAAGAAGGGCAGTTGTCCGTTTCTGTGAAAGAATGTGCACTGTACTTATCATGAAGCGCGTCTATAAAGCGTTTGACCCTCTTGAACCCCACTTTTATATAGTAAAACTTGGGTTGGCAGGGGTAAACCTTTTTTTTTCTTATTTCTGCTCCAAAATATAGATTGTGGGTACTTGTTAGAACCGCCTCGGGGAAGCGGTTCTAACATGTAACCAGAATCTCTATTTTAAGCAGAAATAAGAAAAATATCAATTTTTCATCTTTAAAGTTTCCTTTTTGTGGCGATAAACTTTACAATGTATTTGTATAGGCAGTGTTTTCGAAATGTGGTTAACAGCTTACGTATAAGCTTGCCCACTAAAAGTGTGGAATGGTAAACTGACCGGCTTAAATGTGACCTAAAAAGTTAGGACTGGGCCGTTTAACTCCAATACAAACAAACAAAATCTTGAATTTCAATTAAATAGTAAAATGGCACCTCATAAATGAAGGTAGGTAAGGATTTGTTAAAGGATACTTTGTTTGATGCAAAGAAATTATGAATTTATTATGGAATGTAAAAAAAATATATAAGATATCTTATATCCTATATAAGATATCTGATATAACAATTAAGATATCTTATATCCTAAAGTAGATATCTTATATCCTATATGAGATATCTTATTTAATTCTGCAATTCAGATATCTGATATGATATAAGTTTTAGTAAACAAGATATCTTATATGTTATATAAGATATCTTATTTAACATATAAGATATCTTATATAACATATAAGATATCTTGTTTACTAAAACATATAAGATATCTTATATGCTATATAAGATATCTAATATACTAAATAAGATATCTTATATAGCATATAAAATATCTAATATAACATATCAGATATCTGATATATTATTTTAACTGTTTCAGATTTTTATACATTATCATTCTGACTTGTTACTTTTAATATCGTCATAATTATTCATGCCGTTTAACCATTAACCGACTGGCGCTTATGACCCACCAAGAGGGTTGACGCGTCGTTAAACACGAAATCATCATCATCTGATATATTATATCAGATATCTTATTTATATTTGTATATAAAATATCTTAATTGGTATATCAGATATTTAATTTAACATATAAGATATCTTATATAAGTTTGATAAATAAGATATCTTAATTAACATATAAGATATATTATATAAATTGGAAAGAAATGACAAATAATAGTCACTACCTCTCCATTAGACTGCTACAGAGGACTGGATAAATTATAATTATTAATTATAAACTGTATTTGTACATATGTGTTTATAAATAAAACGGGGTTCCCAAACACGTGCGATCAGATTAAAGACAACATCTTTCTTTTTTGAGAGAGAGAGAGAGAGAGAGAATAAATCCAGCTTGCTTTTGTTTGTATAATTTAATTACCTTCCCTTACAAGATAGTGGAAGTATAAATTAAGTTCAAACTTGAGTTATGCCAAGCACTGCTCGTTGCATGTATTTTGACAGAAACAAAAAACAAAGACTCTCACCAGACTGTCCATATATTCAGCCTGGTTTCTGCCTCTACTTTTCGCATAATTAATTCAATTTTTCTTTGTCCCTTTTATCTTTTTTTTTTTTTTTTTTTTTTTACCAAATGCAATCTTCCTGCTTATTTAGGACAGGAGCCCATTTCGAAAATTAGGTATGACACATGATGAGAGGTTGTGTAATCTGAATAAAGCTGAACATTTTATTAATAGTGTAGGCCCTGATCTGATCTGGGCCTGCACTGTTTGCCAGGGTTTCTGGAATGTTAGGCATAAATGGGGGTAGTCATTCCTTGGCAGTTTTGGGGAGACTTCATTATTTTTTGGTAAAATATATTAGATATCTTATTTGACATATAAGATATCTTAAATAGTTAGGTAAATAAGATATCTTATATATTATATAAGATATCTGTTATGCTATATAAGATATCTAATATATAAAATAAGATATCTGATATAGGATATATCTTATTTACTGGAATATATATCTGATATGCTAAATAAGATATCTAATATACCAAATAAGATATCTAATATAACATATAAGATATCTTATATAATATATGAGATATCTTATATATCATATAAGATATCTTATTTCCCTTATTAAATAAGACATTATATATTACATAAGATATCTTATGTAATATATAAGATATCTGATATGTTATATATCTTATATGCTATATTAGATATCTTAATTAGCATATCAGATAGCTTATATATTTTGGTAAATAAGATATCTTATATATCATACTAGATATCATATCCTATATTAGATATCTTATATCCTATATAAGATATCTAATATAGCATATAAGATATCTTATATAACATATCATATTCTTATATGCTATATAAGATATCTTATTTATTATATACGATATCTTATATATATAAGATATCATATATAATAAATATCTAATATAATATATGATATCTTTTATAATAAATAAGATATCTACAATTGATAATAAATAGACTGGCCCCGATAGCTTAGTTGGTAGAGTGACCGCTCCGGGGAACAGGGGGTCACGGGTTCGATCCCGGGCCGCGACATACCAAAGTCGCTAAGAATGGTACTAGCTGCACCTCGCTTGGCACTCAGATTTACGGGGTTGAGCTAGGACTGGTCGACCCAGTGTCAGGATAATGTGACTGGGTGTGGTATCATGTAATGTGTCTGGGACATTATACTTCAGTGAGGCAGCACTATAAAAGTGAGCATTTGAGCTCCCTGTCGCTACCAGACACCGTCGTGATATGACTAAAAATTGTTGAAAGCGACGTTAAACCCGAATTCACACACACACACACTCTCCATAATAAATAGTAAAATGGCTTGCCATACTTCCCAGTCACCACGGGATACAATACCCTACCTTCACAGTGACATTTGCCGTACTAGGACCATGACGAATTCATTGACAATTTTCTCTCCAGCGGACAATTCAGCTGATAGAGGATGTATGATTACAAATACCATGTGTAAGAATTAACATATGACACAGTCTTATTTCTAGTGTGTGTGGATCATGAGAATTAATTATTACATTGATAAACCTAAGACTTAGTATTCTCAGGTGAACAGGTTGTCAGTCAGTTGGTTGTAAATAATAAATCGAAAGTAGGAAATCAGGTCGGAAATGCAAAACGTGGAGCCAGCCCTCCAGTCGGCGCATGCGTATTGCATGGTGACTGGCATGGTTACTGATTCCAATAACCATCTCCGTACATACCTCATAGAGGTTATTATATGGTAAAGGTGTGCCTCTGAGTCATATTGGCACCGGTATGTCATATTGGCCCGAGGGCTTTAGCCCGAGGGCCAATATGACTTCCGGTGCCAATATGACTTAGAGGCACACCTTCACCATATCATAACCTCTTTATTACATCATTGATATAGCATAGTTATATTGCAATGTGAATAAATGAAGACAAAAAAGAATATTTACTTTTTAAAGGTTGTCGAGTGTGTTGAGGATACCCGCGAGATCAAAAAATTTCGGTATCCGCCGAAAAAAAAAAGGAATTCCTTTTAAATTATATAACTTAATAGTAGGCCTACACTAACCATGCTCACGGTAGTACAGTAACATAGTAGTGCTTGCCACATAGTAGTGCGCAGCAAATTACGTCACAAGTGACGTCGCAACTGTAAGTTTAAAAACAACTCAACTCAACTCAACTTTATTTATTTGCAAATCACATATCATAACATTGAATACATGAAATGCGCCCATAGAAGGCAGAGAATACCAACAAGAATAATAATATTATAATAACAAAACAAAAACAAATCGCCATTTTAAATACAGAATTTCTGCAGTTCAAAGAATGCTTTTTAAGGTATTTTACAGAATGTTTTGTGCTTATTTGAAGGCCATTTTAATTTTAAAGGCTCTTAGTGTCATTCATCAAGCTACTGCGTAATCGATTCCGTGTGTAGCAGTCGGTCGCGGTGGTTGTTTACGTTAAAATACAAGACAATTTTCGGGGAAATCCCCCCCCCCCCCCCCCCCCGATTTCTTCCGCACAATTTCGAATTTCCAGCTCCTCATAAGTGAAAGGATCTGACCGTTTAAGGTTGTTGGCAAGACCTTATTGTTTCAGCAACGTCCTTCACAATGCTTCCCAATCGTGAGTGAACTTCTTTTAAAAAGTATTTTGTTTTCATTTTTCATGCTTGCCACGAAATATCAGACTTTTCTCAAAATCTATTGTTATCACTGTCTTCTATCGCTCTGTCTAGGTCTAGAAGTCGGGTTGACATTGCTTCAAGTGATTTTTCTGCGGCAATTTTGAAGCTTATGGAGTACGGCATTAACGTTCTATTGCTATAGTAACAGAGTGGAGCAGTGCCAATATGGAAAGGCAGTGCCAAAAATCCATATTATATGGATTTTTGGCCCCGTCACGTGACTGTGCCATCAAAATAACGAAAAAATGAGCCTGTATGGAAAGATTCTAATGTAATTTTACTATAGAAGGTGTGTAATAAATGGAGTTATTACACCCTCAGACGCGACATCATATGATAAATGACGTTATTACACTCTCAGACGCGACGTCATATGATAAAAAGAAATAGTCCTGGACTGTGTTTTATACTGTTTCGTTTAACCCTCATATTCCGGGATTTAAAGCAAATAGTGTAGATCTTGATCAGAAGTCACGTTCTGTGTTGCCTGGTCTGGGTCTACACTGTTTGCCAAGTCCAACATGTGATTCCAAGATAACCCTCTAACGCAACACTCTGACCACACTGCGGCTATATTCTATAAAAAAAATTATTCCGACAAGTCATTTACATCCTTGTTTTTATCTATATACGTAAAGTGAGATTTACGGGGGTGTTCATTACACGGGCTTGTCCTCATGTTCCACCTGTGTATCAAATCATTCATCAGTGTAAACCCCACTTTATATAGAGAAAACTGGGGTTTATAGGGGTTCACATTATTTTTCTCATTTCTGCTCCAAGACATAGATTGTGGGTACTCGTTATGAGGTGGTTCTAACGAGCACCCACAACCTATAAGTAAGATAAATGTTACTCATTTTCATTAGGAAATAACCTTTTTAGAGTGTGCACCCTTAAGACACCGAGAAAAACAACATCTGAAAATGTCGTCTGCTCATGTCGTCTGCTGATTTATTTATTTATTTATTTATTATATGAACTTTTAAAAGATATTTATGCAAACAGGGTGGGCTCAGATCATACTGCTCCTGCAGGAGCAGTCTGGTCGAGGTCAACACTGTTTGCAAAAAAAAAATACTTTTAAGGTTAACCGGCAGACGATAAAGCAGACGACAAAAGTCGTGATTGGCATTTTATGGGTTAATACAGGCCTGGTGTAACTTTGGGTCCTAACAGCGCACAGCGAACACTGGTCAGCTTTGTGGATATGCATTTTCGCTGTGCGCAAGCGATCAACGGTTCAATTTCACTTGTAGCAGCTTAGTGTATGCCTTTTGACATGTAAATGGCGTGTGCGTCGCGCGTGCGAGTGATCGCACAATCTTTATAATTGCAGTGACGCTTATGCCAGCATGGGTGTGTGAGTGCGTGCGTGCGTGCGCGACAATCATTATAAATCCACACAATGTTGTGTCAGGATAGGTGCTTGCGTCGTGTATGTATGTGTTCGCTGAATATTTACATAACCTAGGTCAGGAGACACCTTTTAGCTTGACGCGGCCAAAATGGTGGTTTAAGTATGGACAATTGAAACTGCCATGGGCTATAATATCTTCATAAGTATGAGACGGGGCATTTGGTGGCGTTATTAGGGACACTTGAATCTGCCACGCATGTGGCATGTGCAGATATTGACATGACAACAGCTTGCTGTTTTCACTCGAAAATATTGCAGGCTACAAGTTCAAGGTCATAATGTGTTGTGCCTGACGACAACCTGGCGGCACGTTTGTTTGATTTGAGGTTTAACGTCCCTGTCAACACTGTACAAGTCATTTTGGAGACGTTGCTTCCAATTTTGTAGTACTGTTACCCTGTCGCCCAATGAAACCAACATGGACGGTCCGACTCGCACCGCTTTGTCTGGGCATGCTTAGATCCTCTAAGCAGTTTACTTGTACTCGTGTACGGTCAGTTTCAGCTCTGCGTGGAAGCCTCATGCAGTCCATCTATTTCTTCAAGCCCACCTGGCCATTGATTTAATCAAGGCACTGATAGTACTGATGGGAATATTGGGTGTACACTTAAAAAAAACCTGAACGAGGACATAGACTGTTTCGTTTAACCCTTAAATTCCCTC
Organism: Lucinisca nassula; assembly: GCA_963580285.1. Lineage (NCBI taxonomy): Eukaryota > Metazoa > Mollusca > Bivalvia > Lucinida > Lucinidae > Lucinisca > Lucinisca nassula. The sequence continues at coordinate 60,578,641 of OY757017.1, forward strand.
TACTGTAAGCAAACAATGTAGACCATGATCAGACGCCGCGTTCTAACGCGGCGTCTGATCTGGGTCTACAATGTTTGTCAAGCCCAAAACATGATTCCAGTCCAGATTCTGTAGATAACCCTCATACACAACACGTCGACCTTACAGCGATAAGAATACCACGGTTATTTTCTATAAATAACCGTTATTTTTCTATAAATAACCGTTAGCTGGATTTCCTACTAACCAGTGAATGTCACATGGACATTGACACTGAAGATCTTCTGTGCTCACTAACTTTGGGTCGAATGACAAAAAATCGTCCCAAAAATAGTTTAAAATAGCATCGGGGTCGAGATCGAAAGGCAGCCGGTTCGATCCCCGCGAGAGTTGTGCCTTTGAACAAGGATTTATAGAACAAACTTGCGCAGAAGAGCAAGTGAAATTCCATCACCACATTCTGTCCCGACGAAAAAGAATGAAGAAAGAAAGAAAACAAGTGACAGAAACAGGAAAAATAAGAAAGAAAGAAAGAAAGAAAGAAAGAAAGAAAGAAAGAAAGAAAGAAAGAAAGAAAACAAGTGACAGAAACAGGAAAAATGGTCTTACTATTTAGTGCAGTTAATAGACACAGCATACAAACAAAAGCATATTTCGCTCTCAAAAATGTTAGCCCTTAAGATACCAAGAAAATCTGCATCTTAAAATGTCGGCAGTTTATGCCGTCTGCTGATTCTTCTTACAAACTTTTCAAACATAGTTTTGTTTACAGACAAACAGTGTGAATCCTGATCAGACAGCTCCTAGAGGAGCAGTCTGATCTGGATCAACACTGTTTGCAACAATGAAGGTTTAAGATACCAGCAGGCAACAAAGCAGACGACCATTGTTGTTATTGGCATCTCGAAGGTTAATGTCCAGCACAAGTACACCAATGCATTCTCGATGGCAAGTGCGGGCGTCCCACAGGACAGGAGCTGTTTTATAGGATTTTTGTCGTGACCACTTGTGACCATTTTACAAGTTTCGTGAAAGGCCCATAAACTGGACATGCTCTCAAAATTAAGGGCATTGTTAGAATAGCCAGGAACAATAATTTTAAATCAAAGCACTGAGAGTACCGGTGGATCTTCACGTGGACAAGTCTGTGAAATTAACACCCCACTTAACGCCGCTTTATATGGAGAGAAAACTGGGTTTATGGAAGTATAAAATATTTTTCTTATTTCTGCTCCAAGACATAGGTTGTGGGTACTTGGTACTCGTTAGAACTGCCTCATCGAGGCGGTTCTAACGAGTATTCCCCACCTTTGTTTGCAGTATCAAGGCATAAGTTGTGAGTACCCGTTAGAACCGCCTCATTGAGGCGGTTCTAACGAGTATCAACAACTTTTGTTTGCAATATTAATAAGAAAAATATCTAGGATTTTCACAGGGAAAGTTGCTTTTGTGGAGATGTGAAAAAAAAACACTATGTCGCATAGGTGTGTTATCATAATGTCGCCTGTCTCTTAGTGTATGCTGGAAAAATAGCCCTTGACTGAGACTTATATCTTGTCATTTAACCCTTGAATCCCCAACAGTTTAAGCAAACAGTGTAGACCCTGCTCCAACGCCGCTAGTTTCATCCAATTAGGCCTCATCAGTCACCCTCAAACATTAATGGAATCAATGATTCCAAAGGACAAGAAAATGTAAACTGTAAACTAATATGAAGGGCAGCAGTTGTACAAGTCGGACAGTCTCTTAAACCATATGCCTGAGACTTCTGGTTTCTGACAAGAAGATTATTAAGGTTTTCCCTATAGAAGTCAATGTAAAACATGTAGACCCCTGGAGGGGCCGTTTTGGCCCAATGACTACTATTTGGACCGGCTTGGTAGAGGTCCTCTAGACAGAAATGTTTACCAAACATCAAAGGCCTGTGCCTTCTAGGCCGGCCTAAGTAGCTCAGTCGGATGCGCGTCTGACTGGTGATCATGAGGACGCGGATTCGATATCTGCCGGGGTCGGCAACATTCTTTCGTGGAGATTGATCATGGAATCTTTTCTACGGTCATTTTCTCCCTTCCGCTGATCCTAGAAGGGCAGTTGTCAGTGTCTGGCGGAAGAATGTGCGCTGTACTGGTTAACCGCTTACGTGTAAGTCTGTCCTGTGTGGATAGGTAAACTGACCGGCTCAAAAATGACCTAAAATGGTGTTGACTGGGCCGTTAAACTCCAATACAAACAAACAACTGTGCCTTCTAGTTTCAGGCAAGAAGATTTAAAAGTTTTTCAAGGTTTATGTAAAACATTTGGGACTCTGGTTGGGGCCAGTTTTGGCCTCTGGTCTATAATTTGAACAATCTTGGTTGAGGTCCATTAATTGAAGCCGTGTACCAAATATCAATGAATTCAGACATCTGGTTCTAGATGAGAAAAAATATGTTTTCTCCGTATAGGCCTATGAAAAACAATTGGGCCAAGAGACGGGGTCATATTTGACCTCAGGGCTTTAATTCTAACAATATTTGTGTAGCTCCACTAGACACTGCTACATACCATCACGTGAACAAGTCCGTAAAATGAACACCCACTAATTAAACCCTCCTTTATATAGAAACACTGGGACATTATTTTCTTATTTCTGCTCCGAGACATAGATTGTGGGTACTCGTTAGAACCGTCTCAATGATAAAAAGGTGTAACAAACAGCAAAGACCTGGGCCTTATGGTTTCTGATTAGACATTTTTTTAAGGTTTTTCCCTATAAAAGTTTATGTTCAACATGAGAGCCCCTGGGGGGGCCTTTTTGTCGCACGGCTAGAATTTGAACAATCTTGGCAGAGTTCCTCTAGATGAAGAAAGAATGTTTTGGTTAGAGATCTAATGTCCCCACCGCCACTTCACATGTCATTTCAAATTTTGCGAGATTCTTACCCGACATTGAGATGAACTGACACCAAACCCTGCCACACAATGAAACAGGTAGAATGTATAGGCAAGGACTCTCACCACTTTGCCTGACCAGGCTTAGACCCACTTAGTGGTAAGACCTTAGCTTTTAGTTTCAGACGAGAATTTTGTGATGGTTTTCCCAGTATAAGTCAGTGTTAAACATTAGAGAAGATTTCAATGGTTTTCCCAATATAAGGCTATGTTAAACATGTGGGCCCCTAGGCGAGGCCATTTTTGGCCCCATGGCTATAATTTAGACAATCTTGGCAGAGGTCTTCTAGACAAAGAGGTTACTAAATATCAAATGTCTGAGCCCTCTGATTTCAGACAAGATGAATTATAAAGGTTTTCCCTTTATAAGTCCGTGTAAAACATGAGGGCTCCTTGGCGGGGCCATTTTTGGCCCAAAGTCTATAATTTTAAAAATCTTGGTTGAGGTCCACTACACGAATCTACATTACGCAAACACGCCTATACAAATACATTGCCACTTTATCGCCGAAAAAAAATTAAAATTTTAAGATGAAAAATTGTGATATTTTTCTTATTTCCGCTCAAAATAAAGACTGGGGGCACTCGTTAGAACCGCCTCGTCCAGACGGTTCTAACGAGTACCCACAATCTATATTTTAGAGCAGAAATAAGAAAAATAAGGTATACCCTCGGAAACCCCAGTTTTACTACATGTATATAAAATGGGGTTCAAGGGGGTCAAAATTATATAGGTGTGTTTTCGTGATGACATGCCATTCATCAAACACCTGGACCCCCTGGTTTCAGACAAGAAGGTTTATAAAGGTTTTCCCCATATTGGTCTCTGTAAAAGAAGTGTCCCCCTGGGCGGTGCCATTTTGTTGCACAGGGCTATAGTTTGGACAATCTTGGTACAGGTCAACTAGATGAAGTTACATGCCACATAATGTCTGGGCTTCCTACTTTCAGACGAGAAGATTTTTAAACGTTTCCCATTGTTGGTCTGTGTAAAATAAGTGACCACATGGTGGGGCAATTTTTGGCCACAGGGCTTTAATTCGAAGTGCGGTAGCGATCCACTAGCAAGTTACATGTCACATAATGCCTGTGCCTCCTGGTTTCAGACGAGAAGATTTTTAAACGTTTCCCAATGCTGATATATGTTAAATAAGTGATCAAATGGTGGGGCCATTTTGACCACATGACTTTAATTCAAAGTATCGGTAGCAATCCACTAGCAAATATCAAAGACCTGGGCTTTCTAAAAAGAAGTTCTTTAAAGGTTTCCCTTATTAGTCTATGTAAATTATGGGCCCATCAGAAAGACCATTTGTTTGCCCAATGGCTTAATTGGAAAATCTTGGCAGAGGTCCAGTAGACAAACATATGTTCCAAATATCAGCGGCCTGGCCCTTCTGGTTTCAGACAAGAAGTTTTTTAAATGTTTTCTCTACATCGCTATGTAAAACATATTGGTCCCTGGGCGATTTTGGTCCCAGAACTATTATAATTCGAACAATCTTGGCAGAGGTCTACTAGACAAAACTGTGTACCAAATATCAAAGGCTTGAGCCATCTGGTTTCAGACAAGAAGACTTTAAAGGCTTTCCCTATTTAAATTTACACGTATGTAAAACAAGTGTGTGTGTGGGGGGGGGGGGGGGGGGGGGCACGGTTTGTCCCAGGGCTATTATTTAAACAATTTTGATAAAAGTCCACTATATAAAGCTTCATACCAAATATCATAGACCTGGGCCTTCTGGTTTTTCGTTTCAGAAAAGAAGATTTTTTAAGCTTTCTCCATTTTTTTCCGTTTCGTTATCGTGGTAACCAGAGCACTTCATGGAAAGTGAATTCTTCGAACACCACCAAATATCATTTCTGCAAAGTTTGGTCAAAATCTATTCATTGGTTTAGGAGAAGATGTCATTTAAAGAGTCGGTGAATTGAGGACGACGACAGAAGTCACTCTTAAGCATAGCACGTGCAAAATTTCGAAATAAATGTTTATTCACCATAGTCACACTTTTCTGGATCATTACGAAAACTAATGTCGGAAAAAAAGTCACAGGAAAAAAAAAGTCACGGAAGAAAAGTGACAGTTTTGGGTAAGAAAAGTCACAGAATTGATTTTTCATGTTCAATATTTTCCAGTTTTCTAGTCAAAATACAGATTGTGGTTCTAATAAGTATCCGCAATCTATGTTTTTGAACAAAAATAAGAAAAAAAATCAGTAGGGTATCACTATTATACCCCATAACGCCCCGCTTTTCTCTATATAAAGTGGGGTTATATCCATTGCTTGGGCTTGTTGACCTGATTTTTTTTTTAATATAAGCATATTATTTTTATTTTTGTCAGTGAGTGAATATCTAACATTCATCGTCTCAGAAGGCCCCCGCCCATAGGGGCTTGAAGAAATAAATGGGCTGCATGATGCTTCCACGCAGAGCTGAATCCGGCCCGCACACTAGTACTTGTAAACCGCTTAGACGATCTAAGCCTGTCCAGGAACCGCGGTGCGAGGCGGACCGTCCATGCTAATAAACCCTATTGGTTTCATTGGGCGAAAGGGCTTGAGATGTCATTTCATCTCAATGTCGGGTAAAAGTCCCACAAAATTGGAAGCAACGTCTCCAAAATGACCTCTACAGTGTTGACGGGGACGTTAAACCTCAAATCAATCAACCAAAATCGTCTCAGAAACTTAACACTCCCTATATACATCGCATTAACAAATTAGAAGTGTGAAATGAGCATCCTTTTAAACACCACTTATATAGGTAAAAGTCGGAAAAGTAGGTGTTGTCATTATTTTAATTTATTAGCAACATACTTTTTAGTGTAATATTTCTTTATTTTCTTATTTGTGACTTTTTTTCCTGTGACTTTTTTTCCGTGACTTTTTCTCCTGTGACTTTCTTTCCGCGCACCACGAAGACACGCCTATACAAATACGTTATAACCTTCATCACCGAAAAAAAAGCAAATTTTAAGATGAAAAATTGTGATATTTTTCATATTTCTTTTCAAAATATAGATTGTTGGTACTCGTTGGAACCGGCTCATTGAGGCGAGTACCCACAATATATATTTTAGAGCAGAAATAAGAAAAAATAAGGTTTACCCCTGTAAACCCCAGTTTTACTTTATAAAAGTGAGGTTCAAGGTGGCTCAAAGTTATATAGGCGTGTTTTCGTGATGTGTAGCAGTTGAAAAGGCTATTGGCCCTCGATTTCAAAGACATTTAATTTTTTTCTTCTGAAAATCTGTTAATTACATATTGAGACAAATCAATTTTGGTATACGGTTAATTTGCATAATTTTTACATTGCATAGGTTTTATGCATATTTATGTAAACAATTTACAATGGAATCCAAAATAACCGCTGAATCGATTTTTAAGATGAAAGTTTTGATGGTTCGATTACAATTGCATTCTAGTTTGCAACCATGAAGGTTTAAGAAAACAGCAGACAACAAAGCAGACGATCATTGTTGTTATTGGCATCTCGAAGGTTAATGTACAGCACTAGCACACCAATGCCTTTCTCGATGGCAAGTGCGGGCGTCCCACAGGACCGGAGCTGTTTTATAGGATTTTTTGTCGTGACCACTTGTGACCATTTTACAAGTTTCGTAAAAGGCCCATAAACTGGACATACTCTGTTTAATACTTAAAACGCCGAGAAAAACTGCATCTGTAAATGACGTCTGCTTATGTCGTCTGCTCATTTTTTTTTTTTTTTTTTTTTTTTTTTTTTTTTGCAAACTTTTGGCATCTTGTTTGGTTAAAAAACACCTTTACGGTCTCTTTTCCCTGACAGATCATATTTATTCGCATTTTAGCTCACTTGAGCCGAAAGCTCCGGCGGAGCTTAAAGGATGGCAGCCTCCGTCGTCCGCCCGACGTCGTCTGCCGTCCGTCGTCACACTTTCAACCTGGAATATCTCTGCAGCCTGGAAGCAGATGTCAGACAAATTTTATTGTAGCATATCTTTGGTGGGGGATTGCTTGCATATGCATTTTAGGAAAATTGCTGCAGAACTTTGGGTTGCTATGGCAATTATTGATAGGGTCCATAAGCTTACTATGGGAAAATGCTTGCTGGATCTTCATGAAATTTGCAGATATAACATCGCGGACGCGTCCAAAATAGGTCACATCGGGCCAATAATAACTGATTCTCAAAAATAGCTTCTTCAGTTTTTGTTTCTTTATGCATGCATAAAATCTCAAACGAGTTCGCAAATGGATTAGATCGGACCAATAGTAGCAGAGTTACGTCCCTTGTGTTTGAAAAATTGTATCTTCAATTTTTTGTCCGATCTTATTGAACCTTGCGGATAACAGTGACGTGCAAACAGTCTCGGACGAGTTCGAAAATGGGTCAGATCTGGCCAAAAACAGCTGAGTTACATCCCTTTGATTATAAAAAATGGCCATCTTTGATATTGTGAACAGCGTGGCTTCTTCATTTTTGGCCGGATCTTAATGAAACTTGCAGATAAGAGTGACATGCATTAAATCTCGGATGAATTAAGAAATAAATCAGCTCTAGCTGTGATTTGTTGAGTAATAAATCACAGTTTGTCGGTCATTTGTAAAGTAGACCAAATCACGAGCGCGTAGCGCGCATGATTTGTCTACTTACAACTGACCGACAAACTGTGATTTATTACTCAACAAATCACAAACTAGAGCTGATCTATTTCGTTTCTAACAGGTTGAAAATCGACAATAATGCTGTTGTTTCCTTCAAAATCTCACAATTATTCGCCATTGTTAGAAGAAATCCCGCTTAAATTACCGACTGAAACACATGCATTTATGCCCTTTTCTAACGTTTTCGATGCGAGACCGTTTAACGTCAAGGAAATCGACTAGTGACGTCATAAATTGGCAGTTTTTAATGACGTCTCTTCCTTGTCGTGATTTGTTGTAGAATAAAACACAGTTATGTTCCATTGCCTATATAGGCGCGCTATGTTAGAATTCGAAAATAGATCAGATCGGATCAAAAATAGCTGAGATACGTCCCCTTGATTCGCAAAATTGTTCATTTTCGACCTTGTGAACAGCGTAGCTTCATTTTTTTTTTCGATCTTCATGAAACTTGCAAATAACATTGAAATGCACAAAATCTTGAAATTCGAAAATGTGTCAGATCCGACCAACAATAGCAGAGTAACGTCCCCTTGATTATCAAATGGCCATAACAGCATAGCTTCTTCATTTTTGTTGGATCTTCATGAAACTTACAGAAAACGATGACATAATATCTTGGAAGAGTTCGAAAACCCGATAATAGCAGTTACATCCCCATGATTATCAAAATAGCCATTATCGACCTTGTAGACAGGTAGCTTCTTCAATTTTTGTTGAATCTTCATGAAACTTGCAGATAAGATAATAATGACCTGGGTAAAATCTCAGACGCGTTAGAAAATGAGAAAGATTGGACCAGCGACAGCGGCAGAGTTATGTCCCCTTGATTGTCAAGATTGCATGTGAACAGTCTACAGGCCGCGATTTCAGCCGAAGCAACTTTAACCCTGATCTTGCTGTTCACGACAACCCCCATCTTTGCAAACAGTGTAGATCTAGATCAGATGGCTTCTTTGGTCAGGATCTACACTGCTTCTGAAGAAGCCATCTGATCAGGATCTACACTGTTTGGCACTCAATTTATGAATTTATGGCAATAAAGTACATCTAGTAATTTGATTGGTTGATAGACAGAAATGGGTGCGGCTTAAATGAATATTCAGCAAGATAAGGGTTAAGCTTTCTCAGAGTGGTGCCCTTGACAAAATGTCGGTCAAGTTCGAGTTATTGTGATCGGTCGATATCCGTCGCGTGTTGTGCCTGGTGTGTCGTGTGTTGTGCAGCGTCAGCAATTTGTAGGTTAACTCCTCCTACCCCTAGGGCCAATTGAGTTCAAACCTCACGGGAATATTGTTTAGATGGCTCCCGACCAAAAAGCTAAACTTGTTCCGCTCAGATGAACAAGCCAGCCACCACTGCTGAAAATAGGAAAAAACCTTTGAACGACATATCCTATTCCATTCAAACTTCATAGGAATGTTGCTTAGATGACCCATCCACCAAAATAGCTTAAACGGATCCGCTCCGATGAGCAAAATGGCCACCGGAGCTTAAAAAATTTGTAATTAACATCAACAAACTGCTCTGAATACCGATTTCTCCTACACCCTTGAACCAATTTGATTCAAGCTTCACATGAATGTTGCCTAGGTGATATCCTACCAAACTAGCTAAAATCATTCTGGTCCAATGAACAAGATGGCTGCAAGAGCTTAAAATATATATTCGGACTAGGCCTAGCCTGAACTCAACCTGTCTCAAAGCTTTCGATTTTAGTCAAGCTTTCATTTGACTAAAACGCTTTCGTTTGAATACAATTATAAGAAAGACCGTTTTAACATGGTCAGAAAATAAAATGAAAAAAAAAAAAAACAAGAACGGGTTTTACTTTATTTTTTAAACACTAACCATCTTAAAATGTAAAACTATACGATTACGGTTAAACCCCACTTTATGGCGTGTGTTACGTCATACCAGTTTCATCCAAACTTCATAGGAATGTTGCTTAGGTGGTCCTATACCAAAATAGCTAAAACAGTTCTGCTCTGATAGGCGAAATGGCCGCCAAAGCTGAAAAAAAAAAAAAAAAAACGTCTACAATTTGCTTTAAATGCGTTCTCCTCCTAAACCATTCATACTTAACAGGAAAGTTGTTTAATAAGTTCTGAATAGTTAGATCCTATTTTCAAAATGATTCTAAATGAACTCAATGATCCCAAAGGACCAGAAAATATATTCTTGCACACCAGACAAGGAAATCCGTGATTTTAGCCTGGGATAGAAATTTATGTTCTGACCCTGGTGTTCTGACCCCAAATCGAATATCATCGCGTGTTTGATAAATGCACTGGTTGATTACAACCTCATGCGCGGCGTCGTCATGCGTGACGTCACTAAACATTCCTCTTGTGTCATCACAAAATGGCGGACGTCGGTAACCGAAGTGACAGCAGCATTAAAAATTCGCAATAGAAATGGAAGGTATGCAAGAAAAAGAATCCAATATGAGTGTGAGGGGTGGATGGAAAAATCCGTCCCTCGGGATCACTGTCCGGCATCACTCGGCAAGCCTCGTGATACCGGACAGTGACCCTCGGAACGGATTTTTCCATCCACCCCTCACACCCATATAAGATTCTTATAATCTGCACTATGATGGATGTACGGGGAGACTTTTTACGGCCGCCACACGACACTCTAAATGAACTCAATGAGCCCAAAGGACCAGAAAATATAATCTGCACTATGATGGATGTACGGGAAGACTCTTTACGGCCGCCACACGGCACAGCACTTTAACCCTTTTTGTACCAAATGGAATCGTCCTCCTTATATAAATCAGGAGTTCATTTCAAAATAAAAGAGGTGTCAGGTTGTGTTTTCATCAAAATTTATTTGGAAAATGCCTGAACTTTTAGCAAACAGTGGCGTCCTTGATCAGACGCCGCGTTCTGCGGCGTCTGATTTGGGCCTGCACTGTTTGTCAGGGTACCCGTTTTGGGGTTTCTGGTACTAAATGGATTAAATGGCTTCCTGCGAAGATAGCTAAAATAGTTCAGCTCCAAGATGGCCATCAGAGCTTAAAATAGAAAAATAAATCTTTAACCAACAACTCCTATACCCCTTGGCCAATTTTTTAGAAATGTTGCTCAGGTCACCCTCGACCAAAATAGCTCAGATTAACAAAATGGCCACCAGAGCTAATATAAATAGGAAAACCTTTAAATGACAACTTCTATTTCGTATTTGGTCCAAATAAACTCAAACTTCTCAGGAATCTTGCTTTGGATACCCTCTATCAAACTAGCTAGAAAGGTTCTGCCACAGTGAACAAGATGGCACCCAGAGCAAAACAAAGTAGAAAAACCTTTAAATGACAACTCCTCCTATACCCTTGATCCAGTTTCATTCACACTTCACAGGAATGTCGCTTAGATGGCCCTCTACAGAAATCGCTAAACAGTTCTGCTCGGATGCATTACGATAACACACCTGTGCGACATAGTGCATTTTTCACATCTCCAAAATGGCTACTTTTCTGATGAAAATGTTTAATATTTTTCTTAATAATGTTCAAAACATAGGTTGAGGGTGCTCGTTAGAACCGCCTCAGTGAGGCGGTTCTAACGAGTACCAACAACCTATGTCTTGGAGCAGAAATAAGAAAAACAAGAGGGTCATGATGGCCCTGATCCATAAAGTAACAAGTGGGTCACAGGGAGGGCCATTTTTGGCTCCAGGGCTATAATGTGCATAATGTTGAGGCAGACCTAAAAAGGTGAAGCTTCATACCAAATATCAACAAAGGCTATAATTTGAACAACCTTGGCAAAGGTCCACTAGATGAAGCTACACACCAAATATCAAAGACCTGGGCCTTGCGGTTTCAGAGAAGATTTTTTAATGATATTCCCTACATAAGCCTATGTAAAACCAAACGGCCCCGGGGCGGTGGCAGTTTTTGCCCCATGGCTATAATTAAAACAATCTTGATAGAGGTCCACTAGTTGAAGCTTCACACCTAATATCAAAGACCCGGGCCTTGCTGTTTCAGAGAAGAAGATTTTCAAAGAATATCTCTATATAAGTCCATGTAAAACCATAGGGCCCGGGGTGAGGGCATTTGTGGCCCAAGGGCTATAATTTGAACAATCTTGGTAGAAGTCCACTAGATGAAGCTCCATACCAAATATCAAAAACCGGGCGGTGGCAGTTTTTGCCCCATGGCTATAATTTAAACAATCTTGATAGAGGTCCACTAGTTGAAGCTTCACACCAAATATCAAATACCTGGGCCTTGCTGTTTCAGAGTAGAAGATTTTCAAAGATTATCTCTATATAAGTCCCTGTAAAACCAAAGGGCCCCGGGGTGAGGGCATTTGTGACCCAAGGGCTATAATTTGAATAATCTTGGTAGAGGTCCACTAGATGAAGCTCTATACCAAATATCAAAGACCGCGTCCTTGCAGTTTCAGAGAAGAAGATTTTTAAAGATTTCTCTACATAAGTCTATATGTAAAACCAAAAGGTCTCGGGGCGGGGGCATGTTTGGCCACAGGGCTATAATTTGCACAATCTTGATAGAGGTCCATTAGACGAAATTTCACACCAAATATCAAAGACCTAGGCCTTGTGGTTTCAGAGAAGAAGATTTTTCAAGATTTTTCCTATATGTCTATGTAAAACGAAAGGGCCCCGGTACGGGGGCATTTTTGGCCCAGGGCTATAATTTGAACAATCTTGGTAGAGGTCCACTAGCTGAAGCTTCATACCAAATATCAAAGACCTAGGCCTTGTGGTTTCAGAGAAAAGATTTTTAAAGATTTTCCCTATATAATCCTATGTAAAACCAAAGGGCCCTGGGACGGGGGCATTTTTGGCCCCAGCACTATAATTTGAACAATCTTGGTAGAGGTCCACAAGATGAAGCTTCATACCAAATATTAAAATCCTGGGCCTTGCGGTTTCAGAGTACAAGATTTTTAAAATCTTTCCCTACATAAGCCTAAGTAAAACCAAAGGGTCCTGGGGCGGGGGCATTTTTGGCCCCAGCACTATAATTGAACAATCTTGGTAGGGGTCCACTAGATGAAGCTTCATACCAAATATCAAAGATCTGGGTCTTGCGGTTTCAGAGAAGAAGAGTTTTAAAGAATTTCCCTATATAAGCCTATGTAAAACCAAAGGGACGCGGGGCGGGGGCATTTTTGGACCCAGCACTATAATATGAATAATCTTGGTAAGGGCCACTAGATGAAGCTTCATACCAAATATCAAAGATCTATGCCTTGTGGTTTCAGAGAAGAAGATTTTTTAAGTTTTCAGTGAAAAAAAAATCTATTTTTTGGCTCTTGTGACCTAGATGTGCAACGGACCGGAACCATTTGAACAACTTTGAAAGGGGACCACCTAAGGATCATTCCTGTGAAGTTGAGGCGGTTCTAACGAGCACCCACAACCTATGTTGGAAGTAGCCATTTTGGAAGTGTGAAAAAAATGCACTATGATGCACGGGTGTGTTATTGTAATGTGAAACTAAGACAAATTATGCAGGTAGAAGCATAGAATAACCAGGCAATCAAAGACTACTACCAATCATCACACATGTCATGTTGTTTGCAACGAAAATCAAAGACTAGCCGGAAAAATTGTCGCACCATGTTGAACATTCCATCATGTGCTCTGGACAGGTTTTAGAAGCCTCCCTGGTGTAGTGGTTACGCTACGCGCCTTGTAAACCAGGAGCCGCAGGACCGACCCCGGGCTTCTCCAGACTTTCGGATGAGTCTTTAAACCGAAGTCCCGACTTCGTATGACCTTAGCTGTTGGTGGGACGTAAAACTCTAACACTCACTCACTCTGGACAGGTTTTAGAGATGATTGACAACATGGGCGGAACAATTTTGGAGCCAGTCCTTCACAGTTGATTGGTGGAAACTTCAGGAAAATAGACGTAATGCTAATGTGCAGTGCAAACATGACTGACAGTCGCTACCCACTTTCTGTGTTAAACGTAAATTTACCGGTATTCAAGGATTACGGTTTCTTCAACGGAAATTCCTGTTTAACGTGACATTGTGTTTTTGAAAGTTGATTTTTAAAATCAAGTTTCTATGTCAACGCATTTCTACTTCCGGTACTGGACCGCGTTACTCCACTTCCGCTGTTCGTTCGCTGCACAAAATATTCCAAAGGAACTCTTGAAAATTAATTTTGCAGGCATGGAACGTCTGTCAAAATATTTCATTTTTTGAGACTTTATACGGATTGATTATAAATTGGCACACTGACTAATTCTGAAAAGAAAACAATTCTCTGGGACTATTTTCCTACGCACTTATGCAACTGGTTTGAGAGTTTACTCTTTCATCCCGTGGTTTCTGAATAGGACTCTTCTCGCCTTAAATTTATTCTGAGTAGTTCACTGACATGATGGCAAACAGTGTACATGTAGATTCTGGCGAGACGTGCTAGCTACTTGCCGTCTTATCAGGATCTGCAAGGATTGCATAGATAGTGTATTTCTACCGGCGTCTGCACCGGTCTACATGGTTAAAAGGGTTAGCTCGCTTACCGTCATCGAACGCAGTTATTCACCTGCGTTCGAGAGCTCCAATTACAAAATATGTGTCGTTTAAGGCTTTAAGCTGTGTTTTAAATAAAATTCCGTACTTTTAGCAAATAGTGAAGACACCGATCAGAATGCTCCAGTATTGAAACAATAGGCATGTATGGGTTAATGTACAGGTTGGAATAAACGTGTTTTAATTCGCCTTGGGTAGACAGTCTGAAGTTCGCTAAACGTGGCGTCTGATCAGGGTTATAATGTCTAAATCAAATGGTTTAAAAATGATCTCTTTTTTTTTTTCGTCAAGTTATTCTCCTCTTTAAGTCCCCACGCCGGAAGGAACATAGCTCCGAGCGGCTGCACAACATATCAACACGACGTTGATGCGACGTTGCTAAGACGTCATGTGCCCCTAGGATAACTTCTCTATAAGATCATTAGCAGATTATACAAGCTTATTTATAAATTTATGGGTTTACCATGAAGAAATTAGCAGACCCGTTTATCTTTCTTCTTTTTTTACGTGGGGATGGTTGGGTAAGGCAAAGGTGATGTGTTTCTTGTGTCACTGGGGAGTCCAGCTGATATTGTCTTACATTTGGGCAAGGCCTGTTGAGAGGGGACGGAGGTTGTTGTTATTTATTCTGTTTCTAGACTTCCATTCATTTTCCTCTTTCTCCTCTGTCCCTCACTTTCATCTCTTCTACTATCTCTTCTATCTCTTTTCCCACTTTCTCTTGGAGAAGAGAAAAATGATCCACAAGGGTAGACCTGTCATTACACTCTAAACAATCGATGAATCATTTTTTTTTTCTTCGTCGAATTTTTTAACCCTCTGGGACCTTCTCAACAAAATATCTAGATAACTGTTTGATCTACGACTGACATTGTTATCATAATAATTATTCCTCATAAATCAACTTTCCTCAGTACTTTCAGTACTTTGATTAAGTATACTTGTACTTTAATAAACTGACGAAAAGAGTCGTTTTGCTGAACTGCTAGTTGTGCGGTTGTAAGGTTTCAGGTACATTTTCTTCGTGTTTGCTACAGTCAGCGTACTCCAGTGAAAGACCACCTTTGGGACTGTTCAAAAGTGGTCTTAAAGACCACTTCTGAATAGTCCCATAAATGGTCTTAATCTTGGTCTTTTACTGCACACATCTACGGGGCTTAATTGGAGAATTAATGAATATTCCTTCATGAGAGGCAACACTCAAAAATAAGGGAATGAATTGGTCATGAGGGGTAAATTACAATTGTCACTCTTGGCAACAGTCAAGGGATAACTTTAACTGCAAATGCAGTTATGGCCAGATACGCCATGCAGGCTGAAAAGACTGTGTTGAGGTTCGTCAATGAGTGTTTTCAGTCGCTCAAAAACTGTAAATAAGTCCATCTGATGAACACCCCTCTAAACTCCAACTAATATACGGAGTGGCTATTGACAGTCGACTGGCAATAGCCAAAACACGTTAAAATGGCTAGTGACGGTCGACTGGCAATAGCCAAAATACGTTAAAATGGCTAGTGACAGTCGACTGGCAATAGCCAAAATACGTTAAAATGGCTAGTGACAGTCGACTGACAAAAGCCATTTTAACGTGTTTTGGCTATTACCAGTCGAATGTCACTAAGGAATTTTAACTTATTTTGGCTATTACTAGTCGCCCGTTAAATGTAAGTTTGCATCAAGTTAAACTATTTTCTCAGAAAAAAAAAAAAAAAAAAAAACGGTAACAGAAACCCGCTGATCTCACGAGAATTCCTCAGATTGTCAGAAATTAAGTCCGATTAGCCAATACAATTTATGTAGAGAAAAGGAGAGGGTTGTTCAGGTTGTTCGTTTTCACATCGAATTGACTGCATTTTATTCATATGACCGGGTTTGTGAGCAGACACCCATAAACAACAGACGTTTATGTAATAAGAGGGCGAAAGAGAAATATTCTGTGCAAGGAATTCTGCTTTCTGCATCATTAGCGGACGAGGACACACAAAGTATAGGTCATTTTGGAGATGTTGTTTCAGTTAGGTGGGAATTTTACCCGACATTGAGATGAAATGGCATCTCAAGCCCTGTCGTCCAATGAAACCAATAGGGTTTATATGCATATTGTTTCAAACGAAACATAGACTGTGGGTATTCGTTAGAATTGCCTCACTCAGTTTCCAAAAGCTATGTTATGAGCAAAATTATAGAAGAATAAGGCACACCCATGTTAGTCTTATACTTTCTCTGTATAAAGTGCGGCTAACAGGAGTGTTCCTTAAACGGACGTGTTAGTACTGCTAAACCGTTGATGATGGATACTAATTAGAACCGCCTCGATGCGACGCAATTTCCATGTATGTAGTAGGAAACAAGAAAGTATGTAGCAGGGAATCAGGAAAGAAAATCGTAAACAAACTCCATTTCATTTCCAGTTGAAATTTGAGTATTTTTTCAGTCTAAATATAAATTGGGGGTGCTCGGTAGAAATGCCTCAATCACTTATCAAACATCTATGTTATAAGCAAAGAATATAGGAGATTGAGGTACGCCACTGTAAACTCCTTTTTTCAGTATAAACTGATGTTAATAGGGGGTCCTCATAAGGAGGTGTTGGCTCATTTACTGCTTAAAACCGTTGACGATGGACAAACATTAGAACCGCCTCGGTTTGTTTATTTGATTGTGGTTTAACGTCGTCGTCAACACTATTGCGGTCATTTTGGAGACGCTGCTTCCAGTTTTATAGGACTTTCACCCGAAAATGAGATGAAATGACATCTGAAGCCCTCCCACCCAATGAAGCCAATAGGGGTTATATGCAGTGGACGGTCTAACTCGCACCACTTTGCCTGGGCAGGCTTAGTCCGTCTAAGCGGTTTACCAGTACTTATGTGCGGCTAGTTTCAGCTCTGCGTGGAAGCATTGTGGAGCCCAATCTATTTCTCAAAGCCCCGATGGGCGCGGATGTATATAGCAGGAAATAAGAACATATCCGACAGAAACACCATTTTACGGCTTTGATAGCAATATCACACACAAATGAGTATCCTAATGTTAGAAAATTGTGTCTGCCCAGGATCAAAGTATATGAAATATTTTTCTTTTCTTTTCTTTTTTTTTTTTTTTTGTTTGTGAGGGGGTGGGGGTCGATTTTACGGCCCTTTCAAGATTATATCACTCATAGAGCCGATCGTGAATCAGAGGTGGGCGAAAACCGGAATAACCCGGAGAAAAAACACCTGACTTTCCGTTGCAGAACTTGGCGTCTCACATGTGACCCGAGCGGGGCTCGAACCACAGCGGTCAGAGACCTAATGATCAAGACTGAGTCAGCGCTCTTAACCACTAGGCCATGGAGGCCCGTTATATGAAATATGACTTGCTCGTAAAAATAATAACAATCGTATGATATAAATAATAACAATAAAAAAAAAAAGAAACAAGAGGTCCATGATGGACCTAATTCGCTCACCTGAGTCAAGTTGTATTATCTTTTGATGATGTTTTTATTTTTGTCTGTGCTATTTGTTCAATGTAGCAGAACCCTTTAAGAACTTAGGTGGAGATTTTGTAAAATATTTCTTAAATTCAGTCACTGTGTTCAAAGGATGTGGATTCTCGGCATCAAAAACGCCTCAAGTGTGGAGAAGCTTGGGAATGAACCAATGAAACTTGGTTTATTAGGCAAGTAGTTTAACCATTTCACCATAGAAGCTTCTAACACTAATTTTCTGATAACATGAAATTGTGTTAGTTTGCACTGGAGTTTTTGTATTTGAATATAAATGACGTTAAGTTTTGTTTTTGGAAATAATGACATTAGATTTTCGAGCATAAACACTTAAGTTTGTTATGAAGTCAGTTTTATTTTGGGAAACAATAGCATATTTCAAAGCACTGACAGCACTGGTGGACCAATTGTGTCGGAATGTAGGCTAGGAAAATGATCCTGAATTGCGGTATAGACTGTTTGCATTTCGTTTATTATGCCCCCAACTTTGAAAAAGTTGGAGGGGCATATTGCTTCTGCCTCGTTCGTCCGTTCGTCCGTTCGTCTGTTCGTCCGTTCGTCCGTTCGTCCGTTCGTCCGTCCGTTACGCTTTTGATGCATAGCATAACTAAAGAACCGTGTATGCTAGGGTTTTGAAATTTCATATATGGATTCCTCATGGAAAATTAGCTGACGCGTATTTTTTTTCTAGTCTGGATTATGCGC
This sequence comes from Lucinisca nassula, assembly GCA_963580285.1. Classification (NCBI taxonomy): domain Eukaryota; kingdom Metazoa; phylum Mollusca; class Bivalvia; order Lucinida; family Lucinidae; genus Lucinisca; species Lucinisca nassula. Next base: position 60,596,922 of record OY757017.1, read on the forward strand.
CCTTCAAGAGTTATTGCCCTTTGAAATGTTTTTAATAAAATCTTGTCAGCAAGATATCTCAAAAACTATTGGAGCTAGAGCCTTGAAAGTTGGTGATTATATTGGTGGTGATGAGTAGATGAACTGATTAACTTTTGACAAAATTCTGAAAAATACTTTGTGAGTTATGGCCCTTTGTCATTTTGGTAATTTGTGCCCATTGTAATGTATGCTAAAAGTGATGCATAGCATAACTTTAGAACCGTGTATGCTGGGGTTTTTAAATTTCATATATGGATTCCTCATGGAAAATTAGCCGACACGTATTTTTTTTCTTGTCCGGATTATGCCCCTTTTAAGAGTTATTGCCCTTTGAAATTGTTTTAATAAAATTTTGTCAGCAAGATATCTAAAAAATTATTGGAGCTAGAGCCTTGAAAGTTGGTGAATATATTGGTGGTGATGAGTAGATGAACTGATTAACTTTTGACGAAATTCCGAAAAATACTTTGTGAGTTATGGCCCTTTGTCATTTTGGTAATTTGTGCCCATTGTAATGTATGCTAAAAGTGATGCAAAGCATATCTTTAGAACCGTGTATGCTAGGGTTTTGAAATTTCATATATGGATTCCTGATGGAAAATTAGCTGATGCGTATTTTTTTTCTTGTCCGGATTATGCCCCTTTTAAGAGTTATTGCCCTTTGAAATTTTTTTAATAAAATCTTGTCAGCAAGATATCTCAAAAACTTTTGGAGCTAGAGCCTTGAAAGTTGGCGAATAGATTGGTGGTGATGAGTAGATGAACTGATTAACTTTTGACAAAATTCTGAAAAATACTTTGTGAGTTATGGCCCTTTGTCATTTTGGTATTTTGTGCCCATTGTAATGTATGCTAAAAGTGATGCATAGCATAACTTTAGAACCGTGTATTCTAGGGTTTTGAAATTTCATATATGGATTCCTCATGGAAAATTAGCTGACACGTATTTTTTTTCTTGTCCGGATTATGCCCCTTTTAAGAGTTATTGCCCTTTGAAATTTTTTTAATAAAATTTTGTCAGCAAGATTTCTCAAAAACTATTGGAGCTAGAGCCTTGAAAGTTGGTGAATATATTGGTGGTGATGAGTAGGTGAACTGATTTACTTTTGACGAAATTCCGAAAAATACTTTGTGAGTTATGGCCCTTTGTCATTTTGGTAATTTGTGCCCATTTTAATGTATGCTAAAAGTGATGCATAGCATATCTTTAGAACCGTGTATGCTAGGGTTTTGAAATTTCATATATGGATTCCTCATGGAAAATTAGCTGACGCGTATTTTTTTTCTCGTCCGGATTATGCCCCTTTTAAGAGTTATTGCCCTTTGAAATTTTTTTAATAAAATCTTGTCAGCAAGATATCTCAAAAATTATTGGAGCTAGAGCCTTGAAAGTTGGTGAATAGATTGGTGGTGATGAGTAGATGAACTGATTAACTTATGACAAAATTCCGAAAAATACTTTGTGAGTTATGGCCCTTTGTCATTTTGGTAATTTGTGAAAAACTTTGTCATCGTTCTAGCGCCTACATTTCTTCACCAATTTCAATATAACTTCACACAAATGTTCCTTATGAAAAAAACTCGAGCGAGTTCGACTTTCAAGGTCATGACCTCAAGGTCAAGGTCACTGTGGCTATTTTTAGAAAAACTTTGTCATCGCTCTAGTGCCTTCATTTCTTCACCAATTTCAATATAAGTTCACACAAATGTTCCTTATAAAAAAATCTCGAGCGAGTTCGACTTCAAAGTCATGACCTCAAGGTCAAGGTCACTGTGGCTATTTTTAGAAAAACTTTGTCATCGCTCTTGCGCCTACATTTCTTCACAAATTTCAATATAACTTCACACAAATGTTCCTTATAAAAAAATCTCGAGCGAGTTCGACTTCAAAGTCATGACCTCAAGGTCAAGGTCACTGTGGCTATTTTTAGAAAAACTTGTCATCGCTCTAGTGCCTACATTTCTTCACCAATTTCAAGATAAGTTCACACAAATGTTCCTTATAAAAAAATCTCGAGCGAGTTCGACTTCAAAGTCATGACCTCAAGGTCAAGGTCACTGTGGCTATTTTTAGAAAAACTTTGTCATCGCTCTAGGGCCTACATTTCTTCACCAATTTCAATATAACTTCACACAAATGTTTCTTATGACAATATCTCAGCGAGTTCGACTTTCAAGGTCATGACCTCAAGGTCAAGGTCACTGTGGCTATTTTAAGAAAAACTTTGTCATCACTCTAGCACCTACATTTCTTCACTGATTTCAATATAACTTCAAACAAATGTGCCTTATGACAATATCTTGAGCGAGGTCGACTTACAAGGTCATGACCTCAAGGTCAAGGTCACTGTAGCTATTTTTAGAAAAAAAATTGTCATCGCTCTAGCGCCTACATTTCTTCACCGATTTCAATATAACTTCACACAAATGTTCCTTATTACAATATCTCTAGTGAGTTCCACTTTCAAGGTCAAGGTCACTGTGGCTATTTTTAGAAAAACTTTGTCAATGCTCTAGCGCTTACATTTCTTCACCAAGGTCAAGGTCACTGTGGCTATTTTTAGAAAACCTTTTTCATTGCTCTAGCGCTTACATTTTTTCACCAATTTCAAAATCGATTCACACAAATGTTCCTTATGACAAAATCTGTAGGGAGTTCCATTTTCAAGGTCAAGGTCACTGTGACTATTTTTAGAAAAACTTTGTCAATACTCTAGCGCTTACATTTCTTCACCAATTTCAATATAATTTCACACAAATGTTCCTTAAGACAATATCTCGAGTGATTTCGACTTTCAAGGTCAAGGTCACTGTGGCTATTTTTTGAAAAAAACTGTCATCGCCCTAGCGACTACATTTCTTCACTGATTTCAATATAACTTCACACAAATGTTCCTTATGATAATACCTCGAGTGAGTTTGACTTTCAAGGTCAAGGTCACTGTGGCTATTTTTAGAAAAACTTTGACATGGCTCTAGCGCTTACATTTCTTCACCGATTTCAATATAACTTCACACAAATGTTCCTTATGACAATATCTCGAACTATTTCGACTTTCAAGGTCAAGGTCACTGGGGCTATTTTTAGAAAATCTTTGTCATCGCTCTAGTGCCTACATTTATTGATGGATGTTAATAGAACTTCACACAAATGTTTCTTATGGTAATATCTCGAGTTGCTTGGTCATGACCTCAAGGTCAAGGTCACTATGGCTATTTTTAGAAAAACTTTGTCATTGCTCTACCGCCTACATTTATGATTTTAATCTAACTTCACACAAAAGATGCTTATAATAATATCTTGAGCAAGATCTACTTCGCGGCCATGGCCTGAAGTCAAGGTCCCTATGACTATTTTTAGAGAAATATTGTCATCACTCTAGAACCTACATTTATGGATGGATTTTTAAACAAACTTTACACAAATGTTGCATCTGATAATATCTCAAGCAAGTTGGACTTTTGTCATTTCAGTGTTTTCCACACAGGAAGTTGTCTTGTGCGAGGGGATTTGTATCGCATGCGATGCCTTGTTTTTTTTTTAATAAAATCTTGTCAGCAAGTCCATATCTTGAGAACTATTAGAGCTTCATTAAACATTCTTGGTACAAACTTGCATCCAGGCATTGCAACTTCAACGCAAGCATCCATATCTTACATTGACCTATATTTCATGGTTCACTGACTTCGTGAATTATTGCGACCACCCTGACTTTCACCATTTCTCGAAAACTATTAAAGCTTTTTAAATAATAATTGGTACAAGCTTGCATCTAGGAATTCCAACTGCAACGCAAGCATCCATATTTGACTTTTACCCATATTTCATGGTTCACTGACTTTGTGAATTATTGCGACCACCCTGACTTTCTATCTAATATAAGAGTCCATTTCTCAAGATCTATTAGAGCTTCATTAATTGTATTTGGTACAAGCTTGCATTTAGGAATTGAAACTTCAATGCAAGTATCCATTTCTGACCTTGACCTACATTTTATGGTTCACTGACTTTGTAAAATAGTGTGACAACCCTAACTTTGACCCTGATGTAAGAGTCTGTTTTTAAGAGTTACTTGGTACATGCTTGCAACTAGGAGTGAAATTTTTATGCAGGCATCCATGTTTGACCTTGACCTAGGTTTCATGGTTTGGTGACTTTGCGCCCCCACAGGCGCGACATAGCCTTCGGGGGAATTATTGTTGTATGTTTTTGAGTCTTTAACAATATTTGTTGAATATTTTGCCAGCTAAGGTCAAGCAAAGGTTGGGGGCATTGTGTTTTACAAACACCATTTCTAGTTACTTGTACATTTCTGTACTGTAAGCAAAATGTGTAAATTCGGATTGGAGGCCACATTCTGCAGCATCTGACTCAAAATTTCCTGCACTGTAAGTAACAAAGTAGACTTTGATCAGACAGAGGCCATATTCTGTGGCATCTGTTCTAGGTCTACTCTGTTTTGTCAACCTCAACCTCTAATATGGAAAATGGCAGAACCTTTTACAAACAATGTAGGTCCAGATCAGACGTCAAGTTCTGCAGCATCTGATCTAGGCCTTCACTGTTTTCCAATTCCGGGTTGCCAGTATCCCATTCTAAGTTTTCGGCACAAACTGGGTTAAAATGATGTAATTTATTCCTATAAATTCACAAACTGAATGTAAGTGTAAATCTTGATCAGATGGCTTCTTTAGAAGCCAAGAAGCCATCTGATCAGAATCTACATTGTTTGAAAGATAAGGCATATCCAGGCTCAGCAGGGCAAGGGTTAATTTGTTTGTTTGTGTTGAGTTTTACATCCATATCAACACTATTTAGGCATGCCAATACTATATGCCAGCTTGATTCTTTTCTGCGCCTTGGCTCAGAATTCATTTATTAATACTGTAATTAAATCTCTATAAGTGTATCTTGCATCACTGTTGTGTCCAACTGATATTGGCTCACAGTTGGACAAGGCCTACTGTCCTTGCTGCAAGTATGGGTAGATGGGGGAATGTTATTTCTTCTGTTTCTATATACACTTCCTTCCATTCATTTGCCTCTTCTCCTCTGTCCCTCACTTTCATATCCTCTACTTTCTCTCCTACCTCTTTTCTCCATTTCTCTGAGAGGACACAAAATGACCCACAAGGGTTGACGTGTCATTAAACCCAAAACAGTCAATCAGTCAAATCTTTAGTTCATAGAGCTGTAGATATGGTGGGTATTTAGTGTAACATAAGCTGAAGTCTCCCTTATTTTTTGATAAAAATGTATGGTGTGTATATATTCATTAAGAGCAAGGTGGTTCTAATAAATACCCACAACATACGTTTTATTGATAAGGAAAAGTATCCTTTAACTATGAACATATACCCACCTTATCTACATCACTCCATCAAAAATAAACAGTTTTTGGTGCTGATTCTGTATACTGCAGCGCAGATCCTTAAGCCACCTATATTATTTTCAAGAGCCTAGTAGTTATCTAGCCCATGTTTGCAGCTCTTTTATAACAAGGTCAAACACCTGGGTCCTAACCTCTAAGTGAATTCTATTATACAATGAGAGCCAGAGTTACTGCACAATTTAATATGTATACCTTCTGGCAGTGACAGAGCTATGTATAATAGTCTATCTTCAACTGTGTTACATGTGGGTTTACGGCGTCCCGCAAACCCCCATGCTGACAAGACAACCGAGCGTGATCTCTGACAGGTGTACGGGCAGCTGTGGGGTAAGGCACAAGAAAGATGTTAAATGAATGACATGAATTATTTACAGTATCTACATACAACACTTACTAACACAAAACATCACAATTTGTTGCTTCTGTAGCCAACTCACGACGTCCGCTCCGAAGGCAAAACACTGTTCTGTGCTCGGAACGGGTGACGTGAATACCTACAGAAGCAAACAACAAAACAACAACAAAAACAAAGAAAAAGAAACAACACAAGACGCGACTGGCCAGTTATAACCTAGGGTGAATCCCCCACACGCGTGACACTTCCTCTCGCGAACTAGTAGAACTAGTCTATCAACATAGTCGATAATCTTAGATTTAGCGATCACGTTTGCTGATCAGACGTTTAGTGATCGTCCAAATAAGGTAAGTTGACCTCTTCCATGATCACATTTGTTTACAACGAACAATGATTTAGAAGAATCTGCTTCTATCCTGGTAGGCGCTGATTACGGCGGTCTGTCCGCCCTTGCTGGACCCTAACGCCTAGCGTCGTACCAGTACCTGCTGCTATGAAGCAGGGAGCAGCAGGTCACACATTGTTATGCCTGCAAATTACGATAACGGGACTAGAAACGAGTCACAAAACATACATGCTATATCATGATCCCCCTCCCGGAGAAGTAAGAATATGTTCATGCATATACCGTTATTGCGCATGCGCCGACCAGACATACAGGCTGATTAGTGCATGCGACAAATAACCGTACAGCAGAACTCAACTTGACTGTGCATCAAATTATCAGCACCCAGCGCTTGACACAATAATACTCAAAGTTCATGTTTCCTTACTGAGCACTACAGAAATCAATTAATGCTCACTACTACTGAGCATAATACTCATCAAATTTGTGCTCACTACATTATCACAAGTAAGAGGCAATTGAACAGACCACGCCTTTGCGCTACCTGGTCAGCCGCCAATTACAGGAAACATAACAATCTCTATTTCATATCCTTCTCCGCGACACGGCTCACAAATATAGCTATTCACAAATTCAATACATTAATAACAGATAGAAACTACAACAGAAGATTTTCATCTATAATCTACAACATTTGTTAGTGTCTCATATGGGCCAACACTGTTTGCCGTAAATTCTCTCTATTTGGTAGGCACCCCGTCACAACCGTCCTCGCGACGCCGATGACGCAGCTGACGTCATCCTCGCCGCTCAGGCCGTTATGACGTGTGGCGACCAAATACTCCCACTTATCATCATCACGTTCTTTATATGTACATACATGCACAAACTGAGTTATCAGACAAAAACGGCATCATTACAAAATGAACTCGTAATTCTTCTTGAACAAAATTATTTCTAATCAACGTGAACATGCTTGTAAAATAAAATTCATTACGGTTCATCATCACGGATAACCCAACAGGCTCTTGTAAGAGTTTGCCCTGATGATGAAGATGTGGTTAAACCCGTCTTAAGTTTACGTCCCCTCTACACCTAATATCATATTGGGACGGAACCACGGTTTTCTAACCACAGCCAGTCACAAGTCATGGATCAAACAAGTGACCCGGCGTTTATTAATTACATTCTACAAAAGGGGTCTAAAAGCCTAAATGAATCTAGAATGAGCGGGTGTCCAAACTTTACGTCTCACCAACATCTAGGGTCAGCATGAGACAGGACCTCACTTAGAAAGACTCATTCTACTACTGGAGAAGCCTGGGATCGATCCTGCGACGTCTAGCTGGCAAAGCTAGTAGCCTAATCACTACAGGCCTCAATAGTGAATTCAGAATAGGCTTCAGAAAGTTGGGGTATACTACAAGTAAACCCCTCCAAAACCTACAAGCATGTTCATACAAAAATAATACTAAACATAGATTTAACATACCTTTCAATATACTTTCTATTTCCCCGTCACAATGTTGTGTTTACTCTTTACAACTTGACCTGCTGCTAAAGTGTCCGCTTTTTTCAGGGTTTATATATCTATGAATACTACCGGAAAATCATGCCTACTCGTATTACCTTGCTTTGTTCGTGGGGAAGTGGAGATACCGGCCACAAACAAAGCCAGATAGCAAAATCGAGTAGATAATGGATTTGCGTTCAAATAGTATATTTTCCATAGGAAAAATTGATGAAACGACCCTATAATCAATGACATGACTCCTGTCAAAACGAACACCCACACAACACGTGACGGGAATAAAAATCATATATGGCACAATTTGGCGGTTGGCGATTTTTAGGCAAATTCTATAGGACTCGGCCTTTTAGCGGCCCCCTGTATTGTAAAAACAGCTCTCTATAAACCACTCATGCATACATCGTATGATATGTGCATGACTTGTTCATGGAGCCGCATAGTTTGCGTACCATATTTCACCTAAAATATTTCACTCACACCGCCCTACCATATATCTACTAAAATAATTTAGATGTGCATAAGCACCAGAGAGGTTTCCTATTCCATCTCGTAACAAAGGTTTCCCCTTTTGGAGAAAAAACAATCAGAAATGTTTTTTCTTTGTGTATAGAGATGGAATAGGATGAACCTATCTAAACAAGACAGCTATTTACACAACAACCGTGCGAAGAATTACCTACTAAGGTAGTCTGCCCCCAAATTTTCTTAAGTAGAATTTAGCTAGTAAGCCAAGGTGGTTTGCCCCAGAATTTTCCTGTTCCCCTGACACTCTGTTGTTTGTTAGAAAACGGATATCGTTTTAATCTTACTGGAGGTGGCCTTTCTGGCTTAACAGATTTGATTGATTTCACAGGTTCTGACATAAATGTGGTACATATAATTTGGTCTGTCTGACATGTCAGTCCTGCAAGGCGCTGTTCTCTCAGCCCTTCTGTCTCCTCACTCTCCTCTGTTTCCTCACTCTCTACTGACGTTAGTGTGTGTGGGACGCTAACGTCACCGTCACTTTCCTGTTGCTCTGCAGTTTCAAAACTGCTGTCTTCAAATGAAGGCTCGTCGACGTCATTTCCGTCATGACTGTCTGTCGACATAATAGGTTTAGAGATCAGACAATGAGACGTCACAGTCTGACGCTCAACATACTGTTTCAGTATATTAGCGTGATATGTGTTAACATTTCCATTGACGTCAATTTTATAATCCATTCTGCTTACTACCTCAACCACTTCATAAGGACCTTTCCATTGAAGCAATAATTTATTACTGTCTGTCGGTAGTAACAACAGTACTTTGTCGCCGACGTCAAATTTACGCGACCTCGCGCCTTTATCATAATAAGCTTTCTGCTTAATCTGAACCTTCTTTAAATTATCACGCGCTAATTTGCATGTCTGCTCTAACCGTTCCCTAAGCTCAATAACGTATTGATACGTCGAAAGAACTTGCTCATCGCGTACCTCTTCAGCCCATAATTCTCTTAATATTGCCATTGGACCTCTGACGTTACGTCCATATAACAACTCAAAAGGGGAGTATCCTAAAGACTCTTGTGGGACTTCCCTTACCGCAAATAATAAAGCTGGAAGATATTTATCCCAATCTTTTGGACGTTCAGCACACATGCGACGTAACATCTGCTTTAACGTAGCGTGGAAACGCTCTATCAGTCCGTTGCAAATTGGGTGTCTCGGACTACACGTTAACTGTTGAAGAGAAAGAAGTCTGCTGACTTCCTTCATTACCTCAGCAGTAAACTGTGAACCACAATCAGTCAACATTTCATCAGGAATGCCAACCCTACTAAACATTTCAATAAGCGCTTCCGCGACACGTTCCGTCTCAATACTCGGTAAAGCTATCGCCTCTGGATACCTTGTCGCATAATCTATCATGGTTAAAATATACCGAGATTTCCTATCAGATCGAGGCTCAATTGGACCAACTATGTCCACTGCCACCCTCTTAAATGGCGTATCAATCAATGGCATTTTTCCTAGAGGTACTTTAGTGACCCGACCTTTCTGAATAGTTCTCTGACAAATATCACAAGATTTACAAAATCTAGCGACATCACCGCAAATACCGGGCCAGTAAAACTCAGTTACAACTCTATCCAATGTCTTCCTAATACCCATATGTCCAGACATAAGCGTTTCATGAGCCAGTTTCAACACCTTTCCTCGGAAACTTTGAGGGACCACAAGTTGGAAAGAGACTTTGTTACCCTTGGTGAACTCCCTATATGCCAAACCTTTTTTCTCAATAAACCTAGTTTCACCTCGGTTTAAACCACGACTCACAGTCTTGTTCCCAGATACAACCCTTTTCCTGATGTTTTCCAAAGTTGGATCATCAACCTGAGCTTGCTTGAAAGCCTCCTTGTCATCGTTAATGATCTGATCGGGAACCTTAAGTTTTCTGTAAGGCTTCTCCTCCTGCCTAGTTTGAGACCTAGTTACAGCCGCAGCTGAGAAATGAGACATATCAGGAAGTTTTGATCCATCAATGTTACCGATAACCAAATCGTACAACGTATCATCCATACACAAAGCTTCAGTTTTCCCAGTGAAAAAAGGACAATCGATGTCAATCATTGCCAAAGGATACCTTTGTGTGGATTCATCAATCAACGTAACATTTGATTCCTTCCCTATTAACTGACTATCCGAAACCAAACTTCTCCGAACGACACAGCCTGTACACCCAGTATCTCTTAATACAACCACCTTTTTATTATTAACCAATCCTTGTGCCGTCGGTAACCTTGCCTTTAAGAAGTAACAGACACCTTCCCTAGTTTCCTTACTACACTCCTCCCTATCCGAAATCAAAGGATCACCAACCTTATTTTCAAAAATACTTCCAATCTCATCACCTTTCCTAGTTACTTCCGTTTGACAAAAACTAACTTGGTGTGCTGCGCCACGTGGTGTGCTATTATTTTTACCGCGTCCGCGAAAAGACCCTCTGAAATTACCACGACCACGTGTATAACCACGACCTACATTCTGCGTATTCTCATTCTTAACCTGAGAACCTTGAGTCTCTACGCGCGTGTTAAAATTTTCTTTAACACCGCTATCCCCCACTCCAGTTGCTCCTACCTCTGCGCTATACAATTGTTTCCTGTCGGGGTTCTTAAAACATTTAATTGTTAAATGCCCCTTACCACATATGCTACACTTGATATCCGGTCTACCACTCGGTTTGTTCGAGTCAACTTTGTCCTGTTTACCCTGCGCTGCGCCTCTATTATCGCGTTGCCCCTTATTAATGCAACTATATACGCCCCCGCGCGCTTCTGCAAACAAATCTGCCTCCCTAGCCATTTCATCTAAATTACCAAACTGTTTTGGCTTCAGATGTACATACAGTTCTCTATTACATGACTCCAGGAACTGATCCCTTGCCATGAAATCACAGACAGCCGGAAAAGATTTTTCTATCTTTGCCATATTAAGCCATTTTTCTAAATAACTTCTCAGTCTACTACTGAACTGTATGAACGTTTCTGATTTCTCGGGCCTACTATAACGAAACTGCTTCCTAAATCCGCGCTCTGTCATGTCAAAATTCTTTAATAAAGCGTCCTTTAACTTTTCATAATCCGCCGCATCCTCATTTGACAACCGGTCATATACATCAAGTGCGCGCCCTTTGAGCAATGCACTTAAATACGCGGCCCAAACACTCTTATCCCATTTATTAGCCGTAGCATATTTCTCAAATCTAGATAAATAACTATCCATTTTATCCTTACCCTCTTCAAAATAAGGTAACTTAGGATCCCGGGCATGAGCCACCTTCTCAGCTTTTTGCCTTTCAAATTCTAGCTCGAGCTTCGCTCTCTGCATTTCTAACTGATTCCTTAATTCTTGGTGCTGTAGCTCAAACCCATGTTTTATTTGTTCTAAATGGGCCTCACTAATCTCTTTTGCCTCCCTTTCAGTCTTAATGCGTGCCATTTCAAGTTCATGTGCCCTTTCCTTTTCCTTTTCTTCTACTTCTAACTTAGCTAGTTCATGTACCCTTTCCTTTTCCTTTTCTGCCCTTTCCTTTTCCTTTTCTTCAGACCTTAACCTTTCTAAATCCCTTTGCTCTTGCCTTTCTGCCCTCTCAATATCTTGCTGCTCTTTAACAAAACCTTGTAACTCCTTCCCCTCATAACCTAAGTCCTTTCCCATTTGCATTAAACGCTCCATTATTGATAACGTAAATCTCACGTTACTATCAAAACCACTATAAACTGATCAGTTATGATCAGTGATGATTGAATGGGCTTAACTAAAACGTTAAGATATGTGTTATACGCGTTAATCTAACTAAAACGTTAGTTATTAAAGCACACGCGATTTGAAATGTCAAATGCTTTCAGCAAAGTATGACGTTGCGTACTAGTAGTCTAATATGACGTCATAAACTGACGACGTTTACAGTAAAATGCTACAATCCGAAGTTTCATCACATTACAAAACTCCGATCATAACAAGTCACCATTAATGTTTCTATTACGTCATACCTAACCTCAAGCCACAGCGTAAATATTAACGCTAACGTTATGTCAACGTCAGTAAATTGTTAACGTCACTACGTCAGAACCACGTGTGGGTAAGATCAATTAGTAGCTCCAATTTAACTTAGTAGAATGTCAGGTAACACAATTAAGTGGGGTCTACTTAAATTTTTCGTTACCAAGAAAAAGTGGGGTTTGCCTTGCCTTCCTGCTCAGAAATTATCGACTTGTCAGTATCCATTCAGTTGAATACATGGGTTTCGCACTTCATCAACGCAGGAAGGAAGATTCAAGTTAATTTCTAAATGTGGCTGTCAATACATTTTTTTTTTTTTTTTAAATTGATGATTCAGAGTATCAATGTGCTGTTCCACAGCCGGGAACACCAGCCAGAGATCAAATCCGCACTTTACTGACACCAAATGTTACATGTGGGTTTACGGCGTCCCGCAAACCCCCATGCTGACAAGACAACCGAGCGTGATCTCTGACAGGTGTACGGGCAGCTGTGGGGTAAGGCACAAGAAAGATGTTAAATGAATGACATGAATTATTTACAGTATCTACATACAACACTTACTAACACAAAACATCACAATTTGTTGCTTCTGTAGCCAACTCACGACGTCCGCTCCGAAGGCAAAACACTGTTCTGTGCTCGGAACGGGTGACGTGAATACCTACAGAAGCAAACAACAAAACAACAACAAAAACAAAGAAAAAGAAACAACACAAGACGCGACTGGCCAGTTATAACCTAGGGTGAATCCCCCACACGCGTGACACTTCCTCTCGCGAACTAGTAGAACTAGTCTATCAACATAGTCGATAATCTTAGATTTAGCGATCACGTTTGCTGATCAGACGTTTAGTGATCGTCCAAATAAGGTAAGTTGACCTCTTCCATGATCACATTTGTTTACAACGGACAATGATTTAGAAGAATCTGCTTCTATCCTGGTAGGCGCTGATTACGGCGGTCTGTCCGCCCTTGCTGGACCCTAACGCCTAGCGTCGTACCAGTACCTGCTGCTATGAAGCAGGGAGCAGCAGGTCACACATTGTTATGCCTGCAAATTACGATAACGGGACTAGAAACGAGTCACAAAACATACATGCTATATCATGATCCCCCTCCCGGAGAAGTAAGAATATGTTCATGCATATACCGTTATTGCGCATGCGCCGACCAGACATACAGGCTGATTAGTGCATGCGACAAATAACCGTACAGCAGAACTCAACTTGACTGTGCATCAAATTATCAGCACCCAGCGCTTGACACAATAATACTCAAAGTTCATGTTTCCTTACTGAGCACTACAGAAATCAATTAATGCTCACTACTACTGAGCATAATACTCATCAAATTTGTGCTCACTACATTATCACAAGTAAGAGGCAATTGAACAGACCACGCCTTTGCGCTACCTGGTCAGCCGCCAATTACAGGAAACATAACAATCTCTATTTCATATCCTTCTCCGCGACACGGCTCACAAATATAGCTATTCACAAATTCAATACATTAATAACAGATAGAAACTACAACAGAAGATTTTCATCTATAATCTACAACATTTGTTAGTGTCTCATATGGGCCAACACTGTTTGCCGTAAATTCTCTCTATTTGGTAGGCACCCCGTCACAACCGTCCTCGCGACGCCGATGACGCAGCTGACGTCATCCTCGCCGCTCAGGCCGTTATGACGTGTGGCGACCAAATACTCCCACTTATCATCATCACGTTCTTTATATGTACATACATGCACAAACTGAGTTATCAGACAAAAACGGCATCATTACAAAATGAACTCGTAATTCTTCTTGAACAAAATTATTTCTAATCAACGTGAACATGCTTGTAAAATAAAATTCATTACGGTTCATCATCACGGATAACCCAACAGGCTCTTGTAAGAGTTTGCCCTGATGATGAAGATGTGGTTAAACCCGTCTTAAGTTTACGTCCCCTCTACACCTAATATCATATTGGGACGGAACCACGGTTTTCTAACCACAGCCAGTCACAAGTCATGGATCAAACAAGTGACCCGGCGTTTATTAATTACATTCTACAAAAGGGGTCTAAAAGCCTAAATGAATCTAGAATGAGCGGGTGTCCAAACTTTACGTCTCACCAACATCTAGGGTCAGCATGAGACAGGACCTCACTTAGAAAGACTCATTCTACTACTGGAGAAGCCTGGGATCGATCCTGCGACGTCTAGCTGGCAAAGCTAGTAGCCTAATCACTACAGGCCTCAATAGTGAATTCAGAATAGGCTTCAGAAAGTTGGGGTATACTACAAGTAAACCCCTCCAAAACCTACAAGCATGTTCATACAAAAATAATACTAAACATAGATTTAACATACCTTTCAATATACTTTCTATTTCCCCGTCACAATGTTGTGTTTACTCTTTACAACTTGACCTGCTGCTAAAGTGTCCGCTTTTTTCAGGGTTTATATATCTATGAATACTACCGGAAAATCATGCCTACTCGTATTACCTTGCTTTGTTCGTGGGGAAGTGGAGATACCGGCCACAAACAAAGCCAGATAGCAAAATCGAGTAGATAATGGATTTGCGTTCAAATAGTATATTTTCCATAGGAAAAATTGATGAAACGACCCTATAATCAATGACATGACTCCTGTCAAAACGAACACCCACACAACACGTGACGGGAATAAAAATCATATATGGCACAATTTGGCGGTTGGCGATTTTTAGGCAAATTCTATAGGACTCGGCCTTTTAGCGGCCCCCTGTATTGTAAAAACAGCTCTCTATAAACCACTCATGCATACATCGTATGATATGTGCATGACTTGTTCATGGAGCCGCATAGTTTGCGTACCATATTTCACCTAAAATATTTCACTCACACCGCCCTACCATATATCTACTAAAATAATTTAGATGTGCATAAGCACCAGAGAGGTTTCCTATTCCATCTCGTAACAAACTGCCTGTTGATATTTTGACAGGTCTAAAACCTTGTTGTTTTTATATAAATGTACAATTTCAAAGAGTGATTAAGATGTTTCTGTTTAACCCTTCAGAATTATCTTTTGCTTTGTGTTGGCTGGTTACTTTAAAGTCATTATTGCAAACAGTGTGGATCCAGATCAGACTGGTCCTCTTATGCCCTTTTTGTTTAAATTGAGATTTAATGTCCCAGTCAACACTATTTAGGTCATTTTGAAGATGTTGTATCCAATTTTGATGGAATTTTACCCAACACTGAGAAGACATCTCAAGCCCTGCCACCAAAAGAAACCAATATAGTTCATGTGCATAGATGGTCCAAATTGCACCACCTTGCCTGGGCAGGCTAGACCTAAAATAATAATATCCAACAGCCATTGTGTTTAGCAAGGGAAACCATTTTAGCAGCTTTGATAAAAGGTCACCCAAGGAACATTTCAGTAAAATTATTTCAAAATCTAGCCGCTGGCCTAGGAGAAGCTGTCATCTGAAGGTCTTTTCTATTTTTAACTCTGGTGGCCATTTTGTTCATTGGAATAAAACCATTTTCGCAAGTTTGGATGAGGGTCACACTAGGAACATTTCTGCAAAAGTATGGCAGCCATTTTGTTCAGCAAAGCAGAAATGTTTTAGCAATTTTGGTAGAGGGTCAGCCAAAGACTGCCTCTGTGAAAGTATTTCGAAATCAGGCCATTGGCCTAGGAGGAGATGTTGTTTAAAGGTTTTCTATTTTTAGCTCTGGTGGCCATTTTGTTCAGCGAAGTAGAACCATTTTAACAATTTTGGTAGAGGGTCACCCGAGGAACATTTCTGTAAAATGATTTTGAAATCAGGCCATTGGCTTAGGAGCAGATATCGTTTAAAGGTTCTTCTATTTTTATATCTGGTGGCCATTTTGTTCAGCAGAACAAAAATATTTTAGCATTTTTGGTAGAGGGTCACCCAAGGAACATTTCTGTGAAATTATTTTGAAATCGGGACATTGGCCTAGGAGGAGATGTCGTTTAATAGTTTTTCTATTTTTAGCTCTGGTGGCCATTTTGATCAGCAAAACGAAACCGCTTTAGCAATTTTGGTAGAGGGTCAGACAAGGACCCTCTCTTTGAAATTATTTTGAAATCGGGCATTGGCCTAGGAGGAGATGTGATTTAAAGGTTTTTCTATTTTTAGCTCTGGTGGCCATATTGTTCAGCCATGCAGAACCATTTAATCAATTTTGGTAGAGGGTCACCAGAGGAACATTTCTGTGAAATGATATTGAAATCCGGCCATTTGCCCAGGAGGAGATGTCATTTTAAGGTTTTTCTATTTTTAGATGTGGCGCCATTTTGTTCAGCAGAGCAGAACCATTTTAGCAATTTTGGTAGAGGGTCACCCAAGGAACATTTCTGTGAAATTATTTTGAAATCGGGACATTGGCCTAGGAGGAGATGTCGTTTAAATGTTTTTCTATTTTTAGCTCTGGTGGCCATTTTGTTCAACAAAATGAAACCGCTTTAGCAATTTTGGTAGAGGGTCACCAGAGGAACATTTCTGTGAAATGATTTTGAAATCCTGTCATTTGCCTAGGAGGAGATGTCGTTTTAAGGTATTTCTATTTTTAGATGTGGCGGCCATTTTGTTCAGCAGTGCGGAACCATTTTAGCAATTTTGGAAGAGGGTCACGCAAGGAACATTTCTGTGAAATTATTTTGAAATCGGGACATTGGCCTAGGAGGAGATGTCGTTTAAATGTTTTTCTATTTTTAGCTCTGGAAGCCATTTTGCTCAGCGGAGCAGAACCATTTTAGCAATTTTGGTAGAGGGTCACCCAAGGAACATTTCTGTGAAATTATTTTGAAATCGGGACATTGGCCTAGGAGGAGATGTCGTTTAAAGGTTTTTCTATTTTTAGCTCTGGCAGCCATTTTGTTCAGTGGAGCAGAACCATTTTAGCAATTTTGGTTGGTGGCCATTTTGTTCAGCCATGCAGAACCATTTAATCAATTTTGGTAGAGGGTCACCATAGGAACATTTCTGTGAAATGATATTGAAATCCGGCCATTTGCCCAGGAGGAGATGTCATTTTAAGGTTTTTCTATTTTTAGATGTGGCGGCCATTTTGTTCAGCAGAGCAGAACCATTTTAGCAATTTTGGTAGAGGGTCACCCAAGGAACATTTCTGTGAAATTATTTTGAAATCGGGACATTGGCCTAGGAGGAGATGTCGTTTAAAGGTTTTTCTATTTTTAGCTCTGGCAGCCATTTTGTTCAGTGGAGCAGAACCATTTTAGCAATTTTGGTAGAGGGTCACCAGAGGAACATTTCTGTGAAATGATATTGAAATCCGGCCATTTGCCTGGGAGGAGATGTCGTTTTAAGGTATTTCTATTTTAGATGTGGCGGCCATTTTGTTCAGCAGAGCGGAACAATTTTAGCAATTTTGGTAGAGGGTCACCCAAGGAACATTTCTGTGAAATTATTTTGAAATCGGGACATTAGCCTAGGAGGAGATGTCGTTTAAAGGTTTTTCTATTTTTAGCTCTGGCAGCCATTTTGTTCAGCGGAGCAAAACCATTTTAGCAATTTTGGTAGAGGGTCACCAGAGGAACATTTCTGTGAAATGATTTTGAAATCCTGTCATTTGCCTAGGAGGAGATGTCGTTTTAAGGTATTTCTATTTTTCGATGTGGCGGCCATTTTGTTCAGCAGTGCGGAACCATTTTAGCAATTTTGGAAGAGGGTCACGCAAGGAACATTTCTGTGAAATTATTTTGAAATCGGGACATTGGCCTAGGAGGAGATGTCGTTTAAATGTTTTTTTGTTTTTTTTCTATTTTTAGCTCTGGAAGCCATTTTGCTCAGCGGAGCAGAACCATTTTAGCAATTTTGGTAGAGGGTCACCCGAGGAACATTTCTGTGAAATGATTTTGAAATCCGGCCATTTGCCTAGGAGGAGATATCATTTAAAGAAATTGTTGACGGACGGACAGACGGACGGACGGACGGACCGACGTTCTCACGAACGGATACTTAAGTGGCTAGGCGTCGGCATATTGACTACTTAAGCGGCAAATTCTCTTAAGCGGCAAGCCACCTAAGAGCGAATTTTTGCCACTTAAGTACCCAAATAACGGAATAAACCCCACTTGGACTCACGAATATATACTTAAGTGTCAAACTGTCCAAATGTTTTGCCCCCTAAATGTCGTTTCGTTGGTGCGGACAGACGGACGACGGACGACGGACACAAAGCGATCCCAATAGCTCACCTTGAGCACTTCGTGCTCAGGTGAGCTAAAAACTGGCAACAGCCAAAATACGTCAAAATGGCTAGTGCCAGTCGACTGGCAATAGCCAAAATACGTTAAAATGGCTAGTGCCAGTCGACTGGCAATAACCAAAATACGTTGAAATGGCTAGTGCCAGTCGACTGTCAATAGCCATTTTAACGTGTTTTGGCTATTGCCAGTCGACTGTCAATAGCCATTTTAACGTGTTTTGGCTATTGTCAGTCGACTGGCAATCGACCTTTCCATTAATATAAAGAAAACTGGGGTTTGCGAGGTAGTACATTATTTTTCTTATTTCTGTTCCAATGCATAGGTTGTTAGAAGTTCTAACGAGCACCCAAAACCTATGTTTGGAATATAAATAAGATAAAAAATCACATATTTACAACAGAAAAATAATGAAAATGCACTACGTCACACGGATGGGTTATCGTAATGGGGTATAAATAATAAAGAGAAATGTCGTGGCATGTAAGAAAATAATCTTCCATTCCTATGCATGGATTTGATATAGGCGTTTCCAGCCCTTGGGATGTCAGGGCCTTGCAGAACCTCGGCTAAGCCTCGGTTCCCGATCAGCTAAGCCATCCCTTCGGGTTCGAAATTCCTATATAGAAAGCATACTTATGAAATATCCTTATATTATCGCATTGGCGCCCACACATGCATTCAGCCATGCTAACATAAGCCTGTGTTTCAACAATATACTTGTCATTATTTTCTAGTCTGATCAGCATTACGAAAACACGACCATACGAATACACTGTAACCTTCATGGCCGAAAAAATGAAACTTTTAAGATGATGAAAAATTATTTTTCTTATTTCTGTTCAAAATATAGATTGTGGGTACTCGTTAGAACCGCCTCATTGAGGCGGTTCTAACGAGTACCCACAATGTATATTTCAGAGCAGAAATAAGAAAAATAAGGTTTACCCTGTAAACCCCATTTTAATCCCACGCCACGAAGCGGAGCGGGGATTACAGGAATGACCTTCGTCTGTCCGTCTGTCCATCTCTCCCATCTTGTATGTCCGTAACACTTTCTTGTCCGCTTCTTATCTCCTGAACCCTTTGATGGATTTTCATTAAACTTTGGTCAATTATTCGTCTCAGTGAGCTGATTTGCAGAACACATAAATGAACCATGCCAACTCAAGGTCACAGCTGAAGGTCACGAGTTTGAAACATGGAATTTTGTGTCTGTTCCATATGTCCTTTACCCTTGGATTGATTTTCATAAAACTTTGGTCAACTATTCTTTTCAGTGAGCTGATGTGCAGAACTCATAAATGAACCATGCCGACTCAAGGTTAAGGTCAAATCTGAAGGTCAAGAGTTTGAAACTTTGAATTTTGTGTCCGTTCCATATCTCCTTTACCCCTGCAAGGCTACTCATTAAACTTTGGTCAATTATTCCCCTCAGTGAGCTTTTATGCAGAACCCATAAATGAACCATGCCGACTAAAGGTCAAGGTCACATTTGAAGGTCACAAGTTTAAATCTTTGAATTTTGTGTCCGTTCCATATCTCCTTTACCCCTCAAAGGATTTTCTTTAAACTTTGATCAGTAATCCCCTTCAGTGAGCTCATGTGCAGAGTTCATAAATAAATCATGCGGACACCAGATCAACTTTGAAACTTTGAGTTTTGTGTCCGTTCCATATCTCCTTTACCTTTCAAAGGATTTTCTTTCAACTTTGGTCAAATGTCCCCCTCAGTGAGCTGATATGCAGAATACATAAAAAACAATACCGACTCAAGGGCAAGGTTACAGTTGAAGGTCACATGTTTGAAACTTTGTATTTTGTGTCCGTTCCATACTCCATACAGTAATCCCCCTCAGTGAGCCCATGTGCAGAGTTCATAAATAAATCATGCGGACACCAGATCAACTTTGAAACTTTGAGTTTTGTGTCCGTTCCATATCTCCTTTACCTTTCAAAGGATTTTCATTCAACTTTGGTCAAATGTCCCCCTCAGTGAGCTGATATGCAGAATACATAAAAAAAAAAACAATAACGACTCAAGGGCAAGGTTACAGTTGAAGGTCACATGTTTGAAACTTTGTATTTTGTGTCCTTTACAGGATTTTCATTAAACGTTCATCAAATATCCCCTCAGTGACCCATAAATAAACCATGCTAACTCAAGGTTACAGGTGAAGGTCCAGAGTTCGAAACTCGGAACTTTGTGTCCGTTCCATATCTGCTTTACCCCTGAAAGGATTTTCATTATTTTTTTTTGTGAAATATACCCCATCAGTGAGCTGATGTGCAGAACCCATAAATAAATCATGCCAACTCAAGGTCAAAGTCACAGGTGAAGGTCACAAGGTTGAGCCTTGATAAAAAATGCGGCGGATTTGTCTTTCCCTCAGACTGCTTTCTTATTACGATATAAAAGTAGGGTTCGAGGGGGTCAAACTTTTATATGCGTGTTTTCTTGACGGTATGAAAGATTAAGACTTAAGATTAAGATTAAAGGCCTTATATTTCTCCTTATTTTGCATTTTTTGTTGAAAATTACTTACTGGGGTACACATACTTGAGTTTCTTAGTCTTTTGGTATAATCATTAATTGCACGCCGGTGGGTCAGGTCTCAGATTCTATGACGGTTCCAGAGTAACGGCTTACTTAAAATTAGAGAGACTTTAATTTTATGAAATGTTGGTTGGTGCCTGATGCTTTGTCTTTGGTCAGGCCCACCGGCACTGATAAATCGCGCTGCCAAGTGCACTTCTGGACATATATTTCTTTCCGGAAAGCATTTCCTTGAGACGCATTACGAAAACGCGCCTATATAAATACATTGTAAATTTACCACTGAAAAAAAGAAAATTTTCAGATGAAAAATTCTATATTTTTCTAAATTGTGCTCAAAACATAGATTGTAGGTACTCGTTAACACCGCCTCGTCGAGGCGGTTCTAACGAGTACCCACAATCTATGTCTTGAGCAGAAATAAGAAAAAGAAGGTATAGCCATGCAAACCCCAGTTTTACTATATAAAAGTGGAGATCAAGGGGGTCGCATTTTATAGGCGTGTTTTCGTGAAGTGGAAACAAGAACACGACGCATGCACTCAGGTCAGGTGAAAAGGGAGGATGACTCACAACCTTGACCTTTTCTGCAGCCAAATACAACCTCACAACCTCAGACTTGTGAGAGGGGGCATTGTCATATATCAGGTGCAATCCTGACCAACATTTGCTTGGACACTTCTTATTGTAGAACGCCTTGACTTTCTTTAGTACAGCGTTCTTATAGAATCACCCGGTGACTGTATGTCCAGAAGGACAAGCCACTGGAACCACTGGCCTACTAGAATGGAATAATAGCGCATACATCTGCCTCTGGGCAATACACGGGCGCTTTTTATCTTTTGCGCTAGCCACTGAGCTACAAGGCCGTAGGAATAGGGGCGGCAGGGGCGGCGGCCGCCGCCCCAATATTTTGGCCAAAAATGCATTTTTTTTCAATGCAAAAATCTAAAACCTAAGACACCTGATCTCTTATTTAACATAAATCAACATCAATCCGCGCGTGTCATATCGCTTATTGTTTATTGGAGCGGCGGTACAATTATTGCCAGAGGCGATAAGATGGTGATTAACGACCGTTTAAAGTAAGTGGACCCTAAATTGGACAACTACATTAACACATTCTGTTTAATAACAAAGAGCCGCCAATAAGACGGCGGATCTTTGTTAATCATGGCTTACTACAATATTTAAACGATTGCAAACTGCAAGTCGATTTTTTTTTTTTTTTTTTTTCTCTTCCAGCGCTGGAATCCTTTCATGCAGCGATCATTAATACTGCATGTTTCTTTCTATTACAGACACAGCCTCCAATAACCACCTGGCCCCAAACCAATAACACCATATATCCTTGCCCCCAGGGACTCGAGGGGAGATTAGATCATAAAGCAATATGAATCTCTCAATCTAATTATGCTGGGCGTGGGACTAAGGTTTCTAGGTTTCGATCAGAGAGCCAACCAATGCTGCTAACGTTAGGTTACTGACTGCGGGAGGCAATCTGGTTCCCTGTGCCTTGTTCCATAACCAGTCTTTAATTACATGTAGATGCCCAGAACTGTGTTCAGGACATCCTGAATGCATTAGGTTTGCACATCCGTATATGCCAAAAGTGCTTGTATGTAGTTTGGCGTGTGCGGATTTGTGAACCTATATATTCCTGTTCAGGCGCACTGGTCGCTATGGCTGTGTGTGCCGGAAAATGACTCATATTCATTGGTTCTCTCGATTTTGGCAGACAGTCTCATCTGTGTGTCTGGGTCGGGAGAATCAACTGAAGTAGCATATAAGTTTCTCTCTAAACAAATCATTTAAACAAAAAATTGCGCCTGGTCGTGATCACGTGCTTGCTGGGGCATGGGCTGGTTGCAACCTAGGTGGGGACTGTCCCAATCAGACCGTGACCGTGTTGTGCTTCTGGCCTGCGCCGTCGCGAACAGGTGAATTGTTTTTATTAAGAATTTAACAGTGCTGCTTATGCTGCCCAACCCATAGATATAGGCCCCATTCTCATATTTCTGCCTCTCCGTGCACCTGGGGGCCCCGGGCTGGTGCCCCTGGGGACATGATTCCCCCACTTTGGGCGGACTGGCCGTTCCCGGGGCGGTGGCCCTGGGTCCCCGGTTGCATGGGTGCGGGGGGGAACACAAAACCCACACACTCTTATACAGTGGTTACATAAGCACTGCTTCTACCTCTTACAGACCCTACCCTACATGACTTGGACTAGAACCGGTTGAACCGAAGCGGGGCGCTGTGGTTGCGGCTCATTTGCTTTGCACTTATGAGTGCTCCGCCGACGCAACACATCGGTGATAGACAAGTCTAAACTTTACTATATACCGCAACCTCAGCATTCCTCCTATTTCTTAGGAAAGCTCAAATTACCACATCCAGTGGCTTAATGACATCTTAACAGTTACAATTTTTCACAGAACATTTACAAAATAAACACCCTCATTTTATCACAAAGTTCATAACCCCTGTCTCTACCTGTTGATGCCTGGCATGCTGAGAGAGTGACTTAATCAAAGCACTGAGAGTACTGATTGTCTCTGAGTGTAGGTTAAATAGAAAAATAGTCCAGAACTGAGAATCGAACTGTTTGTTTAACCCTTAAATTCCAGTATTTTAAGCAAGCACAGTAGCCCTGATCAGAGAGCTATGTGGCGTCTGATTAGGTATACACTGTTTGCCAATGCCCAAGTGCACGAGCACAGTCCAGAATTTACTTTTTGCACACACTCTGACGTCTTAAGGAGACGACTAACAATGCTATAAACTTGATTTTGTTCAGGGTCGGCGGCAGTCAGATGGCCATTGATAGTCACGCGGAAAAAAGCAAGCATATACTGTGGGTATAACGTAGGTTGTGGGTACTCGTTAAAACCTTCAATATAAGAAAAGTATTTAATACAATTTTTGTCTGGAAAAAATTATGGTACCATTTTACGTCAAAGTTTTCCAAATTATTTACTTGTCATTTGTTAATGTGTTTAATTATTCCCCTTCTGTATACACGTATATTCAACCAGCACAGCCGACCCCCGCCCATCTGGGCCTCACGCAGAGCTGAAACTGACCTCACATGAGTACTGGTAAACCGCTTAGAGGATCTAAGCCTGTACAGGCAAAGCAGTGCGAGTCAGACCGCCCATGCTTATAAACCCTATCGGTTTCATTGGGCGACAGGGTTTGAGATGTTATTTCATCTCAATGTCGGGTAAAAGTCCCACAATTTGGAAGCAATGTCTCCAAAATGACTTATACAGTGTTGACGGGGACGTTAAACCACAAATCAAACAAATAAACAAAATCAACCGGAACAGCAGATTTATCTTTCATTAATACATGTAATACATATCAATCTTTGCTAGAAAAGGCAATAAATGCATAACATTTTATCCAGCTGCAAACAGTGTAGATCCATCGATGGCTTCCGATCAGATCCTACAATGTTTGGCATAGTTAACTCTCTTCTCACTCAGTCCTACCACTGCATTCCAGCTCCTGAATAACAGTGATCAGAAGCAGAGACCCTTCAGCGATATGTTTCAAAAAATGGTTCATTCTACCTGTTGATGCAGGCCCTCTCACTTTTTTTTTTTGAAAATTCTCAAACTCATGCAGTTTTTCACCCTCTTCAAAATACCTGAAATTTGCACCCCTCCCCTCTTTTTTTGCACCGCCATTAAAAAAATGGCGGGCTATTATGTTATACCCTCCGAAGTTTTGAGTGTCTGTCATTCCGTCCGTCAGCGCCTCATAGTTTTGAGTTCGCTCCATAACTCTGATACCATTTTATATATTTTCACGAAACTTCACAGATATGTAGAGCACTATCAGACGACGTGCAGAACATTTGAACCGCAACTCTGATTTTCTTACTTTAGGAGTTGTTACCCTTCGAGCATTGACCATTGCCATTTCTGTCATAGTTTCGAGCCCGCTCCAAAACTTCGATAGCGTTTGAGATATTTACAGGAAACTTCACAGATATGTAGAACACAATGAGACGACATGCAGAACATATGAACCGTAACTCTGATTTTCCTACTTTTGGAGTTATTGTCCTTTGAACTTTGAATATAGCTGTTGCTATCTGTTTCGTGTCCGCTCCATAACTCTGATACCATTTGAGATATTTTCATGAAACTTCACAGATCTGTAGAGCTCTATATGGCCACCAGCAGAACATATAGACCGTAACTCTGATTTTCCTACTTTTGGGGTTATTGCCCTTTGAACTTTGAATATAGTTGTTGCCATCAGTTTCGTGTCCGCTCCACAACTCTGATTCCATTTGATATATTTTCATGAAACTTCACAGATATATAGATCACCATGAGACGGCGTGTACAACATATGAACTTTAACTCTGATTTTCCTACTTTTTCTTTGAACTTTGAATATAGCTGCTGATATCTGTGTCCGCTCCATAACTCTGGTGCCATTTGAGATATTTTCATGAAACTTCATAGATCTGTATAGCACTATACGGCGACCTGAAGTGCATATGAAACGTAACCCTGATTTTTCTACTTTTGGGGTTATTGCCCTTTGAAAATTGAATTTAGCTGTTGCTATCAGTTTCATGTTCGGTCCATAACTCTGATTCCGTTTGAGATATTTTCACGCAACTTCGCAGATAAATAGAGCACTATGGGGCTACGTGCAGAACATATAGACCGTAACTCTCATTTTCCTACTTTTGGAGTTAATGTCCTTTGAACATTGCCATTTCTGTCATAGTTTCGTGTCTGCTCCATAACTTCGATGCCCTTTGAGATATTTCCATGAAACTTCCCAGGTATGTAGAGCACCATGAGAAGAACATATGAACACTTACTCTGATTTTCCTTCTTTTGGAGTTATCATCCCTTGAACATTGAACATAGCCGTTTCTATCATGTAGTCTGTTTGAAGCACTATATCTCCTGAACCTAATGATTGATTCTGACCAATCTGGCATGGTTACGTCACTAAGATGGGGAAAACAGCCATTAGGTTTTGATGACCTTGACCTTATTTTCAAGGGCACATCCCCCCAAAAAACTGTCAATAATATTATTATTTTAGGTCAAAGATGGCTTGTCTGCACCCAATCTCATGAACACATCAATGAAATGTGGTCTAACTTGGTACAAAATATCATTGCAATTGACCAAAGATTTGACTAGATTTTGAAGACCTTGAATGTATTTTAAAGGGCACTGGCCCCCAAAAACTGAGAATTTTAATTCAAGTTCACTTTCTTTTGTAGCCATGGCTCTTTGATAATTGAAAATAGCCATCTCAGTCATGTATTCCTGTCAACTTAATTAAGCAAAAGAGTAATGCATCCTTACTTTGAATTCTTTTTTCACTGTGATATGGCACTTGTGCTTGCAGCTTTTATTCAGAGTCTGCGTTCGGCCTGAATCACGTTCAAAACTGTTGCTGACAGTGCCGACCCTGATCAGAAGGAATATCCCATTTGGGTCTATGCTGTATGATATTTTAAAAAAATACTCTTCCCAGAAAACAAGATTTGACATCTCATGCAAACTGTCTTCAGTAGAGATATTTTACATGAAATGTCAAATCCTGTTTTCTAGAAGAAAAAAATAATCGAAAAGCATTGTCAGTTTGTATCTGCTCTATCAGCAAACATGAAGTATTGGCTTTCACAACCTCACCATGCTTGTTTATTTGTTTGTTTAAATCGAGACTAACCATCCCCGCCAACACTATTTAGGTCACCAGCCCCGATAGCTCAGTTGGTAGAGTGTCCGATCCGGGGAACGGGAGGTCACGGGTTCGATCCGGGCCGCGACATACCAAAGTCGTTAAAAATGGTACTAGCTGCTCCTCGCTTGGCACTCAGATTTACGGGGTAGAGCTAAGACTGGTCGACCCAGTGTCAGGATAATGTGACTGGGTGTGGTATCATGTAATGTGTCTGGGACATGATACTTCAGTGAGGTAGCACTATAAAAGTGAGCATTGAGCTCCCTGTCGCAACCAGACACCAGACTGAAAAATTGTTGAAAGCGATGTCACACACACACACACACACACACACACACACACACACACACACACACACACACACACACACACACACTATATTTAGGTCATTTTGAAGACATTGCTTCCAATTTTGTGGGACTCTTACCTGACATTGAGATAAAATGACTTCTCAAGCCCTGAGGCACAATAAGTTTTTTGTTTGTTTGTTTGATTTGATTTGATGTTTAACGTCCCCGTCAACACTATGTAGGTCATTTTGGAGACGTTGCTTCCAATTTTGTGGGAAATTTTCCCGACACTGAGATGAAATGACATCTCAAGCCCTGTCGCCCAATGGAACCAATATGGTTTATAAGCATGGACGGTCCGACTCGCACTGCCTTGCCTGGGCATGCTTATACCCTCTAAGCGGGTTACTAGTACTCGTGTGCGGGCTGGATTCAGCTCTGCGTGGAAGCATCATGTAGCCCATTTATTTCTTCAAGCCCCAATGGGCGGGGGCCGTGCGGCACAATAAGACCAAAAGGCTTATAAGCATTGGACGGTCTGATCACATTACTTTGCCTGTGCAGGCTTAGTAATTCTAAGCCATTTACCAGTATCCATGTGTCATCAGTTTGACCTCTGCGTAGAAGCACCATGCAGCCCATTCTATTTCTCCAGGTCCCAATTGGCGGGGTCGACCATGAATATTTAAGCCAGAAAAATGTTAACTTTTATTTTTACCCACAAGATGCCAATCATTACAACTGTTGTCTGCTTTTTTGTTTGCTTGTAACTTTGATAGTATTTTTTGCAATAAGTGTGGACCCAGATCAGAGGGCTCCTGATCAGGATCCACACTTTCGCTTGTATGCTAAAATATGTTTGAAAGGCTATAAAGTAGATGGCGTAAACAGACAACATTTTCAGAATGCTGTTTTACAAGGCATGTTAAAGGTTAGACAACTGCTAGAGATATCGTGTATCTTACGTCACTGGATAGGCTTACAGTAGGGCAAGGTCTACCATAATAATATGTTTGCTTATTTGATTGAATTGTGGTTTTACATCCCCATAAACACTATTTAGGTCTTTTGGAGACACTGCTGCCAATTTTGTGGGACTTTTACCCGACACTGAGATGAAATGACATCTCAAGCCCTGCCACCCAATGAAACCAATAGGGTTTATAAGCATGGACGGACAGACTTGCACCGCATTGCCTGGGCATGCTTAGACCCTTTTAGCGGGTTACTAGTACTAGTGCATGTGCGGGCCGGATTCAGCTCTGCGTGGAAGCATCATGCAGCCCATTTATTTCTTCAAGCCCCAATGGGCGGGGGCCGTGCGGCACAATAAGACCAAAAGGCTTATAAGTATTGGACGGTCTGATCACATTACTTTGCCTGTGCGGGCTTAGTAATTCTAAGCCGTTTACCAGTATTCATGTGTCGTCAGTTTGACCTCTGCGTGGAAGCACCATGCAACCCATTCTATTTCTCCAGGTCCCGATGGGCGGGGGCGACCATGAATATTTAAGCCAGAAAAATGTTAACTTTTATTTTTACCCACAAGATTCCATTCATTACAACTGTTGTCTGCTTTTTTGTTTGCTTGTAACTTTGATAGTATTTTTTGCAATAAGTGTGGACCCAGATCAGAGTGCTCCTGATAAGGATCAACACTGTTTGCTTGTATGCTAAAATATGTTTGAAAGGCCATGAAGTAGACGGCATAAACAGACAACATTTTCAGAATGCTGTTTTACAGGGCATGTTAAAGATTAGACAACTGCTCGAGATATCGTGTATCTTACGTCATTGGGCAGGTTTACAGTAGGGCAAGGTCTACCATAATAATATGTTTGTTTATTTGTTTGAATTGTGGTTTTACATCCCCATAAACACTATTTAGGTCATTTTGGAGACGCTGCTGCCAATTTTGTGGGACTTTTACCCGACACTGAGATGAAATGACATCTTAAGCCATGCTCCCAAACCAACCAAAAGGGTTCATTCTGCTACCCGTTCATGAAACAAGCCTATCTATACAAATAGAGTGTAAATATTACCGCCTAAAAAACGAAACTTTTAAGATGAAAAAAAAAATAAATCTTATTTCTGCTCAAAATAGAGATTGTGGGTATAGTACGTTAGAGATTGTGGGTATCGTGGCGGTTCTAACGAGTACCCACACTCCACATTGTAGAACTAAGGTTTATCCCTTACTATGCAGTATATATAAAAGTGGGGTTCAAGGGAGTCGTAATTATATAGGCATGTTTTCCTGGTGTGATTACTAAATTACTGATGTGTGTATATGGCAGACATTGTAGACCCTGATCAAATGTCGCATTCTTTAAAGTCTGATCTGGGTCTACACTGTTGGCAAATGCCTATTTGCCCCAATACTTAAGGTTTAAAATGTATGTGTGTGTGTGTTTTTAAGCAGTTAATGAGTGATAACAAAAAAAAAACAACAAAAAAACATAAATTGAATGACTTTGTTCATATCTAACCCTTAAAATGTCAATCACAACAATTGTCACCTGCTTTGTTGTCGGCTGGTTACTTTGAAAGTCATTGTTGCCAACAGTGTGGACCCAGATCAGACTGCTCTTCTGGGTCCACAATGTTTGCCTTTATAGAAAAATATGTTTTAAAAGTAAGCAGACAACATAAAGATATGACATTTTTAATGCAGTTTTTCTTGGCATTTTTAGCAGAATTAAAAGTTGTTTTGTCTTTTTTTTAATATTTCCCAAATAAAATTCAGTTTGGAGACTGGTCTAAACTCAAGCATCCAGTGAGTTAAAATTCTTTCAGAATTGCATCCATCTGTTGTGACTGAAACCTCATGTAGCTCTGAAGAGAATTTATGGGGCTATTAGCAGGCTACAGTGATCTTATCACTAACTTGTATAAACAATCAATTTCACACTCCAACTTCCCCAAAACTGGCTATGTG
The DNA here is from genome assembly GCA_963580285.1 of Lucinisca nassula. Taxonomy (NCBI): domain Eukaryota; kingdom Metazoa; phylum Mollusca; class Bivalvia; order Lucinida; family Lucinidae; genus Lucinisca; species Lucinisca nassula. The sequence continues at coordinate 60,626,855 of OY757017.1, forward strand.
TAGGTTGCGAGCTAAAGTATATATACCGCAACCTCAGCATTCCTCCTATTTCTTAGGAAAGCTCAAATTACCACATCCAGTGGCTTGGCTACCTGTAAAACCTGGGCTGGGCTCATGGGCTGGGTCTGGGCTCGAATTTTTGGGCTCGAATGAAAACGAGTTTGACTAAGGACATAGGTGAAACAGGGTCAGTTATTGACCTTTCAACTTTGTTTGTTGTCTGGTTGGTGGAACTGTTAAAGAGAATTGCTCCCATGGGCCCCTGTCAAGATTATATTTACCAAGTTTGTTTTCCTGCTTGATTTGAGTTGCAACAAGCAAAAACCTGGATTACTAAAATCTGGATTACAACATAAAAACACTGGATTCATTCTTTTTAATTGAGCCAGAAGATCCCAGAGCTCCAATAAGTCCTATGTGATCAGCAAAAGCTCAGAACAGGCTCTGCAGATATGCAGGCTGATCCGAGCTTTCAGTGGTCGTGTATGGGTCCTGGCAGGTTAGCTTCAAAATGGGACACTAACAAACAGTGTAGGCCCAGATCAGATGCTACATGTCTAGGGTTTCAAGGTGGGATACTGACAACAGTGAAGACACAGATCAGAGGCAACCTGTCAGGGGTTCAAAAGTGCGATACTGAAAACAGTGAAGAGCCAGATCAGATGCAACAAATCTAGGGTTCTAAAATGGACTCCTGACAAACACTGAAGATCCAGATCAGAGGCCACATGTCTAGGGTTCTGAAATGGGATACTGACAAACAATGAAGACCCAGATCAGAGGCATCATATCTAGGATTCTAAAATGGGACTCTGATAAACAGTGAAGAACCAGATCAGAGGTCACATGTCTCGGGTTTTAAAATGGGACACTGATAAACAAAGACGACCCAGATCAGAGGCCATATGTCTAGGATTACAAAATGGGATACCTACAAACAGTGAAAACACAGATCAGAGGTCACCTGTCTAGGGCTGCAAAATGGGATTCTGGTTAACATTGAAGATCCAGATCAGAGGCCACTTCTTTAGGGTTCCAAAATGGGACACCGACAAACAGTTAAGTTCCAGATCAGAGGCCACGTGTCTAGAGTTCCCAAATCGGATACCGACAAACAGTTAAGATCCAGATCAGAGGCCACGTGTCTAGGGTTCCAAAATGGGATACAGACAAACAGTTAAAATCCAGATCAGAGGCCACGTGCCTAGGGTTCCGAAATGGGGTACTGACAAACAGTTAAAACCCAGATCAGAAGCCACGTCTATAGTTCCAAATGGGGTACTGACAAACAGTTAAGACCCAGATCAGAAGCCACGTCTAAAGTTCTAAATGGGATACTGACAAACAGTAACGACCCAGATTAGAGGCAATATGTCTAGGGTTCCAAAATGGGATATTGACCATGTAGACACAGATCAGAGACAACGTGTCTTGGGTTCCAAAATGGGATACTGACAAACAATGAAGACTTAGATCAAAGGCCACATGTCTAAGGTTCCAAAAATGGAAAACTGGCAGTGTAGACACAGAGCATAGGCCGCATGTCTAGGGTTCCAAACTCTAACACTGACAAATAGTGTAGATCCAGATCAGGTGCCACATGCCTATGGTTCTAGGATAACACAATCTCAGACAAACAGTGGAGACTCCGATCAGAGACCACACGTCTCGAGCCAAAATGGGGAACTGACAGTGTAGATTCAGATCAGAGGCCACATGTTTTGGGTTCCAAAATGGTATACGGACAGTGTAGACCCGATCCACTGCCAAGGTCCCAAAATGAGGCACTAGCAGTGTAGATCCTGATCAGACGTCACAGAATACGGCGTGTGAACAGGATCTTGAACTACAGGAACTAAAGAACAAAAGAAAACAGTCTAAGTCCAGACTCTGGACCTCTTTAGAGAAAAGCGACCATCTAGTGGGACAGTGTACACCCGTACCAGATACCACAATGGGTATCTGAACTGAGTCTACACTATTTGCTTATAAAACTACAGGAATTATCCTCCAATTCTTTTAGTGCTATTGTAAAATTCCTTTATTGAGACCATCTTAATACTTTTCAAAAGTGGCCTTTTAAAGGCCACTTTTGAACAGTCCCAAATGCGGTTACTTGGTTTAGAACATACAATGAAAGATAATGGAAATCTCTGGATTTTTTTTTAAAAATCAGATTTAGTCTTTATTTGAGCGGGTCTTAATATTAATATTAAGCGGAACTCCACTGTATATGAGTCTTTCAGACAAACAAACATTAAACAGCAAGCCCTGGAGAGTGAGTGAGTGAGTGTTTCCGTTTTACGTCCCACCAACAGCTAAGGTCATACGGAGACGGGACCTCGGTTTAAAGACTCATCCGAAAGTCTGGAGAAGCCCGGGATCGAACCTGCGACCCCTGGTTTACTAGGCGAGTAGCGTAACCACTCGACCACGGGGGCTTCTAAAAGCCCTGGAGAAAAAACTCTTTCCATAGCAGGTTGGATTCCACAGGGATACATATAAGTCACAGAGTTCGACACTTCATGATTGGGTAAATCTACAAACTGTTGCAAATTTTCATACAGAACAGGACGGCCCCCGCCCATAGGGGCTTGAAGAAATATATGGGCCGCTTGATGCTTCCACGCAGAGCTGAATCTGGCCTACACACTAGTACTAGTAAACTGCTTAGAGGATCTAAGCCTGTCCAGGAACCACGGTGAGAGGCGGACTGTCCATGCTAACAAACCCTATTGGTTTCATTGGGCGACAGGGCTTGAGATGTCATTTCATCTCAATGTCGGGTAAAAGTCCCACAAAATTGGAAGCAATGTCACCAAAATGACCTTTACCGTGTTGACGGGGACGTTAAACCTCAAACAAAATCATAAAGAACAGGCTGTTTGAGTTTATTTCAAATTTAATGGATTGACGCCAGTCTATTGCCTGCTGAGTTATAAATTGCTGGTCACATAGATCTTGGGTGTCTTGATAATAGTATCTCAAAGATTTACCAAGACAGATAAAATCATGTAATGGTACCACTAGTTGCAGCCTATAGCATTCACATAGTCTGTACACCGCTGCCTCCATTCACTTAGTCTGTACACTGCTGCCTCCCAGCCCCGCCCATCAGGGCTTGAAGAAATAGATTGGGCTTTTGTTCGTTTGATTTGGGGTTTACCGTCCCCGTCAACACTGTTAAGGTCATTTTGGAGACGTTGCTTCCAATTTTATGGGACTTTTACCCGACACTGAGATGAAATGACATCTCAAGCCCTGTCGCCCAATGAAACCAATCACTGAGGCTTTATAAGCATGGACGGTCCGACGCTCAGACCGCTTTTCCTGGGCAGGCTTAGAGCCTCTAAGCGGTTTACCAGTACTCGTGTGTGGGTCGGATTCAGCTCTGCGTGGAAGCATCATGCAGCCCATATATTTCTTCAAACCCCGATGAGCGGGGGCCATAAATAGATTGGGCTGCATGGTGCTTCCACACAGAGCTGAAACCTGCCGCACTTTAGCACTGGTAGACCGCTTAGGGGTTCTAAGCCTGCCCAGGAAAAGTGTTGCGTGTTTGACCGTCCATACACATAAAGCATATTGGTTTCATTAGATGGGAGGGCTTGAGATGCCATTTCATCTTGATGTCGGGTAAAAGTCCAACAAAATTGAAAGCAAGGTCTTCAAAATACCTATACAGTGTTGACAGGGACGTTAAACCTATAATCAAACAAACAATCTTCGTGACAGATGCACAGACCACATCTCTTCCGAATAGCAGTTAGTAAAGACTCTGGTTAGAAGGTGAAGAAAAACAAACAGTTATCTGCTTTATCTTTTTAAATAACCATAATCCCACATTTTGCAGAATTTTCCTGCACTGCAGTGCAATTAAATAGCCAACTGATTCTGACACAGCATCTCAAGGGACATCTGGCAAGGATGTAATAGCCTTCACCTCAAAGGTAAACATTCTGAGCGCCGACTAACCTGATATTACCTACACTAGAGAGTTAAAATTGACCTTATAATGTTTTTCACCTCAGATAAACTTATTTCCATTCGAGCCCAAAAATTCGAGCCCAGGCCCAGCCCATGAGCCCGGCCCAGGTTTTACAGGTAACCCAGTGGCTTAATGACATCTTAACAGTTACAATTTTTCACAGAACATTTACAAAATAAACACCATCTCCTTATCACAAAGTTCATAACCCCTGTCTCTACCTGTTGATGCCTTAATCAAAGCACAGAGAGTACTGATTGTCTCTGAGTGTAGATTAGAAAAATAGTCCAGAACTGCATGGAATCGAACTCTTTGTTTAACCCTTAAATTCCAGTAATTTAAGCAAGTACAGTAGCCCTGATCAGACAGTTATATGGCATCTGATTAGGTAGACACTGTTTGCCAATGCCCAAGTGCACGAGCACAGTCAAGAATTTACTTTTTTCGCACACTCTGACGTCTTAGGGAGGCGATTATCGATGCTATAAACTTGATTTTGTTTAGGGTCGGTGGCAGTCAGATGGTCAGTAATAGTCACACGGACAATAGCAAGCATATACTGTGGGTATAACGTAGACTGTTGGTACTCGTTATAACCTTCAATATAAGAAAATTATTTAGTACAATTTTTGCCTGGAAAAAATTATGGTACCATTTTCCGACAAAGTTTTCCAAATTATTTACGTGTCATTTGTTGATGTGTTTAATTATTTCCCTTCTGTATACACGCATATTCAACCAGCACAGCCGGCCCCCACCCATCCGGGCTTCACGCTGAGCTGAAACTGATCGCACACGAGTATTGGTAAACCGCTTAGAGGATCTAAGCCTGTCCAGGCAAAGCAGTGCGAGTCAGACCGTCCATGCTTATATTTTTTATAGGTTTTCATTGGGCGACAGGGCTTGAGATGTTATTTCATCTCAATGTCGGGTAAAAGTCCCGAAAATTGGAAACGTCTCCAAAATGACATATACAGTGTTGACGGGGACGTTAAACCACAAATCAAACAAACAAACAAACAAAATCAACCAGCACGGCAGATTCATCTTTCCGAACCAACAATATTTCATTGATAATGCTTAACAATCTGTGCTGGAAAAGTTATTAAATGTATAATATTTTATCCAGCTGCAAACAGTGTAGATCTATCGACGGCTTCTGATCGGAACCTACAATGTTTGATATAGTTTCAACTCTCTCTCTTCTTACTCAGTCCTACCACTGCTTTCCAGTTCCTGAATAACAGTGATCAGAAACAGAGACCCTTCAGCGATATGTTTCAAAATGGTTCATTCTACATGTTGATGCAGGCCGGCACACAGGGTGGGGAGGCGTGCGAATGCACCCCTTCCACTTTTTTTTTTAAATTATCAAACTCATGCAGTTTTTCACCCTCTGCAAAATACCTGAAATTCGCAACCCTCCCCCCATTTTATGCACCGCCATTCAAAAACTGGCGGGGTGTTATGTTATACCCTCCGAAATTCTGAGTGTCCATCATTCCGTCCGTCAGCGCCTCAGTTTTGTGTCCGCTCCATAGCTCTGTTACCATTTTATATATTTTCACGAAACTTATCAGATATGTAGAGCACTATCAAACGACGTGCAGAACATTTGAACCGCAACTCTGATTTTCCTACTTTGGAGTTGTTACCCTTTGAACATTGCCATTTCTGTCATAGTTTTGTGTCCGCTCCATAACTTCGATACCGTTTGAGATATTTACAGGAAACTTCACAGATATGTAGAGCACCATGAGACGACGTGCAGAACATATGAACCGTAACTCTGATCTTCCTACTTTGGAGATATTGCCCTTTGAACTTTGAATATAGCTGTTGCTATCTGTTTCGTGTCCTCTCCATAACTCTGATACCATTTGAGATATTTTCATGAAACTTCACAGATCTGTTGAGCACTATACGACGACCAGCACAACATATAGACCGTAACTCTGATTTTCCTACCTTTGGGGTTATTGCCCTTTGAACTTTGAATATAGCTGTTGTTATCAGTTTCGTGTCCGCTCCACAACTCTGATTCCGTTTGAGATATTTTCATGAAACTTCATAGATCTGTAGAGCACTATACGGGGTCCTGAAGTGCATATGAAATGTAACTCTGATTTTTCTACATAGAGCACCATGAGACAACGTGTCCAAATATGAACCGTAACTCTGATTTTCCTACTTTTGGGGTTATTACTCTTTGAACTTTGAATGTAGCTGCTGATATCTGTTTCGTGTCCGCACCATAACTCTGATGCCATTTGAGATATTTTCATGAAACTTCATAGATCTGTAGAGCACTATACGGGGTCCTGAAGTGCATATGAAATGTAACTCTGATTTTTCTACTTTTGGGGTTATTGCCCTTTGAAAATTGAATATGGCTGTTGCTATCAGTTTCAGATTTGGTCCATAACTCTGATTCCGTTTGAGATATTTTCACGAAACTTCATAGATATATAGGGCACTATGGGACAACGTGCAGAACATATAAACCGTAACTCTCATTATCCTACTTGTGGAGTTATTTTCCTTTGAACATTGAACATTGCCATTTCTGTCATAGTTTCGTGTCCGCTCCATGACTTCGATACCCTCTGAGATATTTCCATGAAACTTCACAGGTATGTAGAGCACCATGAGACGGCGTGTAGAACATATGAACACTAACTCTGATTTTCCTACTTTTTGTTGTATTTTAAATTTTGCAAGTCTCGCTACTTTGTACATCTCCTTCCTGATGCCCAGGTCTTCCGTGGAGTGTGGGCCATGTTTGCTGATGTTGGCTCAATGGGGGACGCCTTTAAGTCCGCGGGTGGGCGTCTCTTGCCTGACGTCTCCAGTTGATCTGTCTGACGAGCTACGTCGGTCGGTGTGTGCTCGGAGGTGGATGTGCTGTGTTTGCTGGGTCTTGTCCATCATCCGTTTCGGTTTCAGAACTTTGTGGTTGAGACACACTGATGAAGATTAACTATCAGAAAGGCCTCTGTGTCACTAAATTTGGTATAGTTACGCCTTAATTTGGAGTTATCGCCCCTTGAACATTGAACATAGCCGTTTCTGTTTGTAGTCTGTTTGGAGCGCTATATCTCTTGAACCTAATGATTGATTCTGACCAAACTGGCATGGTTACGTCACTAAGATGGGGAAAAACAGCCATTAGTTTTTGATGACCTTGACCTTATTTTCAAGGGCATATGTTCCCAAAACACTGTCAATTGTGGGCCAAAGATGGCTTGTCTGCACCCAATCTCATGAACACATCAATGAAATGTGGTCTAACGTGGTACAAAATATCATTGCAATTGACCAAAGATTTGACTAGATTTTGAATACCTTGACTTTATTTTAAAGGGCACTGGTCCCAAAGAACTGAAAAAAATATTTTAATTCTGATTTGCTTTCTTTTGGAGCCATGGTTCTTTGAACATTGAAAATAGTCATCTCACTCATGTATTCCTGTCAACTTTATTAAGCAAAAGAGTAATGCATCCTTACTTTGAATTCCTTTTTCACTGAGATATGGCGCTTGCTTCATGTAATTGTAGTGGCGGGGCATCATGCAGTTCTTGCAGCGTCGTAAGGCCTGAATCATGTTCAAAACTGTTGCTGACTGTGCCGACCCTGATCAGAAGGAATGTACTGTTTATCCGATTTGGGTCTACGCTGTATGATATTTTAAAAATTTAAAAATACTTTTCCCAGAAAACAAGATTTGACATCTCATGCAAACTGTTTTCAGTGGAGATAATTTGCATGAAATGTCAAATCCTGTTTTCTAGAAGAAAAAAATAATCGAAAAGCATTGTCAGATTGTATCTGCTCTATCAGCAAACATGAAGTATTGGCTTTCATAAACAGCTTTGTGTACCTCACCATGCATGTTTATTTGTTTGTTTGAATTGAGGTTTAATGCCGTACCCGTCAACACTATTTAGGTCATTTAAGAGACGTTGCCTCCAATTTTGTGGGACTTTTACCCGACATTGAGATAAAATGACTTCTCAAGCCCGGCGGCACAATAAGACCAAAGGCTTATAAGTATTGGACGGTCTGATCACATTACTTCGCCTGTGCAGGCTTAGTCCTTCTAAGCCGTTTACCAGTACTCATGAGTGGTCAGTTTGACCTCTGCGTGGAAGCACTATGCAGCCCATTCTATTTCTCCAGTTCCCGATGGGCGGGGGCGACCATGAATGTTTAAGCCAGAAAAATTTATTTTTACCCACAAGATGCCAATCATAACAACTGTTGTCTGCTTATTTGTTTGCTTGTAACTTTGACAGTATTTTTGCAATCAGTGTGGACCCAGATCAGAGTGCTCCTGATCAGGATCCACACTGTTTGCCTGTGAAAGGCCATGACATAAACAGACAACGTTTTACAGGGTATGTTAAGTGTTAGACAACTGCTCGAGATATTGTGTATCTTACATCACTGGAAGGCTTACAGTAGGGCAAGGTCTACCATAATAATATGTTTGTTTATTTGTTTGAATTGTGGTTTTACAGCCCCGTAAACACTATTTAGGTCATTTTGGAGACGCAGCTTCCAATTTTGTGGGACATTTTTATCCGACGCTGAGATGAAATGACATCTCAAGCCCAAAACCAACCAAAGGGGTTCATTCTGCTACCCGTTCATGAAACAAGCCTATCTATACAAATAGAGTGTAAATTTTACCGCCTAAAAAACGAAACTTTTAAGATTAAAAAAAAATCTTATTTCTGCTCAAAATAGAGATTGTGGGTACAGTACGTTAGAGATTGTGGGTATACTACGCCTCATCGTGGCGGTTCTAAGAGTACCCACACTCCACATTGTAGAACAGAAATAAGAAAAATAAGGTTTACCCCTTACTATATATAAAAGTCAGGTTCAAGGGGGTCAGAATTATATAGGCGTGTTTTCCTGATGTGATTACTAAATTACTGATGTGTGTATATGGCAAACATCACGTCGCATTCTTTAAAGTCTGATCTGGGTCTACACTGTTAGCAAAGGATGACTTTGTTCATATCTAACCCTTAAAATGCCAATCACAACAATTGTTACCTGCTTTGTTGTCGGCTGCTTACTTTAAAAGTCATTGTTGCAAACAGTGTGGACCCAGATCAGACTGCTCTTCTGGGTCCACAATGTTTGTCTGTATTTGAAAAGTAAGCAGACAACATAAAGATATGACATTTTTGATGTAGTTTTTCTTGGCATTTTGATTAAAAGTTGTTTTGTCTTTTTTATATTTCCCAATAAAATTCAGTTTGGAGACTCGTCTAACCTCAAGCATCCAGTGAGTTAAAATATAGCAACAGCATTTTCTTTCCGAATTGCATCCATCTGTTGTGACTGAAACCTCATGTAGCTCTGAAGAGATTTATGGGGCTATTAGCAGGCTACAGTGATCTTATCACTAATTTGTATAAACAATCAATTTCACACTGCTACTTGGCCAAAACTGGCTAGCTGTAGGTTGCGAGCTAAAGTAAAACTTAGGCTTATGTGGCCCTAACCCTAACCCTAACCCTAGCCCTAACCCTAACCCTAACCCTAACCCTAACTCCAATACATACTAATCATAATTTCTCTTGCAGGTACATTGGGATCCTTGACGGGGAATCCCACCATACCTCGTGTAGGACAGCTACCGAGAAGTCATCAGCTGGGTGCCCAGAAGGCTGCCTCGTAGAGGCCCCCTTGGGGACACCCTCCTGATGAAACCCAGAAATGTGCGAAGCGAAGACAGCATGCTGTCAGAACGGAGCATACATCTCTGGAGTAGGTCAAATACAGAACAATTTAATAGGCGGGGCAACGGTAATGACCAAATTTGATAGGGATTTGGACACAGGAAGACCCTTAAAAAAGCCTTTCAGACCGACCGTTCAAACGATATAAAAGCGAAATTGCACAATGGCTGATTAGCCACATACTCGCCTTTGCCAAACCACATAACTTTTCACCACTAAAAGACACGCCTGTGTAAACATTATAATTCTAACCACACTGATCCTGAACAAAAGAGGGTTACAACACTACCACATACAATCAGTACTGATCCATATTGTATTACAATCCATATATCCCCAATATGATATCTTCCTTCACGGAGGATGAGATAATGATATGCAAATATGGCGGTCTGGTCCCAATTGACCCACTTACGAATTTATAAGAACTCGACATCCTACGTCGATGAAAGCATCACCTTTTCAGAAACTGGAAAGCTAAGAAGCAAAATAGGATTGACCTCCTTTCGCATCCTCCGCGATAGAAGTCAACAACTGCACACTGATTGGCTGAATTAACTACAAATTAAGAGAAAAGCAACAACCAAAACATCAACATATGACACTCCAACGCAACGAAAGTAGGGGCCAGTAGTACATGGTACTACCAAGATTATCTTTGTAGAGACCTGGGGGGTAGCGACACAGCATAGGCGTGTTCTCAAGGTGGTAGAGCACGGGTACTAGGACATTTTGCAATAGCCGAAATTGGCTGGTCTAATAGTAACCCTTCCTGGCTCACTTTTGGCCGCCGTTCAAAATTCAAAATTACATGCATTATCACCCTTTAACAAGCACCGTGTCCAAGGCGTTTTCTCTACCACGGCAGGGGTGGGGGTAGAGACTAATGGAAGCCAAAACCGATAATGCATGAGTAGCTTTTTTCCTCGGTCAGACAAGGGCTGTGTACTGACACATTTTGCAGCCGGAATTGGCAACGTGTCACCACATTCTAGAGCCCGACCATTGGTCTGCATCTGCATTCAAAATCCGAACCCCGCCAGAGGACTGCCCATTTTACAGGACAAACGCTTAACATTGGGTGCGTTCTGTGCCTACATGACATCTTGAGCGGGGGATGTGGGAGGTGGGATTGACCTACTTCTCACATCCTCCGCGAAAGAAGTCACCCGACTCCCAATCGGCTAGCTGATAACTGTCAAGCAGACAGGAGTCAGCATATTGGCAGCCTAGGGAAAAGAGCAGTACCTACAACTAATCCCAGATGGCGAACTGGGGGTAGCCCCTATGTGCCCATGGCGCCCGGTTACCTTAAAAACATCTGTCAGTCAGTCAAGTCGATTTTTAAAATAATTGTAAAATTAAAAACAAAATCATGCAAGATCAAAGCGGCAATTTATTACTCGCTAATATTATAGTTTGTGATGCTCTTTCAGCCATGTCCATTAAAAAAAACTCTTGAATAAATTAAAAATTATCACAAAATACTAGCATTACATCAGTAAAGATGGAAGAAATTCCGAACCAGCCAAAAAATTTCAAATTTCCGAAGCGTTCTTTCGGTCAGAAAAATCCAGCGCAGAGGTCTTTTAATCCTCAGTGGTTCGAAAAATGGAGTTGGATTCATTATGATGAGGTAAAGAATTTATACCGTTTTTTGTCTTTCCAAAGACATCAAATTTTAACAAAAATAAAGACACAATTGTTTTACTTAACATTGAAAGTACTATCTGCAACAGTTAGGAATCTCACCAAGTTGTGTATTAGCAACTCCGAGACAAACATTTTGTAATTTAACATTTAATTAGAAAATTTGCTGATTAAATATAGAATTAGCGATTTTAATGGTAGACAGATGCATGGACGGACAGACTTAATAAGGAAATAGTATACGGACAAACAGACAGTAAGAGTAAACAGCCGATGCTGGAAATTCAGTAATTTACGTTTTGTATTTACTATTTGTTGTTTGAATGCTTGACTTTAAAAGGAATAAACACAATGAAATTTACTGTTGTTTTATGTCAGAATTTGCAGGAAATCGCACCATTTTAGAGTCATATTTTCAAAAATCACCAATCCGAAGGGGGACACCCCCTTCCGAACCTACCCCCCGCCGCCGCCCCAATCTCAAAATCCTTCCTACGGCCTTGAGCTATCACGCTCCACGAAAATATTAGGCCCTTTTCTTCCTCTGGCGACTCACATATATACTCTTTGCAGTATTATTCACGTAACCTTCACATCGTATCACAATATTTTGCTTACATACTAGATAAAATAATCTACATATGCACAGATCGCCCGCTAGGAATCCCGGCTATTAGTACGACCAGATACGCTGAACTGGCAAGTTGTCGGCAAAGGCTCGTTATTTGGGCATATTAATTTGATATATTGTATAATTGGCTTCAGATCAATATTTAAAATGGATAATTATTTATTAATGCACCCAGAATATAGTATTGTTTCTATCTTTCAAGCATTTCAAAATAAGAACCAAATTGATTTGATTTTCCCGTACCATCTCATATAAAGTTGACAGAACAGCATTTCTGATCATGCGCATTATCGGTCTTTCTCGCAGAATATCGTTTCAGACGCCATTAACGTTCCCCGAGACACGGACGTGATTTCGCCTACAATCTCGCTTTTTGTGCAAGACGAGAGGTTTTCCCATATTTTTGCAAATGATAATCACTTATTCTTTGCTGTCACCAGTTTATGAATGTGGCATAATACAGTTCAATTATGTATCTTTAAATATTCGCAAGTGTCTGTACACACAGACAGTTTTTCAACATTTTCTTAGTCATAAAACAGTTGGCAGGTGAAGCATCGTCTGCACAAAATTCTTTGAAATGGTGTTTACATCTTTTCTGAGGTTTTACGTCCCCGTCAATACTTAAGGTCATTTTGGAGACGTTGCTTCCGATTTTGTGGGACTCTTACCCGTCGTGATAGCTCAGTAGCTAGTGCACTCGCCTCTGATGCTAGAGTCCCGGGTTCGATCCCAGGCAGCGGCGATAAAATTTCGGTGTCCAAACACGCTCCATTGGCATCATTTGCAGGGATGAATGCCATAAAATGCACCGTCCTTTGGATCGGGGACGTTTACTGGAGGCCCCCTGTGCAGGGAGAACCATCCCCTGTGCAGGTTAAAGAACCCTACCATAATTACATGATTACTGTGTAGGCTTTCATCCTGCAAAAACTGGCGTGTATGTAATATACACCTGCCTAGAATGTCCTTGAGGGCGTATGGCAGTATGTAGAGAAAGAAAGGCTTAAATCCTAGTAAGGCCTTAGGACCTGCTGCCACTGGATATGTCCAAAATGTGAGGTCTGTAACTTTTCAGACTCCTTCTTTGATGAATATGTAGAACTGAGTAAGCCAAACAGGTTTGAACCTCTGTCACAGGATAAGAGAGGCAAATCTTCGACTGCTGATGAAACTAAGTCAAATGTTGTGAAAGGTTTGAAACTTTGCAGTATAAACATAAATGGAATTAGAGGGAAAATTCTTGAACTTTTAGCTTTCCTCGATACATCTCAACCTCATATTGTTGCTATTCAGGAAACAAAGATTGACAGTTCAATTACTACATCTGAGCTTTTTCCTGAAAATTGTCAGTACTGTGTGTACAGAAAAGATAGGAACTCTCATGGCGGTGGGGTGATGTTGCTCATTCATAGAGACATCCCTCACATGCTGTTCATGGAACTTGAAAATGACACCGAATCGGTCTGGGTTAAAGTTTTTGCAAATAAAACTTCCCACTTCGTAGCAAGTTGGTATCGACCACCAAATGGTACAATCGAAAACTTCTAGTTGTTTAAAGACCAACTGGATTGCATTAAATTGCAGCATATTAAGGGTAAAAAACTCCCGGCTGTACATGTTCTAGGTGACCTCAACTTCAGAGACATTGCTTGGCCCGACAGGCTCAGCAAACAAGGCACAATGCTGAGTCAGTCGGAAGGACAAATATTAATTGACATTATGAACGATCACGGTCTTGAGCAAATTGTTAACTTCCCCACTCGTGATAAGAACACATTGGATCTGATCCTTACTACTTTGCCAGGACAATTCGAAGACATTCATTCCCCAGATAAACTAAGTGACCACGATGTTGTTTCCGGATATTTAAAAATTCACATCCCACCAATAAAGAAACCTCGGAGGAAGGTGTACTCATATCAGAAAGGTGACTATGAAACTATGAGGAAGGATGCACTCAGATTTGCAAAGAAGAATTACTTTAATGGTCATTCAGATGCTCGGTCTGTACAGGAGAATTTTGATTTGATAACTTCTTTCATTCATACTTCGGCCGAAAATCATATCCCCTCAAAAACTAGTAGGTCTGTATCTTCTATTCCCTGGATCACTCCAGAGATAAGAAGGAAAATTCGCAGAGGGAATAAGATTCATGCAAAGGCAAAAAAGACGGGAAGTGGTAAACTCCGGACAAAATTTGAAAACTTGAGACGTGAAATCAAGACTGATATAAAAATTCAGCATCATTTGTATGTGAATAACTTGGTAGGTGATGTAAAGGCAAATCCCAGAGACTTCTACAGATATATTAATAGCCAGAAGAAAGACAGGCAAGGTATCCGCCCCTTAATAAAAGAGGAGGGGACGGGGTTGCTGAATCAGACTCTGAAAGGGCAGAGGAACTAGTTGGTCAATTCAATGATGCGTTTAATAAAACTGAGTTCACGGAGGTTCCATTGACTGGAAGATCGGCCCCATTCATGAATAATATTGTTGTGACAGCTGCAGGAGTGATCAAATTACTTCAAGGCTTAAATCCCAGTAAGGCCTTAGGACCTGATGAGCTTCATCCTAGAGTCCTGAAGGAAATAGCAAATGAGTTGGGTCCAGTTTTTGCACACTTGTTTCAACAGTCTCTTGATACGGGTGAAATCCCCAAAGAATGGCTCTTAGCAAACATCTGTCCACTCTTCAAAAAAGGAGATAGGGCTCTTGCCCGTAATTATCGCGACAGGGCATGAGGTGTCATTTCATCCCAATGTCGGGTAAAAGTTCCACGAAATTGGAAGCACCGTGAGTGGCAGAAAACATCACACTTTGGTATTTCAGGTGTCTTCTGCAAGAACTGACATCTACAAGGGATATCCTTCTTCCCTCAGACAATGCGAGCTATCTAACACATAGTCTGCTCAAACATCATGGCCCACTTTGATGAACATAAACTTTTGTCAGACAGACAACATGCATTTAGGAAAAGACATAGGTGAGACTCTCAGTTGAGCACGGTTATTAATGATTGGGCAAAAATCTTGGACAAAGGAGGGCAGGTGGACACATTTATTCTGGACTTCACGCCCACATGAACTACTTAAATCCAAATTATTTGGTTAAACCAAATAAATATGGATTTGGTGGGGAGACTCTCAAATGAATAGATTCCTTCCTTTGCTACAGAAAACTGCATTGTTGTTAATGGTGAATCTTCAGTATAGACGCCAGTTTTATCTGGGATCCCACAGGGGACTGTTCTTGGTAAGGCTGACACGATTAATCGATCGATAAATTCAACAAAAATGATTATCATTTCTGATTTGCTTTTAATCGATTACTTGATAGGTACAATTTACTACCCAAAGTGATGCCTAAAATAGCTGGATGAGTGGCAAACAGTGCAGACCCTGATGAGACGCTGTATCTGCGCCGTCTCATCTGGGTCTACACTGTTTGCTCAGGCCTGTCTGTTCAAATATACATATGGTAAAGTGCAACATATGGTATGTGAGATGTCTTGTCGGTAAATTGTCTCAATTCCATACAAAGTTTTAAAGTGTGCTGCCAGCATTCCGACAGATAACCACCCATTAGGAGCGGCAGAAAGCATCACTCTTTGGCATTTCAGGTGCCGTCTGCAAGAACAGACGTCTACATGGGGTTCGTCTTCTCTCAGACAATTAGAGGTTGGAATGGCCTTCCGGATTCGGTTATTTTATCCATGGAAGGTGCAAAGGATCTAGCTAAGTTTACTTCTTTGGCAAGAGCTAGGGACTAACTTTACTTTTCACAGGTTGAATGTCATTTGACATGTCACCAGTAGCAATTCAGATTCAGTTATTTTGCAGAGCATTAAATAATGATTTATCAGAGAAACCAGCGGCGACATGACAGATGTCTGTTGTGATTTTACAGCCCTTTATCATATGACGTCGCTTCTGAGAGTGTAATAATGCCATGTAATATTTTCGATAATCCACTAGTGGATTAAATATGCAAATTAGCTAGATACGTTCCGTAACGTTACATGTACAACGTCCTTAATGACGTCGCGTTTACTATTGGCGGAATATTGATATTTTTTAAAACATTCGAGAATGAAATGCATTTTGAATGTCATATGATAAAAAGAATCTTGCATTCGTGCTCATGTATTATTGAATTTATTAAACTCGTTGAGGAAAAGGGATAAAATGCTCGGCAAAGCCTCGCATTTTATACCTTTTCCTCAACTCGTTTAATAAATTCAATAATACATGAACACTCATGTAAGATCCTCTATTTCCTTCCTTATACACTGCAATACCCCTCACGAGGTTTATGTGCAGGTGTATGATGCATTACATACACTACAGGTTTGCAGAATGAAAGCCTACACAGTAACTACAATCTTTTACCTGCACAGGGGATGGTTCTCCCTGCACAGGGGGCCTCCAGTTAATGTCCTGATCCTAAAGTAGTGCACTTTGTGGCATTCATCCCTGCAAATGATGCCAATGGACATCTTTGCGGGGAATCAAACCGGGGCCTCTAGGCTAGAGGCTGTAGCACCATACGGCATAGGCAAGTGCACTAGCCACTGAGCTATCACGCTCCACAATCAACAGCTATGTAACTAAGTATGTTGTCAGTTACTCTCCCATGTCTCCTCACTCCCTACTTGCTGGTGTGTGCCCTTTCTACAGCTTAGTTAACAGTAACTATCTTGTATCCGCCAAACTCCCCCCCAACACACACACACTCCCAACTTGTCAGTGTGTGTTATGTAGGATCTAAGCCTGCCCAAGCAAAGTGGTGCGAGTCGGCCCCTCCATGTTAATAAACCCTATTGTTTTCATTGGGCGGCAGGGCTTGAGATGTCATTTCATCTCAAGGTCGGGTAATAGTCCCACAAAATTGGAAGCAATGTCTCCAAAATGACCTTTACAGTGTTGACGGGGACGTTAAACCTCAAGTCAAACACATACAAACAAAAAAGTAACTGTCTGGTATCGGCCAACCCCTCCCACTCTCCTCACTTGCCAGTGTGTGCTATATGTAGGAAAGCCCCAATGCCTCATGCAGAAAAATGGCAAGGTATGTCACAAAAGAGTTTTCTAGATGCATAGTGCTATATGCATAATATAACAAAGAATGGTTGACTTAACTATGAAGTGTTTTAGCCTGCCATAGCCCTTAAAGTGAGAATTTGTTCATGTGTTTACCCTAGATTTTGCTTTTTGTGCATAACAATAATTTTCTTCTCTCTTTGTGTATGTTGCTTCACCAAAAGGTATTTTCTTCCCCTTATATGCATTACAAAACATGCTTATACAAATACATTGACACATTTATCGCCGAAAAAAATGAACATTTTCAGATGAAAAATTGTGATATTTTTCTTATTTTTGCTCAAAATATAGATTGTGGGTACTCGTTAGAATTGAGGCGGTTCTAACGAGTACCAACAATCTATATCTCAGAGCAGAAACAATCTATATCTCAGAGCAGAAATAAGAAAAATAAGGTTTTCCCCTGCAAACTCCAGTTTTACTATATAAAAGTGGGGTTAGAGGGAGTCAAAATTATATAGGCGTGTTTTTGTGATGGGCAGTAGTTTCCTATTTGTTTCAGAGATAGGTGAAGTGATATGATGTCTGAAACGGAGATGCCGTCCTCAGCACCACAGCTGGTTCAGATAGCCGTCACAGGGCTTATGGACACACAGCCTATGGACCATTTGGAGTCTGGATCTGAGCAGGAAGGTATTAACTCTTATCATGCTGTTCACGACAACCCCTATCTTTGAAAACAGTGTAGATCCAGATCAGATGGCTTCTGAAGAAGGATTTACACTGTTTGTCATTCAATTTATGAATTTGTAGAAATAAATTATATCAAGTAATCTGATTGGTTCAAAGTCAGAAATGGGCGTGGCTAGGGCTGGCTAATCAGAGCTGAAGAGATAATCGATTATCGGTCCTGTCATTGCGATCGGTAACCGATTAGTAATTGCTAAGGTTTTTTTTTTTTCATTATTTTACTTGTCTGGCTTTCTGTCTGAGCATGACTCTTACCATATGTTGCACTTAACCATATGTATATTTGAACAGACAGGCCCGAGCAAACGGTGAAGACCCAGATGAGACGCTGCATAATGCGGCGTCTCATCAGGGTCTGCACTGTTTGCCACTCATCCAGCTATTTTCTGCATATTAATTTTGGGTAGTAAATTGTACCTATCAAGTAATCGATTAAAAACAAATCAGAAATGATAATCACTTTAGTGGAGATTATCGATAGATTAATCGGTTATACGATTAATCGTGTCAGCCTTACATTGTAGGTGTGGCAGCTGTGGCTAATCTGAATATTCAGCAAGAGAAGGGTTAAAGGATTGACAAAGAACCATCTCTTTTAGTAGCTCTGACAGCAGAGGCTAACAAATTACAGAGAATATTGATTCTGATTTGAAATAAGAGGGTGTCTGTTGGTCCGTGACCAGCTATTTTAGACTCTGACTAGTCATGATTAGCAATTTTTGGTTTCTTTAACTGAGAATAGAAATAGTCCATAAGTGGGCCTGGGTAGCTCTCGGATCCGTGTCAGACTGTTGATCAGGAAGACGTGGGTTCGACACCTGCCAGGGTCGGTAATTTTCATTGACAGACTATAATTACTAGGGCTGGCTAATCGGAGCTGAAAAGATAATCGATTATCAGTCCTGTCATTGCAATCGATAATCGATCAGTAATCGCTAAGGTTTTTGTCATAATTTTACCTGTCTGGCTTTCTTTCTGAGCATGATTCTTACCATGTGTTCCACTTTACCATATGTATATTTGAACAGACAGGCCTGAGCAAACATTGTAGACCCAGATGAGACGCCGCAATATGCGGCATCTCATCAGGGTCTGCACTGTTTGTCACTCATCCAGCTATTTTAGGCATAACTTGGGGTAGTAAATTGTACCTATCAAGTAATCGATTAAAAGCAAATCAGATATGATAATCATTTTTGTGGAATTTATAGATTGATTAATTGATTATATGATTAATCGTGTCAGCCTTAATAATTACCGGTAATTAAAATGGCTGTATGATCAAGACACAACAACATATTTTGGCAACTCAGTCAGTTACTAGTCCATGCATGTTGGGTCCGAGATTCAACTATTGCTTATTAATCTTAAACAATACAATTTTGTTGATAAAAAAAGGGATTTCTGTGGGATTGAAATTGTATCATCAAAATATTTTTAAGGCTCAGTCACGACAGCATTTTCCAATACAGGGTAGTGACTAGTCTTTGTATATAGGGTCCATGATGCAAATCATCTGCTAAAAAGAAGTCAAACTTTCTCCGAAAAAGAACATGCGTTGAAAATGTTTTTTGTTTTGGTTTTAGAGCCCTTATGAATTCACTTATTTTGAGCCCATCATTAATCATAGGTGTGTGAAAACAGGAGAACCTGAGAAAAAACACCTGAATTTCTGTTGGCGTCTCACATGACCCAAGTGAGGTGCGAACCACAGCAGTGAGAGAAATGATGATTACGAGTCTGCGCCCTTACCCATAAGGCCACAGGGGCCCGTCTTTGAAAATTTTGTCGTCTAGTTGTGATTTGCACTTGAATGGTAAGATCTCGTTTGGATACAAAAAGTCATAACCCTTAAGACGCCGAAAAAAAACTACATTGTACATCTGAAAATGTTGTCTGCTGAATTTATTTTTGCAAACTTTTTAAAAAATATTTTTGCATACAGGCAAACAGTGTGGACCCAGATCAGACTGCTCCTATAGGAGCAGTCTGATCTGGACCCACACTGTTTGCAAAAATGTCTTTTAAGGTAACCAGCAGATGGCAAACTAGACAACAATTGTCGTGATTGGTTGGTTTGTTTGTGTTGAGGTTTTACGTCCCAATCAAAACTATTTAGGTCATTTTGGAGACGTCGCTTCCAATTTTGGTGGGCCTTTTCCCGACATTGAGATGAAATGACATCTCAATCCCTGCCACTCCAACAAGCCAAAACGGTTAATATGTAGGTAAGGTCAGACTCGCGTGGCTTTGCCTGGGCAGGCTTCAACCCCTGAGCGGTTTACCAGTATTCATGTGCCGCTAGTTTTAGCTCTGGTTGGAAGCATCATGCAGCCCAATCTATTTCTTCAAGCCCCAATGGGTGGGACAAGATTGGCATTTTATGGGTTAAATCTCGGGGATGACTGTTTTCAAAACTGTTATTTGAGGAGGTAAATCTGTAGTCACCACCTGTTTTGGACAGAGCTGCTGACTCTGTTTACCAGCTGTCTATTTTATTTACTGTCATAACTCCGTGTTAGATTTCTTTCTCTTGTGATATTGTGTGTGTGGGAAGGAGGTGAGGTGTAGTGAGTTGGATTTGCGATATGACTGTATCAGTTCCTGATCGTTATCCTTTTCATTTGTTATGATCAGAATTTCCATTTTAAGGTGATGTGTCATTAGCTCACCTGTCACGTAGTGACAAGGTGAGCTTTTGGGATCACTTTTTGTCCGTCGTGCGTCCGTGCGTGCGTCCGTAAACTTTTCTTCAAACGACATCTCCTCCTAAACCACTGATCGTATTTTGACCAAACTTCACAGGAATGATCCTTAGGTGGTCCCCTTTCAAAGTTGTTCAAATGGTTCCGGTCCGTTGCACATATAGGTCACAGTAGCTAAAAATAGATTTTTTTAACCGCAAACTTAAAAAATCTTCTTCTCTGAAACCGCAAGGCCCAGTTCTTTGATATTTGGTATGAAGCTTCATCTAGTGGACCCCTACCAAGATTGTTCAAATTATAGTGCTGGGGCCAAAAATGCCCCCGCACGGGGGCCCTTTGGTTTTACATGGGCTTATATAGGGAAAATCTTTAAAAATCTTCTTCTCTGAAACGGCAAGGCCCAGGTCTTTGATATTTGGTATGAATCTTCATCTAGTGGACCCCTACCAAGATTGTTCAAATTATAGTGCTGGGGCCAAAAATGCCCCCGCACGGGGGCCCTTTGGTTTTACATGGGCTTATATAGGGAAAATCTTGAAAAATCTTCTTCTCTGAAACCGCAAGGCCCAGGTCTTTGATATTTGGTATGAAGCTTCATCTAGTGGACCCCTACCAAGATTGGTCAAATTATAGTGCTGGGGCCAAAAATGCCCCCGCACCAGGGCCCTTTTGTTTTACATAGGCTTATATAGGGAAAATCTTTAAAAATCTTCTTCTCTGAAACCGCAAGGCCCAGGTCTTTGATATTTGGTATGAAGCTTCATCTAGTGGACCCCTACCAAGATTGTTCAAATTATAGTGCTGGAGCTAAAAATGCCCCCCACACGGGGGCCCTTTGGTTTTACATGGGCTTATATAGGGAAAATCTTGAAAAATCTTATTCTCTGAAACCGCAAGGCCCAGGTCTTTGATATTTGGTATGAAGCTTCATCTAGTGGACCCCTACCAAGATTATTCAAATTATAGTGGTGGGGCCAAAAATGCCCCCGCACCAAGGCCCTTTTGTTAGCTCACCTAAGCCGAAGGCTCATTGGTGAGCTGATAGTATGGCCAGGCAAAAATTCTGTGTGTGTGTGTGTGTGTGTTCACATTTTCAAACGTCTTCTCCTCCGGAACCGCTGGGCCGATTGTAGTCAAATTTCATGTGGAGGCTCCATGGGGTGGGGGAACGAAAGTTTGCATTTTTGGTCTAGGTCACATGACCAAGATGGCCGCCATGCCCATATATGGTAAAAACCCTTCGAAAATCTTCTCCTCCGGAACCACTGGGCCGATTTGCATGAAACTTGGCATGTAGCACCTGGGACATGGGCCCATCATAAATTGCATAAATGGTGTCCCTGGGATGACCTTGACCTATTTTACGCCAAGGTTAAATTTGGTAACATGGGCATTTGTATGGGAAAAAGTAGAAATGTCTGATATCTTGCAAACTGTTACAAATAATGCCACTAAACCATATATATTCTTATTCCTTATGATGAGGCGCATTAAGTGACATGGATTTTGGGACCCTGGGGCCCCCCGGGGGGGGGGCATGCCCCACCCCCTTCTTTGCACAAAATGCTTAATATCTCGGAAACGGTTAAGATCCCCACCCATAAACCATATATATTCTTGTTCCTTATGATAAGGCGCATTCAGTGACACAGACCTTTGGACATCAGGGTATCGGAGGGTCCCCGGGATGGCATGCCCCACCCCCTTTATTGCAAAAAATGCTTAATATCTTGGAAACGGTTAAGATCCCCACCCATAAACCATATATTAATTGTTCCTTATGATAAAGCGCATTCAGTGACATGGACCTGTGGAACCCCGGGGCCCTGGGGGAGGAGGGGCATGACCCCCCCCCCCCCATTGAAGAAGTCTAAACCTCTTCAAAAGTTTCTTCTTCAGAACCACCCACCAAAACATGCATTGACTTCTATCAACCTTTCAGGTGTACTGGGGTTTACAGTAAGCAACTTTTTAAAAGAAATAACATTACCCCTTTAACAATTACATGTATTTCATCGATTTGGTTAAATATTAATAGGTCTCTCACCGCCGTGGGTTCGAGCCTCGCTCGGGTCACGTGTGAGACGCCAAGTTCTGCAACGGAAGGTCAGGTGGTTTTTCTCCGGGTACTCCGGTTTTCGCCCACCTATGATTAACGATCGGCTCGATATGAGTGAAATAATCTTGAAAGGGCCGTAAAACCCAAACCAAAAAAAAAAAAAAAAAAAAAAAATATTAATAGCTTATTCTACAGTGTTTTGTAAAATACAGAATTTTATTGTACGAGTCTTCGACCTGCCGCCACCATACATGTGATATTTTCTTGGACCCAAATAGGGAGATTTTGATTTTCAGATAGGGAGATTGGGGTCCCAAATAGGGAGATTTTTTCCGCGGTAAAAAGTGATGTTATTTTTGGTTAAAATTTACCTCTGAAACATTTTTTCACCCATAACATGCCAACATGACAATTGTCGTCTGCTTTGTCGTCTGTCATCTGCATTAACAATCATTTTTTGAAAACAGTGTGGGCCCAGATCAGACTGCAGAGCAGTCTGATGAGGGTCCACACTGTTTGCCTTTATGCAAAAATGTGTTAGATTAAAAAGCTTGGAAGAAGAAAAATTCAGTAGATGACAAACTTCCAATTTGTCTTTTAATAGAGAGACAATTTCTCGGAGGAACGATCAAAGAACAAGCACTGGCCGTGTTAAATACCCACCTAGCACCTGGCAGAAAAAAACAACATTCAGAAAACCGCATAGCAAAAAAATCTGACATACATTTACTCGTTCTCGTACACCCCTTCTCTTATCATTTTTATTTGCATGCATGATTGCCGTTATGAAATGTTACATACTGTAAGTATTTTATAAGTTATATTGCATGTTGTTTATGTTTGTTTATTGTTGAAAATTTGCGCATGTACCTTACTTGATTTCCGTTTCTTAGTTTTTATCCAGTGAATAATTAATTAGTAAACTTCCAAAATGTTTGTTGTTCTTTTATGACCAATCAAGCGCCCCAAATCTTGCAGTTTGGATAGCTTCATCTGTAGATCGGTAAACAAAGCTACAGATCGTGAAGTACGGAAGTTTTTGTAATGCCTAAATTTTTAAATGCCCATGCTTTTTCCATGGCTACGTTACCCCAAAACGTGCCTCGGAACTTAGTCGGAACTATGCATGATTTTTATTGATTTAACTTTGGGGCATATTTCTTTCATTAAAAATCCTTTAAAAACACGGCAAAAAATATTTTTTCTCGCACAGGTTTGAATAGAAAATGTCACCCTGCAAAACTCCGGTTCTATGTTTATTAATAAATGAAAAACTGCATACAGATGCTTAGAAAATACCAGCGTCTGCTCTGCTCTGTTTTGGCGGGAAAAATATTTAGCGCGCCACCTGTCAGAGGCCAAAAAGCATGCACGAATTTTCATTGGTGTCACGTGGGGCATATTTCTTTCATCCGTTAAAAACGGTAAAAATATTTTTCTCGGGTTTAAATAGAAAATGTCACTATGTAATACCCCAGTTCTATGATTAATAAATGAATAACAGTTTACAGACGAGTAGAAAAAAAACAGCCTCTGCTTTGCTCTGATTTGGCGGGAATAATATTTAGTGTCTACACGTGTCAATTACAAAGGGGTTAAATAAGATATAACTGGTATATATTGATTGACTAGTTTTCACACCTTGTCATATTGTTAATTATTGGCTTATCAGTAAGGCCCGCCTCGGGTGTAAACGGTTTAATAGTGTTGGCAACTTGAGCAAATCAGTGATCAGGGGAGTATAATTAACTAAAATGGTTGGTCGGCGGAAAACTACTATAGGAAAATTGTCGTGTCGGGAGATTAGGGCCGTCGGACGGGAGACCGGGAGATGGGGTTCGAAATCGGGATATCCCGACGAAATCGGGAAATATCACATGTATGGCCGCCACCCCCTTTAGAATTGGAAGTTAGACCTCAAGTAACCCTCCCCCTTTTTTTGTTTTTTCAAAAAGTGACCAATTTCTTGAAAACTGTTCAGATCCCCACCCATAAACAATATATATTCTTATTGCTTATAATAAGGGGCTTTAAGTGACTTGCATCTTGAGACCCTGGGGGCATGCCCCACCCCTGCATTACATAAAATGCATCAAATATCAGAAACTGTTCAGATCCTCTCCCATAAACCATATATTTTCTTGTGATAAGGGGCATTTAGTTACATAGATCTTTGGACACCGTAGGTTAAATTGAGGGCCTCACCCCCTTTAGAAATGGTTAAGCATTCCACCCATTAACCATATATTTTCTCCTGACCTTTTAGCTCATCTAAGGCTTTATCTTGGCTAAATATAACTGAAAATTCAAACTCAAAATTTTCCAACTGATCTTCAAGAGTCAGGAATGTGATTAAGGACCACTTGGTCATACAGCCAAATGCTAAAAATAATCAATGCTTGCTGTCAGGTGAGCGTCTTCAGGACCATTGGTCCTCTGGTTTTACATAGGCTTAAATAGGGAAAATCTTGAAAAATCTTCTTCTCTGAAACTGCAAGGCCCAGGTCTTTGATATTTGGTATGAAGCTTCATCTTGTGGACCTCTACCAAGATTGTTCAAATTATAGCCCTCGGGCCAAAAATGCCCCCGCTCCGGGGCCCTTTGGTTTTACATAGAGGTATATAGGGAAAATCTTGAAAAAACTTCTTCTTTGAAACCACAAGGCTTAGGTCTTCGATATTTGTTATGAAGCTTCAGCTAGTGGACCTCTATAAGGATTGTTCAAATTATAGCCCTGAGACCAAAAATGCCTCCGCCATGTGGCCCTTTGGTTTTACATAGACTTATATAGAGAAAATCTTTAAAAATCATCTTCTCTGAAACACAAGGCTTAGGTCTTTGATATTTGTTATGAAGCTTCAGCTAGTGGACCTCTACCAAGATTGTTCAAATTATAGCCCTGGGGCCAAAAATGCCCCTGCTCTGGGGCCCTTTGGTTTAACATAGATTTATATAGGGAAAATCTTGTTTTACATAGACTTCTATATGCAGGGTAAACCTTTAAAATCTTCTTCTCTGAAACCAGAAAGCCCAGGTCTTTCATATTCGATATGAAGCTTCATCTTGTGGACCTCTACCAAGATTGTTCAAATTATAGCCCTGGGGCCAAAATTGACCCTGCCCGGGGCCCACTTGTTATACATTGGATCAGGTGAGCGAACCAGGGCCCTCTGGGCCCTCTTGTATAAATTTAAAACAGAATCATATAAATTTAAAAACAGAAATTGATACTGTAGGACCAACAGTTTACCTCCCCAAAGGACAATTTTGAAGATCTCCATTCTAATGCACATAATTCAGTTTTCTTTTTTAAATTAGTATACTATTTGCTAAAAACAACAAGCACATGAGCTGTGTAAAAGGTACACTATTTGTTAAAAGCATTAAGCAATTGCAGGTGGGAAACCACTAAAGGGGTACCATGGCAAACAGTGCAGACCCAGATCAGACGCCGCAGATCTGGAGCTGTATGATATTTTTTATTCTTACAGACAATGGTGAGCCTGCATTAAAGCGAAGTAAAATTGATGTTGACTTTGCCATAGATTCTGGAGCATCCATAAAAGTAAGTATTTTTCAGTTGCAATTAAGGCTGGCACGATTAATCTGATGACCTATGAAACGATTGATAAATTCCAAAAAATTGGTTATCATTACTGATTTCAATTACTGATTATTATTTTGATTATTTGGTAAGTACAATTTACTACCCAATGAATGAGTGGCAAACAGTACAGACCCCAATTAGACACCACATTCTGTGGCAGTGGCTAACAGTACAGACCCTGATTAGACATCGCATTCTGTGGCAGTGGCACAGACCCTGATAAGACACCACATTCTGTGGCAATGGCAAACAGTACAGACCCTGATTAGACACCACATTCTGCGGCAGTGGCAAACAGTACAGACCCTGATTAGACACCACATTCTGCGGCAGTGGCAAACACTACAGACCCTGATTAGACACCACATTCTGTGGCAGGGGCACAGACTCTGATTAGACACCACATTCTGTGGCAGTGGCAAACAGTACAGACCCTGATTAGACACTACATTCTGTGGCAGTGACAAACAGTACAGACCCTGATTAGACACCACATTCTGTGGCAGTGGCAAACAGTACAGACCCTGATTAGACACCACATTCTGCAGCAGTGGCAAACAGTACAGACCCTGAGTAGACACCACATTCTGTGGCAGTGGCAAACAGTACAGACCCTGAGTAGACACCACATTCTGCAGCAGTGGCAAACAGTACAGACCCTGATTAGACACCACATTCTGCAGCAGTGGCAAACAGTACAGACCCTGATTAGACACCACATTCTGTGGCAGTGGCAAACAGTACAGACCTTGATTAGACACCACATTCTGCGGCATCTCATCTGGGTCTACACTGTTTGCTCAGGGCTGTCTGTTCAAATACATATGATAAAGAACATATGGTAGGAGTCATGCTGAGACAGAAAGCCAGACAGGTAAAATATGACAAAATCATCAGTGATTACTAATCCAATATCGATCACAATGGCAGGACTGATAATCGATTATCTTTTCAGCTCCAATAAAGCCTAGGTCACATAGCCCGACCGATGTCCGGCACCGGTGGAGCTCGGTAGATTTTGGGGTGTCGCCGAGTTCCCCTCATCGGAGGCATAGCTCGGTGACGTAAACGGGCTCCGTCCGGAAATCTACAGGCGACTGACCAAACACCGGTCGATGACCGTACGGAGTCTGTCTTTACAGGGGAGATTTTTTTCGGCTTATATGGTAGAAACTACCGGCCGGTGGTAGATCGGACATCGTGGGGTATACGGCCGGTACCCGAGCAGGTTACAGGTCACCGTGCGATCACCGGACGGGTTGTAAACAGTCTTTGAACACTGCCCGGCCGATGTTCGGCCGTTGTAACTCGGACCTGGTTGGGGGCGGGGAGCGATGGTCAGCTCTTACATCACTGTGTATATGTCCAACCTGCCTGGCATGGGAGGGAGTACACATTGAACTCCTGATGTTGCTCGTGTGAGATGTTGCCTCTGTAAACACAACTACATGTAGCTGAATGTTGTACACGGACTTGAGCGAGCGGTTTATATGCAAGCAGCGATATCCGACCGAGTTCCGGCCGATGTCCGGCCGAGCTTCGGCCACTGTCTCTTACATATGTCACCCACCGGTACTATATTTTCCGAGGCTCGGTCCCACATCGGTCGGCCCTTGGCCGAAACTCGGTCGGTGTCCGTTCACAAAAGCTTGTCCTCTGGTGGCCTCAGATGCACGGGACACCGGCCGATACTCAGCCGTACACCACCCGATGCGTATTCCGATGTGGTAAGGATGGGCTGCGATGAGGGAGATCGGTGAGAGCCCGTCGAATTTTAACTCATAAGTTAAATTTCGCCGAGCTGCCCACCGATGCGGTTTTAAGCCCCAAACGCCGGCCGGTGACCACGGGATTCCGGCCGGTGTTTGGCGAAAGTCGCATCGCCTGCTCATCGAAACCTCATCGGCCGGGCTATGTGACCTAGGCTCTAGCCAGCCCTAGTTGAAATATAGATAGTATGAATCTTACACGGTGTAAGGGATGGATAGAAAATTCGGAGCATAACAGTTACTGTTTGGCCCGACGAGGTTTGCTCTTCTATTCCCATTTTGGTTGCGTATAAAGAAAACCCAGGTTTACAAGGGTGGAAAAAATTTAGCATTGATTCACTGTCAATTGACCAAAAACTACTATTAATTTATTAAAGGGTTCGAGGCTGGCTCGGGTTACATATGAGACACCAGTTTCTGCAACGGAAGGTCAGGTGGTTTTTCTCCAGGTTCTCTATTTTTCACCCATCTCTGAATAACGATCGGCACAATATAATTAAAATAATCTTGGTAGGGCCGTAAAACCAAAACCAAAAGAAAAATACAGAAGACCTGTGTTATAACGACAGTATTTGTTCCCTATTATTGTGCCTTTTATAATGAATTTGCCATTGTAAAGAATCCCAGTTAGGAGTATGATAGGTTATAAAAGATCTTTTTTTTACACATCATTAATCCAAGAAACAATTATTACTGATTTTGCAGGAAATCGAGCTCATCAGGGCCTTCGCCCTTTTCTAATAAGCTGGTTCATATTTACAGCAAATCTTGTTCAACATCAACAAGGCTATCTGCATGAGGACTTGATGAATGGAGAACTTTCTGACCAGCCTGGGGGCCCGAACAAGAACAATAGAAGTGAAGCTGGATCAGTTGATACAGACCAGTAAACAGCAGACCCAGATCAACCAGACTAACATGAAGAAAGGGTAAGACATCTTACGATATGAGCCGGGGCAGAGCATTTCATACAACTTACATGTACGCCCAGCGAAGAATCAGATTTAGCCTGCGTATCCATATAGTCTAACCAGAGACTTCTCTTTCTGATTGAAGGAGCATTGGGCCCTTAACTATCCTTAGAGTGCACAACAAAGACTCTGATCAGACTGAGATGTCGGATGTCATGGTTTTGTCATGCGCTGGCTCATATCTTCCTAGAGAAGCTGCCTTGGTTAGTCAGTAAGCTACTTCCCTGAAAAACTAGGGGTCATAGGTTCAATTTCGACCTTTCCAGACTTTTGGAAGAGTCTTTAACAG